>CM042685.1:87822683-89072683 GCA_023614405.1 Avena insularis | reverse complement strand
TTGAGTGATGGAGTCGGCTGGCGATGCAGCGGTGATGGATCCAGCGACTGAGGCCGGGGTTGCCGAGTTGGCGTCGTCGTTGAGGGTCGCGTCGTCCGTGGCTGCACTGATCTCGGCCACGTTGCTGGTGGCTGAGTCATACTCGGAGGCGAGGCGATGGATTGTGCGGACCTAACTCTTAGGGAGACGATCGCGTGAAGGTGACTCGCGGATGCGCGCTGGGTCCTCTGAGATGATGACGTCGGTGAAGCCGACGAAGAGGCTGATCGTGCCGACCGGCATGATTACGCTGTGCGTGATCGGGCGCGACGCGAAGACATAGCTGCTTGGCAAGATCTGGAGGATCTCGCCGATGGCGATCATGCGGCGGGTGGCGATCGTCTGGTTGATTGGAAAGTAGGGTCTCGCCGCAGAACACATGCCTGACCGGCCAGGCCCCACGGTGGGCTCCACTGTCGTGGGAATGGCCACGGCAGATGCTGCGATCGGTAGCGAGTAGTGGAACATGGGGCAAGGGCGACCAACCATCTGTGGTGCGAGATGAGGGCAAAGACACGGGGATTTACCCAAGTTCGGCCCTCGGAGGGTAAGGACCTACTCCTGCTAGATTGTATTGATGAGAGAGTACAATTGGTGAGCTCGACGGCTAGGCGGCGAGTCGAAGGGGTGTATGATGGAACGTATGTTCTATGCGTGCCCTAGGGAGGTTTATATAGAGTCACCTCACTAGGGTTTACATATTTATATCTGAGTTGGATAAGGACTCGGAGGGTTTTGACCTAATACGGCTGGGCCTAACTACGTTTCTAGGCCTTCAGCTTCTAGTCGTCTGGTTCCTTCTTGGGACGTGATCCAGTCGTTGTCCTGTAGGCCCACTCGATGGCAGTATGAACTAGTAGGAAACGTCCTGCTAGGTATACCCCACTTGGCATATCCCCATCATATATCATTGAATATGTGATTAAGTTGTGAAACTATATATTCATGTTTTTCATACTAAACATCCTTGGTCATTGAGGTTGTGCTGGACACACAAATTAGACTAATGTGAAAGTCGCAGATGACTCGGTTCCCCTTGTCATGGGCATGGTGATTTTTGGGGATATACTTTCCGGGTATACCCACAGGAATCGCTGACTAGGGTGGCCCACTAACGGGTTAGAGCTTTGCTTCACGGGCGGCCCAGTCAGAGAAAGAGGAGGAGTCACTTCCAGCTACGATAAGGCCCAGAAGAGTTACTGACTTAGGCCTATAGTATTACTTGTAGTCCAAGTTGTATCTAGTTACCGACTCTGTAACATAGCCGGATAGGTCTCTCCTGTAACCCTAGGCTCTGGTGACTATATATGTGGGACCCCGGATTTATGGTCCGAGAATCGCCGTTATGCCTGCAATTCATGTTCCCATGATCAGTGAGACGTGAGCATAACCGACAAGTATCATTACTACATCCAGATAGTACGAGTACAAAACTTACATCGTTGAGAATTATGACAATTTCATTCATCAATAGCAGAAGTCTTCATTTACAGAGCCCATGTCAATGCTTTAACCTACAGGCGACTGACTGGGAAGATGACCTAGCTTGCATAGACGTTAGTATCTTCATCGTTCCTTGATCCTCTGAAAGTCTGGGCAAGTAAATATCCAGGGACAATGCTGGTGAGTACTTCGAATGTACTCGCAAACCGCCTTAAAAGAAAAATTATAAAGCATATGCAATATGGCTGTGGTAGTAGGAGGGCTCCATAAGAGGTTCTTTTATAAATTAGTTTCTCTTGTAGATATAGCATGTCTATATCTTTGTTGAAATCTTTTATAAAACATTTTGGGAACCTTTTTGAAAAGTTTTGGAAAACACTAGGATTGGGTCACCCATTTGCTTTTCCTTCCCGGTCATCCCATGACAAAACTCCATTCCTTCCTTTCCGACCATCCCATGGTAAAAACATTTTCAAAGCCATTGCTTTTCTGAAGTCATTTTTGAAAACAAAATCAGCACCGCTCTACAGTAGTTTGTCCAACCCGTCCATAATCGTGGATACAGCTATTCAAATAGATTTACACTCTATAGATGTTATATAATTTACCCACACCATCTAGGTACCCTGCCCTGATCTACACCGATCATGGGTCGAGTAACCGGTCAAGACCTTTAGGATGCCCACTCCAATATAAGTGCCTACCCTATGAGTGTTGTTCCCCTCAAACCCGGGATGCCCTGTATAGTTACAAAGCCAACATGAGCGCCTTTTCCACTAGACCGAGTGTGCGAGTTAAATGAGGGGCTCATAGTAACACATGGTGGCCCATAGACCGTTTGTTTCTTCTCCTGGTGGATAATGGACTGTTTTTCCGGAGAAGACCCACCCTCCAAGACCTTGACATCCCCTATAGTAGTTGTGAAGCACCTATATGAGAAAGAATGGGGTATACCCCGTGGATCTGTTGGGGGTGGTCCTGAGGCTCCACAGCACCGCTGGAAGTTCCTCAATCCAGCATCCTGCCGACCTTTGCAGCGGTTCAATCAGCCAAGGTTTTATCCCTGACAATACCAATCCATTTGATCTTTCTACTTGCCCATTTGATGTCGGGTGAGCCACCGAGGCAACATTGAGTATTATGTGGTTCTCTTAGCAGAATCTAGCAAAGGCTCCTTCAGCGAAGTTTGTGCCATTATCCGTGATGATACTGTGTGGGTATCCATATCTCAAGATAATATCTTTGAGGAATTTCACCAATGTGGGCCTGTCACATTTTCTTATTGGCTTTACTTCTATCCACTTTGTGAATTTGTCCAGCATGACCAGAATATGAGTCACTCCTCCGCGAGCCAGCTTAAATGGACCTACCATATCTAAACACCACACAGAAAATGGCCAAGTGATTGGTATTGTTTTTAACTCGGATGAAGGAAGATGTATCTTGCTAGCATATCTCTGGAAGCCGTTACATTTTGTTACCAATTCCTTTGCTTCCTTCAGCGCAGTTGGCCAATAAAATCCATGCCTAAATGCTTCCTTCAGCGCAGTTGGCCAATAATATCTATGGGATTTTCCCGATTCATCCATTGGTCGGCCGAATTAACCCTCGCGTAATTCGGATCATGCTCTTTGTCAATTTCCATTGGGACACACCCTTCTATCTATTCTGCCGAGATACGAATTGACTCAGATTATGGCGAAGGCGTTATTGACGGTTTTCTCAGGTGTTCCAGAGCTATATGTGATGGTCTGGTCGATCCGAGCTTCGTTAGTGTATCCGCAACATCATTTTCTACACGAGGTATGTGATGGAATTCACAGCCATCAAAGTAGCCACTGATTTTCTGCACATGAAATCTATACACGGCCATATACGCATCTAGTGCATCCCAATTCCCCGATACTTGTTGTACTACGAGGCCATGAACGAGCGATTCATATTCAGCTACATTGTTTGATGCAGCGAAATATATTTGCAGCACATATTTCAGCTGATCCTTTTTCGGTGACGTTAGCACTATTCCTGCTCCTAGTCCATTTCTTAACTTGGACCCGTCAAAGTGCATCATCCAATAGTTTGGATCTGTCAATGGGGGCTCATATTGTACCTCGGCCTAGTCTACGAAGAAGTCGGCTACTGCCTGAGATTTAATTGCATCTCGCCTATCGAACTGCGGAGCATAAGGTGATAACTCAATTGCCCATTTTTCTATTCGGCCACTCACATATTTGTTGCTTAGTATCTTGGCTATGGGCGCCTCACAAATCACCTTTATTGGGTGTTCTTCGAAATAATGTTTGAGTTTCTTGGCCGACATGTATACTTCGTAAGTCATTTTCTGGTAGTGTGGGTAGTTCTGCTTGGAGGCCGATAATACCTCACTTAGGTAATATACCGGACTTTGTACCGACTTACCATCTGTAGTGACCTGGGATCAAGTAAGATCCTAAGTCCCTGTGATTAACATGCTAGTCCCTGGATCAATAGCTAGCACTCACAGTCGATGAAATATCATGTAAAACAGAAGTCTTTATTACATGAATCGAATAATCCAGAGTTTACATTATTACAACAGAAGCGATATAAATACAACTTGGAGTCCCATCAATGCCACAGGCAGGTTGAGTGAAGACCCGCGATCCTAGTGCAACTTTCAACGATCTCCGAAATTCTGCACATGAAACGTGCAGCCAACAAGTTGGGTCAATACTTTGAATGTATTGGCAAATTACACCAAGGAAGGAAAGACTAACTCTACATGCAAGGCTAGTTTAGGCTTTGTAGTTCTTTTGCATAAAGCTAATTTTCTCTAAGTATGGAGAAAAGAGAGAGAGAGTTTTACCCTACTTTGTAAACATTTGCTTAGATAAAATAAGGTCGAGTGGCACACGAGGATATTACGCACCAAGTGTCCAAACAACCAAACACTTGGATATTACGCACCAAGTGACACTTGGATATTACACACCAAGTTCCCCAAAATCCCACCCATTGGCGATATTACATGACGCCATGGGGTTTTCAAAACTTTGTTTTAGAAAGAGAGAGGAAGATCCTTGAGGCTCCATCCTTCGATGCTCAATGTTGTTCTTTCCGTGAACACGGTGATCGATCAGATTGCAATACTCTCGAGAGTTTGTGCACTTTACCCACAATCCACGATCAAGTCCTTTTGCACTGCATAATGCCGAGGCTTTCCCTTAGTAGCCCCTCTACCTTCTGGATCCAACCGTGCCAAGAACCTCCAAATGTTGGTACCCAGGTGAGGTTTCCCACTAAGTACTAGGCCAAGACAGAGCCCATAATGTATTGTGGTTGCCTTTGGAAGCTTCGAATTCTGAAACATGGAAGACTTCTTTGATTCCTGGGTAGTCCTCCACCAAAATCTCACTCGTTGTCCCGACAACCATTCCGCCCAGAAGAAAACTTACTTTTATTTTGAAGTGAATTTGAGAAGAAAAGTTTGCTCTAGAGAGCCTTTATACTTAGAAAAATTCATTGTCTTTCGCACCCCCCAACGGTACTTTGTATATATAGCATAGCAAGCAGTACTTAGCAAAACCAGGGGTAACCTATTAGGAGTGGAAAAATCCTAAGTATAGAGCTACTCATGGCATACTACAAAATCATCGCACTTGCAAAATAATACTAAGGAAAAATTCTACTAGAACATCCTACACATGCATACTACAGAATTTTGAAGATCACATGCATAGAATTAAAACTGGGACAAAATTATGAACAAGTGGTGTAACTTGCCTTATGTTGATAATATGGGTGTTGATTGTATTTCTCCGCAGCAATCGCACTCTCCGAACAATCTAATACGAGGACAAGGTAGTTCCAATCAAAACAATTGCAAACACAACAAACACAACAAGGATGATCGAAAACATGCATGATGATTTAACATGACACAATGGTTATAATTAGTTTTATGAACATTAATATATCATATGATGCATGTATGAGTTCATTTAATGCAATAGGGTACTTGTTATTAATAATTACTTGCCAATATAAGGGTTTTGATAGTTCTATTGTAACGCCTGTTCTAACTGTAGAATTAAATTTGTTTCTTGGATTTACTGGATAGAGGACGTTAATACGAACCAGTAGGCGTTGGATTCACCCTAATCGGAGTTATAGATCTTTTTATATGATTTAAATAGTGTTTAATGGGTTTTAAATGATTCATACAGTTTCTGTTGCCTAAATATCAAACAAAAATTATATCTGTAATCTCCACGGAATTGTGATTTCAGGGACATATTATTTGTAATTTTCTAAATAGTATTTATTTTCTTATGAATTTATTACTCTAAATAAGACATTAAACCATTAACTTAATTGCTGCGAAACCTTATAGTATTTTACTGAACCATTTGCAGATTGATGATCTAAATGGAACCATCTTTCTATCGGTATATTATTTATATTTTTGTGACAAGTAATTAATTTACTATGAATTTAATGATTTATAAAGCCACTAAAACTAATTAAATTGATACGGCTTAAATAATCTGCAAAGGCTGGATCCAACCAGATATTATTAAAGTACATTACAGTAGCTTCAATTTGATATATTGTTCATATTTTTCGGAGTTACAGATAATATCTTATAAATTTATTAACCTCAAAGACCATTAAAACTAATTAAATTACTGCAGTAACTACGTAGAGTAAAAGTTGGATCTATTCTTATAAGATGATTCTACGTAAAATTATCTTCAATTTGGTATATTATTCGCAATTTTTGGACATGGTATGAATTTCTAATGAATTTTACAAGTTAGATCTATAATATGCAAATTTAAATTCGAATGGAATATTCCAGGGAATATTCCGCTGACTGGACAGGTTGACTTTGCATGCTGACTGGGACTAGATGTTGACCTTACGTTGACGTGGCGTTGATGAGGAAGATGACCGGGATGACGACATGGCACGCACCGGTTTGATTGGATCTTGACCGTCTGGATAGGATCCGGTGGTTAGAAGAAGAGATTGACCCGATTTTGGCTCAGAATAGACAAGAAAAAGATCTGAGTTAGAGAGACAAATCCGTAGGTCAAATCGAAAAACTCAGAACATGAAAGTTGTGAGGAATCATTATTCCTACCTTCTCACCAAAGGAATTTGGATTTGAAGAAACGAGCGCGAGTAGATCTTGGATTTACACCGTAAGATCTGAAATATTGCGATGCGAAATTCTCCGTCTATGGTGGATGAAAAGAGGTGAGGTTTGTCGGGATTGAAAGATTTCGACGCGATCTTCAACTTTCATTTTTTTGACCGAAGGCAAACGACGAAGTCTAGATGGGTTAAAAAGCGAAATAAGATTCAAGAATATGTAGATTCGGGATTTCGAGAATAGAAACTCATACAACAGTGGCTCCACGAGTTTATATGGAGATTTAGGATGGTGTAGAGATAGGCCTTGGAGTAGGAAACAAGTAGAAACAAACGGAAGTCGATTCAGAGTTGTAGATAAAAAGTTATAAGTGTTTGAATAGAGATAGGTATAGAAAATCAATTTTCGCACGCTTTTTAAAGCAGTGGGATCGATCCTCCTTCCCGTGCTGGCTCGGTCGGCTGGCTCGGTCCGGTCCGGGTGGGCCGGCCCGTTCAGTTTTTTTTATAGTTGTTTCCCTCATATCTTTTGCATACGAACTCCAAATGACATGATTCTTGTTTCTAAATTTTTCTAAAATCGAATAGGTCATTATAGAATCAAATTTGTAATATTTTTACTAGTTTGGAAGTAGTGGGTTTATAAATCCTTGTATATCTCATTTTATTTATATCTTTATGTGTTTGTATTTATTCCATAACTTTTTCATACTAGCTCCAAATGAGCTCAATTTTGTTTCTAAAATTTTGTAGTATTAATTGGATCTCTTTAGGCTATGATTTATCAATAATTTATGCCTTAGCAACAGTGGGTTTTAATAAGTCAATTTAATTACCCTTAGGAACATTTGGGCGAATCAACTATAGGATTTAGATACCAGGATTTGGATTTAGTTTGTGAGAACTTTGCATGGATGAAATGCATATGAATGCTTCATGATTTCATTTTGAAATCTTGCACACCAATTCTACAATCCATAATCAATCCATGCCCTTTTTCCTATATGGCTACTTAGGTCTTAACAAAAGAATATAAGATTTTGAATTCAAGGTTGAGAGGATTTTCTATTCAAAAAGTTTCTTCTCTTTGAGAATTTTCAACAAAGTCAAACAATCAATCAATCAATCTTATTTATTTGTTTCACATTCCAAAATTAGGAGAATTTTGGGATGTGGCAGACTACCACCCTTAAAAGAAATCTCGTCCTGAGATTTGGGGAAGGCTAGAAAGAAAGAAAGGTTCGGGATCCTTTAGGATGCTACCACCCTTAAAAGAAATTGACTAGGTCACTTCTCGAGGATTCACTTAGCTCAGATTGGTTCTCTTTTGGACTTTTATTGGCACAATGTCTCTAGCACATTCTAAACATCATGATTGATAGTTTCCGAGAAAGCACTTCTTAAACTAGCAAAACTCTCATGGTGGGCAAATAGGGAGCGTTTACTTCACGGTGCCCATAATTCACGGTTGGGATTCATCCTTACCGTACATCCTATGCTTAGCAATGGATGCTTTTAGAAGGGTGTAACAATATACCATTCTAGGGTTTAGGCTCAACGTCGACTCTCTGCTAAGGTTGAAAAGGGCACTCAAGATTCACAAAGCCAACAGTACAAGAGCGAATAATAAGAGTAGTAGGAATGGTGATCAATCCATCCTGCACCCAAATCATTACCCTATATGAGGATAGGTGAATCACGTTTTTCTATCACTCGGGCATTCTCACTTGCCTTGAAGAATGTTTCCATGGGCACGAACTAATGCTCTATGTATACTCCCATGTATTCAATCAACAAAGCTACTATTAAAGCTAAGCTATCGATACTTCAACTTTCAGGTTGGGTAATCTACTACATAACATCATGTGCAACACTTCATACTTCCACATCCTTTTTCCATTAGGTGAAGCATTTTCTTTCCTAAATACATTGTGTTGTTAAACCTTCCACTTAACACATCATTATATCTCCAAGGGTTCAAGATAGGAAGGAATAGATTCTATAGGAGAGAAACGACTAAGAAAATAATCCTACCCATAACTATATGAAGCAATCAATGTTACAAACAAGGAAGCAATCATAGGCGATCAACACTCAATCAAACACTTGTATAATAACATTACAGGTGTATAAACTTAGTAGTATATAACCACAAAATAGTTTGAAAGCATTGGGAACAATACTAGAGTAAAATAGAGCAACATATAAGCAATAAACAAAATCTGTCAAAACGGTACAGCAGACTTCACGAATTTTTCTAACCGACCTAAACTCGTCAAGAATTTTAGCCAATTTTTGTGCATGTACTAAAGGTAATCACGCTCCAGATCCTATTTTTTTAGATTTTTCTGAGTTACCAATAAAATATGTAAAATCGCGCGGTACAACAGGTCAGGCAGAAAACTGCAGCAGTAATCCCACGAATTTTAATCAATTCACACCATTAAAATAATTTTAAAACCACACGAAAACTCCAGCAACTTTAGAGTTTCAAAACAACAGATCCTAAACAAGGCATCACACAAAATAGCTCAATACAACCAAGCAAACAACCTATATTGTCATACCACATAAGTTGGTAAGAACAATATGCTAACACGATAGCGATGATCTCCTAAAGAGATAAAATATGGTGGTCCAGACCTAAACAAACTTGGTGAGATGTTCATTTATGCCATGTTATTTGTTCTTTACTTTTAGGCCAACTCTCATATAGTGATTTGCTTTACGGAAAACTACTAATAACATTTTCCAATTCTTGTAGTTTTTATGGTAGATCACTTCTTCTACTAATCAAATGAATGGACAACTACAAGTTTGAACAAGGAGAGGTGTTGGAAAATGATATACAAGGAATATAAGAACTCTAATAAGTATAAAATATGATAGTTCTCCTAATAAAGGTCTTCTATTGCTATTACCATCGTCGTTTTTATCCTTTCCAGCTACATTCACATGTTTTGGACAATTATCAGCATAATGCCCAGGATTGTGACACTGGAAGCATAGGACTTTTGCTTAGATCCTTCCTCCTTTTTGGCAAGGACATCCCGTCTTGTGGTTCTTCATGCTCTACCTCAACATTTGGAAGCCTTGATCGTTTCCTTGTGCCAGTTTGGGGAAAATGGGCATTCCTTTCATATGTCGAGTATTGCGAAGTGATGACTTTGGGTGCGGTGTCTAGAGTCTTGATTCCGTCCCTTGTCTTTGTCGTGTCCTCGCGGAGCTTCATGAGGTCTTGGCGCATTCTGTCTCTGACTTGTTGATTCAGTTGATGTACCACCGGGTAGAGGTGCATTGAGCGGAGTTGTGATTGGTCCCTTCGCACAGGAAGAATGTAACTTGAGAGGTGGGACATTCTTCTGATGGGTGCCTTCCTTCACAGTAGGGGTGCTGATCATGATGCTCCTTGGTGATATGTCCTATTTCTCCATAGATCGTGCAAGCTAAATGTTTCGGGATTTCAACTTCTTGGATTTTTGGTATACGAGACGAGATTGAAGTAGAACCACTTTAAATTCTTCCTGAGATATCACCCCTTGATGATCATCAATGGTGTATTGCATCTCCCACCAAGTTGGAGCGTCATCCTTTAGGAATTGGGTGGCATAATGAAGCATTCTGTTGACTTCAATGTTGGCATCCTTCATTCTTTCTTCAACCTGGAGCATCCACTTCTTTGCATCGGCGTGGCTCTTACGCTTGGTGGAATTGAGTTCCTTGTCCTCCTTATTGATATGGTCCATCCGTCGAGTTGACCTAGGTTTAGAGTGGGAACGAATGGAGTATGGAAGGAAGAAGAATAACCCATACAAGAAATCTTGTTTAGAAAATAGGTTTTCATTAGCTATGGTAATAAATCATACAAGATAGCAAACAATTTGTCGTATCTATATTTAGCGAAATCTTATTCGGGTTTGGTTCCTAATAGGTCACTTGGAATCTTCGAGGCTTCAAGTCTCCAAAAGTCTTCGTGCTCTTGATAGTCTTCATGTTCTTCATAATCTTTAATATTTCGAGTTCTTTAGTTAATAACATTGACTTAAGGCCTTTGAAGTCTTTAATCTCGTAGCTTCAGTCTTGGAACATCTTTCATGGAGGTCTTCAAGTACCAACTTAATCGAAACATTGAGATGATCTTCTTTGAAAAGGTACTCTTGAGAAAAGTTTCTTCTTGAAGTGTGTAGTGGTCATTTTCTAATGTTGAAAATAAAAAACTTAAGAAATTTTAAAACCCCAAGGTAGATGATGAGAAGTATGAGAGTTTTCTGAAATAACTTAGAAAATATTTGTCCTAAGGTTTTTCCATGTCTAGGGTCACGATCTACAGTCAACTTATGCTCTGATACCATCTGTAGTGACCTGGGATCAAGTAAGATCCTAAGTCCCTGTGATTAACATGCTAGTCCCTGGATCAATAGCTAGCACTCACAATCGATGAAATATCATGTAAAACACAAGTCTTTATTACATGAATCGAATAATCCAGAGTTTACATTATTACAACAGAAGTGATATAAATACAACTTGGAGTCCCATCAATGCCACAGGCAGGTTGAGTGAACCATGATCCTAGCGCACCTTTCAACGATCTCCGAAATTCTGCACATGAAACATGCAGCCAACAAGTTGGGTCAATACTTTGAATGTATTGGCAAATTACACCAAGGAAGGAAATACTAACTCTACATGCAAGGCTAGTTTAGGCTTTGGAGTTCTTTTGCATAAAGCTAATTTTCTCTAAGTATGGAGAAAAGAGAGAGAGAGAGAGAGAGTTTTACCCTACTTTGTAAACATTTGCTTAGATAAAATAAGGTCGAGTGGCACACGAGGATATTACGCACCAAGTGTCCAAACAACCAAACACTTGGATATTACGCACCAAGTGACACTTGGATATTACACACCAAGTTCCCCAAAATCCCACCCATTGGCGATATTACGCACGCCATGGGGTTTTCAAAACTTTGTTTTAGAAAAGAGAGAGGAAGATCCTTCAGAGGCTCCATCCTTCAGATGCTCAATGTTGTTCTGTTTTCGTGAACACGGCTGATCGATCAGATTGCAATACTCTCGAGAGTTTGTGCACTTTACCCACAATCCACGATCAAGTCCTTTTATAGACCAGACCATGGCGAGGCTTTCCCTTAGTAGCCCCTCTACCTTCTGGATCCAACCGTGCCAAGAACCTCCAAATGTTGGTACCCAGGTGAGGTTTCCCACTAAGTACTAGGCCAAGACAGAGCCCATAATGTATTGTGGTTGCACTGGAAGCTTCTGAATTCTGAAACATGGAAGACTTCTTTGATTCCTGGGTGGCCGTCCTCCACCAAAATCTCACTCGTTGTCCCGACAACCATTCCGCCCAGAAGAAAACTTACTTTTATTTTGAAGTGAATTTGAGAAGAAAAATTTGCTCTAGAGAGCCTTTATACTTAGAAAAATTCATTGTCTTTCGAACCCCCCAACGGTACTTTGTATATATAGCATAGCAAGCAGTACTTAGAAAAAACAGGGGTAACCTATTAGGAGTGGAAAAATCCTAAGTATAGAGCTACTCATGGCATACTACAAAATCATCGCACTTGCAAAATAATACTAAGGAAAAATTCTACTAGAACATCCTACACATGCATACTACAGAATTTTGAAGATCGCATGCATAGAGTTAAAACTGGGACAAAATTATGAACAAGTGGTGTAACTTGCCTTATGTTGATAATATGGGTGTTGATTGTATTTCTCCGCAACAATCGCACTCTCCGAATAATCTAATGCGAGGACAAGGTAGTTCCAATCAAAACAATTGCAAACACAACAAACACAACAAGGATGATCGAAAACATGCATGATGATTTAACATGACACAATGGTTATAATTAGTTTTGTGAACATTAATATATCATATGATGCATGTATGAGTTCATTTAATGCAATAGGGTACTTGTTATTAATAATTACTTGCCAATATAAGGGTTTTGATAGTTCTGTTGTAACACCTGTTCTAACTGTAGAATTAAATTTGTTTCTTGGGTTTACTGGATAGAGGACGTTAATACGAACCAGTAGGCGTTGGATTCACCCTAATCGGAGTTATAGATCTTTTTATATGATTTAAATAGTGTTTAATGGGTTTTAAATGATTCATACAGTTTCTGTTGCCTAAAAATCAAACAAAAATTATATCTGTAATCTCCACGGAATTGTGATTTCAAAGACATATTATTTGTAATTTTCTAAATAGTATTTATTTTCTTAGGAATTTATTACTCTAAATAAGCCATTGAACCATTTATTTAATTGCTGCGAAACCTTATAGTATTTTACTGAACCATTTGCAGATTGATGATCTACATGGAACCAGCTTTCTATCGGTATATTATTTATATTTTTGTGACAAGCAATTAATTTACTATGAATTTAATGATTTATAAAGCCACTAAAACTAATTAAATTGCTACGGTTTAAATACTCTGCAAAGGCTGGATCCAACCAGATATTATTAAAGTACATTACAGTAGCTTCAATTTGATATATTGTTCATATTTTTCGGAGTTACAGATAATATCTTATAAATTTATTAACCTCAAAGACCATTAAAACTAATTAAATTACTGCAGTAACTACGTACAGTAAAAGTTGGATCTATTCTTATAATATGATTCTACGTAAAATTATCTTCAATTTGGTATATTATACGCAATTTTTGGATATGGTATGAATTTCTAATAAATTTTACAAGTTAGATCTATAATATGCAAATTTAAATTCGAACGGAATATTCCAGGAATATTCCGCTGACTGGACAGGTTAACTTTGCATGCTGACTGGGACTAGATGTTGACCTTACGTTGATGTGGCCTTGATGAAGAAGATGACCGGGATGACGATATGGCACGCACAGGTTTGATTGGATCTTGACCGTCTAGATAGGATCCGGTGGCTAGAAGAAGAGATTGACCCGATTTTGGCTCAGAATAGACAAGAAAAAGATCTGAGTTAGAGAGACAAATCCGTAGGTCAAATCGAAAAACTCAGAACATGAAAGTTGTGGGAAATCATTATTCCTACCTTCTCACCAAAGGAATTTGGATTTGAAGAAACGAGCGCGAGTAGATCTTGGATTTACAGCGTAAGATCTAAAATATTGCGATGCGAAATTCTCCGTCTGTGGTGGATGAAAAGAGGTGAGGTTTGTCGGGATTGAAAGATTTCGATGTGATCTTAAACTATCGTTTTTTCACCGAAGGCAAACGACAAAGTCTAGATGCGTTAAAAAGCAAAATAAGATTCGAGAATATGTAGATTCGGGATTTCGAGAATAGAAACTCGTACAGCCATGGCTCCACGAGTTTATATGGAGATTTAGGATGGTGTAGAGATAGACCTTGGAGTAGGAAACAAGTAGAAACAAACGGAAGTCGATTCAGAGTTGTAGATAAAAAGTTATAAGTGTTTGAATAGAGATAGGTATAGAAAATCAATTTTCGCACACTTTTTAAAGCAGTGGGATCGATCCTCCTTCCCGTGCTGGCTCGGTCGGCTGGCTCGGTCCGGTCCGGGTGGGCCGGCCCGTTCAGTTTTTTTATATATATATATATATATAGTTGTTTCCCTCATATCTTTTGCATACGAACTCCAAATGACATGATTCTTGTTTCTAAATTTTTCTAAAATCGAATAGGTCATTATAGAATCAAATTTGTAATCATTTTACTAGTTTGGAAGTAGTGGGTTTATAAATTCTTGTATATCTCATTTTATTTATATCTTTATGTGTTTGTATTTATTCCATAACTTTTTCATACTAGCTCCAAATGAGCTCAATTTTGTTTCTAAAATTTTGTAGTATTAATTGGATCTCTTTAGGCTATGATTTATCAATAATTTATGCCTTAGCAACAGTGGGTTTTAATAAGTCAATTTAATTACCCTTAGGAACATTTGGAAGAATCAACTATAGGATTTAGATACCAGGATTTGGATTTAGTTTGTGAGAACTTTGCATGGATGAAATGCATATGAATGCTTCATGATTTCATTTTGAAATCTTGCACACCAATTCTACAATCCATAATCAATCCATGCCCTTTTGCCTATATGGCTACTTAGGTCATAACAAAAGAATATAAGATTTTGAATTCAAGGTTGAGAGGATTTTCTATTCAAAAAGTTTCTTCTCTTTGAGAATTTTCAACAAAGTCAAACAATCAATCAATCTTATTTATTTGTTTCACATTCCAAAATTAGGAGAATTTTGGGATGTGGCACCATCTTCATCCCGTTCCACAACAACTACCGCACTTACGACTTTTTTTGTGGCTTCCACATAGAGTAGCATTGGCTCTTTTGACAATGGAGAAGCCAGGATTGGTGCAGTGACCAGATCTTTTTTAAGTCATGAAAGGCACTGTCGTCCTGAGGTGTCCAGGTGAACTTGCCGGATTTTTTCATCAATTGATACAAAGGCAATGCTTTTTCACCTAGCCGACTCACGAACCGACTCAGGGAGGCAAGACACCCTGTAAACTTTTGTACATCATTTAGGCATTTCGGTAGTTCCATTCTTTCAATTGCTCTGATCTTAGTCGAATTCGCCTCTATACCCTGGCTAGATACGAGGAAACCGAGTAATTTTCCGGCCGGCACACCAAAGGTACATTTTTTCAGGTTAAGTTTCATTCGGAACCTTCTCAGGTTCGTGAATGTCTGCCGAATATCTTCTAGGATCCATGGGTAGGCTAAAGTATGGGGCCAATGGATGATAGTGTGATCTGGGGAGGGAAGATGTAGTGATTTCTACACACAATTGACTAGAACTTAGATCTTTATTGCTCCTCAATCGAGTTACAAGTTCTCCTAGAGCTGTATCAGGGAGAGGAGGAAGAAGACCACTATGCGAGCCCTATAGTGTAAAATGAATCGATCCCCCCTCTAGGAACCCGTGCCCCTCCTTATAAAGGGGTCCCTTGGTTCCTCCTAGGGCTGATGTGGCAAGCATATTCTTGTAATATGCTTGTCCCAAAGTGGTAACTCGGTGTAATCCTTTCCGTGTCCCCCTTCTATCAGCGGCAAAGATCCAGAGACCCCCACATGTGATCCTCGGGCATCCCCACTGTCACCTCCGTGACGCTTGTCTGCCCCTCTGTGGCTCTGCTCTTTGTCCTTAGCGCTTGGCCCTGTGTAGATTCCTCCTAGCCAGTAGCTAGGGTTTGACTCTGGGATCCTTCTCCTTCTCCTGCAAGTCTCCTATTACTCGGCCTCGTCTCGCATAACTCGGCTCAGCCTCCACCTGCATACGAACTGATCAATCTTATTCGTCCGACTTAGCGCACACGTCGGCCGAGTAAGGTGTTACTCACTCGATTCTTGCCAAGCCATGGCTCATTCGGCCAAGTCTTGGAAGACTCGGCCGACTTAGCTTATAATTCGGCCTATGGTAAGAAAGGTTCCTTCCTTCTTTCCGCTATCTTGACCCTACTTGGGGTCATCCCCCCAACATGTCACGAGTTTGGTACACACATGAGAGAGTGTGGAATAGTTTCACAACTCACGCCTGCCGGAACACCATAACGTAATGGTGTATCAGAGTGTCATAATCATATCTTATTAGATATGGTCCGATCTATGATGTCTCTGTCTGACTTGCCACTTTATTTTTAGGTTTATGCACTAGAAACCGCTGCATTCACTTTAAATAGGGCACCATATAAATCCATTGAAACGACACCATATTAATTGCGGTTGGAAACAAACCTAAGTTGTCATTTATTATAGTTTCGGATGCGATGTTTACGTGAAGAAACTTTAGCCGGGTAAACTCGAACCCAAAGCGGAAAAATGTGTCTTCATAGGATACCCTAAAGAAACAATTGGGTATTTCTTCTATCACATATCGGAGGGCAACTTTTTTGTTGCCAAGAATGGATCCTTTCTAGAGAAGGAGTTTCTCGCGAAAGGTGTGAGTAGTCGGAATGTAGAAATCAAAGAGGTTATTAAACATTCTCTTCATGAAACGGTGAGTGGCGCAGCACCGGAAATTGTTCCACAGTTGACTTCACCGAATGAATAAGGAACTAATGATAAAGATCATGAAACTCCGAAAGAGGAGACTACCAAACCTCAGAGGTCAAACAGAACACATGTAGCTCCTAAACTGTACAGAAATCCAGTCATGAATTTCATGGTTGATGGAAATGTTGACCCTGTGACATATGAAGAAGCGATGATGAGTCCGGATTTTAAGAAATGACAAGAAGCCATGCAACGATATGGAATCCATGTACGTAAACTAGGTTTGGACCTTGGTGGACTTACCTCACGATCGAAAGGCCATTGAGAATAAATGAATTTTGAAGAAGAAAACTAATGTTGAAAGTAACATGACCATCGATAAAGCTCTACTTGTTGCAAAGGGTTTTTGACGAATTCAAGTACTTGACTATGATGTGACATTATCTCCTGTAGTGATGATAAAGTAGGTTAGGATTATGTTAGCAATTGCTACATTTATCGATTATGAAATTTGGCAGATGGCTGTCAAAACCGCGTTCCTCAATGGTAATATTGAAGAAGTGTTGTATATGATACAACCAAATGGTTTTGTTGATCCTAAGGATGCTAGCAAGGTATGCAATCTTCAATGATCCATCTATGGACTGAAGGATGCATCCCGGAGTTGGAATCTCTACTTTGATGATGTGATCAAAGGGTTTGGATTTTTACAAACTTACGAAGAAGATTGTATTTACAAGAAAGTGAATGGGAGCTCTGTGAAATTTCTAATATTATATGTGGATGACATATTGTTGATTCGAAATGATATAGTTCTTTTAAATGAGGTTAAAATTTATCTAAACAACAATTTTTTTATGAAGGACCTTGGTGACGCATCATACATATTGGGCATCAAGATCTATAGAGATAGATCAAGACATCTGATTGGGCTATCACAAAGTACATACCTTGATAAGATTTTAAAGAAGTTTAAAATGGATAGAAGTAAGAAAGGGTTCTTACCTATGTTATAAGCCAAGATGTTGAGTAAGACTCAAAGTCCGGCTACGGCGGAAGAAAGAGAGATAATGGATAATATCCCCTATGCCTTAGACATAAGCTATATAATGTATGCCATGCTATGTACAAGACCGGATGTGGCACATGCTATTAGTTTAAATAGCAGATACCAATCTGATCCAGGTTTGGAACACTAGATAGCGGTTAATAATATCCTTAAGTACTTAAGAAGGACTAAGGATATGTTTCTCGTGTAAGGAGGTGAAGAAGAGCTCATCGCTAAGTATATGTGTATGCTAGTTTCGTAACCAATCCGGATAACTCTAAGTCTCAATCCGGTCATGTGTTTCTCATGAATGGAGTAGCAGTTAGTTGGAGGAGCTCCAAACAACCCGTACTCGTGGGATCAACAATGGAGGCGTAATGTGTTGCTGCTTCAGAAGTAGGGTAGGAAGCCATTTGTATGGAGTTCATAACGAAACTGGGTGTGGTTCCTAGCACATTTGACCCAATCGTGATCTATTGTGACAAAAATGGAGCCATAGCCATTGTCAAGGAACCGAGGTCTCAAAAGAATTTCAAGCATATCAAGCGCCGGTTTCACTCCATCCGCGAGCATGTCAAGGATGGAGATATAAAGGTTTGTAAATTACACACGGACCTGAATTTGCCAGATCCATTGACTAAAACTCTCTTAGAGAAAAAATGATCAATACCAAAACTCCATGGGTGTTCGATTTATCACAATGTAAACTAGATTATTATCTCTAGTGAAAGTGGGATCCTGAAGGGAATATGCCCGAGAGGCAATAATAAAGTTGTTATTATCATATTCCAAGTATATGATAGATGTTTATTTTACATTCTATAATTGTATTAAAAGGAAACATTAATACATGTGTGTCTAATTAAAGTCTTCCTAGTTATGCCTCTCATATAAACAAGCTCGTTGATTAACAAGATGATCAAGGTTTCCAGGTCATGGACATTGGATGTTGTTAATAACAAGGTCACAAAATTGGTGGAATGATGTGATGAACATTCATCAGAACTATAGTAATACGATCAAAGTCATTATGTTTAAATTGTTATAACATCATTAAAAGTAACTTTAGTCCTTAGACCATGAGATCATGTCAATCACTAACATATGAAGAGTAGCTTGGTAACATCAAACATCACACCATAATAGGGTGACTATAAAGGTGGGTTTAGGTACTCCGAAAGTGTTATGTAGAGGATCATGGATCAAGAGTGAGATTTTTCCATCCAAATGATAGAGAGATAGGGCTCTCTCAGTGATATCACATTGATATAGCTTGCAAGCAAGTGATGGAGATCACTAGAATGTTATATCATAGGAACAAGACAAGAGTACATGTTGGTAACATGATCAAACTAGGTATGGGTATACCGATAATCGAATCTCATACATGTAAAATATCGCAAGACAAAAGTATTTAGTTACAATGTTAAAAGAGTTAAATACATGGATGGTCATCGAACTTAACCTGCTTACCCGTTTTGGTCACTTTACATCGCGATACACAATTCATGGTCACTGAATACATATCGGAGGCTCATCTACGGTCACTCATCATGATACAACTCTGTATTTGAAGACGTGGAAAGTTGTCGACCCATCTGTCAGCCCCCTGCGGTGACCCAGCATACCACTACATGTGTAGTACACTATAGTCGTTGACATGACATCCACAGAACACCGTTCCGTAAATATCACATCCCTTAGAGTGGTACAACAGAAACATTGCGAGTCCATATTACAAACATACACGCATTATTATTATTACAATACCGGAAGTTCAAGACTTCCAAAAGATTCCACTTACAAACCAAAATATAAGTGTTTTAGCGGAAGTTTCAAATTTAAAACTTAAACTCCAAATTGAGCTGAGCCACTTATTGCTATATATTGTTCATGATGCTCGGCTCAAGTGGCTACTAGAACTATAGTAATTATTCGGACTCCTGGAACTCTCCTCCATAGACGATGTCGTAGTCCTCCCCTTCTACGGCTCCATACAGGTTGGGCTCTTCATAGAAGACCTCCTCTTGACTCTCAGATGCATACATTGGATTATCCTCGGGATTCTCAGAGTCTAAGCAAGGATTCGAAGGAAAGTATGAGTAACAACGTTACACAACAAATTCATTATATGAAAGGTAGGAAGTTTGATGCTCTATCTACCACCTCGGACTATCAGTCTTTGGCACTATGGAATTTTCGTAAATCTTTCATCAAAGGTTGATTTTATTATGAAAATATATGACCATCAGCCTTCACGGGTTGACCAGAACTTTCATGGAGTTCCTTTCCTATCGCGTTCGTAGCTCCTTCCCAGAAAAGGGTGTAACAAGTTACAATTCTTACACTCTGCAGAGGTGCGTTACTTTTCCCATGAGAGATCAACTCCTTGTTGCACAACCGGGCGTACTTTCCCGTCCACAATTCCATGATGTGGGGCCCAGTAGTTGGTCCAAGCCAATCACTTCCCTCTCTGCGACCTGATATGTCTGCACGATCCTTCGGGCTAGCTCACCTTTGTTAAGCCCCCTTTCGGGCAGGCTAAAACCCTAATGAGTTCCCGAAGACTCTATGACCTAGTGATGCCCAGAATAGTACCATTTACATGGACTATATCCCTAAACACCATTCATAGATAATCTAGACACCAAAAGTGTGGGGCGTAAGGGTGCCCACCCATATGTTGGATCCGCACAAGGAATCACAACGTCACGTTAAGGTCATCTTGCCTCCATACAAGAGGAAAAGGATACAGCTGACTTCTCCGTCACATTCCAAATCTCATGGTTAACGCGTAATATACGGCGCTAGAATCACTGATGTCATGGGTTGTTAATCTCTAATTGTTCATCATTAGTGTAATTAGAACCCTAAGTTCTATTGCTCCATCATATCATAACTTAGGATGATATCTAGGATTTAGTATCTTGAGAAAATATTGTTTTCTTTTTCTATAGTATAGATGATAACACAATTCGCAAATACTTTGATAAAGACTTCAAAGGACATGAGCAAGTGATGAACTTGCCTTGTGATTGCAAGGTAGTGAAGTCTGATGCTTGCACTGGACCTTGATCTTCTATGTCTACAAAAATATCATCATTGCCCGGTAAGGACAATATTTAAAGAAGCAAAATGATTATGCAAAAGTAATGTAATGCATTATTTAACTTTATATGTATTCTCCCCCAATATTTAAATTATAGAAAAATCCTTTTTGATTCATTAAGGATTTATAAATATTAAGTCCTTTAATATTTATTGAATATTGTACACTTTTTATTTTATTTCCTTTTATTTGTATTTTATTGATTTAATAATTATTATTTGAATATCAAAAATTGTTATGAAATATTTGTTTAGTATTTTCTAAAATACTACAATATTAATACAAAATGAAAGTGATTTTTATTTATTTTTATCATCTTTCAATAATTTTGTATAATTCCATAAGGAATATTTAAATTACAAAATTCTTAATAAAATTTATATGTAGTTTGAGATCAAATGGTTTCAAACAGTGAAGATATACATTGGGATTTTCCTAATTATGATTCCTATGATGACAGGAAAATGATTTATAGTTGGTTGGTTGAATCTGTGAAGATTGAATGCTTAACCTGATTAATGTAGAACTGTTCCTGTGACACCATCTTTGTATGGCATACAAGATTAAATTCTATTTCTTTGTTTGGGTTGGTTCAAGCTTAAGATGAGTTTGGCATTAAAGATAAGTAGAAATTTTCCTTTCTTAAATCCCTAAGACCCGTGATGTTGGTCTGAGGTTTAGGGATTAAGCCTTTATCTTGTTGATTCACATGGATGGGTTCTGGTAGTGATACCAGCTCGTGTTTCTTGAATCAAAGTTGGGGAGTATGCTTGATAACTTATATAGATCCATAAGATTAAATCCTAAGGTGCTACTGTAGTTGAAGAGATGGGCCTAGAGGTTTTAGTTCTTGGCTATATTCATTCTTGAATTGAAATATAGTTTGATATCTTAGATCAATGATGTTGTCCTGAGATCTAAGTTGGATCTTTATAGTTTTCTGATTGCTTTTTGATGGGGATATGCTTACTGGGGTATGCCCAGCAGGACGTTTCCTATTGGCCCAAGCTGCCAGCAAGTGGGCCAGCAGGAGGGCGACTGGATCGAGACTTGGCGAGGACCTAGGCGAATGGAAGCCGGAGGCCTAGAAGCGTAGCTAGGACCAGTCGGATTAGGTCAAGGACCCTCCAAATCCTTAACCAATTCGGTAGTAGATCTGTAAACCCTAGCGAGGTGAGCCTATATAAACCTCCCTAGGGTACGCATAGAGGACACGTTCCATCATACACCCCAACGACTCGCCGCCTGGTCGTTGAGCTCGCCCTTGTACTCTCTCCATAATACAATCTAGCAGGAGTAGATCTTTACCCTCCAGGGGGGCGAACCTGGGTAAACCCTTGAGTCTCAGCCCTCATCTCGCACCGCAGATGGCTAGCCGCCCTTGCCCCTTGTTCTACTACTCGCTGCTGATTGCAGCATCTGCCGTGGCCATTCCCACGACAGTGGTGCCCACCGTGGGGCCTGGCCGGTCAGGCCGGTGTTCTGCGGCGAGATCCAATCTGTCCATCAATGAGACGATCGCCACCGGCCGCATGATCACGATCGGCGAGATCCTCCAGATCTTGCCGAGTAGCTACGTCCCGGCGGCACGCCCCGTCATGCACAGCGTGATCATGCCGGTCGGCACGATCAGCCTCTTCGTCGGCTTCACCGACACCATCCGCTCAGAGGACCCCGGCTCGCATCCGCGAGTCGCCACCACGCGACCGGCTCTCTGAGTGCCAGGTCTGCACTATCCACTGCCTCGCCTTCGAGTACGACTCGGCCAACAGCAACATGGCCGAAACCACCACGGTCGCGGACGACGCAGCCCTCAACGATGACGCCGACTCGGCAGCCTCGATGTCGGCTACCGGATCAATCATCACCGTATCGCCCACGGGCTCCATCACCCAGGTCTCCAACATGGGAGACTTCAAGGACCCCTCCATCCTTGGGATCTTCGACTACAACTCCGGGTCGGAGAACTCTAGTGACTTCCACGTCGGATCTGGCCGCAACGTCGTGGCCTACATGGCGAATGGCGTGGACCTCCCGCCAGACACCTTATCCACGCTGATCCCGCCAACCGCGACGACAACGGAGGTCGACGAACTCCGCGTGCGACTGGAGGAGGCGGTCCGCAAGGAACAAGCCGAGCGCGAGAAATTCCGCCTCAAGCAGGTGACAGCGTAGGAGCTTTCGCGCTACCACCAACTCCGCATTAGATCGCGCCTGAACCCCACCGTTCAGGGCCGCGCCCTGAACTTCAACGACCAGAATGACTCGGCTCGCATAGCCGAGCGCGTGATCTGCGAGAACGCGCCGCCAGGAGGAAGTTCCCGGCCAACGCCAGGCGCGACGGCTAACGGCGCCCCACCACCACCACCCGGCCGCAAGCCCCCCGGGATCAGCCGAGAATCCTGGTCTCCTCGCGGGAGCGAGACGCGAATGGCCTCTCGTTGTTCTCCAGCCCGATGGACAACTTCGTTGCGAGCCGAGCCGCGGTCGACAACATCACCGTGACCGGGGAAGGCGCCCTGCAGATCCAGTACGCCAAGGCTCTACTCGCCAAGGCAGTCGAGCAACAAAACGCGGGTGCCGACTCACAGGGTCGCATGTACTCGCGTTCTTCGGGCAGCAGGGCAGCCTCGAGTGGCCGCCGAGTGGTGGAAAACACCCTTAACTGCCCACCACCCGAGCCCCTGCAGCTCCAACATCGAGCCGCACACGCAGCACTCTCCACCAACGATCCGCGACCGGTGAACAACCTCGTCGCCGCCAACAGGCAGCCAGTCGACGCGCGCACCCACATCATCAACAACCAGAGCTGGCATACCCTCACCAACCGCCGTGACAGCAAACCAAGGGGATTGCTGAGCCGATTCGGACCCCAGTGCTTCGAACCAATGATCTGAGGCGAAAGATACCCGACGAACTTCAAGGCGCCAAAGGAGATCGAGAAGTACGACCCCTCGTACGACCCGTCCGTGTGGCTGGACAGCTACCTCATGGCGATGGGAATCGCCGGCCACACCGACTTGCTCGTCGCTCGCTACCTCCCCCTGATGATGGAGGGAGCGTGCCGGCAATGGATTAACACCCTCCCTTCGGACAGCATCGACTCCTGGGAGGAAATGCGCGACGCCTTCGTTAGGCACATCGAGGGCTCTTACACCCGCGCCACCATCATCGAGGACCTGGAGCAATGCGTTCAGGGACCCCGCGAGTCGACCCGCAGCTGGGTCTAAAGGTGGCAAGACCTGTGGTACAACGCGACCGGAATCCACCCGGACACCGCGATCCACTTCTTCAAGACATCGTGCCGCTATGAGCCCCTGGTCACCAAACTCAAGCGGGTGTACAAAACACTCGACAGCATATCAGACCTCCTCGAGATCGCCAAGCGGTACGCGGAGGAAGACCCAAACCAAGAAACCAACAATGAGTCGGGAGGGAATCGCCGCACGAGCGGCCACAGCAACGGGAGGCAACCCGAGCTACGGTACAGCAACACTCGCCTCACCGGCAAGCGCCGCGGTGACGGGCGAGTTGACTTCGTCGCCAGCGTCGGGTACGCTCCACGCGAGCCCAAGAGCTTCCGCCACGACGGAGGTCAGCGTTGCGATAGCGGCAACTACAAGGCGAAGCCGCGGTTCGACCCCGCGGCCCTCCTCAACCAGCCCGTGTATTCCACAGCAGGGAGGGGAAACCCGCCACGCACACGACCGCAGACTACCACTCCCTGAGGGAGATCGAGAAGGCACGGCGCGCAAGGGAAGACCCTGACAACCAACCGCCAAACGGCAGAAAATTCGGCAACGACGCCGGCTCGCTCCACACCTTCATAGGCTTCAACACGAAGCGCGAGAAGAAGGTCATCGCCCGCGCCGTTGCCGTCAACGCGGTGTCCCAGATTGACATCCCCCAGTTCCTTAACTTGTCCGAGCAACCAATCACCTGGAGCCGCGAGGACCACTCGCCACGGATCGCATATCCGGGCCGAGTCGCCTTGGTGGTTAAGCCCAAGGTGGGAGACTATTGGCTCCCCAAGACGCTGATGGACGGCGGCAGCTCCATCATTATTCTGTACCTGGACACATTCAGGCGACTGCGGCTCCCGCAGTCGATGATCGAGACGACCTACACCACCTTCCATGGCATCGTCCCTAGTCGGAAGGCATACCCAATCGGCAAGGTGATGCTGCCAGTCACCTTTGGCACACCAGCGAACTTCCGCACCGAGCGGATCGTTTTCGAGCTGGTGCCGTTCAACAGCCCCTACCACTGCGTCCTGGGACGCCAGGCGTTCGCCAAATTCATGGCAGCACCCCACTACGCGTACAATGCGATGAAACTACCCGGGCTGTGCGGCATCATCATTGTCCATGGCGATCCTGACATGGCCGCAGAATGCGAGGCCAAAGGCGCCGAGCTCGCTGACGCTGTCATTGCGGAAGAGGCCAACCACGCAGAGGAGCTCGCCAAGTACGTGAGCGGGGTCAACAATGACGACCCCACCATACTCAAGAAGCCCAACTCGGAGGGTGGCAGCTCCACCGCCTTCAAGGCAACGACGCACACTCACACCGTCGAGCTGGTTTCCAGGTGATTCCAGCCAGACAGTGACGATTGGAACGTGCATGAACCCATCATAGGAAGGCGCGCTCATCGAGTTCCTATGTGAGAATCACGACATCTTCACATGGAAGCCATCCGACATGCCTGGTGTCTCGAGGGAACTCGCTGAGCACAAAGTCAACGCCGACCCCAAGGCGTGACCCATCAAGCAGTCGCTGTGGCCCTTCAATGAAGAGCGCCGCCGAGCAATCGCCGAGGAGGTGTAGCGTTTACTCGCTGCAGGCTTCATCCGACCAATCAAATACTCCAAGTGGCTGGCAAACCCAGTCCTGGTCGAGAAGAAAAACAGGACATGGAGAATGTGTATCGATTACACAAACCTCAACAGCGCCTGCCCGAAGGAGCAGTTTGTCCTCCCGCGGATCGACCAAATCATCGATTCAACCGCGGGCTTAGAGTCGCTATGCTTCCTCGATGCTTACTATGGGTACAACTAGATCAAAATGGCAGTCAAGGATGAAGAGAAGACGACATTCATCACGCCATTCAGAGCATTCTGCTACACCGCCATGACCTTCAGCCTCAAGAACGCCGGGGCGACCTACCAGAGGTGTATGTAGGAGTGCCTTGCGAGCCAAATCGGCCGCAACATCCACGTCTACATCGACGACGTGGTGGTAAAATCCACTCTCGAAGGCGACCTACTCGCCGACCTGGCAGAAACCTTTGCCAACCTGCGGAGGTACAAAATAAAGGTAAACCCAGCAAAGATCACCTTCGGTGTACCTACTGGACAGCTGCTTGGGTACGTCGTCCCAAGCGAGGAATCGAGGCGAACCCCGCCAAGATCAACACGATCACACGGCTCGGCAGACCCGAGTGCCTGCGCGACGTCCAGAAGCTGGCCGGGCGAGTCACGACTCTGAGTCGCTTCATCCCCCGGCTAGGCGAGAAGGCGATGCCTCTCTACGGCCTAATGCGCAAGAACCCCACTTTCTAGTGGGACAAGGAGGCAGACAACACGCTCCACACTCTCAAGGAGGTGCTACTCGCGGCACCGCTACTCGTCGCCCCAGTCGACAAGGAGCCCATGCTCGTCTATGTCGCAGCTTTCGAGCATGTCGTCAGCACCGTCATGGTCGTCGAACGACCAGAGGAGGGCAAGGAGCGCCCGGTGCAGTGACCTGTATACTACATTAGCGAAGTCCTCACCGAGTCTCGCCTGCACTACCCGCAGTACCGAAAATTGGTATATGCGGTCTTCAGAGCACAGTGGCGATTGCCACACTACTTCCAGGAGAACCCAATAACGGTTGTCTCCTCAGCACCATTACAGGACATCATCGCAACCGTGAAGCGACCGGGCGTGTCGCCAAGTGGGCCATCGAGATCGGCGTCCACAACATCAGGTACGAGCTGCGCAAGGCGATCAAGTCACAGGCTCTCGCAGACTTTCTTGCCGACCAGGAGGAGGCCCAGCATCCAGAGAAACTGCCAAACCTCCATTATGGCGCAGGGGTAGGGATCATGCTCACATATCTGAAGGGTGACAAGCTACGCTACGTCCTGTACCTCGACTTCACCCCTGCACCAACAACATGGCCGAGTACGAGGCGCTACTCCACGGCATGTAGGCAGCCAAGGAGATGAACATCAGTCGTCTGCGCTGCTACGGCGACTCCGACCTCATCACCGGGCAAGTCGCCGGCACCTGCGACGCAGTCTCCCCCACCATGGCAGCATACCGCCAATCAGTGGACCAGCTGGGAGGCCACTTCGCGGGCTACTACGTCGAGTGGATCGACAGGAGGAAGAAGGAGGAGGAGGCCGACGCACGCTCCCGCATTGGCTCGGCTCGACTCGCACCACCTGCTGGTGTATTCCTCGACACCATCACCAAGCCTTCCGTCTCTCCCCCGAGGGAGATCGACATCGGAATTCCGCTGCAACCAGACGCAACCCTGGTCACACTGATCACCCAGCCAAGCGACTAGACTATGCCATATGTCACTTACCTGGAGGGAGGCACCCTTCCCGCTGACGAGACGGAGGCCAGGATGATAGCACGCCGCTGCAAATCCTTCGTCATCATCAACGGCGATCTCCACAAGTGGAGCGTGACCGGCGTGTTCCAACGTTGTGTCCAACCCGCAGAAGGACGAAAGATCCTCCAAGACATCCACGCCGGTGACTGCGGCCACCACGCTGGCGCCTGCTCCCTAGTCGCCAAGGCCATGCGACATGGCTTCTACTGGCTCACCGCACACGCCGACGCGGTCGACATTGTCCAACGATGCGTCGGGTGCCAGAAGTACGCCAACCAGACTCACGTGCCGAGCTCGGCAGTCAAGACCATCCCCATCACCTGGCCATTCGCCGTATGGGGCATGGACATGGTGGGCCCGTTCAAGAAGGCCCCCTCTGGCTTCACCCACCTCCTAGTCGCGGTCGACAAGTTCACAAAATGGGTGGAGGCCAAGCCAGTCCGCAAGTGCGATGGGAAGACTGCCACCAAATTCCTATGTGAGCTCATCTATCGCTATGGATTCCCGCACAACATCATCACGAACAACGGCACAAACTTCGCCAAAGGAGCCATGGCGGAATTCTGCGAGGAGCACAATATACGACTCGACCTCGCCTCAGTTCCCCACCCGGAGTCCAATGGACAGGCAGAACGCGCCAACCAGAGCATCCTCCATGTCCTGAAGCCGCGACTACAAGTTCCACTCGAGCGAACTCCCTGGTGCTGGGTCGAAGAGCTCCCCTCTGTCATCTGGGGCATCCGCACCTTCATCAACAGGTCGACAGGATTCACTCCCTTCTTCATGGTGTACGGTGCCGAGGCTGTCATGCCAACAGACCTCCAGCAAGATTTGTCACGGGTGGTCAATTACGCGGAGGCCGACCAGCTCGCCGGCATGGTCGACCTAGCTCGGTCCCGCACCGCCATATACCAGCAAGGGCTTCATCACTACCATAGTCGGCGAGTACGGACTCGCACCTTCCAGGAAGGCGACCTGGTACTGCGTCTGATCTAGGACAAGAAGTGCATGCACAAGCTCTCTCCCTGTTGGGAGGGACTATTCGCCATCGGGCGAGTCCTGGGCAACGATGCCTACTACCTCGCCGACGTCTGAGGCGAAGGAAAATTTGACGTCAAGCGGCCATGGAATGTAAACCTCCTACGGAAGTTCTAATCCTAGAACTCCAGACATGTACCTCCTACCCGCTATGAGATAAAGAAGATCGATTTGCACAAATTGCGTCCACTCTCCGTACCTTGTGCCACTCGCACTCGTAATAACAGTGTTATGCTATTCGCAGAAGTCAACCTTTGGTGACGCGACCGGCACAGCCAAGTAGTGCGGTACGAGGACACTGGAAAACTTCAGGCCTCGTACTGTCCACGAAAAAAGCTAACCCGGAGCCCCATTGGAGTCGCCCCGCTCGACTGGCTTCCCGAGCCAAGACAACTGCATTCGCTTCCCACAGCGACCCAATCCTCCAAATCCTCGGCGCAGCGACTCGAACGGCAAAGTACCACGCTCGGGGACTGACGCCAGCCCAAAGAGGAGCGGCTAGGGAAAAACGCAAAGTATGAGAGCGCGCCCTGGACTCGCCACGCGACTGGTCTTATGGATCAGGTGGAGTGACGCGCCTAACACAACGCGCCTAGTCCTCACCTACCTCGGGCATGCGACTAGAACTGCCAAGTACCACGCTCGGGGACTCGGCGATCCGACCCCGCTCACGCCCGGGAAAACGGCCAAGTAAAGAGCACCCCTTCGAGTCGCAATGTGACTGGCTTCCCGAGCCATGGCGAGTCAGCCATAACTCACTAACAGTTCAAACAACATATAAAAACGAGGTTAACCCCATAAAAAGGGCGGACGCGCTCGGGGACTCGCACAACCAACAACCAAACCACAAAAACAATGACAAAAGAACCCCTGCATTCCTTCATAGCAGCAAAATTTGTTCGTGTACAAGGAGAATTGCATATTTATCTTAAGCTAACGCCCAGTGGCAAAATACTCTATTCCGCAGGCTTCGACGATGAGGCGCCACCATCCTTGCGACTGCGGATAAAGGGAACCCAAGGATTCGACGGGTACATCGTGAGCTCACCCGCCATGGCCGCTCGAAACGGTTGCTCCACCTTGAAGTCGCGGTGCGCCGACTCGGGGTCATTGGGGGCGACGACCGTTTCCTGATAAGGAATTAGGTCGCCCATTGCACACACGCGGTCAGAGTACACCGCGGCTCGCTCCGTCAGCTTCAGCACCTCGGCAATCTCGACTGAGCCCGTCGACGAAGGGTACCCACTCGTGACGTCGTCAAGGTCGAAGTCGTCAGGAAAATGCGCGAGCCCAATGCACAGCGCAGTCGTGTCTCCACGACGGAAGGCCGACCGCGTCATGAACTCCACAACCGCCAGGGCCTTCTCCAGAGAGCGTCAAACTTCGACGAGGTCGCTGGGGATCACCTCCGTGGGCGAGATCTCCTTAAGATACACCCGGAGGCAGGTCGCTGATAGCGCGGCAGAACCGACCAGAGTGGTGACGCATTGCCTCACGTCGTGCGACTGCGCCTCTTCGGTGTTATCAGTGATCAAGCTTGCAACACACAAGAAAATAGTAAAGGAAGCACCATCAAAACAATGTGAGTCGCGCACCCGAGGATTCGCAGAAGGACAACTCACCAATCCGTGGGCGACAGAGTTCCGTGATGAAATTTTGAAGAGCTGAGAGGTCATTCTGCAGCCCGGCGACGAGCGCGTCCGACACCTTCTGCTCCTCAGCAGCAGAAGCAACGACCACCTTGGCCCGTCCATCCGCCAAGCTCGCTTCCGCCTTTGCCTCCTTGAGCTCACACTCCAGTTCGGCGATTCTCTTCTCCGCGGTGCTCAAGGACGACTGGGAATCCGTCAACTCACTCGCAGGAATGAGGCCCTGGTGAGCCTCCTTCACCGCGGCCGCGCTAACCTCTGCTTCCACAACAAAATGGTTACAAACGTGACAAGTTCGTGACTGGCACCAAACACGACAAATACTCACCCGCAATCGCTCGAAACTGCTCGTTCGCATTTTGAACAGCGAGGAGCTCCTTGTACACATGGTGCTTGGCAGCAAGCCGTTCGGCCGACTCGCACTGCAGGCCCTGTGCAACAATTACAGCGTCAGCAACAAAACTTCCTAAGTGCCTAGCTGCTGAAATTCAGTGACTAGCCACTCGAGTACTGGGCGACAAAACTTCCTAAGTGCCTAGACGCTGAAATTCAGCGACTAGCCACTCGGGGACTGGGCGACAAAACTTCCTAAGTGCCTATCCACTGAGATTCAGCGACTAGACGCTCGGGGACTGGACGGTGAAAAACAATAAGAATCCGACCACTAGAATTCAGTGGTCTGATCCTCGGGGACTGGACATACCTGTATGGCGGCACCTAGCATGCCGTGAAGCTCCATTGCGTCCACTGACAAGAGCACGAATGGAGTATGCCCATGATGTTGTTCGACCTCCGTACCGGCGGCCTCAGGAAATTGGCTCGATGGCACCGAGGCACTCGCCATGGCGGCCCTCGCTACAAAGCAAGGGAACGTCGCCACCGCAGCTCCTGTGCCACCCGAAGGTGGACCGGTCGCCGCAACCGAGCCATGGTGCCTGCTCGCTGTGACCCCGCGTCCTCCATGGCCTTCGGAGCTACGTCCACCGCAATCGGGGTTTTGCTCGGGGAAATTGCTGGCTCATCCGAGATCATGACGACCTCGTCGCCTTTTGTTCTCTTGGCGTCTTCAGTGGGCGCCTCAACCTCGTCGCCCTTCGTTTTCTTCGAGGGATCAGCTGGTGCCTCCGCAACGCCCGATGGAACCTTGGCCACCGAAGGGTGACCTATCTTCTTCACTCCAGTCCTGCGGAATAATCTGTCAATAAAACTCGCCAATCGAACATGAATCAAGCAGACAAATGAAAGGTTTAAGAAATACTCACTTGGCGACTGGGATAAATCGTAGGCCAGTACGAATACTAGCCGGCTTCTCCAGCTCTGGCCCCAATTTCTGACTAAGGCCCGTCTCGAACATGCTCTGCGCCCAAGACACCGACGGCTTCTTCGAGGACGAGGCCGCGGCAGGAGGTTTAGTGGCGATCGCCGCGGGAGCTCCTCTCGGCGGCGAGGCCCTTGCGGCTGGAGCGGCCACCAGCCTGGTAACTGGGACGAACGGCGGTCGTAGTGATGCCAACGGCACCTCGTCTTCTGCGACGGTCGCACCAGTCGTCGCGGTCGCGTGCGCCGCTGCTTCTTCTGCTGTGCTGGTAGCATCGGAGCTACTCGCGGACCGAGGCGGAGACACCGGCTTAGCCGACTTCGTCTTCTTCTTTGGTGGCGGCTTCTTCTTCTTCTTTGATGGCGTGGCTTCACGCTGCGAGGTATTTTCAGGGAGCTCGTCATCATCGTGGGCCTCGAGGCTTTTGCTGGCCTCGAGCTCGCATTGATGTTCCCCACGGGTCTTGCGGACCGTGGGTGTAGCGACCTCCACGGCTTCTTCGCCATCGTCGTCATCCTCATCACCATCGCCCCCGTCACTTCTGGCATCACCCTTATCAGGCAATGACTCGCTCTCGTCTTCGGTGGACGAGTTCGAGTTCTCATCATCTGCGGGTGGAATCCAACCTTCCACCACTTGGAATAGCTGCAACAACCAAGCAAAATTAGCACGACCGTGAATGCAAAACTACGACTGCGAGTGCATGGGAAATAAAAGAACTCACCGTTGGAGCTTGGCGCTTTGCAGTGTAAGGTGAGAACCCGGCCTTTGCATCAAGATACACCGCCAAGGTTATCTTCTTCAGGGCCATGGTGTAGTCATTGAGTCTCCACTTGGCATGGCAGGACTTCGTCGGGTCATCCTTGCATGTATACTCATACATATAGTGGGCGCGGCTGGCCAAAGGCACGATCCGTCGCCCGAGCCAGCAATTGTAGAGGTTGATGGTTTGGAGGCCCTTCTTATTTAGGTTGCGGATGGTCTGCAACATCTTGTCGACGACCATCCACTGGTCCAGCGGAAGCTTGGTGACTTGGAGCCGACTCGGCTCGGGCCGGTTGTCGGAGTACGTCGGAAGAGCCACCTTGTCGCCCGGCGGCTACTCGGTCACGTAGAACCAGCTCTTCTTCCATTCATTCGCTGCTTTGGCGGGAAGCATCAGATCAAAGAACGACGCCTTCGACTTTAGCTGGAAGGTCAGGCCGCCCGCAGCTAACATCGGGCCGCCTTCCTCTTCGCGGCTGATCCTCCCATGGAACAGATCTTGCCATAGGGGAAGTATGTCGACATCCGAGGTAGCACTCGCAGAACTCCACTAAGATGGTGAGCTGCTCGATGCTATGCGGCCCTAGGTCTGACGGTTGGATGTCATAGTAGGCGCAGAAGCGGCAGAAGAAGAGGGAGGTGGGGAATCCGAGCCCCCACTGCAGATGGCTAGTGAAGTAGACGAATTCCCCCTCGCACGGATTTGGGATCACCTCTCCGGCCGTGGGGATGCGCCATCTCCCGTCGCGGAGGATCCCTACCTCCTCGAACGATTTCAGCAGCGCCTTCGCACACTTGGATCTACCCCATGGTTCCACATGAGGGGCCATCGATTGGGGGATCTGGGGCTGTAAATCGCTCTGGGTCGCTCTGGTCGCTGCGCGGAACGGAAGATTGAGAATGCACGAGATCGGAGGAAGTGAGGGAAATGTTTTCCCCTCACCCGTCACTCTCCTTATATAGTGGTTGTTACCCGCCATTTTCAGGGAGCCGTTACCACACGGTAATTATGCTGATATTACCGTTGGATTACCCAATGGCTAGTTTGACCAGCGCTGATGGTCCAAGTCCATCCACTTGACTCGCTGTCTTCAGCGACTTGACGATTCGCTGACCTGATCACTACAACAGTGACTTAATTATTCGCCGACCCATTCGGCAAACTGCGATTTGATTAGTCACCATTATTGCGACTCAAATGACTAGTTCTTTCCTTTGTTCAGGAGTCCACCACCGATTTTACTGGCCGTCCGAATTGGACCCGCAGCGCATACTCCGACTGCCAACGAACACCTGCGACGAATCAACGACGACCTCGGGGACTACTGATGGGGATATGCCTACTGGGGTGTGCCAAGCAGGACGTTTCCTATTGGCCCAAGCTGCCAGCGAGTGGGCCCACAGGACGGCGACTGGATCGACACTTGGCGCGAACCCAGGCGACTGGAAGCCGGAGGCCTAGAAGCGTAGCTAGGACCAATCGGATTTGGTCAAGGACCCTCCGAATCCTTAACCAATTAGGTTGTAGATCTGTAAACCCTAGCGAGGTGAGCCTATATAAACCTCCCTAGGGTACGCATAGAGGACACGTTCCATCATACACCCCAGTGACTCGCCGCCTAGTCATCGAGCTCGCCCTTGTACTCTCTCCATAATACAATCTAGCAGGAGTAGGTCTTTACCCTATGGGGGGGGGGGGCGAACCTGGGTAAACCCTTGTGTCTCAGCCCTCGTCTCGCACCGCAGATGGCTGACCGCCCTTGCCCCTTGTTCTACTACTCGTTGCCGATTGCAGCATCTATCGTGGCCATTCCCACGAAACTTTTAGTGTTTAAAGTTCAGTGATGGATTCACCCCACTTGGGTGTTTTATGAGAATTTGAATAAAAGACAGATCATGTATGCTTGTCTAATCTTAGACAGATAGATCATGTGATGGTCTATTTACTCACCATTGGCACTTTATGCGGGGTTTCCTGTGGTTGATCTTGTGGTAGCTTGATCTAATGCTCTCCTGGTATTTCCAGCTCCTAACTTGTCCTTGATCTAGCCCTTCATCTCCTGATCCTGATGGCTTGATCTTGGTCTTGCTATCCACCTGATCTGCCCCCTCCTTATGTCACCATCTTGGTGATGTGATCCTGGGCTTTGGTTGGTGTGATCTAGCTTGGCTTTGGCTTGGTTTAGCTGCTGGCTGCTTTGCTTGGTGTGTAAGAACAATGGAATGGTGTGGGGATTGGTTTCCCATGGCCGTGTTGATGGTTTTGTTTGATTGTGCTATTGTTGTGGTGCTGACAGCACACCCATGCAGTTTGGTGTGTGTGCAGCATGTGTGCCTGCTGCACAAGATGTGGATATGTTCTGAATTTGAGAGTTACTTTCACCATGTTACCATTTACTTGGCTGGTGAAACTTGCCCCTCCTTGCTGTTTATTTGACTTATGGATTAAAATTTTGAAAGATATATTCTTTCATATTGGTGAAATTTGCCCCTTTTTAAAAGATTACTCAATGATGAACCTTGATCATTGCACTTCACTGTCAAGTCTGAGAGTAATATCCTTTTAACCTTAACTTTCTTTCTTTTGTTTATGTTTATTTTTGCAGATACCAGATTTAAAGATCAAGAATTTAGTTTAGGTTTTTATTTTTTATTTTTTTAGAATAGTCACTTGTAATATCTCTCTGATTCAATTGTAATCTTTAATTTATTCTTTTGTACTTTTTTTTCATTCTTTTGTAATAAATATTGTACTTTAATCAATAACGAAATATTATTCTTTTATCTACTTACTATTGTAAAGATTGTTACTTATTTACTTAGGTTACAATTTTGTAGCTCATTATTGAATGAATTTTTAGAATATTCATTTTATTGATTATCGTCTTTCATTTAAAGTTTGAGTTATTATTGGTTAAATCTTAATTGAATTAAATACTCAAACATTATTCAAAATCTTTTTGAATTATAATTTAAAAACTCAAGTTTAAAAATTCAAATTTCATTTCCCAAAACACTCTAATCCAGAAGATCATATCAAAGTCTATAACAATCATCCTTCATGTCTATACCTAACCTCAAAGCATGAAAGAAACCTTGATCACTTTAGGTTTTTATTTGGCAAAAAATTTACCCACATTTTCATAAATGAATGCATGCAACATTTCAAATTCCTAAATCCACCCTTCATTAGTTCCTAAAGGCCGGGATGTTACAGACTTCCCCCTTACATTAAACTTCATCCCGAAGTTTGTTGAGATGTACCTGAATAGATGTGGATAGGATTTTCTTATATCCTCTTCTTTCTCCCAAGTGGCTTCCCTTTCAGGGTGATGTTCCCACTGTACCTTGCAATATTTGATTGCTCTATTCCTCAATCTTTTCCAGTTTTCTTCCAAAATTTTACAGGGATTTTCAACATAGGTCAAGTATGCTTGTAGTTCTATCTCCTGATGTGTAATTGCATCATCCGGAATTTTTTAACATTTATGAAGTTGTGACACATGGAAAACATTATGCACTTGAGCCAACATCTCCTGATATCTTGTCTTTCCTTGATATAGTCTGGTGCAAATTCTTTGCTGCTACCAGGCTCATACCAACATATTGGTGATCTACACTTCCTTCCATACAAAACATGATATGGGGCTTCCTTCAGACTACTCTGATAGCTATTATTGTAGGAAAATTCTACCAATGGTAGATGATCTTCCCATGTACCTCCAAAATCTAATGCACAAGCTCTTAACATGTCTTCTAATATCTGATTGGTTCTTTCTGTTGGACCTCCTGTCTCTGGATGATAGGCTGTGCTGAAATCTAACTTTGAACCAAGTGCTTCATGTAATTGCTTCCAAAATGCTGAAGTAAACACTGATCCCCTATCAGTTATGATCTTTTTGTGCACTCCATGCTTACTTACTATCTCTTTGATGTAAACTTCTACTAACTCCTCGGCATTATCTTTCTGATTTACCGGAATAAAATGTGCACTTTTAGTGAGTCTGTCTACAATTATCCATATCATATCCTTTCGTTTAGGTGTCATGGGCAATCCTATGATGAAGTCCATACCTATTTCCTCCCACTTCAATTCGGGAATTTCTAAAGATTGTAATGGTCCTGTTGGACTTTGATGTTCAGCCTTAACCCTTTGGCAAGTATGGCATTCTGATACATATTTAGCAATATACCTTTTCATGTTATTACACCAGAATAGTTCTTTCAAATCCATATACATTTTAGTACTTCCTGGATGTATAGAATATGGTGTTTCATGTGCTTCTCGGAGTATGACCTCACGAATCGACGTCACATCTGGAACACATAGACGGTTTTGAAACCATAAAGACTCATAATCTCCAAGGCGAAAAACTGATTTTTTTCCCCTTGAGATATCCTCCGAATTTCCTCAGCAATAAAAGGATCTTCTGCTTGATGTCTAAAAATTTCGTGCTTAAGATCATTGTCCTGCTCTGCAACTACCTGCATACTAGCTAATCCTCCAAGAACCTTTGTTCTAATTAATTGAAGCTCTAATCTTTCCAAGTCCATTTGTAACTCTTTTGGTAGCTCCCTATTGCTAGGCTGAATATCTGCACTCTTTCTACTTAAATCATCGGCTACAACATTTGCTTTCCCTGGAGTATATTTGATTGTTAAATCATAATCTTCAATTAGTTCCAACCAACTCTTCCGTCTCATATTCAATTCCTTTCGGGTAAAGAAATATCTGAGACTTTTATGACTAGTGTATAACTCACATTTGGCTCCATAAAGAAAATGCCTCCATCCTCTTAGCGCAAAGACTACTGCTGCTAACTCTAAATCATGAGTTGGATAATTGACTTCATGTGGTTTCAGTTGTCTTGAACCATAAGAAATCACTTTCCGATCTTGCATTAACACACAACCAAGACCTTCTTTAGATTCATCACAATATACTATGAAGTCCTTCCATGTTTCAGGAACTAAAAGATTGGAGCTGTGGTTAACCTGGTCTTCAACTCCTAAAAACTTGCTTCACATTTCTCATCCCAATTGAATGGTGTATTCTTTCTTAGCAATTTGGTCATTGGTCCAGCTATTTTAGAGAAACCCTCAATGAATCTCCGGTAATAACCAGCCATTCCTAAGAAACCTCAAATTTGCTTCACATTGGCTGGTGCAGTCCACTCTAGTACTGACTGAACTTTGGATGGATTTACAGCAATTCCATCTTTACTGATCACATGACCGAGGAATTCTACCTTATCTAGCCAAAATTCACACTTACTGAACTTAGCATAAAGTTTGTGTTCCCTTAGAGTTTGTAATTCTATTCTCAAATGATCAACATGCTCTTCCTTATCCTTGGAATATATCAGGATATCATCAATAAAGACTATGACGAACTTATCCAAATATGGCATGAAGATTTTGTTCATCAGATTCATGAATATTGTTGGTGGATTGGTCAAACCAAAAGGTACTACCAGATACTCATGGTGTCCATATATTGAGACAAATGCTGTTTTTGGAACATCCTCAGGCTTTATTTTTATTTGATGGTATCCAGATCTTAGGTCGATCTTTGAAAATACTCCCGCTCCTTTCACTTGATCAAACAAATCTTGGATCCTTGGTAAAGGATACTTATTCTTAATAGTGACGTTGTTCAGATTTCTATAATCTCCACACATCCTTCTTCCACCATCTCTCTTATCCACAAAGATTACTGGTGTTCCCCATGGAGATACACTTTCCTGAATAAATCCTTTTCTGGCTAACTCATCAATTTTCTCCTTGAGTTATTTTAACTCTTTGGGTCCCATCTTATATGGTGCTTGAGCTATTGGTGTTGTACCAGGAATTAGATCAATAGTGACCTTTATCTCCCGGTTTGGTGGCATTCTAGGTAGCTCTGCTGGAAAAACATCTTTAAATTCATTTACTACAGGAATATCTTCCAATTTGACCTCTTTCATTGAGTTCAACTATAGATCCACCATGATATGACTGTGCTTATCTTCTTGGTAAACTATCCTTGCTCCACTTGGAGTTTTGATTGAGACAGTTTTTTCCTCACAATTTATCTGAGCCCCATGCTCCATCATCCAGTCCATACCCAGCACTACTGCAATTACCTTCAAATGAATCACATAAAGGTCTGCAAAGTATGTACAACCACAGATCGAGATAACCTGATGTTGTTTTATGGGGCGTACAGTCACATTTCCCCCTGCCGTAACTACGGTCATAGGGTTTTCTAATGTTGCCCTTCTAATCCCGAACTTATCACAGAATTCTTCAGAAATGAATGAAGTAGTTGCACCAGTACCAAATAGAACTTTGCCAGGATTGGTAAGGATATTGAGCGTACCTATCACTGCATGCTCCGAATTATCCACCTCCTCGAGGGTTGCACAGTTCAATTTCCCGGTAGGTATGTTCCTCTTTCCATTGTTGTTCTTGCCATTATTTCCTCCTTTATTGAGTTGTCCATTTCCTCCACTGGCTTGCCTTCCATATCGAGCCGGCCAACCACCTTGTGGTTTGCTTGGACAATTGGGCTTGATGTGACCTCTCTGACCACAAGCGTGACATACAATTACCGGTTTCGGGCAATCCCTGCTCATATGCCCTGGGAGTTTGAAATTGTGGCATATAATATTATTTGCATTTGGATTTGCACTCCGATTGAAACTGTTGTTGTTATAGGGCTTATTCCTTGGTTTGAATTCTAGATTGGGCTTAGGCTTGCTTGCTTGTATCCTCTTGGTTTCCTTCTTAGCTCTATTCCTTCTATCCTCTTGGACATTCTTGTAGTCATCTTCGAAGGTAATAGCTGCATCTAGCAACTGCTGATAAGTTTGCTTATTAGCCAACCTCAACTACATCCTCACAAATGGATTTAATCCACGCAGGAAACGCTTCTTCCTCTTTTCCTCCGTCTTAACTTCCTCCTCAGCATAACGAGATAGTTGACTAAACTCTCGGATATACTTCATAACACTAGTATATCCCTGCTGCAGCTCTTCAAATTCTCTTCGCTTCAATTCCATAACACTCTCCAGAACATGATATTCACGGAATCCCTGTTTAAACTCTTCCGGGTATACTCCCTTCCTGGTTGTTGCATGGCCAACTGATTTTCCCAACAAGATGTTGCAGGTCCTGTCAGAAGATGAGTTGCATACCTCAATTTCTCCTCATCATTGCAACCTATAGTCTTCAGCTTTCTTTTTGTATCTGCTAACCAATCTTCTGCATCCATTGGTTTAGGAGCTGATGCAAAAGGTAACAGCCTTGCATTGTGGAAATTAGATAGACTCACTTCTCCACCTTCAGGTGCCCTCTGATTTGCTCGTCCCAGCAACTCCTCCATAAACTTGTTCTGGGTCTCTTGCATCATTTGCATACACTGCATAAAGTTCTGCTCCATTAACGGCCTCACTGGTGGTGGTGGTGGCAATGCTCCCTGATTTGCTGCATCTACATCGGCCTTCTTCTTGGCCTCACGTTCCATCTGCTGCTGTTCAGCTTCGGTTTCTACACCCGTATCCATGACCCTCTAGTCCTGCAACAGAAAGCGAATACTCATAATTACATCATGCACATGTGTTATGAGCTCGACTTTACGCACAGAACTAGTCACACAAGGAAAATCCAAAGAAAATCCAAATATGCATTTCACATATTATACATAATATTATAATAATACAAAGTCATTACAACATATACCATATAGGCATAATCACAACACTACCTTATTTATCTAACTATCTTACTTCTTGGAGTACAATACATGATTCTTGATACCTCCAAATAGTTACATACTTCTAGTAGTAACTACGCTCATCATACATGCCTGATGTCCAACCGTGATGACGTGTCGTTCGTCGCACAGTTTGTGGAACAAATGGCCTTCCAGAAGGAACATACTCAGTATCTGAAATGTTAGCACTTGAGTCATTACTCAACCTGAGTGCATTGACTCCCTCCAGCTCAACTGAAAAGTCTTCAGAAACATATTCAACATTATCTCCTGCCTGCATCTCCTGAGCTTCATTCCTTGAGTTGTCAACATGGTATGCAGATCCTGTTGATCCCCAGGTGCTCCTTTGGTCAAGATAGTTAAACACTGGATAATGTATATTCCCTGGGTTTTGAGAAGATGTTGATGATTCAAACACTCTCTCCTCAGGATCTTCTTCTTCATCCTGATTATCTATTGACATGGCATTTCTACTACTATTACTAGGGTTAATTCTTACACCCATCCAGCTAGATTGTCTAACATTTTTGTCAGAATCATCTATGGACATTTGGTGTTCATGAGATCCTTCATATGATTCCCTTCTCCAACCATCAGAATTCTCAATAGGAAGTTCTGAATCAGAATCATCCTCTGAACCGTGTGGTACTGCATACCTCATATCTATAGTAGGATCATGTATAGGTTCAGGATTTGGTGAATAAGGATATGGTATAAAAGATTCAGGATCTAATGGTATATCCTTAAAGATAGATTTTGCACTATTACTTGCTTCCTTCTCCAACTAGAATGCTAACTGCTTCCTCCTTTCTGGATCAGTTAGATCCTCTAATATGTCATTTTTATCTTCGACAATCACTTGATGTGTCTTATTAAAAGACGCAACGAGTGTTCGATATCTATCCATGAACTTGGAAGCTAACTTAGGATGCTTCTTAACCAAAGTAAGATGATCCGGTATAGGCTCTGAATCTATAGAATCATGAGGTATCACCGAAAATGTGCTACCTTCTAACTCCTTGGCTATATGCTCCCGGATATTAGCTATAGCCTCCACAACAACAACATGATATGCTTCTAAGTGAATCCTACCTTCACCTATAGGTAGATCGTGATATAATCCAAGCTCCTCAGGGAGTTGAATACTCACACGATACTTGGATAACATCCGACCATTATGGTACGTTATAGTATTCACTTGAATTCTAGTTGGACAACTAAAAATCTTTAAAAGTTGACGAAGTTGGTCTGTGAATGATCTTTGATAATCATCAAGAGTCTCCTCTTTCCATACCAAAGTCTGTTTTGGAAACTTTGGTGCCATAGCTTTGTATATCAAAAAAATATTTTTATTAGTAACCAATAATATATTGCATCATAACAAAGAATTATCATACTAAATCATATAACGGAATATTCTCATTTGAATACCCATTATATTTCTTTTAGATAATTCTTTATCGTTTCTACCTCTCCTATAGGTAATACCCTTTACTAGGTTTCCAACCTAAGGTCAAAGCAATTTGCTTTGATAACAACTGCGGTGACCCAGCATACCACTGCATGTGTGGTACACTATAGTCGTTGACATGACATCCACAGAACACGATTCCGTAAATATCACATCCCTCAGAGTGGTACAACTGAAACATTGCGGGTCCATATTACAAACATACACGCATTATTATTATTACAATACCGAAAGTTCAAGACTTCCAAAAGATTCCACTTACAAACCAAAATATAAGTGTTTCAGCGGAAGTTTCAAATTTAAAACTTAAACTCCAAATTGAGCTCACCAACTTATTGCTATATATTGTTCATGATGCTTGGCTCAAGTGGCTACTAGAACTATAGTAATTATTCAGACTCCTGGGACTCTCCTCTGTAGACGATGTCGTAGTCCTCCCCTTCTACGGCTCCATATAGGTTGGGCTCTTCATAGAAGACCTCCTCTTGACTCTCAGATGCATACATTGGAGTATCTTCAGGATTCTCAGAGTCTAAGCAAGGATTCAAAGGAAAGGATGAGTAACAACGTTACTCAGCAAATTCATTATATGCAAGGTAGGAAGTTTGATGCTCTATCTACCACCTCGGACTATCAGTCTTTGACACTATGCAATTTTCGTAAATCTTTATTCAAAGGTTGATTTTATTATGAAAATCTATGACCATCAGCCTTCACAGGTTGACCAGAACTTTCATGGAGTTCCTTTCCTGCCTCGTTCGTAGCTCCTTCCCGGAACAGGGAGTAACAAGTTACAATTCTTACACTTTGCAGAGGTGCCTTACTTTTCCCATGAGAGATCAACTCCTTGTTGCACAACCGGGCTTACTTTCCCGTCCACAATTCCATGATGTGGGGCCCAGTAGTTGGTCCAAGCTAATCACTGCCCTCTCCGCGACCTCATATGTCTCCACAAATCCATGATGTGGGGCCCAGTAGTTGGTCCAAGAAGCAAAATGATTATGCAAAAGTAATGTAATGCATTATTTAACTTTATATGTATTATCCCCCATTATTTAAATTATATAAAAATCCCTTTTAATTCATTAAGGATTTATAAATATTAAGTCCTTTAATATTTATTAAATATTGTACTCTTTTTATTTTATTTCCTTTTATTTGTATTTTATTGATTTAATAATTATTATTTTAATATCAAAAATTGTTATGAAATATTTGTTTAGTATTTTTCTAAAATACTACAATATTAATACATAATGAAAGTGATTTTTATTTATTTTTATCATCTTTCAATAATTTTGTAAAATTCCATAAGGAATATTTAAATTACAAAATTCGTAATAAAATTTATATGTTTAAAATTTTATTTCTTAATTTAAAATTTATATGTTTAAAATATTTTATTTATAATTTTTGGACTTTTATTTTATTTTCTAAAATTTATTTAAGTTCAAGGGCATTTTGGTCTTTTTCCAATTATTAAAATAAACTCTAAAAGATTTGGGCTTTCTGCTTAGTTTTGTTGGGCCCTTGTGGCCCATTAGGCAAAATCAAAACTACCACCCCGAAGGGTTCCTGGCCCAACCAGCCCATCACTCTCTGTGTCTCTCTCGAGCTCACCTCTCTCCTTCTCCTTCCTTGACCCCGTGGTCAGTGGTGCTGTCGCCAGCGATTCGTGTCGCCATGGACCGCCCTGGCCACCGTCGTGGTGCAGGAAGAGGTTGTCGACCCTGCTCTTCCCTCCTGTCCAATTGGATTTGGACTTGGAGCCCTCCTGTGGCCAGATCGATGTTGTCCCGAACCCTAGGGTTTGGGGTTGGCGTTGATCCTGACGCCGCCGCTGCTGTCGTGTGCCATGGTGATGCTCCTCGCCCCCAGGCATGGCTATGGTCTCCGTCGTGGCGTTGTATGGGTTGCAGCGCCCCTTTGTGGTGCTCCCCGTGTCGCAATGGTCGTCGGCCCCACTGCTTCCTCTTCTATTCTTCAGCGAGGACCTTCGGTGAGTGCTTCCTCTCCTCTCGTGCTCTCTGTGCTAGGCCCTCCCATGCTAGATGTTGGTAGTGGCCTTCCTGGTTACTGTCCTATCTTGATTAGGATTCTTGGTTCTTCTTAGGGTTCATACCCCGTTGTTGATTAAGTAACTGATGAATTGGATCATGTGTTAATGATCCTTGAACCTGTTAAGTGGTGACTTGCTGTGGCTTACTGCTGATGATTAGCTATGGTGATGCTAGTGGTTTATCAGATGATTCTATGGATTAATTTTGATATGGTCAGATGGTAAAGTTGCTCTATAAGCAATACTTGGAATTCTAGTGGTTTAATAACACACCATTGTCATTACTTGGTTAATGACAGTGAGTGTTGTGTGATGAAGTCACTGTATTAGCTCTTGTTGGCTTAAGAATTCATATGGATTAAGTTTGAGATCAAATGGTTTCAAACAATGAAGATATACATAGGTATTTTCTTAATTATGATTCCTATGATGATAGGAAAATGATTTGTAGTTGGTTGGTTGAATCTATGAAGATTGAATGCTTAACCTGATTAATGTAGAACTGTTCTTGTGACACCATCTTTATATGGCACACAAGATTAGATTCTATATCTTTGTTTGGGTTGGTTCAAGCTTAAGATGAGTTTGGAATTAAAGATAAGTAGAAATTTTCCTTTCTTAAATCCCTAAGACTCATGATGTGGTCTGAGGTTTAGGGATTAAGCCTTTATCTTGTTGATTCACATGGATGGGTTCTGGTAGTGATACCAGATCCTGTTTCTTGAATCAAAGTTGGGGAAAATGCTTGTAAGCTTGATAACTTATATAGATCCATAAGATTAAATCCTAAGGTGCTACTCTAGTTGAGGAGATGTGCGTAGAGGTTTAGTTCTTGGCTATATTCATTCTTGAATTGAAATATAGTTTGATAGCTTAGATCAATGATGCTGTCCTGAGATCTAAGTTGGATCTTTATAGTTTTCTGATTGCTTTTAGTGTTTAAAGTTCAGTGATGGATTCACCCCACTTGGGTGTTTTCTAAGAATTTGAATAAAAGACAAATCATGTATGCTTGTCTAATCTTAGACAGATAGATCATGTGATGGTCTATTTACTCACCACTGTCACTTGATGTGGGGTTTCCTGTGGTTGATCTTGTGGTAGCTTGATCTGATGCTCTCCTGGTATTTCCAGCTCCTAACTTGTTCTTGATCTATCCCTTCATCTCCTGATCCTGATGGCTTGATCTTGGTCTTGCTATCCACCTGATCTACCCCCTCCTTATGTCACCATCTTGGTGATGTGATCCTGGGCTTTGGTTGGTGTGAGCTAGCTTGGCTTTGGCTTGGTTTAGCTGCTGGCTGCTATGCTTGGTGTGTAAGAACAATGGAATGGTGTGGGGATTGGTTTCCCACGGCTGTGTTGATGGTTTTGTCTGATTGTGCTGTTGTTGTGGTGCTAACAGCACACCCATGCAGTTTGGTGTGTGTGCTACATGTGTGCCTGTTGCACAAGATGTGGATATGTTCTGAATTTGAGAGTTACTTTCACCATGTTACCATTTACTTGGCTGGTGAAACTTGCCACTCCTTGCTGTTTATTTGACTTATGGCTTAAAATTATGAAAGATATATTATTTCATATTGTTGAAATTTGCCCCTTTTTTAAAGATTATTCAATGATGAACCTTGATCAGTGCACTTCACTGTCAAGTCTGAGAGTAATATCCTTTTAACCTTAACTTTCTTTCTTTTGTTTATGTTTATTTTGCAGGTACCAGATTTGAAGATTAAGACTTTAGTTTAGGTTTTTTTTAGAATAGTCACTTGTAATATCTCTCTGATTCAATTGTAATCTTTAATATATTCTTTTGTTCTTTTCTTTTCATTCTTTTGTAATAAAGATTGTACTTTTACCAATAAAGAAATATTATTCTTTTATCTAATTACTATTGTAAAGATTGTTACTTATTTACTTAGGTTACAATTTTGTAACTCATTATTGAATGAAGTTTTAGAATATTCATTTTATTGATTATCTTCTTTCATTTAAAGTTTGAGTTATTATTGGTTAACTATTAATTGAATTCAATACTCAAACATTATTCAAAATCTTTTTGAATTATAATTTAAACACTCAAGTTTAAAAATTCAAATTTCATTTCCCAAAACACTCTAATCCACAAGATCATATCAAAGTCTATAAGAATCATCCTTCAAGTCTATACCTAACCTTAAAGCATGAAAGAAACCTTGATCACTTTAGGTTTTTATTTGGCAAAAAATTTACCCACATTTTCACAAATGAATGCATGCAACATTTCAAATTCCTAAATCTACCATTCGTTAGTTCCTAAATGCTAGAATGTTACACCCCCTAACGTTCACATGGACTATTTTCTCGTAATCAAAATAAAAGGACTATAATTACGCCAAGGCTCGAGCTCTGACTCTGCCACAGGATCGCTTAAGATGCCTGCTTGCTACGGCACTCCAACTCCGACATGCCTCGGCGGTGCGTGGCGTGCCCCGTTGCGAATGAACGGGTTGTCGCCTCTAATCCCGTCCCCTCCCTGGCATCCGGCCGGCGCTTCTCTTGGTTCCTAGAGACGACTTCCCAACACCTGCTTCCGAAGAAACTTGACTGAAACGACGCCATGGAAGCTCCCGCGCCAGACTAAGCCGCACAGAAGCTCCACCCCGATCCCCTCGTCAACCTAGTTGCAGCGATTGAACCGGGAGGCCCAGAATCGGCCGCCCAACCATCTTCTTCCACCCCTTCGGTCAGGGTCTGCCAACGGTGATTCACTTGTCCTAGACCTCCTCATTTCCCACAGAGGTTGTCATTGTTGTCAAGGTGTGCCCTCTATCCTCTCCTGCCAAACCCCTCTTTGTTTCGTGCATTGTAGCCGCATCGCACAGCTTGTTGCGGCTCCGGTGCATCGTCGGAGCTCCGACAACCACTCGATCCGCGTCCGACAATCGTTTCCCAGCGTCTCTACGCTTCCGATCCAGGCGTCCTCGGTCTCATGGGAGCTCCTCCGCTGATTCCATGCTTGTCGGCGCTAGTATCCGCGCGGGTGTCCTCACCCAGACCAAACCTGACCATGGAAGCATGGAGCCGCCACCGTCCCTTGGCTACACTGGCCAGTCCTTTTCCCGATGTCCCTATCGAGGCTAAGATTCCGCGACCTGACCTTCTTATTCACGGCCGGCAACGGCGATAAAAAAATTCACCTCAATGAATCTCTAAACTGCACGGGCCCAGGGAAGCGATGGCGTCTTACCTCTTCATGGTTTTCCACTTTATCCACCAATGGTTATCAACTTCCGTTTTCACACGGAGTGCTTGCAGCTTAGTCCTCAGATCTTCTATTTGAGTTCCTCAGAATTTTAACTCTGTCATATGAGGCTTTAATTGAAAAAGCACGCTGCTCGGGACCGGTCAACGACTTGCCACATCGTCAAATACAGACTTGTACAGTGATGAGTGACCGTACATAGACCTTTGACGCATATTCAATGACCACAAATTGCGTATCGCGATGTACGGTGACCATCCATGTATTTAACTCATGTTAAAAGGTTCACATGATCACAACACGTCATCGTTGAATGTGTAGGAGTCAGTACGGATCTCCAAGTCCTGCTGCTGATTATTGATCGGAGAGGGGTCTCGATCATGTTTGCATTATTAACGAACCGTAGGGTGACACACTTAAGGGATACTGACACCATTTGGAGCAAATGAGATGCCAAAAAAAGAATATCAAAACGCTAGAATTATTTCAATGGACACATGAATTGTTTCGGGTGAAATTGCTGAAATTGGTTGTGCGTGTGAAATTGAAATATAGTAAGAGGTTTTATGTGAATATTTGTTAGTTAATGTAATTAACAAAATTCTGAATAAATAAATAAAAAGGAGTTTTATTAAATGAGAGATTGCATTGAATTTGGTGGAAATTTAATTGATTTTGAGTGGAGAAAATGGAGGGGCATTTGTGGGAGCGGGAGCTCCACCCACATGAATGAGGGAAGAGGTGGGGGCACCACCTTGGCCTCTGACCATGGCAAGGGGCTTCCCCCCTCCTCCAATAAAAGGCAACCCTTGTATCACATATCACTCACACCTCCTCATGAAGGATCTCTTTGTTCCCCTCTAGTACTATCTCCCCATGGTCTCATCTTAGCGAGATACATGTTCCTGGTGGCTTTTTCTGGAGCGAGGATTCGCTACTTCCGCTGGATTTCTAGAGTGAGGTCTTGGAGGTTGTCGGAGGACCGGATGTATGTGCGATCATGGATGCTCCACTAAGTTGTGGTGTTGCCAGACTTCTACTCGATCTTGAGATCAGCAAGCTAACGACTACATCATCCATGAGTCCAACCTTGTAAAGCTTTGTAGTTCTTCAAGGTTACATATTCTATGGATGTATATCCACCCGTTGATTGTATCTAGGTAGATGGAGCATGTTTCTTGGTAGTTTCCATTTTAGAATTTTTTGTTTTTAATGCTGCAAACCTAACAGAAATCTTACGAGAGATTGAAGAGGGCGAATGCAGTCATCACGCTGCAGCCAAATCCTTAGTGGAAAAAGCTTTTCGACACATATTCTTTTGGCTCACAGCTAAGGAAGATGCCAAGGAACTGCTCAAAACGTGCAAAGGTTGACAAAAATACGCCCATCAGGCAAACATTCCGGCTCATCAGTTGAGAACAATCCCTATTACATGGCCGTTTTCAGTCTGGGGCTTGATATGGTAGGTCTGTTTCTAACAGAAAAATGTAGTTTTACTCATCTCCTAGTGATGGTGGATAAATTTACAAAGTGGACTGAGGCTAACCCGTTAAAAATTCTGATGGAGCCACAACAAGAAAGTTCGTCGAGGTCGTAATTATTTGACTCAGATATCCGCACAGTATTATTACTAACAATGGGAGCAACTTTTCCATGCGAGAATTAGCCGAATTCTGCAAAGAATAAGGAATCCGACTCGATATTGCATAAGTCGCACATCTACAACCTAATGGACAAGTCAAAAGGGCAAACAGTCTCATTTTACAAGGACTCTGACCTCATCTTGAGGCACCACTTCGTCGTGCTACGGGGGCTTGGGCGGAATAATTACCGTCTGTGATATGGAGCTTGTGAACAACTCCTAACAGGTCAACCAGATATACTCCTTTCTTCTTGGTCTACTGTGTAGAAGCAGTTCTTTTGAGTGATTTAATCCGTCAATCTCCCTCAGTCAAAGCGTATATCGAAGAAGATGCATAGTTTTCTCGATAGGACAATCTTGATATAACCGAATATGTTTGCGTCATTGCTGAGTAGAGATCTACAGCCTATCAGCAGAAGTTACGCAAGTACCATAGTTAAATATTTCACAATTGTTCTTTCAGAAAGGGCAATTTGGTTCTCTGACTCGTGAAAAAAAAGAACGCACAAACTTTCCCTGATTTGGGAAGGGCCTTTTATGATTAGCCGAGTTCTCCATAACAGGTCATATTATTTAACCAATATGAGACCAATCAAGGAAAGACCTGATACTTGGAAGATAAAGAGAGATGGTGGTAGTACATATCCATATGAACTAGATCGTCCCTGGAATATTGCACAACTACATTTTCGGGATGCTAGCAACCGAGGTGCCATGTCCCCACGATGGATGGGCCCCACGTCAGAGATACCGCCACCCTCACAATGGAGCAATGCCTCCACAGGTGGCCCATCCATGCAGGTATCACGAGGCACCCGCTCGTGAGGGAATGAACTCCCGAAGGGAACGCCTCTCGAAGGGGCCTATTGCTACATCCCACCATGCCCTCAAGCCTCGGATACCTTGGAGCGCATCAAGGGCATGATGGTAACTCCATTAGGCCAAGCGTAAGCCATGTCCCAACCAGGATCACAGTGGACCTGTAGTGCCAGCTGCCTCAGTAAAGGAAACCTCAGCCCACTCCCCCTTTGCAGGGAAAGGATGGGTGATATCGTGTTGGAAGTCTCATTCCATTGCCATTTTGGTGAAAGGGGGAAAATAAGAAGGCACCGGACGAAGAGAAGCGATGTCAACAAAGGCCTCTTTACACGAGGACGGGGTGGAGTGCGGTGAGCAGGACCAATCCATAGTAAGTAGTCTCCTAGACCGAGATCTCGAGGAGAGGCACTATGGACTCCCTTCCTTCCAAGGGCGGGGGGAATAGGCTCGACACCACCCTATATAAGAGAACCTTTTCCATCTTAGAATGGATCAATCCCCAATGGTATAAACCCTAGACTTACAACATGGGTAAAAAAACCCAGTGTCACCTCTCTGCCGTGTTCTTGCTCCGCCATCTCCACCATCGCTAAGGCTCCTTGGGAATGCGTGTTCAGCCCCGTCTCGAACTAAGGGATCGTTGGACCCTAGTTCCTTCACAGGAAAAATCTCTGACATTTGGCGTGCTAGGTTGGGGGCTGAGGCGCGCTTTCAAGACCTTCACCAACATCGGCCACATTTTTTCTTGCATCGAGACCCGTGCTGAGCATGCGCTCTGTCGCACGGCGAGCAAGGCCTAGACCGAGCTGACTCAGCGACGCGCCCCCTCCGAGCAGGACCCGTGTCCGAGGACAACCGGGGCTCTACCTCCTGCCCGTCGAGGGAGTCCATGTCCTCCTCGCGTGGCGCCACCTCGCTCTCCCGCACCCTGTCCTCGAGCGGCCAAGACGAGTGTCTCATGCCCGAGTCCGCCAAGCACATGGTGCAGGAGCTCCTGGATCACACAATGGCTGAACCAGGAAAGGAGAGCTGTTGTGACCAGATCAACCAGCTCCTCGATGTTGCCAGGCTTTCCCTGCGCGAGAAAGGCGCTCAGAGGGAGGACCTGACACCGGGGGCTAGGGTCTTGCTGCCGTCCTAGTTCCACGACGAGCCCTCTAGGACTGACCAGGTGACCATGTTGGCGACCAACATTAGCCAGATCGTCTCGCGTCCCACGGACGTGGTGCCACCGCGCGGGCGCGAAGACCATCTTGCCGAGAAAATCGCTGTGCGGGTCAGCAAAACCGCGTGGCCCTTGCCAACGGCAAGGTGGTGTAGGACAACCGATATCTCGCCCTCACCAAGGGGCTCTGTCGTGTGGTCTGGCAGCACAAGTTCCATCCGGATATGCTTGCGCGCTATGACGGGACGACAAAACGATGCGAGTTCCTGCAGCTCTACACCGCAGGCATGAAGGCCGGATGTGGGACCCCGGATTTACGGTCCAAGAATCACTGTTATGCATACACCATGATCCCATGATCAGTCCGTCGTGGCACATAACCGACGAGTATCATTACATCATCTAGAAAGTATCGATTATAAAACTTACAACATTTTCCATTATGGCGATTACAAACACAATTAGCGTAAGTGTTCAATCACAAATCCCATGTCATGCCATAACCTACAGGAGGCTGACTAGGAGACGGCCTAGCTCGGATAGTCGTCCTCATCTCCATCTCTAGCGACGGACTAGGAGATGCCTTAACTATAATAGCTTTTGAGTTGATTCCAACTCTCAAAAATTACATTTGACCATACCTTTCATAATATATAAAAACATTTGGGTTTACTTACAGAAATAATGTTCAAGTAATAAAAGGATGCCACATAGACATTTCTAGTCACTTTATTTAATTGAAATAAAAGGTTTAATTTTATTAAATTGTGACACCACTTTAAATCACATTCCCATGTACTGAAATATGTGGTGATGACATGTGTCAACATGATCCCATGTTTGGTTTGGAGAATATTAAATCTTAAGTAGTTATTCAATGAGTAGAAATTACTTTTCTAAAAATGAAATCAAGAAGACAAATGCTTTAATCTTGTAATGTTATTGATGATACTAGATCATCTATAGAACAATTGTGTGTGATGATTGAAAGTAGTTAATTATTGTTTGGTGATTGTGTACCTCGTATTTATTCATAGACGCTAGTACCGACCAAGGATACGAGGAGGAAGGAGGATACTACGAAGAAGAAGCCGAGGAGAACTTTAACTAACGCTTTCCGCACAAGGCAAGCTTATACTGATACTGATGCAAGCCTAATACTACTAGTTGATTGTGCAAGTTAACACTTGCAAGATACTATACCTATGCAAGCCAATACTTGCTTGTTACCATGCCAACCACATGCCTTAAGCATATATGATTATACACATTTGCTGATACCCCCTCCTAGTTTTACTTACAAGCTTTCTACTTTATCTCTTTATCAAAGCTACTACTTAGAGTTTACTTGAGTAAATTGTACATACTAGAAAGATAATTGAAGGTTGCATAAAGAGGATAAAACTTGGCCTAATCTAGCTAATCTTCATGTCATCCTAAGGCATGAAATTGAACTTAGTTAAACTCCACTAGTTTACCACCCCTCATTAGTACTTACCCCCATTTGTAGATGCTAGTGCTAAGAATAAAACTTGATCAACTTTAGATGGGAATACTTGGTGGAAAAATGGTTATGAAAACCTTGGAATGTTGGATCATTCTATTGATATGTTTTGACATGTGTTTCCGAACACCAGATGATTTTGATGATGAAAATCTTGAGGCATGAGCCTTAGCCCTTTATAAAAGTGATGGTTGTCTGGATGCGATACCATTCCAATTTTATCGTACAACCACAATACCCGAGAATTGGGTAGGGCTTGACTGGAAACTTATATACCTTAGTATTAGTTCCCTCCAGGCCAAGGTCTGAGCTGAGGCTACCTTGTGAAGATTGTCCACCTGTGCAGTACCCAAGATGACAGTTGGTCATGGTTGGGTGGCCAAACTCACAAGAGAGGTACTTATACTAGGGCGTGTAATTGAAAGGTTAGGATTGATTATCCTCATACTGAGTATGGTGAATTCAGGATTTGTTCCTGACGGATGTATCAAATGTTGTGGTGAAAGTGTACAATCTCTGCAGAGTGTCAAACTATTCGAATAGCCGCGTCATGATTATGGACGATTAGTGGCCATACTGTTCCCCCGTCAGATGTTTTCAAAATGACTTGTGAAATGGATTGAGAATTTTGACTTGACCACAACAGAGTTGTGATATGAAATACAAGCTCCCACTTAGGTGTTATAACATTTCAACTAGCTTTTCTTGCTTCTGAACTTAGTAGAGGTAAATATGGCTTTTTGCAAAACAACCCTAGAGCTCAGTGTCCTATTATAAAAACCCCCTTCACTTGTTAGTATTAGTTTGCGAGTACTTAAAGAGTACTCATGGCTTTGTCCCTGGCTATTCCCGTGGGCTGACTATGAAGAGAAGTACCAGGAGGATGGACCCCAGGAAGGTTACGACAACTAGGATCATCTCCCATCGTCAGCATTGCCTGTGAATCCGAAGATGGAGCTTCGCCTACGCTACCGATATTATTATGTTATTCCGCGGCTTGAGTTCTGTTAAGAACTGGATCATGAGATCCTTATTTGTGTAAGACCTTATGTATGGTTTGTAATGGATGATATACTGTGGTATCCAATACTATTATGTCTCGCAAAAATGGTAATCCTGGGATTGCGATGTATGGCATAACAGGAATCTGAGATTAAAAATCCGGGTATTGACAAGTTGGTATCAGAGCCATCCTGACCATAGGAGACCCTAGTTATACTGGACGTTTGAATCAAAAACTTAGTTTCAGAACCAAAGGAAGCAAATATTTACACAAAATTATTCCCATTCTTATCACCATGATTCTTTCATAAAAATTCATGTTCCTCAAAAACTCTTGCAAAATACATAAAATTTGACACACTTGCTCACTCTACTGACTTACTAAGCCTATATTATTTTAGATGGACGTGAAGTACAGCAAGTTTTACTAGTTGGGAAATGGTGGAGACCTTATTTTTGAGCGGGATTTGGACCTGCTTTCGGAACTTCTGGAGCGTCCGCACCCCGAGTTCTTCGGAGCTCAGATCAATGATCAAGGAGGAGAAGATCTGCAGTGGCTAATTGTTGCAAGTCTCCAAGGAAAGATTGAACCTCCCACTGCCGAGGGAATTCAATTCACCTTAAGAGAGAACAACTGGCTCGATGGACTTGCCAGGGCCATGCAGTAAGCTCTTGCCCGTCTGTGTGGGCAGAGTATCAACCAGATCAAGGGTACCCGCTTTGAGTTTTGTCCAAGGCATGATGCTAATGGACAGCCACTGGAAGCCCCATACCACCACGAGCTGAAGACCCAATTGGACCACCTTAGCTTCATGATGTATGATCGTCAGCAGGAGTTGGACAATTGCCGTGACTACTCCAACCACAAGTTAGCCATCATCAATACGAAGGATCAGACCATCGCCATGCTAGCGAAGGATCGCAAGTCTCGCCTCCGTCAGCTCGACAAGAAGGAGCGCATCATTGCCCGTCTTCGCCATCGTATCTCGGATTTGGAGGAGACCATCCATGAGAGAGACATGCAGTTGGAGGAAAGAGAGAATGCCGGAGAGGATCTTCGTGGAGACCCCGACTCCTATCTCAGCGATGATGATGATTTTCTGGAGGATCACGCTATGGATTTCTTCACCGATGAGGATGATTACGCCTTCATCGATGACGATGAGGATGATGAGGATGACGACTACACCGACTCCGAGGAGTAGTAGCACTTGAGCACTAGAGTAATGAGTTGTATTCGGTCCCACTGTATCGTAGTTTCCAGAATGGTTCTTAAAACCATCTGTTTTTCTTGTTTTGTGGTGTGTGTTTGTATTGTGTGCTATGAATGAATGAATGAAAATCTGAGTCAAACTTTAAAAACTTTTCAAAGTCCCGGAACCTTAGAAATTTCCCTATTTTCTCATGATCTATCTCAATCTTCAGATGCCACGCGGAGGAAGTGGTTCATCCCCGGACCCGATGTTGCAGATACTGCAAATGTTGGTTTCTGACCGCGAAGCTGAAAGAGCCGAACGTCAAGCCAACCTAGCCATCCTTCAGCAGATAGCCTAGCTAGCCCACAACAATCAAGGCCAAGGAAACCAGGACAACCATGGATCTAAGCTCAAGAATTTCCAGAACATCAACCCACCTGTTTTCACTAAGTCAGAAGAGCCCCTAGATGCAGATGATTGGCTGCAAACCATGGAAAATAACCTAGAAGTCGCCGGAGTGGAAGCTAACGAGAAAGTTCTGTTTGCCACCCACTATCTAGCCGGAGATGCCAGAGCATGGTGGAACAACGTTCGTGCAATGACTGGAGGACAAATGATGACCTGGGAAGAATTCAAGGTCAAGTTCAGCAGAACCCATGTGCCCCCGGGTTTGATCAAGAGGATGAGAGACGAGTTCAGAGAACTGAAGCAAGGATGGATGACTGTAGTGGAATACCGTGACAAATTCTTGTAATTAGCTATGTATGCCCCGGATGAGATCGACACCGAAGCCAAGAAGAAAGAGAGATTCCTGAATGGTCTGCATGATGAGATGCAGACTGTGTTGGTCAATATCCCCATTGCGGATATTGAAGCCCTTGTCGACTCTGCCATCCAGATGGAAGGAAAGATGAACCAAGCCAATGAGAACCGCAAGCGTCGCATGATGCATCAACCAGGAACCCATCAGACACCAAAGTATCGCCCTAACCCATCTCCAGGATTTGCCCCGAGAACCAACAGACCCCCGATGAACCGTTCGACATATCCCAACCGTGGAACCCGAGGCCTGGAGGAAATCACAACAACCCCGGCAACTCTAGAAATTTCAACCGTGCCCCACCCAAGTTCAACAACAACAATGCTACCGCCAACACCAACACTGCCCCGAGGACTGGAAGCAATGCTATGCCTGTTGCAGCAAAGGACAAGTTGCAAGTGACTTGTTATGACTGTGGAAATAAGGGTCACTACTCCAACGAGTGCCCCAACAAGAAGAATACCGCAGCCCCCAATGCAAATGCCCCAGCTACGCAGCAGCGTCGTGTTCAGCCCGGAAGGAGATTTTCCCCAGGGAATTCACTCAACCGCAATGGTCGTCTTTTTCTCATGCATGCTGAAGAAGCTCAAGAAGCGCCAGACGTCGTGCTAGGTATGTTTTCTGTTAATTCAGTACTTGCAAGAGTGTTGTATGATTCGGGTGCATCACATTCATTTGTCACCGAAGAATTTTCCAGCACTAGTAAGATTCAACCAACAAAACTGAAGCATGTTATGATTGTTCAAATCCCCGGTTCGACAACCACGGCTAGGAAAATTTGCAAAGCCTTCCCTATCCGAATCCATGGCATAGATTTTTATGCTAATATGATAGTACTTGGAACTAAAGGTTTGGAAGTAGTACTATGAATGGATTGGATGTCCAAACATAAAGGATTGATTGACTGCGCCAAGAAAGCCATAACCATGACTAGTACCGCCGGAATATCAGTAGAGCATATATCTGAAACCTTAACTCGTCAATTCAAGTGCAACAAGAGTATAGCCCAACCTACCATTGACCAAGTCTAGATAGTCAATGAATACCCCGATGTATTTCCAGATGTTTTGCCCGGTATGCCCCTAGATCGGGATATCGAGTTTATCATTGAACTAATCCCTGGAACAGGACCCATAGCCCAAAGACCCTATAGTATGAACCCTTCTGAACTAGCAGAACCGAAGAAGCAACTGGATTCCATGTTGGAAATTGGATTAATTCAACCAAGTGTGTCACCATGGAGATCACCTGTCTTATTTGTGGAAAAGAAGGATGGAGGTAACCGTTTGTGTACGGATTATCGAAAGTTGAATGATGTCACCATCAAGAACAAGTATCCATTGCCTAAGATAGAAGATTTGTTTGATCAGTTGACCGGTGCTAAAGTGTTTTCTAAGACTGATCTTAGAACTGGTTATCATCAACTCAAGATTCGCGCAGAGGATATTCCCAAGACTGCCTTTACCACCAGATATGGATTATAGGGTATACCGTCATGTCTTTTGGATTAACCAATGCCCCCGCTTATTTCATGAATCTCATGAATAAGATTTTTATGGACTTCCTGGATAAGTTTGTCGTTGTTTTCATCGATGAGATTCTGATTTATTCCAAACAAGAAGAAGAACATGAGCTACACCTAAGGACCATTCTTCGAACCCTTAAAGAGCATCAGTTGTATGCCAATTTAGCAAATGTGAATTCTAGTTACAGGAGGTAGGATTCCTCGGCCACATTGTATCAGCCGGAGGAATTGCCGTAGACCCTGCAAAGGTGAAAGATGTCGAAGATTGGCAAGCCCCAACCACTCAAACCCAAGCTCGTGCATTTCTCTGATTGGCGGGATATTACCGCAAGTTCGTAGAAGGATTCTCGAGTATCGCCAGACCCATGACGCAATTGCTAAAGAAGGACAAGAAGTTTGAATGGACAGACAAATGTGAAGCGAGTTTTCAAGAACTCAAGAAGAGATTGATTTCAGCCCCAATCTTAATCATGCCGGATATTACGAATCCCTTCGACGTGTATTGTGACGCATCCAAGATCGGTCTCGGATGTGTGCTAATGCAAGAAGGCAAAGTTATATCTTATCTATCTCGACAACTGAAACAACATGAGCAAAATTACCCAACCCATGACCTCGGAATCGCAGCCGTAGTTCTAGCCCTGAAGACATGGAGGCACTACCTGATGGGAAATCGTTGTGAGATATATTCGGATCACAAGAGCCTGAAGTATATATTCACTCAGAAGGAGCTGAATATGATACAGAGAAGATGGATTGAGCTAATCAAGGATTACGATATGGACATTCACTATCACCCTGGTAAAGCCAACATGGTAGCAGATGCCCTTAGCAGATTGCGGTGCCGCTGGAACTCCATGATTTTGAAGGAGCAACCAAGCTTGCACAAAGAGATGGAAGATTTTCAAATGGAATTAGTGAGTGAAGGATTTGTGGCTAGCATAGCACTTCAAACCACTTTGATCAGCCAGATCAAAGAGGCGGAGAAAGGAAATGCTAGTATCGACGGAATCAAGCGTCGTATCGGTACATGCAAAGTACCCGGATTCACCGAAGACGAAGAAGGAGTTCTGTGGTACAAAGGACGCCTTTGTGTACCAGCAGATTCTAAGTTGAAAGAAGTTATTTTGAAGGAAGCTCATGATACTCTTTATTCTATCCACCCCGGAGGAACTAAGATGTATCAAGATTTGAAAGAGCAATTTTGGTGGCATAAGATGAAGAGAGAAATCGGAAGCTATATCGCCAAGTGTGATATATGCCAGCGAGTCAAGGCGGGATTGTTGCAACCATTACAGATTCCGGAATGGAAATGGGATTCCGTTGGAATGGACTTTATCACTGGATTGCCTACTTCTAGTAGGGGAAATGACTCTATCTGGGTCATAGTGGACAGATTGTCCAAAGTCGCCCATTTCTTACCCGTCAAGACCACATATCAGAGTTCGAAGCTAGCGGAGTTATACATCGCTGGAATCGTCAGTTTGCATGGAGTCCCCAAGAACATCGTATCGGATCGAGGAACTCAGTTTACCTCGAGATTCTAGAAGAAAGTTCAAGAAGGTTTAGGAACCCGCCTAGATTTCAGCACCGCGTATCACCCTCGGACCGATGGACAAACGGAGCGAGTAAATCAAATACTCCAAGACATGCTGAGAGCCTGTGTGTTAGAATATGGATCTAAGTGGGAAGGCTGTCTACCGTTCGCAGAATTTCCATACAACAACAGTTATCAAGCTAGTTTGCAAATGGCCCCATTTGAGTTCATGTATGGAAGGAAGTGTCGCACCCCTTTGAATTGGTCGGAAGTAGGAGAGAGTCAGATTTTCGGACCCGACATCCTACGAGAAGGAGAAGAGAAGGTTCACTAGATTTGTGAGCACCTCAAGACAGCCCAGTCCCTACAGAAGAGTTATGCCGACAAGAGACATCGAGACCTCGCCTTCAACATAGGAGATTTTGTGTATCTGAAAGTGTCGCCATTGAAGGGAATGCAGCATTTCCAGCTGAAAGGAAAGTTAGCTCCCAGATATATCTGCCCCTTCAAGATTCTGAACTATCGAGGTGAAGTGTCGTATCAATTGGAACTACCCAAAGAGATGTCATCCGTGCACAATGTGTTCCATATCTCATTACTTCCCAAGTGCCTCTAAGTTCCGGAGAAGACGAAGGTGTTCAAGAATATTGATCACCAGACCGTAGAGATCAACGATGACCTGACATATCCCGAAGTACCCATCCGTATTTTGGAATAAGCCTTCAGAACTAGTAGCACCCGAAGCATCAAGTTTCTCAAGATTCAGTGGAGCAACCACACAGAAGAAGAAGCTACCTGGGAGCGCGAAGATCACATCAGGACGGAGTTTCCCGATCTCTTCAAATCCTAGGTAATATTTTTCGTCCTTTTTCAAATCTCGGGACGAGATTTTGTTTAAGGGGGGAAGGTTTCTAACATCCCAAAAATATTAAACTAGAATCATCAAACTCTAATCATCAAAATTAGGGTTAACAAAAACTTTTCCAATTAAAATATGAAAGCATTCATATGTGTGTGCATTACAATTTGGATTCTTTTGAATTGCCATGATTGTGTGTTTCTTTGCTTGGGAAATGATTCTTAGGTGAATTAAACATCATCTAAACAATCCCCACAATTTTCCCAAAGACAAACAAATCAAAACCATCAACTTAAGTGAATGGTCACTTTCGCCAATTTAACTCCCATGCCTAATTTGGCTATCTCTAACTTTCAGAACTTATCAGAAACTTTTGGATCTTTGCACCCCTTGATAGTACTCATAACAAAGTATCAAGTCCCACCTTGTGATCATCCAGAAACATTCAAATGCATAGTTTAAATGACAGTTTAAAATTGAATCTATTTCATATGGGAAGATCCCACTTTTTCAAAAACCACTCAAACAAGCTCAACTTTCAAAACCTAAGCATCTACAGACTCACCAGCACATGCCTAGCACACCCACCAAAAATCTTTTCAAAATTCAAAACTTGAACTCATGCGGCCATTTCATCAAACACCTTGCAGATACAAATCAAACAAAATCAAAACACTATAGTGTGCAGTGAATTGAGCCTAACTTGTTCCCTCTCTAGCTCACAGCAACCTCAGTAGATCATCTAGCAAACTTAACTAAGCTCTAGCCCCACTGTAAACTTGCCAATGTCATCAATGATGAACAGCCGAGAGCACCCATGTCACCCCAATGTGGGCAGCAGGCTAGAGGAAGAACTAGCCGTGCCAACCTTGTCTGGGAGGTAGCCCATGCTTCACCGCCCCCTCTCGACCAGCCCTGCCTTGCAAACATCAACCAAAACCGCCAGGAATGCCGCGCCCGTGCCGCTGTCGACCATTCCGACGTGCACCGTAGAGCATGCACCGTTCCCACGCAACCCGACCACCTCGAGCCCTCGCCGCCCGCCAGCATGCTCCCTACCGTCCCAGGAGACCGCCAAACATACCCATTTCACCGCCCGTGCCCTGTAGCCACTGCTCGCCGTTGAAGACGCCGCCTCTGCCTCGCAGAGCATCGAGCGTTCCCGACCATTTGCCACCGCCCCTACATGTGCATTAAAACCCTAGTGCATCGCCAGGAGACCACCGATCGATCGCCACCCTCGGCCATGCCGCTAGCCGCCCGTAGCCGTGTCTCCACCGTCGTATGCCCATCCCGTTCGGTCTCGCCATCGAGCCTATAAAAGGAGACGACCCCCAGCCAAATTGAGCACACCATCTCACTCCCCTCACATCACTGATCATTCCACCTCATTCCCGAAGCAACGCGAGCAGCACATCGCCGGAATTGCGCCGGAGCAGGCCGCCTCTAGAGAAGAAGGGCGTCGTCGATTTCGTCCACCCCAGGAGGAGCTGCCGGTACCAGGAGGTTCGCCGTCGTCGACTTCATCGTTCGTCTGCATCGCTGACCTTCGCCTGAGCCCCAGTGAGCCCCCGACGACCCCCACCTGCCGCCTTAGGTTTCTCTCTCGCTGGCGCCGCCCGACGTGGACGATGAGTAGCAGCCGTTCTATTAGACTTAGATCGTGCAGATGAGATTTCCCCGTACCGCTTCGCGTTTAAAGAGCCACTGACTGGTGGAACCCCCCTGTCAGTTGAGCTCCGTGCCACGGAGTGACACTGGGCCGGCCCATTAGCAGTTCCCGCGCAGCCCACTCGTTTGAATTTAACTTTTTCCATTTTAATTCAAACATAGTTCTGTACCCAGTTTCAAAAATAAACCCAGCTCGATTCAATGAACCAAATTGAATGAAACCAATTTTGTTAGAAAGGTTTTGAAATGCTTAATCCAAGCCCGTTGGATTCAAATCATTTGAATCTATAGATCAACCTTGGTAAAAATAACAAGGTAGAACCTTTTCTACATTCAAACATTTTTCAAATTTAAACTATAATAGATTTTGAGTTGATTCCAACTCTCAAAAATCACATTTGACCATACCTTTAGGAATATATAAAAACATTTGGGTTTACTTACAGAAATAATGTTCAAGTAATAAAAGGATGCCACATAGACATTTCTAGTCACTTTATTTAAATGAAATAAAAGGTTAAATCTTATTAAATTGTGACACCACTTTAAATCACATTCCCATGTACTGAAATATGTGGTGATGACATGTGTCAACATGATCCCATGTTTGGTTTGGAGAATATTAAATCTTAAGTAGTTTTTCAATGAGTAGAAATTACTTTTCTAAAAATGAAATCAATAAGACAAATGCTTTAATCTTGTAATGTTAGTGATGATACTAGATCATCTATAGAACAATTGTGTGGATGATTGAAAGTAGTTAAGTATTGTTTGGTGATTGTGTACCTCGTATTTATTCATAGACGCTAGTACCGACCAACGATACGAGGAGGAAGGAGGATACTACGAAGAAGAAGACGAGGAGAACATCAGCCACTGCTCTGCACAAGGCAAGCTTATACTGATACTGATGCAAGCCTATTACTACTAGTTGATTGTGCAAGTTAACACTTGCAAGATACTATACCTATGCAAGCCAATACTTGCTTGTTACCATGCCAACCACATGCCTTAAGCATATTTGATTATACACATTTGCTGATACCCCCTCCTAGTTTTACTTACAAGCTTTCTACTTTATCTCTTTATCAAAGCTACTACTTAGAGTTTACTTGAGTAAATTGTAGATACTAGAAAGATAATTGAAGGTTGCAGAAAGAGCATAAAACTTGGCCTAATCTAGATAATCTTCATGTCATCCTAAGGCATGAAATTGAACTTAGTTAAATTCCACTAGTTTACCACCCCTCATTAGTACTTAACCCCTTTTGTAGATGCTAGTGCTAAGCATAAAACTTGATCAACTTTAGATGGGAATACTTGGTGGAAAAATGGTTATGAAAAAATTGGAATGATGGATCATTCTATTGAGATGTTTTGACATGTGTTTCCGAACACCAGATGATTTTGATGATGAAAATGTTGAGGCATGAGCCTTAGCCCTTTATAAAACTAATGGTTGTCTAGATGCGATACCATTCCAATTTTATCGTACAACCACAATACCCGAGAATTGGGTAGGGCTTGACTTGAAACTTATATACCTTAGTATTAGTTCCCTCCCGGCCAAGGTCCGAGCTGAGGCTACCTTGTGAAGATTGTCCACCTGTGCAGTACCCAAGATGACAATTGGTCATGGTTGGGTGGCCAAACTCACAGGAGAGGTACTTATACTAGGGCGTGTAATTGAAAGGTTAGGATTGATTATCCGCATACTGAGTATGGTGAATTTAGGATTTGTTCCTGACGGATGTATCGAATGTTGTGGTGAAAGTGTACAATCTCTGCAGAGTGTCAAACTATTCGAATAGCTGCGTCCGCGGTTATGGACAGTTGGAGTGGCCATACGGTTCCCCCGTCAGATGTTTTCAAAATGACTTGTGAAATGGATGGAGAATTTTGACATGACCACAACAGAGTTGTGATATGAAATACAAGCTCCCACTTAGGTGTTATAACATTTCAACTAGCTTTTCTTGCTTCTGAACTTAGTAGAGGTAAATATGGCTTTTTGCAAAACAACCCTAGAGCTCAGTGTCCTATTATAAAAACCCCTTCACTTGTTGGTATTAGTTTGCGAGTACTTAAAGAGTACTCATGGCTTTGTCCCTGGCTATTCCCGTGGCCTGACTATGAAGAGGAGTACCAGGAGGATGGACCCCAGGAAGGTTACGACAACTAGGATCATCTCCCATCGTCAGCATTGCCTGTGACCCCGAAGATGGAGCTACGCCTACGGTACAATTATTATTATGTTATTCCGCTGCTTGAGTTCTATTATGAACTGGATCATGAGATCCTTATTTGTGTAAGACGTTATGTATGGTTTGTAATGGATGATATACTGTGGTATCCAATACTATTATTTCTCGCAAAAATGGTAATCCTGGGATTGCGATGTATGGCATAACAGGCATCTGAGATTAAAAATACGGGTGTTGACAAGTTGGTATCAGAGCCATCCTGACCATAGGAGACCCTAGTTAGACTGGACATTTGAATCAAAAACTTAGTTTCAGAACCAAAGGAAGCAAATATTTACACAAACTTATTCCCATTCTTATCACCATGATTCTTTCATAAAAATTCATGTTCCTCAAAAACTCTTGCAAAATACATAAAATTTGACACACTTGCTCACTCTACTAGCTTACTAAGCCTATATTATTTTAAATGGACGTGAAGTACAGCAAGTTTTACCAGTTGGGAAATGGCGGATACCTTATCTTTGAGCGGGATTTGGACCAGCTTTCGGAACTTCTGGAGCGTCTGCACCCCGAGTTCTTCGGAGCTCAGCTCAATGATCAAGGAGGAGAAGATCTGAAGTGGCTAATTGTTGAAAGTCTCCGAGGAAAGATTGAACCTCCCACTGCCGAGGGAATTCAATTCACCTTAAGAGAGAACAACTGGCTCGATGGACTTGCCAGGGCCATGCAAGAAGCTCTTGCCCGTCTGTGTGGGCAGAGTACCAACCAGATCAAGGCTACCCGCTTTGAGTTTTGTCCAAGGCATGATGCTAATGGACAGCCACTGGAAGCCCCATACCACCACGAGCTGAAGACCCAATTGGACCACCTTAGCTTCATGATGTACGATCGTCAGCAGGAGTTGGACAATTGCCATGACTACTCCAACCACAAGTTAGCCATCATCAAAACAAAGGATCAGACCATCGCCATGCTAGCGAAGGATCGCAAGTCTCGCCGCCAATCGATAACAAGGAGCGATCATTCGCCTTCGCCACCGTATCTCGGATTTGGAGGAGACCATCCACGAGAGAGACATGCAGTTGGAGGAAAGAGAGAATGCCGGAGAGGATCTTCGTGGAGACCCCTACTCCTATCTCACCGATGATGATGATTTTCTGGAGGATCATGCTATCGATTTCTTCACCGATGAGGATGATTATGCCTTCATCGATGACGATGAGGATGATGAGGATGACGACTACACCGACTCTGAGGAGTAGTAGCACTTGAGCACTAGCGTAGTGAGTTGTATTCGGTCCCACTGTATCGTAGTTTCCAGAATGGTTCTTAAAACCATCTGTTTTCTTGTTTTGTGGTGTGTGTTTGTATCGTGTGCTATGAATGAATGAATGAATGAATGAATGAAAAGCAAGTTGCTAGAAAATCTGAGTCAAACTTTAAAAACTTTTCAAAGTCTCGGAACCTTAGAAATTCCCCTCTTTTCTTATGATCTATCTCAATCTTCAGATGCCACGCGGAGGAAGTGGTTCATCCCCGGACCCGATGTTGCAGATACTGCAAATGTTTGTTTCTGACCGCGAAGCTGAAAGAACCAAACGTCAAGCCAACCTAGCCACCCTTCAGCAGATAGCCTAGCTAGCCCACAACAATCAAGGCCAAGGAAACTAGGACAACCATGGATCTAAGCTCAAGAATTTCCAGAACACCAACCCACCTGTTTTCACTAAGTCAGAAGAGCCCCTAGATGCAGATGATTGGCTGCAAACCATGGAAAATAACCTAGAAGTCGCTGGAGTGGAAGCTAACGAGAAAGTTCTGTTCGCCACCCACTATCTAGCCGGAGATGCCAGAGCATGGTGGAACAGCGTTCGTGCAATGACCGGAGGACAGATGATGACCTGGGAAGAATTCAAGGTCAAGTTCAGCAGAACCAATGTGCCCCCGGGTTTGATCAAGAGGATGAGAGACGAGTTCAGAGAACTGAAGCAAGGACGGATGACTATAGTGGAATACCGTGACAAATTCTTGTCATTAGCTATGTATGCCCCGGATGAGATCGACACCGAAGCCAAGAAGAAAGAGAGATTCCTGAATGGTCTGCATGATGAGATGTAGACTGTGTTGGTCAATATACCCATTGCGGATATTGAAGCCCTTGTCGACTCTGCCATCCAGATGGAAGGAAAGATGAACCAATCCAATGAGAACCACAAGCGTCACATGATGCATCAACCAGGAACCCATCAGACCCCAAAGTATCGCCCTAACCCATCTCCAGGATTTGCCCCGAGAACCAACAGACCCCCGATGAACCGTTCGACATATCCCAACCGTGGAAACCCGAGGCCCGGAGGAAATCACAACAACCCTGGCAACTCTGGCAATTTCAACCGTGCCCCACCCAAGTTCAACAACAACAATGCTACCGCCAACACCAACACTACCCCGAGCACTAGAAGCAATGTTGTGCCTGTTGCAGCAAAGGACAAGTTACAAGTGACTTGTTATGACTATGGAAATAAGGGTCACTACTCCAATGAGTGCCCCAACAAGAATAATACCGCAACCCCCAATGCAAAATCCCCAGCTCAGCAGCAGCGTCATGTTCAGCCCGGAAGGAGATTTTCCCCAGGGAATTCACTCAACCGCAATGGCCGTCTTTTTCTCATGCATGCTAAAGAAGCACAGGAAGTGCCAGACGTCATGCTAGGTATGTTTTCTGTTAATTCAGTACTTGCAAGAGTGTTGTTTGATTCGGGTGCATCGCATTCATTTGTCACCGAAGAATTTTTCTACACTAGTAAGATTCAACCAACAAAACTGAAGCATGTTATGATTGTTCAAACCCCCGGTTCGACAACCAAGGCTAGGCAAATTTGCAAAGCTGTCCCTATCCGAATCCATGGCATATATTTTTATGCTAATCTGATAGTACTTGGAACTAAAGGTTTGGAAGTAGTACTATGAATGGATTGGATGTCCAAACATAAAGGATTGATTGACTGCGCCAAGAAAGCCATAACCATGACCAGTACCGCCGGAATATCAGTAGAGCATATATCTGAAGCCTTACCTCGTCAAGTCAAGTGCAACAAGAGTATAGCCCAACCTACCATTGACCAAGTCTGGATAGTCTATGAACAACCGATGTATTTCCAGATGTTTTGCCCGGTATGCCCCCAGATCGGGATATCACGTTTATCATTGAACTAATCCCTAGAACAGGACCCATTGCCCAAAGACCCTATAGTATGAACCCTTCTGAACTAGCAGAACTGAAGAAGCAACTGGATTCCATGTTGGAAATTGGATTAATTCAACCAAGTGCGTCACCATGGAGATCACATGTCTTATTTGTGGACAAGAAGGATGGAGGTAACCGTTTGTGTACGGATTATCGAAAGTTGAATGATGTCACCATCAAGAACAAGTATCCCTTGCCCAAGATAGAAGATTTGTTTGATCAGTTGACCTGTGCCAAAGTGTTTTCTAAGATTGATCTTAAAACTGGCTATCATCAACTCAAGATTTGCGCAGAGGATATTCCCAAGACTGCCTTTACCACCAGATATGGATTATAGGGTATACCGTCATGTCTTTTGGATTAACCAATGCCCCCGCTTATTTCATGAATCTCATGAATAAGATTTTTATGGACTTCCTGGATAAGTTTGTTGTTGTTTTCATCGATGACATTTTGATTTATTCCAAATCAGAAGAAGAACATGAGCTACACCTAAGGACCATTCTTGGAACCCTTAGAGAGCATCAGTTGTACGCCAAGTTTAGCAAATGTGAATTCTAGTTACAGGAGGTAGGATTCCTCGGCCACATTGTATCAGCCGGAGGAATTGCCGTAGACCCTGCAAAGGTGAAAGATGTCGAAGATTGGCAAGCCCCAACCACTCAAACCCAAGCTCCTGCATTTCTCTGATTGGCGGGATATTAACGCAAGTTCGTAGAAGGATTCTCGAGTATCACCAGACCCATGACGCAATTGCTAAAGAAGGGCCAGAAGTTTGAATGGACAGACAAATGTGAAGAGAGTTTTCAAGAACTCAAGAAGAGATTGATTTCAGCCCCAATCTTAATCATGCCGGATATTACGAATCCCTTCGACGTGTATTGTGACGCATCCAAGATCGGTCTCGCATGTGTGCTAATGCAAGAAGGCAAAGTTATATCTTATCTATCTCGACAACTGAAACACCATGAGCAAAATTACCTAACCCATGACCTCGGACTCGCAGCCGTAGTTCTAGCCCTGAAGACATGGAGGCACTACCTGATGGGAAATCGTTGTGAGATATATTCGGATCACAAGAGCCTGAAGTATATATTCACTCAGAAGGAACTGGATATGATACAGAGAAGATGGATTGAGCTAATCAAGGATTACGATCTAGACATTCACTATCACCCTGGTAAAGCCAACGTGGTAGAAGATGCCCTTAGCAGATTGTCGTGCTGCTTGAACTCCATGATTTTGAAGGAGCAACCAAGCTTGCACAAAGAGATGGAAGATTTTCTAATGGAATTAGTAAGTGAAGGATTTGTGGCTAGCATAGGACTTCAACCCACTTTGATCAGCCAGATCAAAGAGGCGGAGAAAGGAAATGCTAGTATCGACGGAATCAAGCGTCGTATCGGTACAGGCAAAGTACCCGGATTCACCGAAGACGAAGAAGGAGTTCTGTGGTACAAAGGACGCTTTTGTGTACCAGCCGATTCTAAGTTGAAAGAAGTTATTTTGAAGGAAGCTCATGATACTCTTTATTCTATCCACCCCGGAGGAACTAAGATTTATCAAGATTTGAAAGAGCAATTTTGGTGGCATAAGATGAAGAGAGAAATCGGAAGCTATATCGCCAAGTGTGATATATGCCAGCGAGTTTAGGCGGGACATCAAAGACCCACGGGATTGTTGCAACCATTACAGATTCCAGAATGGAAATGGGATTCGTTTGAATGGAATTATCACTGGATTGCCTACTTCTAGTAGGGGAAATGACTCTATCTGGGTCATAGTGGACACATTGTCCAAAGTCGCCCATTTCTTACCCGTCAAGACCACATATCAGAGTTCGAAGCTAGCGGAGTTATACATCGCTGGAATCGTCAGTTTGCATGGAGTCCCCAAGAACATCGTATCGGATCGAGGAACTCAGTTTACCTCAAGATTCTGGAAGAAAGTTCAAGAAGGTTTAGGAACCCGCCTAGATTTCAGCACCGCGTATCACCCTCGGACCGATGGACAAACGGAGCGAGTAAATCAAATACTCGAAGACATGCTAAGAGCCTGTGTGTTAGAATATGGATCTAAGTGGGAAGACTGTCTACCGTTCGCAGAATTTTCATACAACAGTTATCAAGATAGTTTGCAAATGGCCCCATTTGAGTTCATGTATGGAAGGAAGTGTCGCACCCCTTTGAATTGGTCGGAAGTAGGAGAGAGTCAGATTTTCGGACCCGACATCCTACGAGAAGTAGAAGAGAAGGTTCAAAAGATTCGTGAGCACCTCAAGACAGCCCAGTCCCGACAGAAGAGTTACGCCGACAAGAGACGTCGAGACCTCGCCTTCAACATAGGAGATTTTGTGTATCTGAAACTGTCGCCGTTGAAGGGAATGCAGCGTTTCGAGCTGAAAGGAAAGTTAGCCTCTAGATATATTGGCCCCTTCAAGATTCTGAATCGTCGAAGAGAAGTGTCGTATCAATTGGAACTACCCGAAGAGATGTCAGCCGTGCACAATGTGTTCCATATCTCATTACTTCGCAAGTGCCTCGAAGTTCCGGAGAAGATGGAGGTGTTCAAGAATATTGATCACCAGACCATAGAGCTCAACGATGACCTGACCTATGCCGAACTACCCATCCATATTTTGGAAGAATCCTTCAGAACTACTAGAACCCGAAGCATCAAGTTTCTCAGGATTCAGTGGAGCAATCACACAGAAGAAGAAGCTACCTGGGAGCGCGAAGATCACATCAGGACGGAGTTTACCGATCTCTTCAAAGCCTAGGTAATCTTTTTCGTCCTTTTTCAAATCTCAGGACGAGATTTTGTTTAAGGGGGGAAGGTTTATAACATCCCAAAAATATTAAACTAGAATCATCAAACTCTAATAATCAAAATTAGGGTTAACAAAAACTTTTACAATTAAAATATGAAAGCATTCATATGTGTGTATTACAATTTGGATTCTTTTGAATTGCCATGATTGTGTGTTTCTTTGCTTGGAAAACGATTCTTAGGTGAATTAAACATCATCTAAACAATCCCCACAATTTTCCCAAAGACAAACAAATCAAAACCATCAACTTAAGTGAATGGTCACTTTGGCCAATTTAACTCCCATGCCTAATTTGGCTATCTCTAACTTTCAGAACTTAACAGGAACTTTTGGATCTTTGCACCCCTTGATAGTACTCATAACAAAGTATCAAGTCCCACCTTGTGATCATCCAGAAACATTCAAATGCATAGTTTAAATGACAGTTTAAAATTGAATCTATTTCATATGGGAAGATCCCACTTTTCATCCAGCCATACCTCGCAGACAGCAACCAGAACCGCCAGGAACGCCGCGCCTGTGACCCTGTCGACCATGCCGACGTGCACCGCAGAGCACGCACCGTTCCCACGCAACCCGACCACCTCGAGCCCTTGCCGCCCGCCAGCATGCTCCCCACCGTCCCAGGAGACAGCCAGACATGCCCATTTCACCGCATGTGCCCCGTAGCCACTGCTCGCCATCGAAGACGCCGCCTCTGCCTCGCAGAGCATCGAGCGTTCCCGACCATTTTCCACCGCCCCTACACGCGCATTAAAAACCTAGAGCATCGCTAGGAGACCACCGATCGATCGCCACCCTCGGCCATGTCGCTAGCCGCCTGTAGCCGTGTCGCCACCGTTGTATGCCCATCCCGTTTGGTCTCGCCGTCGAGCCTATAAAAGGAGACGACCCCCAACCGAATTGAGAACACCATCTCACTCCCCTCACCTCACTGATCGTTCCACCTCATTCCCGAAGCAAGGCGAGCAGCGCATCGCCGGAATTGTGCCGGAGCAGGCCGCCTCTAGAGAAGAAGGGCGTCGTAGATTACGTCCACCCCAGGAGGAGCTGCCGATACCAGGAGGTTCGCCGTCGACGACTTCGTCATTCGTCCGCATCGCCGACCTTCGCCTGAGCCCCGGTGAGCCCCCGACGACCCCCACCTTCCGCGTTAGGTTTCGCTCTCGCCAGCGCCGCCCGACGTGGACGATGAGTAGCAACCGTTCGATTAGACTTAGATCGTGCGGATGAGATTGCCCCGTACCGCTTCGCTTTTAAAGAGCCACTGACTGGTGGAACCCCCTGTCAGTTGAGCCCCGCGCCGCGGAGTGACACTGGTCCGACCCATTAGCAGTTCCAGCGCAGCCCACTCGTTTGAATTTAACTTTTTCCATTTTAATTCAAACATAGTTCTGTACCTAGTTTCAAAAATCAACCTAGCTCGATTCAGTGAACCAAATTGAATAAAACCAATTTTTTAGAAAGGTTTTGAAATGCTTAATCCAAGCCCGTTGGATTCAAATCATTTGAATCTATAGATCAACCATGGTAAAAGTAACAAGGCAAAACCTTTTCTGCATTCAAACATTTTTCAAATTTAAACTATAATAGCTTTTGAGTTGATTCCAACTCTCAAAAATCACATTTGACCATACCTTTAAGAATATATAAAAACATTTGGGTTTACTTACAGAAATAATGTTCAAGTAATAAAAGGATGCCACATAGACATTTCTAGTCACTTTATTTAAATGAAATAAAAGGTTAAATTTTATTAAATTGTGACACCACTTTAAATCACATTCCCATGTACTGAAATATGTGGTGATGACATGTGTCAACATGATCCCATGTTTGGTTTAGAGAATATTAAATCTTAAGTAGTTTTTCAATGAGTAGAAATTACTTTTCTAAAAATGAAATCAATAAGACAAATGCTTTAATCTTGTAATGTTAGTGATGATATTAGATCATCTATAGAACCATTGTGTGTGATGATTGAAAGTAGTTAAGTATTGTTTGGTGATTGTGTACCTCGTATTTATTGATAGAAGCTAGTACCGACCAAGGATACGAGGAGGAAGGAGGATACTACGAAGAAGAAGCCGAGGAGAACTTCAACCACTTCTCTACACATGGAAAGCTTATACTGATACTGATGCAAGCCTAATACTACTAGTTGATTGTGCAAGTTAACACTTGCAAGATACTATACCTATGCAAGCCAATACTTGCTTGTTACCATGCCAACCATATGCCTTAAGCATATATGATTATACCCATTTGCTGATACCCCCTCCTAGTTTAATTACAAGCTTTCTAATTTATCTCTTTATCAAAGCTACTACTTAGAGTTTACTTGAGTAAATTGTAGATACTAGAAAGATAATTGAAGGTTGCATAAAGAGAATAAAACTTGGCCTAAGCTAGATAATCTTCATGTCATCCTAAGGCATGAAATTGAACTTAGTTAAACTCCACTAGTTTACCACCCCTCATTAGTACTTAACCCCATTTGTAGAAGCTAGTGCTAAGCATAAAACTTGATCAACTTTAGATGGGAATACTTGGTGGAAAAATGGTTATGAAAACCTTGGAATGATGGATCATTCTATGGAGATGTTTTGACATGTAATTCCGAACACCAGATGATTTTGATGATGAAAATGTTGAGGCATGAGCCTTAGCCCTTTATAAAACTGATGGTTGTCTGGATGCGATACCATTCCAATTTTATCGTACAACCACAATACCCGAGAATTGGGTAGGGCTTGACTTGAAACTTATATACCTTAGTATTAGTTCCCTCCCGGCCAAGGTCTGAGCTGAGGCTACCTTGTGAAGATTGTCCAACTGTGCAGTACCCAAGATGACAGTTGATCATGGTTGGGTGGCCAAACTCACAGGAGAGGTACTTATACTAGGGCGTGTAATTGAAAGGTTAGGATTGATTATCCGCATACCGAGTATGGTGAATTCAGGATTTGTTCCTAATGGATGTATCGAATGTTGTGGTGAAAGTGTACAATCTCTGCAGAGTGTCAAACTATTCGAATAGCCGCGTCCGCGGTTATGGACAGTTGGAGTGGCCATACTGTTCCCCCGTCAGATGTTTTCAAAATGACTTGTGAAATGGATTGAGAATTTTGACTTGACCACAACAGAGTTGTGATATGAAATACAAGCTCCCACTTAGGTGTTATAACATTTCAACTAGCTTTTCTTGCTTCTGAACTTAGTAGAGGTAAATCTGGCTTTTTGCAAAACAACCCTAGAGCTAAGTGTCCTATTTCAAAAAACCCCTTCACTTGTTAGTATTAGTTTGCGAGTACTTAAAGAGTACTCATGGCTTTGTCCCTGGCTATTCCTGTGGCCAGACTATGAAGAGGAGTACCAGGAGGATGGACCCCAGGAAGGTTACGACAACTAGGATCATCTCCCATCGTCAGCATTGCCTGTGACCACGAAGATGGAGCTTCGCCTACGCTACCGTTATTGTTACGTTATTCCGCTGCTTGAGTTGTATTAAGAACTGGATCTTGAGATCCTTATTTGTGTAAGACCTTATGTATGGTTTGTAATGGATGATATACTGTGGTATCCAATACTGTTATGTCTCGCAAAAATGGTAATCCTGGGATTGTGATGTATGGCATAACAGGCATCTAGGATTAAAAATCCGGGTGTTAACATTTTGTGTGTTAGATAACAATAACAAGGATTATTTAATGTGTGTTGAAGTGCTGCAGATCTCTAACTTGAAAAGGAAACGAAAACTGTTTTTGGGGGCGCATAATCCGTGCCTACGAGGGGCAGATAATCCGCCCCTCCCCAAACTCAAAAGGGCGCAACCCTCAGAAGGGGGGCGGAGTATCTGACGGATTTTCCGGCCTGGCTGGATAATCCGCCCCTACAGGGGCCGGATAGTCCCCCCCTCAGGATTTTATCCAAGTCAAGTTCGGTGTCACCTTCTGTATGGTGGGCGGATTTTCTCCTGGAGTTTCCGTCCTGGGGGCGGATTTTTCCCCCAGGGCGGATAGTCCACCCCTTGAGGAGGCAGATAATCCGCCCTCAAGGATTTTTTTTCACCAAGTCAAGACCGGCGTAACCTTCTGTATGGGGGCAGATTTTCCACCGGAGTTTCCGTGCTGGGGGCAGATTTTCTGCCCCTAGTGGGGTCGGATAATCCGCCCCCAAACTTCTCCAACGGCAAGATCTGGGCAGGGGGTATTTAAGCCAGCCTTCACTCTCCTGCCAGAACTCTTGATTCATTTGAAAAAGTCAGGATCTGTTCTTCAACCTTCATCCAAGAGAGCTCCACCTTCATCTACCCAAAGGCCCCGTCCCTTGGGGAATCTAAGGAGGAGAACTCGATCTTCAACTACTGCAATCAAGTGCTTCATCTGCTCTCCATTCATTTGGAGAATAACCAATCCAATATTTCTTGCAAATATCTAGATCCTTGCTTTTGTTTATATTGATAATCCTTGTTATTGTGATAGCTTGTTGTCATTACGGGAGCCCCCAATTCAGTTGTGGGTGTGTGCCCCGGTAGATTTGTAAAGGCACCGGTTCCCGCCTCGAAGGGTACCGATAGTGGACAAGGTGGATCAGGCCTTTCATGGCGAGATCCATTGGAGAATAGGGTGAGACTTATTGTGGCGTGGTGGTCTTAGAACCGCCCACCCCTCCAACGCAGATGTACTTCCCTTAACAAGGAAGGAACTACGGTAAAAAATCCCTGTGTCTCCGCGTGCTCTACTACGGTTTCCTCGCTCCTCTCTTTACGTGCTTAGTAGCTAGGTTGCATATAGGGAAATTCTCGTAGTTGCATATCTAGAAAATTTACTTTATGTCAAGCCTAAAATTGAAAAAGAACTAAAAATTGAGTAGCACCTATTCACCCACCCTCTAGGTGCCCATTCGATCCATTTCAATTGGTATCAGAGCCCCGACTCTTAATTCGGGCTTAACCGCCTAAGAGAAGTATGGGTTCCAAGGGAGATGGTAGTGATGCTCTGGAGGTAGTCACCATGAACAATCTCAAGACATTGGAAACAACCTTCATTAGTTCTATGGAGGCTAAGATGGAAGAGATGCGTCAAATGATAATGCGTCTCTCCACATCCGCCGTAGCACCTCCATCTGCCTCAGAGGCTACCACTCCGTAATCCAAGGAAACGGGTAAAACCGATTCCAAAGATAACGAAGTGGTTGGTGATGGCACTAGCAAGAGATCCTCCTCGAAAAAGGATAGTGGTAAGGAAGGATACGATGAGGTTTCTCATGTGTATTCACCTGATCCACCTATCCCACATCCACATATACATGATAGGGGTGATCCACGAAACTTTCAGCATCTACTTTTAATCAATGGCAATTTTTGATGAAGTCTCATGTGTGCAGTTCCTCCATTGAGTTGTGGAAAATCTTAGAGAATGGTCTTCGTGTTGGAGATCCCGACAACCTAACAAGAAGAGAGGTTGTTGACATTCAACTCAATGCTACGACTCTACATATGATTCAGCTTGGTGTGGGTGACAAAGATATGCCACACATTCGGCATCTCAACACAGCTAAGGAAGCTTGGGATGCCCTCACCGAGCTCTTCATTGGAAATGAAAGTATGGGAAGAAATAGATATGATGCTTTGAGTAATGAAGCTGAAGGATTCTATATGTTGGATGGAGAAGATCACGAGGACATGTATAGGAGGCTCAAGTCAATATCCACCACTTTAAGAAATCATGGTGCCTCTCATGTTGACGATGCATGGATCAAATGCAAGTATGTCAGTGCTCTCATGCCATTTGAGCCCACAGATTTGAAGAGTCTCCAAGGAAGGCATAACTATCACCTAATGACATCCAATGAGGTAATGCAAGAGATGGCAGCTTTCAAAGTGGCTGCCAAGAATGTCGAAGATGCTCGTGCACGAGCCATGGGGATCGAAAAGGGATTCAACGTGGCCTTGAAGACAAGTGTGGCTGATCATGATGAAGATGACATAGAAGGTATGGACTATCCCGAGGATGTAAAAAGAATTCATGGACAATACATTGCCTTCTATGCTAGAAACTTTGGAAGGATCTAGCCAAGGCCAAATCTGAACTAGAACGCAAGAGTGGAACATATGGAAGAAAGGAAAACGGTCCCAAGCTGAGAACTTGTTTCAACCGTGGAGACCGGATGCACTTTGTAGCCGAGTGTCCATATCAAAGTAGGGAAGATAATGGAGGAAGACTCATTCTCAAGGAAAATTCAACGGATCCATGCAAGAAACAATTTTTAAAGAAGAATGCTCCTTTCAAGAAGCAACCAAAGATTGTTCTAGTGGCTCAAGAATAATATTCTTCAGGAAGTGAAGATGAAGACGAGGATGATAGCTCTCGAGAGGTGGCTGCTATAGTCACCACATCTACACCAACATCTCTCTTCAATTCTCCGAACAAAAACGTCATCAACAAGAACGCTACTTGTCTCATGGCAAGAAGCTCCAAGGTATCAACTTATAACACTTCTTTTCCTAACGCTATGATTGACATGGATGATCCTACTAAAGAAGAGATTATTTCTTTGGACTATTTCTTCAATAACTTGCAAGGTGAGCACAAAATACATTTTGAGGCTCTTATGGACCAGCTGGCCCAAAATGAAGTGCTTCTTGAAGAAAAGGGAAGGATTGAAAGGGAGGATGCAATGGAAATTGTGTCCTTAAAAAATGCTCTAGAAGAAGAAGAGGCTCGGGCTTCTGTTGAAGAGAGGCTTGAGTCTACTGAGGAGTCACATGAAGAAATGGTGACAAAGCTTGTTAAGGCACGTGACAAATGCAGTAGCCAAAGAAAAGAAGTTAAAGAAAGAAAAGATTGACTTTGGGGTTGCTCATGCTAGACTCTCTGAGGAATTGGAGAACTTGACATCGCTCACAAGGTTTTGAAAAGTGAATTCTCTATTCTCAGTGAGTCGCATGATCATCTCCAAATTCGATTGACCAAGTATGATGTTCCTAGAACATCTAAATCAACATATATTCACAAGGAAAATGCTAGTGTGGAAGATGAGCTTGTCAATTACACCACTCCCAAATATGAGGGTGTACTTGATGAGATACTTGGCAAGAAAAGGTCAAATCTTGGAAAAGGGGGACTTGGATATATCACCAAGTAAAAGAAGAAGAAGAAGACCAAGGGAGAACAATCAAAGACAAACACCGCTAAGAAGAATGTCACAAAAGACAAAACTAACCATATTGGTTTTGCAGGGTCTCACAATCCAAATTATGAACTCTTTTGTGATTATTATGGTGATGTGTATGCTTATTATGTTGGTCATTTTGATGAATATGTTGCTTGGTCTATTTGGGTTCCAAAGACCCTTGTTACTAACATGAGAGGACCCATTGAAAAATGGGTACCTAAAACCAAGAAGTAATTCTCTTGCAGGGCTATGGTTCTAGTGTGTCTAAATGTGTGCTGTATAGTGGATGCACTAGTCATATGACCAGAAGCAAGGAGATCATAACGGAGATGTGAACAAATCTTTACTATTAAAACCGAGTTGGTGGCTCACTTTGGGATCAAACATTGAAAAGATCTAGACCCTTCAATGTGCCCACCAAAACATTGGGAGAATAGACACTGTCTGATTAGGCCATGATGATATGGTCGCTCGCGCTATCCTCTCCCTCCCGCGTTATTACTTCCTCTAATCTCGCTAACAAAAATAATCACTCTCCTTCCCTCGTTAGAGGAGCGCTAATCTCGGTAACAGATTTTCCCCTTCCCTCCTTATCAGTAATCTGGTGCCAGATCCATCGAGTGAACACCGTTTAAAAAAAATCCATCGAGTCGACACACACGTATGGCTATAGTATGTCAAAAAACAAAATCATCCCCACCCTCGTCGCCTCGAACAATCTTGATCTTCGTCGCCTCCTACCACTTCCCATATAGTTCATTCTCTTTTTCCTCTCCATCTTTCACCGCCACCTCTCCGGTAACATGCTCTCTAGCCGCCGATGTAGGGATCTTCTCCAACTTCCCCTCCGCAACACTGGCGACGCACTAGGAGGACGAAACCAGCGACAAGGAGGGACGCAGGCTCAATCTGCCGCAGATGCGCACATCCTCCTCCAACCAGCACGGAGTTCCTCTACCTTGGCATCCTCGCCACTCATCAAGATTCACTGGTGTCAACGACGAGGGCAGATGATGCATTCAGCCGGCATCACAGCGCCAGATCACATGTGTGCTCGCGTAGAGGTAGAGGGGAGGGATAGCAGACAATGTTTTAGCTGTTCGTTCATTACATCCTTTCCTTTCACATGTGCAACTGGCCCTGGCCACGGGTATATCAGCTAGATGAACATCAATACGTATCACATCGTGGGAATTTGGATGTGCAGATTGGTTCAGTGAGGGTTAAGTTTTGCTCTTGTTTGGGTGCCAATGACATATGAGCAAGTCCTGAAGATGCAGGATTATAATCCCCTTATTCTTGGGAGGAAGCAGGAGGTTGCATATGCAACAGACGCGAGAAAAGTGCCACCACTTCAAACATTAGAGAGAATAAAGAAGAGTATAAGATCTATATACTTGTGCTTGTTGCATTATGTCCTACTTTCTCATGCAATTTTATGAACACCGGATCCTTTTTTAAGATTTGATGCTAATCTTGAGCTCTGTCAGGTCAAGATTTGTGTTTGTTGATAATTAACATTGTAATGCGTCAATATTGGATGTTGATTATTTTTCTTTTCCGATTGTTAGTTTCGGAAGGCGATTCCCTACCATTAGATCAATTAATCGTTTTTCACACTATCAACAAAAGCAAGGCCAGGTTCCATCATCATTGGCAGTGGAACAACAGCGACGAAATATGCTCACAGGTTCATTTCTTTGTAGACAGATTAGCTAGGAAGATAAGAGTACTACTACATGCTCCGGACTTCTAAATTCCAAGTGTCAGACCAAGTTTTTTCATCACTAGAAATTTACCAAAAATGTGTCATACCAAGTTTTATGCATGCAAGCAGGTTATTTACTAATCTTGTGCATTTCTCTTGATCGATTTGATATTCTTAAAATGGTAGAAAGGAACCTGTAGTGCCATATCTGGCACCAAGGGCCAATGTTATGGGTGTCGTTTCAAACTCTTCAAAAGAGAAGAAGAGTACCTTGCGCGTATGCCTTGTAAGTGCCTTTCATGATGAAATAAAATCAGTTCATTTTTCAGTTCTTAATATGTTAGGTACCTTGCACGTATGCCTTGTACATATTTACTACATTCTTGTGTTCAGTATAGTTTCTTCCCTTAGAGTAGGACTTCTGGTACTAAATCTATCCATGTTAGGACATGAAGCTTGGACACCTTACATATTCACCTCTTTGCTGTTGGTTCTAATGAGCTGAAATTATTTTGTGCCATATTCAACTACTTGTTTCATTTTTATATAATGACCATGTATGTTTTTCCAAGAGTTATGTTCACACACATTTAATACACTCAGTTTCTCTTTAGTTTTGCATAAATGCATTGGATCATGGATGCCATTTTTATATCGCTTATAATGTTTAGTACATAGGTTTGAATAATACTTAATTGATTGACGTTTAATTTGTAATAGTGTGTTGCTCTTTGCATATGATTTTATGTCCTTTCTAACGAGATGATGGTGAATATGATGACTCCTTTTGTGATATTAAACATCTTTGGGAAGAGAGTGACTATGGCTTTCTTATAGGGAGGTTAATACTTAGAAAAGAAGAATATTTACAACTCATTTACTTACCGCTATTGCTATGACTCTATAGAGCTTACTTTTTCTGATATGTTCCATGTATAGGCATTCTTGTTAGTATCAATGTAGTTTTTTTATGCTACATACATTTCTGGCTGGTATAACAGAATCAAATTGGTCACAATAACCATGATATGGCCATCGAGTTGGCACCTACAGGGATGGACTAACGCCAAGATACCTTGCCTAACTGCAAGTGTTTGTGACCTGCTACAAGGCCCTCTACCCGACGGTAGGCACTTGCACCCACGACTATTACTAGCCGACATATTGCGGAACAGCAGCAGATTTGCAATGATTGATGTCATGAAGGTTGAAGGTAAAGACAAGTACCAATTGGACGGTCATTTAGTTTGTCATGGGTTGTCGTATGCGTTTATGAATTTCATGTATTAGTAATGTAGTAGTCTGGTTTCTATTAATGGAAATCAGGGGCAATCTATTTCATCAAAAAATGTAAGTAATATTGAGTCCCTTTTAATTAGAGCATTCTTTGACTTTTAGTTTCTTTAGTAATGGTGAATCCTGTTTAATGTGAATTTTCTGGATATTTTATTTTCTGTATAATGATGGATCATGTTCGAATACATGATCATTCGATGGATTTCTTGGAAGAAACTAAAACTGAGCACTAATGAAAGATCATTCTAGGTGAGAATTGCATCGGTTAAGACCATGAATGGTAAATTGCACATTCTTATATCAAATTAGAGACCACCATATTCAAAAGGTGTGCCTAAAATATATTATTTGAGAGAATCAGAGCTTGTACAACATTAGAATAAACCATGTATATTTTATACTTTTTTACGAACTGTGGGCATTGTATTTTATAAATAAGTCATCCTTCTTCCATGTTAACACTATGTAGCTTTTTTTCTATGCAGGGTGAGATGTGGAGAGGGAGGGAGAGGAAGGTTGACTATGCCCACACATATCCACATTGCACATGTCTTATTGTGTAGGGTGGTAACGAGCCGAGAAAGAAACAAGTATATCTGCTCAAGTAAAATGAAGCTAAAGGCAACATTCCTAATGTTGTACAACAATATCTATCACACGTCTATGACTAGATGTCAGTTAGTAATAGATAAGTAGTTTCCCTTGCTTTCTATGGATATGATTATACGGTATCCAATTAGCTTTTACCTTGATGCAATTCTAAGAATATAGAATCTTTTTTTTGCAAAACAAGAATATAGAATCTTAATATCTGTATAACACTCTACTCTTTTTTTGTGCATGAAAATTTTCACTTACATCGCATTCATGTGTGAGGGGAGCAAGAAACTAGATGGTCGTGGAAACACACGGGCATTAAAGCAGTCATGATAATATTACAGTCTCATATGGTGATAAGTCTAAATCTCAGGTATTGGGTCTTGGCAAGGTTGTGGTCGCCCACGATATCTCTCTCGTGGATGTTATGCTTGTTGAGACCCTCGATTACAACTTACTTTCTGTTTGTGCCCTTAGTAAGATTGGCTTTGCTATTTTCATTGATGATGATTTGGTGGTACTCTTGTGGAGCAAGTCTCTAAAGGTCTCTTTCGTTGGGTACGTCGAAAATGACCTGTGTGTGGTGGACTTTTTGGGGAAAACCACTTCGGGTCCGATGTGCTTATTCAGAAAGGCCGACGTGGGCTGGCTATGGCATCGCCGTTTAGCCCATGTCAACATGAGAACTTTGCAAAGTCTACACAAGGGTGGCCACATCCTTGGACTAAAAGAAAATGTTTCCTTTCCCAAAGATCGTGTTTGCAAGGCTTGTGTTGAAGGCAAAATGCATGACTCTTCCCACAAGAGGAAAACCATTGTTTCTTCAAAGAGAATCTTGGAATTACTTCATGTGGACTTATTTGGTCCTCCATCTCATGCTAGTCTCGGTGGGAAGACATATTGCTTGGTGATAGTCGATGATTACTCAAGATACACATGGGTCTATTTCTTCAAGCTAAAGAGTGAGACTCAACAAACGGTCATTGATTTCACCAATGAGGTTCAGCGTCAACACAATGTTCCCATTTTGGCAATAAGAAGTGACAACGGCTCTGAGTTCAAGAACTAAACATTGAATGAGTTTCTAAGTGAAGAGGGGATAAGATATCAATATTCCGCTGCGTACACCCCTCAAAAAAATGGTGTAGCCGAGAGGAAGAACCGTACTTTGATGGATATGGCTAGATCGATGTTGGCTGAATTCAAGTCTCCTTACAACTTTTGGGCTGAAGCCATATCCACCGCTTGTCACTCATCAAATCGGCTCTACCTCCACAAGATCTTGCATAAGACTCCATATGAAATACTCACTGGTAACAAGCCCAACATTTCATACTTCCGGGTATTCGGTTGTAAGTGTTTCTTTCTTATCAAAGGTGTCCGTTTGTGTAAATTTGAGTCTAAGGCTTTAGAAGGTATTTTTGTTGGTTACGGTGCTGAATCCCACACTTATAGAGTCTACAACAAGCTCTCTTGAATTGTTGTGGAATCTTGTAGTGTGCAATTCGATCAAAATGATGGCTCCCATGTGGGGCAAGTTGATATTTGTGATTCAGATGCTGAAATACCCCAAGATGCCGTAAGAAGAATGGACGTGGGATTTTTCCGCCCCATTGAGGAACTCCTTGTGGAGGATTGGGAAGGATAATGCTCCACTCAAGTGGAGCCCTCATCTACACAAGATCAACAAGCCCCTGCTGCTGGAGAAACCTCTGCACCAACACCTCAACCTACTAAAGATCAGCAGTCTTCTGGGAAAAATGATAGTCCCAGGCCAGACTATCCTCCCCCTACAAGGGTCGTACAATCCTCCCTTGGCACTCCAACTCGCTCTAGTGGACTTAAAGAAGAACAAAACGGCCAAGAAAATTCCAGGCCGGATGATCCGGACCTGGAACTCCAAGTTCTGCCAGTGACTCTCAGGAAGAAGTTGCAGCCGCATCTCCCAGGCCGGATAGTACGGCCCCACCCAGGGGAGGATTGTCCGTCCCTGAAGAACATGAACAGCAACCGTCACCTGTTTCAACCTCAGTTCAGAATCAAGGGCAAGATAGTGGCCAAGACAAGGATCCAAATGCTGAATCAACTCCTTCTAGAAACAACAAAGAAATTGAGGCCCGTCGTGAAGCTCGTGCTGATCGGAACCTTGAGTTAAGGGGTCACACTCTTGACAAGGTTATCGGTGATCTAAGAAGAAGGGTTTCTACTAGAAGAGAACTTGCTAGCTTCTGTGATCATCAAGCACACATTTCAATAGTTGAGCCAAAGAAGGTCTTTGATGCTCTTGAAGATCTCGATTGGGTGGTTGAAATGCATGAAGAATTAAATAACTTCGAGCGCAACAAGGTTTGGTAGCTCGTAGAGAAACCCAAAGAGTGCCGCAATGCTATCGGCACCAAGTGGATTTTCAAGAACAAACAAGATGAAAATGGCATTGTTGTAAGGAATAAAGCAAGGCTAGTGGCTCAAGGATTCTCTCAAGTGGAAGGAATTGATTTCGGTGAAACTTATGCTCCTGTGGCTCGTCTTGAATCCATCTGGATCCTTCTTGCCTATGCCCATCATCATAATTTTAAATTACAACAAATGGATGTTAAGAGTGCTTTTCTTAATGGTCCACTACATGAGTTGTTATACGTCAAGCAACCCCCGAGATTTGTGGATCCCAAATTTCCGAACCATGTCTACAAACTCGATAAGGCACTCTATGGCCTTAAACAAGCCCCACGTGCATGGTATGAGCACCTTAAAGAGATTTTGTTAGACCGTGGATTCGAAGTTGGGCAAATCGATCCCACTCTTTTTGCTAAGAAGGTTAATGGGGAGCTTTTTGCATGCCAACAATATGTAGACGCCATTATTTTTGTCTCTACTAACTAAGCTTTTAATGATGAATTTTCAAATCTTATGACTGACAGGTTTGAGATGTCTATGATGGGAGAATTGAGGTTCTTTCTTGGATTCGAGATCAAACAACTTACAGAGGGAACTTTCATTAATCAAGCTAAGTACATCCAAGACATGCTCAAGAGGTTCAAGATGACAGATCTCAATGGCGTTGCTATTCCAATGCAAACTAAATGTCATCTTGAGCTTAATCCAAAGGATAAAGACGTGGGCCAAAAGGTATACCGATCCATCATCGGCTCTCTCCTATACCTTTGCGCACCTAGGCCCGATATCGTGTAGGAGTGTGTTGACTACCCTTGCATACTCACTTACTCTTCTTCATGTATTTGGCTTAGATGCGGGCATAGACATAGGGGGAGTGTGGTCCTAATTGATTGGGCTAAGCCCCCATAATGCTGAAAGAAAGAAAAATCATTTCCCTTAATATCATTTTGTGATATGTTGGTCATCGATGAGCATTGGTTTCGAACTCAAGATACATCTTCGTTGTGTCATGCCATGTGCTCCAACATGGTGGCTTCGGCCACCTCCCTCTTCCTTGAGAAGAGTTGATTTCTAGTGGCTCTCTTCGGATTTTCTTGCATATCTTTTGTTCCTATGGAAAACACACCCAATTTTGGCTTTTGGTTGATTTTTTCTTGCAACTTTGGGTGTGTAGTACCATCTGAGTTTGTTGCTCTAAACCCAAGCCTTTTTCCCTCCTTAAACCATCTATTCTTGCACACAAGTCCTTCATACACTTTCGAGGGGTTTTGCCAGGAGTGCTCCGGCCTGAATCTGTGTTGACAGAATTTCAGAAGGGGGCGGATTATCCGCCTCTTAAGGGAAAGGTCGGGGAGGAAGGGCTCAAACAGAGCAGCCAGTCCTCCCCCAACCCATGCTCTGCCCCAAGCCGCTGCCAGAGCCTCCGCTCTTCCCAGAGTCGATTCGACCACCGGATTCTTCGGGCCCTCCCCGGATCTTCTTCCCCTCGCCTCCGGGTACCTTCTCCTCTGAGCTTTTCCTCCAATGAGTGAGGGTAACTCCCTCATCCGTCTCTTTTGTATGAGATTCATTGTTTTTGGTGGAAATCTCGTTGTAGAAGATACTTTGTGTTTCCCCTGTTTGTTAGAATCGGTAGTATTGCAACCCTAGTGCCCGATATGTTTTGCCTTGGTGAATCTGGGACGAACCAGAAAAATTTTGTGGGGGCGGATTATCTGCACCTGCCAGGGCCGGATAATCTGGCCTAGAGACTCATTGTCTGTTCTGGTTTGGTTCAGATTTTCACAAATGCACATCTCTGGCCCATGGATTGTTTTCCTACTATTTCTAATATTCCTCTTGGACTTGTGTGTGTGCTTATCCCCATGCTACCTCTCCCATGATTTTCACAGGTGGTTCACGTTATCCTAAGACCTACAAGCATCATCCCCGTGCCCGTTATCTCAAGCCCACTACAGAGGGTAAGTTTGTTGACAAAACTGAGGTCCATAGGTTGGCAAGAGAGTCTGAACGGATGGATGAGGCAGCAAAGAAAGCAAAGACGGTTGCATCTCGCCAGGGCAAGGGCAAGAAGTCCCGGAGCAACTACAAAGCCATGGACATCATTGAGTACTCATCCATTCGACAAACCGTTTACTATGCTGATGCTGACAGTGATCATTCTCTAGAGGATTCCATGTTTTGGTGCTCTCACTTTAGGTCTATTCATGATGATGTCTATTTTCCTCTCAAGATTCGCCCTATGCATCCTCTGAATATGACTGAGGCCCAAACGAAGGCAAGACTCCGTGAAGCTTTGGATGTGACTAATAAGATGGGGCTTCATCACCTTATGACTCTGTCACTATGATTCCTCGGTGGTGAAGCAGTTTTTCTCAACATTTGTGATCTGCGGAGATGAGCTTCACACCATGAAGTGGATGACCGGGACAACAATGATTCAGTATGACTTCCGCACCTTTGGTCAGGTCCTTGGATATGCTTTTCATGGGCGTGACACAGCTTCTGGCCACCGCATCATTTCTCCACTTAGGCCATCCAAGGACACTCTGCTTTCTCCTTGTCTGACACCTAATGGCATTGCTGGTACCTTCGCTGGCCTCTCTCCTTTGTATGCCACCCTCATTGGCATGTTTAGGGACAACATCTCTCGAAGTGGGGGAAACAATGATAAGATGCACTGTCACCTGGTTCCCCTTCTTGCCTTTTCTCACGAGTGTGCCACCAATGCTGGTTCGTCTACAGGTTATAAGTTGGATGTTATGGACTATATCTATCATGAGATGACTGATGCGATGCTCAAATGGATCTCCATCCCATATGATCCTTTTATTATGATGCTCATCAAGCACATGCTGCCACATGGGGACTTTGGCACTGGTTTGGATGGTGTTCACAAGCCAAATAAGATCTACAACAAGGATCAGAAGACCTCTCACCCTTCCATTGCCCCTGAGTCCTTCATGGGTGATCCAAGGGCTAGTGGTCATCGTCCCGCTGAGTCCCCAATGGCATGTGAGGTCAAGCAGCTGAATTGGTTTCAGCTGCACATTCTTTGCATGGGCATAGAGTCTGAAACATGGTTTTCAGTTCCGCAAGTATCTCAAAGGGCCCGTCGAACTCCTCAAAACGATTTTGAAGTTCTGGTTCCATAGCAAACAACATGGTACTCTTAATCACTCCATAATCATCTTTGTGTGACTGGTAAACAACTTTTTCATCAGCCGGCGCATCAGTAGCAGGGGCGTCACCTAGCGCTTTCTCAAGTACATAGGCTTTTTGTCCGGCAGTGAGAGTGATTCTCAGATTGCGGAACCAGTTGGTGAAATTAGACCCATTGTTCTTAAGCTTTTCTTTCTCAGCAAAACGTTGAAGTTGAAGTTGGACTTAGCCATTTGATCTACAAAATTTGCAAATACAATTTAGACTATGTTCATGATAACTAGTTCAACTTAATCAAATTACTAGATGAACTCCCACTAAATTCAACATCCCTCAAGTTGTTTAGTGAACACGATCCAAATTCACCACACCTAATCCGATCTTCATGAGAAGAGATGTGGTTTCAATGGTGGACAACAAAGTGTCGATCATATCATTCATATGACTCATGTTTAACCTTTCGGTTCGTGTGTTCCAAGGCCATGTCTGTACATGCTAGGCTCGTCAAGTCAAACCCAAGTATTTCCGCGTGTGCAAAACTGGCTTGCACCCGTTGTATGTGAACGTAGAGTTTATAGCACCCGATCATCACGAGGTGCTTGAAAACGACGAACATTCGTAATGGTGCATACATGGGGAGAACACAATTTTATCTTGATCTTTAAGTGAGGAATCATCTTATAATGCTACCGTCGCGATCTAAGCATAATAAGATACATAAAAGGATAAACATCACATGCATATAATTTTATGTGACATGGTATAGCCAATCTCCGCACAATGATCTCCATCTTGTTCGCGCCAGCATGATCTCCATCACTCCACCATGATTGCCTCCACCACGAATAGCAACTACAACTATTGCTAACTACTTAGCAATAAAGTAAACCTATTACATGGCGTATAATAAGTTGACACGCTGGTCATATACAATTATAAAGACAACCATACGGCTCCTGCCGGTTGTGAACTCATAGACATGCAAGTCATGAAATATTACAAAACATGATCATTGCATACATCTCAATTCATACACATCATGTCTCGGGCCATACCATATCACAAAACACTCCCTGCAAAAACAAGTTAGACGCCTCTACTTTGTTGTTGCATGTTTTATGTGGCTTATGGGAGTAACAAGCTAAGAACTATTCTTACCTACGGAAAGCCACAACGGTGCTATTATGGTTGCTAACATCCGTTGTAAATCCCATGACTACTATAGTGAGAGAAACTGGCATCCACCGGCCGCATGTGTGGAACAAGCCACACGTCAAGTGCGGAGCCGGTCTCGCGAACGAGGTCGCGTAAAGTTGGCCTGGACCGCTTTGATCTCACTATGCTGCGCCATAAGAAATACACAACAAGAGGTTTGCAATAGAAAACATCAACGCCCTCAACAAGCATGTTGCGTTCTACTCATGAAACACATCTATGCATAGATCTAGCTTTGATACCGCTGAAGGGTTTTCGCAGCATAGTAAATCAAAAAAATTTCTTACGGATGTGAACAAGAAAGCCAAGATTTAATCTAGGAGATTTAATCAACGAGAGAGATTGATGAGATCTTCATACCCTTGAAGAAATCGCACAGCAGAAACGTTCAACAGAACGTGGTTGACGTAGTCGTACTCGCCGTCTCCTCCTCGCGATCTGATCCGATCCGATCCTACGCCGCAAGTGGCGGCGCCTCCGAGAGATGCACACGTACGGTGCAGCGACGTATCCTCCTTTCCTTGGTCCAGCAAGTATGGTGGAGAGATAGATTGGATCTGTAGCACGACGGCGTGGTGCTTATGGTGGAGAGTTTCTGCGGCAGGGCTTCGCCTACGCGTAGTCGGGAGAGAGAGAGAGAGAGAGAGAGAGAGAGGTGGAGGGGCAGAAGTTGGACGGCGGCTAGGTTTGGAGTGGGGGGAGGCTTCCCTTCCCTCCTTATATAGGGGGCTGGCCGGCCCCTTTACCCCTCCTCCAAGCCCTAGGGCAGCGGCCCAAGGGGTGGAGTGGGGGGCAAGTAATCCCCCCCTCTTCTGGAAGGTTCCCTTAGGGTTTCCCCTAAGGGCTGGCCGGCTGTGCCTTAGGGGCCTTGTGCACCTGGCCCAAAGTGGCCAGGGCACTTCCCCTTAGGCCCACGCAGGCCTCGGACAAGTCGGCCCACGTTGGTCCCACTCTAGAACCTTCTAGAACCTTCCGGTACAATACCGATAAACTCTAAAAACGATTCCGAAATCCAAAAACTCCTTTCCTTTATATGAATCTTATTCTCCGGACCATTCTGGAACCTCCCGTGATGTCCTGGGTCTCATCCAAGACTCTGAACAAAAAAACTCATAAACCAATTATCCATTCTATCCTAGCGTCGATGCACGTTAAGTGTGTGACCCTACGGGTTCGAGAATATGCAGACATGATCTTCTATCAATAATCAACAGCGGGATCTGGAAACCCATATTGACTGCCACATATTCATCGATGATCATATCGGATGAACCACGATGCCAGGATTCAATTAATCCCATATGTGTATTCCCTTCATCACGCGATATTTTACTTGCCCGAGATTCGATCGTTGGTATCGGAATACCTAGTTCAATCTCGTTCACAGCAAGTACTTTACTCGTTCCGTAATCCGATATCACTTTGTGATTAACTCCTTAACCACATGCTTGCAAGCGGTGTTGATATCGATTACCGAGTGGGCCCGAACTTTATCTCTCCGACTCGGGAGGAACAAATTCCATCTCGATACATACAACCCAACAAGTACTTTCCGATCACCTGAGAGACACCTTTATGATCACCCTCACATAGGATGATGTTTGATGACCTCAAAGCTTTCTTCGGATACTAGGGAGTTGTATTATCTCATGGTCTAAGGAATACTATACTTGACATAGGAAAAAGCTTCACAAAGAAGAACACGATGACACGATCTAATTGCTCTGCTTAATTTGGGTTTGTCCATCATATAATTCTCCTAATGACATGATCTCATTATTAATCGACAACTCATGTCTATGGTTAGGAAACCTTAACCATCATTAATCAATGAGCTAGTCCATAGAGGCGTACTAGGGACACGGTGTTGTTCATAAACCACACAAGTATCAAAGTTTCCGCTTAATACAATTCTAGCATGGAATATAAACTTTATCATGAACAAGAATTATAATAATAAAATCTTTATTATTCCCTCTAGGGCATAATTCCAACATATTTGGCATCAAGAAGTTGTCAAAGTCTTTTGGAGAAAAAAAACTTGCCTTAATAAAGAAGGTTTTGAGGGTTTTGCAAATAATGGAAATTAAATAGTTGTGGGTTCCAAATAATTATGGAATTATTTGGAAAAAAATTATAATCAAGATGGATGATGTCAACTTGAAGTATCTATCATGACCAATCCTGGTTATTGCAAATGGGAGTTGGTTTTGGAAAATAACAAGGATTAGAGGATCTAGGGTTTTGTTATTTTCATACCACCCAAACTTGGTTGGAGTAGTGAGCTCAGAGCTCACCTTGGTACAAGGGATAGATGGGTAGGTAGACCAAGTTATATAGATGATCATGGCAAAAGGAGTTTTACTTTGTTGTATTTGAGGTGGGTCTAAGAGTGATGGCAAACTTTGTTGAAAATATGGCTGCCATAATAGATGTGTCATGATTCCTCATAAACCATGATGGTTTAAGAAGATCAATGCACCAATGGGAACGAGTGAATGATGGATTGATAGACCGTCGTTAGTAGGTCATAACGAAGCAGATAGTTTTTCAAGGGGAGATTGCATATGGATGTGAGTCTTTTCCAAAGTAGGCAAGATGATAAGATTTGCGGAAGAGATTATTATCTTGACTATAAAACCATAATGGATGAGTGGGTACAAGAATGGTTTAGCCAAGGGTAAGAGTGGGCTTTGGTAGTACTCATTATGTACTACCAGATGGTCAGGTCCCTTGTCAATGATGCACACATATTTGAGTATGTGGAGTTTCAAATATTGAATCTAGTTAAGGATTCTAGACTTAGCCAATTTGGCAGATTTCTGGATTTGAACAAGTAGGAAGTAGGGAAGGATTTGTAAAGGATGAAATGGCCCAATATCATCATCAAGTGGATGATATTGAGGTAAATCTTGTGTAGAGAGTATGCATGCTTGTATTTGATATTTGATGGGTTGGGTGTTAATGTAGGGTTCACAACATGGAAAACAAAAAAATTCCTATGATGGGAAAATCTAAGTACCAAGATCTATCTACTAGATACAAGCAACGGGTGGATATACATCCATAGAATACATACCCTCGAAGTTCGAATAGTGTTAATGAGGTTGTACTCGTGGATGATGTAGATGAACGCTTGCCGATCTCAAGATTGTGATGAAGTCCATCTGGTCCAGCCGGTCCAGCACCATCAAGTCCAACACCGCAAAGCAGTGGTGCATCCGTGATCGCACACACGTCCGTGTAACCCGACAACCTTTGCGCCCTTGCTCCAGCGAAGCAGCGGAAGCAACAAATCCTTCTAGAAAAAGCCACTAGGAACATGTATCTCGCTGATCCGAGACCATGGGGGAATTCTAAAGGGGGAGAGAGATCCTTCACGAGGAGGTGTTAGTGAGAAGTGAGGAGAGGGGCTCCTTATATAGGGGAGGGGGGCATCCCCAGGGGAATGGACACCGGCCATGGAGGGTGCCCCCACCTCTCCCTCATTCATGTGGGTGGACACTCCACTCACAAAATGCCCCTTCAATTTTCTCCACTCAAATTCCCATTAAATTTACACCAAATTTAATCCAAACTGTCATTAAATAAAACTCCTTTTATTTATTCAGAATTTTGTCAATTAATTTAATGAAAAACATTCGCATATAACCCCTTGCTAGTATTTATTTCACATGCAAAAACACTTTCTGCAATTTCACCCGAAAACCTGTTTCGGTATGTAGTGAAATAAATTCATGCGCTTGTTATTCTTTCCGGCATGAAACTTTTGCTCCAAATAGATGTCGGTGTCTCTTAAGTGTGTCACCCTACGGTTCACAAATAATGCGGACATGATCGAGACCCCTCTCGGATCAATAATCAGAAGCGGGATCTGGAGACCCATACTAACTCCCACACATTCAACAATGACTTTCTTGTGATCATCGGAACCTTTTACGCTAGTATCTTTATCCCTTTGTTTCGCGATATATTACATGTCCGAGATTCGATCATCAGTATCTCCATACCTAGTTTGATCTCGTTATTGACATGCACTCTTTTCTCGTTCCAGTGATATAACATTCTAGTGATCAAATCACTTGCTTGCAAGCTAATCAATGTAATATCACCGAGAGGGCCCAGAGCATATCTATCCTTCATCGGGATGAACAAATTCCACTCTCGATCCATGGGCCTCAACATAACACTTTAGTAGTTCTTAACCCATCTTTATAATCACCCTGTTACGGTGTGACGTTTGATGTTATCAAGAAACTCTTCCGGTGTTAGTGATTGACATGATCTCATGGTCTAAGGATTAGGATCACTTTGTAAGTTGTTATAGCAATATAAACTCAGTGACTTTGATCGTAATGCTATACTTCGGATGAATGTTCATCATACCATTACACTAATGTTGTGACCTCGTTATTAACAACATCCAATGTCCATGATCAGGAAACCTTTGATCATCTTGTTAATCAACGAGCTAGTTTATAAGAGAGGCATAACTAGGAACTTCCTTTTGTTTATTAAACACACATGTATTAATGTTTCCGTATTAATACAATTATAGCATGTAAAATAAACATTTATCATAAACAAGGAATACGATAATAACCACTTTATTATTGCCTCTCGGGCATATTCCCTTCAGTCTCCCACTTGCACTAGAGACAATAATCTAGTTTGAAAACTTTGTGTTTTGAACACCTATGGCTTTCTGGTGTTCCATATACGCTTTCAGGTCCGTGTGTATTTGCATGTTTTTGCATCTTCACGCATCACTGATTCTCCAATGAGATGGCATTGTATAAATTTGGTCTTTTGGTGAGACCTTTAGTTCCTTGGGGTTAAATCACGTTGATACTATTGTCATACAATATATCTTTAGTGTTAGCCCGTTGGGAACCACACCTTAGTTTGATAACAAACTACTTGACACAAATTCCCTCCTTTGCTGCTACTATAGCAGTCATATACTTAGCCTTTTGTTGTAGTATCCGTCACAATGTCTTAACTTTGGAATACATCCAAATCCATCATGGAAACTCCTTTCCATTTCATTGTGACACTCATAGTTTAAATTGAGATAAACTTAATTTGTATCTTGTGACAAAACTAGTATCAATGTAACACTTTACAATGAACTATTTGTAATTGTTTGTCACCTCTACACAAATATATTCTTAGTTCTTCTAAAAGATCATAAGAATATCCTCACTATAGTCCAATGATCATTTTATGATTCATTCTGGTATATTCTCATAACACTTAGAGCATAGGACATATCTATATGTGTACATATCATGGTATGATTGATCAAAACATCCTTGTGATTTCACTCATCAAGTGTCAAAGCACTTGAATCTTGTTTCACTTATCAAGTGTCAATACACTTGAATTTTGATTCAATTCCTTTCCATGCGACAAGAACCATTTCTTGTCATTTCTATATTAAACTCCTTCAATATCTCATATATGTACGTTTGCCATAACCATATTAGCATTGTAGTCTATCCACTATAGACAGTCAAGCTAAATATTCGGATTTTGTCTAAGTCTTTCATCGAAATGAAATTCTTAACCTTTGTCAATAAAATATACATCATTTCTAATCAACAAGATGTCCTCCACATAATGTATTAGAAATATGTCATAGCGCTCCCACTTAATTTCTTGCAAATGCAAGCATCTTCATCGTCTCCTGATGAAAACTCCTTTTTCATCATGGTGAAGATTCCAACTCCGCGATGCTTACTTCAACCATTGAAGTTTGCATTCCCTTTTTAGCATCCTTTGAATTAACAAAACCCTTTGGATCGTGTCATGCACACGTCCTAGGTAACCATTCTATTAGAATAACTTTGTTTTTTTATTCATCTACCATATACCAAATTATATGTAGTGGTTGTTATTTTAATCCGTCCAGACCAAGTATCGCTATGAAAGATCCAATCTTGTCATAGTCAACTCTTTGAACATTGTCGTAAAAACTTTACCGACATGTCGACTATTTCATACATGTGAAACATCCATGTCTGTTTCTTTATAGATCCAAATACGACCGATAGGTTTTTACACCTTTTCGGAGGGTCTTCCAAGTTCAAAACTTGATTTATCGTGTATGGAACTATCACGGATTTTATGGCTTCAAGACATTTGATGGAGTCAGGGCCCATCATATCTTCTTTGCATGTAGTCGGTTCATCATTGTCAAACAATAATGATTTACTCTCAAATCTCAACATTTGATTGTTTATTCGACCTACTTGGTTCAATAGGAACTTAGACCTCCGTGACCACAACCTTTGAGGCACATAAGCTATGAACATTCCAGCTGCCTCCGGAACATTTTCCGGTGCTGCGCAACTCAGCACATATAGCTAAGGTTCATTAATCTTATCAAAGTTCTATTCACTTGAATTTTGATTTGGGAGGTATTACGCACACCCCGGGGTTTTAGAAAAACTTTAAGTTTGAAAGAGATAGGAAGATCCTTCGGAGACGCCATCCTTCAAATGCTCAAAGTCGTTCTTTTCCGTGAACACGGCTGATCGATCAGTTGATTACTCTCGAGAGTTTGTGCACTTTACCCACAATCCACGATAAAGTCCCTTTAGAAACAAGACCATGGCGAGGCTTTCCCTTAGTAGCCTCTCTACCTTCTGGATCCACCTGTGCCAATGAACCTCCAAGTGATGGTACCCAGGTGAGGTTTCCCACTAAGTACTAGGCCAAGACAGAGCCACTCCAAAGTTTCAACAAGATCAAACAATTCAATTTATTTTAACATTCCAAAATTTAGAAAATTTTTGTGATGTTTCAGACTACCACCCTTAAAAGAATCTCGTCCTCGAGAGTCGAGAAGGCTAGAAATAAATAGGGTGCTACCACCCTTAATAGATTCTATATGTTGGATTCTTTGGGTGGGTCCACTAGAGGTTATTGATTTGTAAGCTTCATTCACACTAACATGATTCACCATATCTTGATGGATGGATCGGGCTTCTTTTTATTTCCACCAGCATTCTTTCTTTTCTCAGTACAATATGACATGTAGTTCCCTATTTCACCACACTTGTAGCATGTCACCTAGCTAGGATCTTTCTTGGGCTTCTTGTCGTCACTATTTCTATTACCATCGCCATATCCTTCCTTCGGACGCTTATAATGAAGGACTTGACTACTATCTTCTTTATCTCCACCATTACCATCATTGTTTTCATCCTTTCCAGCCACATTCTCCTGTTCTGGCCAATCATTAGCATAATGCCTGGGATTATGACACTTGAAGCATAGGACTTTGCTTAGATCCTTCCTCTTCTTTGGTAAGGATGACATGTCTTGTAGTTCTTCATGCTCTACCTCAACATTCGGAAGCCTTGATCGTTTCCTTGAGCCAATTTGGGGAAGGTGGCCATTCCTTTTATATGTCCTGTATCACAAAGTGATGATTTTGGTTGTGGTGTCTAAAGTCTTAACTTCATATCTAGCCCTTCTCGTAGACTTTGTGTCCTCTAAGTGCTTCATGGGGTCTTGGCGTATTCCGTCTCTGACTTGCTGATTCACTTGTTGTAACATAGGGTAGAGGTGAAATTGATTGGGGATGTAGTTGGTCCCTTCACACAAGAAGCATGTAACTTGAGAGGTGGAGCTTTCTTCAGATGGGTGACTTGCTTCATAGTAGGGGGACTGATCACGATGCTCCTTGGAGGTATGTCCTATTTTTCCACAGATCCTGCAAGCTGAATGTTTTGGGACTTCAACTTCTTGGGTTTTTGATATCCGAGTGACAAGACGATATTGTAGTATAACCACTTTAAATTCTTCCCAAGACATCATCCCTTGATGATCATAAATGGTGTTTTGCATATCCCACCAAGTTGCAGCATCGTCCTCTAGGAATTGGGTGGCATAATGAACCATTCTATTAGCTTCACTATTGGCATCCTTAATTCTTCCTTCTATCTTGTGCATCCATTAATTTGCATTAGCGTGGCGCATATGCTTGGAGAAGTTGAGTTCCTTGTCTTCCTTATTGATATGGTCCATTTGTCGAGTTGATCGAGGTTTAGAGTAGGAATGCATGGAGTATAGGAGAAGAGGAATAACCCATACAAGCAAATTTAGTTTTGGAAAATAGGTTTTACTATGGTAACTAAACATAAAAAGACAACAAATAATTCATCGCATCTAGATTGTAGCGAATCTATCCGGATTTGGTTCCTAATAGGTCACTTGGAATCTTCAAGGCTTTGAGTCTTCAAAAGTCTTCATGCTCTAGATAGTATTCATGTTCTTCATAATCTTCAATCTTTCAAGGTCTTTAGTTAATAACCTTGTCTTAAGGCCTTCGAAGTCTTCGGTACTTGTAGATTTGAATTCTTCAATTATCGTAGCTTCAGTCTTGGAACATCTTCTGTGGAGGTCTTCAAGTCCTGACTTGAGCGAGATAATCTTCTTTGGAAAGGTAGTCTTGAGAGAAGTTTCTTCTTGACGTGCATAGTGGTCATTTATAATGTTGAAAAGAAGATACTTGAGAATTTTGAAATTACAAGGATAGAAGATGAGAAGTATGAGAGATTTCTAAAATAACATAGAAAATAATACTCCTAAAGCTTTTCCGAGGCTAGGATCACGATCTACAGGCAACATGTGCTCTGATACCATTTGTGATGACCTCGGATCGAGTAAAGATCCTAAGTCCCTGTGATTAACATGCTAATCCTTGGATCATTATCTAGCACTCACAGTCGATGAAATATCATGTAAAACACAAGTATATATTACATGATTCGAATCATCCAGCGTTTATATTATTACAACAGCAGTGAAATATATACAAATTGGAGTCCCATCAATTCCACAGTCTAGTTGAGTGAAGACCCGCAATCCTAGCGCACCTTTCAACGATGATTTCCAAATTTTGCACATAAAACATGTAGCCAAACGAGTTGGTCAATACTTTGAATGTATTGGCAAATTACACCATGAAAGAAAAGACTTCGCTATTTCTACATGCATAAGGCTGACAAAGGCTTGAGGTTTATTTGCATAAAGCCATTCTTTCTTAAATCATGATGAAGAGAGAAAATCTTTTATCCTACTTTATAAACATTTGATAAGTAATAAAGGGTCGAGTGGAACAAGTACTTGGATATTAATCACCAAGCCACTTGGATATTACTCACGAAGTTTCCAATCCTCAACCTAAAACTTGGTGACATGGATATACCCCACGGTTACACAACCTTGGTATACCTGGTCCAGTCCAAGAAAGGCCCACGTCAAGAAACGCGGCCCATGAAGACTTCGGGTGGCCTAAGCCCATGACATTTTTGACTCTTTGGAGGACAAGTCTAGAATAGATAGAAATTCAAAAGGGAACAAACCCTAATTTGTAACCAACTCGACCTAAGCCCAGGACCTGCCTATCTATATAAAGGCTAGGAGGGTATGGCGAGAAGGATCTCTTCCACCATCGCATACACACCTCCACGCCAGATTGCATGTGTGCACCCCTGTAATCTTCGGTTCCGCCGTAATCAAGAGCAGACAAGCAGGAGTAGGGTTTTCCCTCTGGGGGCCTAAACCTGGGTAAATCTAGTGTCCTGTGTTGCTTGTCTGTTAAACGTTCCGCGATATCCAGCATCCCCATATTCTCCAAAACCCAAGTCCATAACAATGGGCATTGACGAAATCAACCCTCGTCAATTGGTGCCGTCTATGGGATGCGAGAAACTCTGATCATCAATTCCACTGCAGGATGCGAGAAACTCTCCTTCCTCGACGCCTACTCAGGCTACAACCAGATTCCGCTAAAGGTCGAAGATTAGGAGAAAACGGTGTTCATTATGCCGTTCGGAGTGTTCTGCTACAACACCATGCCCTTCGGACTAAAGAATGCAGGTGCTACGTATCAGAGGTGCATGCAGGCGCGCCTGAAAAACCAGATCGATCGCAACATCCAAGTCTATGTCAACGACATAGTAATCAAGACCAGGGAGGCCAAGTCGCTGATCGACGATCTCCACGAGACGTTTGATAACCTTGATCACTACAAGATCAAGCTAAACCCACAAAAGTGCGCCTTCGGCGTCCCATCGGTCCAGCTACTCGGCTACTTCATCTCCCAACGGGGGATCGAGGCGAATTCAAAGAAAATCAGGGCCATACTGGCCATGGAGAAGCCGAAGAACCTCAAAGGTGTCCAGCAGCTGGCTGGCGGGATTGCGGCACTGAGTAGATTCATCAGCCGCATGGGCGAGAAGGCCCTACGATTTTACCAGCTGCTCCGCAAGGCGGACAAGTTTGAGTGGACACCCGAAGCAGACAACGCATTCGAGGACCTGAAGCGGCTGCTCTCCACCTCACCTATCATAGTCACGCCAAAGGAACGAGAGCCTTTGCTACTATTCATCGCAGCTACGCATTAGGTGGTAAGCACCTTACTCGTGGTCGAACGACCCGAAGATGGAAAGACCCATGGGGTCCAACACCCAATCTACTACCTCAGCGAGGTATTGACTCCAACAAAGCAGAGGTACCCTCACTACTAGAAGCTCTCCTACGACGTATTCATGACGGCTCATCGGCTGAGACACTACTTCCAAGAGCATCAGATCATGGTCGTCAATGATGCCCCACTATCCAACATCCTAAACAACCTCGAAGCCATGGTTCGCGTAGCCTTGTGGGGCATTGATCTGTCTCCTCTGGATATAATCTATGAGCAGCGCAAGGCCATCAAATCTCAGGTCCTCCCTAACTTTCTCGTCCACTTGATGGAAGTCCAGCTGCCGAACACTCTGGACATGTCGCAATCGTGGATGATGCACTTCGATGGCTCCAGGCGCGAGGCTGGAGCAGGGGCTGGCGTCATACTGACGTCCCCTTAAGACGACAAGATGAAATACGTCCTTCGGATGAAATTTCGTGCCTCCATCAACGAGGTCGAATATGAGGCCCTCATCCACCGCATGAAGAGTCCCAAGATCTGCGGCACCATGCGCCTCGTCATCTACGGTGAATTGAACCTTGTCGTCCAGCAGACGATGAACGAGTGTGACGCTCACAGTGCCAACATGTTCGAAGGGGACTTTGACGGCTGTGAGCTTCGGCACGTCGAAAGAGAAAGCAATGAAGAAGCCGATAGACTTGCCAACATCGGCTCCACCTCCACACGGGTGCCACCAGGTGTGTTCCTCGAACAAATATGCGTACCCTCCATCAAGAGAAAATTCCCAAAAGGCTTAGCCGAAGAAGCAGCGTACCCGGGGCTGCGCCACCCAAGTACAGGAAGGACCCGAAAAACTCGACACCGAGGCTGAGCTGTTTAGCCTGATGCAGGTCACGGCAATTAAAGAGACATGGACGCATCCATACCTTCGGTACCTAATAAACAATGAACTTCCCGATGACCCGGCAGATGCCCGATGAATATCTCGTCGATCAAAAGCCTTCACCATAATCAATGGCGAGTTGTACAAGCGTAGAATTTCGGGTGTGCTCCAACGGTGCGTCACCATGGGTGATGGCAAAAGCATCCTCTAGGACATATACGAGGGTATCTGCGGCCACCACGCAGGCAACCACGCCCTAGTCGACAAAGCTCTATGAGTTGGGTTCTACTGGCCAACAACCATGAACGACGCAAAGGATATCGTCCAGAGGTGCAATGCCTGTCACAGATACGTGGACAAGCCGCACACACCAGGATCCAAACTGAGGCCCATACCTTTGGCTTGGCCCTTCGCCTAGTGGGGCCTCGACATGATCAGCAAACTACCAAAGTCCTCGCCAGGAGGCCATGTCTTCCTCCTGGTCGCAGTCGACAAATTCACCAAGTGGATCGAGGCCATGCCCGTTGCCAACCAAAGCGGCAAAACTGCCGTCAAGTTCTTCGAATCCATTGGCTACAGATTTGGCGTGCCTCACAGCATCATCACGGACAACAGCTTGAACTTCATCTCAAAGGAATTTCAATCCTTCTGCGGGAACCTCGGCATCAACATATCCTACGCCTCGGTGGCGCACCCGCGGACCAACGAACATGTAGAAAAGACCAATGGCCTCATAGGGAACGACATCAAAAGCGCCTATTGTGCCCACTCGAAGGGCTTGCGGGAGCCTGGGCGGTTGAGCTACCCTCTGTTCTCTAGAGCCTGTGTACAACGCCCAACAGCTCCACCAGCTACATGCCCTTCTTCATGGTGCACGGAGCCGAAGCCGTGCTGCCTGCCGAGGTACGCCACAAGGCACCGTGGGTCATCGCCTACAGCGAGGACGAATGATTAGGAGCACTCGAAGACGTCATCGACACACTCGACGAAGCACGCGACATCGCCTCCGCTCGCTCAGTGGTCTACCAGCAGAGCCTTCGCAACTACCACAGCCACCGACTGCACCCAAGGTCCTTCTTCGAAGGAGACCTTGTGACTCAAGAAAGAACATCCCAAAAAGCTCGAGTCACCCTGGGAAGGACCCTACATCGTCATTGAAGTCATACCAGGTGGCACCTACAGCCTCATGGACATCGACTCAGGGGTCGAATACTCCAACCCCTACAACATCGCACAACTGCGATGCTTCTACCCCTAGTTACCCTTTACTTTCAATAAGGCTACTCGGCCGAACAATGTACCTCTTTATTCGATATGAAAAAAATCTAAATTCCTTGGCCCAAATATCTTTTTTCCCTTACATTATTTCTGGCTAAACACGCTCGGGGGCTACGCCTCACCTCACGACTTCGTCGACTGAGAACAACGCATACAACCCAAGTAGTTGACCACGTCAGGCTAACAAAAGGGATATGCAAATTACAAAAGCACCACGTGCTAATATACACATAACACTTTACAAAGGGAATTACAAGCCCACTCGAATAAATACAAATTTTACATTAAGTTTTTCTCTACAGGATCTATCTATTCTGGAGTATCACATTCGCCCGCTGCTCGAACAGATCTACAATCTCCTCATCATGCTGAGCCACAGCCGCATAACGAGGGCGCATGTCCGATAGAGTGCCATCCGGTCGAAGGGGCGTCCCAGACGCCACCTCCGCGAGATTAACATCACGACGATGCAGCCTAATGAGCGACAAGACAGCTTTCACCCCAACAATTAGCTGATGCCGCACCAACTCTTTGACATGGCCCACCGCCAACGATGACCTTCCCGCCTCAGTACCCGAAGAACCTGGTTCACACGATCTTGCACCGTCGCAAGGACGATGGCTCGATCACGGTCCATCCAGAAGAAACCACTAGCCTCCAGGTCTTGCTGTGTCAAACAGTTCATCTGAATGACGAAGCGCTCTTTCTCTTCCCTCGGAATGATATTCACATCTACAGGAAACACGGAATGAGCCAGCATACAAAACTAGACCCAAAAAAACATCAGTTCATGAAGAATCACATTGAAGCTGCTCACCCTATTCTCTCCAATTCCCCAAGCAAAAACTCCTCCCTGGACGTGGCTCGCTCAGCTTTGTACTTCCACACATCCGCGTGGCCTCGAATGCTAAGGATGTCCTTCTCCAGGCTGCGAACGCGATCACGAAGAAAAGCCAACTGCGACGCATCATCCAAAGATGGTCGCAACTTAGGAGCTATCGGAGTGGCGACAGGAACCTCATCCGATGGACCCTAAAGTCAAATAAATCAAGCATGAAGATCACAAGAACTTCTAGCAGCGGCTCAAAAGACAAACTTATACATTAATAAAGACACCTCGTGGCACAATTGGGCTTGTTCACCAGCAAAAGTCTACAGAAGGAAGAAAAATAAGAAGTTACATCACATACATTACAAAGGACTAAGCGCCCGCATCTGGAGCAATCTCGGAGCGTGACTGCCTGTTCTTGACCTCCTTCTGCTGCTTTGTCACGTAATCAGCCAGGAGATCGATGAGGTTAGGCCCATAGCGCTTATAGTGAGAAGCAAGGAGGGAGAAAGCTACCTCAGAGCCATCTATAGCCGTCGGCATTCGGGACGTGATTTGCGGCAAGTACAGCTCCGCTCCGGACACCATCGCCATGGCCAGCCCCATGGAAGCACCAAGGCCTTTCTGCTTGTGCTTGTACTCTTCCGAGGCCTTCTCTGATAGAGCATCAGCAAGGGCGTCGACATCGTCAAGGACAACGCCCTTGGGGACGACCTCCTTGTAGAAGCACGCAAGCACTCTCCTGGCCTTATCCAAGGAGCCCACAACTGTGGTGCAGCGATCTTCGATCGCAGCGGTCGCATCACCCAAAGCATCTCCATGCTCCAACGCACCATGATCAAACGTGATGCCTGAAGCATCTGAAATAAACAAGGAGAAAGACCCGAATGAGAAAAGGCAAGTCACAGTCAAAAGAACACAACACCCGAAAGAACCAAGGAAAACTCACCAGAAATAGCTTTGGCTGCAGCCATAAGCTTATCAGCCATCTCCTTCTAATGGGCGACTGCTGCAGCCACGAGCTGCTGCTCGCGATCGGCAGCCTCCTTCTACAGCCGCTCCTTGGCTTCGGCAGCATCATCTTCCCTCTTCTCCGCCTTGCCGAGGCTCTTTTCGAGAGTGTTCAGCCTTCAAAATGCATCATTGTTTTCATCTACAAAACGATAAGACAACTGATCAATACCAAAAAAATCGTTGGAGCAGACGAACAAAAACAGGGCGATAAGTCACATACCTTGAAGCTGCTGCAGGTTAGCCTCCAGCGCCAGATGCTGCTAGATAAGGATTTTCGCGGTGTGCACAAAGGGCTACAGAGGTAACCAAGTAGGTAAATAAAGGGCTCGGGGGCTCCCCCTCAAACCAAAAAATGATCAACAAAGTCAAAACAAAAAGGTCCCGGGGGCTCTCCCCATGGAGTACACAAAGTAACACTTACGTGTTTAGGTGAGGACTCCGACGGTTTGCGAGCTGCCTTCTGATTTACGACCTCCTGAGCCTCTCGCTTAGAGGAGTTCGGGCCATCATCCTCAGAGTCGGTCACCACCTAGGGAATAGAAGCCGTTGGCTTCGACTCCGCCATAATCTCTTGAGTGTCCCCATTAAGGGACTCTTCCGAAGAGTTGTTGCAAGCAAAGATCAGATTCACATCACATCGAGACTACACAGAAAAACAATAGAAAAAGACTCGGGCGAAATAGCTTATGACTCGATGTCTGATAAGTTGAAGACGGGAGCCGCCTTCTCTTTTTTCTTCTTGGCCGGCGGCTGCGGAGCCACTGACCGAAGGGGCACGGTAGGATAAGGAGCAGACGATGCACCATCATCCTCACCATGTTGCTCGAGGAACGACGGAGCCCTTGGATTTGGCAGGGTAGACGCATCCAAAGACTTGCTCCGAGTGTGCTTTCGAGTCCGCCCCTCGCTCGCCTTGGGACCGTCCGCAGTTGGAGATTGCACCGGGGGAAGCTCGGATTCAGAATCCACAACTTCGTTGTCCGGCGCAATTGGATATTTCTCAGGTAGAGGTGGCATCATCCCAGCTACCTTGAGGTCCTGCAAAACAAAGACAGAAGATTAGTGACACCACAAGTTGCAAAAAACAGCATTCGAAAAACCACACGTTTTCACCTGGGGAACGACATTCGCAGCGCTGAAGGGGGTGGTCAAGGATTTCCCCGGGAGATCCTCATCAACCTTATTCTTCAGCAGAGGCCGAAGGGCTCTATGAAGATCACCCTTGGCCAGCATAGAGAAACAGCGGATGCGCCCTCGCTTGGAGCGGATGCACCCGACGCTTGAGGAAGGTGTGGATGATGCCCACGCCATTGACCTCCTTACCGGCTACCAGTTGGAGTGCCTACATATGACGGTAGATATCCTCCACCTACGTCGTCTCACCCTCCAAGATGTGGTTATTCCACGACCTCTTCGGGATGATTTCCTGCGTGGAGTCGAATGGGGTGAGACCATATTCCTGTCCATCCAACTTGGCGTCGCGGATGTAAAACCACTTCCTTCGCTAGTACTGGACGGACTCGCACATGGAAAAGGAGAAGAAAAGAATAGAATATCGAATAGAGATGATGCAGCCTGCGAGCGGATAGACTCCACCGGTGCCTGACTGCCTCTTCACGGAATAGAGCTTCCGGAAGAGGCCAAACTGTGGCTCGATACCGAGCCAGCACTCGCAAAGAGTGATGAAGCAGGTGATGTGGAGAAGAGAGTTGGGAGAAAATTGATGCAATGAATCCCATAGAAAAAAGAAGTCCACGAAGAAATTCGTGGATAGGAAGAGAAAGACCGCGGATGACAAAGGTGTAAAACATCACCCGAAACCCTTCAGGTGTGCGCGGGATTACCTCGTCACCGGGGAGGATGGAGTCCTCCTTGTTCAGGGGAATCAACCTAGAATCGCGTAGCTTGCACAAGTCCCCGTCGCGCATCTCAGTGCGCCTCCACCCGTCGTCCGTGGCGCGGGCTGTCGTGGCAATCTTCTTGCCGCCGCCGCCGGCGCTCGACCCAGCCCCGGTAGCGGTCTTCTTGGTATTTCCCATCTCGTAGCAGCGATGGTGGCGGTGTGCCCGCAAGACGAAAGAGGCAAACAAATGAAGATTATCCAGAGCACAGTGAAGGGCAGCGGAGCTCCTGAAAATGGAGGCAATGGAGATGGACAAATGAAAAAGGGTAAAAGAAAAATATTGTTTACCCACAGTATAAAAATACGAAGACGATGAACAGGATCCATTGATCCAGAAGCCCTAGCGTGCACCTCAAATCTAAACCTACATGTGTCAACACTACAACGAACCGTTGCCAGCACGCCGTCCACTACATACGGAAACCGAGGAGACGCCGTAATTTTCTCCACGTCTACACGTGACTAGTCAACTTCAAGTCAGGCGATGGGACCCACGATCGTCTCATCGCATCATCTATGCTGCCGTAGACTGCTGAGATCACCAATCGTCAGCACTGACATCATCAAGGCCAAGCCAGCAAAAGCTGGAAGTTTTTGGCTGATCAATCAAGTACTTACTCGAATCTACGATTCGAGAAACTACTCGGGGGCTACCTCTATTAGGAGCGTTGGCCGCACACTTGAGAAATGACTAAGGTAACTACACCTCGCAAATATCTTCGAGTCCTATGTCGAGTCTGCGACTCCAGTACGGACTCGGGGGCTACTCCCATAGGTAGGATTGGCTGAGCATCTAAAAAAATTGTGTCCTCCGGACCTAAGCTGAAAATGACTGAACTAAAGTCTCTACTCGAGTCTACGACTCAAATAGATACTCGGGGGGTACTCCCATAGGGAGCGCTGGCCGCACACCCTATGAACTCTTCCACTGCGATCCTTCAGATCAAAACACAACAAAATATTTTTGGCAACTTTGCGCAAACCAACGCTAAGTGAGAAACAGTCTCCTTGGCCACCCGAAACACCTCCGCGGTGATAAAAATTTGGATGTTGTGTCTACAACGCAAAGATAAGCCCTACAGATATCATCTGATGGCCTGGTAATGCACCTGACTGTGCTCTTCTAGTAAACTTCCGTGCCAAAAGACACGATAAAAATCCTGACGGACGCGTTGGGTGAATTACTTGAAAATCACTGGGATTCGACTCCTGTAAGTCCATAAACGGCTTGAGTCGAGTCACACTAGGAATCGTTTCGAATTCGATTTCGGGGACTCGAGTTTGATGAAGATCGTGTTGTTTTGTCCTATGACAGTTAACTGGCCCTGATCCGTCGGGAGAGTCAGGCACACGCATCAACAATCCCTATGAACTAAAACAATTTCTCTTTAAAATAATAGGCTCAAACTTCACCCGAAAGATTGAAGAGTCCGTAGCCGAATCTATAATTTGATTGAACAATTGAGGGCTACCCCACGGGTACACAACCTTGGTATACCTGGTCCAGTCCAAGGAAGGCCCATGTCAAGACACGCGGCCCATGAATACTTCGGGTGGCCCAAGCCCATGACGTTTTCGACTCCTTGGAGGAGAAGTCTAGAATAGATAGAAATTCAAAAGGGAACAAATCCTAATTTGTAACCGACTCAACCTAAGCCCGGGACCTGCCTATCTATATAAAGTCCAGGAGGATACGGCGAGAAGGATCTCTTCCACCATCGCATACACACCTCCACACCAGATTGCATCTGCGCACCCCTGTAATTTTCGATTCCTCCGTAATCAGGAGTAGACAAGCAGGAGTAGGGTTTTCCCTCCGGGGGCCTAAACCTAGGTAAATCACGTGTGCCGTGTTGCTTGTTTGTTAACCGTTCTGCAATCTCCAGCATCCCTATCTTCTCCAAAACCCAAGTCCATAACAATGGGTATTGACGAAATCAACCCTCGTCACTTGGATATTACGCACGAAGCGGAACTTGGATATTATGCACCAAGTTACTTGGATATGACATCAAGTTCCAAAAATCCCACCCATGAGCGATATTACGCACACCCGGGGTTCTGTAAAAACTTTGAGTTTGGAAAGAGAGAGTAAGACCTTCAGAGGCTCCATCCTTTAGATGCTCAAAGTTGTTCTTTTCATGAATACGGTTGATCGATTAGATTGATCACTCTCGAGAGTTTGTGCATGTTACCCACAATCCACGATCAAGTCCTTTTATAGACAAGATCATTGCGAGGCTTTCCCTTAGTATCCTCTCTACCTTCTGGATCCACCAGTGCCAATGGACCTCCAAGTGATGGTACCCAGGTGAGGTTTCCCACTAAGTACTAGGCCAAGACAGAGCTAGCCCATATGTATTATGGTTGTAGTAGAAGCTTCTGAATTTTGAAACATGGCAGACTTCTTTGATTTCTAGGCGGCCGTCCTCCACCAAATACTCACTCGTTGACCCGACAACCATTTCGCCAAGAAGAAAAACTTAGTTTTTATTTTGAAGTAGACTTTGAGAGAAAAAGGTTCGCTCAAAAGAGCTTTCATACTTAGAAAGATTTATGTCTTTGAACCACCCATCTGTATTTGTATATATAGTATAGGGCAATCATAATACTTATAAAAATTCAAGGGATTCCTATTAGCAGGAGAAATAATCCTAAGTATAAATACTCATGGCATACTACAAAATAGCATCGCACTTGTAAAACACTTGTAAAATATTTCTATAGTATTTGTAATAAAAACATCCTACACAAATAGAATACATTACAATAATAAGCATCCATTACAAATAAGTAACCAACATAAAAACGCGGTAAGAAATCAAATACCAAAAATGCAACTCATGAACAAAACAAAAATGTGCAACACTCAATTATTAATATAATATATACACTAGTATATCCATTGTTTCAGGTTGTAGGGTAAGTGTGGCCAATTTTCATAGGATTGGTTTGAAGGGAAATATAGATTTCATATTATACTAAGGATGGATTCATCTTGCCAAGGAACGAATCTAACATGTATTTTTCCGAGGTTTGTGATTAATGACCGATAGATATTATTACTAACCCAATGCAAAACAGATTTGATTAAAACGGAGATACATGCATGTCCCGGTTGGTAAGGGGCTTAGTCTCGGTTGCCCAACTGGGATGGGGCAATCGGGACTAAAGCCCCCACACTTTAGTCCTGGTTGGCCCACGAACCGGGACAAAACAGGGTACAAGTGGTCGCTGCTCCACGCGAGGGGGGAGGAGTAACCGTCCCGGTTCGTAACACGAACCGGGACAAATGACCCTTTGCCGCGGCAGAGAATTCATTTTGGCAACCTTTTGTTTTGCCGCGGCAGCATTTTGGCCACTTTTTGTGCCGCGACAGAGAATTCATTTATGTTGTTTTATTTTTTATTTTGTGTTTTGCACTCATCAATGAAGGAACCATTATATTACACAAGATCATCATGACAATAGAGATCCAAGTGTAGAACATATTACATTCGATACACAGGTTTCATGCACATATATACATACAAAATAAGCTCTTTGTACAATCTCTATTGCCTATACACCCACATAGTATTCTCCTTTTCGGTTTAGGACTTCTACATCCAAAAATACCGCCAATTCCTCCTGAATTGCTTGTAGGCGATATGTTGGTAGAAGACCGTCCCGTAGACGTTCGAGCTGATTTTAAAAAGGAGTCAACCAATATGAATGAAACTAAAAACAATTTTATGGTAATAAAAAACTATAAAAATTGTTTACGTTCGTTAAGTTGCTCTAAATTTCTGCCCTTCTCACATCACGTCTGACGGATGAAATCGCAAACATAGTATCCACATAAATTGTTCCCTGGTCCCTGCGTCAGGCACTTTACGAGAACAAAGTTCAATCAAAATAATAATCAAGCATGATAATAACCGTATCAAAACTAGAATCAAAGAGATGCGCGGATATAGCTAGTGGTGCTTACATCTAGTGGTTTAAATGTAAGATCCTCTTTCCAAACACCCCTAGCCTTCTTGGTGAACCGTTTCCAAGCGCTGCCCGGCGAAGAAAACAAATAAAAGAAGTTATTAATTACTTGATATCATGAAATTCACGAACGTTGCTGATATAGTGTCGTAATGATTAGAATTACCGCTGGAGAATCATCTGCATGTCCTTCCACATATCAAGGGATTTATGTTTCGAGTCCATGACTAGTACTCGCCCTTTGTCAGGTTGAATGATTAACAGAATATAGTGGAAGCTGCGCATGCATAACTCATCAATTATACACTTAACGTCGAGTAAGCGAAATAGAAAGTGTATACAAGACAATAACACTCACTCGAAGTTGTAAGGAAATAGTATTTTCCTCCTGGTTTCTTCAAACCTTAACACGTGTATAATATTATCCTCCGTATCCTGGGGTTTTGTTTTGAGACTAGCTTTATGAACCCAATATGGTTCAACGAAACCAATGTTATAGATTTGTCCTCTGCTGCATTCGAGAATCTTCATTCTGCATATTACATATATTATGATTATATATATGCAATAAACGAGGTGATATAGCTAGAGACTAAATTAATTTCAGAATTAGTACTTACAGACAATAGGCACTGATTATTGATATGTCCAAGGCGTCCTGATTGAATAATTGAAATAGTTCAACAAATTCAATGACTATCTTGTCTTCTACTTCTTTCCCATAATGCTTTTTTGTAACCCTAAGCATTTTCCAGTTAGCCCTAGCCTTTATGGCATGCATGTACCAGTTATGCAATCTTCGCATTTTTGTTGGAAGATTCTTTACCTCCTCAGGTTTGACGTACTGGTATTTGTATGCTACTTCACCCACGAAATCAGAATCAGGATAAGTAGTGGGCAATACTCATACCTTGAGCAGCGGCCGCTTCTCCGTATAGTGTAACTACCTCTGGATCATACTGCTCTTCGGCCGCATATTTGCTCGACCCCACATTGGTATGGGAAATCACCTTGAGAGGGGCGCAAGATTGTTTTGTTTGTTCTCCGAGCTGGGCAACAGATTTCCCGCTTGCACCAGTACTGCTCTTTGACAGTTGTTGTGCCACATGTGACTTGAGAATAGAGCGCCTCATAGTCTGATGACAGCTTGGGCTCGGGTTGGTGAAGGCCATTTAGCATTTTGAACACTCGGGCTTTATCTTCTTCGGTGCTGGCGAACTCTGGCTCTTTCGGCCGCCTCAGCTTAGCAAAAACACTGTCGTTTCTGCCTCAACGATCGCCGTAGTCTCCTCTTCAGTACATTCATAAGCTCTCTTGGGAGGAACCTTTGGTACTTTTGGAAGAGGCTCTTGTTTACGTGTTGGCGATCGCTTACCACTCCGCAGAGTAGCGTGGTATGCTTATGCTTTTTTTCCTGAGGCGCTGGCGCTTTGCTGTGGCCAAGGCGACGCCCGGAGACGGCTGCCATGGCGGTGATGACCGCACTAGAGACGGGTGAGGCGGCGGCGAAGATGGCCTTGGCGTGTGATTTGGAAGCACGATACATTCCTTTTTCATAGAATGGTCACGTTTGTTGCTTCTCCCAGTTCAGTCACATCCCTTTCACCTGCAGGGTAGTCAAGCTTCAAACCTTGAAAGGTGGGCATCATTTCATCCACCATGACAACAGCGTAGCCCTGTGGAACCGGACGACAATGGTAAGTTGGTGCATGTCCAATTGGTAAGGCATAGCCGACAGCCATGTTCATTGATATGTTCACAACTTTGACATGTAGCTCGCAGTGTGTCATCTGTGTGATATCATCCACTGGGTAGCCAACACGAGCCATCGTCGGTACACCATCATCATCGTCATTGTCATCACCCGAGACCTTGGTGGAAGCCACACTGCTTTTTTGATTATTCGATAGGCCGGTAGCATCGAATGCAGGTTCTACCACCATGTGCTGCTGAGATGGGCCGGTAGTACCTTACTGGCTAAGTGCGTTAATTTGATCTTTTTGTTGCTTTATTCGTTCTTCAATTATACGCATTCGCTCTGCCTGAATATTTGCTTCAACTTCCGCCTTGTCATTTCTCCTCTTACGGCTTCTATCATGATATTTCTTCCTCTCTTCGGGAAACCCAGTGCTCCATGGTTGGGAGCCTATTGTGCCTCGTGTTCGTCCATCATGTTCCTTATTCCCAAGGGCAAGTGTGAGCTCGTCATTATCTCTATCGGGAATGAAGTCCCCATCTACAACAGCCTTTACTGCTTTTCTTATGTTCTCGATTGGCAAGGGGTCTTCTTTATGTCTTATGTTATATATACACTTCCCTTACGAGTCCAATGTGCCCCCATGCCCATAAAACCAATTCTTTACACGTTCGATCCAATTGTCTGTCTCTGGGATGATCTTTTTAGCACACAGTTCATCCTCAAGTTTCTTCCACTTAGGAATGCCAGCCCTGTAGCCACCTTGCCCCATAGTATGGTGATACTTCTTGTTAGCAGCATTCAGCTTATTCATTTTAGACATTTTCTTAGCTTTTTTTGATGTATTGTAATTCACAAACTCAGCCTAGAATGGTTCTAACTTCTGATATTGAATCTTCCCGAAATCCGGAGTCTTCTCTTTCACGACATAGTCAAGGTGCAATCTTTTCTTCCAGTTGGTGAAACACTAACCCATCTTCTTCAAAGCCCACTCCCTAACCTTCATCTACATGGCTTTGGCATGTTGCTTGGCGTCCTCAACTGGATCCTCCGCATTTGGATCCAGCTCTACCTTCGGTAGGGTGAAATTAAGTATTAGCCTCCTCCACAGTAAATCTTTGGCCATGTTAGGGACATATAAAGATGTTCCCTCTTCTGCATCAACAGGCCTATTCAAATTTTACATGGTGATCGGGACGAAGTCCCTAACGATTACTCCGCATTATGCCAGAAATTTGTTTGCAACAACAAGGGGAGCCACCGCTTTGCCGTCGTCACCGACTTCTTCGATCCTGAACCTCTCATGGTCTTCCAACTTTTTGGTTGGGCCTCGTCCGTTCTTTTCAGTAGATTTGTTCGATCCGGAGGGCTAAAAGAAGAAAGATCATCGTTAATATTTCTACATAGACAACGGATGATTAATTAATGAATTAATTATATTACATGCACCTCGCTGGAGCGGTCGTCTTCTCGATCACAAAAGGCATCACCTTCTCCCTCGCGGAAGGGATCACCTTCAACCTCAAAGAATTCGTCTCTTCCGGCAAAAAGAGGATCACCCTCACCGGAGTTGTTCTGAAACGCCGATACATAGACATTTTCCTCCCCGTGGATCACACCATAGACCAAATCTTCCTTTTCTTCGTCTCTGTCATGTGGTTCCATATTTTCTGAATAGGTGGAAAACGGATAGGTTAAAGCGGCTAAGGGAGAATGTTAGGTAGGGGGTTGAGAGATATAAACCCTAATTTGGAGAAACCCTAATATATACATACACAATAATTAAAATTAATTTACAATATTTAAAATAATAAAAATCAACTAAAATCAATATTCCGGAGTTATGAGGGGTGTAAAACCTAGTTCAGAGAAACCTCGGATGCATATGAGAGGGGTCACTTAGGTATACTATTTTGGTATATTATTTATACCAAAATTTTGGTATATAATTTACACCAAAATTTTGGTTTATAATTTATATTTTTCTCATTTATGAATATTAAAATATAAATTTTCAAAGTATTAATACTTATTAAATATTTATCAAATAATAATTATTTAAATAGTTAACATAATAATGTATGGTAATAGTTTTAAGTTGTATATTTTATTTTTCTGATTTAAAATGAATTAGTTATGAATTTCTCCATTTTAATTCATTTTAAATCATTTTAGAATATTATAAAATATTTTACATTTTTGGAATTACTTTTAACATTTTATTAAATAGAAAACATTTCTAAATATGTTTATACCACTTACAGGGTGGACCCACCTGTCAGCAATAATCAATTACAACATAATTACAGAAATCATTTCAGAAAACATTAAAAGAAAAGAAAAAGGGTTATGGCATCATGTTGATGTCACGATGACATCACCCATGACCTTGCACTCAGACCGACGAAGGAACCCGCGATTGAGCGCGCGTGGGGCAGCGAGAGGGGGTGTGTTGGAAAGAGCTCATCGAGACGAACTATATGGTCGTGGCGCCGCCCGTTATTGGTCGCCGGAGCGACAAGCACAAAGGTGGACAGAAGCTGGGATTAATGATCTTGTTTTCAATTTTTTTCATAAATTATCTCTCTATTCTCGCCTTATTTTTTATTTTGGGGTTTAAATTTGTAATTTTTTTAAATGATAATTAATTTGGAATTTACAAAAACATTAAACATAAAAAGTGTTTGAATTTGAATTGCAAATTCAAAACCATTTTATGTTTTTAAAAATAATTAATGTAACCATTTAAATTATGAACAATTTAAAATTAAAAATGAATTAACTTATATTTTTTATATATTAATTTGGAATTTAGAAAAACTTTAAACATAAAAAGTGTTTGAATTTGAATAACTAATTCAAAACCATTTTATGTTTTTAAAAATAATTAATGGAACCATTTAAACTATGAACCATTTAAAATTAAAAATGAATTAACTTATATTTTTTATATAGTAATTTGGAATTTAGAAAAACTCTCAACATAAAAAGTGTTTGAATTTGATTAACTAATTCAAAACCATTTTATGTTTTTTAAAATAATTAATGTAACCATTTAAACTATGAACCATTTAAAATTAAAAATGAATTAACTTATATTTTTTATATATTAATTTAGAATTTAGAAAAACTTTAAACATAAAAAGTGTTTCAATTTGAATAACTAATTCAAAACTATTTTATGTTTTTAAAAATATCTAATGGAACCATTTAAACTATGAACCATTGAAAATTAAAAATGAATTAAGTTTTATTTTTTATATATTAATTTGGAATTTAGAAAAACTTTAAACATAAAAAGTGTTTGAATTTGAATAATTAATTCAAAACCATTTTATGTTTTAAAAATAACTAATGTAACTATTTAAACTATGAACCATTTAAAATTAAAAATGAATTAACTTATATTTTTTAATATTAATATGGAATTTAGAAAAACTTGAAACATAAAAAGTGTTTGAATTTGAATAACTAATTCAAAACAATTTTATGTTTTTAAAAATAATTAATGTAACCATTTAAACTATGAACCGTTTAAAACTAAAAATGAATTAACTTATATTTTTTATATATTAATTTGGAATTTAGAAAAACTTTAAACATAAAAAGTGTTTGAATTTGAATAACTAATTCAAAACCATTTTATGTTTTTAAAAATAATTAATGTAACCATTTAAATTATGAACCATTTAAAAACTGTTTGAATTTGAATAACTATGAACCATTTAAAATTCTTCGAGCTAGGCAGCATGCGCGGGAGGAAAAGGGCGGGAAGAAAATTTAATTACGATAGAACTGGAATTAAAGTACATAAAGCAACTAACACTAAGTTACATAAAGCACGACTGAAAATTAAGATACATAGAAGAACTGAAAATTAAGATACATGGCCAGATTAAGTCACAATCAGCGAAACTTGTTTTGGAATGTTGGAGTGATTCAGTCATGCTCCTGCCTATACCTATAATACTCGCCCCTATAGTCGTCGTACTCACCGCGGCCATCATCGCTGTCGTCGTCGGGGTCGCCGTAGTTGAACCTTGAAGGCTGAGTATGAGTGGGATGGACTTGAGGGTAGCACAGGCGGGGGTTAGAGTCGGCGGCCATGTCGTAGGCCATGACGCTCTGGAGAGTCCGGTCGCGCCACCATGGCCGATGGACGGCGTCGTTGAAGTTCGGAGGAGGTAGGCCGTCCTTATCGTGTCTGGCGAGCGCCCTCTCACGCCGATCCCCTAAGAAGGCTTCCCAAGTCAGGAAATAGTCGGGATGCCAGTTGGGATTCCTCCGCTGCTCCGGCGTGATCTCGAAGTAGTAGTGGTTTGTGATGGCCATCCGGCGCACCACACCTAGAGGGACAGGAGGAACCGGCATGCCTCCGGTGCTCAGCATCCAGCCGACGGGGACGTAGTAGCCTGGCGGGCAGGGGTAGTTCGAGGCGCAAAGCGTCTCCGCCTCCCTGGGGGTTGGTCGTACGGTGGAAGCCATGGTAAAGAGTGATGAGGTTGTAGATATGAGTCTAGAGATGTGCAATGACAATGGAGGCCAATCCTACATATTTATACTGAGAAATGGCGGGAAGAAAAATGGCGAGAATAAATGGCGGGAAGAAACATGGCGTGAAGAAATGACGGGAAGAGAGAGGCGCGATTTTTTTACCAACCGGGACTAAAGGAGCTTATTTTTTTACCAAGTCTGGTATTTTTCCTTGCAACTATGTCACATAATATGACACCACACAACATTGTTCTCCATCCCAATGTCCACATACATGAATAATATGGACACAGTATCACAAACTATACCGCGATTCAGCATATAACATCGGTCATTTGGACCGAAAGCCATGAAACCTCGAACATGATAGGTCATTTTGTGAAGATTTTTCAAGACAAGATCAATATACCAAGTCTGGTATTTTTCCTTACAACTATGTCACATAATATGACACCATGCGAAGGATTTACATTGTTCGGACTTTAATTGAATTTCTTATGGCCGTTTTCAATTTTTCCCTTTTCGAACTAAGGTCGAACCGGCGTGCATAAAGATAGGGGACGAGCATCATTAGAACTTGCATTGGATCTCTGAAGAAACCACATATTGCGAGTCTAAAAATGATTTTTTCATAAAGTCACGAGCGTTAGATCATGTACCTGTAGTACAAACCGGACCCACTTCCGCCGATTCGGCAGACATTTGTCCTTTTTACCCGGGATGGACGGAAAGGTTTGAGATATCCCGGTTGGGAGATAGTCCATGTAAGGTGGTCTAGTATTTTGAAAAATGGGACGGTAGCATTCTGAAACAATATTTTGGTGGTTGCTTCATAAAATGACCCGTTTTTTGCGCTCGGAAAATGGAAAATGGCTTTTCCATGCGACAAAAGGAAAAATTCCTCCTGCAACATTGTTCTCCATCCCAATGTCCACATGCATGCATAATATGGGCTCAGTATCACAAACTCTGCCGCGATTCAACATATAACATCGGTCATTTGGACCGAAAGCTATGAAACATCAAACATGATAGGTCATTTTGTGAAGGTTTTTTCAAGACATGATCAATATACCAAGTCTGGTATTTTTTCTTGTAGATATGTCACATAATATGAAAGCACGTGAAGGATTTACATTGTCCAGACTTTTTTTAAATTTCTTATGCCCGTTTTGAATTTTTCCCTTTTCGAAATAAGGTCGAACCAGTGTGCATGAAGATAGGGGACGAGCATCGTCAGAACTTGCATTGGATCTTCGAAGAAACCACATATTGCGAGTGTAAAAATGATTTTTTCAAAAAATCACGGGCGTTAGATCATGTACCTATAGTACAAACCGGACCCACTTCCTACCGATTCGGCAGACATTTGTCCTTTTTACCCGGGATGGACGGAAAGATTTGAGATATCCCGGTTGGAAGATAGTACATGTAAGGTGGTCTAGTATTTTAGAAAATGGGATGGCAGCATTTTGAAACAGCATTTTGGTGGTTGCTTCAGAAAACGACCCGTTGTTTTCGCTCAGAAAATGGAAAATGGCTTTTCCGTACAACGAAAAGGAAAACTTCCTCCTGCAACATTATTCTACATCCCAATGTCCACATGCATGCATAATATGGGCACAATATCACAAACTATGCCGTGATTCAGCACATAACATCGGTCATTTGGACCGAAAGCCATGAAACCTCGAACATGATAGGTCAGGCTGAGGTGGGCAGCCTATAAATAAAGGGAAAGACCTATAAATAGAGGGAAAGAGTTCATCTTTAGTCCCGGTTGGAGGGATTTCGTCAGGCTAGGCCAGGCAGCACTAATGATAGGGGTGAATGTCGATATTATGTCTTGCGGCTTGTACCTTTTCCCTGATGGTGTCACCAACCGGGACTAAAGATGAACCTTTATTCCCGGTTGGAGACACCAACCGGGAAAAAACACGAGTCAACACTAATAATAGGGGTGAGTGTCGACATTATGTCGTGAGTGTCAACACTATGTCGAGCTGCTTGTACTATAAATAGGCATCCTTGTGAGTCCAGTCCTCCAGCCAGATTGAGGCATATCCAAGATTGTTTTCGAGAGCAGGGACACCACTACGGCCAGTTTCAGGGAGATGCCTGGGAGCCTGATCTCCATCTCCAAGTAACTGGTCATAGAAGCACTCCCTAATATGTGAAATTAGTTAGCTCCCAGGCGTATTGATCTAGTTAGAGAAGTTACAAGCTGCAAGATGGTGTGCGAGAGAAGGGACACCACTACGGCAAGTTTGAGGGAGATGCCGCTGGAGCCTAGTCCTCCAGCATATCCAACAAACTGGTCATAGAGGCACTTCCTAATATGTGACCACACACGTTTGGAGATTAGATCTTAATGGTAAGTATGAATAGGGACAACTTCTTTAGAGTTCAGGAAAGTCGTTCTACGAATTGGGACTAAAGGCTCCCTTTATTTCAGGTCCAGCCATAAAACGAGACTAACACTCAAGATATTTATTAATATTAAAAACGGAGACTACAAAATCGGGATTAAAGGCCCCACTATATATAGTCCCGGTTAAGCCACAAACCGGGACTACAACACTCAACACATTTATTAAACTTGGAAAATTGCAAACATCATAAAATATCCTGACAAAATGAGCTATCATGTCTCATGGAATTTAGGTTCACAATATGCAGCCGACCGGCCAGACATGAACTAGAGGTACACAATATGAGCATGAACTTCTTGGCGTATGTCCTTCCTTATGATCGCTTCAGACGTAACCATGGAGCATCTTCTTTACTTAACGGAATGCTTGGGTCAGTTTCACTGTGAAGGGCGGAATTTCATCAAACTTATTATAATCTTCTGACATGTCTGTCTTTTCCTTGATTTCCACGATGTTTCTTTTCCCTGAAAGAACTATGTGACGCTTTGGCTCATCATATGATGTATTCGTTTGCTTAGTTTTTTATTTTTTCCGGTCTGGAGGACATGTCCTTCATATAGAAAACCTGAGCACATCATTGGCTAGGAAGAATGGTTCATCTCTGTAACCAAGATGGTTGAGATCCACTGTTGTCATTCCGTACAACTAGTTATCTTTACCCCTTCCCCATTTAGGTTGACCCATTTGCAGTGAAACAAAGTGACCTTAAATGAGACTCCATAGTCAAGTTCCCATATCTCCTCTATGTAACCATGGTATGTGTCCTTTTGCCCATTCTCGTCCGTTGAATCAAAGCGGACACCACTGTTTTGGTTGGTACTCTTTTTATCTTGGGCGATCGTGTAGAATGTATTCCCATTTATTTTGTACCCATGGAAATTCAATATAGTAGAAGATGGTGATGCGGCCAACAAGTATAGCTGCTCTCCAACAGTGGTGTTCATAATATTTCTTCTGTTCCATATCCCTTGGAGATGCTTCCTTCTGGTCTAGCACGGTTATGACATATTTCTTTAAGACTCCCATGAACCTCTCAAAGAGGAACATATTGTGTAGAAATACAGGACCGAGAATGGCAATCTCTTCCACTAGGTGAACCAGACGATGTGTCATAATATTGAAGAAGGATGGTGGGAACACCAACTCAAAAATAACAAGACATTGTACCACATCCTTCTGTAACCTTGGCAGAATATCTGGATTGATTACCTTCTGAGATATTGCATTGAGGAATGCACACAACTTCACAATGGTTACTCGAACATTTTCTGGTAGAATCCCCCTCAATGCAATCAAAAGCAACTGCGTCATAATCACGTGACAGTCATGAGACATCAGGTTTCAGAACTTTTTCTCTGCCATATTTATTATCCCCTTCATATTATATGGCACCTTGATACTGTAAAGGACTTCAAAAAAGATTTCCTTCTCTGCTTTGGTAAGAGCATAGCTGGCACGACTTAAGTGACACCCTTTATCTGTCTTGTTCTGTGTATGCATGTTCTTTGGGTCTTTCATGATTTGTTGGTCCTCCTGTGCTTCTGGTGTATCTTTTGTCTTCCCATACACGCCTAGGAATCCTAGTAGGTTCACGCAAAGATTCTTCATCACGTGCATCACGTCAATTAAAGAGCGGACACGTAGGACTTTCCAATATGGCAGCTCTCAAAATATAGATTTCTTCTTCCACATGGGTGCGTGTCCGGTAGCGACGTCGTTCGAAACTGATTGACCGCGGGGACCCTTTCCAAAGATTACTTCTATGTCATTGACCATACCAAATACATCATCACCGGTAGGGAGTTCAGGCTTCTTCCGGTGATCTGCCTCACCTTTGAAATGCTTGCCTTTCTTTCTTACGAGATGATTGGTCGGAAGAAATCGTCGATTCGCCAGGTACACAACCTTCTTGCATTTATGCAAATATGTACCTTTAGTCTTATCTAAACAGTATGTGCATGCCTTATATCCCTTGTTTGTCTGTCCTGAAAGATTACTAAGAGCAGGCCAATCATTGATGGTTAAGAAAAGCAACCCTCGTAGGTCAAATGGCTCCTGTTTGTTCTCAACCCACGCATGTACACCTGGTTTGCCCCACAACTATAAGAGTTCATCAACTAATAGCCTTAGGTATACATCAATGTCGTTGCTCGGTTGCTTCAGGCCTTGGATGAGCACTGGCATCATAATAAACTTACGCTTCATGCACAACCAAGGAGGAAGGTTGTAGATACATAGAGTCACGGGCCAGGTGCTGTGACTATAGCTCTGCTCCCCAAAAGGATTCATGCCATCCGTACTTAGACCAAATCATAAGTTCCTTGTGCCACATGCAAAGTCTGGGAAGTCTCTATCGATTTTTCTCCACTTCGACCCATCAGCGGGGTCTCTCAACTTCCCGTCTTTCTTACGGTCTTGTTTGTGCCATCGCAACAACTTGGCATGCTCTTTGTTTCTGAACATGCGTTTCAACCTTGGTATTAGAGGAGCATACCACATAACCTTAGCAGGAACCCTCTTCCGGAGGGGCTCTCCCTCAACATCACCAGGGTCATCTCGTCTGATCTTATACCGCAATGCATTGCATACCGGGAATTTATCTAAATTCTCATACTCCTTACCGCGGTAGAGGATGCGGTCATTAATGCATGCTTGTATCTTCTGCACATCTAATCCTAGAGGGCAGAGAGTCTTCTTTTCTTCATACGTACTCTCGGGATGTTCGTTATGCTTTGGAAACTTCGGCTTCATTATTTTCAGCATCTTTTCAAATGCGGAGTCAGTTAGACCATACTCTGCCTTCCATGCAGCAATTCCAGTGTGGTACCGAGATTTGTGCTGCCATCTTTGCAATTTGGGTACAATAATTTCTTGTGATCTTCTAACATGCCCTCCAACTTCAACTTCTCCTTTTCTGTTTCACAGTCTCGCTTTGCATCAGAAATGACTCTACCAAGTTCATCAGCTGGCTCATCTGATGCCCGTTCTTCACCTCTTTCCTCTTTATTGTCTTCCATTGCAGTATCACTGTATTCAGAAAACATATGATGATAGTTGTTATCATCATCTTCTTCTTCATTGTCTTCCATCATAACCCCTCTTTCCACGTGCTTGGTCCAGCAATTATAGTTGGGCATGAAACCTTTCATAACCAGGTGATAGCTAATAATTTTCGAGGAAGAGTACTCCTTATTGTTCCCACATTGAACACATGGACAACATATAAAACCATTCTCGTTGTTTGCCGTAGTCACATCGATAAATTTATCCACGCCTTTAATGTACCCGGGTTCACGTCGGTCACCGTACATCCATTTCGATCGTTCATCTGCATCATATAATTAAGTTTATCAAAAACAGAACATCGGCGAAATGACCAATTCACATCGACACATGCATTGTATCAATGACAGAGAAAAGATAAGATTGCTAACCTCGATCGAGGGAAATAGAGAGGAGAAAACTCAAGTGCGTCTCGGGCACCTCCTATATTTTTGTTCAGTGAGAAATTTAACGGGATCATTCACTCAAACATTTCATCAAACACCTCGCATGCATGCATAGGAAAAAAATAAACTAGCACAACTCTCACACCTTCCACCAAGGAAAAACAGAGGAGAGGCAGAGGGCTGGTGCATCGTATTTATAGAGGGATGACTCATACGTCACAAACCGGGACTAAAAGTATGTGGGAGGCTACGTGTCTGGCGCCCACACTTTAGTCCCGGTTTTTGTTACAAACCGGGACGCTTACACCCCTACCAACCGGAACGCATGCCTCCGGCTCCCGTGCCCGCTCGAATTGGGACGCTGCCAGCATTAGTCCCGGTTCATGGAGAAACCGAGACAAATGCAGTTAGGGAGCGCGATTAGATAGACTGTTTTGTATTAGTGATGTATTTAATTATGAATTTTACAATTTTTTAGTATTTTTAGGGTTTTCAAATTGTCGTGCCGAATCTAGAGTGTGAGATCTTGATTTGGCGACTGCAGACGCTCTGACTCTAACTCCAGCTGTTTGACTTTTCAATTTGATGCGGCTTCTGCTTTGACTTCGCAGCTCCTGCTTCTAGACCCAGTTCTTTTAGAGCTTCTAGGCATCTTCAATGTGAAAATAAGCTTAAGCTGAAAAAAACTCAAATTTAAGTCGTCTCTTGGGACAGCTGGCTTCCGCGATTTCTTCACAGTGGGGAGAAGCCGGGTATCCCCAGCTTCCCGCAGCTTCCCAAGCTCAGCCGAAGCGGTACGTGGATATACCCCTATTCGTTTTATTATTTACATCCAAATGCCACCGTGAGTCAGCATTGGTGCCTCTTCCTAAGCCTGAACCGGTTACGCGAGGCTGAGCCCAAGTGAGCAGTTCCTATCCTCTTCCTCCCAAACAGATAGGGTTCCTCTCCCTCCGCCGCCGCAACGGACCACCTCGCTGTCGGCCGCCGGCCGCCTCCCCCCGCCTACTGCCACCCGCCACCCGTGCCATCTCGTTTAATTTCCATTCCATGGTGGGAGCATAGCCCGCGGACACCGCCTATCGTTGGCTTGGATCGAACCAACCTCGAGCTCGCAAGCAGGGGCTCGTTCTGCTGTGGCCGTCTATGGGCGCTCCGTCTCCATCCGACCTGCTGCTCGCGCCTCCCTCCTCAACCCCCGTCTTCTGTTACCTGAAATTTGGAGTAGAAATCCATCCGTAGCAATGCGATGTAACGGAACATGACACAAATCAGAATTCTGGGCAATCAAAAGGGAACAACTAGCTAGTAGATGTGTTTGATTGTAACCTGGCCGCGGGGCTAGCTAGCTAGTAGATATGTTTGATTGTGCTCTGATTTCTGAATGATTTTGCAAGAGAACAGTAAGAAATAACTCGAAGTCAATATACAAGTTCGTTCCAGTGGCATTATGGACTTTCTATCAAACAACTGGTTAAAAAACTAGGAGCACATAAGCCAAAAAGAACTGAACCGTAGTTTCTGTTAAGCTTATTTCTACTGCTGTTTCTCTAGACAGCTCAAGCCGGAGTAGCTTCTGCACAAGCCGGAGTCCAAAAGAACTGGACTTAAATGGCGTGGCTCCTGCTTTGACTTAGACACGTGGCGCCCGCGGCATTTATCAATACCAGTTCAATTAAAGGGCTAACAGTGGCCATAGGATCTAAATCTAACGATCTAGAACGTACCACTGAAACGATCTAATATACATCGTACAGGGTCGATCAAATGAATAAGGTTTAAAATTCAAAATTTAACATGACAGATTTGAAAATTTTAATTATAAATTCTAGTACCACTTGATACAAAATTTAATTACAAATCTTTGCAAAGAATCATCAAATTTCGACACGTATATTACATGATACGTAATTTTGAAGTTCAAAGATCATTAGAGGTAGTCGGTAACGTGGAAAAAAATTCTGTCATCGGACCTAGGCAGTCACTATGTGGGCACACACGAGGAAATGAAAATATAGGAAATATTGCAGGAGGCGTTGATGGTGTTACCGGTTGTGAGACATCAGCGACAAGGAGAACATTTTAGCTTGCTCGGCATGGAGGAAGACGTGCTCCTGGTGCTCTTCCGGATTCTACGAACACAGCGACGGGCGCAGTGCTGGCCACTCTCGGAAAGTCATGTAGCAGGGGGCATGGCCGCCGAGTGCAGCAGCTCCAAAGAACTCTGACAGATTGTGGCCTGGTTGAGTCAAAGCTGTGTGTTGAAGGCGGAAATAGAACCCTCGCGACTCCCGCTCCTCCCGGCCCCCGCGCCGCCGCCCCGAGCACGGCGGCCGGGGATCTCCCACAGGCGCTCCGTCCCCTGCCCCCCAGCCTCGTCCTCCTCTCCCGCCGTCGCCGGTGAGCGCCGTCCGGGCGGCGCTCGTGGTGGGCCGGCGGCGGCGGCGGCTCTTCTCCCCGCGCGCGAGCGCCACTGCCGGGGGTGGCGGCTGGCGGCGGTGCTGCTCGGCCGGCAGCGGTCCATGGACCTGGGCGTCATGGAGGCGGGGTGCTGCCCTTGGCAGCGGGCACCTACAGTGGCCGGCAAGTTCGGCCCAGATCTAGGCCCTTTGGGCCCGACCTGAGTCTGAGTTGGCTGGTTCGAGCAATGGTGTCTCCGGCGGACTGAAGAGCGCCCTGGGATGGGGTTGGTGGTGTTGATACCAAGCCTTCTGCAGGCCCTTCTGGCCCGGCTGGACCTATGGCTTCCTCGAGGGTAGCGGCGGCGGAGCCCTACGTGCAGCAACGTGGCGGCAAGGACTTTACGACCTCATTCAGGGCTCGGCCGGGCCTTCTCGGCCTGGTGTGTCCTCGCGGCTACGTCCGGTCGGCGCCCGCCATTGGTGGTGGAAGAAGTCCTCCAGGTGGCTCGGCATCTGCCGCCGTCCGGTTGCTTGTGGCTTGGTGTGCTCGGGTCGTGGCGTCCGGTCGGTTACCGTTTCTGGCGGTGGAGGTTGTTTCCTCCCGTATGGTGGTGGTATCGTTAACCCTTACCCTGGGTTGCTCCCTTTCGGTCTGACCGACCTCGCAGCGGGTGTCGTGGTGCGACGATGATGATGATGGCAAGACCGTGGTGGCATACGTTGGTGGGCGGTGTGGTTTGTGGTGTGCTCCGGATTGCCTAGGGTTGGGGTTTTGGGGTCGGACGAAATCCCTGTCGGCCTTGCCAGCCCCGACGCGGTGACGCCTGCGGGTGCCACCATCCTTCCTGAAGGGCGTCGGTTGTTCCCTTTACCTACCTCTACAGCGTACCGGGGGAAACCCTAGGACTAGTTCGTGCAACCACATCGTAATCGTTGCGGTCCTTTTTGGAGGTGTTGCTTGGTACGAGGCGCGTCAGAGTGCGAGGAGCGTGGTGGTCATCATCCACTGGGTGCAGCGGTTGCGCGTTATCGTCGTTTCGTCGGGCCGCCGTCGTCGGCATTGTTTTCTCTTTCTCTTTTTCTTTTCTTTCTTTCCTTTGGGCTTGCTTTGTGCTGTTTGTCCCAGCTGTGGCCTCGTTTGTATCTGTGGTTTGCTATATTAATATAGCGGGGCGAAAGCCTGATTCGAGAAGAACTCCGGCAATGTCGTGCGGCCTGCTCCGTCGTTCCTGGACATGGGCGGTCCTTCGGAGCGTCTAGCGTGTCTCTGAGAGGCGACCGTGGTCGACTAAAACTGCGGTTATCCTAAGATTTTCCGCCGACATGGACAACTTGCCCCAGGGCTCCTGTGCACGGGTAAAGCGGTCAGAAGGTGAGGTATAGTAACGAAGATCAGACTTTCCTCAAAAAAAAAAAGTAACGAAGATCAGACACAAAGAGAGTGAGTTCAAGAGGTCTGGCAGGCGATGGAAACCTCCATTTCAAAGCTTCGGCGGCGGAACTAACTCCGCTGATATCTGTTTTGTGGTGTCCAGCCGCGGAAGTAGATCAATTTTCAAAAAAGCGGAACCGGGAGAGGAGGTGGTATTTATGGGCTTGATTTCGTGGCCGAGGGGCATGAAATACGAGCGATTTTGGTGTAATTCTGGCGCTTGGTTTTGATACGACATAGAACGTCATGGGCTCGAACTCATGCTGTATGTTGAAGACGAGTTGGGCCCTAGCTGTTCGTGAGAGAGGAAGGAATAAAAACAATTACAGTAGAGGTATCTTTCCGGTGAATTGTTTGGGTTGACCTCGTGCGTACGATCGTGCGTGCCCAGCACTCGACCGGTCGGGTGGTTAGGTATGTCTCGCTCTCATTTCTTATTTATTATTAGAGCAAATTCCTTTTTTTATCTCCTATGTTGAATTTTTTGACAAGAATTGTTGGAATTTTGGCCTAACTAGTCTAGCTTATTTTCCATTTCAATAATTTCTAAAAATCCTAGAGGCCCATGTGGCCCATTCATGCAAGGCAAAAGCTGGGACAAATGTTTAGTCCCACATTGCTAGTTGAGTGGAAGTTGAACCAGCTTATAAGGTGAGCTCTCCTACCACTTGGTAAAAGGATGAGAAGGAGAAGGAGAGAGTTCCACACGCGCGCTCCTCCTCCTCGCCTCGTCACTACGCGATGCGCGCACGCCGTGGGAATCTCGCCGAGCTTTATTTTGCCACGCATGAATGGTATATGAACAGATGTACAGAAGCTGAAACGTTTGCTTTGAATGGACTTATAATACGAGTTAAATAAATACGAATTGAGTGGAGGCTGTCCGGTGGGCGGCCGCCTGTTCGCTTCATCTTCCGTCCATTCGTTTCATCTTCTGCGCAGTCTGTCTACCTTCCCCTCTGCGCCTATAAGAGAGAGAGGTCGCGCCTCTCGCTACATCTGCCACACATCCTGGCGCCTCAGTTCCAGAGCACTGCGCTACCTACATCTTCCCCATCCAGTCTTGCGGCGTGCACATGAGCCGACAAGAGGCCTCCGAGACCCGCTGCTTGAGTCCTGACGGGAGAAGGGCGATAAGGTTTTGGGGAGCGACCTTATCGGCAAATCACGGACTCCCTCACAGATAGCGACGTTTTCCCCGACGAGGACTTCTTCCCCGACATCAGCACCCTCTTCCTCGACGACATGGGCAACGACGGTTCCAACACCGGCGGTTCCACTTCTACTACTGCCATGTACATCTTCTGTCTCAATCTTGTTCTGATCATATCCAAAGTTTTATGCCTTGCAGTTTGTTTGGCTATATGCCTTAATATGTTTTCGCTATTTCACATGATTAGTATATTGCCTACTATTCTAATCAGGTTTTATCTAGCGTTTATTATAGATAATTCGCTTGGTAAATTGCTCTGTTTCTCAACAATCCAAAAACCTTATTTCAGGCAATTTGCCCCAAGTGGCTTTGTTGCTTCTATGAAGCCACCTGTGTTTGAAGGTGTGAATTACAAACGATGGCGTGCGAGAGCAGTGCTCTGGTTTCAGACCATGAGCTGCTATAACGCCATCTATGGCGCACCTGAGGGGGAACTTAATCCCGCTCAGGAAGAGGCGTTCCAAAAACTTGATACCACTTTCAAGGCTGCCTTGATCAACATCCTTGGCGACAATATTGTCGATTCATATCTGTCATTTAGCAATGGCAAAGATATGTGGATGCGCTCGAGAGAAAATTTGGAGTCTCTGATGCTGGCAGTGAACTGTATGTCATGGAACAATTCTATGACTATAAGATGATTGATGACCGCTCCATTGTGGAGCAGGCTCATGAGATACAGTCACTTGCCAGGGAGCTTGAGCACTTCACTTGTGTGTTACCGGACAAGTTTGTTGCCGGAGGCATCATTGCCAAACTTCCCCAGTCATGGAGGAATTTTGCTACTTCTCTGAAGCACAAGAGACAAGAGTTCTCCGTGACGGATCTCATTGGGACTCTTGATGTGGAAGAGAAGGCGAGAGCAAAAGACACACGTGCTCGAGGTACCGAGGGATGTTCTAATGCCAACCTGGTACAGAAAAGGAACTTCCAGCCTCAAAAGTTCAAGAACAAAGGCAAGTTTGATGACAAAGGAAAGTTCGATGGAAAGAACAAGGCCTCACAGTCCACCAGCTTCAAGAAGAAGACTGATAAGAGGAAAGATGCTTGTCATGTGTGCGGTGATCCTAATCATTGGGCTCCTGCTTGTCCCAACCGCTTTGACAAGCGCCAGCATGGGAAGAGCAGCAAGACTGCTAATGTTGTCATGGGCGAAGTTGAGATGAAAGATGTTGGGTATGGTATATTACCTACTGTTCTTTCATTATGTCATTCTCCTGATTGGTGGATTGACATGGGCGCTAATGTACATGTCTGTTCTGATATTTCCATATTTTTTTTATATCAGGTCAGAGGGACTCAAACCGTGCTGATGGGGAATGGCTCGCATGCTTCTGTTCATGGTGTTGGTACGATCGATATGAAGTTCACTTCGGGAAAGACTGTGCGCCTGAAGAACGTGCATCATGTTCCCTCAATAAATAACAATCTTGTTAGCGGATCTCTTCTGTGTCGAGATGGCTACAAGATTGTATTCGAGTCCAATAAATTTGTAATTTCGAAGTATGGAACCTTTATTGGTAAAGGCTATGAATGCGGAGGCTTGTTCCGCTTATCTCTGTCAGACATTTGTAATAAAGTTGTTAATCATATTTACACAAATTTTGAATCAAATGTCTGGCACTCTCGTCTTTGTCATATTAATTTTGGTTGTATGACACGGCTAGCCAAAATGAATTTAATCCCTGATTTCTCAACTGTTAAGGGATCTAAGTGCCAAGTCTGCGTGCAAGCTAAATAACCTCGCAAGTCACATACGACTGCAGAAGTGAGAAATTTAACACCACTAGAGCTCATACATTCTGATCTTTGTGAGATGAATGGTGTGTTGACAAAAGGTGGAAAGAAATATTTCATGACTTTGATCGATGACTCTATGAGATATTGTCATGTGTATCTTTTGAAATCAAAAGATGAGGCTTTGAGTTTCTTCAAAATCTATAAAGCTGAGGCAGAAAATCAACTTGATCGAAAGATTAAGAGGCTTAGGTCTGATCGTGGAGAGTATTTTTCCAACGAGTTTGATTCCTTTTGTGCGGAACATGGCATAATTCATGAGAGGACGCCTCCCTACTCACCCCAGTCAAATGGAGTAGCCGAAAGAAAGAACCGTACTCTAACAGATTTGGTTAACGCCATGTTAGACACATCGGGTCTTTCTAAGGAATGGTGGGGGCACTATTGATCCGTCATGTCCTAAACCGAGTTCCCACAAAGAACAAAGAAATTACTCCATTCGAAGAATGGGAGAAGAAAAGACTAAAACTCTCTTACTTACGTACTTGGGGTTGTTTGGCAAAGGTTAATGTACCAATCCCCAAGAAGCGCAAACTTGGACCAAAAACCATTGATTGTGTTTTTCTGGGCTATGCTTTTCATAGCATTGGTTATAGATTCTTGATAGTAAAATCTGAAGTACCTGACATTCATGTCGGTACAATCATGGAGTCGACTGATGCGACTTTCTTTGAGGATATCTTTCCAATGAAGGATAAACCTAACTCATCAAATCCGGAGATACCTAGTTCATCTAATCAGGAATTTGCTATATTCTCTGAACCTACCATTCCGATTGAACACTCTGAAAGTCCTAAGGAGGATGATAATGAAATTCCTAAAAGGATCAAGAGACAAAGGACTGCAAAGTCTTTTGGTGATGATTTCATTGTGTACCTTGTGGATGACACTCCCACTTCCATTTCAGAAGCTTATGCATCTCCTGATGCTGACTACTGGAAGGAAGCTGTTTATAGTGAGATGAATTCCATCTTAGCTAATGAAACATGGGAGATCACTGATCGTCCTTATGGGTGCAAACTCAGGATGTAAATGGGTGTTCAAGACGAAACTAAGGCCTGATGGTACTATTGAGAAGTACAAGGCAAGGCTTGTGGCCAAGGGTTATACCCAAAAGGAAGGTGAAGACTTCTTTGACACTTACTCACCTGTAGCAAGGCACCATTCGAGTACTACTTTCTCTGGCTGCCTCACACGGTCTTCTCGTTCATCAAATGGACGTTAAGACGGCTTTCCTAAATGGAGAGTTGGATGAGGAAATTTATATGGATCAACCAGATGGTTTTGTAGTAAATGGTCAAGAAAGAAAAGTGTGCAAGCTACTGAAGTCTTTGTATGGTCTTAAACAAGCACCTAAGCAGTGGCACGAAAAATTTGATAAAACCTTAACCGCTGCAGGCTTTGTTGTAAACGAAGCTGACAAGTGCGTATACTATTGCCATGGTGGGGGTGAGGGAGTCATCCTTTGTTTGTATGTTGATGACATACTGATTTTCGGAACCAACCTTAATGCAATTAAGGAGGTCAAAGATTTCTTATCTCGTTCCTTTGAGATGAAGGATCTGGGAGTAGCTGATCTCATCCTGAACATCAAGCTATTGAGAGATGATGATGGTGGGATTACACTGCTTCAGTCCCACTATGTGGAAAAGATCTTGAGTCGTTTCGGGTATAGCGACGTCAATTTTTCTCCTACACCGTATGATCCTAGTGTGTTGCTTCGAAAGAATCGAGGAAATGCTAGAGACCAACTAAGATACTCTCAAATCATTGGCTCGCTAATGTATTTAGCTAGTTCCAGGAGACCTGACATCGCCTTTGCTGTAAGCAAACTCAGTCGATTTGTCTCAAATCCAGGAGATGATCACTGGCATGCTCTTGAGAGAGTTATGCGATATCTAAAAGGCACTGCGAGCTATGGCATACACTATACCGGGTATCCGAGGGTACTAGAGGGTTATAGTGTTTCAAATTGGATATCTGATGCTGACGAGATAAAGGCCACGAGTGGATATGTTTTCACACTTGGTGGTGACGCTGTTTCTAGGAAGTCTTGCAAGCAGACCATCTTAACGAGGTCAACTATGGAAGCAGAACTCACAGCACTAGACACGGCCACTGTTGAAGCAGAGTGGCTTCATGAACTCTTGATGGACTTACCTGTGGTTGAAAAACCTATACCCGCAATTCCAATAAACTGTGATAATCAAACTGTGATTATTAAGGTGAACAGTTCTAAGGATAATATGAAGTCCTCAAGACATGTGAAGAGGAGACTGAAATCTGTCAGAAAAATGAGAAACTCCGGAGTTATTGCATTGGATTATATCCAAACATCTAAAAACTTGGCAGATCCCTTCACAAAGGGTCTATCACGCAACGTGATAGAAAATGCATCGAAGGAGATGGGTATGAGACCCACAATTTGAGCTTTCCACAGTGGTAAACCACTCTATGTGATCGGAGATCCCGTGAATTAGAATTGGGAAACAAGCTGTTGGTTAGCTGAGAGGAAAGTATCCCTACTTTAATAAACACCACTCCATAAAGATGCAATACTTTCCTATTCTGCACGGCAGGTTGATTTATTATCTTAATGTGTTCTAAGTGGCTTGTCCTAAGCAAAGATGTTGTCCTGCAGAACATCTTTTGAAGAACACACCTATATGAGTCTGACTGTTAAAACGTCGCAGTCTATGAGAGTAAGGTGCTCTCTAATAAACTCATGAAAGGTCATGGAGTATGACGTATAAGCTCCACCCGCGGGAAAGTCCCACGGTAGCCCAGTATCGGTCAAGACTTCGTGTGAAGCTAGATTGCAGCAAACTTGCAGTTCAAGGCATAGTCCACTGTACAAGTCGCAACCTAGTGTAGCATAGAATTCTAGGTGGAAGTTCAACTTAACAGTCTCCACTATAGTACCGGTATATAACAGTGTTTTGGAACCAAAGGCAAATTACATGTGCCTCTGGGATCTGGTGGGGGATTGTTGGAATTTTGGCCCAAATAGTCTAGCCCATTTTCCATTTCAATAATTCCTGAAAATCCTAGAGGCCCATGTGGCCCATTCATGCAAGGCAAAAGCTGGGACAAATGTTTAGTCCCACATTGCTAGTTGAGTGGAAGTTGGACCAGTTTATAAGGTGAGCTCTCCTACCACTTGGTAAAAGGATGAGAAGGAGAAAGAGAGAGTTCCACACGCGCGCTCCTCCTCCTCGCTCGCCACGCCACGCCACGCCACGCCACGCCACGCCATGCCTCGTCACGACACGACACGACGCGCATGCGCCGCGGGTTGCGGGAATCTCGCTGAGCCGAGCTTTATTTTGCCACGCATGAATGGTATATGAACAGATGTACAGAAGCTGAAACGTTTGCTTTGAATGGACTTTTAATACGAGTTAAATGAATACGAATTGAGTGGAGGCTGTCCGGTGGGATGCCGCCTGTTCGCTTCATCTTCCGTCCATTCGTTTCATCTTCTGTGATCTGCCTACCTTCCCTCGCGCTTATAAGAGAGAGAGGTCGAGCCTCCTCTCGTTACACCGCCACACATCCCGGCGCCTCGGTTCAGCACGTGCTTACCTTCATCTTCCCATCCCGTCTTGCGGCGTGCACCGCGAGCCGACAAGAGAAACCTCCGAGACCCCGCTTCGAGTCCTGTACGGGAGAAGGGCGATAAGGTTTTTGGGGAGCGCTATCAGCGCGACTACTGGCTTCGTCACGGACTCCCTCACAGATAGCGACGTTTTCCCCGACGAGGACTTCTTTCCCGACATCAGCACCCTCTTCCTCGACGACATGGGCAACGACGGTTCCAACACCGGCGGTTCCACTTCTACTACTGTCGTGTACATCTTCTGTCTCAATCTTGTTCTGATCATATCCAAAGTTTTATGCCTTGCAGTTTGTTTGGCTATATGTCTTAATATGTTTTCGCTATTTCACATGATTAGTATATTGCCTACTATTCTAATCAGGTTTTATCTAGCGTTTATTATAGATAATTCGCTTGGTAAATTGCTCTGTTTCTCAACAAGAATTACCCCATTTAACAGAAATTCTTCTCGTTTACCCCATTTAGCTAAACTTGTGCCACTTTTTGCCCCAGTTAAAATTTGAACCTGCTATATATCTCATATGCTCCCTCTCACCGCACTATTCTTCGCCAGGAAGTCCTCATTTCCTCTCCTGCTGGCATCGTGGCGCTATCCTTTAACAATATCATCGCCCCATAAGTAGTTCACCACCACAACGCTAATATGCATGGTGCTCCTGTCCATCCATTGACGAATAAAAAAGCTCATTCTAGTATGCGTGCGCCGTCATCTCGCTTGTGTTAACACCAGCAGGAAAGTTGCCGCCATCTAGCAGCTACAACCATGCCATACGTTGTTGTCTTCCTCATCGATTTAGACGTTTGCCGACTTGCCGTTCTTCTACGAAGTTCTTCTACTAGTACTAACACGTACAAGCACTGCACTCGCTAGCTCCTTCTTCGCGTGTACTGTATTAGCAAATCGAAGTAGGAACAATTATAGAATGCTCAAAAACGAGCGTCCGAGATCCTTGCACACATGTCAGGCCACCGCCAGAAAAGCTGCGGTGCATGTGATGCTGGCACTACAGGAGCAAGGAATATGAGGGGTTGATAGCTGGGGGAAAAGGTAGTCCAGAACAATGCCTGAGGTGTGGACATGACGACCATCCCACTTAACAAAAAGTGTATATTAGTTTAAATAGGGTAAAAAGTGGCACAAATTTCTCTAAATGGGGTAATCAGATAGAATTTCTGTTAAATGGGGTAATTCTTGTCAAAAAAATTAAACTAGAGGGTAAAAAATGGAATTTACTCTTATTATTAATTATTATTATTATTTTGATTGACATAGCAAATCGAACATGACTTCACGTTCTCAAACTACTTCCAAAATTTTGAAACTTATAAACCAGAATAATCATAGATCCTACTGAAATTGTATTCTCAGCCCAAGTTCTATTTCACAACAAATACACGAGTTAATAAACTTTGTTATGGCTCTATTTAATTTCTAAAAATAGCTTTATGGTTGAAATTATTTCCAAAATATTTTTGAACCCGAAACGGAACAAGAATGTTATGTAAGAAATTTCCAACCCAAAATTTTAAAAAAGTCATTTTATCTTCTCTCGGTTCATTTTATTTGGATTGGAAATTGTTTACAAAATATTCCAAAAAGAAAATAAAAAATATTCAAATAACGCAAATTGGAATATTTTGAAAGTGTTTCCTATAATTGGTAATGTCATGTTATTTCCGCTCTTGTGAAAATGAAACAGTGTTTGGAATATATCAAAAAATTCTCCGAGAATCCAAATAGGTGCGAATAAAATGCAAGGTAAATATATTGGTTTTCTGGAAAAGTTTCTGAGCCAATATTTAATGTTGGATAGACATGTTAATCCATTATTTTTAATGCGGTTAGGAAAATTTTAAACAAATCCTTAAAATTTTCTTTTCATACAATGTTTCAAGAAGACCATACAATCTATTTATTTTAACATTCCTAAATTTAGAAAAATATTGGTATGTTACAACCATCGTTCAACTCTTGCACCGCACATTCCACTCAAAGTCGATGCCAGATAGCGTGCATAGGGTTAAACTTATTCAGGTGCTAAGGGGCTACGACGACCTGGAACCTCCTATTCAACCTCCAAGAGCAGATGAAGACGAGCCGGCTGTCCTTAAAAATTCCTTCGGCTTATTCATGCTATGGCCAAAGAGCATGATTCGCTTGGGGACGGCCGGGGCCATCACCCCACAGACAACAACACTGCCTGTCGTGCCAGCACCAAGCCATGCCAAGACTCCCTTACTGGCACCGCCGTCACCTCCACATGGTGGGTCGGATGATCATATTGATGATATGCCCATGGAGAAGGATCCAAACAAGGATGACGAAGACATCGATCAGTACATCAATACTCAGTATTGCAACGACGGCTTAAATGAAGACACAGCTGGTGGCCCCATAGAGAAAGCCACTTGCAACAAGCGTCTGTTTGGTTCTCAAGAGACTCATTCAGCTTGTGCCTTCACCGAGCCAGCTGATACATGCAACCTACCCTTTATTCTAAGTCCTGACACACTACATAGCGTGGTCGTAGCTTAGATTGCGGTGCCTGCCTGCTCTCCAAAAGGCAAGAAGGACATGAAATAAAATCTAGCAGCTCGAGCCAGCCGGTAGCGTCAATTGCGAATCCGATTAGGTTTTAGTACGGGCCACCAAGACCTAAGGATATTATGTAGAGGATCCATGTGGCGGGTGAGCCCATGCTAACTAAGAAATTGCTCAAGCTCGTCAGTTGGAAAATGCAGAGTGTGCATGATGGCGTGCTCATGGTAGAGAAACACCTTCTTGCATAGAAAGATCTCTCGCACCCGGTATTCTTGGTTAAGGTTCCACCAGGCTTGGGCTTCGTCGACAATCTCCCCATACATCTGTTCTTCCTGTGTTTTGACGACATCTTCAACATGTTCCACCTGTACCCGCTGCACTATACCATGGTCCGCCTGTTTTCTCTCAGTCTGGCCATGCAGACCATTAGAGAGAACACCCCGCGCATCACGATAATGGACCCCTACTACATGCGTGACGGCTGCTTGGGAAGCCCCATGGAATGGCGATTCGTAGTCTCATACCTACAATGCATCTTGGTAGAGAACAAGACAAAGGAATACATTCGCGTGCCTTACTTTCCCGAGTAAGTCATTATTCACTCGCCACCATAACATCATTTATTATATTTTCATCATTCATTTTTCAACACACTCCATTTGAATTGTTTTGCGCAAAGATCAACACTTCACACTCATCTCCTTATCGCCGAAACATTCGTAGACCATGTATTTCGACCCGAGGATTCGAGAAAAGAAGAAAAACTATGACAAGATCAAGGAAGTTCTGGATGATTGATGACCCACAAGTATAGGGGGTGTATCGTAGCACTTTCGATAAATAGGAGTGTCGATTCCCACGAGGAGCAGAAGGTGTTGACTAGTGGTATGGAGCAGGTAATCTCTGTAAATACTTAGCAAACGGTTAGTGATTTTCTGATAAAGCAACAAAATAAAGTGCAAGTAATAAAGACAACGAACAACTGCAGCTAGTGGCCCAATCCTTTCTTAGCAAAGGACAAGCCGGTGGAAATACTTATAAGGACCAAACATTCTCGAGGACACATGGGAATTCTGTCAAGTGCTTTCGCTTCATATAGCTAAGTACTCTTCTTTGGTGTTGTAAGTGTTGTGTGGATGAACCTGTGCTAATGTACCGACCTTATTTGGAATAATACATACTTGTGATTAAATCCCCTGCAAGCATTCACAACTATAGGAAAGCAATTAAGATATAAACCTAACCACAACCTTAAATTCTGATATCCTACACTCCCTTGTGCAATGGTGTCCTAACAGGGGTTCAGATTTCTGTCACTCCGGCAACCCCATAATTAGTAGCCAAATACATAATGCATTCCCCTAGGTCCATAAACGCTGAAGTGTCATGTAGTTGACGTTCACATGACACCACTAGAAGAATAGCACCACAACTTAAATAATAAACCATTGAATAATAACTCAACATAAATCCACTACTAACAACATGACTTCTCCCATGTTCTCAAGAACTAAACGAACCACTCACAAGACATCATATGGATCAAGATCAAAGATGATATGGTAATGGATAACAATCTGAACATAAACAATAATCCCATGGTTCCACTCACAAGCATAAACTACAATAGTAATCAACGCCGGGAAAGTTTCCCCTAAGAACTAATGCAAGATCCAACACAATTGTTACAGCGGGATGAAGTGGTGATGATGATGTTGCTGGTGGAGATGATGGTGTGGATGATGATGATGATGATGATCCCGATGAAGTCTATCTTGATGACAGTGTTGATGGCGATGATCTCCCCTCTTCGGGAAGGAATTTCCCTGGCAGAAATCTGTCTGCCGGAGAGCTCTTTCTCTCTCGGTGTTTTCCGCCCCGCAGAGGCGGCGGAAATCTTTCTGTGGTCGCTCCCCAGGTATTAGGGTTCCGAGTGGAAGATATAGGCGAGAGGGCGGAGTCGGAGGCTGGCCAGTTAGGCCACACCTGCCCTAGGCACGCCCCAAGGTGGGCCCGCGCCTAGGGGGTGTGGGGCTCCTGTGGCCCAGCTATGCCTCCCCTTATGGCTTCCTTCGTCTTCTGGGAAAATATAATTTTCCAATATTTTTCTGGTATTTTTCTGATCTTTGCAAAATTGCATCAAAACACCTCTTTTTTCATCAAAAACCTGACTCCGGCAGTCCATCCTCCAAGAATCATCCAACATGCAAAAACAGAGGAAAAGACATAAGTAACACCTCATAATAAGACACATATCAATGAATAGAGGCAAATTATGATATAGAATGGTGATGCAAATTGTACGTATCAACTCCCCCAAGCTTAGACCTTCGCTTGTCCCCAAGCGAAAACTGAGCTCAGTAAACATGTCCACAGGTTTAAGGAGTGAAGTGTCGATAAAAGAATATGGACAAGAAGCATCCCACTTACCATTACACAACTCATAGAAGAAAGAATCTCACCATTATATAAGTTAACTTGCAACAAGTACATGAGTCACAATAGAGATGCATAAAGATAAATCATAACTGGAATTGGCAAACTCTTGTTCTTGGTTAGAGATCAGCTGGCAAGCAGTTTCACAAAAAGCTTTTGTAGAAGTCTTCAAAAACAGGAGCACTCTTTGCTCACAAAGAGTTTTTCACAATGACGACTTTCAAAGTAATACTCAATAGATAAGAGTCTTGTGCAAACAAGGAAGATAAAGAACATGATTGAATAAATCACCATATGAATGCTTGCAACACAACAACTCAAATGCTTGATGGAGATAGAGAGGAAGTAGGTTTACTGACTCAACTTAGAAATAGGAGAAAGGTCCTTCATAGATGGAAGCAGGGATTTCAAGTCATAAAGAGCTTCCAAAAGATTATGGTACTTACTAGCTTTGAGCCCTCGTTCCCCTATCATAGGAATCTTGAGATGATTAAGGTTAAAGTGAACAAGGATGGAGTATATGCTTGATGAAATATAAGTTGGTAATATCATGTCCCTTGAGTACGAGGGCCGCTCCTCATGCTACTCAACTTTAGTCACCGGTAAGTTCTTGTCATTGTAAGTACATGTGTATCATAAAGAACCACCAACAGAGTACCCCTTGCACATGGTACAGGAGCTATCCCATAACCAAAATGACAATGCAAGCAGACAATGAGCATCTCAGCAATCTTTTTATTTACTATTTGCATAGATTTTTATTGAGGATGCTTGACAGATTGCTCATTATGGTGATGCTACAAGTTTCCACCATGATTAGGCATGGCTTAGGCTAGCGGCCCAGGCGTTTCTCTAGCACACATACATAACTCCATGAACTTACAAGCTCCCCTTTTATTTCACACGACGACATCCGCAAACAAAAGAGCATGATATCAACTGGATGGGTATCCATAAGTGTTGAAAGCGTTCCCCGTGATAGCATGGTTCTTCTAATCCCAACGTATAGATGCAAGAATATATAACTTCGATGACACAACGGTTCAAGTCTATTAGGGTGAAATGGATCGTATGGGCACCTAGAGGGGAGGGGATGAATATGTGCTACCCAATTTTTAGTTCTTTTTCAATTTTAGGCTTGACACAAAGTAAATTCTCTAGATATGTAACTACGAGAATTTCCCTATATGCAAACCTAGCTACTGAGCATGTAAAGAGAGGAGCGAGGGAACCGTAGTGGAGCACGCGGAGACACAGGGATTTGTTTTACCGAAGTTCCTTCCTTGTTAAGGGAAGTACATCTGCGTTGGAGGGGTGGGCGGTTCTAAGACCACCACGCCACAATAGGCCTCACCCTATTCTCTGATGGATCTCGCCACGAGAGGCCTGATCCACCTTCTCCACTATTGGTACCCTTCGAGGCGGGAACCGGTGCCTTTTACAACGCTACCGGGGAACACACCCACAACTGAGTTGGGGGCTCCCGAGATGACAACAAGCTGTCACAAGAACAAGGTTTATCAATATAAACAAAACAAGGATCTAGATATTTGCAAGAAATACTAGATCAGTGATTTTCCAAATGAATGGAGAGGAGATGAAGCGCTTGATTGCAGTTGATGAAGATCGAGTTCTCCTCCTTCGATTCCCCAAGGGACGGGGTCTTTGGGTGGATCTAGGTGGAGCTCTCTTGGATGAAGGTTGCATATCAGATCTTGACTTTTTCGAATGAACCAAGAGATCTGGCAGGAGGGGGAAGGCTGGCTTAAATACCCCCTGCATAGATCTGGCCATTGAACAAGTTTGGGGGCGGATTATCCGCCCCCCACTAGGGACGGACAATCCACCCCCTGGGAAAACTCTGCCCCCAGGGCGGATATTCCGGGGAGAAAATCTGCCCCCTCTCTGGGGCTGGAGCCTGCAGAACTTGATGACGACCTTGGGGAGGGCGGGTTATCCGGCCCCCTCCAGGGGCAGATTATCCGGTGTGGCCAGAAAGACCGGCTGAAACTCCGCCCCCTCTCTGGGGCTTGCGCCTTGGTAGTGAACATGAGGGGCGGATTATCCGCCCCCCTAAGGGGTGGATTATCCGACGGGGACGGAAAATCCGGCCGAAACTCCGCCCTTTTGGGGCTTGCGCCTATCTGGGAAAAGGGTGGGGTGGATTATCCGCCCCTGGTGGGGGCGGATTATCCGCCCCCCAAAGGCAGATTCCTTTTATCCTTAGAGAGAGCTGCAACACTTCAACACACATTAAATATTCCTTGATATTGTTATCTAACACACAAAACACTAGGGATTATGAAATGTTCTTTCAATCTCCCCCTTTTTGGTGTTAGATGACAATACTAGGATTTGCAATGAAACCGGTTAATGCCACCTTAACAAAAATGATAGAAGCTCCCCCTAGATGTGTGCATATTTACAATTTGCATCATGAATACAAATAGACACACTAGAGAGAACACAACTTTCATAGCAAAGATAATTGAAACAAGGTGGGTTGGGAAACAAGGTCATACCACCGGGATGTGATTATAGCCAAAGAAAATAATGAGATTGTTAGACTCCAAGCACATCCCACAATATTGATGCATGCACTAGATAGTCCCATGATTCCATATGCCATCAAACCGACTCCATAGATAAATCCAGGATTCCATGAGAATAGACCCACAAAATAAATCCAGGATTCTAGAAGACCAAACAGAGTAGAGCACAACATAGTCTTACATAATCCAAGCACAAATAGCAAATAAGTTTATGCTAAAAAGAGCACAAGCAAGCAAATAAAACGATGGAAAGACAAGTGCTTGTGCCCGACCCTTGCAAATCCACGAGACCTAATAGAACTACTTCTCCCCCTTTGGCATCAAAACGCCAAAAAGGAAGAAGAGCGATGCTAACACCCCTAAAGATCATGCCTCCTCATCCTCGTCGTAGTCATCCCCGTCCCCTTCCTCTTCATCATACTCATCATCATCGCCATCAGCTAGAGGAGTGGGTGCCCTCGGAGGTGGAGGAAAGAGGCAACTCTCAAGCTCAACATAGTTGATCCCTGAAGTGTTCCACTAAGCATACGGTTCCGGAGCAGTGGGAGGAGGTGGATGGCTAGTGGCACCTGAGACATGGTGAAGAATATGCTCCTGAGTGTGATCCCTCTCATGATCCCTCCGGTATGCCTCATACTGGCCCTTGTGAGTGTCAATGCCCATGCAAAGGATGTGCCGCTGGAACCAAGTGAGTTGTTTAACCTCGCGTGCCATTGGGGACACCGTGGAACGACGACCACTAGCCCGTGCATCACGCATGAAGGACTCAGGGGCAGTGGAAGGGTGATGGGTCTTCTGAGCCCTGTTGTAGATTTTCTTGGGCTTGTGAACCCCATCCAAAGCAGTGCCAAAGTCCTCAAGAGGCAACATATGCTTGATGAGCATCATAATGAAAGGAGCATATGGAATAGAGAGCCTATTGATCATAGCATCCATCATCTCATGATATATGTAGTCCATGCCATCCAGTTTGTAACCTGTAGCTGAACCAGAATTGGTGGCACACTCGTGAGCAAAAGCAAGGAGAGGAACCAGATGGCCACGGATCTTGTCATTGTTACCACCACTCGGAGATATGCAATCCCTAAATATGCCGACGAGAGAGGCATACAAGGGAGAGAGTCCAGCGAAAGTACCAGCAATACCATCAGGAGAAAGGCAGGGAGCGAGCACTGTGTCCTTGGATGGCTTCAGTGGGGAAATGATGCGATGGCCAGAAGGAGTGTCACGGCCATGGAAAGCATACCCAAGAACCTGCCCAAAAATGCGGAAGTAAGACTGAATCATTGTTGTCCCGGTCATCCACTTCATTGTACGACGCTCATCGCCACAAATCACAAGTGTCGAGAAAAACTGCCTCACTACGGAGGAATCATAGTTGCATTGGAGAGTCATAAGGTGGTGAAGCCCCATCTTGTTGGCCACATACAATGCCTCAAGGACCCTTGCCTTGGATTGAGCCTCAGTCAAATTGATGGGGTGCATGGGGCGAAGCTTGAGAGTGGCATACACATCATCATGAATAGCCCGAAAGTGGGCATTCCAAAACATAGAGTCCTCTAGGGGACCATCACTGTCAGCCTCATCATAGTAATCAGTCTGGCGAATGGAGGCATACTGAAGATTGTCCATAGCCTTGTAGTTGTGCCGAGACTGTTTTCCCTTACAAGATGCAGTCCCCTTTGTTTTCTTTCTTGCCTCTGCCATCCGTTCAGCCTCTCTTGCTGCTCTGCTAACTTCGGTTTCGTCAATGGACGTCCCTTCTGTAGTGGGCTTGAGATAACGGGCACGGGGACGACGAGAGAAGGTCTTTGTAGGCTTGGAACGACCTGTGAAAAGCATGAGAGGGATAGCATGGAGATAAGCACACACACAAGTCCAGGAGAAATGGTAGAAATAGTAGAAAAGCAATCCATAAGCCAAAGATTTGCATTGCAGGAATCAGGACCAAACCAGACCAGATGTAAATCTCCAGGCCAGATTATCCGGCCTTGGCAGGGGCGGATAATCCACCCCCCGCAGAAAATTTCTGGAATGGCCCAGATTTACTGTAACACCCTCAGAATCGGCCCTATGCAAGTCTTAGCGAATCCCGTCAAACCCGCATAGAAATGATTCAAAGGTGCCCACCAGGCACTTGCGTGCGGGTGGAAAACGAAGTAATATCATTACACATTAGTCCACGACGGAACCCACAAAACAGATATATACAACAGTGACTCATCGAGGCAAGAATACAATATACAGTACAAAGATCCAAATCACCTTGAAAATGATACAACGTCCTTTACGGACAAGATGCAAATTAGGCTAAGATCCCTGAAGAATAACCAATGGCGTCCATAACCCTGCCCAGGCCAAGCCGGAAGGGTAACCCTGCTAACGACGTCGATCTCAAAACCTGCTTAACAAAAGGGGTGCCGACAAAGGGCGAAGGAAAAAGAGAGCGGTCGATCGAGGCCGATTACGCAGCGAGACTAGAATTCGGCGGTCCTACATAGGTATGGTGGACTGAAGCGGCAGCGCAGCATGCACTAAACAACCTATAGAGACTCAATACAACTGGCGGCTATCAGATAGGGATAAGAAATACCTATTCGGATCCAACCTGAAACTATCATCAAGCATACCCATCCTGGTATTTCCCCCTCGAGACCAAACGAGGAAGTCAACCGAGGAACTCAAAAAGTTGGCAGTTTTATTTATTCAGTTATCGTTGCAGCAATTACTAGTCAGGTATAGATAGTCATCCAGATATAATAAGCAGTGGGCACTTTTAGTTAACCATTCCGTTGTAGTTGTAGTACTTACTAGTCAGATACATATAGCATGAGGCATCCCAAAACCCAGCAGTTGTTGATAATTTTATTTAGCCATTCCGTTGTAGTTGCAATACTTACTAGTCAGATACAATGGTAACAGGTGACAACCCAAACCAGCAATTGTTGGCACTTTTATTTAGCCATTCCATTATAGTGAAGCTGATTACTAGTCATTATAAAGTCAAATTTATAGCACTACTTTAGTTATAGTTGTCTATGATCGAGATACTGTGCTCCAAGTCGTCCATAACCGCGGACACGGCTTTCAGAAAGTTTTACCCTGCAGGGGGGCACAAATAGCAACACACGCACGATCAACCTCGAGAAAAACCAATAAAAACCCAACGAGGCATCACGACAGAGCAATTGCAAGATTCATATAAATTCCAGGGGGCCACCCCACCAAGCTACCATGACGAAGTTGGCGGCTCAAGACGGACTCCGAGGTTTGTGCCATGGGCTGTACACGACCGGGAACCCGAAAGTGTGACTGGGCTTGTCGATACATGAAACATTCCACATTTGTTCCTAACAGACAGGCTCCACGCAATCGTAAATAAGCAGTAAAGCATGGCATAAGTACATGATAGTAATAAAGCCTCAAACTACTTTGTGGCCCCAAGAAATAAATACGACTCAAGCTCTGGCTAGGGGGATTCATGGTCCCACATGCGGATAGTGCGAATATTCAAAAAACAAGTATCAAGTACTCGGGGTCCTACGGGACACAAGTGGACGGTTAAAAACCAAATAACATCTATTGCCCACCTGTGCCTCTGCATTATTTACTTACTTCAATTTTAGTTATTAAACGGTAATTAAAGTCATGATCAACTCCAACATAAAGCATATGACTCTTCCAACAACTGTGGTACTTGACGACACGCAACAACACTTGAGCAAGTGACTACGACACGCAAGTCCAACTATCTACCAAGCAACAGGTAATAGGATGTGTCCAACGTAATATAAGGCTGCAAGGAATATCACGGGTACGAAAACTAGAGCATCGCAACACAGATAGAAATAGATCAACAGGAAGGAATAAAGACTATAAAGGTAAAATAGGTAGAAAGGGGGAGAATGCTCGCCTGAAAATATTGCCGAAATTTCATAACCGAAGAACTTGTCGAAGCTCACAACATCTCATCGTCCTATCCGGGAAGAAGCAAAACACTAAAAGAAACAAGCGATGCAACAATTACAACTAATGCGAAAGAATCGGCATGATCATGATATGATGCATGACATGGTAAGTTAATGATGCAAACTATGTTAAAAATGTAATAGGGGCATCGCACATTGATGATAAAGCATTTATGAGGCACTATTAATAAGAAACAATTAGTTGCCAATTTTATTTATCATATTTTTCTTGCATAAACAGTACTGATTATAAAACTGCTCTTAATGCATGATGCAAATGATAACATAGATATCATGGTTGGAGAGGTCTCGTCGCGCTGATCGATTTAGACATATCATTTGTCGAATTCGGAGTTACGGTTTTAAAGTTATGCAATATTTAAGAAATGACATTTAAATTATTTCTAAATTATAAATTCCTCAAATGATATTATAAATAGCATAAACATAATTCTCATATTTTTCTGATTAAAAAAAAACATATACTACTTATTATTTTTGGAGTTACTATTTATTAGATATGCAAAAAGCAAGTTGGAATAGTTACATACGCCTTTGACTGTTTAAAAAGAAATTGACTGGATGGATAGATTTTAGAAATAGTAAACCTGTGACATATCTGAAGTCCTCCGGTTGTGCTGATTCTCAAACAGAAAACATTTGTTAACATGGGTTTACTTTCTCAAGTTTTAGCTTATTTCAAAAACAGTGTTGCTTTTGTGAGCTTCTGAAAAAAGTAGAAATAAACAAGTAACAGTTAAGCAAAATGGTCAGGTCATGCTTTTCCTTTCTCTGGGAATTGAGCCAGAGCGAACAGGTCATGTTTTGTATAAGAAAGGGTGCAATACATTTCTTTTAAAACAGGATAAAGAAAGAAGGCGCGAGCTGGACAAGCAAGCAAATTTGCTGATGACAGATCGATTATGCTATGCAAAACTAGCCAGCTGGACCTATCTTTGCGCCTTGATTCCCAGAGTTTTGCTGCTCCGTTTTGTAAATTGTTGGATGTTGCATGTAGCCAGTACATCGGACAAGAGATACATGCAAAGAACTTCGCCGGAGATCGACTGTGGTCATCGCTAGGACGCCGGGAACAGGAACGAAAAAAAAGAAGACACTAGGACTAAATTTCTGTCAACAAAGACTGCAAGATAAGCTGAACTTTGGACGATGATTTCGACAGTTTTAAGCATCCGTCTTGGGCGCTGTTGAATCTACTTGAAGATGGACGTGCCCTCTACACCTGCGTGTGCTGGGTGACGCCAGCGAACTATCCAGCTGGCCGGTAAAAAAAAATAAAGGAACAAAGGTTCTGCAGCTGCTGCGGCGGTGCCCGCAGGGTGCATGACAGAGGCGACAGCAGCATAGGGCACGAGAGGGACGGGAAGCTGTCATAGAGGAAGAGGGACTCACCGGCGTCTGAATGGCGCAGGCGAGCAAGTTCGAGGGGTAGGCGGTCTCGCTGGCGACGGGAACCCTGGAACTCCTGACCATGGCGTCTACCGCGGCATCACCGCGGCTCCGGCGGGGCCTCTGGGGTTCTTCAGGTTCTGTACGAGGAAGAGGAAGCAGAGCAGCGCCTTGCGACGTCTTGCTTCTCCTGGAACAGCTCCCAACACCAACTAGCAGAGAGGGGGAGGGGGTGTTCGGTCAGGGTTTGGCCATTGTTGGAACTTGAGGAAGAAAGGAAGGAGGGAGAGAACTGGATCTCGATCTGGGGGCCTGGGAAGATAAGAGAGACGAGGCTCACGTGGTTGTGCTGCGCTACTTCCTTGCTTTTTGCAAAGCGAGGAGGGCACGATCCGGGCGTGAGCGAGGTACGGCAGGGGCACGTGCTCACCATCCGGGAAGAGGAACAGGGGCTCCGCTCGCTGGTCTGGTTGCAACATGAGGTAGCAGGGGTGGCGCCAGGGAGGTTGGCGATGGGTTTAGCTTAGGCATGGTATAGTTAGCTAGGTAGAGGGTTTGGTTAAAGGGAGATAGGTTAGTAGGGATGCAAGCTAGGGTTTAGATTAGAGAGCTTATGGACTTAATAAGGATTAACCAAACAAGATCAAAGATGGATGAATTGAATCAAATTCAAAGGAACCAACAAATCAACTATACATGAATAAGCATAGAAGGTCACACAAGTGGTCAAGTACTCATGTGATTAGAGGGAGGCTTGATGTTGCATGCGCCATGCATGTGTGCATATTTTGTGAAGCAAAAATATGTCACATGTATGTGAGCCAAAAAGGTTACCAAAAGAAAGATGTAGAAGGAGAATAAATAAATAAATAAAACAAGGGTTTGAGAAAGGCTAAGCTCATATGGCATTTTGAATTTGATTGGATCAAACCAATATGACCATGAGTAGAAGAAAGATGAAGATTCATACTAATATATATGGCTTGATTTTAAAACACAAAGAGTTTTCCTTTGCCACGTATATATGCATGGTTGGATTTGTAGATAGATAGTATCGTCAAGAAAGTTGGCCTTATCAAGTAGTGAGATAGAAGGATTTGCAAGAGAGATGCCCTCAACTCATATTGGGCATATATCATTATATCAAAAGCCAAATACAATATATCAAGAACCAAAATACAACTAATAAGGCAAATGCAATATGAGGAGAATAACCAAATGAAATGGGTTTTATATGACGCTCCAATGCAAGGTGGCATGATGACATGAGCATGATATAATGATGATGCATAAAACAAAACAACAAACGATTTTCTAGTAGTGGTTTTACCCGGGGTGCTACAATTCGATACCACTAACAATGGATCTCGCCCTCGAGATCCTCCTCATGGTACGGGGAAGGTCGACGCTCTAAATCTTCTCACTTGATGTAGATCCTCGCGACACCACTAACAAGGGTTCTTTCTTCATCTTTAAAATGGTGAAACCACCAACAAGGGTCGATGCTCCCGTTCGTCAATAGAACACTCCGTATGACAAAGGACGAAGGTAAAGGCATCAAAACTTAAGGCCGCCTCTAACTTCTGTGAAAGGAGTAAAATTGCTTGATCCACCGATTCAATGTACAAAAACGAATGATAAGAGTATTCGGATGGTGATCAGTCCATCGCGCACCCAAAGCATTACCCTGCACATAAATAGGAGAATTATGCAACCAATTCTCGGAATTCAGACTGAAGATCTCGACAAGAGAGGTTCGGAAACAAAGGAGGGATGGAGATTCTCATTAGATCTGATGTAGATGACTTCGTTGTGTCGGAAATCACCAGAAGATACAAAGAAAAAAAATTAGTGAATTTTTGGTCCACTGAATGATACAACAGATGAACGATTCATCAGATGGCATGAAGTCCGAATGTCAAAGCACCGTTACAAGGAGGAGGCGAAACACTGAAGGTACGACAGAAACCCAACCACGAGAAATCCTGGACTCTAAGAAAAGATAAGAGGTAGATTGAAAACTCGCAAAGGTAAGATAAGAATAGCAGAGGGGTAACGAGTAAAAGCAGACCTAATCAGATCTATCTAACCAATTTTTCAAAATAGTTTTGACATCCTACAACGTCCGTTAGCTAGGTCATCCTACAGGCTGGACCAGTGGAGTATCGTAACTGCTGAGCTCTAATACCACTCTGTAACACCCTCAGAATCGGCCCTATGCAAGTCTTAGTGAATCCCGCCAAACCCGCATAGAAACGATTCAAAGGTGCCCACCAGGCACTTGCGTGCGGGTGGAAAACGAAGTAATATCATTACACATTAGTCCACGACAGAACCCACAAAATAGATATATACAACAGTGACTCATCGAGTCAAGAATACAATATACAGTACAAAGATCCAAATCACCTTGAAAATGATACAACGTCCTTTACGGACAAGATGCAAATTAGGCTAAGAGCCCTGAAGAATAACCAATGGCGTCCATAACCCTGCCCAGGCCAAGCCGGAAGGGTAACCCTGCTAACGACGTCGATCTCAAAACCTGCTTAACAAAAGGGGTGCCGACAAAGGGCGAAGGAAAAAGAGAGCGGTCGATCGAGGCCATTACTGCGAGACTAGACTAAATTCGGTCCTCGCCTACATAGGTATGGTGGACTGAAGCGGCAGCGCAGCATGCACTAAACAACCTATAGAGACTCAATACAACTGGCGGCTATCAGATAGGGATAAGAAATACCTATTCGGATCCAACCTGAAACTATCATCAAGCATACCCATCCTGGTATTTCCCCCTCGAGACCAAACGAGGAAGTCAACCGAGGAACTCAAAAAGTTGGCAGTTTTATTTATTCAGTTATCGTTGCAGCAATTACTAGTCAGGTATAGATAGTCATCCAGATATAATAAGCAGTGGGCACTTTTAGTTAACCATTCCGTTGTAGTTGTAGTACTTACTAGTCAGATACATATAGCATGAGGCATCCCAAAACCCAGCAGTTGTTGATAATTTTATTTAGCCATTCCGTTGTAGTTGCAATACTTACTAGTCAGATACAATGGTAACAGGTGACAACCCAAACCAGCAATTGTTGCCACTTTTATTTAGCCATTCCATTATAGTGAAGCTGATTACTAGTCATTATAAAGTCAAATTTATAGCACTACTTTAGTTATAGTTGTCTATGATCGAGAATCATGCTCCAAGTCGTCCATAACATGCGGACACGGCTTTCAGAAAGTTTTACCTGCAGGGGGCACAAATAGCAACACACGCACGATCAACCTCGAGAAAAACCAATAAAAACCCAACGAGGCATCACGACAGAGCAATTGCAAGATTCATATAAATTTCAGGGGGCCACCCCACCAAGCTACCCGCGACGAAGTTGGCCGGCTCCAAGACGGACCCAGAGGTTTGTGCCAATGGCTGTAAACGACCGGGAACCCGAAAGTGTGACTGGGCTTGTCGATACCGCGAAAACATTCCACATTTGTTCCTAAACAGTATAGGCGCTCAACGCGCAATCGTAAATAAGCAGTAAAGCATGGCATAAGTACATGATAGTAATAAAACCTCAAACTACTTTGTGGCCCCAAGAAATAAATACGACTCAAGCTCTGGCTAGGGGGATTCATGGTCCCACATGCGGATAGTGCGAATATTCAAAGAACAGGTATCAAGTACTCGGGGTCCTACGGGACACAAGTGGACGGTTAAAAACCAAATAACATCTATTGCCCACCTGTGCCTCTGCATTATTTACTTACTTCAATTTTAGTTATTAAACGGTAATTAAAGTCATGATCAACTCCAACATAAAGCATATGACTCTTCCAACAACTGTGGTACTTGACGACACGCAACAACACTTGAGCAAGCGACTACGACACGCAAGTCCAACTATCTACCAAGCAACAGGTAATAGGATGTGTCCAAGGTAATATAAGGCTGCAAGGAATATCACGGGTACGAAAACTAGAGCATCACAACATAGATAGCAATAGATCAACAGGAAGGAATAAAGACTATAAAGGTAAAATAGGTAGAAAGGGGGAGAATGCTCGCCTGAAAACATTGCCGAAGTTTCGTAACCGAAGAACCTGTCGAAGCTCACAACATCTCATCGTCCTATCCGGGAAGAAGCAAAACACTAAAAGAAACAAGCGATGCAACAATTACAACTAATGCGAAAGAATCGGCATGATCATGATATGATGCATGACATGGTAAGTTAATGATGCAAACTATGTTAAAAATGTAATAGGGGCATCGCACATTGATGATAAAGCATTTATAAGGCACTATTAATAAGAAACAATTAGTTCCCAATTTTATTTATCATATTTTTCTTGCATAAACAGTACTGATTATAAAACTGCTCTTAATGCATGATGCAAATGATAACATGGATATCATGGTTGGAGAGGTCTCGTCGCGCTGATCGATTTAGACATATCATTTGTCGAATTCGGAGTTACGGTTTTAAAGTTATGCAATATTTAAGAAATGACATTTAAATTATTTCTAAATTATAAATTCCTCAAATGATATTATAAATAGCATAAACATAATTCTCATATTTTTCTGATTAAAAAAAAACATATACTACTTATTATTTTTGGAGTTACTATTTATTAGATATGCAAAAAGCAAGTTGGAATAGTTACATACGCCTTTGACTGTTTAAAAAGAAATTGACTGGATGGATAGATTTTAGAAATAGTAAACCTGTGACATATCTGAAGTCCTCCGGTTGTGCTGATTCTCAAAAAGAAAACATTTGTTAACATGGGTTTACTTTCTCAAGTTTTAGCTTATTTCAAAAACAGTGTTGCTTTTGTGAGCTTCTGAAAAAAGTAGAAATAAACAAGTAACAGTTAAGAAAAATGGTCAGGTCATGCTTTTCCTTTCTCTCGGAATTGAGCCAGAGCGAACAGGTCATGTTTTGTATAAGAAAGGGTGCAATACATTTCTTTTAAAACAGGATAAAGAAAGAAGGCGCGAGCTGGACAAGCAAGCAAATTTGCTGATGACAGATCGATTATGCTATGCAAAACTAGCCAGCTGGACCTATCTTTGCGCCTTGATTCCCAGAGTTTTGCTGCTCCGTTTTGTAAATTGTTGGATGTTGCATGTAGCCAGTACATCGGACAAGAGATACATGCAAAGAACTTCGCCGGAGATCGACTGTGGTCATCGCTAGGACGCCGGGAACAGGAACGAAAAAAAAGAAGACACTAGGACTAAATTTCTGTCAACAAAGACTGCAAGATAAGCTGAACTTTGGACGATGATTTCGACAGTTTTAAGCATCCGTCTTGGGCGCTGTTGAATCTACTTGAAGATGGACGTGCCCTCTACACCTGCGTGTGCTGGGTGACGCCAGCGAACTACCCAGCTGGCCGGTAAAAATAAATAAAGGAACAAAGGTTCTGCAGCTGCTGCGGCGGTGCCCGCAGGGTGTACGACAGAGGCAACAGCAGCATAGGGCACGAGAGGGAGGGGAAGCTGTCATAGAGGAAGAGGGACTCACCGGCGTCTGAATGGCGCAGGCGAGCAAGTTCGAGGGGTAGGCGGTCTCGCTGGCGACGGGAACCCTGGAACTCCTGACCATGGCGTCTACCGCGGTATCACCGCGGCTCCGTCGGGGCCTCTGGGGTTCTTCAGGTTCTGTACGAGGAAGAGGAAGTAGAGCAGCGCCTTGAGACGTCTTGCTTCTCCTGGAACAGCTCCCAACACCAATTAGCAGAGAAGGGGAGGGGGTGTTCGGTCAGGGTTTGGCCATTGTTGGAACTTGAGGAAGAAAGGAAGGAGGGAGAGAACTGGATCTCGATCTGGGGGCCTGGGAAGATAAGAGAGACGAGGCTCACGTGGTTGTGCTGCGCTACTTCCTTGCTTTTTGCAAAGCGAGGAGGGCACGATCCGGGCGTGAGCGAGGTACGGCAAGGGCACGTGCTCGCCATCCGGGAAGAGGAACAGGGGCTCCGCTCGCTGGTCTGGTTGCAACATGAGGTAGCAGGGGTGGCGCCAGGGAGGTTGGCGATGGGTTTAGCTTAGGCATCGTATAGTTAGCTAGGTAGAGGGTTTGGTTAAAGGGAGATAGGTTAGTAGGGATGCAAGCTAGGGTTTAGATTAGAGAGCTTATGGACTTAATAAGGATTAACCAAACAAGATCAAAGAGGGATGAATTGAATCAAATTCAAAGGAACCAACAAATCAACTATACATGAATAAGCATAGAAGGTCACACAAGTGGTCAAGTACTCATGTGATTAGAGGGAGGCTTGATGTTGCATGCGCCATGCATGTGTGCATATTTTGTGAAGCAAAAATATGTCACATGTATATGAGCCAAAGAGGTTACCAAAAGAAAGATGTGGAAGGAGAATAAATAAATAAATAAAACAAGGGTTTGAGAAAGGCTAAGCTCATATGGCATTTTGAATTTGATTGGATCAAACCAATATGACCATGAGTAGAAGAAAGATGAAGATTCATACTAATATATATGGCTTGATTTTAAAACACAAAGAGTTTTCCTTTGCCACGTATATATGCATGGTTGGATTTGTAGATAGATAGTATCGTCAAGAAAGTTGGCCTTATCAAGTAGTGAGATAGAAGGATTTGCAAGAGAGATGCCCTCAACTCATATTGGGCATATATCATTATATCAAAAGCCAAATACAATATATCAAGAACCAAAATACAACTAATAAGGCAAATGCAATATGAGGAGAATAACCAAATGAAATGGGTTTTATATGACGCTCCAATGCAAGGTGGCATGATGACATGAGCATGATATAATGATGATGCATAAAACAAAAACAACAAGCGATTTTCTAGTAGTGGTTTTACCCGGGGTGCTACATTTACCCTAGCAAAACAGATCGGGCACTAGGGTTTGCAATACTACTGATTCTAGCAAGCAAGGAAAACACCAAGGGTCTTCTACAATGAGATTTCCACCAAAAAATGCATCCCATACAAAAGGAGAGCGATGAGGGAGTTACCCTCACTCATTGGAGGAAAATCGCGGAGGAGAAGATACCCAGAGGCGAGGTGAAGAAGATCCGGGGAGGTCCCGGAGAATCCGGTGGTCAAATCGACTTCGGGAGGGGCGGAGGCTCGAGCGGCGGCTGGGGGCTGAGCTAGGGTTGGGGGAGGGCTGGCTGCTCTGTTTGAGCCTGGCCTCCCCGACCCAGCCCTTAAGAGGCAGAATTTGCCCAAGGCTGATAATCTGCCCCCCCCACTTAGGGCGGATAGTCCGCCCCCCTCTGAATTTTCTGTTAAGAACAGATTCAGGCCAGAGCACCCTTGCAAAACCCCTCGCTGGTGTATAGAGGACTTGCATGCAAGAATAGATGGTTCAAGGAGGGAAATAAGGCTTGGGTTTAGAGCAACAAACTGAGATGGTACTACACACCCAAATTTGCAAGAACCAAATCAAACAAAAATCAAAGTTGAGTGTGTTTTCCATAAGAATAAGAAATATGCAAGAAAATCCAAAGAGATCCATTAGAAACCAACTTTTCTCAAGGAAGAGGGTGGTGGCCGAAGCCACCATGTTGGAGCGCATGGCATGACACCGTGAAGATGTATCTTGAGTTCAAAACCAATGCTCATCGATGACCCACATATCATAGAATGATATTAAGGGAAATGATTTTTCTTGCTTTCGGCATTATGGGGGGAGGGTTAGCCCAATCAATTAGGACCACACCCCCCTATGTCTATGCCCGCATCTAAACCAAATACATGAATAAGAGCAGGTGAGTGTGCAAGGGTAGTCAAGCCAAGCTCCTTGAATCTATGATATTTATCTCATTCCTCAAATAACGAAATCTTGCTTAATCAAGGGGCTTCATGAAAATATCAGCAACTTGGTTCTTCGTGCTCACAAAGGATAGGGCTATATCGCCACGAGCAACATGATCCCGAATGAAATGGTTGCGAATCTCAATATGTTTTGTTCTTGTATGCTGCACGGGATTGTAAGCAATTTTGATAGCACTTTCATTGTCACATAATAGAGTCACTTTGTCACAATTGACACCATATTACTTTAAAATTTGCCTCATCCATAATAACTGTGTACAAGCACTTGCAGCAGCAACATATTCAGCTTCGGCGGTTGAGAGTGAAATGCAATTCTGTTTCTTTGAAGACCAACACACTAAATACCTTCCCAAGAATTGACATGCACCAGAAGTTGATTTTCTGTCATCTTTGTCACCAGCCCAGTCTGAATCAGTGTAACCGCAAAGAGAGAAACTTTGTTTGCATTGGAGTAGCAACGCCATTGAGATCCGCCATCTTGAACCTTTTGAGCATGTCTTGGATGTACTTAGCTTGATTAATAAAGGTTCCCTCTCTAAGTTGTTTGATCTCGAATCCAAGAAAGAACCTCAACTCACCCATCATCGACATCTCAAACCTGTCAGTTATAAGCTTTGAAAATTCATCGTTAAAAGCTTGGTTAGTGGCGCCAAAAATAATGTCATCTACATAAAGTTGGCATACAAAAAGCTCCCCATTAACCTTCTTAGTAAAAAGAGTGGGATCGATTTGCCTAACTTCGAATCCACGTTCTAACAAAAGCTCTTTAAGGTGCTCATACCACGCACGTGGGGCTTGTTTAAGGCCATAGAGCGCCTTATCGAGTTTGTAGACATGGTTCGGAAACTTGGGGTCCTCAAAACCCGGAGGCTTCTTGATGTATACGAACTCATGTAGTGTACCATTAAGAAATGCACACTTAACATCCATTTGCTGTAATTTAAAATTATGATGGGCGGCATAAGCAAGAAGGATACGGATGGACTCAAGACGAGCCACAGGAGCATAAGTCTCGCCAAAATAAATTCCTTCCACTTGAGAGAATCCTTGAGCCACGAGTCTTGCTTTATTCCTCACGACAATGCCATTTTCATCTTGTTTGTTCTTGAAAATCCACTTGGTGCCGATAACATTGTGGAAATCCTTGGGTTTCTCTACGAGCTTCCAAACTTTGTTGCGCTCGAAGTTATTTAATTCTTCATGCATTGCAACAACCTAATCGGGATCTTCAAGAGCATCAAAGACCTTCTTCGGTTCAACCATGGAAATGTGAGCTTGATGATCATAGAAGCTAGCAAGTTCTCTTCTAGTAGACCCTTCTTCGTAGATCACCAACAACCTTGTCAAGAGTGTGACCCCTTAGTTCAAGGTTCCGATCAGCACGAGCCTTGTGATGAGCCTCAATGTCCTTATTGTTTCTAGAAGGAGTTGATTCAATATTTGTATCTTTGTCTTGTCCACTACCTTGCCCTTGATCTTGATCTGAGTTGACAACAGGAGCTTGCGGCTGAACTTGTTCTTCAGGGCCGGATAATCTGCCCCTTGGTGGGGACGGACTATCCGGCCTGGGAGATGAGGCACCAGTTTCCTCTTCCTGATAATGCCTGACAGAGCTGGGAGATCCAGAGCCAGATAATCCGCCTTCGGGGGCCGGAGAATCCGGCCTAGAGTCTTCTTGGTTGTTCCCTTCTTCTTCGGATCCCCTGGGATGAGTTGGAGTGCCAGGGGTGGACTGTCCGCCCCTTGGAGGGGGCGGATAATCTGGCCTGGGACTACCATTTTGCCCAAGAGAGAGATGATCTTCAGCAGGTTGCGGAGTAGGTGTAGAGTTTTCTCCAGCAGTAGGGGCTTGTTGATCTTGTGTAGATGAGGGCTCCACTTGAGTGGAGCATTTTCCTTCCCGATCCGCCACAAGGGGTTCCTCAATGGGGCGGAAAAATCCCACGCCCATTCTTCTTATGGCATCTTGGGGTATTTCAACATCTACATCACAAACATCAACTTGCCCTACATAGGAATCGTTATTTTCATCGAACTCCACACTACAAGATTCTACAACAGTCCCGGTGAGCTTGTTTTAGACTCTATAATTGTGGTATTCGGCACCGTAACCAACAAAAATACCTTCTAAAGCCTTGGACTCAAATTTAGACAAGCGGACACCTTTAATAAGAAAGAAACACTTACAACCGAATACCCTGAAGTATGAGATGTTGGGCTTGTTACTGGTAAGTATTTCATATGGAGTCTTGTCCAAAATCTTTTGGAGATAGAGCCGGGCAGATGAGTGACAAGCAGTGGATATGGCTTCAGCCCAAAAGTTGTAAGGAGACTTGAATTTAGCCAACATTGATCTTGCCATATCCATCAAAGTCCGGTTCTTCCTCCCGTCTGCACCATTTTGTTGAGGGGTGTACGCAACAGAATATTGATGTCTTATCCCCTCTTTGCTTAGAAACTCATTCAAAGTGTAGTTCTTGAATTCGGAGCCGTTGTCACTTCTTATTGCCAAGATAGGAACATTGTGTTGACGTTGAACTTCATTAGCAAAGTCAATGACTGCTTGTTGAGTCTCACTCTTTATCTTGAAGAAATAGACCCATGTATATCTTGAGTAATCATCGACAATGACCAAACAATATTTCTTCCCACCAAGACTTGCATGAGAAGGAGGACCAAATAAATCCACATGAAGTAATTCCAAGATCCTCTTTGAAGACACAATAGTCTTCCTCTTGTGGGGAGAGTCATGCATTTTGCCTTTAACACAAGCCCTGCAAACACGATCTTTGGCAAAGGAGACATTGTCTTATAGTCCAAGGATGTGGCCACCCTTGTGGAGACTTTGCAAAGTTCTCATGTTGACATGGGCTAAACGGCGATTCCATAACCAACCCACGTCGGCCTTTCCGAAAAGGCACATCGGACCCGAAGTGGTTTTCCCCAAAAAGTCCACCACATACAGGAATTCCCTTGGCGGTGCTCCACGCTGGCCCTTTTGGTGACCCCTCGGAGTATAAAAGGAGGCACTTGGGCATTGAGGATGGAGAGTTTGGGGGACTAGTAGCAGAGTTTTTGGGCTAGTGAGAGGTTCTTTGTCCTAGAGGAAACTTAGGGTTCAGGGTTCGGATAAGGAGCTCTCTAGCCAAGAGAGGAGAGCTTTGGTTGAGAGGATAGTGAGAGCAAAAGAGAGTGAGAACCCTTCTCCATGCTAGGGAGAAGGAAGAAAGGGAATAGAGAGATTGAGAAGAGAAAAAAAGAGGAAGCCCGAGGAGTGTAGAAGCTAGATAGAAAGCGGTTCCCCAGCAATGGAGATATCATCATCTTGTACTTTGATCCACCCAAGATAATCCACCAAAGTAGGATGTAGGGTTGTTAGCCGAAGGGCGCCCAAACCTGGGTAAAAAAATGACTGTGTGTGCTCTGTGTGCTTTGTGCTCGTATTAGTAGGTTCCTACATCGTCGTTGATGTTGAAACGCCTTCATGCCCACTACCGAACAAATAGGGGTTGCCGAGCATCCACGATGTCTGTGTTGGCGAGACACGACATCTAGCGTTTTTGGCTTTGAAAATCAGCTTCAGTGTCAACAGCTTCATCATCATCACCATCGTCTTCACCGGTGTCTATTCTGTCTTCATCATCTACACCGACATCGACCACGTCATCACTATCCATGGTGCCAAGCAGAGGCGCTAGTGCTGGGACCGGCCCTGGCATGGTCGACTCACCCGCTGCATGGACTCGCTCCCATGCCCTTCGCAGGACTGGGGGCTTGGATGCTAAGCCACATGCACGGTGCGTAGTTACCATTGCAGGTGCCCACCCGCGTCTAGGGCCAAGCGCACTAGCACCACCGCCACCATAGTCGTCGTTGCATCCCGCGGTTGAAGAAGGCAAACATGCAGGTAGGGGCGCTGCTGCATGAGAGATACCACCATCAGGCGATGCAGGATGCATCGTGCTCGAGGATCCCTTCCTCAAAGACACAGTAGGCGCAACCGGCTGAGAGTTCTCCCTAGTGGCATAGAAGACGTCGTCGAGGGACTCCACTTGCTAGAAGGAGTCACGCCGGTCGGGGTCGGAGGTGCTGAACCCAAACCAAAGCATCAAGCGTCAGCCCAGCACACACAAATCCCAGCTCGTGTCGGGTCTCACCTCACTACGATAAGTGATAGCCACCAACCCCAGTCTCATCACTATGGGAATAGAACTATGGGGGAAGCAATCGCCGCTTCCCGTGCCATAGCTCGGCACCCACTAGCTTCTGGGACGATGGAGTATGTAGCATGGAGGGACGACCTCGATGCACAGTTGGAACTCATCAGGATGCACCACGAGACCGCTTGAGACGTGGGGCGGAGCACTCTCACACCGCTGCCGCAGGGCCCATCCAGAACCCTACCCCGAGGCCGTGTTCCAGAACGCTGCCCTAGGCCCAGGGGCTACGGGACCCCACGACAATGGAAGGAGAACCGACAACCATGCCAAAGGCCACTTGGGGGATGGAGCCCCAAGACCTACGGAGAAAGATCATGTTTCTGTTGGGTCCTCCGCTGACCCCGAGCTTAGGTGCGTCGAAGGGTGCCAAGGCGATTCCGCCATGGTAAACGAGGCGCTGGTTTGAGATTACCTGCTGTAGCTGCGTCAACAGGATACGTGGGTGGCCGTCCCTAACCCGCAGGGCGTAGCTGAGGCAGGGAGCATGACCTTGGGATACGGAAGCGGCCACCCCGCCTTCTCTGCTGCCTTACGGAAGGTGGCGTGGCCACCAAAATTCTGTCCCGCAGTCCCCGTCAAGTTTGAAGGCAACACCAACCTGAAGGAGTTTTTGGCCATCTACTCCACCGTGATGGTGGCTGCGGGTGCTGATGAGAATGGAACGACCTTGTCCTGGCTCATGCATCTACCTAAGGATTCCATTCGCTCCTTGACTAAGTTGTGCACTTGCTTTGTGAGCGCGTTCCAGGGAGCCTTCAAGTGCCCGGGAGCACTCATTCATCTTGACACAGTGGTCCAGGGGAGTGTCGAGCGACTATGAGACTTCGTGCTACAATTCTCACAGATCGCACACACTATCCTGGAGGCAGAGGACACTGCCATCATTGGCGCATTCACTATGAATGTGCACGACAGCAAGATGTGCGAAGATCTTAACATGCACCTCATCAAGAGTACTCACGAGTTGTGGGCGTTGGTTGACCTCTGCTCCTTAGAAGAGGAAGGACGCTTGGCACCCGAGGACACTACTCGAGAAGCCGCTGGAGCGGAACACCTCGGAAGCGCTGCTGCAAAGAAGAGTGTCTGCCGTAAGCGGGGCCGTCGACAGGCTTTGGCTGCAGACCCTAATGCTCCCGATCAGGCTGAAAAGAAGACCAAATCAGAGGAACAAGTGGCGGCTACCAAGCCCACCACGGGGAATTGTGTGCCCTGTGCACGAGTCTGAAGAGCATGACGCTCATAACTGTCGCTCCATCCTCGGTTACGCCGAGGGATGGAAGAGGCGCATCGCTGAGCAGGGGTCTAACGGTACCTTCGGAATTGTTACCGCTGCAACAAGGTTGGACATCATGCAAAGGATTGCATAGAACAGACTAGCCCAGGTGCTCCCACCAGAGGTCATGGGGGCAACATGGGTGCTACACGAGGACGAAATGGAGGCGGTGGAGCAAGAGCGGGGCGTGGAGGGGGTTCACCTCAATGCAGCCCCTCAACCTTGCGACAACAATCCTGCCAGCAACCAAGACATCGACGATGATGGGTGCAGACAGTATCCACAAGTGCAATACTATGCGTGCGCACATGGAGGAGCCTACACCATGACCACCCACAGGGAGTTCAAGCGTTTCTCCCATGAACTGTGCCTCTTATATCCTAGACCGGAGGCATAGCGGCCGCTTTGGTGGTCTCATGTGCTGATTACTTTTGATGTGGGAGATCAGCCGGACCGCATCGCTGGGGTCAACACGCTACCCCTAGTGGTCTCCCCATCATAAAGAATATCAAAGTCACCAAGATGCTGGTGGATGGAGGGACTGGCCTCAACATCCTCACCGCAAAGTTGCTAGATAAGCTCCAGATCACGGAAGATCAATTAGACCCTACGGGTCCTTTTCTAGGCATAAGCCCTGGAGCTACCCAACCTTGGGGTAAGATCGAGCTGACATTCACATTCGGCACTCAAGACAACTACCGCACTGAGAACACCAACTTTGATGTTGCGGACATTGCTGTGCCATATAACGACATCATATGGCGGCCTGCCTTGACAAAGTTCATGGTGGTTTCCCACCATGCGTAAACTCGCTCAAGCTTCCCTCCTCGTGGGGGACCTTGACCATCAAAGTTGATATTAGGGACGATGTGTTCTTCTCTGAACAACTATTCAAACTAGAAGCAATCGCTTCCTTGTGACTCACCCTGCCCTTTGTCTGATTCGAACCAAACTTTTGCCCCGATTCCCAGATCGTCCAGGACGAGGTTGTGAACTCTTCTAGAACCTAGTTCTGATGACTATTCTAGTACTGGTGGCTCTCTGAGTAAACTAAAAACTTCTTGCATCCACCCTACCATCTAAAAATGTTGCAGCGTGTGTGGTGCTCCTGGCAAACTAAAAGCCCCGGTGTGAGTGGAGGTTCCCCCAGCAACTGAAAGCCTAGGACCCTGTGTGGTGCTCTCGGCAAACTAAAAATCCCGGGTGTGAGTGGAGGTTCCCCCGGCAACTGAAAGCCCGAGAGAGGGCGTGGTGCTCCCGGCAAACCTAAATCCCGGGAGTGAGTGTAGTAATCCCGGGAAATGCGATTAATACTAGTGTATCTGGCCGGGCCCGCCTATCTGTAAACCGCTTGCTACCTAGGGATGCCCATTTCTTGGAATAAGAAATCCCGTTGCTCTTATTTTTTCGCCTGTTTTCATTTGCTGAGCCTCTTCAGGATTTTTCATTCCTTTCGATCTTTCTTGAGGACCGGACGTGGGTAACGAGACTGTCAGTCCAGGAAGCATCGTACTCTCATGACCCACTCCGAAGTATGCGTGTTGTGCTCTATACATTGCCGATGAGCACTAAATCGTGAAGACATTCCTCCCATGTTAGGCCCTCGAGTTGGCAACGCCGTGTGCCTTGATCAAGCGCACGACACCCTATTTTAAACCAGAGGGATGGGTAAGATGCCATAAGGTGCTCTCATCATGTTTCAGGATAAGAAAAGGATGGATGAGCAAGGAGATCCCAAGGAAAGGTCTTGGCGAGGATGCAAGGATCACCGCCAGACAGGAGTAGCGGAAATCGCTCGGCTTCTAGGGGCGGCTATCCCCGCAAGCAAGGCATGGATCTTCCGTAAGATTGGATGCCAAGCAGCGGAAGCAAAGCAATGGGCAGCACCCCCACGGGTCCCACAGTGGCGTGGGAACAACAAATAACAACGCGCATCAAGGGCATCCATGGACACGATGCAGCAAGAAAAATGAAAAATAATGCGAAGGAAAAAGTAAATGCATTAATAATAGCCAATTGGCGTTACATCTAAGAAGTGTTCAATGCAGCAGCTGGCTCAGGAGGGATACCGGGCGTAAAATAGAGAGCCGAAAGTCAGTAGTGCAAGGGAGGATCCTTCAAGACTCCTTCCACCTCGCGCGTGACAAAGTCACTCCCTCCTCGCGACGCCCCGCCTAAGGCGTTGCTAAGGCTGGAGTCGAAGACAACTGGTGCGTAGTAGCTTCAACGGAAGAGGGTGTCATCAAATATCTTCACCGATAGGTGGCCCTCGCCACGATATAGGAATTTCAAGGCATCTCCGATCTTCAACCCGTAATGGGATGGAAAGGTCGGCCACCCGTCACATAGGTACAGGCCGCCGGCGTCGTCCACCCACCACTGTAAGTCCCAGATGGGTTGGTCGCAACATGCTTTAGGCACACGGATATCGCACGAAGGGTGCTCTCTAAACTCCTCCGCAAACAAGTTCGGAAGGCGCAACCACCACTTGAAGTTCATCGGAAGGAAGATGAGAAACTCGAAGCCAATAAGGCCCGTCGTTTCGTCGTCACTTTCCCCGCGATGGAGCGGTGGGGTAGGAAAGTAACTGTTAGGCTCTCGCCACCCATAGCGTCCCCAGAGAGGTGGGCCAGATCCGTGCCTTAGATAAGGAGAATGGCGACTAGGAGCACCTCCCCTTCCTCTGCCGCCTCCCTGGTGACCGCGGCGGCACGGGGCCTCCATGTGCGGTTGCAGGAGATCTACGCCAACAATAGAGGTGGTGCGGCGGTGTCGGCGCCTATGCCTGATTCCCGGCACCTCTGACGAATCCGGAGCCATCTATCCCACCAGAGAAGGAGGATCGTCATCACGATGGCGACTACTGGAGCTTCCCGGCGCCATCGTTTTTGCCACCGAGTAGGAAGTTGGAAGGGAAAAGGGCTGCAGGGGAAGTGGAGAGTGAGCCACAGCCCCACGCCTTCCCTCCCTTTATAACAAATGAGGAAGGGAGAGATTGATGTCCACTTCGCCGGCTCACGGGGAACGAAAGAATCGCGCCCCACAAGATTTAATTTGTAGGAACCGAAGCAGGCGTAGTCAATGCGGGTTTCCGCGGAAGTCATGGTGTGGCTCGGTAGTCCCGCAGCCACTTGAGTACGTGGGCACATGCTCGTCAGCTCTGCGGATGGGAAAGCGTACCGTCTAGTCCTGTCGCCCTTCCCATGAAGCGTATTGGGCCCACGCGCTATTGAAGGCTAAGCCCGACAACGGCCTATTCGTCGAACTGCGATTAGCATTACAAGTTGTTGGCCCACGCCCGGGGCTTCCATCGGCGTAATGGGATCGAGGGTCCCTTGCATTGTGCCGGAGCACGTGGGCGAGGACCCACGGGTTAGTGGCTCAGCATATGAGTGGCCTGGCCGACAAGGGCATCGCCAAGATATGAGCACAGTGTGCTTGACACAGGTATGGTTTTGATATGATGAAGTCTATGGAAACTAACTGTCAGCTGTGGTGTAGGTACCTATAGGTTAGACGAATGCTACAAGACAAGCTTCAATCCTCCAGCAGGGCACGAACAAGGAGGAAAAGACAAAGACGCATGCGAGGCGGTCCCATCTCTCCTTCCAGGGGCTGCCCCAGAGGGAGTGTAAGGGCCCGATCGAGGATGGTGAGGCTAAGGAGTGGCCTCGACTAAGACCCGGAAAGACTATAGGAGAAATTCTCCTAGGCCAGGCGTGGCCCAGGAATAGGATTCAACTAAGCCTAACAGGACACGTCAGACCCATGCCTTGGGAACTAGCGATGCGCCAGTGCTGTTGGACATCATCATGGCGTTGTAGTCCACTACAGCATGCCACCGATAGGAGTGACATCTCGGAGCCTGAGCTGTAACTCAACCATCAAGTGCACCTGTGCACCGCCCTTGGCCATCTATTGGCCACATGCGTTGCCCACCTGCCCGAAGACCATGTGGCACTCCGAGATTCCGCCCGGGAACTCCCTTTCCGGTGCTCCACGCTGGCCCTTATGGTGACCCCTTGGAGTATAGAAGGAGGCACTTGGCATTGAGGAGGGAGAGTTTGGGGGACTAGTAGGAGAGTATTTGGGACAGTGAGAGGTTATTTGGCTAGTAGAAAACTTAGGGTTTAAGGTTTGGAGAAGGAGGTATCTAGCCAGGAAAGGAGACCTTCAGTTGAGATCATAGTGAGAGCAAAAGATAGTGAGAACCCTTCTCCATGCCGGAGAGATGGAAGAAAGGGAATAGGGAGAGTGAGAAGAGAAAGAAAGAGGAAGACCGTGGATTGTAGAAGATAGATAGAAAGAGGCTCCCCGACATTGGAGAGATCATCCTATTTTACTTTGATCGACCCCAGATAATCCACCAAAGCAGGACGTAGGGTTGTTAACCGAAGGCCGTCCCAAACTTGGGTAAAAAATGACTTTGTGTGCTTTGTGTGCTATGTGCTCGTATCTGCAGGTTCCTATGCTGTCGTTGAGGTCAAAAATCCTTCGTGCCCACTACCGAACAAATAGGGGGTGCCTAGCATCCTCGATGTCCGCATTGGTGAGACGTGACAATCAAGAAAGAACATTCAATTCTCAATTTTTCGAGTGATGAAGAGATCGTTCTTTTCCATAAAAAAGTCCGAAGAAAATTGGATCTGAGTGCCACAAGACAAGTGACAGACATATATAGTGGACCAACATGTTGTACTTACGATTCCCATGTTTTATGATTTTTTAGATGTCAACACCCGGATTTTTAATCCCAGATGCCTGTTTTGCCATACATCGCAATCCCAGGATTACCATTTTTGCGAGACATAACAAAATTGGATACCATAGTACATCATCCATTACAAACTATACATAAGGTCTTACACAAATAAGAATCTCATGATCCAGTTCTTAGTACAACTCAAGCAGCGGAATACGTAATAATAACGGTAGCGTAGGCGAAGCTCCATCTTCGGGGTCACAGGCAATGCTGACGATGGGAGATGATCCTAGTTGTCGTAACCTTCCTTGGGCCCATCCTCCTGGTACTCCTCTTCATAGTCTGGCCACGGGAATAGCCAGGGACAAAGGCATGAGTACTCTTTAAGTACTCGCAAACTAATACTAACAAGTGAAGGGGGTTTTTGTAATAGGACACTAAGCTCTATGGTTGTTTTGCAAAAAGCCAGATTTACCTCTACAAAGTTCAGAAACTAGAAAAGCTAGTTAAAGTTTTATAACACCTAAGTGGGAACTTGTATTTCATATCACAACTCTGTTGTGGTCAAGTCAAAGTCTCAATTCATTTCACAAGTCATTTTGAAAACATCTGACGGGGGAACAATATGGCAACTCCAACTGTCCATAACCGCGGACGCGGCTATTCGAATAGTTTGACACTCTGTAGAGATTGTACACTTTCACCACAACATTCTGTACATCCGTCAGGAACAAATCCTGAATTCACCATACTTAGTATGCGGATAATCAATCCTAACCTTTCAATTACATGCCCTAGTATAAGCACCTCTCCTGTGAGTTTGGCCTCCCAACCATGACCAACTGTCATCTTGGGTACTGCACAGGTGGACAATCTTCACAAGGTAACCTCAGCTCAAACCTTGGCCGTGAGGGAACCAATACTAAGGTATATAAGTTTCCAGTCAAGCCCTACCCAATCTTCGGGTATTGTGGTGTTACGATAAAATTGGAATGGTATCGCATCCAGACAACCATCAGGTTTTTATAAAGGGCTAAGGCTCATGCCTCAATATTTTCATCATCCAAATCATCTGGTGTTTGGAAACACATGTCAAAACATCTCAATAGAATGATCCATCATTCCAAGGTTTTCATAACCATTTTTCCACCAAGTATTCCCATCTAAAGTTGATCAAGTTTTATGCTTAGCACTAGCATCTACAAATGGGAGTGAGTACTAATGAGGGCTGGTAATCTAGTGGAGTTTTAGCTAAGTTCAATCTCATGCCTTAGGATGACATCAAGATTATCTAGCTTAGGCCAAATTTTATGCTCTTTATCTAACCTTCAATTATCTTTCTAGAATCTACAATTCACTCAAGTAAACTCTTAGTAAGAGCTTTGATAAAGAAATAAAGTAGAAGCTTGCAAGTAAAACTAGGATTGGGTATCATCAAATGTGTCCAACCAAGCATGCTTAGTGCATTGCATAGGTTATATAACTTTCATAATTGCAAGTGTTAGCTTGCACCAGTATCAGTATAAGCTTGCTAATTGAATAGCTTGCAAGTATTGGCTTGCTCAATCAACTGGTATTATTAGGCTTGCCATGTGCAGAGTAGTGGTTGAAGTTATCCTTGGCTTCTTCTTCGTAGTATCCTCCTTCCTCCTCGTATCCTTGGTCGGTACTAGCGTCTATGAATAAATACGAGGTACACAATCACCAAACAATACTTAACTACTTTCAATCATCACACACAAGGGTTCTATAGATGATCTAGCATCATCACTAAAATTCAAGATTAAAGCACTTGCATTATTTATTTATTTTTAGAAAAGTAATTTCTACTCATTGAAAAACTACTTAAGATTTAATATTCTCCAAACCAAACATGGGATCATGTTGACACATGTCATCACCACATATTTCAGTACATGGGAATGTGATTTAAAGTGGTGTCACAATTTAATAAGGTTTAACCTTTTATTTCAATTAAATAAAGTGACTAGAAATGTCTATGTGGCATTGTTTTATTACTTGAACATTATTTTTGTAAGTAAACCCATATGTTTTTATATATTCTGAAAGGTATGATCAAATATGATTTTTGAGAGTTGAATCAACTAAAAAGCTATTATGGTTTAAATTTGAAAATGTTTGAATGCAGAAAAGCTTCTAACTTGTTATTTTTACCAAGGTTGATCTATAGATTCAAATGATTTTAATCCAATGGGCTTGGATTAAGAATTTCAATATCTTTCTAACAAAATTGGTTTCATTCGATTTGGTTCACAGAATCGAGCTGAGTTGATTTTTGAAACTAGGTACAGAACTGAGTTTGAATATAAATAGAAAAAGCTAAATTCAAACGAGTGGGCTTTGAGGAAAGGTTAACGGCCGGCCCGGTGTCACTACGCGCAGGGCGAGCGCGGTGACTGGCGGGTCTACTGGTCAGCGACTCTTAACACGCGAAGCGGTACAAGGCGATATGGTGCGTTGGATTAGAATGAAGATCGACGGCTGAGGGTCGTCGTCGATGATGAACTAGTCACCAGCGAGCTCGAACCCTAGCGGCTCAGTGGGGGTCGTGGGAGGCTCACCGGGGCTCAGGTGAAGGTTGGCGATGCGGGCGAACGACGAAGTTGATGATGGCGAACTCAGGGTTGGTCGCGGCAGCTCCTGGGGTGGACGAAATCGACGGCTTCCTTCTCCTCCAGCAGCGGCGGACTCCGGTGAAATTCCGGCGATGCGCTCCTCACCTTGCTCTGGGAATGAGGTGGGATGGTTCTGGGTGAGAAGGGAGTGATATGGTGTGCTTAAATCGGTTCGGGGTGGCCTCCTTTATAGGCTCGATGGCGAGACCGAGAGGGATGGGCAGGCGACGGTGGCGACACGGCTACGGGCTGCTAGGGGCATGGCCGAGGGTGGCGATCGATCGGTGGTCTCCTGGCGATGCTCTAAGGTGTAAATGCGCTTGTAGGGGAGGTGGCAAACGGTCGGTGCTTTCTGCGAGGCAGGCGGCTGCGGCGGCGGTGGCTCTGGAATGCAAGCGGTGAAATGGGCATGTCTGGCGGTCTCCTGGGACGGTGGGGTGCCTGCTGGCGGGCAGCGAGGGCTCGAGGTGGTTGGGCTGCGTGGGAACGGTGCGTGCTCTGTGGTGCGCGTCGGCATGGTCGACAGCGGCGCGTGCGCGGCATTCCTAGCGGTTCTGGTTGCTGTCTGCAAGGCAGGGCTGGTTGAGAGGGGGTGGTGAGGCATGGGCTACCTCCCAGACAAGGTTGGCATGGCTAGTTCCTCTCCTAGCTTGCTGTCCACACTGGTGTGACATGGGTGCTCTCGGGCTGTTCACCATTGATGACATTGGCGAGTTTACAGTGGGGCTAGATCTTAGTTAAGTTTGCTAGATGATCTACTGAGGCTAGTGAAACCAGAGAGGGAACAAGTTAGGCCCAAAACACTGCTCAACATAGTGTTTTGATTTTGTTTGATTTGTATCTGCAACCTATTTGATGAAATGGCTGCATGAACTTTAGTTTTGAATTTTGAAAATATTTTTGGTGGGTGTGCTAGGAATGTGCTGGTCAGTCTGTAGATGCTTGGGTTTTGAAAGTTGAGTTGGTTTGATGGGTTTTTGAAAAAAGTTGGATCTTCCCATATGAAATAGATTCAATTTAAACTGTCATTTAAACTATGCATTTGAATGTTTCTGGATGATCACAAAGTGGGCCTTGGTACTTTGTTATGAGTACTATCAAAGAGTGCAAAGATCTATACATGTATCAGTTAAGTTCTGAAAGTTAGAGATAGCCAAAGTAGGCATGGGAGTTAAATTGGCAAAAGTGACCATTCACTTAATTTGATGGTTTTGATTTGTTTGTATTTGGGAAAAGTTTGGGGATTGTTTAGATGATGTTTATTTCACCTAAGAATCATTTTACAAGCAAAGAAACACATAATCATGGCAATTCAAAAGAATCCACATTTTAATGCACACTCATATGAATGCTTTCATATGTTTAATTGGAAAAGTTTTTGTTAACCCTAAATTTGGAGATTAGAGTTTGGTGATTTAAGTTTAATATTTCTGGGATGTTACAAACCTTCCCCCCTTAAACAAAATCTCGTCCCGAGATTTGAAAAAGGACGAAAAGATTACCTAGGATTTGAAGAGATCGGGAAACTCCGTCCTGATGTGATCTTCGCGCTCCCAGGTAGCTTCCTCTTCTGTGTGGTTGCTCCACTGAATCTTGAGAAACTTGATGCTTCGGGTTCTGGTAGTTCTGAAAGCTTCTTCCAAAATACGGATAGGTACTTCAGGATAGGTCAGGTCATCGTTGATTTCTATGGTCTGGTGATCGATATTCTTGAACACTTCAGTCTTCTCCGGGACTTCGAGACACTTGCGAAGTAATGAGATATGGAACACATTGTGCACGGCTGACATCTCTTCGGGTAGTTCCAATTGATACGACACTTCTCCTTGATGGTTCAGAATTTTGAAAGGTCCTATATATCTGGGGGCTAACTTTCCTTTGAGTTGGAAATGCTGCATTCCCTTCAATGGCGACACTTTCAGATACACAAAATCTCCTATGTTAAAGGTGAGGTCTCGACGTCTCTTGTCGATGTAACTCTTCTGTCTGGACTGGGCTGTCTTGAGGTGCTCACAAATCTTGTGAACCTTCTCTTCTGCTTCTCGTAGGATATCAGGTCCGAAAATCTAACTCTCTCCTACTTCCGACCAGTTCAAATGGGTGCAACACTTCTTTCCATACATGAATTCAAATTGGGCCATTTGTAAACTAGCTTTATAACTGTTGTTGTATGAAAATTCTGCAAATGGCAGACAGTCTTCCCACTTATATCCATGTTCTAACACACAGGCTCTCAGCATATCTTCGAGTATTTGATTTACTCGCTCTGTTTGTCCATCGGTCTGAGGGTGATAAGCGGTGCTAAAATCTAGGCGGGTTCCTAAACCTTCTTGTACTTTCTTCCATAATCTCGAGGTAAACTGAGTTCCTCGATCCGATATGATACTCTTGGATACTCCATGCAAACTGACGATTCTAGTGATGTATAACTCCGCTAGCTTCGAACTCTGATATGTGGTCTTGACGCGTAAGAAATGGGCGACTTTGGACAATCTGTCCACTATGACCCAGATAGAGTCATTTCCCCTACTAGAAGTAGGCAATCCGGTGATAAAGTCCATTCCAACGGAATCCCATTTCCATTCCGGAATCTGCAATGGTTGCAACAATCCAGCGGGTCTTTGATGTCCTGCCTTGACTCGCTGACATATATCACACTTGGCGATATAGCTTCCGATTTCTCTCTTCATCTTATGCCACCAAAATTCCTCTTTCAAATTGTGATACATCTTCGTTTCTCCGGGGTGGATAGAATAAAGAGTATCATGAGCTTCCTTCAGAATAACTTCTTTCAATTCCGAATCTGCTGGTACACAAAGGCGTCCTTTGTACCACAGAACTCCTTCTTCGTCTTCGGTAAATCCGGGTACTTTGCCTGTACCAATACGACGCTTAATTCCGTCAATACTAGCATTTCCTTTCTGCACCTCTTTGATCTGGTTGATCAAAGTGGGTTTAAGTTCTATGCTAGCCAAAAATCCTTCACTCACTAATTCCATTCGAAAATCTTCCATCTCTTTGTGCAAGGTTGGTTGCTCCTTCAAAATCATGGAGTTCAAGCGGCACAGCAATCTGCTAAGGGCATCGGCTACCACGTTGGGTTTACCGGGGTGATAGTGAATGTCCAGATTGTAATCCTTGATTAGCTCAATCCATCTTCTCTGTCTCATATTCAGCTCCTTTTGAGTGAATATATACTTCAGGCTCTTGTGATACGAATAGATCTCACAACGGTTTCCCATCAGGTAATGCCTCCATGTCTTCAGGGCTAGAACTACGGCTGCGAGTTCGAGGTCATGGGTTGGGTAATTTTTCTCATGTTGTTTTAGTTGTCGAGATAGATATGATATAACTTTGCCTTCTTGCATTAGCACACATCCGTGACCGATCTTGGATGCGTCACAATACACGTCTAAGGGCTTCGTGATATCCGGCATGATTAAGATTGGGGCTAAAATCAATCTCCTTTTGAGTTCCTGAAAACTCGCTTCACATTTGTCGGTCCATTCAAACTTCTTGTCCTTCCTCAACAATTGGGTCATGGGTTTGGTGATACTCGAGAATCCTTCTACGAACTTGCGGTAATATCCCGCCAATCTGATAAATGCACGAACTTGTGTTTGAGTGGTTGGGGCTTGCCAATCTTCGACATCTTTCACCCTTGCAGGGTCAACGGTAATTCCTCCGGCTGATACAATGTGGCCGAGGAATCCTACCTCCTATAACCAGAATTCACATTTGCTAAACTTGGCATACAGCTGATGCTCTCTAAGGGGTCCAAGAATGGTCCTTAGGTGTAGCTCATGTTCTTCTTCCGATTTGGAATAAATCAGTATGTCATCGATGAAAACAACGACAAACTTATCCAGGAAGTCCATAAAAATCTTATTCATGAGATTCATGAAATAAGCGGGGGCATGGGTTAATCCAAAAGAAATGACGGTATACTCGTATAATCCATATTTGGTGGTAAAGGTAGTCTTTGGAATATCCTCTGCGTGAATCTTGAGTTGATGATAGCCTGTTCTAAGATCAATCTTAGAAAACACTTTGGCACCGGTCAACTGATCAAACAAATCTTCTATCTTGGGAAATGGGTATTTGTTCTTGATGGTGACGTCATTCAACTTCTGGTAATCCGTACACAAACGGTTATCTCCATCTTTCTTGTCCACAAATAAGACAGGTGATCTCCAAGGTGACGCACTTGGTTGAATCAATCCAATTTCCAACATGGAATCCAGTTGCTTCTTCAGTCTTCTAGTTCCGAAGGGTTCATACTATATGGTCTCTGGGCTATGGGTCCTGTTCTGGGGATTACCTCAATGATAAACTCGATATCCCGATCTGGGGGCATACCAGGCAAAACATCTGTAGATACATCGGGGTATTCACAGACTATCCGGACTTGGTCAATGGTAGGTTGGGCTATACTCTTGTTGCACTTGAATTGACGAGGTAAGGTTTCATATATATGCTCGACTGATATTCCGGCTGTACTGGTCATGGTTATGGCTTTCTTGGCACAGTCAATTAATCCTTTATGTCTAGACATCCAATCCATTCCTAGTACTACTTCCAAACCTTTAGTTCCGAGTACTATCAGATTAGCATAAAAATCTATGCATGGATTTGGATAGGGATGGCTTTGCAAATTTGCCGAGCTTTGGTGGTTGAACCGGGGATATGAACAATCATAACATGCTTCAGTTTGGTTGGTTTAATCTTACTAGTGCAGGAAAATTCTTCGGTGACAAATGAATGCGATGCACCCGAATCAAACAACACTCGAGCAAGTACTGAATTAACAGAAAACATACCCATCATGACGTCTAGCGCTTCCCGAGCTTCTTCAGCATGCATGAGAAAAAGACGGCCATTGCGGTTGAGCGAATTCCCCGGGGCAAACCTCCTTCCGGGCTGAACACGACGCTGCTGCTGAGCTGGGGCATTTGCATTGGGGGCTGCGGCATTCTTCTTGTTGGGGCACTCGTTGGAGTACTGACCCTTATTTCCACAGTCATAACAAGTCACTTGCGACTTGTCCTTTGCTGCAACAGGCACAACATTGCTTCCATTCCTCGGGGCAGTGTTGGTGTTGGCGGTAGCATTGTTGTTGTTAAACTTGGGTGGGGCACGGTTGAAATTGCAAGAGTTGCCAGGGTTGTTGTGATTTCCTCCGGGCCTTGGGTTTCCACGGTTAGGATAGGTCGAACGGTTCATCGGGGGTCTGTTGGTTCTCAGGGAAAATCCTGGAGACGGGTTAGGGCGATACTTTGGGGTCTGATGGGTTACTGGCTGATGCATCATGCGACGCTTGCGGTTCTCATTAGCTTGTATGATCTTTCCTTCCATCTGGATGGCAGAGTCGACAAGGGCTTCAATATCAGCAAAGGGGATATTTACTAACATCGTCTTCATCTCATCATGCAAACCATTCAAGAATCTCTCTTTCTTCTTGGCTTCGGTGTCGATCTCATTCGGGGCATACCTAGCTAATGACTAGAATTTGTTACGGTATTCCACTACAGTCATCCTTCCTTGCTTCAGTTCTCTGAACTCATCTCTCATCCTCTTGATCAAACCCGGTGGCACATGGGTTCTGCTGAACTTGACTTTGAATTCCTCCCAGGTCATCATCTGTCCTCCGGTCATTGCACGAACACTGTTCTACCATGCTCTTGCGTCTCGGGCTAGATAATGGGTGGCGAATAGAACTTTCTCGTTAGCTTCCACTCCGGCGACTTCTAGGTTATTTTCCATGGTCTACAACCAATCATCGACGTCTAAGGGCTCTTCCGACTTAGTGAAAACAGGTGGGTTGGTATTCTGGAAATTTTTGAGCTTAGATCCATGGTTGTCCTGATTTCCTTGGCCCTGATTGTTGTGGGCTATCTGGGCTATCTGCTGAAGGGTGGCTAAGTTGGCTTGAGGTTCGGCTCTTTCATCTTCGCGGTCAGAAACCAACATTTGCAGGATCTGCAACATCGGGTCCGGGGATGAACCACTTCCTTCACGTGGCATCTGAAGATTGAGATAGATCATGATAAAAGAGGGGAATTTCTAAGTTTTAGGGACTTTGAAAAGTTTTTAACGTTTGACTCATATTTTCTAGCAACTTGCTTTTCATTCATTCATTCATAGAACACGATACAAACACACACCACAACAAAGGTAAAAAGATGGTTTTAAGAACCATTCTGGAAACTACGGTACAGTGGGACCGAATACAACTCACTACTCTAGTGCTCAAGTGCTACTACTCCTCGGAGTCGGTGTAATCGTCATCCTCATCGTCATCTATGAAGGCAAAATCATCCTCATCGGTGAAGAAGTCCATGGCCTGATCCTCCAGAAAATCATCATCATCGCTGAGATAGGAGTAGAGGTCTCCACAAAGATCCTCTCCGACATTCTCCCTTTCCTCCAACTGCATGTCTCTCTCGTGGATGGTCTCCTCCAAATCTGAGATACGGTGGCGAAGACGGGCAATGATGCGCTCCTTGTTAGCCGGCGGCGAGACTTGCGATCCTTTGCTAGCATGGTGATGGTCTGATCCTTCGTCTTGATGATGGCGGACTTGTGGTTGGAGTAGTCACGGCAATTGTCCAATTCCTGCTAACGATCGTACATCATGAAGCTAAGGTGGTCCAACTGAGTCTTCAGCTCGTGGTGGTATGGGGCTTCCAGTGGCTGTCCATTAGCATCACGCCTTGGACAAAACTCAAAGCGGGTTCCCTTGATCTGGTTGATACTCTGCCCACACAGACGAGCAAGAGCTTCCTACATGGCCCTGGCAAGTCCATCGAGCCAATTGTTTTCTCGCAAGGTGAACTGAATTCCCTCGGCAGTGGGAGGTTCAATGTTTCCTCGGATACTTGCAACAATTAGCCACTGCAGATCTTATCCTCCTTGATCATTGCGCCGAGCTCCGAAGAACTCGGGGTGCGGACGCTCCAGAAGTTACGAAAGCTGGTCCAAATCCCTCTCAAAGATAAGGTCTCCTCCATTCCCCAACTGATAAAACTTGCTGTACTTAACGTCCATCTATAAGAATATAGGATGAGTAGATTAGTAGATTGATAAAGTGTGTCAAATTTTATGTATTGCAAGAGTTTTTGAGGAACATAAGTTTTTATGAAAGAATCAAGGTGATAAGAATGGGAATAAGTTTTTGTAAATATTTGCTTCCTTTGGTTTTGAAACTAAGTTTTTGATTCGAACATCCAGTCTAACTAGGGTCTCCTATGGTCAGGATGGCTCTGATACCAACTTGTCAACACCCGGATTTTTAATCCCAGATGCCTGTTATGCCATACATCGCAATCCCAGGATTACCATTTTTGCGAGACATAACAGAATTGGATACCATAGTACATCATCCATTACAAACCATACATAAGGTCTTACACAAATAAGTATCTCATGATCTAGTTCTTAGTACAACTCAAGCAACGAAATACGTAATAATAACGGTAGCGTAGGCGAAGCTCCATCTTCGGGGTCACAGGCAATGCTGACGATGGGAGATGATCCTAGTTGTCGTAACCTTCCTGGGGTCCATCCTCCTGGTACTCCTCTTCATAGTCTGGCCACGGGAATAGCCAGGGACAAAGCCATGAGTACTCTTTAAGTACTCGCAAACTAGTACTAACAAGTGAAGGGGTTTTTTGTAATAGGACACTAAACTCTATGGTTGTTTTGCAAAAAGCTAGATTTACCTCTACTAATTTCAGAAACCAGAAAAGCTAGTTAAAGTTTTATAACACCTAAGTGGGAACCTGTATTTCATATCACAACTCTGTTGTGGTCAAGTCAAAGTCTCAATTCATTTCACAAGTCATTTTGAAAACATCTCGAGCAGAACAATGGCCACTCCAAGCTGTCCATAATCATGACGTGGATATTCGAATAGTTTGACACTCTGCAGAGATTGTACACTTTCACCACAACATTCTATACATCCGTCAGGATAATCCTGAATTCACCATACTTAGTATGTGGATAATCAATCCTAACCTTTCAATTACACGCCCTAATATAAGCACCTCTCCTGTGAGTTTAGCCTCCCAACCATGACCAACTGTCATCTTGGGTACTGCACAGGTGGACAATCTTCACAAGGTAGCCTCAGCTCAAACCTTGGCCGTGAGGGAACCAATACTAAGGTATATAAGTTTCTAGTCAAGCCCTACCCAATCTTCGGGTATTGTGGTTGTACGATAAAATTGGAATGTTATCGCATCCAGACAACCATCAGTTTTATAAAGGGCTAAGGCTCATGCCTCAATATTTTCATCATCCAAATCATTTGGTGTTCGGAAACACATGTCCAAACATCTCAATAGAATGATCCATCATTCCAAGGTTTTCATAACCATTTTTCCACCAAGTATTCCCATCTAAAGTTGATCAAGTTTTATGCTTAGCAATAGCATCTACAAATGGGAGTGAGTACTAATGAGGGGTGGTAATCTAGTGGAGGTTTAGCTAAGTTCAGTATCATGCCTTAGGATGACATCAAGATTATCTAGCTTTGGCCAAATTTTATGCTTTTTATGCAACATTCAATTATCTTTCTACAATATACAATTCACTCAAGTAAACTCTAAGTAAGAGCTTTGATAAAGAAATAAAGTAGAAGCTTGCAAGTAAAACTAGGATTGGGTATCATCAAATGTGTCCAACCAAGCATGCTTAGTGCATTGCATAGGTTATATAACTTTCATAATTGCAAGTGTTAGCTTGCACCAGTATCAGTATAAGCTTGCTAATTGAATAGCTTGCAAGTATTGGCTTTCTCAATCAACTGGTAGTATTAGGCTTGCCTTGTGCAGAGCAGTGGTTGAAGTTCTCCTCGGCTTATTCTTCGTAGTATCCTCCTTCCTCCTCGTATCCTTGGTCGGTACTAGCGTCTATGAACAAATATAAGGTACACAATCACCAAACAATACTTAACTACTTTCAATCATCACACACAAGGGTTCTATATATGATGTAGCATCATCACTAACATTCAAGATTAAAGCACTTGCATTATTTATTTATTTTTAGAAAAGTAATTTCTACTCATTGAAAAACTACTTAAGATTTAATATTCTCCAAACCAAACATGGGATCATGTTGACACATGTCATCACCACATATTTCAGTACACGGGAATGTGATTTAAAGTGGTGTCACCATTTTATAAGGTTTAACCTTTTATTTCAATTAAATAAAGTGACTAGAAATGTCTATGTGGCATTCTTTTATTACTTGAACATTATTTCTGTAAGTAAACCCATATGTTTTTATATATTATGAAAGGTATGATCAAATGTGATTTTTGAGAGTTGGAATCAACTCAAAAGCTATTATGGTTTAAATTTGAAAAATGTTTGAATGCAAAAAAGCTTCTGACTTGTTATTTTTACCAAGGTTGATCTATAGATTCAAATGATTTGAATCCAACGGTCTTGGATTAAGCATTTCAATATATTTCTAACAAAATTGGTTTCATTCAATTTGCTTCACTGAATCGAGTTGGGTTGATTTTTGAAACTAGGTACAGAACTGAGTTTGAATATAAATAGAAAAAGCTAAATTCAAACGATTGGGCTGCACGGGAAAGGTTAACGGGCCGGCCCAGTGTCACTCCATGGCCTTGAATCGCAACAGGCAGGTCTACTGGTCAGCGACTCTTAACACGCGAAGCGGTACGGGGAGATATGGTGCGTTGGATTAAAATGAAGATCGACGGCTGACGGTCATCGTCGACGATGAACTAGTCACCGGCGAGCTCGAACCCTAGCGGCTCAGTGGGGGTCATGGGAGGCTCACCGCTCAAAGTGAAGCGTCGGCGATGGCGAACTTCGGGGGTGGTCGCGGCAGCTCTGGGTGGGTGAAATCGACGGCTTCCTTCTCCTCCGAATGGCGGACTCGGTGAAATTCGGCGATCGCGCCTTTGCTTTCGGGAATGAGGTGGGATGGTTTTGGGTGAGAGGGGAGTGAGATGGTGTGCTTCAATCGGCTAGGGGTGGCCTCCTTTTATAGGCTCGACGGCGAGACCGAGAGAGATGGGCAGGCGACGGTGGCAACATGGCTACGGGCTGCTAGGGGCATGGCCGAGGGTGGAAATTGATCGGTGGTCTCCTGGCGATGCTCTAAGGTGTAAATGCGCTTGTAGGGGCGGTGGCAAACGGTCAGGAACGCTCGGTGCTCTGTGAGGCAGAGGCGGCGAACTCTGCAGTGAGCGGTGGCTACGGGGTACGGGCGGTGAAATGGGCATGTCTGGCGGTCTCCTGGGACGGTGGGGTGCATGCTGGCGGGCGGCAAGGACTTTAGGTGGTTGGGCTGCGTGGGAACGGTGCATGCTCTGCGGTGCGCGTCGGCATGGTCGACAGCGGCGCGGGCGCGGCGTTCTTGACGGTTCTGGTTGCTGGCTGCGAGGCAGGGCTGGTCGAGAGGGGGAGGTGAGGCATGGGCTACCTCCCAGACAAGGTTGGCACGGCTAGTTCCTCTCCTAGCTTGCTGTCCACACTGGGGTGACATGGGTGCTGTCGGGCTGTTCACCATTGATGACATTGGCGAGTTTACAGTGGGGCTAGAGCTTAGTTAAGTTTGCTAGATGATCTATTGAGGCTAGTGTAACCAGAGAGGGAACAAGTTAGGCCCAAAACACTGCTCAACATAGTGTTTTGATTTTGTTTGATTTGTATCTGCAACCTGTTTAATGAAATGGCCACATGAACTTAAGTTTTGAATTTTGAAAAGATTTTTGGTCGGTGTGCTAGGCATGTGCTGTTGATTCTGTAGATGCTTGGGTTTTGAAAGTTGAGTTGGTTTGATGGGTTTTTGAAAAAGTGGGATCTTCCCATATGAAATAAATTCAATTTTAAACTGTCATTTAAACTATGCATTTAAATGTTTCTGGATGATCACAAAGTGGGCCTTGGTACTTTGTTATGAGTACTATGAAGGGGTGCAAAGATCTATACATGTTTCTGTTAAGTTCTAAAAGTTAGAGATAGCCAAAGTAGGCATGGGAGTTAAATTGGCAAAAGTGACCATTCACTTAATTTGATGGTTTTGATTTGTTTGTCTTTGGGAAAAGTTTGGGGATTGTTTAGATGATGTTTATTTCACCTAAGAATCATTTTACAAGCAAAGAAACACATAATCATGGCAATTCAAAAGAATCCACATTTTAATGCACACTCATATGAATGCTTTCATATTTTTAATTGGAAAAGTTTTTGTTAACCCTAAATTTGGAGATTAGAGTTTGATGATTTAAGTTTAATATTTTTGGGATGTTACATTATACTTCCTAGCTAACTCTTCCCACTTGAATGAATTTATGTCAATCTATCGGAATTTTGTTAAGTTTGAAACTACAAGTAAATTTTAGGTTGCTTTGAAAGTTTGTGAACAAACTTTTGTAGGTACCCTTCAAGGGGTCAAAATTAATGTATCAAACCACCGAGGGTTTTTATGATAGGTTCAACTTCTTGCTAATTGTTTGCATTGTGAAAATTTAACGAAATTAGGTCAAACTTGAGCTACATGTAAGCGTGATAGATTTATCTTGAATTAAATGTCTTTTCGGAGGTAAATGGGTGCATCTTCTTCTAGTAAGAAATGTCGTCAGTGTGAGTTTCCAACTATCAGGAAATAAAATTCTCAATTTTCAAGACGAGATTGTTCGTTCGTGTATAGAAATTCTAAATAATATGGATCAGAATGCCACAAGCCAAGTTTTTAGACATATATAGTGTATCAACATGTTGTACTTACGATTTCTCGTGCTTGATGAGTTCTGAAAATTCCTTGCTAACCCCGCCCACTTGAATAAATTTATGCCCATTTATTAAAATTAGGTAAAATTTGAACTACTACAAGTAAATAGTAGGCTGCTTTGAAAGTTTTTTGAAAAATATTTTGAAGGTACCCATCGGGAGGTCAATTAATCTATCAGAAACCACCAGGAGTTCTGATGACTGGTTTGACTTCTTGCTAAGATTTTGTATCTTGTAAATTTTGAACCCATTTTAAAAACTATCACATGAAATAAAGAAAAATAATAAAATTGAAATATTTATGCATGATGTCGTATGATGTCACATGCGCTACGTGCCATGAAAATGGTAACCATGGGATTTGATGAGTTTTGGGAAAAACAACTTTGTATACAAGAAATGTTTCCTTCCGCAACGACTTGGCCTGACGGTCATTCTAGAAGGTGCGGCTTCCCTGATATAATTTTCGGCTCGACCATGGCTGATGGGAAACTTTTTTTCGGTTTTGCGGCTCTCTACTACAAAGGAACCGCTAAAAACATGAACGAAGCTCGGTCGGCGCATCGCTGAAGCAAGATTTTTGGTTCCTGACATTGACTCACCGGAGTATTTTTAGGCATGTGGGTCCCATACATCATGACTCTAGTGGACCATACTTTTCGGTCGCACCTCCCTGATTTAAACTCGATAACCTTGTTCGATGCCTCTTCCGTTTAGTCAGGCTACTGGGTCCCACATGTCTGCCTCTTATTAGAAGAATCGTGTTTATGATGGAATTTTTTCCTTTCTTGATCTGAACTTGATAGCGTTGCTTCACGCATCTACCGTTTAATCAGGCAGCTAGGTCCCACATTTCATCCTCACACTAGAAGAAACGTGTGTATGATGGATTTTTTCCTTGGCTCGTGCCTCCCTGATTTGACCGTGATAACGTTGCTTGATATATTTGTCGCTAATCACGTTGCTGGGTCCCACATGTCAGCCTATCATTAGAAGAATCGTGTGTATGATGTAATTTTTTCCTTCACTCCCGCTACCCTATTCCAAACTTTATAACGCCGCTAGATGCATCTACTGTTTAATCACGCTGCTGGGCCGCACAAGTCATACTCACATTATAAGAAACATGTGCATGATGGATTTTTTCCTTGGCTCGTGCCTCCCTGATTTGAACTCGATAATTTCTCGATCTATCTGCCGTTAATCATGCTGCTGGGTCCCACATGGAAACCTCTCATTAGAAGAATAGTGTGTATGATGGAGTATTTTCCTTTGCTGACATTATCCTATTTCGAACATGATAGCGCTGCTAGATGCATCTACAGTTGAATGATGTAGCTAGGCCCCACGTGTCATCCTCTCATTAGAAGAAACATGTGTATGATGTAATTTTTGCCCTCGTGTGTATGATGAAATTTTTTCCTTCATTTGCGCTACCCTGTTACAAACATGATCGCACTACCAGATGCATCTCCCATTTTATCATGTAGTTGGGCCCCACGTGTCATTCTCTCATTAGAAAAACACTTGTGTATGATGGAATTTTTTCCCTCGATTATGCCTCCGTGTTAACTTGATAGCGTTGCTCGATGAGTCTATCATTTATTCAGGCCGGTCTGTCCCCTATGTCGGCCTCATATTAGAAGAATCGTGTGTATATGATGGAATTTTTTCATCTCAAGCACTACCCTGTTCCAAACTAGACAACGTTGCTCAACGAATATGCCATTTGGTCACCCTGATGGGTCGCACATGAGTGCCTCTCATTAGTAGAAGCATGTGCAGGTTGGAATTTTTCTCGCTCGCGCCTCCTTGTTTCAAACTTGGCAATGTTGAGCGATGGATCACCTGTATAAGGTCTCGTTGGTGGGTCCCACATGTCAGTCTCTTTGTAAATAAAACATGTGTATGATGGACTTTTTTTCGATCTCCTCTGCTATTTTGACATTGGCAATGTTGCTCGATGCAGTAGACATGTATGGTCTTGCTGCTGGGGCCCCATTGCCAGCCTCCCTGGTATGTTCTGACATGTGGTTCCATGATGCATCCTTGCATATTATAGATGGTGGGGCCCTGATGCCAGCCTATCTGTAGAAGTATTTACCTTTTTTCAATCCCACCCATTAAATTTGAGGACGCTGCAGGCTAGTGGGTAACCGATGTCAGCCTCTCGATAATGCAAATTTATAGAAGAAAAATTTAAACCAAATATATATATATATATATATGTACGCACCATGGATTCGAACTAAAGACCATTATCAAATTAAATTAACATAAACTAAGTGGGTTAGCACTACACCAAAGATATTTGTAGAAAAGTTAACATTAAAAGTTTATTAGTACTACATCTTATGTATTAGTCTTCTTAAAAATATTTATATCCATGTTTATCTATTTTAGATATAAAAGGGCATATCTCCTGGCATCTAAATTTAGAAAATGCCACATAATGGAGTAGTTTCTTGAATATATGGGTAGAGAGAGTTTTTTTATTTTTAGAGGTGGGGGCAATGCCGAAAAGGCCAAATTAAAATGTTTAGGGCTATGCTCCATGGGCCTTTCTCTAATTTCACTGGGTTGTGCACAACATTCCCCTAACCCCTAAAAGAGCGAGTTAATGTTCTGGACTAAAAGGGGCCGAATGGGCTACCTTTCATCTCATATTCTCGGTAGGACTCGAAACAAAGACCTCACCATGGGTGGGAAAAATATTCTAAAAAAAAACAAAAAAAATAGAGGGCGAAAAAGAACAAGAATGGGGAAAAAGTTATAATTCTTTTGAAAAATATATTCATGTGAAAAATCTAAAGAACGAGGGACGCACACTTCGCCCGAGCCAAAATGGACTAATATCCAATGACAAATCACGATGTATCTTTACCCCTCTTATCTGTGTCCAAAACACATCCAACGATTTGGATAAAAGAAAGACAAAAGCTCTATGGAAAATAGCTAGACATCAATGATGCAACTTTTGACAGATTCAGTAGCATTTGAAAGATTCAGCAATACATAATAAGATAGAAACATATTGATATTTCTAGTTCATATTTAGAAGCATATTCAACAACATTTCAAAGTGACCGATTCAACAAAAGAGATGCTAAAATTCGATAGAAGTAACAGAGAATTAAATTCTTGTTTCGTACCTAAAAAATATTTTTGTAATAGTAAGGACAGAACATTTGATAGATTTAGTAACATTCAAAAGATTCAGCAATACATAATAAGATAAAAAATATTGATAGATTATTAGTTCATACTATGTAGCACTTGACATATTCAACAACATTTCAAAGTGACTGATTCAACAGTACATAGACAATGGACCGAAATAATTAGCAAATTCAGCAATGCAAACATTGAAATTCAATAGTTGTTGCAAGGCCATGATTTGTCATTGTTAAATGGCAGTGCCTGACTAGGCTAGATAGAGGTGTGGGAGCGAGCAGAGAAGCGAGCGACGACATCCACAGGCGGGATTGGACACAAGCATATGTCAGGGACATAGGAAGTACCCAGGTTTCAAGGCCCTCGTGGCGAGGTAACACCCCTACTCCTGCCGGTCTTACTATCTGGATGAACACTGGGAGCTACAAGCGCTCCTCGAGCTGTATCGGTGGTCTAACTAGAAGAATCAAGTGCCAGCCCTTTCTACGATGCTCTTGCCGCCCCTTATTGATGGGGATATGGCTACCGGGGTATGCCAAGCAGGACGTTTCCTATTGGCCCAAGCTGCCAGCGAGTGGGCCTGCAGGACAGCGACTGGATCGAGACTTGGCGAGGACTCAGGCGACTGGAAGCTAGAGGCCTAGAAGCGTATCTAGGCCCAGTCGGACTAGGTCAAAGACCCTCCGAATCCTTAACCAATTCGTTTGTAGATCTGTAAACCCTAGCGAGGCGAGCCTATATAAACCTCCCTAGGGTACGCATAGAGAATATGTTCCATCATACACCCAAGAGACTCGCCGCCTAGTTGTCGAGCTCGCCCTTGTACTCTCACCATAATACAATCTAGCACGAGTAGGTCTTTACACTCCGGGGGCTGAACCTGGGTAAACCCTTGTATCTCCGCCCTCATCTCGCACTGCAGATGGCTGGCCGCCCTTGCCCCATGTTCTACTACTCGCTGCCGATTGCAGCATCTGCCGTGGCCATTCCCACGATAGTGGAGCCCACCGTGGGGCCTGGCCGGTCAGGCCGGTGTTCTGTGGCGAGATCCAATCTGCCCATCCCGGCCGCATGATCGCGATCGACGAGATCCTCCAGATCTTGCTGAGCAGCTACGTCCCGACGGCATGTCCTATCATGCAGAGCGTAATCTTGCCGGTCGGCATGTTCAACCTCTTCGTCAGCCTCACCAACATCATCGTTTCGGAGGACTCGGCTCGCATCCGCGAGTCGCTTCCACGCAACCCGCTCTCTGAGAGCCAGGTCCGCACGATCCACCACCCCGCCTCTGAGTACGACTCGGCCCACAACAACTTGTACGAAATTGCCATGGCCGCGTACGACGCGACCCTCAACGACGATGCCGACTCGGCGACCTAGCGTCGGCTGCCGGTTCCATCATCGCCGCATCTCCCGCAGGCTCCATCACCCAGGTCTCCAACATGGGAGACTTCGAGGACCCCTCCATCCTTGGGATCTTCGAATTCGACTCCGGGTCGGAGAACTCCGCCGACCTCCATGACGGGACCGGTCGCCACGTCGCGACCTACATGGCGACTGGTGCCGCCCCCCCGCGAGACCCCTTCTCCATGCTGATCCCACCGAACACAACAACAACGGAGGTCGAGGAACTCCGCCTGCGGCTGGAGGAGGCGGTCTGCAATGAAAAAGCCGAGCGCGAAAAATTTCGCCTCGAGCAGGTGACAGCGCAGGAGCTCTAGCGTTACCACAAACTCCGAATAAGGTCGCGCCTGAACCTCACCATTCAGGGGCGCGCCCTGAACTTCGACGACAAGAACGACCTGGCTCGTGCGGACGAGCGCACGATCTGCGAGAACGCGCCGCCAGGAGGGAGCTCCCGGCCCCCACCAGGCGCGACGGCGAATGGTGCCCCACCACCACCCAACCGCGCGCCCCCCAGGGACCAACCAAGAATCGTGGTCTCCTCGTGGGAGCGAGATGCAAACGGCCTTCCGCTGTTCTCCACTCTGATGGACAATGTCGTCGCGAGCCGAGCAGCGGTCGACAACATAAACGTAACCAGGGAAGGCGCCCTGCAGATCCAGTACGCCAAGGCTCTGCTTGCCAAGGCAGTCGAGCAACAAAACGCGGGTGCCGACTCACAGGGTTGGATGTACTCGCGTTCGTCAGGCAGCAGGGCGGCCTCGAGCGGCCGCCCAATGGTGGCGAATACCCTCAACTGCACACCACCCGAACCCCTGTAGCTCCAACATCGACCCGCGAACGTGGCACTCTCCACCAACGGCCCGTGGCCGGCGAACAACTTCGTCGCTGCCAACGGGAAGCTAGTCGACGCGCGCACCGACATCATCAACAACCAGAGCTGGCGCGCATGCCAGCCCGACGACCTGAGGCATACCCTCACCAACCGCCGTGACGGCCAACCAAGGGGATCACTGAGTCGAGTCGGACCCCAATGCTTCGGACCAATGATCCGAGGCGAAAGATACCCGGCAAACTTCAAAGCACCGAAGGAGATCGATAAGTACGACCCCTCGTACGACCCGTCTGTGTGGCTGGACACCTACCTCATGGCGATGGGAATTGTAGGCCACACCGACCTACTCACCGCCAGCAACCTCCCCCTGATGATGGAGGGAGCGTGCAGGCAATGGATCAACACCCTCCCCGCGGATAGCATCGACTCTTAGGAGGAAATGCGCGACGCCTTTGTCAGGCACTTCGAGGGATCCTACACCCGCGCCACCACCATCGAGGACCTGGAGAGATGCGTCCAGAGATCCCGCGAGTCGACCCGCAGCTGGGTCCAACGATAGTAAGACCTGTGGTACAACGCGGCCAAAATCCACCCAGACACCGCGATCCACTGCTTCAAGACTTCGTGCCGCTACGAGCCCCTGGTCGCCAAGCTCAAGCGAGTGTACAGAACACTCGACAACATACCAGACCTCCTGGAGATTGCCAAGCTGTACGCAGAAGAAGACCCAAACCAAGAAACCGACAACGAGTTGGGAGGAAATCGCCGCATGAGCGGCCACGACAACGGGAGGCGACCCGAGCTACACTACAGCAACACTCGCCTCACCGGCCAGCGGCACGGTGATGGGTGACTCGACTTCGTCGCCAACGCCGGATACGCGCCGCGCGAACCCAAGAGCTTCCGCCGCGACGAAGGCCAGCGTCGCGACGGCGACAACTACAAGGCGAAGCCAAGGTTCCATCCCACGGCTCTCCTCAATCAACCATGTGTGTTTCACATCAGGGAAGGGAAGCCCGCCACACACACGATCACCGATTGCCACTCCCTCAAGGAGATTGAGAAGGCACGGCGCGCACGGGAAGACCCCGACAACAACCCGCCAATTGGCGGAAAATTTGGCAGCGTCGCCGGCTCGCTCCACACCTTCACAGGCTTCAACACGAAGCACGAGAAAAAGGTCATCGCCCGCGCTATTGTAGTCAACGCGGTGTCCCAGATAGACGTCCCCCAGTTCCTCAACTGGTCGGAGCAACCAATCACCTGGAGCCGCGAGGACCACTCGCCACTGATCGAATATCAGGGCCGAGTCGCCTTGGTGGTCAAGCCCAAGGTGGGGGACTATTGGCTCCCCAAGACGCTGATGGACGGCGGCAGCTCCATCAACATCCTATACCTGGACACATTCAGGCGACCGCGGCTCCCGCAATCGATGATTGAGATGACCTACACCACCTTGCACGACATCGTCCCCGGTCGGAAGGTGTACCCAATCGGCAAGGTGATGCTGCCAGTCACCTTTGGCACACCAGCAAACTTCCGCACCAAGCGGATCGTCTTCGAGCTGGTGTCATTCAAAAGCCCCTACCACTGCATCCTGGGGCGCCAGGCGTTCGCCAAATTCATGGCAGCGCCCCACTATGCATACAACGCGATGAAGCTCCCCGGGCCGTGTGACATCATCACTGTCCATGGCGATCCCGACATGGCCGCAGAATGCAAGGTCAAAGGCACCAAACTCGCTGACACCGTCATCGCGGCGGAGGCTAACCACGCCGAGGAGCTCGCCAAGTACGCGAGCGGGGTCAACAATGACGACCCCACAATACTCAAGAAGCCCAACTCGGAGGGTGGCAGCTCCACCGCCTTCGAGGCAACGACGCACACTCGCACCGTCGAGCTGGTCCCAGGTGACTCTAGCCAGACGGTGACGATCGGGACGGGCATGAGCCCAGCATAGGAAGGCACGCTCATCGAGTTCCTACGTGAGAATCGTGACATCTTCGAATGGAAGCCATCCGACATGCCTGGTGTCCCGAGGGAACTCAATGAGCACAAACTCAACACCGACCCCAAAGTGCGACCTGTCAAGCAGTCGCTGCGGCCCTTCAATGAAGAGCGTCGCCGAGCAATCGCCGACGAGGTGCAGCGTCTACTCGCTGCAGGCTTCATCTGGCCAATCAAATACTCAAAATGGCTGGCAAACCCAGACCTGGTCGAGAAGAAAAACGGGACCTGGAGAATGTGTATTGACTACACAAACCTCAACAGCGCCTGCCCCAAGGAGCAGTTCGTCCTCCCGCGGATCGACCAAATCATCGACTCAACTGCGGATTCGGAGTCGCTATGCTTCCTTGATGCCTACTCTGGGTACAACCAGATCAAAATGGCACTCGAGGACGAAGAGAAGATGGTGTTCATCACGCCATTCTGAGCCTTCTGCTACACCGCCATGACCTTCGGCGTCAAGAACGTCGGGGCGACCTACCAGAGGTGCATGCATGAGTGCCTTGCGAGCCAAATTGGCCGCAACATCCACGTCTACATCGATGACGTGGTGGTAAAATCCACTCTCCAGGGCGATCTTCTTACCGACCTGGCGGAAACCTTCGCCAACCTGTGGAGGTACAAGATAAAGCTAAACCAGGAAAGTGCACCTTCGGTGTACCTACTGGACAGCTGCTGGGATACGTCGTCTCCAAGCGCGGGATCAAGGCAAACCCCGCCAAGATAAACACGATCGCCCGTCTCGGCAGACCCGAGTGCCTGCGCGACGTCCAGAAGTTGGCCGGGCGATTCGTGGCTCTCAGTCGCTTCATCCCCCGGCTAGGCGAGAAGGCAATGCCCCTCTACCGCCTAATGTGGAAGAACCCCACCTTCCAGTGGGACAAGGATGCAGACGACGCGGCTTCCGAGCATGTCGTCAGCGCCGTCATGGTCGTCGAACGACCAGAGGAAGGCAAGGAGCACCCGGTGCAGCGACCCGTATACTACATCAGCAAAGTCCTCACCGAGTCGCGCCAGCGCTACCCGCAGTACCAAAAATTGGTATATGCAGTCTTCAGAGCACAGCGGCGATTGCCGCACTACTTCCAGGAGCACCCAATAACGGTCGTCTCCTCAGCACCGTTGCAGGACATCATCCGCAACCGCGAGGTGACCGGGCGAGTCGCCAAGTGGGCTGTCGAGATCGCCGTCCACAACATCAGGTACGAGCCGCGCAAAGCGATCAAATCGCAGGCTCTCGCAGACTTCCTCAGCGACTGGGAGAAAGCCCAGCAGCCAGAGAAGCTGCCATACCTCCATTACTAGAGCCTACACTTTGACGGCTCCAAGAACGCAGATGGCGCAAGAGCGGGGATCGTCCTAACATCTCCGAAGGGCGACAAGCTCTGCTACTTCCTCTACCTCGACTTCACCCCCTTCACGAACAACATGGCCGAGTACGAGGCGCTACTCCACGGCATGCGGGCAGCCAAGGAGATGAACATCAATCGCCTGCGCTGCTACGGAGACTCCGACCTCGTCGCCGGGCAAGTCGCTGGCACCTGCGACGCAGTCTCCCCCACCATGGCAGCATACCGTCAAGAAGTGGACCACCTGGGAGGCCACTTCGCCGGCTACTCCGTCGAGTGGATCGACAGGCGGAAGAATGAGGAGGCCGACGCACTCTCTCGCATCGGCTTGGCTCTACTAGCACCACCCGCCGGCGTATTCCTCGACACCATCACCAAGCCTTCCGTCCCCCAAGGGAGATCGACATCGGAATTCCACTGCAACCAGACGCAGCCCTGGTCGCACTAATCGCCGAGCCAAGTGACTGGACCGCTCCATACGTCGCTTAACTGGAGGGAGGCACCCTACCCACAGACGAAACGGAGGCCCGGATGATATCACGCCGCTGCAAATCCTTTGTCATCATGAACGGTGAGCTCCACAAGCGCAGCGTGACCGGCGTGTTCCAACGCTGGGTCCAACCCGCCGAAGGACGCAAGATCCTCCAGTACATCCACTCCGGCGACTGCGGCCACCACGTTGGCGCCCGTTCTCTGGTCGCCAAGGCCATGCGACACGGCTTCTACTGGCTCACCGCACACGCCGACGCGGTCGAAATCGTCCAGCGATGCATCGGGTGCCAGAAGTACGCCAACTAGACTCACGTACCGAGCTCGGTGCTCAAGACAATCCCCATCACCTGGCCATTCACCGTATGGGGCATGGATATGGTAGGCCCCTTCAAGAAGGCCCCCTGCGGCTTCACCCACCTCCTAGTCGTAGTCGAAAAATTCACAAAATGGGTGGAGGCCAAGCCACTCCGCAAGTGCGACAGGAAGACCGCTACAAAATTCCTACGCGAGCTCATCTATTGCTATGGGTTCCCAAACAGCATCATCACGGACAACGGCACCAACTTCGCCAAGGGAGCCATGGCTGAGTTCTGCGAGGATCATAACATCCGAATTGACCTCGCCTCAGTCGCCCACCCGGAGTCCAATGGCCAGGCGGAACGCGCCAACCAGAGCATCCTCCATGGCCTGAAGCCACGGCTACAAGTCCCACTTGAGCGCACCGCCGGGTGCTGGGTCGAAGAACTCCCCTCTGTCATCTGGGGCATCCGTACCTCCATCAACAGGTCGACGGGGTTCACCCCCTTCTTCATGATGTACTTTGCCGAGGCAGTCATGCCAACCGGCCTCGAGCACGACTCACCTAGGGTGGCCAACTACACGGAGGATGACAACGAGCTCGCACGCCAAGACGGAGTCAACCATCTCGACGAAGCACGCGACCTAGATTGCTCCCGCACCGCCATCTACCAGCAAGGGCTTCGCCGCTACCACAGCCGACGAGTACGGACTCGCACTTTCTAGGAAGGCGACTTGGTACTGCGTCTAATCCAGGACAAGAAAGGCACGCACAAACTCTCACCCCTTTGGAAAGGACCATTCGCCATCGGGCGAGTCCTAGGCAACGATGCCTACTACCTCACCGACGTCCGAAGCGACGGAAAACTCGACGTCAAGCGGCCATGGAATGTAACCTCCTACGGAAGTTCTACTCTTAGAACTCCAGACATGTACCCCCTACCCGCTATTAAATAAAGAAGATTGATTCCCGCAAATTGCATCTACTCTCCATGCCTTGTGCCGCTCGCACTCGTAATAACATCGTTACGCTATTCATAGAAGTCAACCTTTGGTAACGCGATCAGAACGGCCAAGTAGTGCGGTACAAGGGCACTGGAAAAATTCAGGCCTCGTACCATCCACGAAAAAAGCTAACCCGGAGCCCCATTAGAGTCGCCTAGCTCGACTGGCTCCCCGAGCCAAGACAACTGCCCTCGCTTCCCACAGCGACCCATTCCTCCACATCCTCGGCACAACGACTCGAACGGAAAAGTACCACGCTCGAGGACTGACACCAGCCCAAAGAAGAGCAGCTAGGGAAAAACGCCAAGAGAGCGTGCCCAGGACTCGCCATGCGACTGATCTTACGGATCAGGTGGAGTGACGCGCCTAACACAATGCGCTTAGTCCTCACCTACCTTGGTCATGCGACTAGAACGGCCAAGTACCACGCTCGGGGACTCGGTGACCCTACCCCGTTGGCGCTCGGGAAAATGGCCAAGTAAAGAGCACCCCTGGGAGTCGCCACTCGACTAGCTTCCCGAGCCATGGCGAGTCGAACCTAACTCACTAACAGTTCACACAACATATAAAAACAAGGTCAATCCCATAAAAAGGGAGGACGTGCTCGGGGACTCGTACAACCAACATTCAAATCACAAAAGCAATGCCAAAATAACCCGAGCATTCCTTCATAGCAGCAAAATTTGTTTCGCGTACAAGGAGAATTACATGGTTATCTTATACTAACGCTGAATGGCACAACATCCTATTCCGCAGGATTTGATTTAGAAGTGCCACCATCCTTGCGGTTGCAGATAAAGGGCACCCAGGGGTTCGACGGGTACGTCGCAAGCTCGCCCGCCATCGCCACACGAAACGGTTGCTCCACCTTGAAGTCGCGGTGCTTCGTCTCAGGGTCATTGGCGGCAGCGACCGTTTCCTAATAGGGAATGAGGTCGCCCATCGCCCAAACGTGGTTGGAGTACACCGCGGCTCGGTCCGTCAGCTTCAACACCTCGGCAATCTCGACCGAGCCTGTCGACGAGGGGTACCTGCTCCACGACGGAAGGCCGACCGCATCATGAACTCCATGACCGACGGGGCCTTCTCCAAATAGCGCCATACCTCGATGAGGTCGCTGGGGATTACCTCTGTGGGCAAGATCTCCTGAAGATATGCCCGGAGAAAAGTCGCTGACAGCACGGCTGAGTCGACCAGGGTGGTCACGCATTGTCGCGCGTCGTACGACTACGCCTCTTCGGCATTATCAGTGATCCGGCCTGCAACACACAAGCAAATAGTGAGCAAAGCATCAAAACCACAATGTGGTACGCGCGCTAAGAAATTGGCTGAAGGAAAGCTCACCAATCAGCGGGCGGGGTCCGTGAAGAAATTCTGAATAGCCGAGAGGTCATTCTGCAACCCGGCGACAAGTGCGGCCGACACCTTCCGCTCTTTAGCAGCAGAAGTGACGGTCGGCTTGGCTCGCCCTTCCGTCGAGCTCGCTTCCGCCTTCGCCTCCTTGAGCTCTCGCTCTAGTTCGGCAATTCGCTTCTCCGATATGCTCAAGGCAGACTGAGCCGCCGTCAATTCACCCGCCAGGACAAGGCCCTGGCGAGCCTCCTTCACTGCCGCACTACTCTCTATTTCTAAAATAAAACGGTCAACACCGCAAAAAGTTCGCGACAAGCGCCAAACAAGATAAATACTCACCCACAGCCGCTCGGGGCTCCTCGTTCGTCTCCTGGACAGCGGTAAGCTCCTTCTTCATGTGGAACTTGGCAGCAAGCCGCTCGGCCAACTCGCGCTGCAAACCCTGTGCAACAATCACAGCGTCAACAACCAAAAATTCATAAGTGCCCAACCGCTGACATTCAGCGACTAGGCACATGGGGACTGGATGACAAAATTCCTAAGTGTCCAGCCGCTGAAATTCAGTGACTAGGCACTCGGGGACTGGACGACAAAATTCCTAAGTGCCCAGCCGCTGAAATTCAGCGACTAGGCACTCGGGGACTGGATGACAAAAAAAGAGTAAGAATCCGACCACTGAAATTCAGTGGCCAGATCCTCAGGGACTGGATAGACTTGGATGGCGGCACCTAGCATGCCATGAAGCTCCATCGCATCCACCGACGCAAGCACGAGTGGAGTGTGACCGCGACGCTGTTCGACCTCCATGTCGGCGGTCCCAGGGAGTTGGCTCGATGGCACCGAGGTACTCGCCGTGGCGGCTTTCGCCACAAAGCGAGGGAATGTCGCCACCGCGCCCCCCGCACCACTCGAAGGCGGCCCGGTTGCCTCGGTCGAAACCATGGGCATTGCATGCTGCGACCCCGCGTCCTCCTTGTCCTTCGGAGCTACGTCCACTGCGGTTGGGGGTTCGCTCGGGGCAGCCGCCGGCTCATCAGAGATCGTGACGACGTCATCGCCCTTTGTTCTTTTGGTGCCGTCAGCGGGAGCAACGACTTCGTTGGCCTTCCTCTTCTTCGAGGGATCAGCCGGCGCCTCCGTGGCGACTGGTGGAACCTTGGCCACCGAAGGGTGCCCTATCTTCTTAACTCCCGTCCTACGAAACAACTCTATCAATAACACTCGCCGATCGAAACATGTAGCAAGCAGACAGATGAAAGGTCAAGGAACACTCACTTGGCGACTGGAATAAATTGCAGGCCGGTGCGGATGCTGGCCGGCTTCTCCAGTTCTGGACCCAGTTTCCGACTGAGGCCTGTCTCGAACACACTTTGTGCCCAAGACACTGATGGTTTCTTCAAGGATGAGGCCGCGGAAGGAGTCTCAGTGGCAATCGCTGCGGGAGCTCCTCTCGGCAGCGAGGCCCCTGCGGCTGGAGCGGCCACAAACCCGGTGACTAGGGCAAACAATAGCGACAATGATGCCATCGGCACTTCGTCCTCTACGACGGTCGTGCCAGTCGCTGCAGCCGCGTGTGCCGTTGTTTCTTCGGCCGTGCTGGTAGCGTCGGAGCTACTCGCGGACCGAGGCGGAGACGCCGGCTTGGCCGGCTTCGCCTTCTTCTTGGGTGGCGGATGCTTCTTCTTCTTCGAAGGCGTAGCCTCACGCTGTGAGGTATGCTTAGGGAGCTCGTCGTCGTCGTGGGCCTCGAGGCTTTTGCTGGCCTCGAGCTCGTGCTGGTGCTGCCTACGAGTCTTGCGGACCGTGGGGGCAGCAACCTCCATGGATTCGTCTCCATCGTCACCGTCGCCACCCCCGTCACTCCTGACATCGCCCTTTTCAGGCAGTGACTCGCTCTCGTCCTCGGCGAACGAGTTCGAGTTCTCGTCATCTACGGGTGGAAGCCAACCTTCCACCACTTGAAATAACTGCAACAATCAAACAACATTAGCACAATCACGAATGCACAAACTGTGACTGCGAGTGCAAAGGAAATAACAACTCACCATTGGAGCTGGGCGCCTTGCGGTGTAAGGTGCGACCCTGGCCTTCATGTCAAGATACACTGCCTGGGTGATCTTCTTCAGGGCCTGGGTGTATTCATTGAGCCTCCACTCGTCATGACAGGACTTCGTTGGGTCGTCCTTGCCCGTGTACTCGTACATATAGTGGGCACGGTTGGCCAGGGGCATGAGCCGTCGCCCGAGCCAGCAATTGTAGAGGTTGATGGTTTGGAGGCCTTTCTTCTTCAAGTTGCGGATGGTCTGCAACATCTCGTCGACGACCATCCGCTGCTCTAGCGGAAGCTTGGTGACTTGAAGCCGACGCGGCTCGGGCCGGTCGGCGGAGTACCTTGGAAGCGCCACCTCGTCGCCCGGAGTCGACTCGATCATGTAGAACCAGCTTTTCTTCCACTTGTTCGCTGCTTTGGTGGGCAGCATCAGGTCGAAGAATGACGCCTTCGACTTCTGCTGGAAAGTCATGCCGCCCGCGGCTAGCATTGGGCCGCCTGCCTCTTCGCGGCTGATCCTCCCATGGAATAGATCTTGCCATAGGGGAAAGTAGGTCCTGCAGCCCAGGTAGCACTCGCATAACGCCATGAAAATGGCGAGCTGCTCGATGCTGTGTGGTCCCAGGTGCGACGGATGGATGTCGTAGAAGGCGCAGAAGCGCCAGAAGAAGAGGGATGTGGGGAATCCGAGCCCCCGCTCCAGATGACTGGTGAAGCAGAAGAATTCCCCTTCGCACGGATCTGGAATCACTTCTCCGGCCACAGGGATGCGCCATCTCCCGGCGCGGAGGATCCCTGCATCCTCGAATGATCTCAGCAGCGCCTTCGTGCACTTGGATCTGCCCCATGGTTCCGCTGGAGGGGCCATTGGCTGGGGGATCGAGGGATGCGAATCACTCTGAGTCGTTCTGGTCGCTGTGCAGAATGGAATAATGAGAATGCGCAATTTCAGAGGAAATGAGGGAAACACTTTCCCCTCACCCGTCACTCTCCTTATATAGTGGTTGTTACCCGCCATTTTCGGGGAACCATTACCACATGGTAATTACGCCGATATTACCGTTGGATTACCCAACGGCTAGTTTGACCAAGCTGACGGTCCAACTTCGTCCATTCGACTCGCTGTCTTCAGCGACTCGATGATTCGCCGACCCGATCACTATAAAAGTGACTTGACTATTCACTGACCCGTTCGCCAAGTTGCGATCTAATTTTTCATCGTTATTGCGACTAAAATGACTAGTTCTTTCCTTTATTTAGGAGTCCACCGCCGATTTGACTGGGCGTCCGCATTAGACCCGCATACTGCGACTGCCGACGAACACCTGCTACGAATCAACGACGGCCTCGGGGACTACTGATGGGGATATGCCTACCGGGGTATGCCCAATAGGACGTTTCCTATTGGCCCAAGCTGCCAATGAGTGGGCCTATAGTACGGCGACTGGATCGATACTTGGCGAGCACTCAGGCGACTGGAAGCTGGAGGCCCAGAAGCGTAGCTAGGCCCAGTCGGACTAGCTCAAAGACCCTACGAATCCTTAACCAATTCGGTTGTAGATCTATAAACCCTAGCGAGGTGAGCCTATATAAACCTCCCTAGGGTACGCATAGAGGATACGTTCCATCATACACCCAAGCGACTCGCTGCCTAGTCGTCGAGCTCGCCCTTGTACTCTCACCATAATACAATCTAGCAGGAGTAGGTCTTTACCTTCTTCGGGGCCGAACCTGGGTAAACCCTTGTGTCTCCCCCTCATCTCGCATCGAGCTGGCCGCCATTTCCCCATGTTCTACTACTCGCTGCCGATTGCAGCATCTGCCGTGGCCATTCCCACGACACTTATATAGGCCGAGGTGGCATGGGCAAAGATTCTGCCGACAGGCGGGTCCCACAGGCGGGCCCAGACAATTATTCTGGTACAGTGTATCGCCTCCCTGACGTCTTGCATAGTGCCGCGCCCCCCGGACTACACGGAAAGAGTGGAGGCCGCCCCGTCCGACACGGGCGATGTCCCCTGTTCCCGCCTGACACGCATACTGGCTGTCATCTCTAGCATTCGTGCCGCTGCTCCTATCTTTCTATCTGGCCGCTGTCTGCTAGGGTTGTGGGATACTATGCCCTACGTCATTTGTCTTTCTTGACTGTCCGTCTAGGTTGCCCTAGTCGGCTAGCCGTCTTGTCCGTCTTGCTCTTCTCGGCTGGTACGATCCTGCCGGCTACCTTATCCGGCTGGTAAGATCCATCCGGCTAGGTGCCTTGCCTGCGTCTTCTTATCCGGCTGATTGGTTTGCTGGCTTGCTCCGCGTCTGGCCTACTTCCTGACCTGCCCTTTGGTTTTTACATCCGGCTGGGATCAACTGGCTGGCAGTTACATTGCCCCTGATTCTTGTCCGGTTAGCCTACCCGGCGTTGATCCCCCGAAACTAGCGCCCGAGCACGCGTAGATTCCGCCCTTTGGCGAAATGTGCGTGGGCTCCATAGCTAGTTTGAATTCCTGTACAGCTGAGTTCTGGCATTTAGGTTACTCGGCTACGTCATCACGGACGTCAGCCACATGTGTGCTGATGACTTTACTGTGACATGCAGCGACGCCTTGTGTCAAGCGTCGCCTCGGGAACCGTTGTCGGCGCCTCGCCTGCTGTGCCCTTGATCTTCTGTGCCTTTCGAACATGTGCAAACAATCCGGGATACATTGGGGGTATGCGGTGACGCCATGCCGCTAACCGGTGGTTGCCCTGCCGGCCCTTAAATACTGTGTGTGCCGCACCATCGCACCCACTTTTCAATTTGCCTCCTTTTCTCGCCGCCAGAGTTGCTGCACCGCCCCTCTGCTCCTTGCTGCTTTTTCAGGCCCCCACTGCCGATGAGCCCGCATAACCTCTATCTCGCCGGTGCTGCCCATTTCATGCTTGTTGGAGCGACGGGCCACCGCCTTTCCTGGGCCACTCCCCTTTCTCCTCCTCTTCGTCCCTTTTATCCTCTGTCGGTCGCCACCGTCAAAGGAACGACGGAAACCCGCGTTGCCTTGTGCGGATCCTCCTTCACGGAGGAGCATATTAAGAAGTACTGGCGCGCATGCCTGCTGCCGACCACTGGCGAGGTCGGGGTGCGTCTCGCGCCAGCCGGCGAAATATTGCCGGCGTCATAAGGCGGCAAGCGCGTGGTCTTCCTCGCGCATCTTGTGCGTGGCCTGTCCTTCCCGGCCAGCGCCTTCTTCGTCATCTTCCTCGCCTACTTTTACTGTCGCCTCCACCATCTCGGCACAAACGCAATCAGCATCCTCGCCCATTTCTTTGCCTTCTGCGAATGCTACCTCAGGATCCAGCCGGATCTCGGGCTCTTCTACCGACTCTTCCTCATCCGCCCCTAGGTGCAGTTTGCCAAAGGGCCACTCGTGCCTTGCGGCGGTTCCTCCATTTACTCCTGCATGCAAACCGGCTACTCGAAGTTCCGGCTGCACGACATGGTCAAGCTGTGGCAACAAACGTACTTCTACGTACGTAACATGTCCACAGATGACCAGCTCAACCTGCCGGCCTTCCAGGACATCGAATCCTCCCGGGTAAACTTGGAGCAGAAGCATTATGGCTCCAAGACCGAGGCGGAGGAGCTGCTCCGCCGGATGAGGGCACTGGTCACAGCCGGCCTGACTGGCGTCGATGTGACGCTCAGCTGGGCCTCCCAGCTGATGATGCCCCTGCAGCAGCGAGCACACAAGATGTACTATTACACCGGCCGCCTGGACCTGACCCGGCTGTCCCGCCGTGATCCCCCATTCGCCAATCTCTACGAATGGATCTGGATGATCACGAAGGAGAAGATCAAGGCCGACTGGTCCTTCGGTCTTGACCCCTACCACCGCGAGAACCGTGCTCCCTGGGTAAGTTGACTTGTTGGTTTTCTTGCTTTTTTCTCGTCTGGAAAAACCTCTTGATCCGGCTCGTCTTTCTTTTCTTTCCTTGCAGACCTTCCTGTGCATCATCCGGGAGGAGGGAGAGGAGAGCCTGTAGGTCTTCACCGCCCACCTCAAGGAGCCACTCCTACGCTGATCCAACGAGGGCTCGGACGACGAGGAGGGGTACTTCCCCAGCTGGACCGACGAGGCGGTGGAGGACCCCCACGGCCCCGCGCAGAAATAGAGCGATGGCACCACATCGCCCGAGCCGGATAGGAAGCTAGCCGGCGAGGGGATATCGAGCCAGGCCGCTGCTCCCGAGGATCCGGCTGCCAAGCGCAGCCGGGTAGGCGTCCCTCCACGCCCCAGCCAGGCCGGAGGTGCCCGGAAGAGGGCCGGCACACCAGTGGTGCAGGGGTAAGTCCGTTGTTCCCTTGTGTTGTTCTTCTTTCTTTCTTTCCCTTTTGCACTTTCTCTTTTCCTCATTCTTGCCTTAACTTTTGCTCTTGCCTTCGCAGTTCTCTCCTCTCCTTCATCGCGAGCCTCGCTCGCAACATATCTACCTCGCCGCGTCGCGATGCCCCCATCCAGCTTGATGCCACGTCTGCAACTGCCCCCCCCCCCCCGCCTCAGCCTAAAGTGACTCCATTGTCGGAGCCGGAGACCATAGTCCAGCCGGCTCCGATCGCGCCCTCGGGCGCATCGGGGTGGCTGGAGACGGTCTCCGTCCTTGGCAGAACTTCTTCAGCCGGTGCGGGGGGTTCTCGTGCCGGCCAGGATTTGGTGGTGGTGGAGGAGGTCGACTCCGACGAGGAGGCGACGACGCAGTGGCTAGCCATAGCCCGTGACGACCCGTCTTCTCTAGCCGGCGCTATCATGCCGCTGCCTCTAGAAGCGGGCCCTGCTCTCCAAAGCTTGGAGGGCAGCCTGGAAACCGGGTTAGCATATGTCGGCAACTGCAGGCGAGGCTGGCCACCGCCAACATGGCTGCGTCGGCGTAGCTGGCTACGACGCGGGGGACTGCACGGAGTAAGTCCTCCATCTTGCTCTCTCTCTTTATTTTTTATATATATCCGTCTGCCTTCTCACTCCTCTTTCTTTCTCTTGGACTTGTGTTGCAGTCATCCTTGTCTGCGCGCAACGTGAAATTGATCGGCTGACGCGCTCTAACGAGCGCCTCGGCCGGGACAACTCTACGCTTTGCCTGCAGAACAAGGAGTGGCACTCCAAGGTCGAACATCTGGAGGCCGCGGCGAAGGAGCGCGAGAAGGCTCTTGCCAGCCATGCTACCTCCTTTGATCTCCTGGACAAGGAGGTCACCCGGCTGAAGGAGCACGCCGCCTTCCTCGAGGACGAGCTGATGAAGATCGGCCATGTCGCCAAGGGTAAGTTCGGCTGCCTCTTCCCTTTACATTCATCCGACTGATGGTTCTTGCCGGACTCGCCTTTTGACTTTCCCTTCTGATTACAAAAGTTTTATATCCGCAAGTAGATGCCCTGGCCTACGACCGGGTGTAGCAGGTCACGCCGGGGAGAAGGCATGCGCCTGGGATCTGGTGGCGCAACTCGGGGAGGACTCCGCCAATCTGCACAAGGCCGGCGCCGCCATCCACGACCTCGTCTGGCCGGTTGAGATCCTGTCGGAGACCATGGGAGCCCTTGCCATCAAGATCAGCGACGTGCCAAATGCCATCGACCGGGTCCACGATCTCGCTGCTCATGCCGGCTCCAAGATGGCTCTAGCGCTGATGCCGAGCCGGTGCAGATCTCCCTATTGTGCATCGGGCCAACCCAGGACTTTGCTCTACCACCATCATGATAGCCATCTACGCCGACATCGACGAGGTGTTGATGGAGACGGAGGCGAGCACTGGGCCGGAAGGCGAGGCAGAGGCACCATCTCAGTCGGTCAGGGCCGGCTCAGCTCCTCCTCATGGCAAGGGGCCAGCAGCGTGAAGAAGAAAAGATCCCCGGGATGCTAGGTGTAATTGTATATAGCTTCTGATCTTGCGAACTTGTGCTCTGGAACCTTGGATTTGCGGGGGCTTCGTCCCCCGCCACTTAATGATTATCTAGTTGCCTTTTGCCTTCATGCACATGTCTTTTGTTGGGTCTGTCCAACTGATTTCTCCCGACTGGTCCTTTCCAGTCGGTTTCAACTTACTTTACTTGAATAGCTGACCACTTCCGACTTACTCGGCCACGGGCCCTTTTTCCTTCTGCTTTATTTCTGCGATCTTGCATTTATGACTTGGTGAGATTTTTCTGTTTCGCTCCGACCTGTCTAGCATGCCTTCTATCCGGGCACTACATTCTTCCAGTGGGGGCGCATCAGCACACCCACTAGGCGTAGCCCTCGAGATTCGGAATAGCTAGAGTAGCTAGGTATTTCGAATCTTAAAACATTCTTGCTTTTCACCTTCTCCTTTAGAATCCGACTTACTTAGCCGAATGTGATAAACTACATCCCGGTCCGGCTACTCTATTCGGCCATGCTTTGGCCCCTTTTTCTCTATTACTTTCCTTACCCTATCAGTCTTTCTCTCTTTCTTTCTTTCCTCTTTCAATCTTCCGTTCTTTCGTATTTATCTCTTTCAATCTTTCCTCTTTATTGACCGGTTAAGACATCTCTTAGCCGGGATTTTTTCTCTTCTACTGGGGGCGTGCCAGCCCACCCACTGGGTGTATCCCCCGAGATTCGGAGTAGCTACCGAAGATAGGTGCTTCGAATCTTCAAAAAATTCTTGCTTCTTGCTTTCCAACTGTCTTTGCCTTGCATGTACGACTGATGGACTTAGCTGGACGGGAGAGACTGCATCTCGTCCTAGGCGATCTTGCTACCTTGCTTCCTCGACTGGCTCCTCCTTTCATGTCCGACTGATGGACTTAGCTGGATGGGAGAGACTGCATCCCGGCCTAGACGACTTGCTACCTTGCTTCCTCGACTGGCTCCTCCTTTCCCCGACCGGCTGGAACATCTTCTAGATGGGAGCTACGTACTTCACGTGGGTCACGCCAGCACACCCACTAGGTGTAGCCCCCGGGATTCGAAGTAGCTACCACAGATAGGTGCTTCGAATCATCTCTACCTTTGAGATCCGGCTCGGTGCAATTTGTGCAAAAAAAACATACGAAAATGGTTTCTTATCAGTACATTGTTATGCGGTACGTCTTTCACTATCCAACAAATTTTTCATTTTTTGAAAACTAGCTCGTGCTTTTATGAACACTTAGTCACTTTCTCGAGCACGATGCTATTTATGCTACACCTTGCCGGGAAGCCGGGTTGCAGTCTGGATCCAAAAACGAAGGGAGCTGACAATACATCGTGCACGTACTAGAGTCTTAGTAGCCAGAAAATACCGACTAGACACATGTCCGGACTGTCCGATCTGTCGCATCTTTCACTATTTTTCATGTGGGATGCCTCGGGATTTTGCTCTTGCTAGCCGGATAGACGGGTTGCTGACAATACTACTCAGTGGGCTTATAGAATTAGCAGGCCGGGCCAAGCGGCAAGCCCCACGGTTAGGGGTCGACGGAAGCCAGAAAAATATTGCAGAATTTAATTGGAAACAAACAACAACGAAATTTCTGGCAAGGAGCCCCCGATCTCCAGCCGGGGTTCCACATCTTTAATTGATTCAGGTTTCTGGATACATACACTGATTTTTGACCATGTGTAAAATTGTTAGAGCAGGTCCGCGTTCCACGGCCGCTCCATCTCTTCGTCCGACTTGTCCATCTTGTTCTTGCGTGGCTTCTATGCATCGATGAGTTAGTAGGAGTTGTTGTGTAGTGCCTTGCTGATGATGAAGGGGCCCTCCCATGGAGGAGACAACGTGTGCATGCCCTTCGTATCTTGCATCAGCCGGAGCACCAGGTTACATTCGTGGAACATGATGGGCCGGATACAGTTGGAGTGATACCGGCGCAGCCCTTGCTGATATATGGCTGATCTGGACAAGGCCAGCTCGTGGGCCTCCTCGAGGAGGTCCACGCTATCCTCCATCACCTCCTGGTTCTCCTTCTCTGTGTAGAAGAGCTTCCGTGGTGAGTCGAACACGATGTCCGCCACGAGGACCGCTTCCGAGCCGTAGGTGAGGAATAACGGGGTGAAGTCGGTTGATCGATTCGTGGTGGAGCGTAGGGTCCACAGCACAACCGAGAGTTCTTCGATCCAGCAGCCGGGTGAGTGCTCTAGTGGATTGATCAGTCAGGGCTTGATTCCGGCTAGCACCAAGCTGTTTGCTCTTCCCACCTGCCCGTTGGACTGCAGGTGCGCGACGAACGCGAGGTCCAGTCGGATCCCCTTGTTGTGGCAGAATCGGGTGAAGGCTCCCTTGGCAAAGTTCGTGCAATTGTCGGTGATGATGCTGTGGGGATACCCGAACTGGATGATGATGTCCTAGAAGAAGGTGACCACGGTGGCACCGTCCAGCTTCCGGATTGGCTTCACCTCAATCCACTTAGTGAACTTGTCCACCGCCACCAGCAGGTGGGTCATGCCGGCTCGGGCTTGCTTGAAGTGGCCGACCATGTCTAGCCCCCAAACAACAAAGGGCGATGTGATTGGTATGGTCTTGAGTGCTAAGGTTGGCATGTGCCTTAGCGGGCCGAACCACTCGCACCAATTGCACGCGCGAACTAGCCGGTTCGTGTCCTCCGAGGCGGTGGGACAGTAGAACCCATGGCGCATTTCCTTCGCCACCAGGGCGTGATAAGAGGCGTGGTGGTCGTACTCCCCTGACGGATCTCCTTCAGCAGCCGGTAGCCCGTATCTGCGTCGACGCATCACTGAAAGATGCGTGCGGCATTGCGCTTGTACAACTCCTTGTTAATGTGGTGTACATGTGCGTGCAACGCCGGATTTTCCTTGCCTTCACCTCGTCATCCGGAAGCTCGTCGTTGAGGAGGTAGTTCATGAAGGGCTGGGCCCAGGATGGCACTTCCCGGATAGTGAAGACACTAGCCGGCACGATCTGGAGCTCATACGGGGGTTGGCCAGGTGGGATTCCTGAGTCGGCAGCCCCCAGGCACTTTGGCTTGCATGGTGACGAGGCATCCCCCGGGTCTTTCAAGATGGAGGGAAAAATAGTAGGGACTGACTCTTTCGAGCTGGCAACCCTCGGGTCTACTACCCAGATGATGGACTCGGATTCTGGAGAGGGGTGATCCTATGCATGAGGAGGTGCTCCAAGGAAACTCCGGGCGGGATGGCCGCTCTGGTGGATCCGAATCGCGGGAGTGCGTCGGCTTCCTTGTTGTTGGCGCGGGAAACATGATGGAATTCACATCCCTCGAAGCCGGCACTGAGGAGCTGGATGTGGAACCGGTACAGGGCCATGTTGGCGTCCCGAGCGTCCAACTTGCCGGATACTTGCTGCACCACCAGATTTGAATCCCCGAAGCAGAGAATCCGGCGAATGCCGATATCTTTCGTGAGCCGGAGCCCATGCGCAAGCGCTTCGTACTTGGAGACGTTGTTCAAGGCAGTGAAGTGGATCTGCGGCACGTACTCCAGCCGGTCTCCCTTGGGCGAGGTGAGGAATATGCCGGCTCCTAAGACCCCGCGCATCTTCGAGCCGGCGAAGTGCAGTTTCCAGTTGTCAGAATAAGGAATCGGTGGCAGGTACTGGTTCTCCGCCCAGTCGACAAAGAAATCTGCTACCGCCTGAGACTTGATGGTGATCCTGGGCTCGTACCGGATGTAGTAGGAGGCCAGCTCGATGGCCCACTTGGCCACCCGCCTCATGGTGTCCTTGTTGCCGAAGATCTCTCCCAACAGCGTGGTGGACACCACAGTAAGCGGATGCTCCTGAAAGTATTGCTTGAGCTTCTTGCAGGCTAGGTAGACACCGTAGAACATCTTCTGGTAGTGGTGGTAGTTCTTTTTGGAGAGGAAAAGCACCTCGCTGAGGTAGTAGACGGGTCGCTGAACCGGGTGGGCCTTGCCTACCTCATGACGCTCCACCGACAGGACGCTGCTGACGACCCGGTTGGTGGCGGCTATATAGAGCAACACTGGATCCTTCTCAGTCAGCATGGCGAGAAACGATGATGTGGATAGCATGCGCTTAAGGTCAAGGAATGCGGTATACGCATGCGCAATCCAAGTGAACTTGTCCGTATTATTCATCATCTGGTATAGCGGAAGTGCTTGCTCCCCAAGCCGGCTGACGAATCGGCTGAGGGAGGCCAGGCATATGGTAAAATTCTGGATGCCAAGAAATCTCTTAGGCGGATGCATTCTCTCGATGGCCGTGATCTTCTCTGGATTGGCCTTGATCCCTCGGCTCGACACGAGGAAACCGAGGAGCTGTCCGGCTGGCACGTCGAACATGCACTTCTCCCAGTTCAACTTCATTCGGTACCGGTGAAGATTCGCGAACGTATCACCGAGATCCTCTAGCAGGGTCTGCTTCTCCTTCGTCTTGATGACGACATTGTCAATGTAAGCGTGTACATTCCGGCCGATATGCGAGTGCAAGCATTTCTGCATGCAACGCTGATAGGTAGCACCTGCATTCCTCAGGCCAAATGGCATGGTTACATAGTAGTAAGCCCCATACGAAGTGATGAACGATGTTTTCAATTGGTCAGCCAGGTTTAGTTGGATCTGATTGTAACCGGAATAACAATCAAGGAAGGAAATAAGATCACTATAGGCCGTAGAGTCAATGACTTGATCAATACGGGGAAAAGTGAAAGAGTCTTTTGGGCAAGCCTTGTTCAGGCTGGTGTAGTCGATAAACATGCACCAAGTCTTGTTCTTTTTCAGCACCAGGACTGGGTTGGCCAGCCAATCCGGGTGGTACACTTCCATGAGGAAGTCGGAGGCAAGTAGCTGGGTGATCTCGTCGCCGATGACCTTCCTCTTGTCCTCCGTGAAGCAAAGGAGGGGCTTCTTGACCGGCTTGGCATTCGCCCGCACATGAAGCGAGTGCTCGGCGAACTCCCTCGGCACACCCGACATGTCTTTGGGAGACCATGCGAAGATGTCCTGATTATCACGGAGGAAGTCGAGGATCCCACTTTCCTATTTTCTGTCCAAGCCGACACCAATGGTGACGCACTTGGAGGGTCAGCCGGATCAAGCGGGATCTGCCTGGTGTCCTTGGACAGCTGAACGCCATGTCCCTAGCCGGCTTCAAGCCAGCCGGCACCTCTTGCTACAGCATGGCAACGTTGCGCCTCATCTCACGCTTCGCCTCGGTGATGAGCAGGGCCTCAACTATCTTCGCGCCTTCCTTTGCGCACGCCATGGACCGCCTGTAATAGACGGCCACAGTGATCACACCATTCGGCCCCAACAACTTCATCTTGATGTATGGATAGTGGGGGACCGTCATGAACTTTGCGAAGGAAGGGCGCCCAAGAAGGACATGGTAGGTGCTGGTGAGGTTTACCACCTCAAACTAGATTGGGTCACGCCGAAAGTTCTCCTCCGAGCCAAATATGACATCCAGCCGGATCTTGCCCAATGGGACACACGGTGGCCTAGGCATGACATCATGGAACACGGTGGTCGAGGGCTTCAGGTCGCGCTCCCGGATGCCCAACTTCTCAATTGAAGACCGGTAGATCAGGTTGAGGCTGCTACCACCGTCTATCAGTACGCACGAGAATCAACAAGTGCACATGTTGGAGATGAGAAGAGGGTCTAGCACCATCGCGTAGCCCCCAGGATTCGGAAGTAGATCCGGCTAGTCCTCCCGGCTCCAGGTGATGGGAGTCTCAGACTAGTTGAGGCGCAGGGGGACCAAAGGAACAACAACGTTCATCTCTGTGGCACGCTGCTTCCGGCTGCGCCTGTCGGTCGGCTCGGCCTAGAAGATGTGGTAGTTCTTGTGCTGCTAAGGGTAGGCCCCGTTGCCGTTGTTGTTTCCGGCTGCCCTAGCCGTGGTGGGGGTCCGCCAGGAGGGGGTGGGGGAGAGTAGTAAGCCAGCCTGCTCCTTGATCTGCCGGGTCCAGCTGCACTGCCGAGTGGCGTGCGTAGCTAGCTTGAAGGCGCCACTGTGGTACTTGCACGGCCCGTCGAACATCTGCTTGAAGGTGAAGGTGTTCCTTTGCCTCTTGTCGTTGCTAGCTGGTGCACCTTGCACTGTGTTGACTTGCCTCTAGTGGTAGCGGTGGTTCTGCTGCTCAACTGGACGGTTGCCCTGGTAGCGGTTGTCGCCAGGCTTGCGTCTCTCGAGCCGGCTCGATGGGAACCTGTCGGCCTTACGCATTCACCCGGAGAGGCTTCTTCATCGCCGTGTCTGTAGTGGCATACTGGTCAACAACCTTCATCAGCTCCACCATGTTCTTGGGCTCGTCGCATAGCAGCCGGTGACGTAGTATCGTGCCCTCTTGACACCCTTCAATGAAGAAACCAATTCCTTGATTCCCCACCACCCCTTCACATGAGTTGTGCAACTTGGTCCAGCAGGCGAGATATTCACGATCCGACTCGCGGTCTCCTTGGATGCACAAAGAGAGATCGTGAGGTCTACCCGGACGCTTGTAGGTGCCGTTGAAGTTCCGGATGAAGACCTTCTCGAAGTCAGACAAAGCATTGATGTTGTTGGGCCTGAGCTATTGAGACCGGTTCTCGCTGTCAACATGAGGGGCACGTAGCGAACCGCCACACGCTTATTTCCGTGGATAATTCCGACTACCGTTGCATAGTCGGTCAGCCAGTGTTCTAGATTCATGCTGCTGTCGTACTTGGGGGTGTCCGATTGCAGGGAGAACTTGACGGGAATGGCTCCTTCCGGATGCGTGGCTCAAAGCACACTGGTCCGGTTCCGTCTTCCTCCTTCGTGACACGAGCTTGCGCTAGGAGGTCGATTTTGTCGCACGCGTCTGGCTCAACCAGATTGGGAGCTCAAACCCTGCCAGTGAGGCAGGATGGGAGAGGGGGTCGAGGGTGGTTCTGATCAGCCGGATGCGATGGTGGTGCCGCAGTCGGTGGGTGAATCATAGCACCTTCGTCGCTGCGGGGTTGCTTCTGTCGGATTGTCGACACTTGGAGCGTGAACACGCATGGAGATGGCCCGGAGACATGGAGTACTCAGTCTGGCGAGGGCCTCCCCAGCTACCTCCAACCGGATGTTTCCCTCTCGAGTTGCTGTTGGGCCGCGGGCCAATAAACAAAACTTTTATCTAACGCGGTGCTCCCAAGATCTATCTCAGGTAATAGGACACGAGATTTAGCACTATACGCGCATGTGATGATTATCGATGTAGCGCGCCAGTTGATGCAGTGCCGACCGATTCCATGAATAGCTCATCTGGATCCCCGCGAACTCCTTCGCCAGATCCCTTTGTCTCCAGCGCCGCAGGTGCAACGCTTCTACCGGTATCCACACCTACAGGAAGGACCTCGGGCAGGGGACTGCTAGATCCTGTCTACCCGATTTGGGAGTGGAGAAAGTGACGTCTAGGTCAGGCACTATCCCTTGTCGCTCCAGTTATATACATACTAGTTGGGCTCAACTCTTGAGGCTCATCTAGGCTGTACCCCAACGACCATATGGATCTCATACACATGGGTACCTTACCCTTAAGTGTGTGACCCTGCAGGTTCACGTTGACATGGACACGACATGAGCTACAACTCCAAGTATCCCGTCATAGCTTTGAGTCTCTCCCACTCTCATGAACACTTGGTCTCAACTCGATAGATGGTAGCGGCCTCTAGCAAGATGTGCCATCTCCCAAGTGTCGTAAAGTCCACAAGACATGCCTTTAATAGCTCAATCTCTCTTCTCGTACCATGATATACGATTCACTAGACTAACCCTTAGTCCTACTCCTCAGTTAACACTTAACTGAGTCACACATGGCAATGCTTCTGAATCATATCACACGAGAGGGCCTAGAGAATAACTCTCCATTATGGAGGGGAAAATCCCATCTTGGTAATCCATGTCACACAGCTTGATTCACAACCAACACGAACTCTACCTTTATAACTGCCCATTTACGGAACAACATTTGATAGAACCTAAGTTGGCGATCCATAACTCGGATCATGCGATCATCTCATGTCAAAGGATTCCATTGTATGAGACTACAAATGACAACATGCTCGTTGCATCTCAACTGTGGGTCAGTTCGACTCGCTAAACTCTTTATCCAAGTCCGTGCAAGTTGGAATAGCATCACCATGCCCATGACAAGTGGAACCAAGTCATCAAGCCAACGTCACATTAGTCTAAGTTGTGTGTCGAGCACAACCTCAACGACTAAGGACAACTTGTAAGAACAACATGAATATATAGTTCCACAACCGAATCACGTATTCGATGATATATATCAGATGTTCCAACAAGAGACAACTTTATAACTTTACAAATACATTAGGGAATATCATCAAACATGATTGCCTCTAGGGCATATTCCCAACATTCTCCCACTTGCACTAGAGTCAATCATCACAACATCACATGTATAGGCATCTAATGCCCATTGCTCTTGTGTGCCTCATGCTTAGGCTGTGGAAGTGGTTTTGTCAATGGATCCGCAACATTAGCATCCATTTGTACCTTCAATAACTTGATATCACCTTGATCCACGAACTAGCGAATCAGGTGGTATGGAATGAGTATATTTTTATTCTTCTATTGTTGTCTAAGTTCCTTGGCTTGTGCAATAGCACCATTGTTGTCACAATACACGTCTAACGGATTGGACGAGCCCTGAACCACACCAAGATCCATGAGGAAATTCCTCATCCAAACAACTTCCTTTGCTTCCTCCGAGGCGGCAATATACTCAACCTCTGTTGTAGATGCAGACATAGTATCTTGCTTGGAACTCTTACAGCTCACAGCCCCTCTGGTTATAATTAACATGTATCCAAATTGCGAACAAGAATCATCTGAGTCCGTGAGATAACTCGGATTCGTGTAACCCCTTACATTGAGTTCATCAACACCTCCATAAACTAGAAGCACATCCTTAGTCCTTCTCAAGTACTTTAGGATGGTTTTCACTACTGCCTAATGGATTTTCCAGGGTCAGCCTGGTATCTTCTCACAACACTTAGAGCATAGGAAACATCTGGCCTAGTACAAATCATGTCATACATGATGGATCCTATTGCCGAAGCATATAGAATCTCATTCATCTGACTTCACTCATCATTTTCAAATGACACTGAGTCTTGCTTAGTCTTAAACCATGGGCCATCGGTAAGAACCCCTTCTTCGACAATTCCATGTTGAACTTCTTAAACACTTTGTCCAAATACATACTCTGACTCAATCCAATGAGCCACCTAGATCTATCTCTATAGATCCTGATTCCTAGAATATATGTTGCCTCACCCAAGTCCTTAATTTTGAAACACCTTTCCAATGAGTCCTTGGTTTCTTGCAACATCTGGAAATCACTTCCAATCAATAATATGTCATCCACATATAAGATTAGAAAGTTTAATTTGCTTCCACTAAACTTCTTGTATAAACAAGAATCATGATCGCTCTTGATGAAGCCAAACGATTTGACTACCTCATCAAAGCGGATGTTCCAACTCTGAGATGCTTGCTTTAACCCATAAATGGATTTCTAAAGTTTGCATACCTTGTAAGAATTAGCCGGATTGACAAAACCCTCGGGCTATATCATATACACGTCCTCGGTTAATTTTCCATTAAGGAAAGTCGTTTTGACATCCATCTGCCATATATCGTAATCGAAATAGGATGCTATAGCTAACATGATCCGAACTGATTTAAGCATCGCTATGGGTGAGAAAGTTTCATCATAGTCAACTCCTTGAACCTGCCAGAACCCCTTTGTGACAAGCCGTGCTTTATAGACAGAAACATTTCCATCCATGTTAGTTTTCCGTTTAAAGACCCATTTGCACTCGATGGGTTTTGCATCGTCTGGCAGATAAACCAAGTTCCAAACTTGATTCTCATCCATGGAATTTCACTCGGATCTCATGGCTCCAAGCCATGATTCAGAATCAGAACCAACCATTGCTTCCGAATAAGTTGTCGGTTCATCACTGTCTAACAACAATACATCATGAACACTTTGCAATCTAGCAGATCTTCGCGGCTCAGGTGCAGCTGTCGGCCTAGCTACCATGACCGGCTCAACCACCAAGGCTTTTGCCGATACGCTAGTAGCCGGTTCCGCTCGATCTTCTTCGAGCTGCACCGTGCTCCCACTGACTCCCCAACTGAGAAACTCTTTCTCAAAGAAGAAAACTGTTCCGAGCGACAAACACTTTGCCCTCTTCTCGGTTATAGAAGTAGTAACCCAAGGTTTCCCTTGGATACCCCGCGAAGATACACTTATCCGACTTGGTTGTAAGCTTGTCTGACTGAAGTAGCTTGAAAAATGCTTCACAACCCCAAATCCTAAGAAAAGACAACCTTGGCTTTTGGCCCGTCCACATCTCATATGGTGTATTATCTATCGATTTAGACGGTACTCTGTTTAGTGTGAAATCTGCAGTTTCTAGAAAATAACCCCAAAATGATAAAGGTTTATCTGTCTGAATCATCATCGATCGTACCATGTCCAACAAGGTCCGATTCCGCCTTTTTGAGACACCGTTCCTCTGCACCGTTCCCGGCGGAGTAAGTTGTGGAACTATTCCGCAACCTTTCATATGGTCATCAAACTCATGGCTCATGTACTCGCGTCCTCGGTCCGACCGAAGAAACTTTATTTTCTTGCCGAGTTGATTATGTACTTCATTTTGGAATTCTTTGAACTTTTCAAAGGCTTCCGTCTTATGTTTCATCAAGTAGATATATCCATACCTACTCAAATCATCATTGAAGGTAATGAACTACTCATAAACACCCCTGGATGTCGTTCTCATTGGACCACATACATCACTATGTACTAGTTCCAACAAGTCAGACGCCCTCTCACAACTCCTTGTGAAAGGTGTCTTGGTCATTTTTCCGAGTAGGCAGGATTCGCATGTCTCGAATGTCTCCAAGTTGAGCGAAGTTAGGAGCCCATCATCATGGAGCTTCTTCATGCGTTTCCAACTTATATGACCAAGCCGACAGTGCGAAAAGTAAGTCATATTCAGATCATTTGGTTTCAAGCTTTTAATATTTATGTTATAGACTGACCCACCATCAAGATTCAAAACATATAACCCATCCTGGACGGGTGCAAAACCATGAAACATATCATTCAAATATATAGAACAAGCATTGTTCTTAATATTAGACTTATAGCCTTGTCTCATCAAACATGAGGCAGAAATGATGTTCCGACTAAGCACCGGAACAAAATAACAATTATTTAGTTCCATTAAGAATCCTGAAGGTAAATGAAGTTGCATTGTGCCGACTTCCAATGCAGCAACTCTTGATTTGTTTTCGACCCGAATCTCAACCTCGCATCTTGCTACGCTCCTAGTTCTTACCAGTACCTGCCATGAGTTGCAGATATCAATGACAGATCCAGTATCATATATCCAAGAATTACCAAGTGAATCAGCAAGATAAATGTCTATAACATTGGACACAAGTTTACCTGAGCCAGAAGTCACACCTCCGCACTTGGCTTTGTGAGCCAAATACTTGCTGCAATTCCTCTTCCAATGGATATCCTCCTTGCAATATAAGCAAGTGGATCCGGCTGAAGTAGATGACTTAGTCCCTATGGAAGCGATTGGGATCGCATCCTGAGCGTTACCTCCTGACTTAGTCTTATTCTTCTTAGTCCAAGAACTCTTCTTGAACCTAGCCTTATTCTGCACCATCAACACTTGATTGGTACCATTCATGAGATTAGACTCTGCCTGATTGAGCATCCCATGTAATTTAGTGAGCTTCTAATCCATACCATGCATGTGGTAGTTCGATATGAACTGACCATACGCACTAGGAAGAGAGATCATAATTATATCTGTAGCGAACTCTTTGCTAATGGGGTAGCCAAGCCTTTCCAGAGACTGCACGTAACCAAACATCTTGATCACATGCGGACTCCGTGGATCGCCATCCTTAAGCTTGCAACTCAGCAAATCCTGAGAGACTTGATACCTCTCAGTCTTAGCCTGAGCCTGGAATATACGTTTGAGGCTTTCGATCATATCGTAGGCCTCAACATTCTCGAACTGCTTCTGCAAGTCCGGTTCCATGTGAGCAAGCATAAGACAACTGATATATGTGGACTCATCCTTAGTCCGACAGTAGGCATTAGTGACAGCAACACTTGCATTCTCATCCGGCTCATTCGAATTCGGGTTATCTAGAACATGGTCCTTGTTTTCTTGCTTGAGAATAATTCTCAAATTATGATACCAGTTGGTAAAATTAGTGTCATTCAGTTTGTCTTTCTTAAGAATGGTTCTCAACGCAAAACTAGATATCAGAGGGAGACTGCCACTACATGCCATTATCTACAACAGAAAATGCAATAACACTTAATACATGTATTCATAAAAGATCAAGCGTATTAAACATTTTAATACTTATGCTCCCACTAGAACCAATACCCCTCCTATGGTTACTAAGTTATTCAGGATCCTAAATAAGCAAGTCGATTAGTGAGCTTTAGCATCACCGCTATCCGTCAAGTGATCTAGGTAGGCAACTCCTTGCCAATCGCATCTCATGCGACTCCTGTTGGTTGAGTGGCATCTCATGCCCCGGCTACGACCGACCTCTCCCACAACCCGTTAGCTTACCAAGTGCTTCTGCTGTAAGAGTCTGACTCGAACCCACCTAGTCGAAAAGAATTGGCAGCACCTCAATTTTATGATCCCACTAATCAAGAATGTCCGACTTGTGATGGTGCGGCACTGGCGGGGAGACCGACTAGACCTTCTTTAAGGGATTAAAGTTTACCAACTATCCAATAGAGATAAAACTAGAAACATAACAATATCACAAATAATCTCATTATAATCTGAAATGGTATGGCTCTCTTCATGGCGATTTCCATCTCCATGAACATGTTTGTCATGACTCTGGCTGTCGTGTCCTTCAAGTCCTCCAAACATGCTACACTAGCACTAAGGAACTTACAAGAAGATAGCATCACATGCCAACACGAAGGTCGTTATACAATAACATTGATATCACTTTGGCTCCAGCCAGCTGACAAACCCGTGATGCACATATCACGTATGGATTACACACATACATCACATGCATATGAACCATACCATTCACAACTTCCTACAAAAACAAGTTATGGATAGATACCATATCTACCGGTGTTGTGAAACCCGCAACGACCTCTAAGGCGCTACGACATGGCGGAGCCGACGGTGCCCGACAAAATTTCCAAAATCGTAGATCTCATCTACAACCCGAACCATGGATTCCATTCATTGGATAAAACACTTTTACCCAAATCTGATCCCTGTGCAGATCTGACCAATCTCATTGACCAGCCACACTTGATCATCCATGAACCGCTGAGTGCGATTGATCCAACTAACCCTGTACAAAAACCAATATATCTCATAGATCGACCACCATAACACTAAGCAGATCTGATCTACCACCGCATGCATATATCATATGCATAGATCAAGAGCCTAAAACCAGAAGCTTTCACTCTGATACCATTTTTGGGCCACGGGCCGATAAACCAAACTTTTATCTAATGTTGTGCTCCCAATATCCAGCTAAGGTAATAGGCCACGAGATTTACCACTAGACGCGCAGGTGCAGATTATCGATGTAGGGCACCAGTTGATGCAGTGCCGATCGATCCCATGAAAAGATCCTCCGGATAGCCACGAACTCCTTCGCCAGATCCCTTTGTCTCCAGCGCCGCATGTGCAATGCCTCTACCGGTATCCACACGTATAGGAAGGAGCTCGGGCAGGGGACTGCTAGATCCTGTCTTACCCGATTTTGGAGTGGAGAAAGTGACGTCTAGGTCAGGGACTATCCCTTATCGTTTCACTTATATACATACCCAGTTGGGCTCAACTCTTGAGGCCCATCTAGGTTGTATCCCAACAACCATATGGATCTCATCCACATGGGTTCCTTACCCTTAAGTGTGTGACCCTGCAGGTTCACGTACACATGGACACGACATGAGCTACACCTCCAAGTATCCCGTCATGGCTTTGAGTCTTACCCACTCCCATGAACACTTGGTCTCAAGTCGATAGATGTTAGTGGCCTCTAGCAAGACGTGCCATCTCCCAAGTGTCGTAAAGTCTGAAGACAAACCTTCAATGTGACTTTCGTCCAAGTCCCTTTGCCACACGATATACCTTGTCAAGCTATAGGCGAGTAGTTGTCATACCTTTAATAGATCAATCTCTCTTCTCGTACCATGATATACGATTCACTGGACTAACCCTTAGTCCTACTCTTCAGTTAACACTTAACTAAGTCACACATGTCCAGGCTTCTGAATCATATCACACGAGAGGGCCCAGAGAATATCTCTCCATTATGGAGGGGCAGATACCATCTTGGTAATCCATGTCATGCAACTTGATTCACAACCAATACGAACTTTACCTTTATAACTGCCCATTTACGGAACAACATTTGATAGAACCTAAGTTGGTGATCCACAACTTGGATCATGCGATCACCTCAGGTCAAAGGATTCCATTATATGAGACTGCAAATGACAACATGCTCGTTGCATCTCAACTATGGGTCAGTCCGACTCGCTAAACTCTTTAGCCAAGTCCGTGCAAGTTGGAATAGCATCACCATGCCAATGACAACTGGAACCGAGTCATCAACCCAGCTTCACATTAGTCTAAGTTGCGTGTCCAGCACAACCTCAACTACTAAGGACAACTTGTAAGAACAACATGAATATATAGTTCCACAACCAAATGACGTATTCGATGATATATATCAGATGTTCACACATGAGACAACTTTATAACTTTACGGATACATTAGGGAATATCATTAAACATGATTGCCTCTAGGGAATATTCCCAATAGCCGGCTCCTGCCTTGTACGCGATCCGAGCGATCTCGTCCTGCTCGTCAACCACTCGCAGCAGGTGTTACACCCGCTTAAACTGCCGCCTCTTTTCCTCCCCCTCCAGGTGAGGTAGGTCCTCCGCGACGGCTCGCGCCGCCCGGACATTCTTGACTGCGGTGTCGTACAAAGGCGTTTGGAAGTACATGTGAGGCCTGGATCGACGTCTTTCTCAAAATGGGTGCCTAGCTCCCCTCCGCGACGCTGCATGGAACCCAGTCTGCTATGATCTTGATTATCTGGGGTGAGACCATGGGCGCGGTTGTACTCACACATGTTCCTCTCCATCTGGTACATGGTAGTGTCCAGGCTTCGAGCCTAGAGAAGCAAACGCTCTCGCACCGCCTCGATCTTGGCAACTGCCTTGTCCGGGTCCTCTCCTAGGTCAACCGAAGCGAGGAGTTCCTCGATAACCTCCTCCACCACTTCCTTCCCATGCAGTGGAGTGGACGTGCTGGCTACATCGCTGGTGCGCTCAAGAGAGGGACGACAGCCATGGCCGGAGCCAGCCATCATTACTTCCACGCTGCGAGGCGTGACGAGCGCGCTGCTGGAAGATTGCAAGGACTCGACGAAGGAGATGATCTCCTGAGGGAAATCCTCTAGCACGGTGGCGACTTAGACTGGTAGGTCGTCGAACAACAGGATGGAGCTGCCTGCCGGGAAACTGGAGCCGACGAAGCAGCGGGCGTTGTCAATGACGTAGTCGAACTTTCCCATGGTGAGCACGAGGCCGGAGGCCACGCGCTCGCCAGACGAGGTACGGGGTCCCATGCGGAGCGTCACTCCGGTCGCCACCATCTTTGCCCCATGGTGGGCGCCAACTGTCGTTGTTATGGAAATGGAAGTGCCTGAGCAGGGTAGATAGAGGTGTGGGAGCGAGCAGGAAAGTGAGCGAGAGCATCCGCAGGCGGGATTGGGCACTAGCATACGTCAAGGACGCAGGAAGTACTTAGGTTCGGGGCTCTCATGGTGAGGTAACACCCCTACTCCTTCCGATCTACTATCTGGATGAACCCTAGGAGCTACAAGGGATGTATCAGTGGTCTAACTAGAAGAATCAAGTGCCAACCCATGCTATGATGCCCCTTCCGCCCCTTATATAGGACGAGGCGGCATGGGCAAAGACTCTGCTGACTGGCGGGTCCCACAGGCAGGCCCAGTCGACTATTCTGGTATAGTGTATGTCCTTCCTGACGTCTTGCATACTGTCGCGCCCCGTCATGCACGGAAGCTTGAGGCCGCCCGGTGACACAGGCATCCTATTCCCGCTGACAGTGCGGCCGTCATTTCCAGCATCTGTGTCGCTCCTTCTGTCCTTCTGTTTGGCCGCTGTCTTCTAGGGCTGCAGGATACTAGGCCCTACATCATCCGCCTGTCCTAACAATCCGGCTAGGTTGCCCTAGACGGCTAGCCGTCTTGTCTGTCTTGCTGTTCCCTGCTGGTACGATCCTGCCGGCTACCTTATCCGGCTGGTAAGATCCATCTGGCTAAGTGCCTTGCCTGCGTCTTCTTATCCGGCTGATTGGTTTACTGGCTTGCTCTGTGTATGGCCTTCTTCCTGACCTGTCCTTTGGTTTTTACATCTGGATAGGATCAGCCAGCTGGCAGTTACATTGCCCCTGATTCTTGTCCGGTTAGCCTACCCGGGGGTGATCCCCCGACATGATTATAATGAAAAGCGAGACCATATACTACACTCAAATAATCAGGCCACACACATATTTATAAGATCGTGTACGTCAAAGAGATGGGATGTGTATGGCGCCTCTATACAGAACATTTGTGATCAAATAAAATTACAGCTATGATTCATATTGTTCCTCAAGTGATGGGGCATGGGTGATAACCTATATATTTGATCACCTTATCGAGTAATGTTTATCAAATAAAATTACTCTCAAGGATTTGGTGGTAAGGTTCTTGGATACAAGGAGATATCCTTTCTTCCAAGCATGTGCGTTGGCAAACTCTGGCCATCCTGCATCCATAAAAATGTTGCCATCTTGATCCTTCGGGTGGACACCCAGTTGCAGGCAGTGGAGGTCTTCAGCTTGATGGTTAGAGGACACTCGCCCTCAAAACAAGGAAAAAATAAACTAGGGATGACAAGAATATTTAACCCGGATTCACTCAGCACGTTGTAGAAGCTTTTAGTGGTATTCTCTCAATGGGCATACCCATCCTACTTAAGCGGCCTCGGCATCAGGCTAGTAGCAAAGTTCTCTATTGTCTTCTTCCATGGTGAGCTCTATACAACCTTGAGCTTCTTGCTTGAACACTACAGAAAATTTGGACTCAATCAGGAAATGTCTCGAGCTACAACAGATCGAATTGCAAAATAATAGCTAAATGAAGATATCTAACAAAATTATAATCCACCAGTAAACAGATCGATCAAGCAAATAACAAAATCCATTATCACCGTACAGACCACCCCAAGTAAAACATGGGCAATGACCTCACAAATTATCATCACTCGTGGAATAATCAATACTAAAATTGATGTTATTGCTACTTATCACCACAGATCTAGCACCAAAACTGGCTTGCATGTGTAACCCTAGTCTACGCAAACAGGTTAAATACCAATATTGTACATCAAATAATGCTAAGAAATCGTTCGATTGGGGATTACTACCACCATTAGTTTCCTCCGCTATACGAGAGGAACATGTATGTGTCGCCGCTGCCTTATAGGAGTTATCCACTAAGCGGTCGTCGCTGCCATAAAGGACATATATGAATCCCCGTAGTCGGGAGGCGTTCGCCGAGATGATGGAGTGATGCATGAGAGGGAGAGCGAAGTGAAGATGAGGGGATTGTGAGAGTGATAGATAAGTGGAGGTGACTACGGAATGGTGTATTCCACCATCCTGAAATATATCGCATCAAAATTCCGATAAACTGGACTGTGCAAAAATGATAAATATGACAATTTTTTGTTGTTCGAATCTCTTCACTTGTTCGCTGCAATTAATCAAAAGTTCTATTTTCGTATCCTATAATACAAGTTACATTGCTCCGATAATTTGGAACCTGGTAGTATATACCATTGACATCTTTGGTTTTTTAGGTTTTTATGGAACTTTGATATCAACTGTTTGAATTTTTTCAACCGAGCTCCATGTATCAACGATTCAACATAGTACAATATATACACATCATTAGAACACACACTGAAACGAGCAAAACTAACATAAATCCTCAGTCTAAGATACTACTGACGGTGCATCCTGAGGCATAATAGGAAAACCAAACAACATGATCATGAGTGACTCTAACCCTCATCCAAAAGATATGAAGGGTTTATGAATGTCTGATGCCATGCTCGTTGAAGTACAACATATCCTGCATGGACTAAAGCAGGGTGATTAGCACAAATGATCAATCTCTTGGTGGAAGAGTTATGGTCCTAGATATCCACCTTAAACGTGGAATCATCTGTTACCATGAACACCAGGATATCATCAACCTGTAGTTCATGCCCATCTGTAAAACATAACCAACTTTCATTGAAGACCAGCTTATCACTGTTCTTATCGCGCTTGATATGCACAGACCAGCTGCACACATGGCAAGTCTTCATCATGGCATGGTTGGCAATCCCCTTCAAGCACTTCTTGAACTCGCTAGGGATGACTAGCCTGTACATGTGTTCTTTGTCGAGTAGCACGTAGAAGCGAGAGGGTTGAGGATGGTCCAATTGGTGGCCAACCCTTTTAGGGTGGCCTGTCACTTGCGCTTTCTCTATCTGTAACCTAGCCTTAACACGCCTATCGGACATCATTGGCTTTTTTGCCAGTATGTTCCTCTCAATTATGAACCTAAAACAGGGGGAGGGGGACATCCCCAAACGATAGTAGTAAAAGTTAGTTGCTCACAGAAGTTGAAGAGAGCATAGTCCTATAGAAATTGAGCACGGTATATATGAATCAACAGCATAAAAATCAAACTATAGCACAAGTTCAGATATCAGAGTACTTATCTGTTTTCTAGCTTCATAGCATATTTGCTTCATTTTTTTGTAATCATCTTGTGTAATTGTAAACAAGTATCAAGTTAGAAATAATACTACATATTATAAATACTAGTATAACATATCATGACTAAAATTATAATACGTAAATGTTGGGATTTGCCAGTCTTGATCAAATGGTCAATGTTCAAAGTATTCGTACTAGTAGTTAACAGTTTAGACAAGATGCATGCGTATCTAGACAAAGTTGGACAGCCAAAATGTTTCTATAGCTAAATCCGACAAAAAAATAAATTTGGCGTCACCATGCAATTTTTCTAGAGTTTCACAATGTAGCTATTATAAATTTCTTCATCATACGGCCCCACCGCTGAAAAGAATAGCCTTATTTTTTGTCCAGGATATGAGAGAAGAGGACACATGTCACACAAGTTGGCTAAAAAATTTGGAACCACATTTTGCACTCGAGAACCCTCTGCTCCGGTTTCCACTTTTCCTCAATTTGGAACCAACTCCATAGTTTAGGGAACTAGTTCCAAAAGCCAAAAAGCAAATATCAAACCACTTTTGGCTACACATTGTGGAAAATGTTGGGATTTATCAGTCTTGATCTAATAGTCAATGTTCAAAGTTATTCGTACTAGTAGGTAACAGTTTATACAAGATGTGTGTATCTAGAAAAATTTGAGTTCATTAAAAATTGGTTCAGAGTGAGTACAGAGAAACTAAAAAATAGCAAACTACTTACACCTGCATGTATCCTAGTGAGTTTAGGAGTACTCACAATATTGTTGGATGGTTCCGCCACTGGAGAATACATTTCCGTAGGTGATGGGTCCATGGCCCACAAGTAGTTGGTGCTGCTGCCGGAGATATTGGTGCCGACGTGGGAGAAGACAGTGCCGAGGGAGATGCTGCCAGGTCGCCGGTGAAGACAGGGCCTCTAGTGGAATAGACAGTGCAGCGAAGGATGATGCTCGAGCTGCCGGAGAAGTTGGCGCCACCGAAGGGTCAGAAAAGGATACTGACTTTGTGGCCACCGCGATCTCCATACTGGTAGATGATGTGGAAGTCTCTATAATATGGTGGACCTCGGGCTCGTCAAGATTATCCAGCATGTGTAAGATCTAGTCGGCTTTCCTGCTGAATCTCTAAAGATCCATTCTGCCTCAATTCCTGAAATGTAGGTGAAAGAAGAAGGGTGCTTCATAGAAATGGCGTTGGTGAGAGAGAAAGAGAGAAATGGGGGTGGGGTGGGGTGGGGCGTGTTAGCTCTGGGGATGTTTGAGAAATTGTGATCGGCTACTGTAGTTAGTGTCTGATAGCATTAGTTTGACCAGTTTCTATTCACTAGTACTAGTACTCTAATAAGTACTCCACTCTATAGGTGTATACATATATGGGATAGAGAGGACTACGTATAGTACAACTTGTGCTGCGACCTGGAAATTGGGAACAATAATCATATTGTTCGCTGCATGCAGTATGCTAGTTAGACGTATAGGTCACCTTATGGAGTACTCTGTACTACATATACTATATTAAACGGAGATTGTGTAAAAAAATTATGTTTAATCAAGTAAATTTACAAGGGTATAAAACTAGCTTTGAAAATCATACTAATCCATATGGAATATTATAGAATAATTAGTTCAATGATTAATAGGGAGCTACTCGCATTACATATGTATTAGTACTCCAGTACTGTACAACATTTCATTAGCAAATATAGTGGCCACATGACCTTTTTCTTTTTGAAATGCACCACCAGACTAGTTCCAATCTAAGACGTTAGCGAGGCTTGGGATAAAACAAAGTGGAGTCTTCATGAATGAAGGGTCAATGCATTCATTTAGCATATTATCTGATGAGAATGCAGTGTTTTTTGAGAAACCAACAGAGGTGTCCATACCATTCAGACTGAAGCGGCATATTTCAGGATGTGGAGGCTCATAAAGGCATATTGCATAGTGCGACGTAGACATAGTTGCTTCTCGTCAGATATCCTTAGGCCGGAGCCGACTACCGGCATGCCGAGTGGATATTTCACTCCAAGAAAAAGAGAGTACATTTCAAGTTCAGTAACCCTTGTCCATGGCTTACCTCGATGCAGTAACACATCAAGGTCTTTTAAGAACACCATGCATCCAAATTCAGAAGAATATGTGTGAACCGTGCGACCGCCACTAACAACATTAGGAAGAGACATACTAGCACAAATCGGGCATTGAACATCCTGCTCACACGCAATTCCCCGGGCAATGATGCGTAGAAGGCTGGAACAATCTAGAGAACTTGCTAACCACCACATACCATAATCATACTCGTGCTTGTGGCCCAGAGTGCCTTCGAGTTCATCCACCCATTTACCCATGGCTGGTGGCATTAGGGTCGGCACAGGAGCTGAAAAAGAAAAACGCAGTTCATTAAGAACATCTTTGGTTTGTAGGATTTTAAAAAATGAAGGAATAGGAAAAATACAATATTTGGATTGCACCATGGGAAAGAAGGTAGAAATATGTGTGAATAAATATGTGAATTTTATGGATTTATTCACGAAGAAACCCTATCAAAAGTAATACTAATAATATACATAGCAATCCTGACGAAAAATCCTATAGATACAAATGCTCTAAACTCATAGGGAAATCCTTTCAGACAAAGAGGGTAAAAATCATAGAATATGAAATAGTGCCATATGATAGCTTTGTAAAATAAGCATACATCCATGAATATGAAGCTAGTGCGCTATATATGGAGGTGTAATTACTAGGATAATAAGGACTCCGTGCATAATCACTGCCAATCTCAGTACGAGTCTTCTATGGACAATTACATCGGTGTAACTGAAATAGGTCAGGGGATCATTCGGAAGAACTATACATACATTTTGATGGTTGTGATGAACGATAACTAAGTCATCAAAAAGGGAAATAAGAGTGTAATATTCATATCTCTCAAAAAATGTGGAAACTTGGCAAATAGCTATCCTTTGGAGTATCATATGATGGCCATGATCGAAGAAAGTATCTAGGCGATTGGTGGATTCAAACGGCACCGGTGGGAGAAGAATCTTGTGACGAGTATACACGTTGACAAGTTCTTAGATGTATTGGAGGCCAACCGTGGCGATCCAATCACCATTGGAGCCTGCCCACTGTTTATTCGTGTTGTTCGGAATAACAACATCTGAGGAGAATCTGTCCAGCGATGACAGCCTACAGAGGAGGCTCTCGCCATCTAGCATGCAATCTCACGGTATATTAGTCGGTTGAGAATGAAGAACATATGGAAAGCCAAATGGATGAGAAACCAGCAGAGCTGCACTATATTTTGCTGAGTCAAGATGAAGTTTGGACAAACAGACGAGGATCATGGAGGTGATGATGTCACATATAGCTGTGAGTACTTCAAGGGGCCCTTCGGTAAACACCTCCTGAAATTGTCGAGAATCATCATCACTGCCCCTTGCTAGATCCAGCTATCTCAATGCACCTGTCGTGGCGACGGTGGTTGGGATTCGTTTGCTTGGGCTTTGGAAAAAGGGACGAGATGAAGAACAGACTCTGGAAACTAGGCGACGCGGAGGACGAATCAGAGTAGGGATAGAGGAAAGTGGAGCGAAGGAGAGGAATAGGGCAACTAGTGAAGTACTCGTTGAATAAAGCTAGGCTCTGTATTGTCTTGTGATATTAAATGTCCATGGAGATTCACATATCTCTGAGAGACTATACCTTGGAAAATCAAAAAGGGCAATGTGGGAGAGCGGTAAACTTGTACGAGTACAAAATAAACTTAGTTAAAATTGAATTCGGTCCATATGAGTACCAGCAAATTCGTCTAAAGCATGGAAATATTTAAAGATAATAATCTAAAACTCATGGATAAGGGCATCCACTATGTTGTCCAAAACCTTGTCCATTAAGGTATGAAAGTAGCCCTTATGGACTTCCATATACATAGTGGAAGCTATCCACAAGCTAAAAACCTTATTAAGGGTCACCCTTAAGCTTACTAGTAGTCCATAAGTATTAAAATATTGATATATAGTACACATAGCAATAGACAACAAATTTTAGTCACAAGACTATGAGAGGGTAGTTATTACATGTGGGTTCTTGACGTCTGAGTCTCTCAAAAAACTTGACTTCTGATATGTGGAGCATGCAAAATCTCCTTGCTAGCATCATCGATGATTCATCCTCAAAGGCACCCGTTCGGCTCTTGTAGGGATCATCTGTCTTCCTTCTCTTGTAAGATTCCGCACAATGATTTTGACTTTGTGCAATGGTGTCCAGAAAGGTAAGGCCCATGCCATGTCACCATCAACCTTTAACCAGATTTGAAGTATAGGTGGAACCTGTTCGGGTGGGAGCATAATGGAGCTCACAAGAAAGCGGGTTCCAATGAAGAACAATAAAGGGTAAATTCAGTACTTTTTTCCAGATAGGTAAACTCAGTTCAGTTTAACGGATTTGCTAGTTCTCAGGCGCATGAGAACATCTTATGTCCGAGTTAACCTGTTAGAGTATTGTACGTATACGATTGTTATGCTAGTTTAGGATAGCTAGGACTCTAGCCTAACTTGACTTGTACTCCAAGATGATCCCTGTACGTCTATATATACTCGCCCATGAGGCTCAATAATACATCCAACATATTATGCCAATCTCATAATCTTACATGGTATCAGCCTAAACCGATCCAACACCTAGCCGCCGCCGGCATGCTTCCTCCGCGCCGCCCCTGGGGAGGTCGATCTCCATGATCTCCGCCGGGGGCCGTGCAACCCGTACGCAAGGTTCGTCCGCCGATCTCTTGATTGGTTTTATTTTTTGGTTTACCGATCTTAGACCAGATTGCGTCGCCCATTGCCGTCATCATCGCCGCACCTCTACTCTGACCATCGGCACCGACGATCTACCGCGGACGGCTGCTACGCCTTCCTTGGAAGGCTATCGTCTTCGTCCGGGACTTCACCGACAACACCGCCATCGACTCCGATCTACGCGTCGTCCACGCCATGGCGCATACGGCGCATCGTCGGTCTGATCAACCGATCCCGCGTCTGTCTATGCCAAGCATGTCCGCGAGCACGTGTCTACCATCGATCGAGCTACTGGCTGCCGCTGCGCCGCCCGTGGTTTGGTCCATGCTACCAGGCTTCCAACGCGCCTTCCTTGGCGTGTACGTCACTAGTGGTCTCCCAGCCGCTACACCGACTTGCACCCTGCAGCTATGCCGCCCCCTCGGGTCATAGCATCGCTGCACGCAGTCTACTTCGCCGTCCCAGTGCATCGACGTCCTCGGATTTTAACGCGCCTACTCCTACAGGCGTGGATCGCCGCCGTCTACACATGGTCTTTGTCACGTCGCCGGGTTCTTCTTCGCCTACTTCGAGTACCGCCTTCAAGCCTCTCTAGGCGTCCAACATGACCACTTCGGGTCGTCGTTGGTTTCGCCGCCTTCTATGTCTTCTCCACCTCGAACTCGTCAGCATTGTCTTACGATACTGGCGCTCAGGTTCATGATGGCAACTACCCCTGCACGCCTGGTACTGGCAACACCGGTGCGTGCCTTCATCCCCGACGTGTTCCCGAGTCTGGCAAACTCGCGTCGGACGCCTCGTCTTCGTCAGTATGATAACGTCTTCTTCGGCATCGACACCTTCCTCTACGACTGCCTCGACCGCATCAGCGACGCATTCTTCTTGGCATACTAGGTTCTGGCAGAACCAAGATGTGCCTTCGTCCCCGACGTACGCCTAGTTCTAGCAAAACTTTGGTGCCGATCATACCCGACAGCTCGAACTGCATCGACTCTGGCATTGATCGACACCTTCGACCTGCCTCGACGCGTCTCTGTCATCCTCTTCACGTACTATGCGCTTGCGGCTTCATGTGCGGCTACATCGACACCAGCAACCCCGACCACGATATCGACCACGGCGACCCTTCGCACGGCTACATCGACCTCGGCACCGCTCCACTCTCTCCGCTCCCTCGACATCGGCACAAGGGCTTCCACCTCGCTTGAGCATCATTAGCCTCCTTTGCAGTCCAAGCATCAGCGCCGTGACATCGTCAGCCTACTGGTCTACTTCGGCACTCCAGTCTGACCGTTTGCGACGTTCTTGTTGTTCACGACGCTACTGTAACATCCCAAAAATACTAAGCTTGGATCATCAAACTCTAATCATCAAAATTAGGGTTAACAAAAACTTTTCTAAATAAAAATATGAAAGCATGCATGTGTGTATGCATCCCATTTTGAATTCTTTTGAATTGCCTTGTTTATGTGTTTCCTTGCTTGGAAAAGGATTCTTAGATGAAATAAACATTATCTAAACAATTCCCAAACTTTTCCCAAAGACAAATAAATCAAAATAAGCCAAATTGAGTGAATGGTCATTTTGACCAATTTAACTCCCATGCCTACTTTGGCTGTCCCAAACTTTCAGAACTTAACAGAAACTTATTTGGATCTTTACACCCCTTGATAGTACTCTTAACAAAGTATCAAGGACCACCTTGTGATCATCCAGAAACTTTCAAATGCATAGTTTAAATGACAATTCAATATTGAATCTTTATCATATGGGAAGATCCCACTTTTTCAAAAACCACTCAAACAAGCTCAACTTTCAAAACCCAAGCATCTGCAGACTCACCAGCACCAACCTCGCACACCCACCAAAAATCTTTTCAAAATTCAAAACTTGAATTCTTGCGGCCATTTCATCAAACACCTTACTGATTCAAATCAAATAAAATCCAAACACTATTTGGAGAAGTGATTTGAGCCTAAATTGTTCCCTCTCTGGTTGCAACTAGGCTTTAGTAGATCATCTAACTCATTTGTAAACATCTAGCACCACTGTATGCTTGGCAATGTCATCAATGGTGAACAGCCGAAGCCACCCATGTCACCCCAGTGTAGACAGCAAGCTAGGAGAGGAACTCGCCATGCCAACCTTGTCTAGGAGATCACCCATGCCTCACCGCCCCCTCTCGACCAGCCCTGCCTCGAAGACACCGACCAGAGCACCCAGGAACGCCGCGCTCGTGCCTCTGTCAACCATGCCGAGCGTGCGCCAGAGCGCCACCCTCGACACACGCCCACAGACCACGTGCCGCCCTCGCCGTGTGCATAAACGATCACCACCGACCTAGGAGACCGCCAGACATCCACGTTCGCCGCCCCATGCCTCACAGCCACCGCTCGCCGTCGAAGACGCTGCCTCTGCCACGCAGAGCATCACGTGTTCCAGACCGTTTGCCACCGCCCCTACATGCGCATTAAAGCCGTAGAGCATCGCCAGGAGACCACCAAGCGATCGCCACCGCCGGCCATGCCTCTAGTAGCCTGTAGCCATGTCGCCATCGTCGCCTGCCCATCCCGTTCGGTCTCGTCGTCGTGACTATAAATAGAGGCCACCCCCAGCCGAATTGAGCACACCATCTCACTCCCCTCTCCTCACTGATCGTTCCACCCTGTTCCCGAAGCAAGGCGAGCAGCGCTTCGCCGGAATTTCATCGGAGCCCGCCGCCTCTGGAGAAGAAGGGAGCCAGCGATTGGAGCCGCCCTAGGAGAAGCTGCCGGTACCAGGAGTTTCGCCGGCGTCGACTTCGTCGTTCGCCCACCTCGCCGACCCTCGCCTGAGCCCCGGTGAGCCCCCGATGACCCCCACCTGCTGCTTTAGGGTTCAGTCTCGCCGGCGTTGCTCGACGTGGACGACGACCCTCAGTCGTTGGATTAGAACTAGATCGAACGCACTTCATTGTCCCGTACCGCTTCGCACCCCCTGTCTCACTGATGCGTGGGGACAGCAACTTAAACAGCCCGCGTAAGCGCTGTGCTTAGCAGGCCGGCCCAGTATCGTTTCCCGCGCAGGCCACTAGTTTGAATTTAACCCTTTTCATTTTATTTCAAACACAGTTCTGTACCTAGTTTCAAAAATCAACCCATCTCGACTCATTGAACCAAATTGAATGAAACCAATTTTGTTAGAAAGGTCTGGAAATGCTGAATCCAAGCCCGTTGGATTCAAATCATTTGGATCTGTAGATCATCCTTGGTAAAAAAAACAAGGCAGAAGCTTTTCTGCATTCAAACATTTTTAATATTTAAACCATAATAGCTTTTGAGTTGATTCAAACCGTCAAAAATCACATTCAATCATACCTTTCAGAATATATAAAAATATATAGGTTTAATTACAAAAATAATGTTCAAGTAATAAAAGAATGCCACATAGGCATTTCTAGCCACTTTAGTTAATTAAAATAAAAGGGTAAAACCTTATTAAATTGTGACACCACTTTAAATCACATTCCCATGGACTAAAATATGTGGTGATGACATGTGTCAACATGATCCCATGTTTGGTTTGGAGAATATTAAATCTTAAGTAGTTTTTCAATGAGTAGAAATTACTGTTCTAAAAATAAAAGGAATAAAACCAAGCTTTAATCTTGTAATGTTAGTGATGATGCTAGATCATCTATAGGACCCCTTTTGCATGATGATTGCAAGTAGTTAAGTATTGTTTGGTGATTGTGTACCTCGTATTTATTTATAGACGCTAGTACCGACCAAGGATACGAGGAGGAAGGAGGATACTACGAAGAAGAAGCCGAGGAGAACTTCAACCACTGCTCTGCTCAAGGCAAGCCTAATACTACTAGTTGAATGTGCAAGCTAACACTTGCAAGATACTATACCTATGCAAGCAAATACTTGCTTGTTACCATGCCACTATATGCCTTAAGCATATATGATCAATACCACTTAATAAACCAATCCTAGTTTTACTTGCAAGCTTTCTACTTTATTTCTTTATCAAAGCTATTACTTAGAGTTTACTTAAGTGACTGGTAGATACTAGAAGGATTTTTGAAGGTTGCATAAAGAGCATAAAATTTGGCCTAAGCTAGATAATATTTATGTCATCCTAAGGCATGAGATTGAACTTAGTTGAAACTCCACTAGTTTACCACCCCTCATTAGTACTCACTCCCACTCGTAGATGCTACTTCTAAGCATAAAACTTGATCAAATTTAGATGGGAATACTTGGTGGAAAAATAGTTATGAAAACCTTGAAATGATGGATCATTCTATTGAAATGTTTTGGACATGTGTTTCCAAACACCAGATGATTTATGGTGATGAAAATGTTGAGGCATGAGCCTTAGCCCTTTATAAAACTGATGGTTGTCTGGATGCGATACCATTCCAATTTGACCATACAACCACAATACCCGAGAATTGGGTAGGGCTTGACTGGAAACTTATATACCTTAGTATTAGTTCCCTCACCACCAAGGTATGAGATGAAGCTACCTTGTGAAGATTGTCCACTTGTGCAGTACCCAAGATGACAGTTGGTCATGGTTGGTGTAACACCCTCAGAATCGACCCTATGCAAGTTCTAGCGCTTCCTGCCAAACCCGCATATAAACGATTCAAAGTTGCCCACCAGACACTTGCGTGCGGGTGGAAAACGAAGTAATATCATTACACAATAGTCCTCGATGGAACCCACAAAACAAACATATATATATACAACAGCGACTCAATGAGTCAAGAATACAGATATACAATACAAAGATCCAAATCACCTGGAAAATGATACAGCGTCCGAGTACGGACAAGATGCAAATTGAGCTAAGAGCCCTGAAGTATAACCAATGGCGTCCATAACCCTGCCCAGGCCAAGCCAGAAGGGTAACCCTGCTAACGACGTCGATCTCAAACCTTCTTAAACAAAAGGGGTGCCGACAAAGGGCAAAGGAAAAAGAGAGAGGTCAGTACTGAGGCCAGTACACGGCGAGTCTAGAATTCGGCGGTCCACGCCTACATAGGTATGGTGGACTGAAGCGGCAGCGCAACATGCACTAGACAACCTATAGAGACTCGATACAACTGTCGGCTATCAGAGAGAGATAAGAAAGATCTATTCGAAACCAGCCTGATACTACCACCAAACATACCCATCCTGGTATTTCCCCCTCGAGACCAAACGAGGAAGTCAACCGAGGAACTCACACAGTTGGCAGTTTTATTTATTCAGTTATCGTTGCAGCAATTACTAATCAGGTATAGATAGTCATCCTGATATAATAAGCAGTGGGCAATTTTAGTTAACCATTCCGTTGTAGTTGCAACACTTACTAGTCAGATACAATTAGCATCAGATATCCCAAACCCAGCAGTTGTTAGTACTTTTATTTAGCCATACCGTTGTAGTGAAGTTGATTACTAGTCATATCGGATACAAGTCAAATTTTTAACAGTAAACTTTAGTTATAGTTGTCTATGATCGAGAACTGTGCTCCAAGTCGTCCATAACCGCGGACACGGCTTCTCGAAAAGATTTAACCCTGCAGGGGTGCACCAAAGTTTCCACACGCACCTACACCCTTGTTGTCAGATCAGGTAGGTACAAGATCACAAAACATGCACCCAATGGTATGTCGACGGGGTTTCGGACACGACGTTTCCCAGACCCAAAGAAAGCAGATGGGGGCCACCCCACTAAGCTACCCGCAACAAAGTCGGCCGGCTCCGAGACGGACCCAGAGGTTTGTGATAATGGCTGTAAACGACTGGGAACCCGAAAGTGTGACTGGGCTTGTCGATACCGCAAAAACATTCCACGTTGGTTCCAAAATAGTAGAGGCGCTCCACGCGCAATCGTAAATAAAGCAGTAAAGCATGGCATAAGTACAGGATAGTAATAAAGCCCCAAACTACTTTGTGGCCCCCGGTACAGTACTTTGAAATCAGATACTAATCGATGGGGGTGCCCACACACCCCACCTGTGGTTAACGCGCTCGATCTCGGAACAGGTGTCAAGAACTCGGGGTCTTACGGGACACTAGTGAGCGGTTAAAAACCAAATATTGTCTATTACCCACTGGTGCCTCTGCATTATTTACCTACTTCAATTTTAGTTATTAATCAATAATTAAAACCATAATCATCTCCAACATAAAGCATATGGCAGTTTCCAACAACTGTGGTACTTGACGACTCACAACAACACTTGAGCAAGCAACTACGACACGCAAGGCCGACTATCTACCAAACAATAGGTAATAGGATGTGTCCAAGGCAATATAGGCTGCAAGGGATATCACGGGTACGAAACTAAAGCATTGCAACACAGATAGCAATAGATCAAAAGGAAGAAATAAAGAGTAGAAAGATAAAATAGGTAGAAAGGGGGAGAATGCTAGCCTGAAAACATTGCCGAAGGTTCATCCGAAGATCGGGTCGACACTCACATCAACTCATCGGCCTATTCCGTGAAGAAGCAAAGCACTAGAAGAAACACCAGATGCACTATTTAATACTACGGTAGAAGATCGGCATGATGCATGTATGATGTATGGCATGGCGAGGATGCGATGCATTTAGGCAATATTAAGCGGAACCGGGGTCCCGACAATTAGTTAGATGGTTCATGTTGTTTAGATACCCCACAATTTAATGTTGTATTAACAGGCCAAAATTATATCATCGGTTCGATGCACAAATTTAAATGGAACCAATATTAGACTAGATTTGTCCGCATATGGCCTCCATATTTAATTATGAGGTGAATCGGCAAAAGGCCCCCCAAACCACAAAATATGTATGCAAGCATGACAATTTAATATGCAACAAGTATATTATCTATATTACAAAAATATAGGGGTCTCGGGAAAAGGGGTCACACATTGGGGTCGAAGATCTTGGGGTCCAAAGATGTTTGAGGAAACGGGCTTGGTCTCGCCGGTATCGGTCTTCGGATCCTCGGGATTAGGTCTTCGGGCGTTCGTGAAGGACTTGTGGTTTTCGAGGGGTTCGGTTTGGTCTGAGGTTCCTTGATTCTTGGGATCTCTCTGCTTCATCTTGGTGTCCCGAACTGAAACCATGGGGTGGCAACACTTCAAGCGATGAGGCCTTGTCGACAATGCTCCTGAGCAAGTGGGTCTTCATATTGGACTTGGTAGCACCAAGGTTGCAACCACACAGAGAACTGCAAAAAGCAAGTCAGTGGCAACATCCATATATAAAACATGTCCAGAGGAAAACACCACATCGAGGACTGAACACGGTATCCTCAACACGATGTACCAACAGGCATGCAGAGCTTGACCTTGTAGGCGCACACACGAAGGAGGCCGGGAACGCATGGCATGGACAAGACAAGTGCGACGGCGGCTGTAGGGCGAGGTCGAGGTAGACGGAGGAGCGCTGCTGCGGTGATGGGCGCTGGGGCACCGGGCTCAGGAACAACAGGGCAGCCGCTGACGATGCGGGCGAGGCCGGCAGAGGGTGACGTGCTCGCAGCGGGAGTTGGTGGTGGAGTTCAGGAGAGGGTGGCCGACCGGCGGGGAAGCAGGGGCTCGACAGGAATGAGCGGCGGCGCAGGTTTGGCTGAGAGGACATAGGCACGAGCGAGCCGGCGACCTGTGCAGGGGCAGAGATGGGGATGGGAGCTTGCGTCCCTGGCAGCAGGGCTCGCGAGCAGGGGAAGGGGCACTGCAGGGCCTCGCGGGAGCAGGTAGCTGTGGCGGAGGCTCGTTGGCCGGGGTAGGCCTGGGTGCTTCTAGAGAAGACGGTGGCCGAGACGGCTTGGCGATAGGGAAAGGGGAGCACGGCGGCGGGATGGGGAAAATAGAGGAGGGAGGCGACGGGGGTTGCAGGAGGAATCGGGCGAGAGAGGCGCGGCTTGGGGTTCGACCGGGGCATGGTGGGACCAGGGAATCAGGGAGGTGGGGTTGGTGGTGTCGGTGGGACTGAGAAGAGGCCAGGTAGGGGTGGGTTCAGTTCGGTGTAGCGTGTAGGAGTGCGTGTGGGGCTTGGTTTAGCCGGGGGTGGTGGGGTGCAACCGGGTGGGTGGCGGTGGCAGGGTGGGTAGGACTAGGTGGTCTAGGTTTTGGTGGCTAGGGTGTTAGGGTTAGGGTTCAGCCGGTTGGGCCTTTTGGGCCTAGCCGGTTTAGGTCTAGATTTAGGTTTATTATTTGTTTATAAAAATATTCTATTTGTTTTGTTTTGTTTTAAATCTTTTTAGCAAATAGTTTAACAGATAACTATAAGACTTGTTTTGAAATAAGAGAAGAGGTATTGTTTCAGACAAAATAGTTTTTAGTTAAAATATTCTGAGAGCCAAAGATGCATGATGCCATGATGATGCACAAAGTTTTATTTAACATGCGATTTTCTAGTAGCGGATTTACCCGGGGTGCTACAGTTGGGAGGCCAAACTCACAGGAGAGGTACTTATACTGGGGCGTGTAATTGAAAGGATAGGATTGATTATCCACATACTGAGTATGGTGAATTCAGGATTTGTTCCTGATGGATGTATCGAATGTTGTGGTGAAGGTGTACAATCTCTGCAGAGTGTCAAACTATTCGAATAGCCGCGTCCGCGGTTATGGACAGTTGGAGTGGCCATACTGTTCCCCCGTCAGATGTTTTCAAAATGAATTGTGAAATGATTTAAGACTTTGACTTGACCACAACAGAGTTGTGGCATGAGATACAAGTTCCCACTTAGGTGTTATAAAACTTCAAATAGCATTCGTTGTTTCTAAACTTAATAGAGGTAAATCTGGCTTTTGCAAAACAACCCTAGAGCTTTGTGTCCTATTACAAAAACTTCACTTTACTCATGGCTTTATGACGTTATTATGTATTCCACTGATTGTGTTGTATTAAGACTGGATCATGAGATCCTTATTTGTGTAAGACCTTATGTATGGTTTGTAATGGATGATGTACTGTGGTATCTGTCAACTCCCGGATTTTTAAATCTCAGATGCCTGTTATGCCATACATCGCAATCCCAGGATTACCATTTTTGCGAGACATAACAGAATTGGATACCATAGTACATCATCCATTACAACCGTACATAAGTTCTTACAAAAATAGGGATCTCATGATCAAGTTCTTAATACAACATCAAGCAGCGGAATACGTAATAATAACGGTAGCGTAGGCGAAGCTCCATCTTCGGGTCACAGTAATGCCGACGATGGAGATGATCCTAGTTGTCGTAACCTTCCTGGGGTCCATCCTCCAGGTACTCCTCTTCATAGTCTGGCCATGGGAATAGCCAGGGACAAAGCCATGAGTACTCTTTAAGTACTCGCAAACTAATACTAACAAGTTAGAGGGGTTTTTGATAATAGGACACTAGGCTCTAGGGTTGTTTTGCAAAAGCCAGATTGTAAGGTTCCCAACCTTTAATAAGGCAGAGATCCCTGTGTTTACAATGCTAGTCCCTGGATCAATAGCTAGCATCTACAGTTAAGATGTAATATCAAGAAACAAAGGTCATAATACATCTTTATAACCAGGAATAAAATAATTTATTACATCTTACATAGCTCATTTGGCTATCTCATTACAATGTAGCAGAATATAACAATAGCATGGGGTCCTTCATCTTCAAAGTGCCACGGGCAGACATGTTGGTTGTAGACTTGTAATCCTACTTCACTAATATCAAACAAACCTGCAACATAACAAGTTACAGCCACAAGGGTCAATACATTTGAATTGTATTGGCAAGTGATACTATGGTAGTATAGTGGAGTCTATCATCTATATGCATTTGGCTAAGTGGATCTTAGGCTTACTTTGCTCAAAATAGATTTTCCTTATCATTTGAAAACTCTAAGTTTTTGTTTGACAAAATCTTTCCCAAGGCATCTCCCAATAGAAATTGGTGATCCTTCAACCCTTGTTCAACCACAAGTTTTTAACTTAGAAATTGGGATGAGGAGATTCTTGATAGCTTCCATGTCTTGATGCTCAAATTGTCCTTTGCCAGGGACATGGATAAGTACTTAGATTTTACACTCTGCAGAGGTGGTGCACTTTCCCCACAAGACTTGGTTTCACCAAGACAAGATCTTTCATAAGCCTTCCCTTAGACCAGAATGGACGCGTTCCAACCTATCATCCCCTACCACCAACTGTCCATTTGGCTAAGTTATTGCAACCTATATGATCCAGGCAGAGCCCATAATGCCAAGTGGTTGCACTTGAAGCTTCTCAACATTTGACATCTCAAATCTCTTTGTTCCTGGGTGGCATTCCACAAGTGTGATACACAAGGTTCACCAGTCCCCTAGCCTTGTGTAACCACTCAACACAAACCATTCCTTCCATTCCACCCAGGTGATTCATTCACTTAGTTGTTTTATTAAACAAAACACAAGTCCTTGACTTGGAAATATTCCATAGTATGAATATATATTCCACCCTTGTTTTCTATTAGATAAGCTAAGCATGATAGTAGTAGGAGTCTTAACTTAGGAAATTTCTACTAAGGTTTCATCTACTAGGATCTTAGCAAAAATTCCTTGCAAGTCCTACTTAGAAATATCACTAATGCATAGTGAAAATAATGGGACAAAAGTATGAAGCATCACTTGCCTTTTTGGTATAGATTATAAGTTCATTCCTTGATCTTTGCAATGTTCACACACTTCAAATCACTACAATTCAATCAAGCAAACAATATTTCAATCTACCATTCAACCAATTCATCACATAAAATGATAGAAACAAAACAATGCATGCAAGCATGCCAAACTTTGTTTTATTTACAAAAGTGGTTTACATTCTAAAACACTTATTGGTCATTTTATAAAGTGGCAAAACTATTTGCAAAAGATTTTACCTATAAATCATTTTCAAACCAAATCATTATTTTATGTGGTTGAAAATGTTTTTAGCAAAGTAATAGTTTTTATAGGGTTCACCAAATACATTTTCAAATCATAAAACTTGGTGTTTGGGGTCAGAGAGTTTAAATCAAAACATTTCCCAAAGGCTTTCCTCCAAAAGCATTTTTAATAAATAAACATTATTTTTATTTGACTAGAAATGGTTTAAATCAAAAGTTTATTCTTTTGCTTCACCAAATACATTTTTGAAACCACCAATTGATTCCTAGGGTTAGTAGGTTCAAAACAAACCATTTGCCAAAGATTTTATCTCAAAAATCATTTTAGAACAATTTTTATATCCTAAACATGCATACACAAGTTTCTGCAAAAACAATCAATTTAACAGAAGCTTTTTACTAAACAAAGTGCATGTTGGCTAGGGCTTGTCTTGCTGAATCCGTTGATATAAAATTTGCAAAATTTGGACGTGTAGATTAAAAGTTATAGATTTTACAAAATCTAGCATCTAATAGGTCAAATCTGTTTTAAATCAAACGGACAGGGACACGTGGCTGCTTGCTACTAGCTGGTACCGGTTCGTTTGGATCTGCACTGAGGGCCGTTGGATTTAAGTTACATCGCACGGTTCAGAGACTCTCGTACCCCTTCGCTTAAGTGACTCCATCTAAGCCTCAGGATCAAGATCTGAAGGTCCTAGTCTAATGACCAAGAACTGGCGGCGCTGGACTCTGACGTGTGGCTGCGGTGGCCTGGCAGTGGCGTCGCCGGTGATGCAGGAAGCAAGAAAGAGAGAGAGGGGGCTCACCTGATTCAGTAAATGATGCTGATGCTCAACATGCTCTCGGGGAGGCAGGGGGCGCACGAGGACGAAGGCAATTTCCTCGCCGGAGTTGTCCTCTGGCTCGGGCTCGTCCTGTTGAAGACGACGGTGGAGGTATGGTGCACGCCAGAGAGAAAAGGTAGTGTGGTTAGATGCGCGGGGTCACAGCGAGCATGTGCGTGTGAAGGATAGGGGTTAGGGCGGTCAGATTCTTACCAGGGGCTTCGCCGGAGAGGTAGCAGACGACGGCGGCGCTCTGTTGGAGATGTTGACGACGTTGCAGAGCACTCGCGGGCGAGTTGGAGCTACGGGGAGGTTCGCCAGGAGGTGGGGAGCAAGTGAGCATGGTCGAGGAGGCGAGGGGCGGCAGGGTTTGGCCGGAATCGACATCGGAGTCCGACGGAGACAGGGAGGTCGTCGAGAGCAATACGGGCAGCCTGAGGGCAGAGAGTGTGTGGTGTCTGAGGAGAAAAGAGAGAGGGAACATGGGCGATTAATACTGCATGGTTACAGCGAGGAATTAACGTGGCATTAGGGCGGAATCAAGCGGAGAAGTTAGTGCTGCAACGACAGCGGCGTTGGGGAAAGAAGGGGTCGTCGCGGGGAAGACGCTGGCGTGGGCGTGGGGTCGCTTGGCAGTGAGAGAGAGGAGGAGGAGGTGGGGTCCATCTGTCGGTATCTCTGCGGGTTTGTTTGCGAGTGAATAACGTTTCACTGCGGGGTAGATGGGTGGGCTGCTGATGGGCTTAATGGGCTAGGTCAGTTGGGCTGCTCCTTTTCACATTTTTTTTGTTCAGTTTGTTTTTATTTTTCCATTTCTTTAATTCTGTTTTGATTTTGAATAAGCAACTCAAACACTCATTTGAATTCAAACCTCAACCAAAATTTGTGTAGGTTTAAATACTGATTAGTATTACAATCTGAAGTCAATTTTTGGAATAAAAATTATTCTTTTTGGGGTCTTTTAATTATTCAAAAGGCCCTTGTTTTAAATCAAATAAGATTTAATAATATTCCAAACACCATTTAAATTCTTTAAACTTTCCAAATCTTTTCAGTAGGTTTTTATTTGTTTAATAGGGTGTCAAATAATTCATCTTGAATTATTTGGAAGGTATCTAATGTGATTCATAAATCATTTGAATTGGGTATTTGTTTTAATTCCAATGGAATTAAATATAGTTTTAATTCCCTAAATTTTATTTGGAAGATTTCTTTAATCTTAATTAAGTTGAATTAAACAACTTTTATTTCACTTGGGTAAATTCCAAAATACTATTTTCTCATGAATTATATAATTATTCTTATTAGAGATTTGTCTTTATTAAAATAGGGATAGAATGGTTAATGCCATTTTATTTTTATTTTGGTAATTCTTTATCCTTTTATTTTATTTGGATTTGGATTCTATTCATTCTATTTGCTTAATGGATTAGGCCAAGATTTAATTTGGTCTTTAAATATTCCTTATTTAATATTTCTTTCTTCATCTTATAAAATTCATATCTTTTTATTTAAAGATCCAAACTTGGTGACTCCAATTTGTAAAATCTTATTTAATATTTCTTTATACTTTTAAATATATTCAGGATCATTTGCTCACCATTTGGTATGGATTTTAGATAAGTGCTTTATTAGCTTTGGAATTTACTTTTCCTTATCTTATTAAATTCATAAGATTTTATCTATGGCTCCAAATTAAGTGAAACCAATTTATATGGTTTTATAATATTTCTATTTGTCTTTCTTGATCATTTGTAAATGTTTGTTTGACCAATTTTTGTATGGATCAAATACATAGGCTTGGAGATAACTTGGAAATGATTTTTATTCCAATTAGGGTTTAAGGGTTTTGGTTTTATTTTCCAAGTGTTTAAATTTTCAGATGCAATTAAAGAGAAATGCAATCCACTTAATTTGGGTTTTAGTTGGATTCAAATATTAATCAAAATTTGTTCAAGATGGTATTTTAAGTTTCCATTTCAAAACAAAAGTTTCTTCTCACCCTGATTTTCAATAATAATTTATTTTGCTTATTTATTTTCACATAACAAGATTTGGAAAATCTTGGGATGTGACAGGCTACCACCCTTAAAATAAATATCGTCCCAAGATTTGGGGAGGCTAGGGGTTACAAATTGGCTCAAAGCAACTAGGGTACTACCACCCTTAAAATTTTTCTAACTAGATTATATCTTGGCTTTCTTGGGATCTTGTGAAAACTTCTCTGGGCAAACATCTGCATAGTGTCCTTTGTTTCCACACTTGAAACATGTGACTAGGCTGAGATCCTTCATAGGCTTTATCTTGTGCTTCATCTTTTCTGGACAATTGCTTGCATAATGTCCTTGGTTACCACAGTTGTAACATGTGATAAGATTGAGTTCTTCACGTATCTTCTGTGGACAGGTTGATACATAATGGCCTAACTCTTTGCAGTTGTTGCACCACATTTGGCTAATCTCCTTATACTTTTTCTTCTTCTCTGGACATTCATTGGCATAGTGTCCCATTTCTTTGCAATGACAACATTGCACATGGCTTTTGTCCTTCTTTTTCTTGGGTTTCTCCGAAGCTAAGAGTGCTTCTAATTCATGTTCTTTATATGTTATCTCAAAGGTAGGAATGTTTTCTAGTCTCCTTGACCTTTTATTATTCCTTGTATAATACATATGTCTCCTCTTTGGTCCTTTAAATTGAGTCATATTGCATGGAGGTGCAAGCTGAGATTTTCCTTTGTCTTCATCCTTCTTGGTAGACTTGGCTCTCTCATGGTAGTCTGCAATCAGTTGTTTCACTCCACCTTGTTTCCTTTGTTGAACTATGGAATAGATGGGGCATTGGATAGGGACATGATTATTTCCTTCACATAAGTAACAAGTAGCTTGGTTTGTGGGTCATTGATTAGCTGGATGTTTCTCTTCACAATTGGGGCATTGATCTTCATGCTCTTTGGAAGTGTGATCCTTGTCTCCACAAATATTGCAAGCTTGGGTTCCTTCTAGAATATCATCTTTGTCATCCTTGTTGTCACAAACTCCTTTGGAAGAGTTGTTTCCCATGTTGATGATTTGATCTGTCACCTTATGCAACAATTGGGTTTGGGTTTCCAAAAACCTTTGCATGGTTGGATCTACTTAACTAGTGTTGGCTATAAATTGAGCTGTCACTTGGTTCAACTAGGTTTGGGTTACTATGAGTTCTCTCATGTTGTCCTCTTGGTTGTTGTTGTCGTCACCATCCTTGATGTTGGTGTTTCTTGGAGTAGTCATCTGTTTGGGTTGGATTGGGATTAGAATAGGCAAAATATTTCTAAGGAATCAATTCCAATCACACACATCACAATTCACACTGGCAATGTGCAAGCAATCACAAACAAACATTCCACTCAAACAACAAGTCTCAAGCATATTTTTAGGCAACCAAAAATATTTTTGTTACACCACTTAAGTTGGTGGGTTTGATTTAATCTAAATATGGTGGTCCAACTATATGGTTCACTTGAAATCATTCTATCCTTCTTGGTTGATTCTTCTTGAACAAGATGTTTGTATCCTTAGAGAATTTCTTGCATCTTGGTCTCAAACCTTCAATGGTGATGATAACTCTTTCTAAGTTGTGTTTCCTTAGTCTTCAAGTCTTGAGCAACAATTCTTGTCTCACTTGTAGTCCTTAGTTATATCCAAGGTTGAAGTCTTTGTTGGGAATAAGGTTGAAATCACTTGAAGATGTTGAAGTCATTAGATTTGGTGAAGTCCTTTGCTCATGGTGAAGTCTTTGGCCATGGACAAGGCTTTATCCATCAAGTTTGAAATAGAAGAGATGTAGAGTCAAAACCAAAATGGTTGAGGAAGAGTTTACAAGATTGTTTGTAAATAAGTTTTGGAACAAATACAACTCTTATTTTTCTAAGGGGTTTGTCCAATCCTAGGTTTACAATCCTACAGGCAACACAATGCTCTGATACCATCTGTAAGGTTCCCAACCTTTAATAAGGCAGAGATCCCTGTGTTTACAATGCTAGTCCCTGGATTAATAGCTAGCATCCACAGTTAAGATGTAATATCAAGAAACAAAGGTCATAATACATCTTTATAACCAGGAATAAAATAATTTATTACATCTTACATAGCTCATTTGGCTATCTCATTACAATGCAGCAGAATATAACAATAGCTTGGGGTCCTTCATCTTCAAAGTGCCATAGGCAGACATGTTGGTTGTAGACCTGTAATCCTACTTCACTAATATCAAACAAACCTGCAACATAACAAGTTACAGCCACAAGGGTCAGTACAATTTAATTGTATTGGCAAGTGACACTATGGTAGTATAGTGGAGTCTATCATCTATATGCATTTGGCTAAGTGGAGCTTAGGCTTGCTTTGCTCAAAATAGATTTTCCTTATCATTTGAAAACTCTAAGTTTTTGTTTGACAAAATCTTTCCCAAGGCATCTCCCAATAGAAATTGGTGATCCTTCAACCCTTGTTCAACCACAAGTTTTTAACTTAGAAATTGGGATGAGGAGATTCTTGATAGCTTCCATGTCTTGATGCTCAAATTGTCCTTTGCCAGGGACATGGATAAGTACTTAGATTTTACACTCTGCAGTGGTGGTGCACTTTCCCCACAAGACTTGGTTTCACCAAGACAAGATCTTTCAGAAGCCTTCCCTTAGACCAGAATGGACGCGTTCCAACCTATCATCCCCTACCACCAACTGTCCATTTGGCTAAGTTATTGCAACCTATATGATCCAGGCAGAGCCCATAATGCCAAGTGGTTGCACTTGAAGCTTCTCAACATTTGACATCTCAAATCTCTTTGTTCCTGGGTGGCATTCCACAAGTGTGATACACAAGGTTCACCAGTCCCCTGGCCTTGTGTAACCACTCAACACAAACCATTCCTTCCATTCCACCCAGGTGATTCATTCACTTAGTTGTTTTATTAAATAAAACACAAGTCCTTGACTTGGAAATATTCCATAGTATGAATATATATTCCACCCTTGTTTTCTATTAGCTAAGCTAAGCATGATAGTAGTAGGAGTCTTAACTTAGGAAATTTCTACTAAGGTTTCATCTACTAGGATTTCCCATGGCATAGTTTATACTTAGCAAAAATTCCATGCAAGTCCTACTTAGAAATATCACTAATGCATAGTGAAAATAATGGGACAAAAGTATGAAACATTACTTGCCTTTTTGGTAGAGAGTATAAGTTCAGTCCTTGATCTTTGCAATATTCACACACTTCAAATCACTACAATTCAATCAAGCAAACAATATTTCAATCTACCATTCAAGCAATTCATCACATAAAATGATAGAAACAAAACAATGCATGCAAGCATGCCAAACTTTGTTTTATTTACAAAAGTGGTTTACATTCTAAAACACTTATTGGTCATTTTATAAAGTGGCAAAACTATTTGCAAAAGATTTTACCTATAAATCATTTTCAAACCAAATCATTATTTTATGTGGTTGAAAATGTTTTTAGCAAAGTAATAGTTTTTATAGGGTTCACCAAATACATTTTCAAATCATAAAACTTGGTGTTTGGGGTCAGAGTGTTTAAATCAAAACATTTCCCAAAGGCTTTCCTCCAAAATCATTTTTAATAAATAAACATTATTTTTATTTGACTACAAATGGTTTAAATCAAAAGTTTATTCTTTTGCTTCACCAAATACATTTTTGAAACCACCAATTGATTCCTAGGGTCAGTAGGTTCAAAACAAACCATTTGCCAAAGATTTTATCTCAAAAATCATTCTAGAACAATTTTAAATCAAACGGACAGGGACACGTGGCTGCTTGCTACTGGCTGGTACCGGTTCGTTTGGATCACGCACTGAGGGCCGTTGGATTTAAGTTACATCGCACGGTTCAGAGACTCTCGTACCCCTTCGCTTAAGTGACTCAATCTAAGCCTCAGGATCAAGATCCAACGGAAAACGTCTAATGACCTAGAACTGGCGGTGCTGGACTCTGACGCGCGGCGGCGGCGGCCTTGCAGTGGCGTCGCCGGCGATGCAGGAAGCGATAAAGAGAGAGAGGGGGCTCACCTGATTCGCTAAACGATGCTGATGCTCAACGTGCTCTCAGGGAGGCAGGGGCGCACGAGGACGAAGGAAATTTCTCACCGGAGTTGTCCTCTGGCTCGGGCTCGTCCTGTTGAAGACGACGGTGGAGGTACGGTGCACGCCAGAGAGAAAAGGTAGTGTAGTTAGATGCGCAGGGTCACGTCGAGCATGTGCATGTGAAGGATAGGGGTTAGGGCGGTCAGATTCTTACCAGGGGCTTCGCCGGAGAGGTAGCAGACGATGGCGGCGCTCTGTTGGAGATGTTGACGATGTTGCAGAGCACTCGCGGGCGAGTTGGAGCTACGGGGAGGTTCGCTAGGAGGTGGGGAGCAAGTGAGCGTGGTTGAGGAGGCGAGGGGCGGCAGGGTTTGGCCGGAATCGATGTCGGAGTCCGACGGAGACAGGGAGGTCATCGCGAGCAATACGGGCAGCCTGAGGGTAGAGAGTGTGTGGCGTCTGAGGAGAAAAGAGAGAGGGAACATGGGTGATTAATACTGCACGGTTATAGCAAGGAATTAACGCGGCATTAGGGCGGAATCAAGCGGAGAAATTAGTGCTGCAACGGCAATGGCGTTGGGGGAAGAAGGGGTCGTCGCGGGGAAGACGCTGACATGGGCGTGGGGTCGCTTGGTAGTGAGAGAGAGGAGGAGGAGGTGGGGTCCATCTGTCGGTGTCTCTGCGGGTTTGTTTGCGAGTGAATAACGTTTCACTGCGGGGTATATGGGTGGGCTGCTGATGGGCTTAATGGGCTAGGTCAGTTGGGCTGCTCCTTTTCACATTTTTTTTGTTCAGTTTGTTTTTCTTTTTCCATTTCTTTAATTCTGTTTTGATTTTGAATAAGCAACTCAAACACTCATTTGAATTCACACCTCAACCAAAATTTGTGTAGGTTTAAATACTGATTAGTATTACAATCTGAAGTCAATTTTTGGAATAAAATTTATTCTTTTGGGGGTCTTTTAATTATGCAAAAGGCCCTTGTTTTAAATCAAATAAGATTTAATAATATTTCAAACACCATTTAAATTCTTTAAACTTTCCAAATCTTTTCAGTATGTTTTTATTTGTTTAATAGGGTGTCAAATAATTCATCTTGAATTATTTGGAAGGTATCTAATGTGATTCATAAATCATTTGAATTGGGTATTTGTTTTAATTCCAATGGAATTTAATATAGTTTTAATTCCCTAAATTTTATTTGGAAGATTTCATTAATCTTAATTAAGTTGAATTAAACAACTTTTATTTCACTTGGGTAAATTCCAAAATACTATTTTCTCATGAATTATATAATTATTCTTATTAGAGATTTGTCTTTATTAAAATAGGGATAGAATGGTTAATGCCATTTTATTTTTATTTTGGTAATTCTTTATCCTTTTATTTTATTTGGATTTGGATTCTATTCATTCTATTTGCTTAATGGATTAGGCCAAGATTTAATTTGGTCTTTAAATATTCCTTATTTAATATTTCTTTCTTCATCTTATAAAATTCATATCTTTTTATTTAAAGATCCAAACTTGGTGGCTCCAATTTGTAAAATCTTATTTAATATTTCTTTATACTTTTAAATATATTTAGGATCATTTGCTCACCATTTGGTATGGATTTTATATAAGTGCTTTATTTGCTTTGGAATTTACTTTTCCTTATCTTATTAAATTCATAAGATTTTATCTATGGCTCCAAATTAAGTGAAACCAATTTATATGGTTTTATAATATTTCTATTTGTCTTTCTTGATCATTTGTAAATGTTTGTTTGACCAATTTTTATATGGATCAAATCCATAGGCTTGGAGATAACTTGGAAATGATTTTTATTCCAATTAGGGTTTAAGGGTTTTAGTTTTATTTTCCAAGTGTTTAAATTTTCAGATGCAATTAAAGAGAAATGCAATCCACTTGATTTGGGTGTTAGTTGGATTCAAATATTAATCAAAATTTGTTCAAGATGGTATTTTAAGTTTCCATTTAAAAACAAAAGTTTCTTTTCACCCTGATTTTCAACAATAATTTATTTTGCTTATTTATTTTTCACATAACAAGATTTCGAAAATCTTGGGATGTGACACAGATTTATCTCTACTAAGTTTAGAAGCAACGAATGCTAGTTGAAGTTTTATAACAACTAAAAGGAAACTAGTATTTCATATCACAACCCTGTTGTGGTCAAGTCAAAGTCTCACTTTGTTTCATAAGTCATTTTGAAAAGTCTGACGGGGGATCAGTATGGCCACTCCAACTGTCCATAACTGCGGACGCGGCTATTCGAATAGTTTGACACTCTGCAGAGATTTTACACTTTCACCACAACATTCGATACATCCGTCAGGAACAAATCCTGAATTCACCATACTTAGTATGCGGATAATCAATCCTAACCTTTCAATTACACGCCCTAGTATAAGAACCTCTCATGTGAGTTTGGCCTCCCAACCATGACCAACTGTCATCTTGGGTACTGCACAGGTGGACCATCTTCACAAGGTAGCCTCAGCTCAGAACTTGGCCGTGAGGGAACTAATACTAAGGTATATAAGTTTCCAGTCAAGCCCTACCCAATCTTCGGGTATTGTGGTTGTACGATAAAATTGGAATGGTATCGCATCCAGACAACCATCAGTTTTATAAAGGGCTAAGGCTCATGCCTCAACATTTTCATCACCAAAATCATCAAGTGTTCGGAAAGACATGTCCAAAACATTTCAATAGAATGATCCATCATTCCAAGGTTTTCATAACCATTTTTCCACCAAGTATTCCCATCTAAAGTTGATCAAGTTTTATGCTTAGCACTAGCATCTACATGTGGGGGTAAACATGAACGAGGGGTGGTAAACTAGTGGAGTTTTAACTAAGTTCAATCTCATGCCTTAGGATGACATCAAGATTATCTAGCTTAGGCCAAATTTTATGCTCTTTATGCAACCTTCACATATATCTCTCTAGAATCTACAAGTCACTTAAGTAGACTCCAAGTAATAGCTTTGATAAAGAAATAAAATAGAAATCTTGTAAGTAAAACTAGGCTTGGGTATCATCAAATATGTCCAACCAATCATGCTTAGTGCATTGCATATGTTATCCAACTTTCATAACTGCAAGTGTTAGCTTGCACATTCAACTAGTAGTATTAGGCTTGCATTAGTGTTAATATAAGCTTGCAAGTATTGGATTGCATAGGTATAGTATCAGCTTGCCTTGTGCAGAGCAGTGGTTGAAGTTCTCCTCGGCTTCTTCTTCGTAGTATCCTCCTTCCTCCTCGTATCCTTGGTCGGTACTAGCGTCTATAATTAAATACGAGGTGCACAATCACCAAACAATACTTAACTACTTGCAATCATCACACACAAGGGTCCTATAGATGATCTAACATCATCTCTAACCTTACAAGATTAAGGCTTGGTTTAATTCCTTTTATTTTTAGAAAAGTAATTTCTACTCATTGAAAAACTACTTAAGATTTAATATTCTCCAAACCAAACATGGGATCATGTTGACACATGTCATCACCACATATTTTAGTCCATGGTAATATGATTTAAAGTGGTGTCACAATTTAATAAGGTTTTATCCTTTTATTTTAATTAATTAAAGTGGCTAAAAATGCCTATGTAGCATTCTTTTATTACTTGAACATTATTTCTGTAAGTAAACCTATATATTTTTATATATTCTGAAAGGTATGGTTAAATGTGATTTTTGAGAGTTGGAATCAACTCTAAAGCTATTATGGTTTAAATTTGAAAAATGTTTGAATGCAGAAAAGCTTTTGCCTTGTTATTTTTACCATGGGTGATCTATAGATCCAAATGACTTGAATCCAATGGTCTGGGATTCAGCATTCCCAGGCCTTTCTAACAAAATTAGTTTCATTCAATTTGGCACACTGAATCGACCTGGGTTGATTTTTGAAAATGGGTATAGAAGTGTGTTTGAAATTAAATGGGAAAGGTTTAATTCAAATAATTGGGCTGCGCGGGAAAAGTTAACGGGCCGGCCTGCTAAGTGTATCGCTTCCGCGGGTTGCTTAAGTGGCTGTCCCCACTCGTCAGTGAGACAGGGGTGCGAAGCGGTATGGGGCGATGTGAGTCGTTCGATTGGGTTCTAATCCAACGGATGAGAGTCATCGTCGACGTTGGACAACGCCGACGAGACAAAAACATAGCGCAGCTAGTGGGGGTTGTTGGGGGTTCACTAGGGTGCAGGCGAGGGTCGGCGAGGCGGGCGAACGACGAAGTCGACGACGGCGAACTCAGAGGTGGTCACGGCAGCTCCTGGGGTGGACGAAATCGATGGCGCCCTTCTTCTCTAGAGGCGGCGGGCTCCGGTGAAATTCCGGCGATGCACGGCTCGCCTTGCTCTGGAACTGAGGTGGGTTGGTTCTAGGTGAGAGAGGAGTGGAATGGTGTGAAGAATTCGAGCAGGGGAGTCCTCTATTTATAGTCTCGACGGTGAGACCAAACGGCACAGGAGGGCGATGGTGGCGACATGGCTACGGGCTGCTAGAGGCATGGCCGGCGGTGGCGATTGCTTGGTGGTCTCCTGGCGATGCTCTACGGCTTTAATGTGTTTGTAGGGGCAGTGGGGTTTGGTCTGGAACACGCGACGCTCTACGCGGCAGAGGCGGCGTCTTCGACGGCGAGCGGTGGCTGTGCGTCACGGGGTGGCAAACGGGGATGTCTGGCGGTCTCCTGGGTCGGTGGTGATCATGTATGCACGCGGTGAGGGCGGCGCGCGGTCTGTGGGCTTCGGTCGAGGGTGGCGCTCTGGCGCATGCTCGACACGGTTGGCAGAGGCACGGGCGCGGCGTTCCTGGGTGCTCTGGTCGGTGTCTTCGAGGCAGGGCTGGTCGAGAGGGGGAGGTGAGGCATGGGTGATCTCCCAGACAGGGTTGGCGTGGCTAGTTTCCTTCCTAGCTTGCTGTCTACACTGGGGTGGCAAGGGTGGCTTCGGCTGTTCACCGTTGATGATATTGGAAATATCACAGTGGTGCTAGTGCTTGGTTAATCTTGCTAGATGATCTACTGAGATGGTTGTGAGCTAGATAGGGAACCAGTTAGGCTCAAAACACTGCACACTATAGTCTTTTGATTTTGTTTGATTTGTGTCTGCCAAGTGTGTGATGAAATGGCCGCATGAATTCAAGTTTTGAATTTTGAAAAGATTTTTGGTGGGTGTGCTAGATTGGTGCTGGTGAGTCTGCAGATGCTTGGGTTTTGAAAGTTGAGCTTGTTTGAGTGTTTTTTGAAAAAGTGGGATCTTCCCATATGATAAAGATTCAATTTTGAATTGTCATTTAAACTATGTATTTGAAAGTTTCTGGATGATCACAAAGTGGGCCTTGATACCTTGTTATGAGTACAATCAAGGGGTGCAAAGATCCAGAGAAGTTTCTGTTAGGTTCTGAAAGTTTGAGACAGCCAATGTAGGCATGGGAGTTAAATTGGTCAAAATGACCATTCCTTTATTTTATTTGTTTTGATTTACTTGTCTTTGGGAAAATTGTGGGAAATGTTTTAGATGATGTTTATTTCACCTAAGAAACATTTTACAAGCAAGGAAACACACAAACAAGGTGGTTCAAAAGAATTTCAAATTCAATGCATATTCATATGCATGCATTCATAACTTTATTTAGAAAAGTTTTTGTTAACCCTAATTTTGATGCTTAGAGTTTGATGATCCAAGTTCAATATTTTTGGGATGTTACAAACCTTCCCCCCTTAAACAAAATCTCGTCCCGAGATTTGAAAAAGGACAAAAAGATTACCTAGGATTTGAAAAGATCGGGAAACTCTGTCCTGATGTGATCTTCGCGCTCCCAGGTAGCTTCCTCTTCGGTGTGGTTGCTCCATTGAATCTTGAGAAACTTGATGCTTCAGGTTTGGGTAGTTCGAAAATCTTCTTCCAAAATATGGATGGGTACTTTGGGATAGGTCAGGTCATCGTTGATCTCTATGGTCCGGTGGTCGATATTTTTGAACACTTCGGTCTTCTCTGGGACTTCGAGACACTTGCGAAGTAACAAGATATGGAACATGTTGTGCACGCCTGACATTTCTTTGGGTAGTTCCAATTGATATGATACTTCTCCTCGACGGTTCAGAATCTTGAAAGGTCCGAGATATCTGGGGGCTAACTTTCCTTTTAGTTGGAAACGCTGCATTCCCTTCAATGGCGACACTTTCAGATAAACAAAATCTCCTATGTTGAAGGCGAGATCTCTACGTCTCTTGTCGGCGTAACTCTTTTGTCTGGATTGGGCTGTCTTGAGGTGCTCACGAACCTTGGGAACCTTCTCTTCTGCTTCTCGTAGGATGTCGGGTCCGAAGACCTGACTCTCTCCTACTTCCGACCAGTTCAAAGGGGTGCGACACTTCCGTCCTTACATGAATTTAAAGGGGGCCATTTGCAAACTGGCTTGATAACTGTTGTTTTATGAAAATTCTGCGAAGGGCAGACAGTCTTCCCACTTGGATCCATATTCTAACACACATGCTCTCAGCATATCTTCGAGTATTTGATTTACTTGCTCCGTTTGTCCATCGGTCTGAGGGTGATATGCGGTGCAGAAATCTAGACGGGTTCCTAAACCTTCTTGGACTTTCTTCCGAAATCCTGAGGTAAACTGAGTTCCTCGGTCTGATACGATGTTCTTGGGGACTCCATGCAAACTAACGATTCTAGCGATGCACAACTCTGCTAGTTTCGAACTCTGATATGTGGTCTTGACGGGTAAGAAATGGGCAACTTTGGACAATCTGTCCACTATGACCCAGATAGAGTCATTTCCCCTACTAGAAGTAGGCAGTCCAGTGATAAAGTCCATTCCTATAGAATCCCATTTCCATTCCGGAATCTGCAAGGGGTGCAACAATCCAGCGGGTCTTTGATGTCCTGCCTTGACTCGCTGACATATATCACACTTGGCGATATAGCTTCCGATTTCTCTCTTCATCTTATGCCACCAAAATTGCTCTTTCAAATCTTGATACATCTTAGTTCCTCCGGGATGGATAGAATAAAGAGTATCATGAGCCTCCTTCAAGATAACTTCTTTCAACTTAGAATCTGATGGTACACAAAGGCGTCCTTTGTACCACAAAACTCCTTCTTTGTCCTCGGTGAATCCGGGTAATTTGCCTGTACCGACACGACGCTTGATTCCGTCAATACTAGCATTTCCCTTTTGCGCCTCTTTTATATGACTGATCAAAGTGGGCTGGAGTTCTATGCTAGCCAAAAATCCTTCACTTACTAATTCCATTCGAAAATCTTCCATCTCTTTGTGCAAACTTGGTTGCTCCGTCAAAATCATGGAGTTCAAGCGGCACGGCAATCTGCTAAGGGCATCGGCTACCACATTGGCTTTACCAGGGTGATAGTGAATGTCTAGGTCGTAATCCTTGATTAGCTCAATCCATCTTCTCTGCCTCATATTCAGCTCCTTCTGAGTGAATATATACTTTAGTCTCTTGTGATCCGTATAGATCTCACAACAGTTTCCCATCAGGTAATGCCTCCATGTCTTCAGGGCTAGAACTACGGCTGCGAGTTCGAGGTCATGGTTTGGGTAATTTTTCTCATGTTGCTTCAGTTGTCGAGATAGATAAGATATAACTTTGCCTTCTTTCATCAGCACACATCCGAGACCGATCTTGGATGCATCACAATACACATCGAAGGGCTTCGTGATATCTGGCATGATCAAGATTGGGGCTAAAATCAATCTTCTCTTGAGTTCTTGAAAACTCGCTTCACATTTCTCGGTCCATTCAAACTTCTTGTCCTTCTTCAGCAATTGGGTCATGGGTCTGGCGATACTAGATAATCCTTCTACGAATTTACGGTAATATCCCGCCAAACCGAGAAATGCACGAACTTGGGTTTGAGTGGTTGGAGCTTTCCAATCTTCTACATCTTTCACTTTGGCAGGTTCAACGGCAATTCCTTCGGCTGATACAATGTGACCGACGAATCCTACCTGCTGTAACCAGAATTCACATTTGCTAAACTTTTCATACAGCTGATGCTCTCTAAGGGTTCCAAGAATGGTCCTTAGGTGTAGCTCATGTTCTTCTTCTGATTTGGAATAGATCAGAATGTCATCGACAAAAAGAACGACAAACTTATCCAAGAAGTCCATAAAAATCTTATTCATGAGATTCATGAAATAAGCAGGGGCATTGGTTAGTCCGAAATACATGACTGTATACTCATACAATCCATATCTGGTGGTAAAGGTAGTCTTTGGAATATCCTCTGCACGAATTTTGAGTTGATGATAGCCACTTCTAAGATCAATCTTAGAGAACACCTTGGCACCAGTCAACTGATCAAAAAAATCTTCTATCTTGGGCAAGGGGTACTTGTTCTTGATGGTGACATCATTCAATTTCCGATAATCCGTACACAAACGGTTACCTCCATCCTTCTTGTCCACAAACAAGACAGGTGATCTCCATGGTGACGCACTTGGTTGAATCAATCCAATTTCCAGCATGGAATCCAGCTTGTTTTCTTCGTTCGCATGAGTTCGACGGGTTCATACTATAGGTTCTCTGGGCTATGGGTCCTGTTCCGGGGATTAGTTCGATGATAAACTCGATATCCCGATCTAGGGGCATACCGGGCAAAACATCTGGAAATACATCAGGGTATTCACAGACTATCCGGACTTGGTCAATGGTAGGTTGGGCTATACTCTTGTTGCACTTGAATTGGCGAGGTAAGGTTTCAGATATATGCTCGACTGATATTCTGGCTGTACTGGTCATGGTTATGGCTTTCTTGGCACAGTCAATCAATCCTTTATGTTTGGACATCCAATCCATTCCTAGTACTACTTCCAAACCTTTAGTTCCGAGTACTATCAGATTTGCATAAAAATCTATGCCATGGATTCGGATAGGGATGGATTTGCAAATTTGCCTAGCCTTAGTGGTTGATCCAGGAATTTGAACAATCATAACATGCTTCAGTTTGGTTGGTTGAATTTTACTAGTGCATGCAAATTCTTCGGTGACAAATGAACGCGATGCACCAGAATCAAACAACACTCTTGCAAGTACTGAATTAACAGAAAACATACCCAAAGACGGCGCTTCCTGAGCTTCTTCAGCATGCATGAGAAAAAGACGGTCGTTGCGGTTGAGTGAATTCCCTGGGGCAAATCTTCTTCCTGGCTGAACACGACGCTGCTGCTGAGCTGGGGCATTGGCATTGGGGGCTGTAGCATTGTTCTTGTTGGGGCACTCGTTGGAATAGTGGCCTTTATTTCCACAGTCATAACAAGTCACTTGCGACTTGTCCTTGGCTGCTACAGGCACAGCATTGCTTCCAGTCCTAGGGGCACAGTTGGTGTTGGCGGTAGCATTGTTGTTGTTGAATTTGGGTGGGGCATGATTGAAATTGCTAGAGTTGCCGGGGTTGTTGTGATTTCCTCCGGGCCTAGGGTTTCCATGGTTGGGGTAGGTCGGACGGTTCATCGGGGGTCTGTTGGTTCTTCGGGCAAATCCTGGAGATGGATTGGGGCGATACTTTGGGGTCTGATGGGTTCCTGGTTGATGCATCATGCGACGCTTGCGGTTCTCATTGGCTTGGTTGATCTGTCCTTCCATTTGGATAGCTGAGTCGACAAGGGCTTCAATATCAGCAAAGGGGATATTGACTAACACAGTCTGCATCTCGTCATGCAGACCATTCAGGAATCTTTCTTTCTTCTTGGCTTCGGTGTCGATCTCATCCGGGGCATACCTAGCTAATGACAAAAATTTGTCACGGTATTCCACTACAGTCATCCTTCCTTTCTTCAGCTCGCTAAAATCGTCTCTCATTCTCTTGATTAAACCTGGTGGTACATGGGTTCTGCTAAACTTGACCTTGAATTACTCCCAGGTCATCATCTGGCCTCCGGTCATTGCGCGAACACTGTTCCACCATGCCCTGGCATCTCCTGCTAGATAGTGGGTGGCGAACAGAACTTTCTCGTTGGCTTCCACTCCGGCGACTTGTAGGTTATTTTCCATGGTTTGCAGCCAATCATCAGCGTCTAGGGGTTCTTCTGACTTAGTGAAAACAGGTGGGTTGGTATTCTGGAAATTCTTGAGCTTAGATCCATGGTTGTCCTGATTTCCATGGCCTTGGTTGTTGTGGGCTAGCTGGGCTATCTGCTGAAGGGTGGCTAGGTTGGCTTGACGTTCCGCTCTTTCAGCTTCACGGTCAGAAGTCAACATTTGCATAATCTGCAACATCGGGTCCGGGTATGAACCACTTCCTCCACGTGGCATCTGAAGATCGAGATAGATCATGAGAAAAGAGGGAAATTTCTAAGTTTTTGGGTCTTTGAATTTTTTTTAAAGTTTGACTCAGATTTTCTAGCAACTTGCTTTTTCATTCATTCATAGCACACGATACAACACACACCACCACAAAGAAAAACAGATGGTTTTAAGAACCATTCTAAGAACTACGATATGGTGGGACCGAATACTACTCACTACGCTAGTGCTCAAGTGCTACTACTCCTCGGAATCTGTGGCCTCATCATCATCGATGAAGGCGAAATCGTCTTCATCGGTGAAGAAATCCATAGCCCGATCCTCCAGAAAATCATCGTCATCGCTGAGATAGGAGTAGGGGTCTCCACGAAGATCCTCTCCGGCATTCTCCCTTTCCTCCAACTACATGTCTCTCTCGTGGATGGTCTCCTCCAAAGATGAGATGCGGTGGCGAAGGCGGGCAATGATGCGCTCCTTCTTGTCGAGCTGATGGCGGCGAGACTTGCGATCCTTTGCTAGCATGGCGATGGTTTGGTCCTTCGTCTGGATGATGGCAGACTTGTGGTTGGAGTAGTCACGGTAGTTATCCAACTCCTGCTGACGATCGTACATCATGAAGCTAAGGTGGTCCAATTGAGTCTTCAGCTCAGGGTGGTATGGGGCTTCTAGTGGTTGTCCATTTGCATCACGCCTTGGGCAAATCTCAAAGCGAGTACCCTTGATCTGATTGATGCTCTGCCCACACAGACGGGAAAGAGCTTCCTGCATGGCCCTGGCAAGTCCATCAAGCCAGTTGTTCTCTCTTAAGGTAAACTGAATTCCTTCCGCAGTGGGAGGTTCAATCTTTCCTCTAAGACATGCAACAATTAGTCACTGCAGATCTTCTCCTCCTTGATCATTGAGCTGAGCTCCGAAGAACTCGGGGTGCGGACGCTCTAGAAGTTCCGAAAGCTGGTCCAAATCTCTCTCCAAGATAAGGTCTCCTCCATTCCCCAACTGATAAAACTTGATGTACTTCATGTCCATCTATAAGAATATTGGATGAGTAAGTTAGTAGAGTGATCAAGTGTGTCAAAATTTTATGTATTTTGCAAGAGTTTTTGAGGAACATGAATTTTTATGAAAGAATCAAAGGTATAAGAATGAGAATAAGTTTTTGTAAATATTTGTTTTCTTTAGTTTTGAAACTATGTTTTTGATTCAAACATCCAGTCTAACTAGGGTGTCCTATGGTCAGGATGGCTCTGATACCAACTTGTCAACAGCCGGATTTTTAAATCTCAGATGCCTGTTATGCCATACATCGCAATCCCAGGATTACCATTTTTGCGAGACATAACAGAATTGGATACCATAGTACGTCATCCATTACAACCGTACATAAGTTCTTACACAAATAGGGATCTCATGATCAAGTTATTAATACAACATCAAGCAGCGGAATACGTAATAATAACGGTAGCATAGGCGAAGCTCCATCTTCGGGGTCACAGGCAATGCTGACGATGGGAGATGATCCTAGTTGTCGTACCCTTCCTGGGGTCCATCCTCCAGGTACTCCTCTTCATAGTCTGGCCATGGGAATAGCCAGGGACAAAGCCATGAGTACTCTTGAAGTACTCGCAAACTAATACTAACAAGTGAGAGGGGGTTTTGATAATAGGACACTAGGCTCTAGGGTTGTTTTTCAAAAGCCAGATTTATCTCTACTAAGTTTAGAAGCAACGAATGCTAGTTGAAGTTTTATGACACCTAAATGGAAACTGGTATTTCATATCACAACCCTGTTGTGGTCAAGTCAAAGTCTCACTTTGTTTCATAAGTCATTTTGAAAAGTCTGACGGGGGAACAGTATGGCCACTCCAACTGTCCATAATCGGGGACGCGGCTATTCGAATAGTTTGACACTCTGTAGAGATTGTACACTTTCACCACAACATTCGATACATCCGTCAGGAACAAATCCTGAATTCACCATATTCAGTATGCGGATAATCAATCCTAACCTTTCAATTACACGCACTAGTATAAGCACCTTTCCTGTGAGTTTGGCCTCCCAACCATGACCAACTGTCATCTTGGGTACTGCACAGGTGGACCATCTTCACAAGGTAGACTCAGCTCAGACCTTGGATGTGAGGGAACTAATACTAAGGTATATAAGTTTCCAGTCAAGCCCTACCCAATCTTCGGGTATTGTGGTTGTACGATAAAGTTGGAATGGTATCGCATCCAGACAACCATCAGTTTTATAAAGGGCTAAGGCTCATGCCTCAACATTTTCATCACCAAAATCATCAAGTGTTCGGAAACACATGTCCAAAACATTTCAATAGAATGATCCATCATTCCAAGGTTTTCATAACCATTTTCCAGCAAGTATTCCCATCTAAAGTTGATCAAGTTTTATGCTTAGCACTAGCATCTAAAGGTGGGGGTAAGCATTAATGAGGGGTGGTAAACTAGTGGAGTTTTAACTAAGTTCAATCTCATTCCTTAGGATGACATCAAGATTATCTAGCTTAGGCCAAATTTTATGCTCTTTATGCAACCTTCACATATATCTCTCTAGAATCTACTAGTCACTTAAGTAGACTCCAAGTAATAGCTTTGATAAAGAAATAAAATAGAAAGCTTGTAAGTAAAACTAGGCTTGGGTATCATCAAATATGTCCAACCAAGCATGCTTAGTGCATTGCATAGGTTATCCAACTTTCATAACTGCAAGGGTTAGCTTGCACATTCAACTAGTAGTATTAGGCTTGCATTAGTGTCAATGTAAGCTTGCAAGTATTGGCTTGCATAGGTATAGTATCAGCTTGCCTTGTGCAGAGCAGTGGTTGAAGTTCTCCTCGGCTTCTTCTTCATAGTATCCTCCTTCCTCCTCGTATCCTTGGTCGATACTAGCGTCTATAATTAAATACGAGGTACACAATCACCAAACAATACTTAACTACTTGCAATCATCACACACAAGGGTCCTATAGATGATCTAACATCATCTCTAACCTTACAAGATTAAGGCTTGGTTTAATTCCTTTTATTTTTAGAAAAGTAATTTCTACTCATTGAAAAACTACTTAAGATTTAATATTGTCCAAACCAAACATGGGATCATGTTGACACATGTCATCACCACATATTTTAGTCCATGGGAATATGATTTAAAGTGGTGTCACAATTTAATAAGGTTTTATCCTTTTATTTTAATTAATTAAAGTGGCTAGAAATGCCTATGTAGCATTCTTTTATTACTTGAACATTATTTATGTAAGTAAACCTATATATATTTTTATATTTTGAAAGGTATGGTTAAATGTGATTTTTGAGAGTTGGAATCAACTCAAAAGCTATTATGGTTTAAATTTGAAAAATGTTTGAATGCAGAAAAGCTTCTGCCTTATTATTTTTACCATGGGTGATCTATAGATCCAAATGACTTGAATCCAACGGGCTTGGATTCAGCATTCCCAGGCCTTTCTAACAAAATTAGTTTCATTCAATTTGGTGCACTGAATCGACCTGGGTTGATTTTTGAAAATGGGTACATAAGTGTGTTTGAAATTAAATGGGAAAGGTTTAATTCAAATAACTGGGCTGCGCGGGAAAAGTTAATAGGCCGGCCTGCTAAGCGTAGCGCTTCCGCTGGCTGCTTAAGTGGTTGTCCCCACTCGTCAGTGAGACGTTCGATTGGGTTCTAATCCAACGGTTGAGAGTCATCGTCGACGTTGGACAACGCCGGCGAGACAGAAACCTAGCGCGCCGATGGGGTTCTGGGGCTCACCGGGTGCGGGCGGTGGCGGCGAAAAACGACAAAGTCGACAATGACGAACTCAGGGGTGGTCGCGGCAGCTCCTGGGGTGGACGAAATCGATGGCGTCCTTCTTCTCCAGAGGCGGCGGGCTCCGGTGAAATTCCGGCGATGCACGGCTCGCCTTGCTCCGGGACTGAGGTGGGGTGGTTCTGGGTGAGAGAGGAGTGAAATGGTGTGAAGAATTCGAGCGGGGGAGTCCTCTATTTATAGTCTCGACGGTGAGACCGAACGGCATGGGCAGGCGACGGTGGCGACATGGCTATGGGCTGCTAGAGGCATGGCCGGCGGTGGCGATCGCTTGGTGGTCTCCTGGCGATGCTCTACGACTTTAATGCGTTTGTAGGGGCGGTGCGGTTTGGTCTGGAACACGCGACACTCTGTGCGGCATAGGCGGCGTCTTCGATGGCGAGCGGTGGCTGTGCGTCACGGGGCGGCGAACGGGGATGTCTGGCGGTCTCCTAGGTCGGTGGTGATCGTGTATGCACGCGGTGAGGGCGGCGCGCGGTCTGTGGGCTTCGGTCGAGGGTGGCGCTCTGGCGCATGCTCGGCATGGTTGGCAGAGGCACGGGCGCGGCGTTCCTGGGTGCTCTAGTTGGTGTCTTCGAGGCAGGGCTGGTCGAGAGGGGGCGGTGAGGTGCATGGGTGATCTCCCAGACAAGGTTGGCGTGGCTAGTTTCCTTCCTAGCTTGCTGTCTATACTGGGGTGGCAAGGGTGGCTTCGGCTGTTCACCATTGATGATATTGGCAAGCTCACAGTGGTGCTAGTGCTTAGTTAATCTTGCTAGATGATCTACTGAGATGGTTGTGAGCTAGATAGGGAACCAGTTAGGCTCAAACACTGCACACTATAGTGTTTTGATTTTGTTTGATTTGTGTCTGCCAAGTGTTTGATGAAATGGCCGCATGAATTCAAGTTTTGAATTTTGAAAAGATTTTTGGTTGGTGTGCTAGATTGGTGCTGGTGAGTCTGCAGATGCTTGGGTTTTGAAAGTTGAGCTTGTTTGAGTGGTTTTTGAAAAAGTGGGATCTTCCCATATGATAAATATTCAATTTTGAATTGTCATTTAAACTATGTATTTGAAAGTTTCTAGATGATCACAAAGTGGTCCTTGATACCTTGTTATGAGTACAATCAAGGGGTGCAAAGATCCAGAGAAGTTTTTGTTAGGTTCTGAAAGTTTGAGACAGCCAAAGTAGGCATGGGAGTTAAATTGGTCAAAATGACCATTCCTTTATTTTATTTGTTTTTATTTACTTGTCTTTGGGAAAAGTGTGGAAAATGTTTTAGATGATGTTTATTTCACCTAAGAAACATTTTACAAGCAAGGAAACACACAAACAAGGTGGTTCAAAAGAATTTCAAATTCAATGCATATTCATATGCATGCATTCATAACTTTATTTAGAAAAGTTTTTGTTAACCCTAATTTTGATGATTAGAGTTTGATGATCCAAGTTCAATATTTTTGGGATGTTACAGTATCCAATTCTATTATGTCTCACAAAAATGGTAATCCTGGGATTGCGATGTATGGCATAACAGACATCTGGGATTAAAAATCCGGGTGTTGACAAGTTGGTATTAGAGCCATACTGACCAAAGGAGAGCCTAGTTAGACTGGACGTTTGAATCAAAAACTTAGTTTCAAAACCAAAAGAAGCAAATATTTACAAAAAGTTATTCCCATTCTTATCACTTACTTCTTTCATGAAAATTCATGTTCCTCAAAAACTCTTGCAAAATACATAAAAATTTGACACACCTGAGCACTCTACTAACTTACTCATCTTATATTCTTTTAGATGGACGTGAAGTACAACAAGTTTTACAAGTTGGGAAATGGAGGAGACCTTATCTTTGAGAGGGATTTGGACCATCTTATGGAACTTCTGGAGCGTCCTCACCCCAAGTTCTTCGAAGCTCAGCTCAATGATCTAGGAGGAGAAGATCTGCAGTGCCTAATTGTTGCAAGTCTCCGAGGAAAGATTGAACCTCCCACTGCCGAGGGAATTCAGTTCACCTTGCGAGACAACAACTGGCTCGAAGGACTTGCCAGGGCCATGCAGGAAGCTCTTGCCCGTATGTGTGGGCAGAGTATCAACCAGATCAAGGGTAACCGCTTTGAGGTTTGTCCAAGGCGTGATGCTAATGGACAACCACTAGAAGCCCCATACCACCACGAACTGAAGACTCAATTGGACCACCTCAGCTTCATGATGTATGATTGTCAACAGGAGTTGGATAACTGTCGTGACTACACCAACCACAAGTCCGCCATCATCAAGACGAAGGATCAGACCATCACCATGCTAGCGAAAGATCGCAAGTCTCGTCGCCGTCATCTCGAAAAGAAGGAGCGCATCATTGCCCGTCTTCGCCACCGTATCTCGTCTTTGGAGCAGACCATCCACGAGAGATACATGTAGTTGGAGGAAAGGGAGAATGCCGGAGAGGATCTTCATGGAGACCCCTACTCCTATCTCAGTGATGATGATGATTTTCTGGAGGATCAGGCTATGGATTTCCTCACCGATGAGGATGATTATGCCTTCATCAATGACGACGATGATGATGAGGATGACGACTACACCGACTCCAAGGAGTAGTAGCACTTGAGCACTAGCGTAGTGAGTAGTATTCGGTCACACTGTATCGTAGTTTCTAGAATGGTTCTTCAAACCATCTGTTTTTCTTGATTTGTAGTGTGTTTTTGTATCGTGTGAATGAATGAATGAAAAGCAAGTTGCTAGAAAATCCGAGTCAAACTTTAAAAACCTTTCAAAGCCCCAAAACCTTAGAAATTTTCCTCTTTTCTCATGATCTATCTCAATCTTCAGATGCCACACGGAGGAAGTGGTTCATCCCCGGACCCGATGTTGTAGATCCTGCAAATGTTGGTTTCTGACCGCGAAGCTGAAAGGACCGAACGTCAAGCCAATTTAGCTACCCTGCAACAGATAGCTCAGCTTGCCCACAACAATCAAGGCCACGGAAATCAGCACAACCATGGATCTAAGATCAAGAATTTCAAAAATACCAACCCACCTGTTTTCACGAAGTCTGAAGAGCACCTAGATGCCGACGATTGGCTGAAGACCATGGAAAATAACCTAGAAGTCACCGGAGTGGAAGCTAACGAGAAACTTCTGTTCGCCACCCACTATCTAGCCGGAGATGCCAGAGCATTGTGGAACAGTGTTCGCGCAATGACCGGAGGCCAGATGATGACCTGGGAGGAATTCAAGGTCAAGTTCAGCAGAACCCATGTGCCACCGGGTCTGATCAAGAGGATAAGAGACGAGTTTAGAGAACTGAAGCAAGGAAGGATGACCGTAGTGGAATACCGTGACAAATTTTTGTCATTAGCTAGGTATGCCCCGGATGAGATTGACACTGAAGCCAAGAAGAAAGAAAGATTCCTGAATGGTCTGCATGATGAGATGCAGACTGCGTTGGTCAATATTCCCTATGCGGATATTGAAGCCCTTGTCGACTCTGCCATCCAGATGGAAGGAAAGATCAACCAAGCCAATGAGAACCCCAAGCGTCGCATGATGCATCAACCAGGAACCCATCAGATCCCAAAGTATCGCCCTAACCCATCTCCAGGATTTGCCCCAAGAACCAACAGACCCCCGATGAACCGTCCGACCTATCCCAACCGTGGAAACCCTAGGCCCGGAGGAAATCACAACAACCCTGGCAACTCTTGCAATTTCAACCGTGCCCCACCCAAGTTCAACAACAACAATGCTACCGCCAACACCAACACTGCCCCGAGGACTAGAAGCAATGTTGTGCCTGTAGCAACAAAGGACAAGTCGCAAGTGACTTGTTATGACTGTGGAAATAAGGGCCACTATTCCAACGAGTGCCCCAACAAGAAGAATGCCGCAGCCCCCAATACCAATGCCCCAGCTCAGCAGCAACGTCGTGTTCAGCCAGGAAGAAGGTTTGCCCTAGGGAATTCACTCAACCGCAATGGCCGTCTTTTCCTCATGCATGTTGAAGAAGCTCAGGAAGCTCCAGACGTCGTTCTTGGTATGTTTTCTGTTAATTCAGTACTTGCTCGAGTGTTGTTTGATTCTGGTGCATCGCACTCATTTGTCACCAAAGAATTTGCATGCACTAGTAAAATCCAACCAACCAAACTGAAGCACGTTATGATCGCTCAAATTCCCGGTTCAACCACCAAATCTAGGCAAATTTGCAAAGCCGTCCCTATCTGAATCCATGGCATAGATTTTTATGCTAATCTGATAGTACTCGGAGCTAAAGGTTTGGAAGTAGTACTAGGAATGGATTGGATGTCCAAACATAAAGGATTGATTGACTGTGCCAAGAAAGCCATAACCATGACCAGTACCCTGGAATATCAGTCGAGCATATCTCTGAAACCTTACCTCGCCAATTCAAGTGCAACAAGAGTATAGCCCAACCTACCGTTGACCAAGTCCGGATAGTCTATGAATACCCTGATGTATTTCCAGATGTTTTGCCCGGTATGCCCCCAGATCGGGATATCGAGTTTATCATCGAGGTAATCCCCGGAACAGGACCCATAGCCCAGAGACCATATAGTATGAACCCGTCGAAACTAGAAGAACTGAAGAAGCAACTGGATTCCATGTTGGAAATTGGATTGATTCAACCAAGTGCGTCACCTTGGAGATCACATGTCTTATTTGTGGACAAGAAAGATGGAGGTAACCGTTTGTGTACGGATTACCGGAAGTTAAATGATGTCACCATCAAGAACAAGTACCCCTTGCCCAAGATAGAAGATTTGTTTGATCAGTTGACCAGTGCCAAAGTGTTTTCTAAGATTGATCTTAGGACTGGCTATCATCAACTCAAGATTCGTGCAGAAGATATTCCCAAGACTGCCTTTACCACACGATATCGATTATACGAGTATACCGTTATGTCCTTTGGATTAACCAATGCCCCCGCTTATTTCATGAATCTCATGAATAAGATTTTTATGGACTTCCTGGATAAGTTTGTCGTTGTTTTCATTGATGACATTCTGATTTATTCCAAATTGGAAGAAGAACATGAGCTACACCTAAGGACCATTCTTGGAACCCTTAGAGAGCATCAGTTGTATGCCAAGTTTGCAAATGTGAATTCTGGTTACAAGAAGTAGGATTCCTCGGTCACATTGTATCAGCCGGAGGAATTGCCGTTGACCCTGCAAAGGTGAAGGATGTCGAAGATTGGCAAGCCCCAACCACTCAAACCCAAGTTCGTGCATTTCTCGGATTGGCGGGATATTACCGCAAGTTCATAGAAGGATTCTCGAGTATCGCCAGACCCATGACCCAATTGCTGAAGAAGGACAAGAAGTTTGAATGGACCGACAAATGTGAAGCAAGTTTTCAAGAACTCAAGAGGAGATTGATTTCAGCCCCAATCTTGATCATGCCGGATATCACGAAGCCCTTCGATGTGTATTGTGATGCATCCAAGATCGGTCTCGGATGTGTGCTAATGCAAGAAGGCAAAGTTATATCTTATCTATCTCGACAACTGAAACAACATGAGCAGAATTACCCAACCCATGACCTCGAACTCGCAGCTGTAGTTCTAGCCCTGAAGACATGGAGGCATTACCTCATGGGAAATCGTTGTGAGATTTATTCAGATCACAAGAACCTGAAGTATATATTCACTCAGAAGGATCTGAATATGAGGCAGAGAAGATGGATTGAGCTAATCAAGGATTACGATCTAGACATTCACTATCACCCCGGTAAAGCCAACGTGGTAGTCGATGCCCTTAGCAGATTGCCATGCCGCTTGAACTCCACGATTTTGAAGGAGCAACCAAGTTTGCACAAAGAGATGGAAGATTTCCGAATGGAATTAGTGAGTGAAGGATTTTTGGCTAGCATAGAACTTCAACCCACTTTGATCAGCCAGATCAAAGAGGCGTAGAAAGGAAATGCTAGTATCGACGGAATCAAGCATCGTATTGGTATAGGCAAGGTACCTGGATTCACCGAAGACGAAGAAGGAGTTCTGTGGTACAAAGGACACCTTTGTGTACCAGCAGATTCTGAGTTGAAAGAAGTTATTTTGAAGGAAGCTCATGATACTCTTTATTCTATCCACCCCGGAGGGACTAAGATGTATCAAGATTTGAAAGAGAAATTTTGGTGGCATAAGATGAAGAGAGAAATCAGAAGCTATATCGCCAAGTGTGATATATGTCAGCGAGTCAAGGCAGGACATCAAAGACCCGCTGGATTGTTGCAACCATTGCAGATTCCAGAATGGAAATGGGATTCCGTTGGAATGGACTTTATCACTGGATTCCCTACTTCTAGTAGGGGAAATGACTCTATCTGGGTCATAGTTGACCGATTATCCAAAGTCGCCCATTTCTTACCCGTCAAGACCACATATTAGAGTTCGAAGCTAGCGGAGTTATACATAGCTAGAATAGTCAGTTTGCATGGAGTCCCCAAGAACATTGTATCGGATCGAGGAACTCATTTTACCTCGAGATTCTGGAAGAAAGTCCAAGAAGGTTTAGGAACCCACCTAGATTTCAGTACCGCTTATCACCCTCAGACCGACGGACAAATGGAGCGAGTAAATCAAATACTTGAAGATATGCTGAGATCCTGTGTGTTAGAATATGGATCCAAGTGGGAAGATTGTCTGCCGTTTGCAGCGTTTTCTTACAATAACAGTTATCAAGCTAGTTTGCAAATGGCCCCATTTGAATTCATGTACGGAAGGAAGTGTCGCACCCCTTTGAACTGGTCGGAAGTAGGAGAGAGTCAGATTTTCGGACCCAACATCCTACGAGAAGCAGAAGAGAAGGTTCACAAGATTCGTGAGCACCTCAAGACAGCCCAGTCCAGACAGAATAGTTACACCGAGAAGAGACGTCGAGACCTCCCCTTCAACATAGGAGATTTTGTGTATCTGAAAGTGTCGCCATTGAAAGGAATGCAGCGTTTCCAACTGAAAGGAAAGTTAGCCCCCAGATATATCAGACCCTTCAAGATTCTGAACCATCGAGGAGAAGTGTCGTATTAATTGGAACTACCTGAAGAGATGTTAGCCGTGCACAATGTGTTCCATATCTCATTACTTCGCAAGTGCCTCGAAGTTCCCGAAAAGACTGAAGTATTCAAGAATATTGATCACCGGACCATAGAGATCAATGATGACCTGACCTATCCCAAAGTACCTATCCGTATTTTGGAAGAAGCTTTCCGAACTACCAGAACCCGAAGCATCAAGTTTCTCAAGATTCGGTGGAGCAACCACACCGAAGAAGAAGCTACCTGGGAGCGCGAAGATCACATCAGGACGGAGTTTCCCGATCTCTTCAAATCCTAGGTAATCTTTTTCGTCCTTTTTAAAATCTCGGGACGAGATTTTGTTAAGGGGGGAAGGTTTGTAACATCCCAAAAATACTAAGCTTGGATCATCAAACTCTAATCATCAAAATTAGGGTTAACAAAAACTTTTCTAAATAAAAATATGAAAGCATGCATGTGTGTATGCATCGTATTTTGAATTCTTTTGAATTGCCTTGTTTATGTGTTTCCTTGCTTTCAAAAGGATTCTTAGGTGAAATAAACATCATCTAAACAATTCCCAAACTTTTCCCAAAGACAAATAATTCAAAATAAGCCAAATTGAGTGAATGGTCATTTTGACCAATTTAACTCCCATGCCTACTTTGGCTATCCGAAACTTTCAGAACTTAACAGAAACTTATTTGGATCTTTACGCCCCTTGATAGTACTCTTAACAAAGTATCAAGGCCCACCTTGTGATCATCCAGAAACTTTCAAATGCATAGTTTAAATGACAATTCAAAATTGAATCTTTATCATATGGGAAGATCCCACTTTTTCAAAAACCACTCAAACAAGCTCAACTTTCAAAACCCAAGCATCTGCAGACTCACCAGCACTAACCTAGCACACCCACCAAAAATCTTTTCAAAATTCAAAACTTGAATTCTTGCGGCCATTTCATCAAACACCTTGCTGATTCAAATCAAATAAAATCCAAACACTATTTGGAGCAGTGATTTGAGCCTAACTTGTTCCCTCTCTGGTTGCAACTAGGCTTTAGTAGATCATCTAGCTCATTTGTAAACATCTAGCACCACTGTAAGCTTAGCAATGTGATCAATGGTGAACAGCCGAAGCCACCCATGTCACCCAGTGTAGACAGCAAGCTAGGAGAGGAAATAGCTGTGCCAACCTTGTCTGGGAGATCACCCATGCCTCACCACCCCCTCTCGACCAGCCCTGCCTCGAAGACACCGACCAGACCACCCAGGAATGCCGCGCCCGTGCCTCTGTCAACCATGCCGAGTGGGGACAGCAACTTAACCAGCCCGCGTAAACGCTGTGCTTAGCAGGCCCGCCCAGTATCGTTTCCCGTGCAGCCCACTAGTTTGAATTTAACCTTTTTCATTTTATTTCAAACACAGTTCTGTACCTAGTTTCAAAAATCAACCCAGCTTGACTCAGTGAACCAAATTGAATGAAACCAATTTTGTTAGAAAGGTCTGGAAATGCTGAATCCAAGCCCGTTGGATTCAAATCATTTGGATCTGTAGATCATCCTTGGTAAAAATAACAAGGCAGAAGCTTTTCTGCATTCAAACATTTTTCAAATTTAAACCATAATAGCTTTTGAGTTGATTCCAACTCTCAAAAATCACATTTAACCATGCCTTTCAGAATATATAAAAATATATAGTTTTACTAATAGAAATAATGTTCAAGTAATAAAAGATTGCCACATAGGCATTTCTATCCACTTTAGTTAATTAAAATAAAAGGGTAAAACAAATTTTGACACCACTTTAAATCACATTCCCATGGACTAAAATATGTGGTGATGACATGTGTCAACATGATCCCATGTTTGGTTTAGAGAATATTAAATCTTAAGTAGTTTTTCAATGAGTAGAAATTACTTTTCTAAAAATAAAAGGAATAAAACCAAGCTTTAATCTTGTAATGTTAGTGATGATGCTAGATCATCTATAGGACCCCTTTTGTGTGATGATTGCAAGTAGTTAAGTATTGTTTGGTGATTGTGTACCTCGTATTTATTCATAGACGCTAGTACCGACCAAGGATACGAGGAGGAAGGAGGATACTACAAAGAAGAAGCCGAGGAGAACATCAACCACTGCTCTGCTCAAGGCAAGAGACAAGATTCAACAATATTTATGGAGCCCGAGATTTATGGAGCCCAAGATTTATGGAGCTTGTATTGAATTATGGTGAATGAAACATTCTTGTGCATGGTTTGTTCACGAATAAATTTACCATTTGAGTTCTATAAATCCAACAAGGGTGATTCCAATTTCTATAGAAATGTATTACCAGTACCTAACAAGTTCACTTGGAATAACCTAAAAAGATTCTATAGGTTTAATCTGGTGAAAAAGATAAATCCCACCAAGTACTGTCTTTGGGAATTTATCAAGGCATTTTGGTAACTGTTTTAGGGTGAATCCAAGTATCAGAGAATCAGTCCACTAAATACTACCTAATCATCCAAGGAAATACTTTTTGGAGCTCCATAATTTTTCTGGTGAATTATTTCCTAAAGCTAGAATTTTATTCACTATAAAACTCATTATAAATCAATGGAAATTGAGAAAATAGTGAAACCACTTTTGATGGCTTAATTTTATCAATACCTATCTGAGGGTATCATGTTTGCACATTGATCTTACACAGATCAAGCCCTTGGTCAAAAACCCCTCTCTTAGGTAGTCCCTAGACTCTAAATCCAAAGGGATCCTATCCATAATGCCTCCAAACCTTCCCGCAATCCAATCAAATCAAACCTCCAACACCCTACTGATATATATTGTGTTGAATGAATTATTGTTGCATTTATTGATGCTTTTCAGCATTGAATTGATTATGGTGTTGTTTGTTTGCATGTATACTCGATAACGGCAATAGTTGCGATTGTGTGACGCTGAGAAGAAGGAAGCATCGGGTTTTTATAATTATTATTGTGTTCGGTATTCTGGTATTCTAAAGAAGTTATGGGACATCTCGCTCATCATAGGCAAGCCACGTTCTTGCTCATATCTCTTTTCCTATTATTTTACCGATGCATGTTTTATTTACTCTTTTATGCAAATTGCATTGTTTTACTATATTATGTTTTATATTGGAAAGTTTTGGCTCCTCCAAACTATTTCCCCTTAGTACCATAAGGTATAACTCCCTTTTTTGATACCTACCATCCCCTAGCATGATAGATGGTGACATAACAACATAACCCCTTGGAGACCCCGTTTTAGCCGAAGCCAAAGTATAGGATGGGAAGACCCCAGGAAAAAGGGTTTGGAAAAAAAATGTTTTATGAGAAAACCTTGGGAGGCTTGGCCTACCAAGTGATGTTGAAAATGAGAAAGGTTTTGGTTTACAAAATGGTCGAACAAATAATGGAGGAAAAATGTTTACGAAAACGCACCCAGTTCTTTGCAGTTTTGCTAGAACAATTAACCCGTGCAACCACATTACTCTAGAATGGGACGGGGCTAGGCTAGAAGTTTATCCAATATGGTATAGGTGCCTCACACTACTACAGGGGTAAACAATCCCTGGAGGGTGGGCCTTCTCTGTCTAACGGTCCATGCGTAGCATCAACCGGGAGAAGGAACAAAGGGTTTACGGGCCTCCACGCGATACTATGAGCCCCTTATTGAAAGCGCACACCCATCGAGGTGCAAAACGCACTCCAGTTGGATGGTTACTATATAGGGTGTCCCGGTGTTGAGGGGGTTAACCTCATAGGGTAGGAACTTGTACCGGAGAGGGCATTCGGAAGGTCTTGACTGGTTATTCGTCCCACGATCGGTGTGGATCAGGGACAGGTAATCAGATGATGTGGGTACAGTGTACAACCTCTGCAGAGTGTAAATCTACTCGAATAGCCGTGTCGATGGTCATGGACGGTTGGGAAGGTTGATGTAGAGAGATGCTAGTTTTGTTTTCAAAAAGGACTTGGGAAAAGAAATGGCTTGGAAATGTTTTGACCATGTGATGTTCGGGAAAAAGGAGAAAGGAGTTGGTCTCATGCGATGACCGAAAGGAATAACAAATGGGTGACCCAATCCTAGTGTTTTCTAAAAACTTTTCATAAAGGTTTCCAAAATGTTTTACAAAAGTTTTTCAACAAGGATATGAGACATGCTATATCTACAAGAGAAACTAGATTTTAAAAGAACCTCGCTTGGAGCCATCCTACCATAGCCATATTGCATATCCGTTATTATTGTTATCTTAAGGTGGTTTGCGATTATATTCAAAGTACTCAACTATTAGGAATATGCCCTAGAGGCAATCATGTATGATGATACTTCCCATTGTATTCATAAAGATATTAAGTCCTTGTATAAACATCTGATGTGTATCATTGAATATGTGATTCGGTTGTGGAACTATGCATTCATGTTGTTTGTACTAAATATCCTTGGTCATTGAGGTTGTGCTGGACACACAACTTAGACCAATGTGAAAGTTGGCTTGATGACTCGGTTCCACTTGTCATGGGCATGGAGATGCTATTCCAACTTACATAGATTCGGCTAAAGAGTTTAGCGAGTCAGATTGACCCATATTGAGGTACAACGAACAAGTTGTCATTTGTATATCTCAATCAATGTAATCCTTAAACCTGAGGTTATTGCATAATCCGAGTTGTGGATCACCGACTTAGGTTCTATCAAACGCTGATGCGTAACTGGGCAGTTATAAAGGCAGAGTTCAGGTCGACTGAGAATCAAGCTGCGTGATTTGAATAACCAAGATGGGATTTTGCCCCTCCACTTGGAGAGATATTCTCTGGGCCCTCTCGGATGATATGATTCGGAAAGCATGGCCATGCACGACTCGGTTACGTGTTAACCGAGGCAATCAACTAAGAGTTAGTCGGGTCAATCACTTATCTCGGATCGAGAAGAGAGTTGGACTATTTAAGGGATGACATATATTCGCCTATAGTCTGACAAGGTATATCGTGAGGCAAAAGGGACTCGGACTTAAGTCGCATTGGAATGGCAGGTCGTCATGACTCTTTGGTACTTGGGAGTCGGCACGTTCTGCTAGGAGCCGCTACCTACTGATCGATTTAGAGTTGGACTCTAATCGTGTCCAAGTAGCCATGAGCCTGTGGGGTCACACACTTAAGAGCGAAAGCAAGTTTGGATTGGATCTGAACTGGAAATCTGGTTGGGTTGGACCCAAGCCTGATTGGGACTGATTCAGTGAGTCAGACTCACAGGGACTAACATTATATGGGCTTTAGTGAATGGGCCGCGCGAGCAGAGCCCACGTTCACTCCCTATATATAGTGGAGCACCTGTCAACACCCGGATTTTTAATCCCAGATGCCTGTTATGCCATACATCGCAATCCCAGGATTACTGTTTTTGCGAGGCATAACAGATTTGGATATCACAGTACATCATCCATTACAAACCATACATAAGGTATTACACAAATAAGGATATCATGATCTAGTTCTTAATACAACTCAAGCATTGGAATAACGTAATAATAAAGGTAGCGTAGGTGAAGTTCCATCTTCGGGGTTACAGGCAATGCTGACGATGGGAGATGATCCTAGTTGTCGTAACCTTCCTGTGTTCCATCATCCTGGCACTCCTCTTCATAGTCTGGCCACGGGAATAGCCAGGGACAAAGCCATTAGTACTCTTTAAGTACCCCCAAACTAATACTAACAAGTTAAGGGGTTTTTGTAGTAGGACACTAAGCTCTAGGGTTGTTTTGCAAGAAGCCATATTTACCTCTACTAAGTTCAGAAGCAAAGAAAGCTAGTTGAAATTTTATAACACCTAAGTGGGAACTTGAATTTCATGTCACAACTCTGTTGTGGTCAAGTCAAAGTCTCAATTCATTTCACAAGTCATTTTGAAAACATATGATGGGTGAACAGTATGGCCAATCCAACTGTCCATAACCGCGGATGCAGCTATTCGAATAGTTTGACACTCTGCAGAGATTGTACACTTTCACCACAACATTCGATACATCCGTCAGGAACAAATCCTGAATTCACCATACTTAGTATGCAGATAATCAATCCTAACCTTTCAATTTCATGCCCTAGTATAGGCACCTCTCCTGTGAGTTTGGCCTCCCAACCATGACCAACTGTCATCTTGGGTACTGCACAGGTGGACAATCTTCACAAGGTAGCCTCAGCTCCAACCTTGGCCGTGAGGGAACCAATACTAAGGTATATAAGTTTCCAGTCAAGCCCTACCTAATCTTCGGGTATTGTGGTTGTACGATAAAATTGGAATGGTATCGTATCCATACAACCATCAGTTTTACAAAGGGCTAAGGCTCATGCCTCAACATTTTCATCATCAAAATCATCTGGTGTTCGGAAACACATGTCAAAACATTTCAGTAGAATGACTCATCATTCCATGGTTTTCATAACCACTTTCACCAAGTGTTCCCATCTAAAGTTGATCAAGTTTTATGCTTATCACTAGCATCTACAAGTGGGGTAAGTACTAATGAGTGGTGGTAAACAAGTGGAGATTAATTAATTTCAGTCTCATGCCTTAGGATGAAATCAAGATTATCTAGCTTAGCCAAATTTAATGCTCTTTATGTAACCTTCAATTATCTTCCTAAAATCTACAAGTCACTTAAGTAAACTCTAAGAGAAAGCTTTGATAAAGAAATAAAGTATAAAGCTTGCAAGTAAAACTAGGATTGGGTATCATCAAATGTGTCCAACCAAGCATGCTTATTGCATTGCATAGGTTATCTAACTTTCATAATTGCAAGTGTTAGCTTGCCTTGTGCAGAGAAGTGGTTGAAGTTCTCCACGGCTTCTTCCTCGTAGTATCCTCCTTCCTCCTCGTATCCTTGGTCGGTACTAGCGTCTATAAGTAAATATGATGTACACAATCACCAAACAATACTTAATTATTTTCAATCATCACACCCAGGGTGTACTATAGATGGTCTAGTATCATCACTAACATTACAAGATTAAAGCTTTTGTCTTATTTATTTTAATTTGAGAAAAGTAATTTCTACTCATTGAAAAACTACTTAAGATTTAATATTCTCCAACTCAAACATGGGATCATGTTGACACATGTCATCACCACATATTTTAGTACATGGGAATGTGATTTAAAGTGGTTTCACAATTTAATAAGGTTTAACCTTTTTATTTTAAATAAATAAAGTGAGTATAAATTCCTATGTGGCATTCTTTTGTTGCTTGTAAATTATTTCTGTAAGTAAATCTAAATGTTTTTATATATTCTGAAAGGTATGATCAAATGTGATTTTTGAGAGTTGGAATCAACTCAAAAGTATTTATGGTTGAATTTTGAAAAATGTTTGAATGCAGAAAAGCTTTTGACTTGTTATTTTTACCAAGGTTGATCTACAGATCCAAATGATTTGAATCCAACGGTCTTGGATTAAGCATTTCTGTACCTTTCCAAAAAAAATAGTTTCATGTATTTTGGTTCACTAAATCGAGCTGGGTTGAATTTTGAATCTAGGTACATAACTGAGTTTGAATTAAAATACAAAAACCTAAATTAGTTGATTTGGCTACGCTTGAGAAAGGTTAATGGGCGGCCAGTGTCACTCTGCAGCCTGGGCTCGGTGACAGGGGGGGTTCCACGGTGGTGGCTCATAACACGGTGCAGGGAGCTGTGTGGTTCGTTGGATTAGAAGGAAGATCGACGGCTGGGGATCGTCGTCGACGATGAACATGTCACCGGCAAGATCGAACCCTAGCGGCTCAGTGGGGGTGCATAGGGGGCATACCAGGGCTCCAGCGACGACGACGAGGCGGGCAAACGAACGAGTGGTCGACGGCGAGCTCAGGGATGGTCGAAATCAACGGCTCCCTTCTTCTCTAGAGGCGTCCTGCTCCGGCGCAATTCCAGCGAGCTGCTGCTCCTAGTGCTCTTGCTAGAGGGTGGAACGATCATTGAGGTGAGGGGAGTGGAATGGTGTGCTTCAAACGGCTGGGGGTCGCCTCCTTTTATAGGCTCGACGGCGAGACCGAGAGGGATGGGCAGGCGACGGTGGCGACATGGCTACGGGCGGCTAGCGGCATGGCTGAGGTTGGCGATCGATGGGTGGTCTCCTGGTGATGCTCTAGAGCTTAAATGCGCGCTTAGGGGCGGTGGAAATCGGTCGGGAACATGCGGTGCTGTACGCGGCACAGGCGGCGTCTTCGACGGCGACTGGTGGCTGTGAGACACGGGGTGGCAAATGGGGGTGTCTGGCGTGTTCCCGGGATCATGGCAAAGCGGTGGCCACGGGCTGCGGTCGAGGGGCGGCGTGTGCACGCGTACAGGGTGTGGCGCTCTGGGTTAGGCTCGGCATGTCGCAGCGGCACTGGGCGCACGGCATTCCTGGTGGTCCACGGCTTGCACTAGCTTGGGGAGGGGACAGTGAGCGGCGGTGAGGTGCTGGCTACCTCCCAGACAAGGTTGGCAAGGCTAGGGTGGATGCTATCTGGCCGGCGACAATGGGGTGGCATGGTGAGGATCGGCCTGCTCACCATTGATGGCAAGGAAAGCTCACAGTGGTTCTAGATGTTTACAATTGAGCTAGATGATCTACTAAAGACTAGTTGCAACCAGAGATGGAACAAGTTAGGCCAAATTTACTGCACACTATAGTGTTGTGATTTATTTGAGTTGAATCTACAAGCTGTTTGATGAAATGGCTGCAAGAAACTTACTTTTAAATATTGAAAAGATTTTTGGTGGGTGTGCTAGGCATGTGCTGAGGATTCTGTGGGTGCTTGGGTTTTGAAAATTGAGCTTGTTAGAGTGGTTTTTGAAATAGTGGGATCTTCCCATATGAGATAGATTCAATTTTAAACTGTCATTTACACTGAGCATTTGAATGTTTTTGGATGATCACAAAGTGGGCCTTGGTACCTTATTATGAGTACTAACAAGGGGTGCAAATATCCACAAATGTTTCTGTTAAGTTTTGAAAACTAGGGATAGCAAAAGTAGGCATGAGAGTTAATTTGGCAAAAATGACCATTCACTTCATTTGTTTATTTTGAGTTGTTTGTCTTTGGGAAAAGTTTGGGGATTGTTTAGATGATGTTTATTTCACCTAAGAATCATTTTACAAGCAAAGAAACACAGAACCATGGCAATTCAAAAGAATCCAAATTTTGAATACACACACATATGAATGCTTTCATATTTTTAGTTGGAAAAGTTTTTGTTAACCCTAATTTTGATGATCCAAGTTTAATATTTTTGGGATGTTACAAACCTTCCCGCCTTAAACAAAATCTCATCCCGAGATTTGAAAAAGGACGAAAAAGATTACCTAGGATTTGAAGAGATCGGGAAACTCCGTCCTGATGTGATCTTCGTGCTCCCATTTAGCTTCCTCTTCTGTGTGGTTGCTCCACTGAATCTTGAGAAACTTGATGCTTCGGGTTCTGGTAGTTCTGAAAGCTTCTTCCAAAATACGGATCGGTACTTCAGGATAGGACAGCTCATCGTTGATTTCTATGGTCCGATGATCAATGTTCTTGAACACTTCAGTCTTCTCCGGATCTTCGAGGCACTTGCGAAGTAATGAGATATGGAACACATTGTGCACGGCTAACATCTCTTCTGCCAGTTCCAATTGATACGATACTTCTCCTCGACGGTTCAGAATCTTGAAGGGGCCGATATATCTGGGGGCTAACTTTCTTTTCAGTTGGAAACGCTGCATTCCTTTCAGTGGCGACACTTTCAGATACACGAACTCTCCGAAGTTGAAGGCGAGGTCTCGACGTCTCTTATTGGCGTAACTCTTCTGTCTTGACTGAGCGGTCTTGAGGTGTTCATGAATCTTGTGAACCTTTTCTTCTCCTTCGCGTAGGATGTCGGGTCCGAAAATCTGACTCTCTCCTACTTCCGACCAGTTCAAAGGGGTGCGACACTTCCTTCCATACATGAACTCAAATGGGGCCATTTGCAAACTAGCTTGATAACTGTTATTGTATGAAAATTCTGCGAACGGTAGACCGTCTTCCCATTTAGATCCATACTCTAACACACATGCTCTCAACATATCTTCGAGTATTTGATTTATTCGCTCCGTTTGTCCGTCGGTCTGAGGGTGATAGGTTGTGCTGAAATCTAGTCGGGTTCCTATACCTTCTTGGACTTTCTTCCAGAATCTCGAGGTAAACTGAGTTCCTCGATCAGATACGATGTTCTTGGGGACTCCGTGCAAACTGATTATTCTAGCGATGTATAACTCTGCTAGCTTCGAACTCTGATATGTGGTCTTGACGGATAAGAAATGGGCGACTTTGGACAATCTGTCCACTATGACCCAGATAGAGTCATTTCCCCTACTAGAAGTAGGCAATCCGGTGATAAAGTCCATTCCAACGGAATCCCATTTCCATTCCGGAATCTGCAATGGTTGCAACAATCTAGCGGGTCTTTGATGTCCCGCCTTGACTCCCTGACATATATCACACTTGGCGATATAGCTTCCGTTTTCTCTCTTCATCTTATGCCACCAAAATTGCTCCTTCAAATCTTGATACATCTTCGTTCCTTCGGGGTGGATAGAATAAAGAGTATCATGAGCTTCCTTCAGAATAACTTCTTTCAACTCAGAATCTGCTGGTACACAAAGGTGTCCTTTGTACCACAGAATTCCTTCTTCGTCATCGGTAAATCCGGGTACTTTGCCTGTATCGATACGACGCTTGATGCCTTCGATACTATCATTTCCTTTCTCTGCCTCCTTGATTTGGCTGATCAAAGTGGGTTGAAGTTCTATGCTAGCCAAAAATCCTTCACTCACTAATTCCATTCGGAAATCTTCCATATCTTTGTGCAGACTTGGTTGCTCCTTCAAAATCATGGAGTTCAAGCGGCACGGCAATCTGCTAAGGGCATCTACTACCACATCGGCTTTACCGAGGTGATAGTGAATGTCCAGATTGTAATCCTTGATTAGCTCAATCCATCTTCTCTATCTCATATTTAGCTCCTTCTGAGTGAATATATACTTCAGGCTCTTGTGATCCGAATAAATCTCACAACGGTTTCCCATTAGGTAATGCCTCCATGTCTTCAAAGCTAGAACAATAGCTGCGAGCTTGAGGTCATGGGTTGGGTAGTTCTGCTCATGTTGTATCAATTGTCGGGATAGATAGGAAATAACTTTGCCTTCTTGCATTAGCACACATCCGAGACCGATCTTGGATGCATCACAATACACGTCAAAGGGCTTCGTGATATCCGACATGATTAAGATTGGGGTTGAAATCAATCTTCTCTTGAGTTCTTGAAAACTCACTTCACATTTGTCCGTCCATTCAAACTTCTTGTCCTTCTTCAGCAATTGGGTCATGGGTCTAGCGATACTCGAGAATCCTTCTACGAACTTGCGGTAGTATCCCGCCAATCCGAGAAATGCACGAACTTGGGTTTGAGTGGTTGGGGCTTGCTAATCTTCGACATCTTTCACCTTTGCAGGGTCAACGGCAATTCCTCCGGCTGATACAATGTGACCGACGAATCCTATCTCCTGTAACCAGAATTCACATTTGCTAAACTTGGCATACAACTGATGCTCTCTAAGGGTTCCAAGAATGGTCCTTAGGTGTAGCTCATGTTCTTCTTCTGATTTGGAATAAATCAGAACGTCGTCGATGAAAACAACGACAAACTTATCTAGGAAGTCCATAAAATCTGATTCATGAGATTCGTGAAATCAGCAGGGGCATTGGTTAATCCAAAAGACATGACATTATACTCGTATAATCCATATCTGGTGGTAAAGGCAGTCTTGGGAATATACCTCTGCGCAAATCTTGAGTTGATGGCCAGTTCTGAGATCAATCTTAGAAAACACTTTGGCACCGGTCAACTGATCAAACAAATCTTCTATCTTGGGCAACGGGTATTTGTTCTTGATAGTGACATCATTCAACTTTCGATAATCCATACACAAACGGTTACCTCCATCTTTCTTGTCCACGAATAGAACAGGTGATCTCCATGGTGACGCACTTGGTTGAATCAATCCAATTTCCAACATGGCATCCAGCTGCTTCTTCAATTCTGCTAGTTCAGACGGGTTCATACTATATGGTCTCTGGGCTATGGGTCCTGTTCCGGGGATTAGTTCAATGATAAACTCGATATCCCGATCTGGGGGCATACCAGGCAAAACATCTGGGAATACATCGGGGGATTCACAGACTATCCGAACTTGGTCAATGGTAGGTTAGGCTATACTCTTGTTGCACTTGAATTGACGAGGTAAGGTTTCAGATACATACTCGACTGATATTCCGGCTGTACTGGTCATGGTTATGGCTTTCTTGGCATAGTCAATTAATCCTTTATGTTTGGACATCCAATCCATTCCTAGTACTACTTCCAAACCTGTAGTTCCGAGTACTATCAGATTAGCATAAAAATCTATGCCATGGATTCAGATAGGGACGGCTTTGCAAATTTTCCTAGCTTTGGTGGTTGATCCGGGGATTTGAACAATCATAACATGCTTCAGTTTGGTTGGTTGAATCTTACTAGTGCATGCAAATTCTTCGGTGACAAATGAGTGCGATGCACGAGAATCAAACAACACTCTAGCAAGAACTGAATTAATAGAAAACATACCCAGCACGACATCTGGTGCTTCCTGGGCTTCTTCAGCATGCATGAGAAAAATACGGCCATTGCGGTTGAGCGAATTCCCTCGGGCAAACCTTCTTCCGGGTTGAACATGACGCTACTGCTGAGCTGGGGCATTTGCATTGGGGGCTGCGGCATTCTTCTTGGGGCACTCATTGGAGTAGTGACCCTTATTTACACAGTCATAACAACTCACTTGCGACTTGTCCTTTGCTGCAACAGGCACAGCATTGCTTCCAGTCCTCGGGGCAGTGTTGGTGTTGGCGACAACATTGTTGTTGTTGAACTTGGGTGGTGCACGGTTGAAATTGTTAGAGTTGCTGGGGTTCTTGTGATTTCCTCCGGGCCTTGGGTTTCCACGGTTGGGATAGGTCGGACTGTTCATCGGGGGTCTGTTAGTTCTCGGGGCAAATCCTAGAGATGGGTTGGGGCGATACTTTGGGGTATGATGGGTTCCTGGCTGATGCATCATGCGGCGCTTTCAGTTCTCATTGGCTTGGTTGATCTTTCCTTCCATCTGAATGGAAGAGTCGACGAGGGCTTCAATATCAGCAAAGGGGATATTTACTAACACCGTCTGCATCTCATCGTGCAGACCATTCAAGAATCTTTCTTTCTTCTTGGCTTCCGTGTCAATCTCATCCGGGGCTTACCTAGCCAATGACAAGAATTTGTCACGGTATTCCACTGCAGTCATCCTTTCTTGCTTTAGTTCTCTGAACTCATCTCTCATCCTCTTGATCAAACTCGGTGGCACATGGGTTCTGTTGAACTTGACCTTGAATTCCTCCCAGGTCATCATATGTCCTCCGGTCATTGCACGAACGTTGTTCCACCATGCTCTTGCATCTCTGGCAAGATAGTGGGTGGCGAACAGAACTTTCTCGTTAGCTTCCACTCCGGCGACTTCCAGGTTGTTTTCCATGGTTTGCAGGCAATCATCTGCATCTAGGGGATCTTCTGACTTAGTGAAAACAGGTGGGTTGGTGTTCTGGAAATTCTTGAGTTTAGATCCATGGTTGTCCTGATTTCCTTGGCCTTGATTGTTGTGGGACAGCTGAGCTATCTGCTGAACGGTGGCTAAGTTGGCTTGACGTTCTGCTCTTTCAGCTTCGCGGTCAGAAACCAACATTTTTAGGATCTGCAACATCGGGTCCTGGGATGAACCACTTCCTCTGCGAGGCATCTGAAGATTGAGATAGATCATGAGAAAAGAGGGAAATTTCTAAGGTCCAGGGACTTTGAAAAGTTTTTAAAGTTTGACTCAGATTTTCTAGCAACTTTCTTTTCATTCATTCATAGGACACGATACAACACACACCACAACAAAGGAAAAACATATGGTTTTAGGAACCATTCTGTAAACTATGATATAGTGGGACCAAATACAACTCACTACACTAGTGCTCAAGTGCTACTACTCCTCGGATTCAGTGTAATCATCATCCTCATCATCTTAGTTGTCATCGATGAAGGCGAAATCCTCCTTATCGGTGAAGAAGTCCATGTCCTGATCCTCCAGAAAATCATCATCATCACTAAGATAGGAGTAGGGGTCTCTACAAAGATCATCTCCGGCATTCTCCCTTTCCTCTAATTGCATGTCTCTCTCATGGATGGTCTCCTCCAAATCCGAGATACGGTGACGAAGACGGTCAATGATGCGCTCCTTCTTGTCGAGCTGACGGTGGCGAGACTTGCGGTCCTTCGCTAGCATGGCGATGGTCTGATCCTTCGTCCAGATGATGGCGGACTTATGGTTGGAGTATTCACGGGAATTGTCCAGTTCCTGCTGACGATCATACATCATGGAGCTAAGGTGGTCCAACTGAGTCTTCAGCTCGTGGTTGTATGGGGCTTCCATTGGTTGTCCCATAGCATCATGCCTTGGACAAAACTCAAAGCGGGAACCCTTGATCTTGTTGATACTCTACCCACACAGACGGGCAAGAGCTTCCTGCATGGCCCTGGCAAGTCCATCGAGCCAGTTGTTCTCTCTTAATGTGAACTGAATTCCTTCGGCAGTGGGAGGTTCAATCTTTCCTCAGAGACTTGCAACAACTAGCCACCGCTGATCTTCTCCTTCCTGATCATTGATCTGAGCTCCGAAGAACTCGGGGTGCGGATGCTCCAGAAGTTCCGAAAGCTGGTCCAAATCCCGCTCAAAGATGAGGTCTCCTCCATTCCCCAACTGATAAAACCTATTGTACTTCACGTCCATCTATAAGAATATAGGATGAGTAAGTTAGTAGAGTGATCAAGTGTGTCAAATTTTTATGTATTTTGCATGAGAATTTGAGGAACATGAATTTTTATGAAAGAATCAAAGTGATAAGAATGGGAATAAGTTTTTGTAAATACTCACTTTCCTAGGTTTTGAAACTAATTTATTCATTCGAACGTCCAGTCTAACTAGGGTCTCCTATGGTCAGGATGGCTCTGATACCAACTTGTCAACGCCCGGATTTTTAATCCCAGATGCCTGTTATGCCATACATCGCAATCCCAGGATTACAATTTTTGTGAGACATAACATATTTGCGTATACCAGTACATCATCCATTACAAACCATACAAAAGGTCTTACACAAATAAGGATCTCATGATCCAGTTCTTAATACAACTCAAGCAGCGGAATAACGTAATAATAAAGGTAGCGTAGGTGAAGCTCCATCTTCGGGGTCACAGGCAATGCTAACGATGGGAGATGATCCTAGTTGTCGTAACCTTCCTATGGTCCATCATCCTGGTACTCCTCTTCATAGTCTGGCCACGGGAATAGCCAGGGACAAAGCCATGAGTACTCTTTAAGTACTCGCAAACTAATACTAACAAGTTAAGGGGTTTTTGTAGTAGGAAACTAAGCTCTAGGGTTGTTTTGCTAGAAGCCAAATTTACCTCTACTAAGTTCAGAAGCAAAGAAAGCTTGTTGAAATTTTATAACACCTAAGTGGGAACTTGAATTTCATATCAACTCTATTGTGGTCAAGTAAAAGTCTCAATTCATTTCACAAGTCATTTTTAAAACATCTGATGGGGGAACAGTATGGCCACTCCAACTGTCCATAACCGCGAACGTGGCTATTCGAATAGTTTGACACTCTGCAGAGATTGTACACTTTCACCACAACATTCGATACATCCATCAGGAACAAATCCTGAATTCACCATACTTAGTATGTGGATAATCAATCCTAACCTTTCAATTACATGCCCTAGTATAGGCACCTCTCCTATGAGTTTGGCCTCCCAACCATGACCAACTGTCATCTTGGGTACTCACAGGTGGAGAATCTTCACAAGGTAGCCTCAGCTCAAACCTTGGTCGTGAGGGAACCAATACTAAGGTATATAAGTTTCCAGTCAAGCCCTACCTAATCTTCGGATATTGTGGTTGTACGATAAAATTGGAATGGTATCGTATCCATACAACCATCAGTTTTACAAAGGGCTAAGGCTCATGCCTCAACATTTTCATCATCAAAATCATCTGGTGTTCGGAAACACATGTCAAAACATTTCAGTAGAATGACACATCATTCCATGGTTTTCATAACCATTTTCACCAAGTGTTCCCATCTAAAGTTGATCAAGTTTTATGCTTAGCACTAGCATCTACAAGTGGGGTAAGTACTAATGAGTGGTGGTAAACAAGTGGAGATTAATTAAGTTCAATCTCATGCCTTAGGATGACATCAAGATTATCTACTTAGGCCAAATTTAATGCTCTTTATGCAACCTTCCATTATCTTCCTAAAATCTACAAGTCACTTAAGTAAACTCTAAGAGAAAGCTTTGATAAAGAAATAAAGTATAAAGCTTGCAAGTAAAACTAGGATTGGGTATCATCAAATGTGTCCAACCAAGCATGCTTAGTGCATTGCATAGGTTATCTAACTTTCATAATTGCAAGTGTTAGCTTGCCTTGTGCAGAGCAGTGGTTGAAGTTCTCCTCGGCTTCTTCCTCGTAGTATCCTCATTCCTCCTCGTATCCTTAGTCGGTACTAGCGTCTATAAATAAATACGAGGTACACAATCACCAAACAATACTTAACTATTTTCAATCATCACACCCAGGGTGTACTATAGATGATCTAGTATCATCACTAACACTACAAGATTAAAGCTTTTGTATTATTTATTTTAATTTGAGAAAAGTAATTTCTACTCATTGAAAAACTACTTAAGATTTAATATTCTCCAACTCAAACATGGGATCATGTTGACACATGTCATCACCACATATTTCAGTACATGGGAATGTGATTTAAAGTAGTGTCACAATTTAATAAGGTTTTACCTTTTTATTTTAAATAAATAAAGTGACTAGAAATTCCTATGTGGCATTCTTTTGTTGCTTGAACATTATTTCTGTATAAATCCAAGTGTTTTTATATATTCTGAAAGGTATGATCAAATGTGATTTTTGAGAGTTGGAATCAACTCAAAAGCTATTACGGTTGAATTTTGAAAAATGTTTGAATGCAGAAAAGCTTCTGACTTGTTATTTTTACCAAGGTTGATCTACCAATCCAAATGATTTGAATCCAATGGTCTTGGATTAAGCATTTCAGTACCTTTCTAACAAAATTAGTTTCATGTATTTTGGTTCAATAAATCGAGCTGGGTTGACCTTTGAATCTAGGTACAGAACTAAGTTTAAATTAAAATACAAAAACCTAAATTCAAACGGTTGGGCTGCGCGGGAAAGGTTAATGGGCCATCCCAGTGTCACTCCGCAGCGCGGGGCTCAGCTAACAGGGGGTTCCACCAGTCAGTGGCTCATAACACGCGAAGCAGTACGGGGATGTGTGGTTCGTTCGATTAGAAGGAAGATCGACGGTTGGGGATCGTCATCGACGATGAACATGTCACCTGTGAGCTCGAACCCTAGCGACTTAGTGGGGTTGCATAGGGGGCATACCAGGACTCCATCGACGACGGCTAGGCGGGAAAATGAATGAGTGGTCGACGGCGAGCTCAGGGATGGTCGAGGCAGCTCCAGGGGTGGTCGAAATCAACGACTCCCTTCTTCTCCAGAGGCAGCCTGCTCCGGCGCAATTACGGCGAGCTGCTGCTCCTCGTGCTCTGGCTAGAGGGTGGAACGATCAGTGAGGTGAGGGGAGTGGAATGGTGTGCTTCAAACGGCTAGGGGTCGCCTCCTTTTATAGGCTCGACGGCGAGACCGAGAGGGATGGGCAGGCGACGGTGGCGACATGGATACGGGCGGCTAGCGGCATGGATGAGGTTGGCGATCGATGGGCGGTCTCCTGGCGATGCTCTAGAGCTTAAATGCAAGCTTAGGGGCGGTGGCAATCGGTCGGGAACGTCCGGTGCTCTGCGCGGCAGAGGCAGCGACTTCGACGGCGAGCGGTGGCTATGAGGCACGGGGTCTCGAACGGGGGTGTCTGGCATGTTCCTGGGATCATGGCGAAGCCGTGGGCACGGGCTGCGGTCGAGGGGCGGTGTGTGCACGCGTGCCGGGTGCGGCGCTCTAGGGCGGGCTCGGCATGTCGTAGTGGCCCTGGGTGCACGGCGTTCCTGGTGGTCCACGGCTTGCACTAGCTTAGGGAGGGGACAGTGAGCGGCTGTGAGGTGCTGGCTACCTCCCAGACAAGGTTGGCAAGGCTAGGGTGGTTGCTATCTGGCCAGTCACAATGGGGTGGCATGGTGAGGCTCGGCCTGCTCACCATTGATGGCAAGGCAAGATCACAGTGGTGCTAGATGTTTACAATTGAGCTAGATGATCTACTAAAGACTAGTTGCAACCAGAGATGGAACAAGTTAGGCCAAATTTACTGCACACTATAGTGTTTGTGATTTGTTTGATTTGAATTTGCAAGCTGTTTGATGAAATGGCCGCAAGAAACTTACTTTTAAATTTTGAAAAGATTTTTGGCGGGTGTGCTAGGAATATGCTGAGGATTCTGTGGGTGCTTGGGTTTTGAAAATTGAGCTTGTTTGAGTGGTTTTGGAAATAGTGGGATCTTCTCATATGAGATAGATTCAATTTTAAACTATCACTTAAACTGAGCATTTGAATGTTTTTCGATGATCACAAAGTGGGCCTTGGTACCTTATTATGAGTACTAACAAGGGGTGCAAAGGTCCACCAATGTTTCTGTTAAGTTTTGAAAACTAGGGATAGCTAAAGTAGGCATGAGAGTTAATTTGGCAAAAATGACCATTCACTTCATTTGTTTATTTTGAGTTGTTTGTCTTTGGGAAAAGTTTGGGGATTGTTTAGATGATGTTTATTTCACCTAAGAATAATTTTACAATCAAAGAAACACAGAACCATGGCAATTCAAAAGAATCCAAATTTGAATAAACACACATATGAATGCTTTCATATTTTTAGTTGGAAAAGTTTTTGTTAACCCTAATTTTGATGATTAGAGTTTGATGATCCAAGTTTAATATTTTTGGGATGTTATAGCACTGTAACCCAGAAAGGTTAATCGTTGATTGGTTAGGTCATTCCATGTGTTGGAAACCCTAGCTCCATAGTAGTCCTGCCGTCGTACCGAACCTAGCAGTTCGCCACCGGTGCTCCTCCTTGCATGTGTGGATACCAGCAGAGGTGTTGTACAATCAGCACCAGGATGATCGGATCGCAAAGGACTGCACTGCATCAACTGACGCACTTCATCAGTAATCTGCAACTGCGCGTCTAGTGGTAAACCTCGTGGCTTTCTACCTTAGCTAGATCTTGGGATCACCACGTTAGAGGAAAAAAGTTTTGTTTTATCTTTGCGTGGCCCAACAGTGGTATCAGAGCGATACCTTCTAGTTTTTGGCTCGAGATCTCGCATATGTGATATGCGGTTGGCTGTAGATGAGATCTATGTGCTTTTTTGGTGGTCGATCTATGAGATAGATCGGTTTTGTACGAGGTTGATTGGATCAACTGTACTCGGGGAATGGTAGATCTGATTTCCGTGATCATATTGCTGAGGTCATGGAACGACATACCCCTACCGGTCGGCTTCCGCCATCGGGGTAGATTGTGACACGTAAATCCGGATGCGGTGATCGAAGATCAAAGAGTTTGATCGAGTCGGAACAATGGTCGGAATCCATGTCCGGACCGCCAGCTTCGCCCTGTCGTTGAGCCTTAGATGTTGTTGCGAGTTTCACAATGCCGGTAGATATTGTATCTATCCATAACTTGTTTTTGCAGGAAGTTGTGAATGGTATGGTTCATGTGCATGTGATGTATGTGTGTAATCCATACGTGATCTGCGAATCACGGTTTTTGTCAGCCAGCTGGAGCCTAGGTGCTGTCATTTTATTGTATAACGACCTGCGTGTCGGATTCTCCTTGTAATTTACTTTACTAAGCTAGTGTAGCTGTTTGGAGAACCCGGATGGCATGCAAGGCGATGTACATGTCGGCGACATGGAGTAAGACAAGTGGCAAGAGTTGGCACGAGTCGGATTACAGGCTTTGTGGAGATGGAGATCGCCATGAAGAGAGCCATACCATTTCACATTATGATTATTTTATTATGTGTTATTGTTATGTCCCTGTTTTACCTCTATTAGATAGTCAGTAAAATTTAATCCCTCAAAGAAGGTCTAGTCGGTTTTCCCGCCAGTGTTTGCACCATCACAAGTCAGACATTTTTGGTAGTGGGCTCATAAAATTGAGGTGCTGCCAATTATTTTTGACTAGGTGGGTTCGAGTCGAACTCTTACTGTGGAAACACTCGGTAAGCTAGACGGGTCTATCACACCGGGTCTGGGGCTCGGGGAAAGGTCGGATGGGAGCCGGGGCATGTGATGCCACCCGTCCAACAGGAGTCGTATGAGATGCGATTGACAAGAAGTTGTCTACCTAGATCACTTGGCGGCTAGCGGTGATGCTAAAGCTCACTAGCTGACTTGCTTATTTAGGATCCTGAATCACTAAGTAACCATCGGAGGGGTGTTGGTTCTAGTGGGAGCATAAAATATTAAAGTGTTTAATATGCTTGCTCTTTTATGAATACATGTCTTAAGTGTTTTGCATATTTTATGTTGTAGATCATGGCACCAAGTAGCAGTCACTCTCGGATATCCGGTTTTGCATTGAGAACCATTCTTGAGAAAGATAAACTAAATGACACTAATTTTACCAACTGGTATCGAAATCTGAGAATTGTTCTCAAACAAGAAAAGAAGGACCATGTCCTAGACAAACCACTTCCAGATGAGCCGAATGAGAATGTGACTATCGCTGCCACCAATGCCTACCGTCGAGCTAAGGATGAGTCCACGGACATTAGCTGTATTATGCTTGCTCACATGGAACCGGACTGGCAAAAGAAGTTCGAGCATGTTGAGGCCTACAATATGATCGAAAGCCTCAAAAGTATGTTCCAGGCTCAGGCGAAGACTGAGAGGTATCAATTCTCTCAGGCTTTGCTGAGTTGCAAGCTTAAGGATGGTGATCCACTGAGTCCGCATGTGATCAAAATGGTTGGTTATTTGCAGTCTCTGGAGAGACTTGTCTACCCCATTAGCGAAGAGTTCGCTATGGATATAATTCTGAACTCTCTTCCTAGTGCATATGGGTAGTTCATTTAGAACTACCACATGCATCGTATGGATAAGAAGCTCACTGAATTGCATGGGATGCTCAAGCAGGCAGAGGCGGATCTCAAAAAGGACGTCGGTCAAGTGATGATGGTGCAGAATAAGGATAAGTTCAAGAAGAGTTCTTGGACTAAGAAGAAGGCTAAGTCAGGAGGAAAGCAGGCTCAGTACCCGGTCCCAAGCGCTTCCTCAGGGACTAAGCCATCTCCTTCAGCCGAATCCACTTGCTTCTATTGCAAGGCGGATGGCCACTGGAAGAGGAACTACAGCAAGTATTTGGCCGACAAAGCCAAGAGTGGAGGTATGACTTCCGACTCAGGTACACTTGTTTGCAATGTTATAGACATATATCTTGCTGATGCACCTAATAGTTCTTGGGTATATGATACCGGATCAGTTATTCATATCTGCAACTCGTTGTAGGGACTGGTAAGAACTATAAGCGTAGAAAGAGGCGAGGTTGACATTCGAGTCGACAACAAAGCAAGAGTTGCTGCGTTGGAAGTCGGCACGATGCAACTTCATTTACCTTCCGGATTCATTATGGAACTGAATAATTGTTATTATGTTCCAGTGCTTAGTCAAAACTTTATTTCTGCTTCATGTTTGATGAGGCAAGGCTATGAGTCAAGTATCAAGAATAATGGTTGTTCTTTGTATTTGAATGATATGTTTCATGGCTTTGCACCCGTCCAGGACGGGTTATTTATTTTGAATCTTGATGGTGAGTTGGTTTATAACATAAATGTTAAAAGGTTGAAACCAAATGATGTGAAAATGACTTACTTTTGGCATTGTCGGCTTGGTCATATAAGTTGGAAACATATGAAGAAGCTCCATGATGATGGACTCCTAACTTCGTTCGACTTGGAGTCGTTCGAGACATGTGAATCTTGCCTACTCGGCAAAATGACCAAGACACCTTTTACAAAGAGTTGTGAAAGGGCGTCCGACTTGTTGGGACTAGTACATAGTGATGTATGTGGACCAATGAGCACGACATCCAGGGGTGGTTATGAGTACTTCATTACCTTCACTGATGATTTGAGTAGGTATGGATATATCTACTTGATGAAACATAAGTCAGAAGCCTTTGAAAAGTTCAAAGAATTCCAGAATGAAGCACAGAATCAACTCGGCAAGAAGATAAAGTTTCTTCGGTCGGACCGAGGAGGCGAGTACATGAGCCATGAGTTTGATGACCATCTGAAAAGTTGTGGAATAGTTCCTCAACTTAATCCACCAGGAACGCCGCAAAGGAACGGTGTTTCGGAAAGGCGGAATCAGAACTTGTTGGACATGGTACGATCAATGATGAGTCGGACAGATCTGCCTTTATCATTTTGGGGTATTGTCTAGAAACAGCGGCGTTCAAACTAAACAGAGTACCATCAAAATCGGTAGAGAAGACACCGCATGAGATGTGGACAGGCAAAAAGCCGAGTTTGTCTTTTCTTAAGATTTGGGGTTGTGAAGCATTTATCAATCGACTTCAGTCGGACAAGCTTACGGCCAAGTCGGATAAGTGTATTTTCGTGGGGTATCCGAAGGAAACCTTGGGTTACCACTTCTACAACCGAGAAGAGGGCAAAGTGTTTGTCGCTCGGAATGGTGTCTTCCTTGAGAAAGAGTTTCTCAGTCGGGGAGTCAGTGGGAGAACGGTGCAGCTCGAAGAAATTCAAGAGCAACCGGCTAGTAGCGAGTCGGCAAAAACCTTGGAGGTTGAGCCGGTCATGGTAGCTGAGCCGGCAGAAGCACCTGTACTACGAAGATCGGTGGGATTACGAAGTGTTCGAGATGTGTTACTGTTAGACAGTGATGAGCCAGCAAATTATTCGGAAGCGATGGTGGGATCTTATTCCGAGTCATGGCATGGAGCCATGAGATCCGAGTTAAAGTCCATCGATGAAAATCAAGTTTGGAACTTGGTTGATCTGCCAGACGGTGCAAGACCCGTCGGGTGCAAATGGGTCTTTAAGAAGAAAACTGATATGGATGGAGATGTTTCAATCTATAAAGCACCTCTTGTCGCGAAGGGGTTCCGACAAGTTCAAGGAGTTGATTACGACGAGATCTTCTCGACCGTAGCGATGCTTAAATCAGTTCAGATCATGTTAGCTATAGCAGCCTATTTTGACTGTGAGATATGGCAGATGGATGTCAAAACGGATTTCCTTAACGGAAATTTAACCGAGGACGTGTATATGATACAGCCTGAGGGTTTTGTTGATCCGGCTAATGCTGACAGGGTGTGCAAACTTCAGAAATCCATTTATGGGTCGAAGCAAGCATCTCGGAGTTGGAATATTCGCTTTGATGAGGTAGTCAAATCGTTTGGCTTCATCAAGAGTGATCATGATTCTTGTTTATACAAGAAGTTTAGTGGGAGCAAATTAAAGTTTCTAATATTATATGTGGATGACATATTACTGATTGGAAATGATGTCCAGATGTTGCAAGAAACCAAGGAATCATTGGAAAGGAGTTTCTCTATGAAAGACTTGGGTGAGGCAACATATATCCTCGGAATCCGGATCTATAGAGATAGATCAAGGAGGATCATTGGATTGAGTCATAGTACTTATTTGGACAAAGTGTTGAAGAAGTTTGACATGGAATCGTCTAAGAAGGGGTTCTTACCAATGTCCCATGGTGTAAAACTTAGCAAGACTCAGTGTCCTTCAACAACTAATGAGTGAAGTCGGATGAGTGCGATTCGTATGCTTCTGAAGTCGGATCCATCATGTATGCCATGATTTGTACTAGGTCGGATGTTTCATATGCTCTAAGTGTTGTGAGTAGTACCAGGCTGATCCTGGAGAAATCCACTAGACAGCGGCTAAAAATATCCTAAAGTACTTGAGAACGACTAAGGATATGTTTTTTGTTTATGGTGGTGAAGATGAACTCAGTGTAAAGGTTTACACAGATGCGAGTTATCTTACCGACTCTGATGATTCTCGTTCGTAATCTGGATACGTGTTTATTATAAACGGAGGTGCTGTGAGATGGAAGAGTTCGAAGCAAGAGACTGTGTCTGCATGTACAATAGAGGCTGAGTATATTGCCGCATCAGAGGCAGCAAAAGAAGCTGTTTGGATGAGGAATTTCCTCATGGATTTTGGTGTGGTTCAGGGCTTGTCCAATCCGTTAGACGTGTATTGTGACAACAATGGTGCTATTGCACAAGCCAAGGAACATAGACAACACCAGAAGAACAAGCACATACTCATGTGATACCATCTGATTCGCCAGTTCGTGGATCAGGGTGATATCAAGTTATGCAAGGTACACACGGATGCAAATATTGCGGATCCGTTGACAAAGCCATTACCCCTGCCGAAGCATGAGGCGCACCTGAGAGCCATCGGCATTAGATGCTTAGACATGTGATGTCGGAAGATTGACTCTAGTGCAAGTGGGAGACTGTTGGGAATATGCCCTAGAGGCAATCATGTATGATGATACTTCCCATTGTATTCATAAAGATATTAAGTAGTCCTTGTATAAACACCTGATGTGTATCATTGAATATGTGATTTTGTTGTGGAACTATGCATTCATGTTGTTTGTACTAAATATCCTTGGTCATTGAGGTTGTGCTGGACACACAACTTAGACCAATGTGAAAGTTGGCTTGATGACTCGGTTCCACTTGTCATGGGCATGGAGATGCTATTCAAACTTACACAGATTCGGCTAAAGATTTTAGCGAGTCGGATTGACCCATATTGAGGTACAACGAACAAGTTTTCATTTGTATATCTCAATCAATGTAATCCTTAGAACTAAGGTTATTGCATAATCCGAGTTGAGGATCACCGACTTAGGTTCTGTGAAACTCTGATCCGTAACTGGGCAGTTATAAAGGCAGAGTTCGGGTCGACTGAGAATCAAGATGCGTGATGTGAATAACCAAGATGGGATTTTGCCCCTCCACTTGGAGAGATATTCTTTGGGCCCTCTCGGATGATATGATTCGGAAAGCATGGCCATAACCGAGGCGATCGACTAAGAGTTAGTCGGGTGAATGACTTATCTTGTATCGAGAAGAGAGTTGGACTATTTAAGGGATGACATATATTCGCCTATAGTGTGACAAGGTATATCGTGAGGCAAAATGGACTCGGACTAAAGTGGCATTGGAAAGGCAAGTCGTCATGACTCTTTGGTACTTGGGAATCGGCACGTTCTGCTAGGAGCCGCTACCGAATGATTGATTTAGAGTCGGACTCTAATCGTGTCCAAGTAGCCATGAGCCTGCGGGGTCACACATTTAAGAGCGGGAGCAAGTTTGGATTGGATCTGAACTAGAAATCTGGTTGTGTTGGACCCGAGCCTGATTTGGACTGAGTTAGTGAGTCGGACTCAAAAGGACTAACATTATATGGGCTTTAGTGAATGGGCCGCGCGAGCAGAGCCCATGTTCACTCCCTATATATAGTGGAGCACCGTAACCCAGAAAGGTTAATCGTTGATCGGTTAGGTCATTCCATGTGTTGGAAACCCTAGCTCCACAGCAGTCCTGCCATCGTACCAAACCTAGCAGTTCGCCGCCGGTGCTCCTCCTTGCACATCTGGATACCAGCAGAGGTGTTGTACGATCAGCACCAGGACGATCGGATCACGAAGGACTGCACTGCATCAACTGACGCGCTTCATCAGTAATCCGCAACTGCGCGTCTAGTGGTAAACCTCATGGCTTTCTACCTTAGCTAGATCTTGGGATCACCACGTTAGAGGAATTTTTTTTTGTTTTATCTCTGCGTGGCCCAACATCACCGGCATTGTCCCTAGCTATTTACTTGGCCGGTCTTTCAGAAGCAAGAGGAAAGACGGAGTTGCTGACGTCTATGCGATCTAGGCCGTCTTCCCAGTCAGTAGCCTGTAGGTTAAATAATGACATGGGCTCTGTGCTTGAAGACTTCCGCTATCCGTGTTGTATCTCCCCAATGGGACAAATGTAAGTACATGTATTCGTTAATTATAGATATTGTAATGATACTTGTCGGTTATGCTCATGGCTCACTGATCAAAAACTATTTCTCAAAAGCTTTTCCAAAATATTTCTTATCTTATCTTCTCTGATTGAAAAGAATCTAAAATGGGTTACTCTATATCTCGTCTACTCCAAAATGTCCTGTTTTTAAAAACAAAGTCCGACCTAGAGACTACGAAGATGGAGATCTCGGAATGAAGAGACACCAAGACAAGCAAAACAAAGGAGCTACCAACGACGAAAGACACTACAAAATCAACCTACTAATGGAGTCTTTCATCGCCCCCAAATTGATCAAGTACGGAACCGACGACAACAAATGGCAAGACAGAAGTCAAGACCTCCGTAACGTCCATACATAGGATTAGCATCCCTAATATAGGATTCCCCTTATGGCGTATAGTCATCCCCTTAGTACCTATGGTACGCCTTGTTTGCTTGCCATCTGCTTGTGTGATGCTTGAAATGTGATGCTTGTTTGCCTCGGATCACTCGATCCTATTGTATGAACACCTTGTAGGTGTATCCCGACGCTAACCCTCACAATCCCATAGCTGGAAACCTCTCCTCAATAGGATGGCCACATAATGAAATCCTTGATAACTCTCACTCGTTCCTTAGTTCTAACCGGCCAAAAAGAGCAACGACCTAGTCAACTCTCCGCCGAATCAACATGAAGTCTTCGCCCAGAAGCCGGAAGATAAGAAGGCCCGAAGGCAACGAGTCTACTCCGTCAACAAACCAAAGCAACACCAAGGTTTCAAATGAAGATAGCACATCTGGAGCCAATATGCCTCCACCCCGACTAAAGACGAATAAGAAGCGTCGCTACCCGCTAAAACTAACCTGAGATAACCCATACGGCTTCGTTAGGTAACCACCATAGGAAGGTAGTCATAATAAGGCGTCACATAAAAGACCTCAATTCCAGTGTCAAGCCAATGCTCCAAGATGAAGGATCTAACCTCAACCTCGATGACCCTAATTAAAGCTCTAAGGCGGAAAGACTACATCTTTCCACTCTATTCCAGAAGACCGACCATGAGAACATAATACAATAAGATCTCAAATCCAAGAACCTGCTCCAAAGCCCACCTCAAGAGTAGTCAGAGGAATAGAAAAAAGACATCATCAACAATCTTCATAAGTCTGTTCGATCCTCCCCAATCACCGAGACGTTCAGATTTAAGACGACAAGACTACCCGACGCGGTCAATAATACTCCCCACAGAGTAGAAACAAACACAAGAGATCAAGTTTTTCCGAAGACGTCACAAGTTCCTTTATCTTCTATCTCCACTAACCTCTAGCAAGTAATGGGTCGTCTCGAAACTTGCTCACTAAGGCGTCAAGTACCTTCGCCATTGGCCTGCACAAATCTGTTGAACTCTAGATGGACCCTGGTGGATGGTATGAAGGAATAATGCCCTTCTTTGTGTGTTTTACCCATGACGTTGCATCAGACCAAACCCGAAAATACCCCTTTTATAAAGGACCGCGTTTCGAGACCGCCAACAGCCAACGGCAATCCTCGACCTAGTGTACCCCTACCTAGCTCAGAACTAACTAACCAGAAGCTAGATAAATGCCTTCCCCGCTATGATTATTACTCCAAGAAGTGGCATCGACGCCTCCCACGAAGCGGTAGAAGGTCGACGGAAGGCAACCACCTCAGGATCAAAGGTGCAGCGCCATCCCCAGCATCAGCTACGACTCCAATCAGGAACGTCGGCGACTCCACCAAAAACCCCCTAGTGTCTCTCTAAGGGGGAAAGACTGCATCTTTCCCCAAAACCTGATAGAACCCTGGAGTCGAACACTAGTTATCGTTAAGTGATGACCACCCCTACAAAATCCGAATCAACGACCATGCAACAAAGATGACAATCGGTACTACTCAAGAATCAGAAGGTACTTCAGGAAAGTTCTCCACCGCAGAGTCGACCGCGCAGCTAGCACTTCCGGCATTTCAAGACCAAGAAGGCAGAGAAGCAGACTTTAGTACTAAAGGTTTGAAGAAGGCTCAACTCGCTGTCTCGCCTCAAGAAGGAAGTACCCTATCGATGCTAAACCTACCTAGAAGCGTCCTAAGGGGAAAATACTATGACTTCTCCATTCGTTTAATCCAAGCAACTCAACCCGAAGCTTTTCAGCTCCGACCCGTATCTGACCATGCTTGTTTGTTGGAAAACTTGTTAGCATCCTAAATTCCAGCGCTGAAATTGTCAAGCAGATGTTATCACCCAACCCTACTCCTCCCTAATCTCGGGACAAGATTATTTTAAGGGGGAAAGGTTTGTAACATCCCAAATTCAGCAACCCTAAGTTGTTGTCCAAAAGTTAAAAATCAGGGGGAACAAAAACTTTTTCTTGCTACATGTGCAATTTTTGTTTACTTGCTTTCTTGTGTTCTTGCAACTGATTATGAATTAGGTGCTATACTTCTTATCTCAACACTAGTTGACAAAAGCTATTTTACAAAAGAGATGTCTTGGCTCATCTTTCATATTCTCAAATGTTCTGGCATTTAAAAACCTGAGCCAAGATGACTTTGATAAAACAAAAGTATTTTTACTAGTTCTATTGACAAAACTATGGAGACCTATATAGCCTCCTTATGTTTTCAAGATAGAACTCTCAACTACTCTTACCCCTAGGTTTTCCAAAACCTCTATTCAAAACATTTTCATTCCAATCTTGGTAGAAATACTGATGAGGTTTAATCTCGTCAATGCCCATTGTTATGAGCTTAGGTTTTGGACGAGATTGGGGTGCTCGAGATCACGGAACGGTTAATAGACAAGCAACCAGGGGACATGAGATTTAGCCAGGTTCAGGCCTCCGGAGGGAAAACCCTACTCATGCTTGTCTGCTGTTCATTATGGCAGAACCGAAAGTTATAGGGGTGCGCAGATGCAATCTGGCGTGGAGGTGTGTATGCGGTGAGGTTAGAGAGAGATAGATCTGTAGATCTGTTGTGGTCTAGTCTATTGTATCGTGTCCTCTTCGTTGGACCCTCCTAGCCTTTATATATGGGGAGGCTAGGTATCAGGTATCGATATGAGTTGGTTACAAGTTGTATTCAAACTCTAGTCTTGAAATTTATTGTCTTGCATGCTTGGAGTCTGTGTCCATATGGGATTCATATCAGCCGAACCGTCATAGGCGTCATGGACCCTAACAGGTCGTCGAGTGGGCCTTCCGTCGGGCTGGACCAGGTAGGCTAACATCGGGTACCGTAGGCATATCCATGTTAGTATCCCCTAAGTGTCCATCCGAAACGTAGATTCGGGTGGAGACTTAGTTGTCTTGAACCTTGTTTTTTGATGTCAGAGTCGAAAGTTGTGTCGAGTACGAAGTAGTTCACCAGAAAGTTCATAGGGTGCGCGACCAGCGCTCCCTATGGGAGTAGCCCCCGAGTGTCTGTTCGAGTCGTAGACTTGAGCAGTGACATATAGTCGCCGGTTGCATGATACATCGGATGATCCGAAAGTTCTTCGGATGATCTTGCAAATGCCATCAACACCGGTGATTTTTCGAATGCGCGACCAACGCTCCCTATGTCAGTAGCCCCCGAGTCCTTAGTCGAATCGTTGATTCGAGTAAGGAATCGAAGCATGCTACTCGAAGATCTTGTATGTGCGCGACCAGCGCTCTGGTTCGGAGTAGCCCCCGAGTGTCTGGCGGAGTCGTAGACTCGGGCAGAGACTCGAGTCTTGTATCATGTAGTTTTAGTCGTCAATCTCGTGGGCGTACCGCTGACCCAGAAGTACGTCGGGTGCGCTACCGGCGCTCCTGATAGGAGTAGCCCCCGAGTGTCTAGTCGAGTCGAAGACTAGAGTGGAGACTCATGCGAGGAGAAACCACTGACCTGGAAGTGCATCGAGTCAGCGTGTCACGCATAAGGAGCCAGGAGCCAATGTAGCGGAGTGATACGACATTCTAGCCGGAAGGAGTTGACATTGCAGATGAAGTCGAAATAGCTGCTTCTGTCGAGTGTGCAGCTAGTTGGATTGTGTAGCATCGAACGATGAAAGCATCCGAGGAGGGATTCGACTCGGGTCTTTAGTTTATGGCGTAGCCAGTTGCTTTGTCGAATCCTTTTGGAGGACCTGAGAGAATAGCTCGATGTAGTCGACACCTTTGCAAGCTGCAGAAAATGCAAAGAATGGTGAAGTACTTGTATCTTGTAAGGAATATTTGCCTTTCGGCATGTACATTAAGATTTTGGTGCCGATCGAGTTGACACTTTTGCACTGTATGCTAGGCCTTTTTGTTAGCCTGATTACCCTTAGTCTCAGTACCTTTCCGAGGCACTCGGAGTTCAAGGATTCGACGATCAGGTAGAATCAGCTACTTGGGCTGTCGCGTATGAGGTACTCGAGTGCGTGGAGCCGATGGCACATTAGGTTACTCGAAGAGGGTGCAGCCCCTGAGTGTTTCGAGTGCGAGTTACAAAATAAATCAGCTCTAAGTAGAGGGAAACTTAGCTTTATTGGTAGTTGACGTGGACGAAGTTGATGCGAAAACGGATGTAGTCGATGAGATGGCGAGTCGTCAAAGTCGAAGGATGTGGAGGGTCACCGCAGTCGAAAACATCGTGGGTCGCTGTATCCGAAGACCGTGGCGGGCCGTCGAAGTCGAAGGAAACCCCAGGCCGCCGGGGCCGAAGACCGCGGAGGGTCGCCAAAGCGGAGGAAGCCCCCGAGTCGTTGGAGCCCAAGATCACATCGGGTCGAAGACCGCGGCGGGTCACCGAAGCGAAGTCAGCGCAGCTGAAGACCGTAGCGGGTCACTGTTGCCGAAGGATGTAGTGGGTCACCTCAGCCGAAAGCCACATTGGGTCGCCGATGCCGCAGGAGCCTCCAAGACCCCGAGTCATTGGAGCCAAAGACCGCCACGAGTCGCGCGATGGAGTCAAAGAATCCTCGGGTCGCCGCAGCCGAAGACCGCAGAGGATCGTCGCAGTCGAAAACCGCAACAGGTCAATGGTCGAAGAGTCATATGGCCAAGTGGGCGCATCTCCCGAGCGTGGCGTTGATGTGGTTGATGAGGCGTTTATGAACCGATGCGGTGGACCGGAATTTACTGTGGCGACAGGTCACGCACAGCTAATTTGATTGTTTTGTTCTTCGTCAAACATGGGAATTAATATACTACACGACCTCCTTTTTTTGTCTCTCAGAACGAACCGATCTGTCGGCCATGACTTCATGCCAGTACATAATGAACCCGTCCTGGTGAGTGCCTCCGTTTTTTTCTCTTGTAGTAATATCCTTGGCTGTGACTTTTCCTTGAAAATTTTCTATTACGTGATGGTTAGCTGCACGTGAAATCATCCGATCTGATCTGGAATCTTCACATGGAGAGGCCAAGCCATCGTGGACCTTGTGCTGGTTGTGTAAGCCTACATGCTTGGTTTGTTGCTGCTGGTCCTGTTTTATCATGAGTTGCGGTTGAGTTTGAATGATTGATCTGATCCAACACGTAGCACTTTCAGTTCTGGAAATTAATTGGTCACGTGATGTTGCAGGAGATGCTCTTGTCCTTTTTTTCTCTAGGAATCCAAGTCTGGTCGATCTGTGTTCTTTTTCCTCTCTGCATGCAGCCGCACACTCGAGATCTTGATGATTCGCTTGTACAACACGTAGTGCTGATGTTGATGTTGAGCCCCACACCCATGTCGTTGATGACGAAGATCTTCCTGCTGGCATAGATCTGTTCCTCAGATGTCGATGAGTCATAGATTGCCGGTGGTGGGACCGTCACGATCGCACAATCAGCACCCCCGCTTTCCACAGAAGGCGCCAATTGACGAGGTTTAATCTCGTCAATGCCCATTGTTATGAGCTTGGGTTTTGGAGAAGATGGGGGTGCTGGAGATCGCAGAACGGTTAACACACAAGTAACCATGGGACACAAGATTTAGCCAGGTTCAGGCCCCTGGAGGGAAAACCCTATTCCTGCTTGTATTCTCTTGATTACGGCGGAACCGAAAGTTACAGGGGTGTGTAGATGCAATCTGGCGTGGAGGTGTGTATGGGGAGAGGTGAGAGAGAGATAGACCTGTAGATCTGTTGTGGTCTAGTCTATTGTATCGTGTCCTCTTTGTTGGACCCTCTTAGCCTTTATATATGGGGAGGCTAGGTCTTAGGTACCGATACGAGTTGGTTACAAGTTGTATTAAAACTCTAGTCTTGAAATTTATTGTCTTGCGCGCTTGGATCCGTGTACATATGGGCTTCATATCAGCCGAACTGTCATACGCGTCATGGACCTTGACAGGTCGTCGAGTGGGCCTTCCGTCGGGCTGGACCAGGTAGGCTAACATCGGGTACCCGTAGGGCATATCCATGTCAAATACCAAGATGGTACTTATCTTACATCAAAGTATAACCAATTCAAAATACCTATCCTTACCTCAAGCTAGGCTTGATGGTAACCCTAGTAGTGATTGGATAAGCTTGATTAGATGAATTGCCTTGATCTGCTGATTGCCTTGTTTGCTTAGGAACTAGAATGATCTAATCTAGTAGCTCATCCCATAGGACCCAATCTATTCTTGTGATCATATATCCCAAATAAAGCATCCTAGTCTAGATATATCCTAAGCCACTAGGGTGATCATCTCATCTCCTAATCAGATCAATCAGGGATAATCCCTTTTTGATAGTTTCCAACTCAGTGGAGACCCAATCTCGGCATGGATCCCATCTACATAGTTAACACTTCAACATCATTTCCTTGATCATGAGTCTGGAACCTAGATTTCTCTCAAATAATCTACCCTTGAACACTAGTCTAAAACCCTAAATCTGCCAAAATGGCTAAGTTCGGATTTCTTATCTAGATTCAATATTTGGAGCTCTACCTATTCCATCCTGTGTGCATTCTTGAGAATGTACATGAACCATCTTGTATTACAACTTTAGTACTACCAAAGCCTACCCTTTCCCTTGACAAAGACATTTTAATTCCCACTCATCCATGATGGTTTTGTAGCCAAGATAATAATCTTTCCTGCAAATCTTATCATCCTGCCTACTTTGGAAAAAGCTCACATCTATATGCCACCTCCCCTTAAAGAAAACTTTGTTTGGTTGTGATGTACTAATCATGGACTAGCAATCCCCACTTCACTTGTTTCCATTGGAGCCTTGTGCTTCTTGAACCCACATAGTTTAGGAGGCTACCTGATGTATCTGCTATGGTAGCCTTAATTTCAACAAAGTTTGCCATCTCTTCTAGATCACCTCAAATGCAACCAAGCCCAACTCTTGCTTCCATGATCATATATATAACTTGGTCTATCTATCCATATACCCCTTGTACCAAGGTCAGCTCTGAGCTCCCTAATCCAACCCTGTTTAGGTGGCATCAGAATAACCAAACCCTAGATCCACCCACATCTAGTTTCCACCCTTTTCACCATGTTTCTTCAAAACCAAGGATGACCTTGATGCCTAAATCAACATTACACCATCTACCTTAGATATAAGCATCCCCAAATAATTTCCAAAATTATTTGGATTATTAAACTATTTTATTCCTTTTAATTACAAATTGCTCTACAACTTTGTCTTCAAAGGAAAGTTTGTTTTTCTCCAAATAACCTTACCAACCCTAAGAACTTTTGATGTCTATTTATCATATCCCATCTTTCCACCTCAAAAATAAATATTTTTGAGATGCGTTGTTATTTCTTTTTTCCCTTTGTCTTAAATGGCAGAAAAAAGAAATAATTCCCTAAAATACTTTTCTACCTGAATAAATTCAAACAAAATTCTCCAATGTCTGTTATGATATTTAGGACGATATCACATCAAAAACCAAGCTTTCCCATGTAAAATTATCAAATAACCTTCTAGAGACTACTTCTAGAGTATTTGAATATTTAAGTTTAAGTGCACCTTTAATCATTAGAAAAATCCCAAATAAATCTTGGAGGTGCTAAAGGACCATATACATCTACTAGTAACCTTTCCCATCTTGGCAAATGTAAATTTTTGGAGTTCATTCATAACCCAAGTTTTGATCAAATTTGGAAAACTAATCAAAACCATTAGCCAAACCCCATCAAACCCCATCAAAGCTTGCCTAATACACCACCACAGCACACCTCCATCCCCCTGGTCGTGGCACTGTAGATCTACAGTGACAAAACCATAGTTTTGGTCCTTTTGCTCTTGTTGAGAGGGAGAAAAAGCCTCCTTGTATTATTGTCGTGGTGGTGGCACGGCATATGCCATGGGTAGGCTAAAGTATGGGACCAATGGATGCTAGAGGGATCTGGGGAGGGAAGATGTAGTTAATTCTACACGCGAATGACTAACATACAGATCTTTATTTCTCCTCTCTTGGGCTACAAGTGCTCCTTGAGCTGTATGCAGGAAGAGAAGATGAACTTTTACCAGCCTAACAGTATAGAATGAGCTGATCCCCCTCTCAGGGATCCAAGCCTCTCCTTATAAAGGGGTGCCTTGGCTCCTCTAGGGCTGGCGTGGCAAGCATATTCGAAGAAAATGCTTGTCCCAATATAGTAACTCGGAGACCTCCTTTCCGTGTCCCCCTTCTAATGACGGCAAAGTTCTAGAGAGCCCCACCAAGCGCCTCGGGCTCCGGTGATCACCTCCGTGACCTCCTTCTGCCCTTCTGCTGCTCTGCGCCTTGTCCTTTACGCTTGGCTCTGTTCAGATTCTTCCTAGCCCGTGGCTAGGGTTTGACTATAGGCACCCCCTTCCCATGCAAGCTTCATGTCATTCGGCCCTGCCTCGCTTAACTCGGCTTGGCCATCACCTGCATTTAGGTTATTCGGACTTACCTGGCCGACTTAACTCGTACGTCGGCCGGGTAATGTACAGCTCCTCCTACAAATGTCATGGTCGTGCTTATCTCGGCCGACCTTTACATGATGCAGCCGATATAAACAGTAACTCGGCATAAGACTGGGGAAACTCCTTTTGTCTTCCCCCGTCTTGACCATATCCGGGGTCACCTCCCCAACATTAGTCCCCTAAGCTGGTGTGGTCCTGCCCGTAACCTCGGCCGGGCCACATCAGTTTCCCAATATTCATTTCTCCTCATTTCCGAGTTACTTTCTCCTATTCGAGGTATCCGTGTAGCTTCTTGTGTACGCCTCATACTACGTGTAACACTCATCATTATTTATCTAGTTTTTTGTTCCTCTACAGTTCCCACTGACAATGCTACAGTGATTACTGCGCCTGTCGCGTTGGCACTGTGACGCCTCGCGCACCTCATCGGTCAGGAGGCCTCATCCTCTCCTGCGTCGTGTGGTCGTCGATGTGGCTCCACTCAGCCAGGAGCGGTTCCGCCGCATGCACGATCTACACGGTTAGCGCCCGCACGCACGATCCCACTACCGCCATGGCCGCGCAGTTATAAAGAGGGGCACGGGGCTAGAGGGTTCACTTTCCCCCTTCGCTCGCTGTTGCCCTTCTTCCTCCTCACGCCAGTGCGTCTGCTCGTGCTCCTGTGGCTGCGCCATCGAAGAAATCTTCGACGGCGATGCCACAGCTTCTCTGCTCCGTCGACCTCGTCCCCCTGCATTTGCTATGGCGTCGTCGCCGGTGAGTTTTTCTGCGGTCACATTGCCTAGATTTCTCTCTAGACGTATCTGCCGCTTTCTAGACTTCTCGTGGCGGTTCTTTTCCGCTCCGCCGTCATCCTCGCTTAGAGCCACGATGGGGCCCTGCACCTCTAAGCCTTTCTCTGCCGTTAGTTCCTCTTCTGTGGATTCCTCTAGCGACCCTATGTCAAGTTTAGTTAGCGGCACGCTAGTCGAGGACGACGACGTAGCGTCTGGTCCAGAGCGGGGCTCCTGGCAGGGTTCCTCGGTAACTCGTCGTGAGATCGAGTGGCTAATTAGGACTCGCCGGATTCCTGCCGAGGTAGGCTGTCGCTTACCCGGCAGCGAATCCTCCCCCGTACTCAACGACGGCGAATATGTCGTCTTTATGTCTCACTTTGCCCGGGGGTTCGGTCTTCCCCTTAGCGATTTTGCTAGGGAATTTCTTGATTACTTCGGCCTTCAGTCGCATCATCTTCCGGCTAATGCCATCGCCTCCTTATCTGCTTTTATCTCGGCCTCGGAAGGGTACTTTGGCCTCTGGCCGTCTGTGCACGTATGGTAAAAATTCTTCCAGATCCGATCTAACGTCGTTCCAGACAAATCCCTTCACCCCTCTGAGAAGTTGCTTACTCAGTGTGGAGCCGCATCTATCACCCCTCGGAGAAAATCCGAGTTCCCTCGTGTTGCTGGTCTTGAATCTTGCAAGAAGTGGCATAGGTCATTTTTCTATGTCAAGAATACTGGGAAAGAGGACAAGATTCGGCTTCCTGCTTTCTCCATTGTCCCCCCCTCCAAGAGGAACTGGACCTACAACCCCATGAAGAGTCATGCTCTGGCCGAGGCCTTCGAGATTCGGCTGAAGGAGTTGATCCGTGCTGGGCTACGCGGCGAGGATCTGATGACCACCTTCGTCAGCAGCCGAATCTTCCCTTTTCAGCAACGCACGCACAAGCTCTACTACATGAGCGGTCACCTCGATCCCAATCGAGTCTCAACGGTCGAGCTCGATGATTATCTTATTTTCAATCGTTTTCGAGCTATCTTCAAGACAGATATGCCAGAGGACTGGACCTGGGGACTGAAACCGTTCACCCGCGGGAATCCCCCTCCCGAGGTAAGTTCACGCATTTGTGTTTTGCCTCTTAATTGCGTTTGTGATTCCTTTTGCTAATTTCTCTGTCTCTTTTCTCGAAGAGATTTGCAGAGTAGAAGATCGAGGATGCCAAGGTTCTGGCCCTCCCGTGGACTACAGATCGGAACACCCCGGAGAGCGGGGAGCCTGACTCGGAGGAGTTTGTCCCCAAGTCGGACATCTCTTCGGCTCGTGCCCGTGGCAAGACCTTGTCTCACGGGGAGGAAGGTGATTTGGACGACGTCCAAATTCTTGAGGTAGTCACCGCGATGCCTATCTCTTACGCATTTCCGGCTTCTATGTACCTAGCTAATCAGGCCGGTCAGGTGCACGACACCGAGCCTCTCTCCTCCCAACCTCCTGCTACCTCGAGGAAGCGTACCGCTCCAGCAGGTGTCTCCGAAGCCGCTCCCAAGAAGCGAACAAAGAAATCAGCCTAGCACCTTCCGAAGCGTAAAACTATGCCCAGAGTTACTGGGTGAGTTTGTTTTCATTTGTATTTCTTGTTTCTCTTTTTCTGTCTTCTGATTCGACTTTCTGTGCTTTTGCAGCGCTCCTCTTTCTGTTAAGCCCAGTGGATCCTCCTACCGAACCTGTTACCTCCATTGTGAACCCCGGAGTTTCCCCCGAGATTCCTTTGACCCCCACAATTCCAACGGCAACTCTGACTCCAGCCGAGGATATCACCATGTCGGCGCCCTCGGAAACCATAGTTCCTCCTGTTTCCAAGGACGCCACCCCTAGTGCCGAGGTAACATCTCCTGCCGACGCCTCTTCTAAGGCTAAGAAGGTCGTTGTCACCAAACCTCCCTCATCTCATAAAGGACTTGCCAGCTCTTCTCAACCCACCATTGCTGATGCGCTCCGCAAGGGGGTTTCCTCTGCTAAGACCGTTGTCACCCCGGCCGCTGATACTCAGCTTACTCTTCACAAGAGTCCTGCGGCAGCAGTGGTTACACAACGTGTCCGAGGTAAAGTCCTGACTCGTACTGAGAGTGCGAACAACCTCGGCTCCTTGGTTGAGTATGCCAATAATTGGAACGCTGCTAATCAGCTTGAGGGCAATCCGAGCAATCAGCCATTTCAACTCTCCGACATCAGCAGTCGCTTGCATATGGCTGCCAAGATCGTTCTTGACAGCGACAAGATGAACAAGGTAATTGCCTTTGTTGACATTTGGTTAGTTATTCGAATGATAGTATATATACTCTAGTCCCCGAAGCTTGCAACCGAATAACTCGTTATTCATTTGGAAGCTTTGTTAGGCTTTGCTTGATTCGGATCCGAGTTTAGCTTTGATTATCCTGTCATTTAGGTCCGGGATAAGTTTTGCTCGATCCGAGTTAAGCTTTGCTTGATTTGGATCTGTCTTAGGTTTGGATATCCAGCTACCTAGATCCGAGTTAAGCTTTGCTTGATTCGGATATGTCTTAGCTATGAATATCTGATTGTATATTTTACTTTGTCGCTTAGGTTTCCCATGATCGGCGGACAGCCGAATTCCAAAGGCTGTTTTTCACGCACAAGAAGTTGCAAGAAAAGTACGAGAAAGTTCTTCCCGTGGTAAACAAAGCTGGTAAATTAATAAACCTTTGTATTGTCCCTAAAGCTCTTAATATTTTCGACTTGAGGTGTTAGCTCATTTTACTGGTAAACAGGTAATATCAACAATCTTAATATCCGTCTTGAGAAAAAAGTCAAGGCCTTGGAAGGTTAGTTATCCTTTCTCTTTACTGATTTCCATTCGAGATTTATCCTGGGTTTCTTATAACCTTCTGGCTTTGGTATAGCCGAGTTACAAACTCATGCAGCGTCACATCAAGAATGCATACCCATGCCTGATATGATGCTGCATTTTTTAGAGCAAGCCGCCACTCATTCGGCGCAGCTGAAAGAGAAAGATGATGAGATAATTCGCTTGCGCGCCGAGGTGGAGTCCCTCAAGCTTTCTCAGAAATCTGAGTTAGAGAAAGTTGATCAGGAGTTCTCCAAAGAAAAGAACCGGCTAAGTCTGCAATTGCAGAAGGATAAAGAACTCCTCGAGGCTGCCGAACTTAAGACTCGGACGATGAGCGAGAAAATCACTTGCTTTGAGAAGACCAAGGTTGATTGGGCTCAAGATCTTCAGAAAATGCTGAGCTATATTCATCGTAAGTTTCTGATCATGGTCGAGTTATCTTCACCTCTTTCTTACTTTTAACTGATATATTTTTACTTTGCGTAGATCATTTTCTGGAAGCTAGGCCCGTGAGCTCTAGAGCGGTGATTAATGCTCGCCAACGCCGAGGTGTCCCCGCAGATGCGAGTCCAGAATATTCAATAGAAGACTTCTTGGTTGCCGTTGGCGCTCCTATTGGGCCAATGAAGATTATGGGCAGGGATTTGGTGCAAGCGGCCATTCGGGCCTACCATGTTCTCTGGCCGAATACTTCTGGGACTCCTGATATTGACGAGGTCAAGATACTTGTGGAAAGGTTAATGGCATCCCAGACGCAGTTAAATCTCTGGAGGGAATCCGCTGGAAGAGCTGGTGCTGATATGGCGCTTATAGTCATTATGTCTTGGTATGAGGACATTTCGCTCGACACCTTGATAAACTTACGCACCGGCTCCTGTTGGGTTGAGGATCTAGAATTCGTCGCTCGCCTCCAAGCTCGTGCCTTCTAGCTTGTTGAATATACTGATGTGCATAACTAGTTTGAAGGGCCGAGTTTTCTTCCCAACCCAGCGGATGATGTTGAAATCGAAGATGCCTCCGATAATAATTCGGCCGACCCGGAGGAGGCTGAGGGCGACTCGGACAACTCTGGTGATTCCAGCGCAAGCTCGGATGGGGACGGCGATGCGCGATCATCTTCCAAAGGGACTGGGCACTCTCAAGCTCAAGCCAATGTTTCTCAACAGCCCAGGGCTTCCCCCGAGGTCACTATTGCTTCTGTTGAGGGCGAAGTAACTTCGGCCGAGGTGCCGTCTACCTCGGAGCGCCCAGTGCCTGACCAAGCCGCTGCCCCTTAGGTTCAAAAAACTTCTTAAGTTATTTCTTATCCCCGGTATGCCGGGCATATGATTTGTGTGAAACAATTGTCCGACTTTCTGTGTGGTACGAACCCTTTTTTCCCTTTGCTGCTGAGGCACATATGATGGTGATCGTTATTAGTTTGTCTAAATAGATCTTGTTGGTTTAAATCTTTGCTTTGGTGGCCTTCAATCTCATAAGTTCGGATCGTGTGTTTCCATTTGACTGACCTTAGTTCGGCGTTAATATTGCCTGGCCTTTATAAATTTGACGGCTTAACCATTGTGTTCTTGATCTCTATCTGAGCTATAAAGCCCGAAGCCCATATTTGGGGGAAAACGAAATAATATCGTTCAAGATAGTCTCTGACCTATCGTTCGGGGTGTCAAAGTTTAATACCCATTTTTGGAACAGGAGACAATCATGGGGAAATTCCCTAGTTAGTGCTCTAGAAATCGAGGTTTTAATGCATATTCCGAGATAAGGGATAATATGGCATAGTCCCCGAGTCCCCTGCTTGAGGTCCTGAAACTTAACACATAATTCAGAAATAAGAAATAACGTTGGGCAGTCCCCGAGTCACTGCTCAAAGCGCCGAGGTTTAGTACTTAACTCAAAATGTGAAATAACATAGGGCAGTCCCCGAGTCACTTCTCAAGGTGCCGAGGTTTAATACATAATTCAAAATGAGAAATAACCTAGGGCAGTCCCCGAGTCACTGCTCAAGGTGTCGAGGTTTAATACATAACTCAAAACGAGAAATAACATAGGGCAGTCCCCGAGTCACTGCTCAAGGAGCCGAGGTTTAATACATAGTCGATACTTCGACTTGAAGCGTCATATTACAACGTATCATAGATGGCTTCTACGAGTAAAATGGACGAAGTAAAGCTATGTTCCATGGTCTTTTCGATTCTTCGCCGGCTTTGTTTGTGTAGCATCCCAATTGTCTAACAATTGTAATGCTACTTGGTCTAGTAATATAATGGCTACTTCAAATATATAATTGTTGCATCATACTTATATCATGCTCATGTCATCATGCCTCCTTGCATTTGAGCATCATATAAAACCCTTTTGATTTGGTTCTTCTCTCATATGCATTGTTAATTGTATTTGCCTCTTGAGATTGTATTTGGTTCTTGATATATTGTTTCAATGCCCAAGTTGAGTTGGGGGCATATCTCTTATTAACTCCACCACCTTTTCTTCACCACCGTATAAATTCCACCATCCAACTAAATATGATCTTGGCATTTATTGGTTTTACTTCTAGCTCATGTGGGTTGGGATGGATCCAATTCTTTCTCCACATGCTCTCATCTTAGCATCATGTTGTTTTCACATTATTAATGTATGAGAGCCACATGGCCACCTTTGCATGCCTTGTGAGTGGAATCCTTTGTCCTAGCTTCCATATGGTTTATCATGGAATTATGCTCATGTTGGAATATTTTTGTGACTAATAATCATCTAGTGGAATATACACACTAGTAATTCCCAATTATACTCCAATGTGATCATCTCCATCTACTCCACTTGGAATTCCTTCTAAATTCTTTTGCTTGGCTTTTATTCCAATTTTGGAATGCATAATAATAATGCCATGTGATAATATTGTTTCACAAAAACAAGCATGGCATTAATTAATTTTGCATGGGCCATGCAAGTACCACCTTTTGCTTGTCATTTGGATTTTATTTGTTTTTGGAGTGGATCATCTCTCTCTATCTCTCTCTTTTGGCTTGGTCTAGTTGATCTTGTTAGAACCCCATCACCATATCCATCTATGCCATCTTCCCCTTTTTCTCTTTTTCCCTCTTTGGCTACCTTGCTTGAGCTTGGTTGATCATCCTTGATCTAGTCAAAAAGGACCCATCCATCTCTCCCTAAGCCCTAGACCATCACCTACCCATCATCACCATGCCCCATCCTCTCTAACCACACCCCCCACCTAATCTAAACCCATAACCCCATCTAAGCTAAACCCTAATCCTATCATGCCACACCCTTTCCCCTCTCGGCCTCTCTCTTATCTCTATCTAGCTAGCCCCACTGCACCCTCTCTCCCGAGCCTACCATCTACCCCTGCCCTAGCTACTCCCTCCACCCCACAAAAACCCTAACCCGACCCTAGTACCAATCTACCCGAGCCTCACCTCTCTCTCCCTAGCTCTCTTTCTCTCTGTCCTAGGGGCCCCCCAGCCCGAGCCTGTCCCTGCCTCCTTGCCCTCGCCGACCCCACTGGAAGCCCCTCACCTGCCTGGCCTCCCTACCGAGCACATGAGGAGGAGGAAGAAAGGTGGCCGAGCCACCTTTCCCATCTACCCAGCATGCAGTACAACCTCCCTCTCCCGTCCCTATCTACCACCACACGGCACCTCTCTGCCTCGCCAGACCGTCCCCAGATCCACCCCAGGACGCTCCCCTCTCCCTGCCGTCCCTCACCACCGCCATACCATCGCCGGCTACACCACCGTCGGCCTCCACTGCACCCCGTCGATCCAGACGCGCAGGCAGTCCGTGGAGTGGTCGAGGAGTACCAGGAGGCTCCTCTGCTTCACCCTGAGCCCGGCGACAAGGAGGAGACGGACCAGAGCCACCAGAACCAGCGCTGCACCGACGCAAACCCTAGCCAAGACGTCGCCTCGGCGACGCGATCCATCGCTCCTCTGCTCGATCCGTCCACGCCGACACACCCTCGCTGAGTCCCTGTACCCCCTAGACACGGTCCGCCCCGCTGCCGTCGCCTGTGCTCGCAGGACAAATCGTCGAGCGCCCTCGGTGCGCCGGCGTCGCGCTCGGTCCTCCTCATCAGAAGGCCGCAGAAACCCTAGCTAGTCCTCGCCCACCTCCCTGACAGCTACCCCCGCATAGCCCAGTGGCCACCGCCTCCGTGCCTGAGCCCTAGGTCACGAGATCGAAGCCCGTGCAGCAGGTGCCCTGCTGTCTTTCCGTCAGAGAGAGAGGAAGAAAAACAGTGTCGCGGCGACGTTTTGCAGAAAACCCCCTCCCGTTTTGTTTTCCTCAACCCGCGCTCCTGCCGACCCCACCTGTCTGCCTCTGGGTGATTTTATAAAAAGGCTCCTGCACTCTGTGTTCCTTAACCCGCGATCCCCAGCTGGGCCACGTGGTTGCGCCAGGATCACCCGCTAGCAGCTGGGCCCGCGAAGCCTCTAGGCCCACTTGTCATCTCTGGAATGGACTAATCACAAAATGATTACAGCGCCTGTGGCTGAGTCACCAAGCCCACCACGGTGGCTATGGCTAAATCTGTCTGGGTATAAAAAGGTTTTCTGGATTTCTGTTTTATTTCAAACCTTTTCAAATTAATTCAAATTCAAAATTCAAATCTGTTTTAATATATCTTTAAAATATAAATACAATTTAAACAAATAATATATGTTTTCAAATCAGAAAAATATGAGGAATTCAAATATGCAATCCAAAATATATTCTGAACATTTAAAATTCCAAGTTTATTTAAATTACAATAGAGTGCCCTTTTGTCTTAAATAATTAATAACTTTTATTTTATAACTCCAAATTTAATAAATAATATGTCTAAAATGATTAGCTCGACGAGACCTTTCTTTCTATGCTTTCCATGGTTTGATTTGAAGCATGCATCATATAAATATAATGGGTACAGCAACTTAAATGAGTATAAAATGTGAATAAAACCCCATAAAATGGTTTATTCTTGTATTCCACACCTCACCCATGCCATGCTACTTTATTGCCATGCCAATTGTGCATCGTTCATCATGGCATGATTGTTTGCTTGATGCATTTATACATATGCTTGTGCACTTTATTTATGTTGGCCCTTGTTTGTTTGGTTCTTCTTGAATAGGCATTTGACGGGGATATATCAAGAGAACCGAGCACTACCCAGATCCATCCTTTGCTTCAACTGAGCTGCCAGGCAAGCACTACCACATGCTTGCATACATATAGTACCTATTGCCTCTATCTTATTCTTGCATCATTGAGTCGCGATTGCACTAATCTGAATCCCAAGTATTGCATAGCCTTTACTTTTAAACCCCACTGAAGCTTGTTCCTCCATCCCATGAGCCATTACTAAGGAGTTGTTTGAGCCATGCGAGTCGTAGAACAGCATGTGTAGGGTTTGTGAGTGTTTGATGAATAACGAGGTACCTAAACAACTTAACCTGAGTAGTAATGGGATAACTAATGAAAGTGGCATCGGTGAGCCATATTCGCTATTTGGTTTTTCAGGCTCACTTGTGTCCCGTAGGACCCCGAGTACTTGATTCCTGTTCCTTGAATATTCGCGCTATCCACATCCGGGAGGCTTATGAACCCCCCTGAGCCAGAGCTTGCTTCATTCTTATTTCTTGGGGCCACAAACTAGTTTGAGGTTTTATTCACTATCCTGTACTTATGCCATGCTTTACTGCTTTATTTAAATTGTGCGAGGTCTTTTGCATTTGTCTTGTTAGGTCCGTGACCCGTTTCGCTATATCGACAAGCCCAGTCACACTTTGGGTTCCCGATCGTTTCTGACCACCACAAACCTTGAGTCCGTCTCGAGCCGGCCAGTTTAGCTTGGTAGCTTAATGGGGTGGCCCCTGAAATATTTCTGAATCCTGTAATTGCTTTGTCGTGACTGTCTCGTTGGGTTTTGATTTGGTTTTTCGAGGCATATCAGTGTGTGTTGCTATTTGTGCACCCTAGGGTAAAACTTCTGAAAGCCGTGTCCGCGGTTATGGACGACTTGGAGCACAGTTTCTCGATCATAGACAAGCATAACTAAAGTACCGCTTTTAATTTGACTAGACTAGGTACCTGACTAGTAAATAGTGCAACACTCACGGAATGGGTAATAAAACTGCCAACGGATGGGGGTTATTTGACCGCCTCCTCGTCGGTAAGCGAGGAGGAGGATGGATCTGTGGGCGGGATCTGCTTATTTATGGGGCATCTTATGCCGATTTGCTTCTTATCCGTACTCGGATTTTGTCTTCGCTTCGCTTGATACTCTGTTGATTGATGTATGAGGAGATATCCTAAACTATTATATCTATCTAGGATATTTGGATCTTCCGTATGGCGTTGCTATATTCCTTTCTTTTTAGATGGAATGGCTACGATGTCTTGTTGTATGGTGGTTTGCATACATACTCATTTGTGTATGTAGTTGATCCCTTCGCTTTGCCGATTACGCCCGTTCTTGTCCCGATGTTTGGAAATGGTTGGGACGGCCGAAAAGGTCTACTGTGAGTGGCATTTGGGCCCCACCGTACTATTTCAACCATTTCATTCATCCAGGCTTGAACTAGGGCGTAATTCACCGAGGTAGTTACAATTGGTATCGAGCCATCCCGCCTTGAGTCTCAGCCAAATGGTCGTTGTACATCTAGCAAATGTTTTGGTAGTTATGTATACTAAGGGAAAAACAAAAGCGAGAGTAGGACTGCTTCCATTTTTCTTCTTACCCACCCACCCACCCTTTTACGGTAAGGAAGTGTAACGTTTTCAATCCTCTTCTTAAATTCAAACTAGGATTCACGTGTTCTGGGTTTCCGTAGTACCATAGGTTGTGTATCTGTGTGTGTGAGTGTGTGTGTGTGTAATTCCTTGTCTATCTGTTGCATCCAAGTTGTTATCTTATCGGCCTTTTGGTTATCAACTGTTGGTACATTCCATACCGACAGGCTTTTGCAAACCGACGCGATATATCTGTTTCGTTGTATACCGACGTGATCTGTCTTACTCTTTGTTATCCGACGTTATCTTCTTTGGGTTGTTCGTTTCCGTAGTCGCTAATCTTTAGGTTCATCGTGTGAAGAAGGTGTTGAGATATGTGTTTTACTTATTCATGTGCGGAGTAATGATTTGAGTGCGGGATGGAGTCGCGACCATACCACTACTCTTATCATTCGCTCTTGTACATTGAATTGGTAGAGTCACTAATCTTGATTCGTTAAGTGTTTTTGCGCATCTATTGGTATTTTAATGCCGAAATTTGTGGAAAAAAATTTCTTTGATATATTTGTGTACCACACTCCTTTTCAGTCGTGTGCGATATGCTTAATATCTTCTAGGTGCTTTGAACTTCGTTGATATTTTAATATCATCTTAGTAAATTATATCCTTTAATCTTGGTTAATTCCATTTTGGTACTATTGTGGATTATTATTATTCTCCATTATAGTACTGACTTGTGTGTTATATCAATCACAGGATGGCACCCCCACGCCGTTCTGAGGAGGACATACAACCTGAACTGGGGGCAGCGTTGTCAAGCATCGCCAATGCCTTGGCAGCAATGCAGCAGAACCAGCAGCGCTTTGAGGAAAGTGTCAGGAGGAATGAGTTTGCTCCGCTACCTCCACCTCCCAAGCGAGGAGACATCAAAAGCTTCCTGAAGTTCAACCCTCGCCAGTTTGATGTTTCAGATCAACCACTTGATGCTGATGATTGGTTGCGTGAGATGTCAAGGTTACTGGCAACTGCTGATGTTCCTGAGCAAGAATGGGTAAAGTGTGCTACTCACCTTCTGATGGGAGATGCAGCTCTCTGGTCGGAGAAATACCTGAAGGCAAACTGCACTGGTTTTCAGCCTACTTGGGAACAGTTCACTGGAGCTTTCAAAGAGCAGTATCTGTCAGAAATTGTCATGGAGAGGATGAAGGAAGTGTTTCTCAACCTCAAGCAGGGCAATGATAATGTCAATACCTACATCAGGAACTTCATGAACCTTTCTCGTTATGGTGGCGATGAGATCTCTGATGACAAGAAGAAGCAAAAGAGGTTCAGGCAAGGGCTCAATGCATCGATTAAGTATGCAATCACACATGCAAGGCAAGGCGTCGTTTACGGAACTTCAGCATACTCTGCAGGAAGAAGCAAGTAGGCAAGTGTTCGAGGAGTCAAAGAAACACAGCCGTGATGCAGCAAGCTCTTCAGCTATGTCAGCTCCTTCTAAGCGTCGTGTCTGGGTTCCTAACACCCCACCGTCGCTCCCGGATCCACCAAGACCTTCAAGCTAAGCGGCAAGGCCACCAAACTTCCTCACTGCTGCTCCCAGGGGCTACAACCACCACTACCCTGGAGCGCCTGGCGGAGTCCCTAGCTACGTTGCTCCACGTCCACCTGGTGCTTGTTACACTTGTGGAGACTACGGCATCAACAATGGAACTGTCCGATGAAGAACAAGGCTCTTCCTCCACCACCTCCAAGATGCGGCAAGCTCTCCTTTGGTTCGTGCACCACCTCGGGCTCTCAACATCAACACCAAGCCCGGACTCTGTTGCTCGTGCCAAGCTGCATCAACGCCGCTCAAGCTGAGCATGCACTGGTTGTGATGGGTATGCTTCCGTGAACTCAGTTCCTGCAAGAGTTTTGTTTGATTCTGGTGCTTCGCATTCTTTTGTTTCGCACAAGTTTGCGCATGAGCAGGATCTGGATATGGTTCCTTTAGCACATCGTCTGGTGGTTCTATCTCCCGGTTCAAACATGAGGGCTGCTCTTATCAGCCATGGCAATCAAATTGAGATTGGTGGCTCTTCGTTCTCGGCGTCCTTAATTGTTCTGGGCAATTCTGACATTGATGTCATCTTGGGCATGGATTGGTTGACAGCAAATGCAGCTGTGATTGATTGTCTTTGAGCTCGGTTTCTCTGAAGATTCCTGAAGGCCATATAGTCTATTCTCCAAGTCTGACTCCTGCTATCCAGCTTTTCTCTTTGGCGGCTCTGAATGTTGATGCTATGGAAGCTATTCAGAGTGTTCCGGTGGTCTGTGAGTTCCCAGATGTCTTTCCTGAAGAGTTGCCAGGTATGCCTCCGAATCGTGAGGTTGAGTTTGTTATTGAGCTTGAACCTGGTACCGCTCCTATCTCCAAGCGGCCTTATAAGATGGGTCCTGCTGAGTTGGCTGAACTCAAACGTCAGCTTGATGAACAAGAGAAGTTGGGTTTCATTCAGCACAGTACTTCTTCTTGGGGTAGCCCTACTCTCTTTGTGAAGAAGCGAGACCAGACTGATAGACTTTGTGTTGACTATCGGGCTCTCAATGCTAAAACCATCAAGAATAAATATCCCCTTCCGCGGATTAATGATCTCTTTGATCAGCTAGCTGGAGCTATGGTGTTCTCTAAGCTTGACTTGAGAAGTGGTTATCACCAAATCAAGATTCGCAAGGAAGATGTTCCTAAGACAGCTTTCACCACCCGCTATGGCCTTTGTGAGTACTGGTTATGTCTTCGGTCTCACCAACGCACCTGCCACCTTCTCGAGGCTCATGAACTCGGTTTTCATGGAGTATCTTGACAAGTTCGTTGTGGTCTACCTGGATGACATCCTAGTCTATTCTAAGTCACAAGAAGAGCATGAAGAACACCTTCGGTGTGTTCTAAGCAAGCTTCGTGAGAACCGCCTGTATGCAAAGTTCTCCAAGTGTGTGTTTTGGCTGCCTCAAGTAACCTATCTTGGTCACGTCATCTCTGCCAAGGGCATTGCAGTCAATCCGGAAACTGTGAAGACAATTGTTGAATGGCTTCCTCCTGTAAATGTCAAAGAAGTGCGGAGTTTCCTTGGTTTGGCTAGTTATTGTCGTCGCTTCGTTCAGAACTTTTCGAAGATAGCGAAGCCTCTTACCGATCTCCTTAAGAAAGGCAAGAAATACCTTTGGACTCCTGCATGTCAAGCAAGCTTTGAGACACTCAAAGAAGCTCACTTCCACCAGATCTTGGTTCCTCCGGATACATCCAAGCCGTTTCAGATATTCTGTGACGCCTCTTTGCATGGATTGGGTGCGGTCCTTATGCAAGAAAAACAAGTTGTTTCTTATGCCTCTCAACAGTTAAAGACGCATGAGATCAACTATCCTACACATGACCTCGAGCTCATGGCGATTGTCTTTGCTTTGAAAGTATGGAGGCACTACTTGCTTGGTAACCGTTGTGAGATCTTTTCTGATCACAAGAGTTTGAAGTATATCTTCACTCAGCCTGATCTCAACCTTAGGCAAAGGAGATGGATTGAAGCAATCAATGACTTCGATCTAACCATCAACTACACCCCAGGCAAAGCTAATGTCATGGCCGATGCTCTCAGCCGTAAAGCTTATGTCAACAACCTCATGATGGAAGAACAACAGCCTCTCTTGTGCGAGGAATTCCGTCAGCTCAACCTTGAAATTGTGGAACAAGGGTATCTCCTGAACCTTCTAGCAACCCCTCTCTTGGAAGAAAAGGTTCGCTCTTCTCAGCTTGGTGATCCGCACACCAAAAAGATCATCTCTAGGCTTCAGCTTCCGAAGTATGAGTCCTTCCACGTCGATGATCAAGGCACGCTTTTCTTTGAACACCGGATGTTTGTTCCGAACTACCCGGGTTTGAGGGAGCAAGTTCTCAAGGAGGCACATGATTCTGTTCTTTCTATCCACCCTGGCAGCACAAAGATGTACGTGGACTTGAAAACACAATATTGGTGGCTTGGTTTGAAAAGGTTTTGTGCCAAGTATGTCTCAGAGTGTGATGTCTGCCGCAGAGTGAAAGCTGTTCATCAGAAACCTTCCGGTCTTCTACAGCCATTGAAACCCCCGGAATGGAAATGGGAGAAAGTAGAGATGGACTTCATCACTGGTTTTCCGAGGTCACAGAAGGGCAACAATGCAATCTTTGTTGTCATTGACAGGCTTTCTAAAGTGGCTCACTTCTTCCCCGTCAAGGAAACCATTTCTGCAATTCAGTTGGCGGAGCTCTATATTAACAGAATTGTCTCTCTGTATGGGGTTCCTCTCGAGATCAGTCCATACCGTGGAAGCATCTTCACTTCCAAGTTCTGGGAAAGTTTCCAAAATGCTTTGGGAACAAAGTTGAACTTCAGCATAGCTTACCACCCTCAGTCGCAAGGACAAGTGGAGAGGATCAATCAGATTCTGGAGGATATGCTTCGTGCTTGCGTCATCTCTTTTGGCATGAAGTGGGAAGAATGTCTTCCTTATGCTGAATTCTCGTACAACAACAGCTTCCAGAAAAGTCTAAAGATGGCACCATTTGAGGCTCTCTATGGTCGCAAGTGCAGGACTCCGATTGGTTGGTCAGGTGCAGGAGAAAGAATTTTGTTTGGCCTTGACATTGTGACTAAAGTGGAGGAGAAAGTACACATCATCCTTGAAAATCTGAGGATTGCTCAAAGTCGCCAGAAGAGCAATTATGACAGGAAGCACACAGACATGGAGTATGTCCCTGGTGATCTCGTTTACCTTCGTGTCACTCCCATGAGAGGCACGCACCGTTTTGGTATCAAAGGAAAGCTGGCTCCTAGATACATCGGTCCTTTCAAAGTTCGTGGAAGAAGAGGAGAAGTTGCTTATGCTCTTGAGCTTCCGGAAAAACTCAAAGTCCATGATGTTTTCCACATCTCTCAGCTAAAGAAGTGCTTCAAGGATCCCGGCAGGACCGTGGACCATGAGCTTATCAATCTCCAAGAAGACCTGTCTTATCAAGAACACCCCACAAAAATCCTTGAAGTCGCAGAAAGAAGGACTCGCAACAAGTCCATCAAGTTCTGCAAGGTGCAGTGGTCGCACCATTCCGTTGATGAAGCCACTTGGGAACGTGAAGATGATCTCCGTGCCAAGTATCCTACCCTCTTTGTGTCTTCTTCTTCATCCTAGAATCTCGGGGCGAGATTCCTGTTTAGTGGGGGAGAGTTGTAGCATCCCAATTGTCTAACAATTGTAATGCTACTTGGTCTAGTAATATAATGGCTACTTCAAATATATAATTGTTGCATCATACTTATATCATGCTCATGTCATCATGCCTCCTTGCATTTGAGCATCATATAAAACCCTTTTGATTTGGTTCTTCTCTCATATGCATTGTTAATTGTATTTGCCTCTTGAGATTGTATTTGGTTCTTGATATATTGTTTCAATGCCCAAGTTGAGTTGGGGGCATATCTCTTATTAACTCCACCACCTTTTCTTCACCACCGTATAAATTCCACCATCCAACTAAATATGATCTTGGCATTTATTGGTTTTACTTCTAGCTCATGTGGGTTGGGATGGATCCAATTCTTTCTCCACATGCTCTCATCTTAGCATCATGTTGTTTTCACATTATTGATGTATGAGAGCCACATGGCCACCTTTGCATGACTTGTGAGTGGAATCCTTTGTCCTAGCTTCCATATGGTTTATCATGGAATTATGCTCATGTTGGAATATTTTTGTGACTAATAATCATCTAGTGGAATATACACACTAGTAATTCCCAATTATACTCCAATGTGATCATCTCCATCTACTCCACTTGGAATTCCTTCTAAATTCTTTTGCTTGGCTTTTATTCCAATTTTGGAATGCATAATAATAATGCCATGTGATAATATTGTTTCACAAAAACAAGCATGGCATTAATTAATTTTGCATGGGCCATGCAAGTACCACCTTTTGCTTGTCATTTGGATTTTATTTGTTTTTGGAGTGGATCATCTCTCTCTCTATCTCTCTTTTGGCTTGGTCTAGTTGATCTTGTTAGAACCCCATCACCATATCCATCTATGCCATCTTCCCCTTTTTCTCTTTTTCCCTCTTTGGCTACCTTGCTTGAGCTTGGTTGATCATCCTTGATCTAGTCAAAAAGGACCCATCCATCTCTCCCTAAGCCCTAGACCATCACATACCCATCATCACCATGCCCCATCCTCTCTAACCACACCCCCCACCTAATCTAAACCCATAACCCCATCTAAGCTAAACCCTAATCCTATCATGCCACACCCTTTCCCCTCTCGGCCTCTCTCTTATCTGTATCTAGCTAGCCCCACCTGCACCCTCTCTCAGAGCCTACCATCTACCCTGCCCTAGCTACTCCCTCCACCCCACAAAAACCCTAACCCCGTAGTAGTACCAATCTACCCGAGCCTCACCTCTCTCTCCCTAGCTCTCTCTCTGCCTAGGGGCCCCCAGCCAGGCATCCCGCCTCCTTGCCCTCACGTCGACCCCCACAGGAAGCCCTCACCCCTGCCTGCCTCCCCCGAGCACGTGAGGAGGAGGAAGAAAAGGTGGCCGAGCCACCTTTTCCCATCTACCCCGCGCCCACGGTACCACCTCCCTCTCCCGTCCCTATCTACCACCACACGGCACCTCTCTGCCTCGCCAGACCGTCCCCAGATCCAACCCAGGCGCTCCTCTCCTCCCGTCCCTCACCACCGCCATACCATCGGCCACCTACCATCGGCCTCCACCGCCCGTCAATCCAGACGGCAGGCAGTCCGTGGAGTGGTCGAGGAGTACCGAGGCTCCTCTGCTTCACCACGAGCCGGCGGCGAGGAGGACCGGAGCCAGAACCAGCGCCGGACCGACGCAAACCCTAGCCGCCAGTACGTCTGCCTCGACGCCGATCCACTGCTCCTCTGCTCGATCTATCCACGCCGACACACCCTCGGTGAGTCCCTGTACCCCCTAGACACGGTCCGCCCCGCTGCCGTCGCCTATGCTCGCCGGACAAATCGTGGCGCTTTCAAGTGCGCTTGGCGCGCTCAGTCCTCCTCGGCGTGGCGTCGCGAAACCCTAGCTAGTCTCGCCCACCTCCCGACAGCTACCCGGCATAGCCCGGTGGCCACCTCGGCGCCCGACCCTAGGTCACGAGATCGAAGCCCGTGCCAGCGTCTCGCCGTCTTTCCGTCGAGAGAGAGGAAGAAGCAGTGTCGCGGCGACGTTTTGCGAAAACCCCTCCGTTTTTGTTTCCTCAACCCCGCTCCTGCCACCCACACTGCGCCTCTGGGTGATTTTATAAAAAGGCTCCTGCACTCTGTGTTCCTTAACCCGCGATCCCAGTGGCGCCAGGAGATCGCCAGATCCCCTGAAGCCTCTAGGCCCGTGGAGTCTTCTCTGGGACTACTGCTGTAAATTGCAAAAAATGATGCGCCCGTGTGGCTGAGTCAGCCAGCGACCCCACCCGTCAGTGGCTATGGCTAAATCTGTCTGGGTATAAAAAGGTTTTCTGGATTTCTGTTTTATTTCAAACCTTTTCAAATTAATTCAAATTCAAAATTCAAATCTGTTTTAATATATCTTTAAAATATAAATACAATTTAAACAAATAATATATGTTTTCAAATCAGAAAAATATGAGGAATTCAAATATGCAATCCAAAATATATTCTGAACATTTAAAATTCCAAGTTTATTTAAATTACAATAGAGTGCCCTTTTGTCTTAAATAATTAATAACTTTTATTTTATAACTCCAAATTTAATAAATAATATGTCTAAAATGATTAGCTCGACGAGACCTTTCTTTCTATGCTTTCCATGGTTTGATTTGAAGCATGCATCATATAAATATAATGGGTACAGCAACTTAAATGAGTATAAAATGTGAATAAAACCCCATAAAATGGTTTATTCTTGTATTCCACACCTCACCCATGCCATGCTACTTTATTGCCATGCCAATTGTGCATCGTTCATCATGGCATGATTGTTTGCTTGATGCATTTATACATATGCTTGTGCACTTTATTTATGTTGGCCCTTGTTTGTTTGGTTCTTCTTCGAATAGACGCTGAGCAGGGGATATATCAAGAGAACCAGGAGCACTACCCAGATCCATCCTTTGCTTCAACTGAGCTGCCAGGCAAGCACTACCACATGCTTGCATACATATAGTACCTATTGCCTCTATCTTATTCTTGCATCATTGAGTCGCGATTGCACTAATCTGAATCCCAAGTATTGCATAGCCTTTACTTTTAAACCCCACCGAAGCTTGTTCCTCCATCCCATGAGCCATTACTACAGGAGTTGTTTGAGCCATGCGAGTCGTAGAACAGCATGTGTAGGGTTTGTGAGTGTTTGATGAATAACGAGGTACCTAAACAACTTAACCTGAGTAGTAATGGGATAACTAATGAAAGTGGCATCGGTGAGCCATATTCGCTATTTGGTTTTTCAGGCTCACTTGTGTCCCGTAGGACCCCGAGTACTTGATTCCTGTTCCTTGAATATTCGCGCTATCCACATCCGGGAGGCTTATGAACTCCACAGGCGAGCTTGCTTCATTCTTACATCCTGCGGCCACAAACCCGTTTGAGGTATTATTCACTATCCTGTACTTATGCCATGCTTTCCTGCTTTATTTAAATTGTGCGGTCTTTGACACTGTCTTGTTTAGGTCCGTGACCCGTTTTTTGTGTCGACAAGCCCAGTCACACTTCGGGTTCCCGATAGTTCTGACCGGCCACAAACCTTGAGTCCGTCTCGTAGCCGGCCAGCTTCGTTGCGGGTAGCTTAATGGGGTGGCCCCCTGAAATATTTCTGAATCCTGTAATTGCTTTGTCGTGACTGTCTCGTTGGGTTTTGATTTGGTTTTTCCGAGGCATATCGAGTGTGTGTTGCTATTTGTGCACCCTCAGGTAAAACTTTCAAAGCCGTGTCCGCGGTTATGGACGACTTGGAGCACAGTTTCTCGATCATAGACAAGCATAACTAAAGTACCGCTTTTAATTTGACTAGACTAGGTACCTGACTAGTAAATAGTGCAACACTCACGGAATGGGTAATAAAACTGCCAACGGATGGGGGTTGTTCGACCGCCTCCTTGTCGGTAAGCGAGGAGGAGGATGGATCTGTGGGCGGGATCTGCTTATTTATGGGGCATGTGATGCCGATTTACTTCTTATCCGTACTCGGATTTTGTCTTCCGCTTCCGCTTGATACTCTGTTGATTGATGTATGAGGAGATATCCTAAACTATTATATCTATCTAGGATATTTGGATCTTGCCGTATGGCGTTGCTATATTTCCTTTCTTTTTAAATGGAATGGCTCTGATGTCTTGTATGGTGGCTTGCATACATACTCATTTGTGTATGTAGTTGATCCCTTCGCTTTGCCGATTCACGCCGTTCTTGTCCCGATGTTTGGAAATGGTTGGGACGGCCGAAAGGTCTACCTGTGAGTGGCATTTGGGCCCCACCATACTATTTCAACCATTTCTGTTCATCCAGGCTTGAACTAGGAGCGTAATTCACCGAGGTAGTTACAATTGGTATCAGAGCCATCCCGCCCTTCAGGGTCTCAGCCAAATGGTCGTTGTCTGTCTAGCAAATATTTTTGGTAGTTATGTATACTAGGGAAAAACAAAACGCGAGAGTAGGACTGCTTCCATTTTTCTTCTTACCCACCCACCCACCCTTTTCTGGTAAGGAAGTGTAACGTTTTTAATCCTCTTCTTAAATTCAAACTAGGATTCACGTGTTCTGTGTTTCCGTAGTACCATAGGTTGTGTATCTGTGTGTGTGTGAGTGTGTGTGTGTGTGTAATTCCTTGTCTATCTGTTGCATCCAAGTTGTTATCTTATCGGCCTTTTGGTTATCAACTGTTGGTACATTCCATACCGACAGGCTTTTGCAAACCGACGCGATATATCTGTTTCGTTGTATACCGACGCGACCTGTCTTACTCTTTGTTATCCGACGTTATCTTCTTTGGGTTGTTCGTTTCCGTAGTCGCTAATCTTTAGGTTCATCGTGTGAAGAAGGTGTTGAGATATGTGTTTTACTTATTCATGTGAGGAGTAATGATTTGAGTGCGGGATGGAGTCGCGACCATACCACTACTCTTATCATTCGCTCTTGTACATTGAATTGGTAGAGTCACTAATCTTGATTCGTTAAGTGTTTTTGTGCATCTATTGGTATTTTAATGCCGAAATTTGTGGAAAAAAATTTCTTTGATATATTTGTGTACCACACTCCTTTTCAGTCGTGTGCGATATGCTTAATATCTTCTAGGTGCTTTGAACTTCGTTGATATTTTAATATCATCTTAGTAAATTATATCCTTTAATCTTGGTTAATTCCATTTTGGTACTATTGTGGATTATTATTATTCTCCATTATAGTACTGACTTGTGTGTTATATCAATCACAGGATGGCACCCCCACGTCGTTCTGAGGAGGACATACAACCTGAACTGGGGGCAGCGTTGTCAAGCATCGCCAATGCCTTGGCAGCAATGCAGCAGAACCAGCAGCGCTTTGAGGAAAGTGTCAGGAGGAATGAGTTTGCTCCGCTACCTCCACCTCCCAAGCGAGGAGACATCAAAAGCTTCCTGAAGTTCAACCCTCGCCAGTTTGATGTTTCGGATCAACCACTTGATGCTGATGATTGGTTGCGTGAGATGTCAAGGTTACTGGCAACTGCTGATGTTCCTGAGCAAGAATGGGTAAAGTGTGCTACTCACCTTCTGAAGGGAGATGCAGCTCTCTGGTGGGAGAATTACCTGAAGGCAAACTGCACTGGTTTTCAGCCTACTTGGGAACAGTTCACTGGAGCTTTCAAGAGCGATGTCATCGGAAATTGTCATGGAGAGGATGAAGGAAGTGTTTCTCAACCTCAAGCAGGGCAATGATAATGTCAATACCTACATCAGGAACTTCATGAACCTTTCTCGTTATGGTGGCGATGAGATCTCTGATGACAAGAAGAAGCAAAAGAGGTTCAGGCAAGGGCTCAATGCATCGATTAAGTATGCAATCACACATGCAAGGCCGGCGTCGTTTCTGGAACTTCAGCATACAGCTCTGCAGGAAGAAGCAAGTAGGCAAGTGTTCGAGGAGTCAAAGAAACACAGCCGTGATGCAGCAAGCTCTTCAGCTATGTCAGCTCCTTCTAAGCGTGGTCCGGGTTCCTAACACCCCACCGTCGCTCCGGCTCACCAAGACCTTCAAGCTTCTGGCAAGGCCACCAAACTTCCTCACTGCTGCTCCCGGGGCTACAACCACCACTACCTGGGCGCTGGCGGAGTCCACAGCTCGTTGCTCCACGTCCACCTGGTGCTTGTTACACTTGTGGAGACTCTGGGCATCAACAATGGAACTGTCCGATGAAGAACAAGGCTCTTCCTCCACCACCTCCAAGATCTGCGGCAAGCTCTCCTTTGGTTCGTGCACCACCACCTCGGGCTCTCAACATCAACACCAAGCCCGGGTCTACTGTTGCTCGTGCCAACTGCATCAACGCCGCTCAAGCTGAGCATGCACTGGTTGTGATGGGTATGCTTCCGTGAACTCAGTTCTGCAAGAGTTTTGTTTGATTACGGTGCTTCGCATTCTTTTGTTTCGCACAAGTTTGCGCATGAGCAGGATCTGGATATGGTTCCTTTAGCACATCGTCTGGTGGTTCTATCTCCCGGTTCAAACATGAGGGCTGCTCTTATCAGCCATGGCAATCAAATTGAGATTGGTGGCTCTTCGTTCTCGGCGTCCTTAATTGTTCAGGCAATTCGACATTGATGTCATCTTGGGCATGGATTGGTTGACGACATGCAGCTGTGATTGATTGTGCTGAACGCCGGTTTCTCTCAAGATTCTGAAGGCCATATAGTCTATTCTCCAAGTCGACTCCTGCTATCCAGCTTTTCTCTTTGGCGGCTCTGAATGTTGATGCTATGGAAGCTATTCAGAGTGTTCCGTGGTCTGTGAGTTCCTGATGTCTTTCTGAAGAGTTGCTGGTATGCCTCCGAATCGTGAGGTTGAGTTTGTTATTGAGCTTGAACCTGGTACCGCTCCTATCTCCAAGCGGCCTTATAAGATGGGTCTGCTGAGTTGGCTGAACTCAAGCGTCCTTGATGAACAAGAGAAGTTGGGTTTCATTCAGCAGTACTTCTTCTTGGGGTAGCCCTACTCTCTTTGCGAAGAAGCGAGACGGTGATAGACTTTGTGTTGACTATCGGGCTCTCAATGCTAAAACCATCAAGAATAAATATCCCCTTCCGCGGATTAATGATCTCTTTGATCAGCTAGCTGGAGCTGTGGTGTTCTCTAAGCTTGACTTGAGAAGTGGTTATCACCAAATCAAGATTCGCAAGGAAGATGTTCCTAAGACAGCTTTCACCACCCGCTATGGCCTGTATGAGTACACGGTTATGTCTTTCGGTCTCACCAACACACCTGCCACCTTCTCGAGGCTCATGAACTCGGTTTTCATGGAGTATCTTGACAAGTTCGTTGTGGTCTACCTGGATGACATCCTAGTCTATTCTAAGTCACAAGAAGAGCATGAAGAACACCTTCGGTGTGTTCTAAGCAAGCTTCGTGAGAACCGCCTGTATGCAAAGTTCTCCAAGTGTGAGTTTTGGCTGCCTCAAGTAACCTATCTTGGTCACGTCATCTCTGCCAAGGGCATTGCAGTCAATCCGGAAACTGTGAAGACAATTGTTGAATGGCTTCCTCCTGTAAATGTCAAAGAAGTGCGGAGTTTCCTTGGTTTGGCTAGTTATTGCCGTCGCTTCGTTCAGAACTTTTCGAAGATAGCGAAGCCTCTTACCGATCTCCTTAAGAAAGGCAAGAAATACCTTTGGACTCCTGCATGTCAAGCAAGCTTTGAGACACTCAAAGAGAAGCTCACTTCCACACCAGTCTTGGTTCCTCCGGATACATCCAAGCCGTTTCAGATATTCTGTGACGCCTCTTTGCATGGATTGGGTGCGGTCCTTATGCAAGAAAAACAAGTTGTTTCTTATGCCTCTCAACAGTTAAAGACGCATGAGATCAACTATCCTACACATGACCTCGAGCTCGCAGCAGTTGTCTTTGCTTTGAAAGTATGGAGGCACTACTTGCTTGGTAACCGTTGTGAGATCTTTTCTGATCACAAGAGTTTGAAGTATATCTTCACTCAGCCTGATCTCAACCTTAGGCAAAGGAGATGGATTGAAGCAATCAACGACTTCGATCTAACCATCAACTACACCCCGGGCAAAGCTAATGTCATGGCCGATGCTCTCAGCCGTAAAGCTTATGTCAACAACCTCATGATGGAAGAACAACAGCCTCTCTTGTGCGAGGAATTCCGTCAGCTCAACCTTGAAATTGTGGAACAAGGGTATCTCCTGAACCTTCTAGCAACCACTCTCTTGGAAGAAAAGGTTCGCTCTTCTCAGCTTGGTGATCCGCACACCAAAAAGATCATCTCTAGGCTTCAGCTTCCGAAGTATGAGTCCTTCCACGTCGATGATCAAGGCACGCTTTTCTTTGAACACCGGATGTTTGTTCCGAACTACCCGGGTTTGAGGGAGCAAGTTCTCAAGGAGGCGCATGATTCTGTTCTTTCTATCCACCCTGGCAGCACAAAGATGTACATGGACTTGAAAACACAATATTTGTGGCCTGGTTTGAAAAGGTTTTGTGCCAAGTATGTCTCAGAGTGTGATGTCTGCCGCAGAGTGAAAGCTGTTCATCAGAAACCTTCCGGTCTTCTACAGCCATTGAAACCCCCGGAATGGAAATGGGAGAAAGTAGAGATGGACTTCATCACTGGTTTTCCGAGGTCACAGAAGGGCAACAATGCAATCTTTGTTGTCATTGACAGGCTTTCTAAAGTGGCTCACTTCTTCCCTGTCAAGGAAACCATTTCTGCAATTCAGTTGGTGGAGCTCTATATTAACAGAATTGTCTCTCTGTATGGGGTTCCTCTCGAGATCAGTTCAGACCGTGGAAGCATCTTCACTTCCAAGTTCTGGGAAAGTTTCCAAAATGCTTTGGGAACAAAGTTGAACTTCAGCACAGCTTACCACCCTCAGTCACAAGGACAAATGGAGAGGATCAATCAGATTCTGGAGGATATGCTTCGTGCTTGTGTCATCTCTTTTGGCATGAAGTGGGAAGAATGTCTTCCTTATGCTGAATTCTCGTACAACAACAGCTTCCAGAAAAGTCTAAAGATGGCACCATTTGAGGCTCTCTATGGTCGCAAGTGCAGGACTCCGATTGGTTGGTCGGGTGCAGGAGAAATAATTTTGTTTGGCCCTGACATTGTGACTCAAGCGGAGGAGAAAGTACACATCATCCTTGAAAATCTAAGGATTGCTCAAAGTCGCCAGAAGAGCAATTATGACAGGAAGCACACAGACATGGAGTATGTCCCTGGTGATCTCGTTTACCTTCGTGTCACTCCCATGAGAGGCACGCACCGTTTTGGTATCAAAGGAAAGCTGGCTCCTAGATACATCGGTCCTTTCAAAGTTCGTGGAAGAAGAGGAGAAGTTGCTTATGCTCTTGAGCTTCCGGAAAAACTCAAAGTCCATGATGTTTTCCGCATCTCTCAGCTAAAGAAGTGCTTCAAGGATCCCGGCAGGACCATGGACCATGAGCTTATCAATCTCCAAGAAGACCTGTCTTATCAAGAACACCCCACAAAAATCCTTGAAGTCGCAGAAAGAAGGACTCGCAACAAGTCCATCAAGTTCTGCAAGGTGCAGTGGTCGCACCATTCCGTTGATGAAGCCACTTGGGAACGTGAAGATGATCTCCGTGCCAAGTATCCTACCCTCTTTGTGTCTTCTTCTTCATCCTAGAATCTCAAGTGAGATTCCTGTTTAGTGGGGGAGAGTTGTAGCATCCCAATTGTCTAACAATTGTAATGCTACTTGGTCTAGTAATATAATGGCTACTTCAAATATATAATTGTTGCATCATACTTATATCATGCTCATGTCATCATGCCTCCTTGCATTTGAGCATCATATAAAACCCTTTTGATTTGGTTCTTCTCTCATATGCATTGTTAATTGTATTTGCCTCTTGAGATTGTATTTGGTTCTTGATATATTGTTTCAATGCCCAAGTTGAGTTGGGGGCATATCTCTTATTAACTCCACCACCTTTTCTTCACCAAGTATAAATTCCACCATCCAACTAAATATGATCTTGGCATTTATTGGTTTTACTTCTAGCTCATGTGGGTTGGGATGGATCCAATTCTTTCTCCACATGCTCTCATCTTAGCATCATGTTGTTTTCACATTATTGATGTATGAGAGCCACATGGCCACCTTTGCATGACTTGTGAGTGGAATCCTTTGTCCTAGCTTCCATATGGTTTATCATGGAATTATGCTCATGTTGGAATATTTTTGTGACTAATAATCATCTAGTGGAATATACACACTAGTAATTCCCAATTATACTCCAATGTGATCATCTCCATCTACTCCACTTGGAATTCCTTCTAAATTCTTTTGCTTGGCTTTTATTCCAATTTTGGAATGCATAATAATAATGCCATGTGATAATATTGTTTCACAAAAACAAGCATGGCATTAATTAATTTTGCATGGGCCATGCAAGTACCACCTTTTGCTTGTCATTTGGATTTTATTTGTTTTTGGAGTGGATCATCTCTCTCTCTATCTCTCTCTTTTGGCTTGGTCTAGTTGATCTTGTTAGAACCCCATCACCATATCCATCTATGCCATCTTCCCCTTTTTCTCTTTTTCCCTCTTTGGCTACCTTGCTTGAGCTTGGTTGATCATCCTTGATCTAGTCAAAAAGGACCCATCCATCTCTCCCTAAGCCCTAGACCATCACCTACCCATCATCACCATGCCCCATCCTCTCTAACCACACCCCCCACCTAATCTAAACCCATAACCCCATCTAAGCTAAACCCTAATCCTATCATGCCACACCCTTTCCCCTCTCGGCCTCTCTCTTATCTCTATCTAGCTGGCCCCACCGGGCACCCTCTCTCCCGAGCCTACCATCTACCCCTGCCCTAGCTACTCCCTCCACCCCACAAAAACCCTAACCCGACCCTAGTACCAATCTACCCGAGCCTCACCTCTCTCTCCCTAGCTCTCTCTCTGCCCTAGGGGCCCCCCAGCCCGAGCCTGTCCCTGCCTCCTTGCCCTCACGTCGACCCCACCTGGAAGCCCCTCACCTGCCCCTGCCTGGCCTCCCTACCGAGCACATGAGGAGGAGGAAGAAAAGGTGGCCGAGCCACCTTTTCCCATCTACCCCGCGCCCACGGTACCACCTCCCTCTCCCGTCCCTATCTACCACCACACGGCACCTCTCTGCCTCGCCAGACCGTCCCCAGATCCACCCCAGGACGCTCCCCTCTCCCTGCCGTCCCTCACCACCGCCATACCATCGCCGGCTACACCACCGTCGGCCTCCACCGCACCCCGTCGATCCAGACGCGCAGGCAGTCCGTGGAGTGGTCGAGGAGTACCAGGAGGCTCCTCTGCTTCACCCTGAGCCCGGCGACGAGGAGGAGACGGACCGGAGCCACCAGAACCAGCGCCGCACCGACGCAAACCCTAGCCGCCAGTACGTCTGCCTCGACGCCGATCCACTGCTCCTCTGCTCGATCCGTCCACGCCGACACACTCTCGGTGAGTCCCTGTACCCCCTAGACACGGTCCGCCCCGCTGCCGTCGCCTGTGCTCGCCGGACAAATCGTCGAGCGCCCTCGGTGCGCCGGCGTCGTGCTCGGTCCTCCTCGCTGTAGCATCACAGAAACCCTAGCTAGTCCTCGCCCACCTCCCTGACAGCTACCCCCGCATAGCCCAGTGGCCACCGCCTCCACGCTCCAGCCCTAGGTCACGAGATCGAAGGCCCGTGCCGCGTGTGCTGCCACTGTCTTTCCGTCAGAGAGAGAGGAAGAAAAACAGTGTCGCGGCAACGTTTTGCAGAAAACCCCCTCCCGTTTTGTTTTCCTCAACCCGCGCTCCTGCCGACCCCACCTGTCTGCCTCTGGGCGATTTTATAAAAAGGCTCCTGCACTTTGTGTTCTCAACCATGATCACCGGTGGGCCACGTGGTTGCGCCAGATCACCATTGGCGGCTGGGCCATGAGCCTCCAGCCCACCTGCCTCTGGACTGACTAATCTGGTGCAAAATGATTCTGTGCGCCCGTGTGGCTGAGTCAGCCACCCCACCCGTCTGGCTATGGCTGAATCATGCAGGTATAAAAGGTTTTCGGATTGCTTTTATTTCAAATCTTTTCAAATTAATTCAAATTCAAAATTCAAATCTGTTTTAATATATCTTTAAAATATAAATCCAATTTAAACAAATAATATATGTTTTCAAATCAGAAAAATATGAGGAATTCAAATATGCAATCCAAAATATATTCTGAACATTTAAAATTCCAAGTTTATTTAAATTACAATAGAGTGCCCTTTTGTCTTAAATAATTAATAACTTTTGTTTTATAACTCCAAATTTAATAAATAATATGTCTAAAATGATTAGCTCGACGAGACCTTTCTTTATATGCTTTCCATTGTTTGATTTGAAGCATGCATCATATAAATATAATGGGTACAGCAACTTAAATGAGCATAAAATGTGAATAAAACCCCATAAAATGGTTTATTCTTGTATTCCACACCTCACCCATGCCATGCTACTTTATTGCCATGCCAATTGTGCATCGTTCATCATGGCATGATTGTTTGCTTGATGCATTTATACATATGCTTGTGCACTTTATTTATGTTGGCCCTTGTTTGTTTGGTTCTTCTTCGAATAGACGCTGAGCAGGGGATATATCAAGAGAACCAGGAGCACTACCCAGATCCATCCTTTGCTTCAACTGAGCTGCCAGGCAAGCACTACCACATGCTTGCATACATATAGTACCTATTGCCTCTATCTTATTCTTGCATCATTGAGTCGCGATTGCACTAATCTGAATCCCAAGTATTGCATAGCCTTTACTTTTAAACCCCACCGAAGCTTGTTCCTCCATCCCATGAGCCATTACTACAGGAGTTGTTTGAGCCATGCGAGTCGTAGAACAACATGTGTAGGGTTTGTGAGTGTTTGATGAATAACGAGGTACCTAAACAACTTAACCTGAGTAGTAATGGGATAACTAATGAAAGTGGCATCGGTGATCCATATTCACTATTTGGTTTTTCAGGCTCACTTGTGTCCCGTAGGACCCCGAGTACTTGATTCCTGTTCCTTGAATATTCGCTATCCACATCCGGAGGCTTATGAACCCCCTGAGCCAGAGCTTGATTTATTCTTATTTCTTGGGGCCACAAACTAGTTTGAGGTTTTATTCACTATCCTGTACTTATGCCATGCTTTACTGCTTTATTTAAATTGTGCGAGGTCTTTGCTTGTCTTTATTTAGGTCCGTGACCCGTTTTAGCTATGTCGACAAGCCCAGTCACACTTTCGGGTTCCCGGTCGTTCTGACCACACAAACCTTGAGTCCGTCCTCGTAGCGGCCAACCGTTCGGGTAGCTTAATGGGGTGGCCCCCAGAAATATTTCTGAATCCTGTAATTGCTTTGTCGTGACTGTCTCGTTGGGTTTTGATTTGGTTTTTCCGAGGCATATCGAGTGTGTGTTGCTATTTGTGCACCCCTGCAGGGTAAAACTTTCTGAAAGCCGTGTCCGTGGTTATGGACGACTTGGAGCACAGTTTCTCGATCATAGACAAGCATAACTAAAGTACCGCTTTTAATTTGACTAGACTAGGTACCTGACTAGTAAATAGTGCAACACTCACGGAATGGGTAATAAAACTGCCAACAGATGGGGGTTGTTCGACCGCCTCCTCGTCGGTAAGCGAGGAGGAGGATGGATCTGTGGGCGGGATCTGCTTATTTATGGGGCATCTTATGCCGATTTGCTTCTTATCCGTACTCGGATTTTGTCTTCCGCTTCCACTTGATACTCTGTTGATTGATGTATGAGGAGATATCCTAAACTATTATATCTATCTAGGATATTTGGATCTTGCCGTATGGTGTTGCTATATCTCCTTTCTTTTTAGATGGAATGGATCTGATGTACTGTTGTATGGTGGCTTGCATACATACTCATTTGTGTATGTAGTTGATCTCTTCGCCTGCCGATTACGCCGCCCGTTCTTGTCCCGATGTTTGGAAATGGTTGGGACGGCCGAAAGGTCTACCTGTGAGTGGCATTTGGGCCCCACCGTACTATTTCAACCATTTCTGTTCATCCAGGCTTGAACTAGGAGCGTAATTCACTGAGGTAGTTACAGTATTATGTTGGCTGGAAGCACGGCTTCTGCTCCATATACCAGAAAAAATGGGATGTACCATGTTGACCTGTTTGGGGTAGTTCTGAGGCTCCATAGTACTGCTGGTCTATCAACACCCGGATTTTTCAATCCTAGATGCCTGTTATGCCGTACATCGCAATCCCAGGATTACCATTTTTGCGAGACATAACAGAATTGGATACCATAGTACTTCATCCATTACAAACGATACATAAGTTCTTACACAAATAGGGATCTCATGATCCAGTTCTTAATACAACATCAAGCAGCGGAATACGTAATAATAACGGTAGCGTAGGCGAAGCTCCATCTTCGGGGTCATAGGCAATCTTGTGATGGGAGATGATCCTAGTTGTCGTAACCTTCCTGGGGTCCATCTTCCAGGTACTCCACTTCATAGTCTGGCCATGGGAATAGCCAGGGACAAAGCCATGAGTACTCTTTAAGTACTTGCAAACTAATACTAACAAGTAAAGGGTTTTTTTTGGGATAATAGGACACTAGGCTCTAGGGTTGTTTTGCAAAAAGCCAGGTTTATCTTTACTAAGTTCCAGAGCTAGTCACAATTTTATAACTCCTAAGTGGGATCTTGTAATTCAGGTCACAACTCTATTGTGGTCAAGTCAAAGTCTCAATTCATTTCACAAGTCATTTTTCAAAAGTCTGACGGGGGAACAGTATGGCCACTCCAACTGTCCATAACCGCGGACGCGACTATTCGAATAGTTTGACACTCTGCAAAGATTGTACACTTTCACCACAACATTCGATACATCCATCAGGAAAAAATCCTGAATTCACCATACTCAGTATGCGGACAATCAATCCTAACCTTTCAATTACACGCCCTTGGTCGGGAGGGAACTAATACTAAGGTATATAAGTTTCCAGTCAAGCCCTACCCAATATTCGGGTATTGTGGTTGTACGCTAAAATTGGAATGGTATCGCATCCAGACAACCATCAGTTTTATATAGGGCTAAGGCTCATGCCTCAACATTTTTCTCACCAGAATCATCAAGTGTTTGGAAACACATGTCCAAAACATTTCAATAGAATGATCCATCATTCCAAGGTTTTCATAACCATTTTGCACCAAGTATTCCCATCTAAAAGTTGATCAAGTTTTATGCTTAGCACTAGCATCTACAGGTGAGGGTAGTACTAATGAGGGGTGGTAACTAGTGGAGTTTTACTAAGTCCAACCTTATATCTTAGGCTGATATCAAGGTTTCTAGCTTAGGCCAAATTTTATGCTCTTTATGCAACCTTCAAAGACAATGTCTGGTATCTACCAAACTCTTAGGTAGACTCTAAGTAAGCTTTGATAAAGAAATAAAGTAAGAAGCTTGCCATAAAACTAGGATTGGTTTAACAAGTAGGTAGGATTACAAGTATGGGTTTGTGGCATCAGTAGGGTATCTGGCAAGGGTTACTTGCATCAATATCAGTATAAGCTTGCTACATTGCAAGTGTTAGCTTGCAAGGTTACTAGCTTGCTCAATCAACTAGTAGTATTAGGCTTGCATTGGTATAGTATCAGCTTGCTAAAGTAGAGTGTCTTGCAAGTTTTAGCTTGCATCAGTGTCAATATAAGCTTGCCTTGTGCAGAGCAGTGGTTGAAGTTCTCCTCGGCTTCCTCTTAATAGTATCCTCCTTCCTCCTCGTATCCTTGGTCGGTACTAGCGTCTATGAATAAATACGAGGTACACAATCACCAAACAATACTTAACTACTTGCAATCATCACACACAAGGGTCCTATAGATGATCTAGCATCATCTCTAACATTACAAGGTTAAGGCTTGGTTTAAATCTTTTATTTTTAGAAAAGTAATTTCTACTCATTGAAAAACTACTTAAGATTTAATATTCTCTAAACCAAAATGGGATCATGTTGACACATGTCATCACCACATATTTTAGTCCATGGGAATGTGATTTAAAGTGGTGTCAAAATTTAATAAGGTTTTACCCTTTTATTTTAATTAACTAAAGTGGCTAGAAATGCCTATGTGGCATTCTTTTATTACTTGAACATTATTTCTGTTAGTAAAACTATATATTTTTATATATTCTGAAAGCCATGGTTGAATGTGATTTTTGAGAGTTGGAATCAACTCAAAAGCTTTTATGTTTAAATTTGAAAAATGTTTGAATGCAGAAAAGCTTCTGCCTTGTTATTTTTACTATGGGTGATCTACAGATCCAAATGACTTGAATCCAACGGGCTTGGATTAAGCATTCATAGACCTTTCCAACAAAATTGGTTTCATCCAATTTGGTGAACTGAATCGATCTGGGTTGATTTTTGAAGTTGGGTACAGAAGTGTGTTTGAATTTAAATAGAAAAAGATTTAATATGAATTGCTGGGCTGCGCAGGAAATTCTAACGGGCCGGCCTGGTAAGCACAGGGCTCCCGCGGGCTGCTTAAGTGGGTGTCCCCACTTGTCAGTGACACGGGGCTGGGCGAAGCGGTATGGGGGCAACGTGGATCGTTCGATCTAGTTCTAATCCAACGGCTAAGGGTCATCGCCGACGCGAGACAACTCCGGCGAGAATGAAACCTAGTGCGGCCAGTGAGGGGTGCTGGGGGCTCACCGGGGTACGGGCGAGGGTCGGCGAGGCGGGCGAACGACGAAGTCGACGACGGCGAACCTCCTGGTACCGGTGGCTTCTCTGGGCGGCTCAATCGCTGGCTCCCTTCTTCTCCGGCGTGGCAGGCTCGGTGAAATTCGGCGAGGTGGTGCTCGCCTTTCTCGAGAATGGTGTGGCACGATCAGTGAGGAGAGGGTGAGATGGTGTGAAGAAATCGTGCGGGGTGGCCTCTATTTATAGTCGGCGAGGGACCGTCGGGCGCACGGTGAGCTCGTCGAAGCGTTCTGCGGCTAATGGCATGGGCAAGGGTATGGGGCGGTCTTTGTGTCTCTGGCGATGCTCAACGACATGGTCGCGAGGCATGGGGCGATGTGGTTTGATGCAGAGCGGCGGTGCTCTGCTGGTAGGCGGCGTCTTCGACGGCGGTGGCTGTATGGCACGGGGCGGCAAACGGGGATGTCTGGCGGTCTCCTGGGTCGGTGGTGATCGTGTGTGCGCGCGGTGAGGGCGGTGCGCGGTCTGTGGACGCTGGTCGAGGGTGGCGCTCTGGCGCACGCTCGACATGGTCTGGGCGCGGCTTGTGCGCGTGGTCCAGGGCTTGGCAACGCTCGCGGCTAGGACAGTGAGTGGCGGTGGACGGTGGGCAGCCTCCCAGACAAGGTTGGCATGGCTAGTTCTTCCTCTAGCCTGCTGTCCACAATGGGGTGACATGGGGGTGCTCGGCTGTTCACCATTAATGACAATGGCAAGCTCACAGGGGTGCTAGTGTTGGGCTAATCTTTCTAGATGATCTACTGAGTTGTGTGTGAGCTAACTAGGGAACAAGTTAGGCAAGATCGTGTGTTGGGCTAACCTTTGCAGAGGTTCGACGAGTCGGGGTTTTATTCTGGATAATACTAGTCCATTAGATCTTTCTACTTGCCCATTTGATGTTGGGTGTGCCACCGAGGTGACATCTAGTCTTATGTGTTTTTCTTGGCAGAATTTTGCAAAAGCCCCTTAAGCAAAGTTTGTGCCATTGTCTGTAATAACACTATGTGGATAACCATATCTCAAGATAATATCTTTGAGGAATCTTACTGCTGTTGGTCCATCACATTTTTTTATCGGTTTTACTTCAATCCACTTTGTGAACTTGTCGACCATGACTAAAATGTGAGTCATCCCGCCCCGGCCCGGCTTGAATGGTCCCACCATATCCAAGCACCATACAGAAAATGGCCAAGTGATTGGTATTGTCTTTAACTCGGACGATGGCATATGTATCTTTCTGGAATATCTCTGGCAACCATTACATTTTTCTACCAATTCTTTGGCCTCTTTCAACATCGTCGGCCAATAAAATCCATGCCTAAATGCTTTGGCCACTAAAGCTCTAGATGAGGCGTGATGCCCGCATTCTCCCTGATGTATATCTAGGAGGATTTCCTGGCCTTCTGCCGAGTCAACACATCTTTGCAGCACGCTTGTGACGCTTCTTTTATACAGCTCATTGTTTATGATTGTATAAGCTTTTGCTCCTCTCACTGTCTGTCTAGCCAGTACCTCATTACTCGGCAAAGTCGCATCCTTAAGGAAGGAAAATATGGGTTGCGCCCATGTTGGCATGATTTTCTCTAGGATAATTCCACTATCTATTTCCATATTTTCCGTCGACATAACAACCTCGGATTTTTCCATATCCATTCGTGCGATGGCCGGGTTCATTTTTGGAAACTCCGGGTTACATTCTTTGTCAATTTCCATCGGCATACTATCTTCACTTGATTTTGCCGGGATAAAGATGGATTCGGACTCTGGTGATGGTGCTATTGATGGTTTTCTCAGGTGCTCTAGGGCGATACCCGGGGGAATTGATTGCCTGGTTGATCCGAGCTTTGACAGCGTGTGCGCAGCGTCATTTTTTGCCCGAGGTATATGATGAAATTCACATCCATCGAAGTATCCACTGAGTTTTTGCACATGGAATCTATATAAGGCCATATTTGCATCTAGCGCGTCCCAATTGCCTGATACTTGCTATACTACTAGATCTGAATCCCCGTAACATAGAATCCGATGTATGCCAATCTCTTTTGCCACCTTTCACCCATGGACGAGTGCTTCGTACTCGGCTACATTGTTTGACGTGACAAAATGTATTTGCAGCACATATTTCAGCTGATCTCTTTTTGGCGAGGTTAACACTATCCCTGCCCCCAAGCCATTCCTCAACTTGGAGCCGTCAAAGTGCATTGTCCAATAATTTGGGTCTGGTAATGGTGGCTCATATTGTACCTCGGCCCAATCCACAAAGAAGTCGGCCACCGCCTGGGATTTGATTGCATCTCGCCTATCGAATTGCAGAGCATAAGGTGACAATTCAATTGCCCATTTTGCTATTCGACCTCTTGCATCTTTGTTGCTCAATATGTCGGCTATGGGCGCTTCACAGATCACTTTGATCGGGTGTTATTTGAAGTAATGTTTAAGTTTCTTCGCCGACATGTATACTCCATATGCCATCTTCTGGTAATGTGGGTAGTTTTGTTTCGAGGATGATAGTACCTCGCTTAGGTAATATACCGGCCTTTGAACTGATTTATCTTCTTCAATTCGTTCCACAACGATCACCGCACTTACCACTTTGTTTGTGGCGGCTATGTAAAGTAACATAGGCTCTTTTGACAATGGAGAGGCCAGGATTGGTGCTGTGACCAACATCTTTTTCAGTTCATGAAATGCATTATCTGCTTGTGGTGTCCAAATGAATTTATCAGATTTTTTCATCAGTTGATATAGTAGTAATGCCTTCTCTCCCAGCCGACATACAAATTGGCTAAGCGAGGCCAGACAACCCGTGAACTTCTGTACGTCATTTAGACATATCAGCAATTCCATTCTTTCTACCACTCTTATCTTAGTTGGATTAGCCTCTATACCTCGGCTGGATACGAGAAAATCGAGTAGTTTCCCAGCTGGTACACCAAAGGTGCATTTCTCCGGGTTTAGCTTCATTCGGAACCTTCTCAAGTTCGCGAATGTCTACCGAATATCATCCAGTAGCATTTTGCTCTCTCTGGTTTTGATAACCACATCGTCTACATATACTTGCACATTTTTCCCTATCTGGTCATGTAGACATTTTTGCATACATCTCTGGTACGTTGCCCCTGCGTTACGCAGGCCGAATGGCATGGTGCGATAGCAATAAGCCCCGTACGGGGTAATAAACGTAGTCTTTATTTGATCAGCCGGATTTAACGGTATCTGGTGGAAACCAGAATACGCGTCTACAAATGATAACAGCTCACAACTAGCGGTCGAATCAATGACTTGGTCTATTCTAGGTAAAGGAAAGGATCTTTGGGACACGCCTTGTTCAGGTTCGTGTAATGAATACACATTCGCCATACGACGGCTACATTTGGATCATCTTTTTTCTTTTCTACTAACACCGGGTTTGATAGCCAATCCGGATAAAGCACTTCCATGATGAACCCGGCCGCAAGGAGACGAGCCATCTCATCCCCTATTATGTTTCTCCTGTCTTCGGCGAAGCGGCGGAGAGGTTGCTTCACCGGCCTTGCTCCTGGCCTTACATGCAGAGAGTGCTCAGCCAACTCCCTCGGCACACCTTGCAGGTCTTGAGTTGACCATGCAAATATGTCCCGATTCTCACGGAGGAAGTTGGTGAGCTCGCCTTCCTATTTGGCATCTAGGCCGGCACCAATGGTGATGGTGCGTTCTGGGAACTACTCATCTATCTGGACCTTTTTCGTTTCTTTAGTCGGCTGGAAAGATACACTTCCATGCGGGTTGGCCAATGCCGGCATATTCAGTTGTGCCGACTGAGCGAGAGCCGCTACCTCTTCAATCCTTCTTTTCTCTCTTGCGATCACCAATGACTCGGCCAGATTTGATCCGGCCGAAGCACATTCCATTGACTTCCTGTAATCTCCTGCTACTGTTATTACCCCTTGTGGTCCGGGTAGCTTCATTTTCAAGTAAGTTATGTGGCAGCTGCTCATGAATTTGGCCAATGCTGGCCGCCTGAGTAAAGCATGATAGCAACTTTCTAGATCCACCACCTCAAACTCCATATTTTCCGCTCTGCAGTTATCCCTTGTGCCGAATAATACATCCACTCGAACCTTCCCAATGGGTTCGCATGAAAGTCCCGACACTATTCCATGGAAAGTGGTTCTCATGGATTGCAGCATATTCTACGATATTCCGAGTTTATGCATTGTATCTTTGTACATGATATTGATACTGCTCCCATTGTCGATGAGTACTTTTGAAAATTTCACATTAATGCTGGACCCGACAAATGTCGGATCTAGTACGAGTGCTTACGATCCCGGATTCGGCATTATTTTGGGATGGTCCTTTATGCTCCAAGTTACTTCTTGATCTGACCATGACACATATCTTGGTACCACTGGCATAACTGCATTCACTTCCATATGCCGGCGCTATACACATTGCCTGTCTTGCTGTTCCGTTGTGACCACGCAATATGACTGATGATGTTCCCTATAATCATTGAGCCCGTTATTTCCGGGGTTAGTCCTTCCATCCTGACCCTAATTTATTACTTGATGCACTACATCTCTCTGGTCCGAGTTATCATACCTCGGGGGAGGAGGGGGTAACATTAACTGTTGTGCATTCGCCCCAGTCAACTTCGGCCGCTGCTGCTGATGTGCCTGATGGGAAGGTGCTTGCATGCCTGCCGGGTTCCCCATTGCATTTTTCATCCAGGCGCATTACCGGGTTGTATGATTAGCCGGATTGGCTTGGTTTGGAGTGTGAAACTTACACGGTTGATCCAACATGGATTCAAACGTGTACTTCGGCCTCTCCTGCCATTGCTTCTTCTGTTCTAGTGTCCACTGTCTCTTCCCTTCATTCCTTGGTGTCCATTGCTGAGGACCATTCTTCTGCCGCTGACTGTTTTCGTGACTCGGCTGATCTTGCACTACCGCTGCCACCTGATTGGATGCATATCTGTAATCCGGTCTTTCCTCTCTTCTTCTACCCCTGAACTCGTTGTGCCTCGATGATCTGGCCACATCTCTTGCATATTCATCTTGATGCTCCCGATGGTCTGCTGACATTAGTTCTGGTTGCGTAGGATCTCCCAATGCATATGAATCCGCTATCCTAATGGTTTCTGCCAAAGTGGTTGGCATATCTCTTTGCAGTCGCTGCCACAAGACACTGGCATATCGGCATCCTTGAGCGAACCAAGCTATCGCTTGTGATTCTATAACTCCCTCGCATGAATTCCTGAGGTTACACCACCGAGTCAAGAATTCTCTGTCTGTCTCGTTCGTCCTTTGCTTGCACATTGCAAGCTGCTGCGGCCTGTTTGGTCTCTTGTAAGTACTGGTGAAGTTGCTGACAAACATCTCTTCAAAATCTAGCCAGCAGTTGATACTGCCCGCTGGCAGATTATTCAGCCATACTCTGGCCGGTCCTTCCAGCATTTGCGGGACATATCTTACTGCCCATCGCAATTTTCCTCTAGCTATTTTTACTGCAGTGGCATAGTAGATTAACCAATCTTGTGGATTGGTACTCCCATTGTATGTTTTCGTGCCCCTTGCCAGCTGAAAATTCGGCACAGGCGGCTCGCCCATGATCCGAGGTCCGAAACATGCTGGACCCATCGGACCTTGCTCCTCTAACAACTCGGATCGGTACAACCTGTCCAGTTTCAGTATTGCATCATTTGATGGCAAGTTTCTGTACATGACTCTCTCCTGCATTCCATAATGGTCATTTCCACCACGTCCCGCATACTCCATATCTGAGTAACCATCATTGTACCTCTCATTTGCCTGATTATGGCGAGCTGGTCTCACTTCTCTTTCCTGCCGAGGCTCATACCTCGGCTGTGGATTGGGCGGCGGATCCCTCCTTCCTTCTGCTGGGACATTGTTCTCATGATTTTCTCTTCCGAGGTCTCCATTACCTCGGCTTCCATTGCCTTTGTTGGCATGGTGGGGGTTCTTTCACCACTGTTACCTCGGCTTCCATTGCCTCTGTTCTCATTGATCTTTTCAGCTACCGCCGGATCATACGGTACAATCTTCTTGTTTCTTTTTCCTGAAGTTACTGCTCTATCTTTTCGCGCATTGTTTCCAGGTGAAGATGTTGTTGCCACAGATAGGGCGGGTGCCGCACCAGCCGAATGAACCATACGTGAGGCACCAGGCCTTGCCGGGTCTGCCCTAAGCATTTCTTCATTCTGTTGGTTCGCAATGCGCACATGCTCATTCACTCTTTCTTGTTGTTTCTGCCGGGCTTCGCCGGTTAGTCCTTCTAACTCTAGTGCAGCGGCATTTGCCGCCCTTAGGTTCTTTGCGGGGGTGCTATACCTCGGCAAACCTAGGTCGACCGAATCTGCCTTATGAGTCTCATGCTCTTTATTGATATCATCCATGAGGTTTTTCCATCTCAATCTTAATTTATCGACCTGCTTGGGGGAGACATCTAGCTTATTTTCCTTAGCGTATTCTCGCAGGGTCCTATTTAAGGATTCCCGCAATGCCGACACCTTTTTTGCCTCTACCAGCACCTTTTGCCTAGTCTATTCTAACTCTGCTTGAGCATTAGCCGGATCAAGTATTGGCGCTACAGGCGTAGTCAGATTATCTATAGTTGCCTGGAGAATATTTTCTGGTCTTTCCAGAGGTGGCCATCTTACCCTTGGTTCCTTCGGGGTTGTCTCCACGCACCTTGGCTTGGCTTGAAGGATCTACCTCGGTGGGCTGCGGAGCTGCTTTGTGGTCACACAGTACTCTGTCGTCGGATCCTTGCACGATCCGCGCTTCCGCTCCTTTGCACCCGGGCGACCATCACCTCACGCAGCTGGCGGCATTCTCCACGCGACCGTTGCGGCTTGCGCAGGGGGGGGCTCTCCTGCAACAATAACTTGGTGAGGATAAACGCAGGAGGTTTCGAAGCCGACGTAGATCTGGTGCATGCCCAATTTGATGAAGACGTCGTTGCACAGAGGAGTTTTTCCCCTGAAGCTGCCTACGTTATCGCTGACATTGTCACAGAGATCAAATCTCCGGACTAAGCCAGAGACAACGCATTCGCCAGTGTCGATGAAGTTTCCCATCCGGATCTTGACTCCAGCTAGCACCGCTGCTGGCCCCACGGTGGGCGCCAACTGTCGTGGTGGTGGCACGGCAGATGCCATGGGTAGGCTAAAGTATGGGGCCAATGGATGCTAGAGGGATCTGGGGAGGGAAGATGTAGTTAATTCTACACACGAATGACTAACATACAGATCTTTATTTCTCCTCTCTGGGCTACAAGTGCTCCTTGAGCTATATGCAGGAAGAGAAGATGAACTTTTACCAGCCTAACGATATAGAATGAGCCGATCTCCCTCTCAGGGATCCAAGCCTCTTCTTATAAAGGGGTGCCTTGGCTCCTCTAGGGCTGACGTGGCAAGCATATTCGAAGAATATGCTTGTCCCAATATAGTAACTCGGCAACCTCCTTTCCGTGTCCCCCTTCTAATGACGGCAAAGTTCCAGAGAGCCCCACCTGCACGCCAAGGGCTCTAGGACTGTCACCTCCGTGACCTCCTTCTGCCCTTCTGCTGCTCCGCGCCTTGTCCTTTGCACTTGGCTCTATTCAGATTCTTCCTAGCCCGTGGCTAGGGTTTGACTATAGGCACCTCCTTCTCCTGCAAGCTTCATGTCATTCGGCCCTGCCTTGCTTAACTCGGCTTGGCCATCACCTGCATTTAGGTTATTCGGATTTACCTGGCCGACTTAACTCGTACGTTGGCCGGATAATGTACAGCTCCTCCTATAAATGTCATGGTCGTGCTTATCTCGACCGACCTTTACATGATTCGGCCGATATAAACAGTAACTCGGCATAAGACTGGGGAAACTCCTTTTGTCTTCCCCCGTCTTGACCCTATCCGGGGTCAGCTCCCCAACAATTGTCCCCTCTTATTAATGCCATAGAAGCAGCTACCCTCTCACCCCCTATCACAAAGGACGACCAGATGCCCCACCCCTCTCTCTCCATCACCCCTCTTGCTCTATCCTCGAGAAGCACCACTCCTCCATGCTCAAAATGGACCTAGTCCATCAAACACCTCCCCCACATGGTTTATTAGGCCAGAGGCCAGTACAACACTCCTCGACTGCCTCATTTCACCTCCCTCCCCTCCAGCTACCCTTCCCAAGCTCCAGATCCAGATCCCTGGCTCCCCATCGCCATGGGAAAGGAGATAAGCTCCTCTCGGCCTTCCTCGAAGAGTTGAGCATGTCATCGTCCCAAGACACTCCCCTTCTTCTCTCTCTGCTCATTTCTAACCTCCACGACCTAACCTATCTCCCCTTTCTCTCTGTTGTTCCAGGAAAGGCCAGAGGCCACCACCGTCGGCATCCACCCAAAGGAATCTCCCTTCCGCGCATGTGGGTCGCTCGAGCCTCTGCAGCCCCGCCAGGATCATCCCTACGCCCTACACGACCTCTCCGTATCCTCCTAGTCACCTTTACGTCGGCATGCAGGCCTCCCCTGAGCTTCTCCGACGAGTTCCCAAAGACAGTCGTGCCGCCTATGCGCGTGACCCCGTCTCCGCGTGGAAATCCCTGTCGCCTCCCATTGCCCGACTCCCCGCGAAGAGTCGCCCCTCCTCCGCCACCCCTCTGCCACTGGCGAGCCTCAGAGAAGCCTCCTAGACTGAGCCTCTGCCACGTTAGGGTTTCGGCCATGCCACCAGAACCCTCGTGGAGACAACGACGGGAGGCCGTCCATCCCGTCTCGATCCAACGGCCGACGATCGCAGGTACCGGTTCGCCCTACCTCTCTCTCTAACAACCCGGCCCCGCTTGGAGGGTTTTGAATTCATCCCCTACCACGGATCGATCAGGTCATAGACTCTACTGCCGGGTGTGAGTTGTTGTCATTTGTGGACGCATATTCTGGTTTCACCAGATACCACTGAATCCGAATGATCAAATAAAGACAACTTTTATCACCCCATACGGGGCTGATTGCTATCGTACCATGGCATTTGGATTGAGAAATGCAGGTGCAACGTACCAAAGATGCATGTAGAAATGCTTGCAAGATCAATTGGACAAAAATGTTCAAGTATACGTCGACGACGTGGTGATAAAAACCAAACAAAGTCACACTCTAATTGAGGACTTGCGTCAAACACGCAAACTTAAAAAGATTCTAGATGAAACTTAACCTAGAAAAATGCACATTTGGTGTCCCGGCTGGAAAGTTACAAGGACTCCTCGTATGCAGCCGAGGAATTGAGGCTAACCCGACAAAGATCACGGCCATCGAAGGAATGGAATTGCCAAAAACCCTCAACGATGTCCAGAAGTTCATAGGATGCCTGGCTTCGTTGAGTAGATTTATTAGTCGGCTAGACGAGAAAGCCTTACCACTATATCAACTGATGAAAAAATCAGACAAATTCACATGGACACAGCAAGCTGATAGCGCTTTCCATGAACTCAAAATGATGTTGGCAACAACACCAATATTAGTGTCACCTCTATCCAAAGAGCCAATGCTGCTCTATGACGCCGCAACCAACAGAGTTGTAAGTGTAGTAATAGTGGTAGAACGCGAAGAAGAGGGCAAACCAGTCCAAATGCCAGTTTATTACTTGATCGAAGTGCTCTCTATATCAAAGAAAAATTACCCCCATTACCAAAAAATGACGTATGGGGTGTATATGACAGCAAAGAAGATGAAGCATTATTTCCAAGAACACCCAATCCGGGTAATATGTGAAGCACCCATCTCGGATATATAGGGCAGCAAAGACGCCAGTGGCGGATTGGCAAAATGGGCGATATGCAATAAAATCTCAAGCCATAGCTAATTTCTTCGTGGATTGCTGGAAGATACATTTTGACGGATCCAAGACGAAAATGGGTTTGGGCGCCTGGATGGTTCTCACATCACCAAAGAGGGATAAACTCAAATATGTGTTGCAGATCCACTTTGTTGCATCCAATAATGTCGCCGAGTATGAAGCACTTGTCCTTGGCATTAGAGTGGCCAAAGAGATTAGCATCAAAAGGATCATGTGTTTTGGTGACTCGGATTTGGTTATCCAACAAGTATCTGGGCATTGGGACGCGTTGGATGCAAACATGGCACTATATCGTTTTCATGTGCAACAAATTTTGGGATATTTTGACGGGTGTGAATTTCATCACATACCCAGGGCATAGAATGAGGCAGCGGATGTATTGTCCAAGTTAGGCTCATCTCGGCAAGCAATAGCACCAGGAGTAGCATTGGAACATCTCAGGAAACCATCGATCAAGACGTCACCAGAATCCGAGTCAATTAGGTTCACCACGGCAAATTAGGAGTCAGATGTTGTGCCAATGGATATTGACTCAGGGGCAGGTTCAAGTCACTCGGGGACTGTTCCGCTCACCTCAGGGGTTGCCGAATCACACTCGGGGACTCCTCATGTTATGTCGGCAAAACATATGTCGGCTGAGCCAATGGAAATCGATGAAGAAACAAATTCGGCACCGCTGATACCAGCATGGGCGCAACCAATATTCAACTACCTGAAAGATGGAACTTTGCTAGAGGATGAGATATTGGCAAGGCAAACAGAAAGAAGAGCAAAATCATACACAATAATCAACAAGGAATCTAAAAAAGAAGTGTGACAAGTGTACTGCAGCGTTGCATAAGCCTAGAGAAAGGTCAAGAAATACTGTTGTACATTCACCAAGGAGAATGTGGGCACCATGCATCGTCAAGAGCATTGCTAGACAAGGCATTTCGACATGGATTTTATTGGACAAGTGCACTGGCAGAGGTATAGGAACTTGTGATAAAATGCAATGGTTACCAGCATTAGAATTGAAAACTATACCGATCACTTGGCCATTTGTAGTATGGTTCCTGGATATGGTAAGACCATTCAAACTAGCAAGGGGTGGCATGACCCACATACTCGTAATGGTTGACAAGTTTACCAAATGGATAGAAGTGAAGCCCATCAATAAATTGGATGGAAAAACAACTGTCACATTCCTAAAATATATAATCTTGAGATACGGTTACCCACACATTCTAATCATAGATAATGGCATAAACTTTTCCGAAGGAGCGTTCGCTCCTTTTTGTGACAAAAAACGAGTAAGACTTGACGTAGCATCAGTTGCACATCTAGAATCAAATGGACAAGTTGAACGAGCTAATGGCTTAGTTCTATCCGGGTTAAAACCCTACTTAATGGAACCACTCCAAAGAGCACCTGGTTGCTAGATCGAGGAACTACCCTCAGTGATGTGGAGTCTAAGAATAACTCTGAATCAATCAATAGGCTATACGCCATTTATCCTTGTGTATGGGGAAGAAGCAGTTTTTCCTGCCGACATAGAGTATGACTCGCCAAGAGTAAGGCAGTACTCGGAAGCCGAGGTAAAAGAGGATCGAGAAGATGGAGTTGACTTACTCGAAGAAGCAAGGGAATTGGCACTATCCAGATCCGCCATATACCAACAAAATCTTCGACGCTATCATAGCCGAAAATTTCAACCTCGTGTTTTTCGAGAAGGGGACATGGTGCTCAGATTACTGCAACGCACAGCTGGAATGCATAAACTATCACCCCCATGGGAAGGACCATTCATTGTAATCAAAGCATTGCACAATGATTCATATTACCTAATAGATGATCGCGAAGCACAAAAGAACAAGGCGGACAGATCAGGTGATGAAACCAAAAGACCATGGAATGTGGCACTTCTACATCCTTTCTACACTTAGGAGAAGCAGTGTATGTATTTCTCAAACTGTCATATGTCGGATGCTTATGCCGGCTATGTGCTGATAATAAAACGGTATGACTCGTAAAACTAACTCGGGGACTGACCCTTATGTTTATCCTTTGATTATTCTATGTCGGCCAAGGAAAAAAATAGCGCGCTATTTATTTTAGCGTCGCCTCTCTCCAGACGCTACGCAAGTTATAGCGCGCTAATAGCGTGCTATTTTTCAAAACAGCGTTTTGTAAAACAATAAAAAATTGATAGGTATAGTCTGGTTTGCTAAGGATTTCAGCTCCCGCGAGAAATCCTTGGTCGCAGTGTTGCTAGATGCACTCCTTTTGGTCGGGGATGTGTCGGATGGAGACGGTCGGCCGGCCAAAGCTGGAGGAGATGGAGGAGCCTGCATCCACCACCACCGTCGGGTGGTGGGGAATGGGATGCGACGTGGGGCCGGGAGTTGGTTTAGTTAGGTTTGTTGAGTGGTGCAGGCTGAATGGGCCGGATGGACTGCTGATAATTTCAAGATTTTATAGCGACGCTATAGCGGTATAACGTATAGCATGTTTAGCGCCATTTAGCGCCGCTAAAACGTGAATAGCGTCGTAGCGAGCATTTTATGCATAACGTAGCGTCTGACTCCTAGATATGCTATAGCGGCGCTATAGCGCCGAAATAGCGCGCTATTTTTTTCGTTGATGTCGGCTGCCGTTGACACCTAAGACTTATCTCGGAACAAGTAATGTTTACCCAGATGGAATCAACTCTTCAACTATGCTGTTGTCTGAAAACACGGCTTCATGGCAAGCAAGAGGAAAAGATCAATGACGAGTAAACATTAACACCAGATAAGTAATGGTAAAAACACGAGTTGACCCTATGTATGTTTTTTACTAACCCACTGCAGGTTATGTGGCGAATGATACTAGGACAAGTGGCCTAGTTTCATATCCGCTAACTCAATCCTTAGAACTTTGAGACTCTAATGTCGAACACCAAAAAAGGTAGACAAGATCCAAGTTCAAGGAGAAGGGAAATGGCAAAATGAAACTCTAGGACTTGCCCTGGATAATTCACATTCAAAGCTAAATAAAAGTTTAAGGCTTATCACAAGGCGCACACCCAAAATAAGTGCATTGTATCATACATCTGCACCCGGCATTACCGGGGATCTCATGAAATTCATGTGTTTTTGTAATCAGCCTAAGAAGCAGCTGAACTCGGAGGCGTGTCCTTGGGGCTGGAGCTAGGAGCATCATCTGGAGCGTCTGCCGAGTCGGGTGCGTCAGCGGCCGAGTCTACAGGTCCATCTGACTCGGTGGCTTCACTATCCACACCTTTGTCATCGGCGATCTCGGCAAAAGGCTCGCCAAGGTCGAGGAAGCTGGGCCCATCATACCAGGCATGCACAAAGGCATATTCGACCATGGAATAAGCTTGCTCCTAGAGTTTCTTGATAATCTCAGGATCATGGAGCCACTTACCTTCAGCCCTCATGCGCTCGAGAACATCAAGATTGATGTCCCCGTACCATGAAAGCACGAAGGAAAGAGCCTTGTCCGCTGCAGCTCGGCCGGCCGACTCGCGCCACTGATCCAACCTGTCTTCAGTCTAAAGCAGCCAGGCAGCCAAAGGCTCGATGAGTGTGGGCGCGTCTTCATCCGGCCAGAGCATCTTGAATGCGTGGATCGTTGATTTAAGCAAGTAAACGCCGCATGATTTGAGGGTCTTTGCACGTTCTGACAGCGCTGCGAGATGCTCGTTGATAGTGACCTCGCAGTCAACTGGAGCGCCAGATTATGCTCGCAATCTTTTCATGGCCCGTATAGCAAACATTTCAGCCTTGGGGAAATTCTCTACAAAAGCGAAAGAACATTACTAAAACAATGAAAAGGGGACAGAAGGCAAGAGTGTGAATAAAGTGAAAAAAGGTCAGGACTCACTACCAAGGAAAGAATTGACGGCGCGAAGCTTGCTCTGCCAAATCCTAGCCTTGGCCTAAAGAGCGTCCAAATCCTGATGAGCCGACTCAACCGTCGACTCGGCCTCCTTAAGCAGCTCCTTGGACTTCTCGGCACTGGCGGCATGTTGGCCATCTTTCTCGGCAAGCTCCTCCCGCAGCCCCTTCACCTCGTCCTGGTGCTTCTGCTCCATATCCGCCATTTGCTTCTTCAGTCGAGTCACCTAGTATCGCTCCTTCTGGAGCTCGATCCGGTGCTTCTCTGCTTATTCGGAGCACATGACTCATCAGCAACAACAAAGCTATCGCGGATCCATCGAGATAAAAATAGGAAAGGGATAAGAAAAAATACAGAGCGGAGACAAAATTTCCAAGAGCTTACTTTCAGCGTCGCGGAAGGACAATGGAGAAGATAAGAAGGTGAAAACAAAGAACGTGTGCCCAATAAAAGCGGGACAAGTCATAGACTAACCTTGGCGTTAGATTCAGCCAGAAGGTTTTGGTGAGCGAGATCCAACTTACGGTACTCCAAGAGGAGAGCCAGATGCACCTTGGTGCGCTCATTGTGCGTAAGCTGCACAAAAAGGATATAGTTAGAAGATATGCATTCGGGCTTACAGCCGAATAAGAGTTGATTTCTAACTTAGATCTTACAGCTGAATCAGTTCCTTACTAGACAGTAACCTCGGGGACTAGGGATCATGTATAGTGATGGGGATATGCCTACCGGGGTATACTCAGCAGGATGTTTCCTACTAACCCAGGCGCCAGCGAGTTGACCTGCAGGACGGCGACTGGATCAAGATCTGGCATGGACTCAAGCGACTGGAAGCTGAAGGCCCAGAAGCGTAGATAGGCCTAGTCGGATTAGGTCATAGGATCACCGAATCCTTAACTGATTCGGTTGAGATCTGTAAACCCTAGGGAGGTGAGTCTATATAAACCTCCCTAGAGGGCGCATAGAGGATACGTTCCATCATACACCCAAGCGACTCGCCGCCTAGCCGTCGAGCTCGCCCCATTGTACTCTCATCATAATACAATCTAGCAGGAGTAGGTCTTTACCCTCCGGGGGGCGAACCTGGGTAAACCATTGTGTCTCAGCCCTCATCTCGCACCGCAGATGGCTGGCCGCCCTTGCCCCATGTTCTACTACTCGCTGCCGATTGCAGCATCTGCCGTAGTCATTCCCACGACAGTGGCGCCCACCATGGGGCCTGGCCAGTCAGGCCTGTGTTCTACGTCGAGATCCAATCTACCCATCAATGAGTCGATCACCACCGGCCGCATGATCGCGATCGGCGAGATGCTCCAGATCTTGCTGAGCAGCTATGTCCCGGCGGCGCGACCCTTCACGCATAGCATGATCCTGCCGGTCGGCACGATCAGCCTCTTCGTCGGCCTCACCAACGTCATCGTCTCGGAGGACTCGGCTCGCAACCGCGAGTCGCCGCCACGCGACCAGCTCTCTGAGAGTCAGGTCCGCACGATCCACCGCCTCGCCTCCGAGTACGACTTGTCCCACAGCAACGTGGCCAAAACCACCACAGCCGCGGAAGAAGCGGCCCTCAACGACGACGCCTACTCAGCGACCCCGGCGCCACTCGCCGGATCCATTGTCGCCGCATCACCCACGGGCTCCATCACCCAGGTCTCCAACGTCAGAGACTTCGAGGATCCCTCTATCCTTGGGATCTTCGACTTCGACTCCGGGTCGGAGAACTCTGCAGACCTCCGCGACGGAACTGGCCGCCACGCCACGACCTACATGGCGACTGGCGCCGACCCGCCGGAGGATCTATTCTCCACTCCGATCCCTCCCAACGCGATGGCAACGGAGGTCGAGGAACTCCGCCTGAAGCTGGCGAGCGATCGCAAGGAACAAGCTGGCGATTTTTTTGCCTCGGCGGTGACGGCGCGAGGCTGTCGCGCTACCACTAGCTCCGAATCAGGTCGCGCCTAAAACCCACCGTCCAGGGGCGCGCCCTTAATTTCGACGATGAGAGTGACCCAGCCCGCGCAGCCGAGCGCGCGATCTGCGAGAACGCGCCACCAGGAGGAAGCGCTCGGCCCCCACCAGGGGCAATGGCCAATGGCGCCTCGCCACCACCCAACCGTGCACCCCCCAGGGACCAGCCAAGGATCGTGGTTTCCTCACGAGAGCGAGACGCGAACGGCATCCCGCTGTTCTCTACCCCGATGGACAACCTCGGCGCGGGCCGAGTAGCAGTCGGCAACATCGCGGCCACTGGCGACGGCGCCATGCAGATCCAGTATGCCAAGGCCTTGCTCGCAAAAGCGGTCGAGCAACAAAATGGAGGCATCGACTCATAGGGTCGGATGTAATCGCGTTCATCGGGCAGCAAAGCGGCCTCAAGCGGCCGCCCCATGGCGGCAAACACCCTCAATTGCCCGCCACCCAAACCACTACAGCTCCAACACCGACCAGCGAACGCGGCAATCTCCACCAACGACCCCCGGCCGGCGACCAACTTCGTCGCCGCCAACGGTCAACCCGTCAACGCCCGCACCCACATCATCAACAACCAGAGCTGGCGCGCACGCCAGCCCGACGACCTACGGCATACACTCACCAACCGCTGCGACGGTGAGCCGAGGGGGTCGCTAAGCCGACTCGGGCCCCAGTGCTTTGGACCGATGATCCGACGCGAGAGATACCCGGCGAACTTCAAAGCGCCAAAGGAAATAGAGAAGTACGATCCCTCGTAAGATCCCTCCGTGTGGTTGGATACCTACCTCATGGCGATGGGGATCGCCGGCCACACCGATCTACTAGCCGCCCGCTACCTTCCCCTGATGATGGAGGGGGCGTGCAGGCAGTGGATTAACACTCTTCCCGCGGATAGCATCGACTCCTGGGAAGATATGTGCGACGCCATCGTCAGGCACATCGAGGGTTCATACACCCGCGCCACCACCATCGAGGACATGGAACGGTGCGTCCAGGGACCTCGCGAGTCGACCCGCAGCTAGGTCCAACGGTGGCAAGACCTATGGTACAACGCGGTCGGCATCCACCAAGACACCACGATCCACTGGTTCAAGACCTTGTGCCGCTACAAGCCCCTGGTCGCCAAGCTCAAACAAGCGTACCGCACACTCGACAACATACCGGATCTCTTGGAGATCGCAAAAAGGTATGCGGAGGAAGACCCAAACCAAGAAACTGATGACGAGTCGGGAGGACAACGTCGCACGAGTGGCCACGACAACGGGAGACGATCCGATCTACGCTACAGCAACACTCGCCTCACTGGCATGCGCCGCAGTGACGGGCAAGTCGACTTCGTCGCCAACGCTGGATACGCGCAGCGCGAGCCCAAGAGCTTCCGCCGCGACGGGGGGCAACGCCGCGACTGTGGCAACTACAAGGAGAAGCCGAGGTTCGACCCCGCGGCCCTTCTTAACCAACCTTGTGTATTTCACAGAAGGGAAGGAAAGCCCGCTACGCACACGACCACCAACTGCCACTCTCTCAAGGATATCGAGAAGGCACGTCGCGCGTGCACTACTAGGAAAACGGCTATAGGTAATCAGCACATCCGTGGCTCACATGGTTGAAGTGCCCCACGGCTAAAACAGGCGTGGCTCACCTGTGGGCAGTGCCCTACTAGTAACTAGAACAACCGTGGCGCACATGACTATAGTGCGCCACAGATGTGTGGGCGAGGGCACATTGGCCTGCATGACATCTCATGGCACTACGGTCATGTGTGCCACGATTGTTAGTGCCATCTCAGGCACATGGCCGTGTGCGCCACGGTTGTTTCTACTCCCTGTGGCGCACTAGGGCCGTGTGCGCCACGGATGTGTCGATTTTTTTAGGACAGCACTTTATGTGCACATGTGTGACCACACATCCACCACCCCACACTTCACTTTCCCCTTCTTCTTCCTCCTTAGATCTAGTCGGGATCTTCTCCTTTCCACCTCAATTTCTCCACCCATTCACCATTTTTAGCATGTAAAACTTGCTTTGGATGTTACATAAGTAATAGAGGAGGTCTCCGGTCTCTCATCTCCTTCTCCGGTCGACGCGCGCACCTCTCCTTTCCATCTTTCTCGGGATCGATCTCTCATCTCGGTAAGTTGTCCATGTAAGGATGTGTTCATGTGTATATGGATGATGTGCTCATATGTATGTAGATGATCGATGCTCATGATGTGTGTATGTGGAGAGGATGGTCATATGTGTGTGTATATGGAGAGTATCGATGATGCTCATGCATGTGCGTATGGAGAGGATAATGATATGTTCATGTGTGTATGGATCGGTCTCTCTCTCTCTTGTGTTTGTATGTGAACAAGTTGCCATTTTTTTTGCCAAAATGTTGATTCATTTCCATTTTGGCAAGACTTTGGCGTTTCGCAAAGGTCCTAATTTTAGGATAGGTCATGCCGAAATTTTCTATCGACCATTGCATGCATGCATTCATTATGTGGTTCTAATAGACTTCAAAATTGTACCGTGTACACCGTGCAGGCAAAAATGGTCCACATAATGAGCGAAGGCATTGTGGCTAGATTTTTGAAATGTGCGACGGCCGACATGATATGAAATAACAAGACAGATATAAGATGTCCATGCAGAAGATGCAAACTCAACTGGGTGATCGACCCAGATTCCGGGAATCTGCAGGCGCACCTGCTCCGCCATGGTTTCATGGATGGATACACTCGTTGGATAAGCGATGGCGTAGATGATGGAGCGGTGAAGGTGGCCAACATGGCGATGATCATCATCACGGCGAGCAGGCGAGATGATGAAGAGTCTCTGGAGATGGTGAAGGTGCGGAAGCAGACCGGGATGATGATGATCTAGATGCCGGAGGAGCAGACGACGATGGAACAACGTTAGGCTGGGTGCGGGACCCTTATGTGCAAGAGCTGCTTCTCAAGCAGACGAGTAACGCCAGGGCTGCCGCTAGAGAGAAAGCCAAGCTTGCGCAACTTGATAAAGACGCGGTTACTCCATTGTATGAAGGATGCAGGCCCGATGATACCCGGTTGAATGTAACGCTCAAGGCTATGGAGATGAAGGCAAAGCACAAATTAAGCGACGCAAGCTTCAACGATATGATGACATTCTGGCACGATCGTCTCCCGGAGGGGAACACATGTCCAACTAGTATCGAGGATGCCAAGAAAATCGTCTGTCCTCTCGATCTACCGCACGTTAGATATCACGTATGCATCAACGATTGCATCATTTATCGTGGTGAGGACGCGGAGAAAACCACATGTCCGGTGTGCGGCGTGAGTCGATACAAGAAAGGGAAGAAAGCACCTCGAAAAGTGGTATGGTACTTTCCTATCACTCCCAGGCGAGTAGGTAGGCCCAGTCGGATTAGGTTAAACGAGTACCGAAGCTTTAACTGAATCGGTTGAGATATGTAAACCCTAGGGGAGGTGAGCCTATATAAACCTCCCTGGAGGGCGAGTAGAGATACGTTCCATCATACCCCCAAGCGACTCGCCGCCTAGCCGCCGAGATCGCCCATTGTACCACCTCCATAATACAATCTAGCAGGAGTAGGTCTTTACCCTCCGGGGGGCCGAACCTGGGTAAAACCCCGAGTCTCCGCCCTCATCTCGCACCGCAGATGGCTGGCCACCCTTGCCCCTCGTTCTACTACTCGCTGCCGATTGCAGCATCTGCCGTGACCATTCCCTCGACAGTGGCACCCACCGTGGGGCCTGGCCAGTCTGGCCGGTGTTCTGCGGCGAGATCCAATCTGCCCATCAATGAGACGGTCGCCACCGGCCGCATGATAGCGATCGGCGAGATGCTCCAAACCTTGCCGAGCAGCTACGTCCCGGCGGCGCGACACACGCATACCTGGCGTGATCCTGCCGGCACGATCAGCCTCTTCATCGACCTCACCGGCGTCGCCGTCTCGGAGGACTCGGCTCGCATCCATGATCGCCGCCGCGATCGGCTCTCCGAGAGCTAGATCCGCCGCGATCCATCGCCTCGCCTCCGGTACAATTCGGCCCTGGCGGCGTGGCGAAAAGTCAGCGGCCGCGGAAGACGCGGCCCTCAACGATGACGCCGACTCGGCGACCCCGGCGTCACTCGCCGGGTCCATCACCGCGGCTTCACCCGTGGGCTCCATCACCCAGGTCTCCAACGTGGGAGACTTTGAGGACCCCTCCATCCTCGGGATCTTCGAATTCGACTCTGGGTCGGAGAACTCCGCCGACCTCCGTGAAGGAACCGGCAGCCACGCTGCGACCTACATGGCGACCGGCACCGATCCGCCGGAGGATCCATTCTCCACCCCAATCCCTCCTAACGCCACGACGACGGAGGTCGAGGAACTCCGCCTGGCGGTGGGCGGTGCGCGAAACAAGCGGCGCGAAAATTTCGCCTCGAGCAGGTGGCAACGCGAGAGCTATCGCGCTACCACCAACAGCGGATCAGGTCGCGCTGAACCCCCACCGTTCAGGGCGCTCTGAACTTTGGCAGCCGAAACGACCGGACAGCGTGGCGGCGCGATCTGCGAGAACGCGCCACCAGGAGGAAGTGCCCGACCCCCGCCAGGATCGACGGCAATGGGCGCCCCACCTCCACCCAACCGCACACCCCCCAGGGACCAGCCGCGGATAGTAGTCTCCTCACGGGAGCGAGGCGCAGCGGCCTCACTGTTCTCCACCCGATGGACAACCTTGTGGCAGGCGGCGGCGGCAGCGACATCACGACCACCGGCGACCGCGCCTGCAGATCCAATACGTCAGGCCCCTGCCGCAAAGGCCGTCGAGCAGCAAAGAGCGGGCGCCGACTCGCGGTCGGTATAGTATACTCGCGTTCGTCGGGAAGCAGGGCGGCCTCAAGCGGCCGCCCAGCAGCGGCAAACACCCTCAACTGCCCGCCACCAAAGCCACTACAGCTCCAACACCGACCCGTGAACGCGGCACTCTCCACCAATGACCCCAGACCCGCGAACGGGCAACCCATCGACGCCCGCACCCATATCATCAACAACCAAAGCTGGCGCGCACGTCAGCCAGACGACCTGCGACACACCCTAACCAATCGCGTGGCGAGCCCATGGGGTCGCTCGACTCGGCCCCAAGTGCCGGACCAATGATCCGGCGAGAAGTACACGCCAAACTTCAAAGCGCCGAAGGAGATAGAAAAGTATGACCCTAAATGCGACCCACCGTCGGCTCGACACATACCTCATGGCAATGGGGATCGCAGCCACACGACCTGCTAGCCGCCGTTACCTCCCGATGATGGAAGGGGCGTGCGGGCGGTGGATCAACACCCTCCCCAGACGATGTCGACTCACAGGAAGAGATCTGTGACGCTTCGTCCGGCATTTCGAGTGCTCCTACACCCGCGCCACCACCATTGAGGACCTGGAGCGATGCGTCCAGGGACCCCGCGAGTCGACCCGCAACTAGGTCCAACGGTGGCAAGAACTCTGGTACAACGCGGTCGGCATCCACCCGGACACCGCGATCCATTGCTTCAAGACTTCGTGCCGCTACGAGCCACTGGTCGCCAAGCTCAAGCGACACTCTCGCACACTCGACAACATCCCTGACCTCCTCGAGATCGCCAAACGGTACGCGGAGAAAGATCCAAACCAGGAAACTGACGATGAGTCAGGAGGTCAACGCCGCACGAGCGGCAATGACAGCGGACCACGATCCGACCTATGCTACAGCAACACTCGCCTCACCGGCAAGTGCCGCAGTGACGGGCGAGTTGACTTCGTCGCCAAAGCTGGGCACGCGCAACGCGAGCCCAAGAGCTTCCGCCGCGATGGAGGAAAACGCCGCGACGGCAGCAACTACAAGGCCAAGCCAAGGTTCGACCTCGCGGCCCTCCTTAACCAACCATGTGCGTTTCATAGCAGGGAAGGGAAGCCTGAAACGCACACCACCGCCGACTACCACACCCTCAGGGAGATCGAGAAGGCACGGCGAGCACGGGAGGACCCCGACAATGACCCGCCAAACGGCGGAAAATTCGGCAAAGTGGCCGGCTCGCTCCACACCTTCATGGGGTTCAACACGAAGCACGAGAAGAAGGTCATCGCCCGCGCCGTCGCTGTCAACGCGGTGGCCCAGGTGGACGTTCCCCAGTTCCTCAACTGGTCGGAGCAGCCCATCACCTGGAGTCGACAAGACCACTCGCCACGCATCGAGTACCTAGGTCGAGTCGCCCTGGTGGTCAAGCCTAAGGTCGGCGACTACTGGCTCCCCAAGACATTGATGGACGGCGGAAGCTCCATCAACATCCTGTACCTAGACACCTTCAGGCGGCTGCGGCTCCCGCAGTCGATGATCGAGACGACCCACACCACGTTCCACGGCATCGTCCCCGGTCGGAAGGCGTACCCGATCGGCAAGGTCACTCTGCCAGTCACCTTCGGCACACCAGCAAACTTCCGCACCGAGCGGATCGTCTTTGAGCTCGTGCCCTTCGACAGCCCCTACCATTGTGTCCTGGGGCGCCAGGCGTTCGCCAAGTTCATGGCAGCGCCCCACTATCGTCTAACGCGATGAAGCTCCCCGGGCCATGCGGCGTCATCACCATCAACGGCGACCCCGACATGGCCGCCGAGTGCGAGTCCAAAGGTGACGAGCTCGCTGACGCCATCATCGCGGCGGAGACCAACCACGCTTATGAGCTCACCAAATACGCGAGCGGGGTCAACAACGACGACCCCACCATACTGAAGAAGCCCAACTCGGAGGGCGCAAACACCTCAACCTTTGAGGCCACTACGCACACCCGTACCGTCGAGCTGGTCCCGGGCGACTCCAGCCAGACGGTGACGATCGGGACGGGCATGAGCCCGGCATAGGAAGGCGCGCTCATCGAGTTCCTCCGTGAGAACAGGGACATCTTCGCATGGAAGCCCTCTGACATGCCCGGTGTCCCCGAGGGCTCGCTGAGCACAAGCTAACGCCGACCCCAAAGTGCGACTGTCAGCGATCGCGGCCCTTCAATGAAGAGCGCCGCCGAGCAATCGCCGAGGAGGTGCAGCGTCTACTCACTGCAGGCTTCATCCGGCCAATCAAATACTCCAAGTGGCTGGCAAACCCAGTCCTGGTCGAGAAGAAAAACGGGACCTGGAGGATGTGTATCGACTACACAAACCTGAACAGCGCCTGCCCAAAGGAGCAGTTCGTCCTCCCACGGATCGACCAGATAATTGATTCCACCGCAGGCTTGGAGTCGATGTGTTTCCTTGACGCCTACTCTGGTTACAACCAGATCAAAATGGCTGTCGCGGACGAGGAGAAGACGGCGTTCATCATGCCATTCGGAGCCTTCTGCTACACCGCCATGACCTTCGGCCTCAAGAACGCCGGGGCGACCTACCAGCGGTGCATGCAAGAATGCCTTGCGAGCCAAATTGGCCGCAACATCCACGTCTACATCGACGACGGCGTGGTCGTAAAATCCGCTTCGCCAGGCGACCTACTCGCCGACCTGGCGAAACGTTTGCCAACTTGAGAAAATACAAGATAAAGCTCAACCCAGGCAAATGCACCTTCGGTGTACCTGCAGGACAACTACTGGGGTACGTCGTCTCCAAACGAGGGATTGAGGCGAACCCCACGAAGATCGACACGATCGCCCGGCTCGGCAAACCCGAGTGCCTGCGCGACGTCTAGAAACTGGCCGGGCGAGTAGCGGCTCCCAGTCGCTTCATCCCCAGCTTGGGCGAAAAGGCGATGCCCCTATACCGCCTGATGCACAAGAACCCCACATTCCAGTGGGACAAGGAGGCGGACGACGCGCTCTGTGATCTCAAAAAGGTGCTACTCGCCGCACCGCTACTCGTCGCCCCCGCCGACAAAGAACCCATGTTGGTTTACGTCGCGGCTTCCGAGCGCGTCGTCAGCTCCGTAATGGTCGTCGAGCGACCGGAGGAAGGAAAGGAGCGCCCAGTACAGCGACCGGTCTATTACATCAGCGAGGTCCTCACCGAGTCGCGGCAGCGGTACCCCTAGTACCAAAAGCTGGTATCTGGCGGTGTTGAGCCCAGCAATGGCGCCGCACTACTTCCAGGAACACCCAATCACGGTCGTGTCCTCAGCACCACTGCAAGACATCATCCGCAACCGCGAGCCGACCGGGCGGGTCGCCAAGTGGGCCGTCGAGATCGGCGTCCACAACATCAAATACGAGCCACGAAAAGCGATCAAGTCGCAGGCCCTAGCGGACTTCATCACCGACTAGGAAGAAGCCCAGCAGCCAGAGAAGCTGCCATACCTTCATTACTGGAGCCTGCACTTCGACGGCTCCAAGAACACGGGCGGCGCAGGCGCAGGGATCGTGCTAACTTCACCAAAGGGCGACAAGCTCCGCTACATCCTCTGCCTTGACTTCACACCCTGCACCAACAACATGGCCGAGTACAAGGCCTTACTCCACGGCATGCGAGCGGCCAAGGAGATGAACGTCAATCGCTTATGCTGCTACGGCGACTCCGACCTCGTCGCAGGGAAAGTCGGCACAGCGCCCGCCTCTCCCCACCATGGCGGCGTACCGCCAAGCAGTAGACAATTTGGGCGGACACTTCACAGGCTACTCCGTCGAGTGGATCGACAGGCGGAAGAACGAGGAGGCCGACGCCCTCTCTCGCATCGGGTCGGCTCGACTCGCACCACCCGCCGGCGTATTCCTCGACACGATCAGTAGGCCATCAGTCTCTCCCCCAAGGGAGATCGACATCGGAGTCCCGCTCCAACCAGAGGCAGCCCTGGTCGCACTCGTCAACGAGCCAGACGACTAGACCAAGCCCTACATCGCCTACACGAAGCGGCACCTTGCGGCGAGACGGAAGCTCGGATGATCGCCCGTCGATGCAAGTCCTACGCCATCATCGACGGCGAGCTCCACAAGGGCAGTGTCACCAGTGTGTTCCAACGCTGCGTCCAACCCGCCGAAGGATGCAAGATCCTCCACGACATCCACTCGGTATTTGCGGCCTGCCGCGCCCGCTCTCTTGTTGCCAAGGCTATGCGACATGGCTTCTCTTGGCCCACCGCTGACGCCGACGCTGTCGACATTGTCCATATGCCGAGCTCAGCGCTCAAAACAATCCCCATCACCTGGCCATTCACTGTGTGGGGTATGGACATGGTAGGCCCCTTCAAGAAGGCTCCCTCTGGCTACACCCACCTCTTGGTCGCGGTCGACAAATTCACAAAGTGGGTGGAAGCCAAGCCAGTTCGGAAATGCGATGGGAAGACCGCCACCAAATTCCTACGCGAGATCATATATCGCTACGGGTTCCCAAACAGCATCATCACGGACAACGGCACCAACTTCGCCAAAGGAGCCATGGCCGAATTCTGCGAAGAGCACCGCATTCGGCTCGACCTCGCGTCAGTCGCCCACCCGAAATCCAACGGCCAGGCGGAACGAGCCAACCAGAGCATCCTCCATGGCCTGAAGCCGCGACTCCAAGTACCACTCGAGCGCACCGCCGGGTGCTGGGTCGAGGAGTTGCCCTCTGTCATCTGGGGGATCCGCACCTCGGTCAACAGGTCGACAGGTTTCACCCCCTTCTTCATGGTCTACGGCGCCGAGGCAGTCATGCCTACCGACCTCGAGCACGACTCGCCGCGGATCGTTCACTACACGGAGGCCGCAAACGAGCTCGCCCGCCAAAACGGGGTCGATCAACTCGACGAGGCACGTGACCTGGCTCGGTCACGCACCGCTATCTACCAACAGGGACTCTGCCGCTACCACAACCGGCGGGTGAAAACTCGCACCTTCCAAGAGGGCGACCTGGTGTTACGCCTCATCCAGGACAAGAAGGGCATGCACAAGCTCTCCCCTCTGTGGGAAGGGCCATTCGCCATCGGGCGAGTACTCGGCAACGACGCCTACTACCTCATCGACGTCCGCGGGGACGGCGAACTCGACGTCAAGCGACCTTGGAATGTAAACCTCCTACGGAAGTTCTACTCCTAGAACCCCACATATGTATTCTCCAGTCGCTATGAAATAAAAAGAAACGGTTACCGCAAATTGCGCCTACTCTCCATGTCTTGTGCCACTCGCACTCGTAATAACAGCATTACGCTAACCGCAGAAGTCAACCTTTGGTACAGCGATCGGCACGGCTAAGTAGTGCGGTGCAAGAGCACTGAGCCACCTCAGGTCGTGCATCGTCCACGAAAAACGCCTACCCGGAGCCCCATTGGAGTCGCCTAGCCCGACTGGTTCTACGAACCAAGACAACTGCCTACGCTTCTTACAGCGACCATGGTCCTCCACATCCTTGACATAGCGACTCGAACGGATAAGTACCACGCTCGGGGACTGCAGACCAGTTCACCTCGAGTGGTCCGGGAAAACGCCAAGTAGGAGAGCATGCCCAGGACTCGCCACGCGACTGACCCCACAGGCCAGGCAGGAGTGACGCGCACAAACTAACGCGCCAAGTCCTCACTCACCCTCGAGTCGCACCTGGAACAGCCAAGTACCACACTCGGGGACTCGGCCACCCGACCTCGTTCGCGCACGGGAAAACGGTGAAGTACAGAGCGTTCAAGGGAGTCGCCTAGCGACTGGCTCTTTGAGTCTGGGCGAGTCGACCACAATAATAAAACACACAAAAACAACAAACATATCACATACGAGGTAAACCCCACAAAAGGGCGGACGCGCTCGGGGACTCGTTCAAACATCAATCACAAACACTTGACAAATACCAAAATAGACACGATGTCTCATTCGATAGCATGTTGCATTGTCTCATATTACAAAATATGCCCGCATGGCAGACCTGCCGCTAATGCTACAAGGCAAATTATCCTATTATGCAGGCTTAGTCGACGACTCGCCAACATCCCGGTGATTGCGGATGAACGGCGTGTACGGGTTCGACGGATACGTCATCAGTTCACCCGCCATCGCCGCGCGGAAGGGCTGCTCGACCTTGAAGTCACGATGCGGCGTCTCAGTGTCGCTAGGCGCGACGACCGTCTCCTGGTACGGAAGGAGGTCGCCCATTGCCCAGACACACTCCGAGTATGTGGCGGCGCGGCCCTGCAACTTGACGACCTCGGAAAGCTCCACCACGCCAGTCGACGATGGGTAGCCACTCGTCACATCGTCGATGTCGAAGTCCTCGGGGAAGTGGGCAAGCCCAAGTCTAAGTGCCGTCGCCGCTCCGCGCCGAAACGCCGACCGCGTCATGAACTCAACGACCGCGGGCGCCTTCTCCAAATACTTCCACACCTCAACGAGGTCGCTGGGAATTACTTCCGTTGGCGATATCCCTTGGAGATAGGCACGGATGCACGTCGCCGACAATGTTGCCGAGTCGACAAGCGTGCTTACGCACTGCCGCGCGTCGAACAAGCTTGCCTCTTCCGCACTATCAATGATGCGACCTGTGAGTAGAAGACAATAATAAATACGATGGATACCACAAAAGGCACAACTACTGGCAGAGGCAGACGCACTTACCAATCAACGGGCGGGCGAGATCCGTGATGAAGCATTGAAGCGAAGTGTGGTCGTCCTGAAGCCCAGCAACAAGGGCGTCCGACACCTTGCGATCCTCTTCATCGGCTGCAATGGCGGCCTTGGCTCGCCCATCAGCCGAGCTCGCTTCTTCCTTTGCCTCCCGCAGCTCGCGCTCGAGGACAGCGATCCGCTGTTCAGCAGAACTCAAAGCCGATTGCGCCGCTGCCAATTCACCCGCGGGGACAAGTCCCTGACGAGCCTCCTCTGCCTTCGCGGCAACCGCCTGAAGCCCGTTGTTCGCCTCCTGGACGAGGGCCAGTTCCTTCTCCGCGCGGTGCTTCGCTGCCAATCGATCAGCCGATTCAAGCTGCAGACCCTGCACATCACCAAAAAAAAGGTTAATCGAAGCAAAATTCCTAAGTGCCCACCCGCTGAAATTCAGCGAGCACGCACTCGGGGACTGGCATTCAAGAAAATTCCTAAGTGCCCACCCGCTGAAATTCAGCGAGTGCACACTCGGGGACTGGCATTCAAGAAAATTCCTAAGTGCCCACCCGCTGAAATTCAGCGAGTGCACACTCGGGGACTGGCATTCAAGAAAATTCCTAAGTGCCCACCCGCTGAAATTCAGCGAGTAGGCACTTGGGGACTGGATACGAAAAATAAATATAAGACACTAAAAGAATCAGGCCGTTGCAAAGCACCGACCTAATCCTTGGGGACTGGATGTACCTGGATGGCTGCGCCAAGCATGCCGTGGAGTTGTATCGCGTCCACGGACGCGAGTAGAGCCGGCGTATGCCCACAACGTTGGTCGATTTCAGCATCGGCGATCCCAGGAGCGTGGCTCGATGGCGAAGTTCCACTCGCCACGGCCGCCTTGGCCATAAAGCGCGGGAAGGTGGCGATAGAGGCACCCGCCCCAAAGGAGGTCGGCTCGGCTGTTCCAGGCGAGGGAGCGCCCTCCTTCGTGGACGCGGCCGCCTCTGTTGCTGGTCCAGCCGGTGCGGCCACCGTGTCGTCAGAAATCGTGACGACGGTGTCACCCTTAGCCTTCTTGCCACCATCCGCAGGGACGGTGACTTCGTCCGCTTTCCTCTTGCGGGAAGAATCCTCTTCGCTGACAACGGGTGGCACCTTAGCCATGGTCGGGTGACCCATCCTCTTCACTCCGGTCCTGTACATCAATCGTATAAGCGAGATAATTCAAGCGATTTTGGAAGACGAAGGAAGGCGAGTGTACTCACTTGGTGACCGGAATGAAGCGTAGCCCCGTACGGAGGCCGGCTGGCTTCTCCAGTTCAGGGCCTAGTCGGCGGCTGAGCCCCATGTCCAGGACGTCGCGTGCCCAAGACACGGACGGCTTCTTCGTCGTCGAGGCTGCAACCGAAGCCTCTGTAACCTCTTCGACAGGAGCTTCTCGCGAGGCGGTTGCCACGGCAGAGCCCCCAGCCCCGAGACTGGGGCGAATGGCGGAGGCATCGTTGCCAGGGGCACCTCGATGGTGGCCGTGTCCAGCGCGGCCGTCGTCTGCGGCATTTCATCCTTGGCCGGGCTGGGGGCGTCAGAACTGCTCGTTGAATGCGGTGGCGAGGCCGGCCTTGTCGGCTTCGTCTTCGCCTTCCTCGGAGGGGCCTTCGCTTCCTTTCCCTTCTTCTTCTTTTTCGATGGAGTAGCTTGGCGGCGCAAGGTGGTTTCTGGAAGCTCGTCGTCATCGTCATGGATCTCGAGGCTTTTGCTTGCTTCGAGCTCGCGTTGACGCTGCCCACGGGTCTTGCGGAGCAGCGGGGCGACTTCTTCTTCGGATTCATCGTCGCTGTCGCCCTCATCACTCCCGGTATCACCCTTGGCGGGAGGCAACTCGCCCATGTCTTGGACGGACGAGCTCGAGTTCTCGTCCTCTGAAGGCGGGAGCCATCCTTCCACCACTTGGAATAGCTGCAAAGAACACAAGATGAAATCAGAATTACCGCGACTGCAAAAACTGCGACTGCGAGCAAAGTAAAGCGATTACCGTTGGGGCTGGAAGCTTCGCGGTGTAAGGGGCGACCCCGGCCTGTGCGTCTAGGTACACCGCCTGAGTGATTTTCTTCAGTGCTGGGAGGTAGTCTTCGAGCTTCCACTCGGCGAGGCAGGCCTTCGTCGAGTCGTCCCGACCGGTATACTGGTACATGTAGTGCTCGCGCCGCGCCAACGGAACGAGCCGCCGCCCGAGCCAGCAATTGTACAGATTTATCGTCTAGAGGCCCTTCTTCTTCAGACTGCGGATGGTCTGAAGCATTTCGTCAACGACCATCCGCTGGTCGTTGGGGAGCTTGCCGATTTGAAGGCGGCGCGGCTCGGACCGGTTGGCGGAATACCGCGGAATCGCCGACTCGCCCTCCGGGGTCGCCTCGGCTACGTAGAACCACGATTTCTTCCAATGTCGCCGCCTTGGCGGCAGATCAGTCGAAGAATGAAGCCTTCGACTTCAGCTGGAAGGTTAGGCCACCACTGGTTAGCATTGGGTCGCTTCCTCGCGGCTGATCCGTCCATGAAACAGATCTTGCCACAGAGGGAAGTAGGGCCGGCAGCCCAAGTAGCACTCGCAGAACGCCACGAAGATGGCGATCTGCTCGATGCTCTGGGGACCCAGATCCGATGGCTGGATCCCATAGTAGGCGCAGAAGCGACGGAAGAATAGGGATGTGGGAAACCCTAGCCCCCGTTCAAGATGGCTGGTGAAGCAGATGAACTCCCTCTCTCGCGGGTTCGGAGTCACCTCTCCGCTGGGATGCGCCAGATCGGCTTGCAGGATCCCGCCTCGAAGGAAGCTGTTGCACCTGGTGCACTTTGATCTGCCCCAAGGTTCGGTGGAGAGGGCCATGGCGGAAAGATTTGTGGGGGCTCGGAGGATTTCCGGTTGGCTGGGTCGCGATTCGGAGGGAGGTGAAAGGTGCGCGCAGTCGGAGGAAATGGTGAGAAGGTGGATTTCTGATCGCCTGCCATTCCTCTTATATAGCGGTTGTTACCCGCCAAATCAGGGAACCGTTACCGCGCGATGATTACGCCAAAAGTTACCGTTGGATTGCTCCAACGGCTAGTTTGACCACGTTTAACGGTCCAACTTCAGCCACTCGGCTTGCCGACCCAACGACTATGACAGTGTTTCGCTGACTCGACTCGCCAAAGCCGCGAGCAGTATGACTAGTTTTTCCTTTATACAAGAGCCCACCGCCGATTCGACTGGATGTCTATTCAGCACCAGTAATGTTCGATCGCCAGCAGCCACCTACGCCTAATCGACGCTGGCCTCGGGGACTACTGATGGGGATGTGACTACCGGGGTATACCCAGCAGGACATTTCCGACTGGCCCAAGAATTGGCGAGTGGGCCTGCAAGACGGCGACTGGATTGAAGCCCAGCGAGGAACCAAGCGACTGGAAGCTGAAGGCCCAAAGTAGTAGATAGGCCCAATGGATTAGGTTAAACGAATCAAGCTTTAACTGAATCGGTTGAGATATGTAAACCCTAGGGAAGGTGAGCCTATATAAACCTCCCTGGAGGGCGAGTAGAGATACGTTCCATCATACCCCCAAGCGACTCGCCGCCTAGCCACCGAGCTCGCCCATTGTACCACCTCCATAATACAATCTAGCAGGAGTAGGTCTTTACCCTCCGGGGCCAACCTGGTAAAACCTCAGTCTCCGCCTCATCTCAAGACCGCAGATGGCTGGCGCCTTTCCTCATTCTACTACTGCTACCGATTGCAGCATCTGCCGTGACTATTCCTCGATGACGCACCTTTCAGATGCTAGCCATGAAAGTATTGGACCTCAATTCCTGAATTCGGTGGAGATTCGAGGAACATCAGGCTTGGTGCGAGCACCGATGGACTCAATCCGTTCGGTAGCCAGAGCAGCACGCACAACACTTGGCTCGTGTTTGTATGGATGTACAACCTCCCTCCATGGTTGTGCATGAAGAAGAAGTACATACAGATGAGTATGCTAATTCAAGGGCCGAAACAACCTGGTACCAACATCAATCTGTATCTCGGGCTGTTGAAAGAGGAGCTAGCCACGTTATGGGAACCTGGAGCCAATACTTACGACGCCGTCGCACAAGATTATTTCACTATGAGAGCCGCTGGTCACTACGGTGCAAGACTATCCAGTTGCGGGTATATCTCGGGCAGGTTATCCAAGGATTCTGCGATGCGTTAGGTGCATGGATAACACAAGCTATCTCCAACTAGAGAAAGATCCAGGTCATCGAAACCGTGTTCATGGCGCACCGGAGGTGGCTCGGCAAGAATGATCCATGGAGAAAACGTGGAGACCTGTTCGATGGCAAATCGAGACCCGAGGAATCCAGAGCGAGGGAGCAGCGAAGAAGTGGAAGAGTTGCTGAAAAACCGGAAAGATTGTCCTAAGCCCGAAAGAAGCGAAGAGGCAAAACAAGACAAGCCGCTGATGAAGGTATGGAAAACAAGGTCTCTTTTCGGGGAGTTGCCATACTGGAAGTTTCTCCGCACGCCTCATAGCCTCGACATCATGCATATCACGAAAAACGTGTGCGAGAGAGTCTGGTCGCCACCATAATCAACATGCCAGATAGGACGAAAGATGGTCCAAAAGAAAGGCACGACCTGATATGCTTGGGTATCCGGAAGGAGCTTCACGGAGGACGCACTACTCCTGATGATCAGGAAGATGACGATGATCATGAGTCGGAGACGACACAAGGTCCTCGGAAGGGTAAAAAGTTCAAGAAGAACGAATATTACTGCCCTCCTTCTTGCTTCACTCTAAGCCGGATGAGATCAAACAGTTTTTCAAGTGCCTTCTAGGAGTCAAATTTCCTTACGGCCACGGGCAAGATAAGCAGATACCTAGACGAGGCGGCAGAGGTTCAGTGGCATGAAGTCTCACGACGTGCCGTGCTAATGACGCAGGTACTTCCGGTCGCACTAAGAGGGATAATGGACGAGCACGTCCGTGAAACGTTATTTGGCCTATGCAAGTTTTTCGACGTCATCTCTAGGAAGTCGATTGGCTTGAATCAGCTCGGAAGGCTACAGGAGGATATCGTGGTGATACTATGTGAGCTTGAGGTCTACTTCCCACCCGCATTCTTCGACATTATGGTGCATCTACTGGTCCATGTCGTGGAGGACATCGTACAACTCGGGCCGATGTTCCTCCGCAGCATGATGGCGTTCGAAAGGATGAACGGACACATCAAAGGATACGTTCGCAACAGGTCCCGTCCAGATGGAAGCATAGCCAAGGGCTTTCTGGCCGAAGAGTGCATCTCTTTCTACACGAATTATCTAGACATCGAGAACCCTGTCGGTCTTCCCGTCAACAGACACCTTGGCAAGCTCGACGGATCTGGTCACCGAGAGGGTCGTCGCATACTGCATGCAGACTTTGATCGAGCAAACCTCGTCGTGCTACAGCATTTAGAACTGGTCGATCCTTGGGTATAGAAACACAAAAGGTTAACCGAGAAGAAGTACAGTGACCGGGGCATACAGAGGACGCAGGGAGAAATAATCAAAGAGCACAACTCAGATTTCACGCGTTGGTTTAGGCAGACGCTCCTTGATAATCCCCCGTGCTCGCATTCTTCTGACACGGAAAAGATCATATTCACCTTGTCGCAGGGACCGATGCAAAACCTGGTGACCTATCAGGCGTATGATATCAACGGCTACACATTCTACACGGAGGAAAAGGACAACAAGTGTGATTATCAGAACTCAGGCGTAACGTCGGAATTCTACACCGATGACAACGTGAAGGAAAGATTCTACGAAAGAATCGAGGAGATCTGGGAGCTCGACTACTGTGGAGAAAAGGTGCTGATGTTCCGTGTCAGATGGGCAAATAGCGTCGAAAGAGAAGACCGGTATTTCACAACCATGGTTATACCCGAAGCAGCCAAATCCAAGGCCGCCGGTGCAAACATGGCCGCGAAAAATGAACCGTGGGTACTGGCTACCAAAGTGGACCAATATTTTTTCATTACCGACCCGACAAAGCCTAGCCGTGTTGTCGTGAGGAGAGGAAAAAGAAACATCATCTGAATGGATGGAGTCGCCAACGAGCAAGACTTCACCAAGACGGGCGATCCAAAGATTGAAGATGATTTACTACGATGCAGCAACATACATCACAAGAAGAAAAAGGACAACCTACCCAAAAAAGGTAGCCCGTTTGAAAGAAGAAACATTAAAGTGCCGGGGCTAAATTATTCAACCGCGACAAAGAAGGGAAAAAAGATTGTAAAACGCTAGCTCAAAATATATTGTAAAACGTGTGGTCGAAAAAGATTGTAATATTCATGGACAAATTATTATGAAATTTAGTTATACTTTGAATCATATTTGTAACACTTTTATGACATATATCACCACTTTTGGGCATTTTTGGAATATTTAAAAGTATTTTAAAAACAAAACAAAACTTGTATGGCATATATCACCACTTTTGGGCATTTTTTGGAACATTTAAAAGTATTTTTAAAATAAAAATAAAAAAGGGGAGCACCAGGATTCGAACCTGGGTGCTCATAGTTTAGAATAGAGCTAAGGCGTAACCTGGGATAGACAAGAGTTGTTGCTAGAAGGAGCGCTGGACTGTTGTTATAGAGTGGTTAGATCCCAGATAGGCGTAGCGCACTAGCCCGAGTGCGCTATAGACATCCGTAGCGCACTCTGGCATAGTGCGCTACACCTATCTGGGTTTTATCCACGTCATCGATTCCAATCCCCCATCTCTCTCACACTCGCTCATCCCCATCCCCAGCCCGATCGATCCCCTCCACCGCCGCCTCCAGCCGATCCGTGGAGGAGGACGCCCACGCCGCTGCCGCTCGTGGAGGAGGAAGCCCGCGCCCGCGCGGCTCGTGGAGGAGGAAGCCCACGCTGCTCGAGAAGGAGGAGGCCCGCGTGTGCCGATTCGTGGAGGTCACCGCTGCTCATGGAGGAGGAAGCCGTCGCCGCCGCTCGAGGCTGAGGAGGAGGAGGCCGCCGCCTCGCCCGCGCTTGTCATCGTCCTCGTCTTAGAGGTGAGCCTTCTCCCCTCTCTCCCTCTCTCCCTCTCTCCCCTCTCCACTTCTCTCCCTATCTCCACGGGTTAGGGTTCATGGTCTCCAGCAGTAGCATGGTTCATCTCTGTTTACAGTAGCAAGATCTCTGTGTTGTTCATGGTCTCTAGGTCAGGAACTAGTATAATAGGCAAGATTCTACACAATGGAGTTTCTGTGTTGTTCATGGTCTCTGTGTTGTTCATGGAGTGCATCATCCTTTGCTGTTGTTGTTGACACTACTAACAATATAGCAGTAAAAAAAATTTGCTGTTGTTGTTGTTGATTGTAATAAGCAATAGTCTACATCATGGTTATGAATGGAGCAATGTAACTTCCATGATTTTTGCTGTTGTTGTTGACACTACTGACAAAATTCCATGATTTTTGCTGTTGTTGTTGTTCAGATCAGTGTTGTAAAACTCCAAATTGAAATGTATGTCTGGATAACTGAGAGAGAATCTACATATCCTGTATAGAGCGGTTGCAAACTAAAGGAATGCACAAAGGGGCATACCTTCTTTCGCATCAAACCCATGCGATGAGAATCACTTTTCTATGTTGAAAATGAACTCATCATCAAATGAGCGGGTTGCACGATTCTCTAGCCCTGATCCGTAATAATTAGTCTGCTGTTCATATCTAGTGAAGTTAGGCCACATGTGGTAGTATTATATACCTTTTGTCTGCATTAGATGAGTTGCTCGGAGGGCCAATTGTTTAAGGTCTGAACTGCCCTGCTCAAGTTCAAGGAGCAGCGATCGAGCTGATCTTGTATTCATCATCATTGTTTTTCTGGTACAGATTTCTTTGAATAGCTTTTTGAATTTTCTCTGAACAGCCATGGAGACCTCGTATCACGGGGTCGAAGCCTTTAAGTAAGCTGGTTGGTTTCTTGGTCAGTTGGCAAGAAGAGTTTCGATAGACTCTTGTTTGTTCATGATCCTCGTATAGTTATAGTCTTTTGGTGTTTTTTACATGCAGCATTCTATGAACTGAATTGCTTCATCTACTGCTTCATTCTCAGCAGCAAGGACAGTGCAACGTGCAATAGCTCTCACAGGAGCACAGTCCAAGGCTCTGATGTATGCGCCTTGCTGATGGATAGAATTCCATTGTAGATAAGTGCGGATAAGTGCATATATAAATAAAAGATACAGTCTGTAGTTATTGAAACTGTGTATAGATGATGCAGAAGTCCTTAAACAAAAACTAAATACAATAAAGATGCAGTCTGTAGTTATTGAAAATGTGCACAAAAAATTATTTCTTGGGTGCTATCGATGTAAACATGTATGGCTCGTCGGTTGATGAAAAAAACCATGACAAGATGGCTGTCGCCGCTTATGCTTGGGTTTTAGTTGCTTCTGTCAATTTCTTGGGTTTTATTTGCTGCTATCAATTATTTATTTGTAGTAAAATGGAACTTTGATGTCATTTTCTTGCTATCAGTTCCTTGCTGTCATTTTCTTGCTTGCTATCATTTGTGCTTCTAAGTTAGATGTTATAGGATTGCAGCAAATGACAGCAAGCATTAAAGTGCAATTGGTTATGAAGCACTTGAAATTGTGCTTGTGCTTGTATATGAAGCACTTTATTATGTGTGTATGCAGGTTCTTGTATGAAATGAGTCCTGATTCTTGCCGGAATGTTGATTAACTTCCGTTTCGGCAGAAATCGGGCACTCCTAGTTTAAGAAAATTAGCAAAGGTCATGCCGGATTTTTCCGTGCATATTAACCAATTATTTGTTTTTTATTAGTGCAAAGATGTGTGACAACGACGAGGCTGGATGTTCTAAGCGCATCAGCGCTGAAGGAGAACTCAGACCTCCAAATAAACAATTGACATCGGGAGGCGCCAACGGCTAGAAGGCGATGAAGAATACCATCCTTCGGAGAGCGAGGATGATGAGATGGAAGACGTGGAGGAAGAAGTCAAGGAACGGCGGACGATGAAACCACTGATGGCGGCGAGGGCACAGGGAGTGGTAGCAACCCTCCTAAGAAGAAGAAGAAGAAGCCGAAGGACCGGCGCCCAAACACGGTCAGCACGGTCAGGGAGGAAATTACCGAAGTGAGCCCATCGGGGTTCCTTTGGAGCCCGCCTTGTCGCCAAAGGGTACGGTGGGCAAGTGGCGGCGATCACCCGACAACCATCTCGATCAACACCGAGAATCTCCGCATAAAGATAATGGCCACTTGCGCACACTCCTCTTCGAGAAGTTGCACGCAAGATACAAGTTCCCCGCTAAGTATCAGAACACAAATTATCATGGGAACGAAGTAAACAAATCCGCCCTCACAAAGATGAGCACCACCCTGGCCAGCTGGAGAACCCGGATAAAGAAGAAGATCTATAAAGAAGGCAAAAGTCTCGAGGAGATCCGGGAAGATTGACCGCAGATCACGAAGATCAGTTCCGGGAGTTCAAGGAGAGGTGTGAATCCGAAAGAGCCCTGGCCAATAGTAATCGGGGAAAGGTGCTGCAGGCGATGAATATAGGTCATCACCATCTCGGATCTGGTGGATACAGAACCGCGGAGGCCAAATGGAATAAGGAGGACGAAGAGTATAGATCCAAGGGGATAGAAAACCCCTTTGCTAAATTCAACCGGCAGGTTCGAACTTCATCAGGCCCGCTACCATGTGGACCCAAAACCAAACAACTCACCGCGGATCCTGCGGTGAAGGAATTCGAGAAATTGTGGTAAGTATAATCTAATTATCATGGATCAACACGATTGAAATCTAATCGATGAATTAAATGATTCATCACTTTTCCGCAGGAGGAGGAAATTGTTGCTAGTCATGGATCCTGTGGTTCCTCATCCTGTGGGTCGATGGCGCCACCCGTGGGATAACCTTTTAACAGTATGGCGAACCGCCAAGAAAATAGAGCCGGTTACGAAGAAGCCATCGTCGGCTGGCCGTCTGGCCGGCCTCGGGGGTAAGAATTGGGTGGATCATTTTGGTCCACCGCCGAGGACGCATGTGGCACCGTCGGGAAGGAGCGAGGAGGAAAACCGAGAGGTTCAAGAACTTAAGGCACAAGTGGCACGGATCCCGCAGATCGTCCAAGACAACCTGGCAATCACCCTCACGTCCTTCCTACCTACCTTGGTGGAGTCAATAGCGAACTGGAGTGCGGGTGGTCGAGTAGGGCCGTGCCCGATTCCAAGCATGGTCAGCAGCCACTCGAACAACGCGGCGCCGACGAATCAGGCGAACTACGTGTTCGTGAATCCGCCCGCTAGCACCGCGGCGCCGCAAGTGTTGGTGATTCCCCCTGCCATCACCGCGGCGCCGGAGTACATGTTGGTGCCCCCCTGCCATCGTCACGGCGGCACCGGAGCTCCAAGCACCCGTCGGTAGGGAGAATACAACGGCGTCCAGCACCGTGCCATCAAGCAGCCCTTCCGTCTCTTGCACGCCCGTCAGAGTAAGGCGTCGACATTAGCCGATCTCGACGCCATCACGGTAAACAAATTGCTTTAATTACCGCCTTTCATGCCATCTATTACTCTTATGGCATCTTGCTCTGACGACGCCGTACATGTTTTCCGCAGACGAATGTTCCTTGCACTCTCTTATGCTACGTGAACAACGAGCTGAGGGATGTTGCCAAGGGTACCATCGTTCAACCCTTGCAGCGCACGTTCCACTCAAAGACGATGCCAGATAGCGTGCACAGGGTTAAAATTAGTCAGGTGCTAAGGGGTTGCGACGACCTGGAACCTCCCATTCAACCCCCAGGAGCGGATGAAGAAGAGCCGTCTGTCCTCAGAAGTTGCTTCGGCTTATTCTTGCTATGGCCAAAGAGCATGATCCGTTTGGGACGGCGGGGGCCATCACACCATTGACAACAAGACCGCTGTCGTCAGGCGACAAGCGGTGGCAAGGCCCCCTTACCGCCCTCGCCGTCACATCCACACGGTGGGTCGGATGATCATGTTGATGATATGCACATGGCGCAGGATCCGGCCGAGGACGACGAAGACTGGAATGATCACTTCTTCAGCACTCAGTTTGGCAACGAAGAAGACCTAGCTGGTGGCCCCACAGAGAAAGCCACTATCACCAAGCGTCTGTTTGGTTCTCAGGAGACGCCTCCAGCTTGCGCCTTTACAGAGCCAGCTGATACAACCAACCGGCCCTTTATTCTAAGCCCTGACACACTACATAGGGCAGCCGGTGCTCAGATTGCGGTGCCTGCCCGCTCTCCAAAAGGAAAAAAGGGCAGGAAAAGAAAATCTAGCAGCTCGAGCCAGCCGGTGGCGTCAACAACTGCAAATCCGATCAGGTTTCGGGACGGGCCACCAAGACCCGAGGGAATTATGTGGAGGATTCATGTGGCGGGTGAGCCCATGCTACCTAAGAATTTGCGGAAGCTCGCCAGTTCGGAACTGCAGAGTGTGCATGACGGCGTGCTGACGATAGAGAGACGCCTTCTATCGGAGAAAGATCCCTCGCACCCGGTATTCGTGGTTAAGGTGCCACCAGGCTTGGGCTTCGTCGACAATGCCCCTGCGGATCTGTTCTTCCTGCGGTTCGACGACATCTTCAATATGTTCCACCTATACCCGCTGCACTATACCATGGTCCGTCTGTTTTCTCTCAGCCTGGCCATGCAGATCATTAGAGAGAACACACCGGGCATCGCTATAGTGGACCCCTACTACATGCATGACGGCTGCTTGGGTTCCCCCGCCGAACGACGTATCGTGGCCTCGTACCTAAAAATAATCCTCGTGGCGAACAAGACAAAGGAATACATTCTCGTGCCTTACTTTCTCGACTAAGTCGTTATTCACTCGCCACCGTCGATTGGCTTTATTAGATCATCATCATTCTTTTTCCAACACATTCCATTTGAATTTTTTGCGCAGAGATGAACACTGCACGCTCATCTCCTTATCGCCGAAGCATTCCCACGCCACGTATTTCGACTCGGGGAGTATAGAAAAGAAGAAAAACTACGACAAGATCAAGGAAGTTCTGGATGATGCTCTCACTGGCTTTGCCTCGACGGAAGGCACCACCTTCGTGCGTACGAAGGTCAAGTTCGGCAGGCACGTCTTCAACCACGTAACGGAGTTCCCCTGCGTGAAGCAGCCGGAAAACAGTAAGAAGGAAGCCTACTACGCACTCCATCACATGAGGGCGTTCCTACTTGACCAGCAAAATTCTACGCTGCCAGATCATCTCAAACAGTGGGCCAAAGCAAAGGCCAAGATCAATGATTCGGATATTAGACAAGGGATGTATCGCATCCAGCAGCAGTTTGGGGCAATCATCTTTCGTGATGTCATGACTTCGGGGGGGATCTTCTACGGACGAAATATCCCGAATAACCGTGACATAGAAGATCACCTAGAGATGCAGGGTGACTATAGGAAGTTCATGACGAGACAGGGCGTCCTCCCGTTCCCTAAGTCGAGCCCGAAGGCTTGATGTTGGCCTAGTTGTAGTTACAAACTATAGATGACCTTTGTGTGTGTGTGTGGACAAGTGTACTTATCTTATTAGGTTTATGAATCATCGCTTACTTATTTTGCTTATTATTATTATATATCAATCAATGCTTGGTTTTTTTGCTTACTCTTTGGTCCTTTGCTCAATTTGGTCCTTCTTTTTTCCTTACTCTTTTTTCGAGAATAATGCCGATGATTGAAATGTCGTGGCACACTATATATGTGAATGTGCTACGATGGGACTGTGAGCCTTGTGATATGCACAAGTCCAGGTCTTGTGCATCCTACTTGGCTCACCGTTCCATCGTAGCATATTCTTGTGTCCAACGACCTATGTATATATATGAGGCATTCTTTTCGAGTTATTTTTGTCTTTTTCGAGAATAATGCCGATGATTGAAATGTCGTGGCACAATGTATATGTGAATGTGCTATGATGGGATTGTGAGCCTTGTGATATGCACAAGTCCAGGTCTTATGCATCCTACTTGGCTCACAGTTCCATCATAGCATATTCCTGTGTCCAACGACCTAGCTAGTTATATATGAGGCATTCTTTTCGAGCTACTTTGGTCTTTTTCGAGAATAATGCCAATGATTGAAATGTCGTGGCACACTATATATGTGAATGTGCTACGATGGGATTGTACGCCTTGTGCTATGCACAAGTCCAGGTGTTGTGCATCCTACTTGGCGTACAGTTCCATCGTAGCATATTCCTGTGTCCAACGACCTAGCTAGTTATATATGAGGCATTCTTTTCGAGCTACTTTGGTCTTCTTCGAGAATAGTGTCAATGATTGAAATGTCGTGGCACACTATATATGTGAATGTGCTACGATGGGATTGTTCGCCTTGTGCTATGCATGAGTCCAGTGTTGTGCATCCTACTTGGCGAACGGTTCCATCGTAGCATATTCTGTGTCCAACGACCTATGTATATATATGAGGCTGTCTTTGTGAGTTACTTTGGTCTTTTTCGAGAATAATGCCGATGATTGAAATGTCGTGGCACACTATATGTGAATGTGCTGCGATGGGATTGTTTGCCTTGTGCTATGCACAGGTCCAGGTGTTGTGGATCCTACTTGGCGAACAGTTCCATCGTAGCATATTCCTGTGTCGAACAACCTAGTTATATATGAGGCATGCTTTCTGAGTTTGGTCTTTTTGATTTAGGAGTACTTTCTATAAGTGTATCTTCATATGCGACTTTAATTATATATGTTTTTTCAATAATCGGTTAATTATTATTGTCAACTTATAGATGACGTGGTACGTCGTGTACAAGGGACGGGTTCCCGGAGTCTACGATGATTGGGAAGACTGCCGGAGACAGGTGCACCGTTTCAGCGGCAATAGCTACAAAGGGTACAACACTATGGCGAGGCGGAAGCTAGATACACGCTATCTAGCGGGAGTTAGGACAAGGAACCGGATGAAGACCTACACCTTCGTCACAAGCGGTGATCATGCTTATCTTCTTTGGTTATTTATCCCGCGTTTGTGTCTAGCTAGCTAGTTTAGATGTCTAGGCGAGCTTCCGAGCTCTAACTTGTTCGATCGACACATGTATTCGCATGTCACCAACTACTACTTTGTAACATGATCGAAACAATGTAACTTAGACTATGTATTCATGTATGAGACTTATCTATATGTATTTGTTTCAATCTTGTTTTTCATATTGAGTATTTATATATACAATTGTATATCTTGTATTTGTGTGTGTATATCTGCTGTAATATTGTATATAATCTGTATTGCATATAATCTGGCTCGGAAATTAAAAAAAACAAAAAATACATCTGTGGCGCACATGGTCTACCTTTTGTGGCGCACTACACCTAAAGCGCACTATGGAAGTTAGTGGCGCACTAGGTAGTGCGCCACGTGAAGATCGGTGCGCTATGCCTGTCTCTACACAACCGTGGCGCACTAGGCAGTGTGCCACGGCTGAGAGATAGCCGTAGCGCAAGGCCCGTGGCGCACTGCTAGTGCGCCACGGATGGGCATTTCGGGTGCGCCACTAACAGCCTGTTTCCTAGTAGTGGTGGGAAGACCCCGACAACAACCTGCCAAACGGCGGAAAATTTGGCAGCGTCACCGGCTCGCTCCACACCTTCACAGGCTTCAACACGAAGCGTGAGAAGAAGGTCATCGTCCGCGCCGTCGCCGTCAACGCGGTGGCCCAAGTGGACGTCCCCCAGTTCCTCAACTGGTCTGAGCAGCCAATCACTTGGAGCCGCCAGGACCACTCGCCACGGATCGAGTACCCAGGCCGAGTCGCCCTGGTGGTCAAGCCCAATGTGGGAGACTACTGGCTCCCCAAGACATTGATGGACGGCGGCAGCTCCATCAACATCCTATACCTGGACACTTTCAGGCGACTACGGCTCCCGTAGTCGATGATCGAGACGACCTACACCATGTTCCACGGCATCGTCCCAGGTCGGAAGGCGTACCCGATCGGCAAGGTGACGCTGCCAGTCACCTTCGGCACACTGGCAAACTTCCGCACCGAGCGGATCGTCTTCGAGATGGTGCCCTTTGACAGCCCCTACCACTGCGTCCTGGGGCGCCAGTCGTTTGCCAAGTTCATGGCAGCGCCCCACTACGCGTACAACGCGATGAAGCTACCCGGGCCGTGCGGCGTCATCACCATCCATGGCGACCCCGACATGGCCTCCGAGTGCGAGGCCAAAGGAGCCGAACTCGCCGACGCCGTCATCGCGGCAGAGGCTAACCACGCCGACGAGCTCACCAAGTACGCGAGCGGGGTCAACAACGATGACCCCACCATACTCAAGAAGCCGAACTCGGAGGGCGGCAACCCCACAGCCTTCGAGGCAACGACGCATACCCGCACCGTCGAGCTGGTCCCAGGCGACTCCAGCCAGACGGTGACGATCGGGACGGGCATGAGCCCAGCATAGGAAGGCACGCTCATCGAGTTCCTCCGTGAGAACAGGGACATCTTCGCATGGAATCCCTCCGACATGCCCGGTGTCCCTAGGGAACTCGCTGAGCACAAACTCAACGCCGACCCCAAAGTGCGACATGTCAAGCAGTCGCTGCGGCCCTTTAATGAAGAGCGCCGCCGAGCCATCGCCGAGGAGGTGCAGCGTCTACTCGCTGCAGGCTTCATCCGGCCAATCAAGTAGTCCAAGTAGCTAGCAAACCCAGTCCTGGTCGAGAAGAAAAACGGGACCTGGAGGATGTGTATCGATTACACAAACTTAAACAGCGCCTGCCCGAAGGAGCAATTCGTCCTCCCGCGATCCACCAAATCATCGATTCCACCGCGGGCTCGGAGTCGCTATGCTTCCTCGACGCCTACTCTGGGTACAACCAGATCAAAATGGTCGTCAAAGACGAAGAGAAGACGGTGTTCATCACGCCATTCGGAGCCTTCTGCTACACCGCCATGACCTTCGACCTCAAGAACGCCGGGGCGACCTACCAGCGGTGCATGCAGGAGTGCCTTGCGAGCCAAATTAGCCGCAATATCCACGTCTACATCGACGATGTGGTGGTGAAGTCCGCCCGCCAGGGCGACCTAAACCCAGGTAAATGCACCTTCGGTGTACCAGCTGGACAGCTACTGGGATACGTTGTCTCCAAGCGCGGGATCGAGGAGAACCCCACCAAGATTGACAAGATCGCTCGACTCGGCAAACCCGAGTGCCTGCGCGACGTCCAGAAGCTGGCCGGGCGAGTCGCGGCTCTCAGTCGCTTCATCCCCTGGTTGGGCGAAAAGGCGATTCCCCTCTACCGCCTAATACGCAAGAAGCCCACCTTCCAGTGGGACAAGGAGGCAGATGACGCGCTTCGCAACCTCAATAAGGTGCTACTCACAGCACCGCTACTCGCCGCCCCCATCGACAAGGAACCCATGCTGGTCTACGTCGCGGCTTCCGAGCGCGTCGTCAGCGCCGTCATGGTCATCGAACGGCCAGAAGAAGGAAAGGAGCGCTCGGTGCAGCGACCAGTGTACTACATCAGCGAAGTCCTCACCGAGTCGCGCCAGTGCTACCCACAATACGAAAAACTGGTGTACGAGGTCTTCAGAGCACAGCGGCGACTGCCGCACTACTTCCAGGAGCACCCGATAACGGTCGTCTCCTCAGCACCGTTGCAGGACATCATCCGTAACCGTGAGGCGACTAGGCGAGTCGCTAAGTGGGCCGTCGAGATCGGCGTCCACAACATAAAGTACGAGCCGCGCAAGGCGATCAAGTCACAGGCTCTCGCAGACTTTATCGCCGACTAGGAGGAGGTCCAGGAGCCAGAAAAGCTTCCATACCTCCATTACCGGAGCTTACACTTCGACGGCTCCAAGAACACGGACGGTGCAGGAGCAGGGATCGTGCTAACTTCTCCGAACGGCGACAATCTACGCTACGTCCTCTGCCTCGACTTCACCCCCTGCACCAACAACATGGCCGAGTATGAGGCGCTACTCCACGGCATGCGAGCTGCCCAGGAGATGAACGTCAACCTTCTGCGCTGCTACGGGGACTCCGACCTCGTCGCCGGACATGTCGCTGGCACATGCGACGCCGTCTCCCCCACTATGGTGGCATACCGCCAAGCAGTAGACAAGCTGGGTGGACACTTCGCCGGTTACTCCATCGAGTGGATCGACAGGCGAAAGAACGAGGAGACCGACGCACTCTCCCGCATCGGCTCGGCTCGACTCGCACCACCCGCCGGCGTCTTCCTCGACACCATCACCAAGCCTTCCGTCTCTCCCCCAAGGGAGATCGACATCGGAATCCCGCTGCAACCAGAGGCAGCCCTGGTCGCACTTATCACCGAGCCAGACGACTGGACCGCGCCATACATTGCCTACTTGGAGGGAGGCACCCTGCCAGCGGACGAAACGGACGCCCGGATGATAGCACGCCGCTGCAAATCCTTCATCATCATCAACGGCGAGCTCCACAAGCGCAGCGTGACCGGCGTGTTCCAACGCTGTGTTCACCCCGCTGAAGGACGCAAAATCCTCCAAGACATTCACTCTGGCGACTGCAGCCACCACGCCGGCGCCCGCTCCCTGGTCGCAAAGGCTATGCGACACGGCTTCTACTGGCCCACCGCACACGCAGACGCTGTCGACATTGTCCAGGATGCCAGAAATACGCCAACCAGACCCACGTGCTGAGCTCGGCGCTCAAGACAATCCCCATCACCTAGCCATTCGCCGTGTGGGGTATGGACATGGTAGGCCCTTTCAAGAAGGCCCCCTCCGGCTTCACCCACCTCCTGGTCGCAGTCGACAAATTCACAAAATGGGTGGAGGCCAAGCCAGTCCGCAAATGCGACGGGAAAACCGCCACCAAGTTTCTACGAGAGCTCATCTATCGCTACGGGTTCCCAATCAGCATCATCACGAACAACGGCACCAACTTCGCCAAAGGATCCATGGCCGAGTTCTGCGAGGAACACCACATTCGACTCGACCACGCCTCAGTCGCCCACCCAGAATCCAACGTCCAGGCGGAACGTGCCAATCAGAGCATCCTCCATGGCATGAAGCCACGGCTCCAAGTACCACTCGAGCGCACCGCCGGATGCTGGGTTGAGGAGCTACCCTCCGTCATCTGGGGCATCCAGACCTCCGTCAACAGTTCGATAGGGTTCACCCCCTTCATGGTGTACGGCGCCGAGGCAGTCATGCCCACCGACCTAGAGCACGACTCGCCAAGGGTGGTCAACTACATGGAGGCTGCAAATGAACTCGCACGACAAGATGGAGTCGACCAGCTCGACGAGGCACGCGACCTAGCTCGCTCCCGCACCGCCATCTACAAGCAAGGGCTCCGCCACTACCATAGCCGGCGAGTAAGGACTCGCACTTTCTAGGAAGGCGACCTGGTACTACGCCTCATCCAGGACAAGAAGGGCATGCACAAACTCTCCCACCCTTGGGAGGGACCATTCACCATCGGGCGAGTCCTAGGCAACGACGCCTACTACCTCACACGTCCGAGGAGACGGGAAACTCGACGTCAAGCGGCCCTGGAATGTAAACCTCATGCGGAAGTTCTACTCCTAGAAGTCCATACATGTACTCTCCCCACACTATGAAATAAAACAGATCGGTTACCGCAAATTGCGTCTACTCTCTGTGTCTTGTGCCACTCGCACTCGTAATAGAAGCTTTATGCTAGTCGCAGAAGTCAACCTCTGGTAAAGCGACCGGCATGGCCAAGTAGTGCGGTACGAGGGCACTGGGAAACCCCAGGCCTCGTAACGTCCACAAAAAACGCCAACCCGGAGCCCCATTGGAGTCGCCTAGATCGACTGGCTTACCGAGCCAAGACAACTGCCCTTGCTTCTCACGCGACCAAGGTCCTCCACATCCTCGGCACAGCGACTCGAACGGCCAAATACCATGCTCGGGGACTGACACCCAGCCAAGTACGAGCGACTAGGGAAAAACGCCCAGTATGAGAGCGTGCCCAGGACTCGCCATGAGACTGATCCTTCGGGTCAGGCAGGAGTGACACACTTACTTTAACACGCTTAGTCCTCACCTACCCTTGGAGCTGCGACTAGAACCACCAAGTACCACGCTCGGTGACTCGGCTACCCGACCTCGTTCGCACACGGGAAAACGGTCAAGTAAAGAGCACCCATGGGAGTCGCCCTGCGATTGGCTCTCCGAGCCCTGGCGAGTCAACCTAAATCCACCAAAAATTTGCAAACACATAACAAACGAGGTAAACCCCATAAAAAGGGCGGACGCGCTCGAGGACTCGGTCAATCAAAATCCAAAATCACAAAGCAAATGACAAAACAACACGCATCTCCTTTATAGAAGTACAAAGTTGTTTCAAATTACAAGGAGAGTTCAATAGCTACTTTCACTAATGCCCCACGGCACAACACTTCTACTCCGCAGGTTTCGACGCCGATTCGCCGCCACCCTTGCGGTTGCGAATGAAGGGCACATACGGGTTCAATGGGTACGTCGTCAACTCACCCGCCATCGCCGCACGAAACGACTGCTCGACTTTGAAGTCCAGATGCTTCGGTTCGGGATCGTTGGGGGTGACAATCGTCTCCTGGTACGGGAGGAGGTCTCCCATCGCCCAAACGCGGTCGGAATACACCATGGCCTGGTCCGTCAGCTTCAGCACCTCGGCAATCTCCACAGCGCCCGTCGACGAGGGGTAGCCACTCGTCACATCATCAAGGTCGAAGTCCTCCGGGAAATGGGCAAGCCCAAGGCTGAGCGCCCTCACCGCCCCACGCCGGAAGGCCGACCGCGTCATAAATCCGACGACTGACTGAGCCTTCACCAGGTAGCGTCATACCTCGACGAGGTCGCTGGGAATCACTTATGTGGGCGATATCTCCTGAAGATATGCTCGGATCCAAGTCGCGGATAATGCGGCCGAGTCAAACATAGTGGTCACACACTACCGCGCATCGTATGACGGCGCCTCCTCCGAGCTATCAATAATCCGACCTGTTGACAGAAGCAGGCAGTGAGTACACCAATTCAGCTATTGCAGGCAGAGGAAAGAGGGAGAAAGGTTTACCAATTAGCGGACACTAGAGGCCCATGATGAAGCTTTGAAGCGAGGAGAAGTCGTTCTGCAGCCCAGCAACGAGTGCGTCAGACACTTTGCGCTCCTCAGCGGCAGACGTAACAACAGCTTTCGCTCGCCCCTCCGCCGAGCTCGCCTCCGCCTTTGCCTCCGCCTTCGCCTCCTTGAGCTCACGCTCCAGATCAGCGATTTGCTTCTTGGCCGCACTCAAAGCAGATTGAGCCGCCGTCAGATCACCCGCCGGGACAAGGCCCCGACGAACCTCCTCCGCCTCGGCTGCAATCGCTTCAAGACCCTTGTTCGTCTCCTGGACGGCAACGAGTTCTTTCTCCATGCTACACTTTGTTGCAAGCCGATCGGCCGATTCGCGCTGCAGGCCCTGTGCACAAATTAAACTGTCAACAACATTGCAAATCCTAAGTGCCCACCCGCTGAAATTCAGCGACTAGGCACTCGGGGTCTGGACATTGAAAATCCTAAGTGCCCACCCGCTGAAATTCAGCGAATAGGCACTCGTGGACTGGACATTGAAAATCCTAAGTGCCCACCCACTAAAATTCAGCGACTAGGCACTCATAGATTGGATGATATAAAAACATTAAGAATCCGACCACTGAAATTCAGTGGCCCGATCCTCGGGGACTGGACATACCTGGATGGCAGCGCCCAACATGCCTTGAAGCTCTAGCGCGTCCACAGACGCAAGCACAACCGGAGTATGGTCGCGATGCTGCTCGACCTCCGTCTCGACGACCCAGGCATCTGGCTCGTTGGCGCCGTGCCACTCGATGCGGCTGCCTTAGCCATGAAGCGAGGGAAAGTCGCTGCAGATGTTGCGGCGCCACTGGGAGCCGGCTCAGCCATGTCGGGCGAGGCAACAGCCTCCTTGGTCTTCGGGGCCACTTCTGCCGCAGTCAGAGGTTCGCTCGGAGCAATTGTCGTGTCGTCAGAAATCGTGACAACGTTGTCGCCTCTCGCCCTCTTGGCACCGTCGACGGGAGCAGCGACTTCGTCGGTTTTCCTCTTTCGTGAGGGGTCCTCCTCAGTGACGACTGGCGGAACCTTGGCCACGGAAGGATGGCCGATCTTTTTAACACCAGTCCTGTGAAACAACGATATGAATAAGACTGTCCGACTACAACAAAAGACAAGAAGATAAACATGACTTACTTGGCGATTGGTATGAACCGCAGACCTGTGCGGATGCTGGCCGGCCTTTCCAGCTCGGGCCCCAACTTCCGACTGTGGCCTGTATCGAACACACCGTGTGCCCAAGACACAGAGGGCTTCTTCGAAGACGAGGCCGCGGCAGGGGCTTCCGTGATGACAGCTGCGGGAGCTTCCCTGGGTGGCGAAGCTGTTGCGGCTGGAATAGCTCCCAACCCAAAGACCAGGGCGAATGGAGGTGGTAGCAATGCCAGAGGCACCTCATATAGGGGGGCGGCAGCGTTCGGTGCCATGGCCACGCACGCCGCCTCGCCCTTAGCCGAGCTGGTGGCGTCAGAACTGGTCGTAAATCGGGGCGGAGACGCCTGCTTTGCCGGCTTCGTCTTCCTCTTTGGTGGAGCCTTTGCCTCCTTCTTCTCCTTATTCTTCCTCGTCTTCCTCATGATGTGAGGTGTGCTCGGGAAGCTCCTCGTCATCATCATCGTGAGGCTCGAGGCTTCTACTCGCTTCGAGCTCGCGCTGGTGCTGCCCGTGAGTCTTACGAACTGTTGGGGTGGCGTCTTCCACGGGCTCGTCTTCGTCATCGTCGTCATCACCCTCGTCGCTCCAGACGTCGCCTTTGGCAGATGGCGACTCGCTCCCGTCCTGGACGGACGAGCTCGAGTTCTCGTCGTCTGCGGGTGGGAGCCATCCTTCCACCACTTGGAACAACTACAAAAAGCATGAGACAACGTCAGCACAACCGCAGAAGCATCATCTGCGACTGCGAGTGGTGGCGAAATGACGGCTTACCATAAGAGATGGGCGCCTTGCAGTATAGGGGGCGACCCCGGCCTTCGCGTCCAGATACACCGCCTGGGTGATTTTCTTCAGGGCCAGGGTGTAGTCTTCAAGATGCCATTCGGCGAAGGAGGACTTCGTCGGATCTTCCTTACCTGTGTACTCGTACATGTAGTGGTCGCGGCGGGCCAAGGGCACGAGCCGCCGCCCGAACCAGCAGTTGTAGAGGTTGATGGTCTGGAGGCCCTTCTTCTTCAGGCCGCGGATGGTTTGCAGCATTTCGTCGACAACCATCCGCTGATCCAGCGGGAGCTTGCCGACCGGCAGCGGCTCGGGTCGGCGGAGTATTTGAGCGCCACCGCCGTGGAGTCGACTCGGTGACGTAGAACCAGGATTTCTTCCATTCGTTTGCTGCCCTGGCAGGCAGCATCAGGTCGAAGAACGACGCCTTCGACTTCAGCTGGAACGTCAGGCCACCCGCGGCCAGCATCGGGACGCCTGACTCTTCGCGGCTGATCCTCCCATGGAACAAATCTTGCCACAGAGGGAAGTAGGGCCAGCAGCCCAGATAGCACTCGCAGAACGCCGCGAAGATGGAGAGCTGCTCGATACTATGCGGACCTAGGTCCGACGGTTGGATCCCGTAGTAGGCGCAGAAGCGCCGGAAGAAGAGGGAAGTGGGAAACCCCAGCCCCCGTTCCAGGTGGCTGGTGAAGCAGATGAATTCTCCCTCGCGCGGGTCCGGAGTCACTTCTCCGGCTGCGGGGATGCGCCATCTGCCGGCGCGCAGGATCCCGGCCTCCTCGAAGGACGCCAGTAGCTCCCTGGTGCACTTGGATCTGCCCCATGGTTCGGTGGAGGGGGCCATCGGTTGGAAGATTCGTCGAGGTCGCGGCTCTCTGGATTGGTGGGATCGCTATGCGGAGTGGGGAACGGAGATGAGCGAGATCGCAGGAAGAACGAAGGACTTTTTTTCGTTAGCTTGTCATTCTCCTTATATAGCAGTTGCTACCCGCCAATTTCGAGAGCCGTTACTACGCGATGATTACTCCGAAGTTACCTTTGGATTACCCCAATGGCTAGTTTGACCCCAATTGACGTCCAACTTCATCCATTCGACTCGTCGCTCCACGCGACTCGACGATTTGCCGACCTGATCACTATGATAGTGACTGAGTATTCGCCAACCCGTTCGCCGAGCTGCGACACGACAAGCGCCGTTATTGCGACTGGAATAACTAGTTCTTTCCTTTATTCAGGAGTCCGCCGCCGATTCGACTGGACGTCCGCATTGGACCCGCATACTCCGACTGCCTGCGAACCCCTGCGACCAATCAACGACGGCCTCGGGGACTACTAATGGGGATATGCCTACCGGGGTATACTCAGCAGGATGTTTCCTACTGGCCCAGGCGCTAGCTGCTGTGGACCTGCAGGACGGCGACTGGATCAAGATCTGGCATGAACTCAAGTGACTGGAAGCTGAAGGCCTAGAAGCGTAGATAGGCCCAGTCGGATTAGGTCATAGGATCACCGAATCCTTAACTGATTCGGTTGAGATCTGTAAACCCTAGGGAGGTGAGTCTATATAAACCTCCCTAGAGGGCGCATAGAGGATCCGTTCCATCATACACCCAAGCGACTCGCCGCCTAGCCGTCGAGCTCGCCCCATTATACTCTCACCATAATACAATCTAGCAGGAGTAGCTCTTTACCCTCCGGGGGGCCGAACCTGGGTAAACCCTCGTGTCTCATCCCTCATCTCGCACCACAGATGGCTGGCCGCCCTTGCCCCATGTTCTACTACTCGCTGCCGATTGCAGCATCTGTCGTGGTCATTCCCACGACATATAGCAAAAAGATACTCAATATGCAAAAGAATAAGAAGATTACGTACCTCGTTCACCTCATCTGTTCTGTACATCAAGGCGATGGCCTACTGGGTCATGTCAGAAATGGCCTTGGGTCCCAGCTTCATATTTTTCCCAGCGCTAGATCTAACCTCTTGCTCGCCAGCTGCGTTCCAAGCCACAGCATAACGCTCTGCGGAACCGAGGCCATTCCCGTTAAGTGTTTGAGTAAGAACTTTCCCCTTTTTCAGGGTAGTTCCTACCTTGGCGCGGGTAGCAGTGACGCTGGTATGTAAGCTGCAAGCTTTGGAAGCGCTACCTGATCCAGCAGCTGTAGATTCGCCCAACTTACCCACCGGAGCGGGTGCCGTTGTTGTTTTAGTGGGTCGAATCTGAGGTGCGGTGCCAGGGGTGTGGACCAAGATCAGCTCCTTGGTAGATGAGGGTTTGCTGGTGGAGGAACGAGCCTGGACTAGAGCAGCAGGCCGAGTTTGGTCCTTTGACAGAGAAGGAGAGTGAGCAGGTCTGGTTGGGGAAAAAACAGGAGCCGAATGAACAGGCTCAGCAATGGTCTGGGAAGCGATGACTGGTTCAACTGATGCACTGGGAGCAGGAGAGCTAGTATCTGGGGTTTTCTCGGCGCCGATGTTGCTGGCGCCGGGGTCAAGAATATGTTATGGAAAAGTATCAGGGGAGATGGGCAGGGTCTCCTCCGACGGATGCGCCACTGGGTCAGCCTCACTCTGAGACTCATGAGTCTCAGTGGTGGGGGCATGGACCCGGACGGGGCTTACAACGGCAGTGTCGACGTGAGGAGAAGAGGCTGTCCTTGGTGGCAAAGAGGCCATGTTAGGAGCAGCTTGGCTAGCCGACAAAGGATCCGCACTAAAAATAACAAAAGTGCTTCTAAGAAAGTAATCACAAAATAGGAAGAGAAAAATGGAGGGTAGCAAGCAGCAAAGCTTACCCGGATACGGCCGGGTTGCACGGGAGGCGACGAGTGACCCTGCGCCCAGCAGCTTTGCGAGTCTCGGTTAATGAGGCAGCAGGAGGAGTAGCAGGAGCAACTTTGCGCTTCATGGCGGGCTGAGTGCTGGAGGAGGCCCCGCATCTCTTACCCGGCTTGGCAGCAGGGATCTTGCCGTCTCCACCCATAGCAAGAGGGGGAACGTCATGTACCTGGCTAGCTGCATAAGTAAATGACGAGTTCATTCGAATAAGTCAGGAGGTTAAGGTCAAAAGGCAAGTACCTCCAGAATTTCACAATCATCATCATCGTCGGAATAGTCTCGTAAGGGGTTTCAAGTGTGGGTCTTACCCGTAGTAGAGGCAGCGGCAGCAACATGCGGGATGTGCATGAAGCGCTCCAGGTCAAACTCGACCTCATCCGAGTCGAAGCGATCCTCGTAATAGCCACCGGGAGGGACAGTACTCTCATCAAACTGGTGAACAAGATTCTGCGAAAGACAAATAGAATAAAAACAATCAGCAAACGGAATAGAAAGTAAACAAAGGAAGAGCTATGTCAGCTTGGAGTTGACTCGGAAACTTACCCAGGGGATAGGCCTATCCCGGCTAAAAGGAGGGCAGCTCCAGGCCCGATCCTCCACCGAAGTCAGCTTAAAGATCGAGCTGACTCGGTGGGCCACGGAGTCGTGGGTCAGCTCTAGCAAGGAGTGCCGAGTAGGGTCCTGCGTGCCACTCATGAAGCACATCTTGTGACTCCTAGCTTGGATAGGGCTGACCCGGCGTGCAATAAAGGCACACATGAGATCCTCCTTAGTCAAGTGAAAGTTCTCATTCGGCGACAGCAGCCTCTCCAGAATCCCGTTGGCCTCGTTCACCGCAGCATTCTTGTCACACGGGTCAAGTTTACAGAACTCCTTGCTGGGAACCTCGTCCGAGAAAGGGAAGCCGGATGTAATCGGTGGAACCGCTGTTTTTGACATAGAAGAAGGTCCTATGCCATTTCTTGCAAGAGTCTAAGCCAGTAACTCGAGGAAAGATGGACTCTTTCCTGGGAGTGATGCTAGGGGAAATGCACCTAGTGGGACTTTTCTCGGAACGGGGAACGCTGGGATCGGGCACTACTTGGATCGTAAAGCTAAAATATTTGGCCCAGAGAAGAACTGTGGGCCAAATGCCAAGGTATCCCTCGCAGGCGGAAATAAAACAAGAGAGGGAACCAATTGCTTTGGCAGGTAGATGGTGAGTTTGAAGGTGGAAGGTGGAGAGAAAAGAAACGAAGAAGTTGCTCACTGGCAAGGCGAAACCTCGCTCAGAATGGGAGAGGAAAACTACCCGCTCGTTGGCATCAGGCTTGGGAGAAATCACACCTGATGGGAGGCGGCAATCCACCTCGAGCGGGATGCGCCTGGTGGAGCGCAGCCACTCAACCTCCTCCGCGGAAACCTCCGATCCTTCCCAGCATCCGTGATCTCTAGCGGCAACCTCCTGTTCCTCTGCTCCCTCGGCAGCGTCGCGAGCGTCCATGATCTCCTTGGATTCTGTCTCTTCTGCCGCTGGAAAAGGCTTGGAGTAGCGAGGACCCATAGTGGAATGGAAAGGGGAAAAGAGCAATCGCAGGGAAGAAGCTATGGAGAAGAAGAACCGCAAGGGAGAAGTTGGGATTTTTGAGGCGCAAGGAAGAATAAAAAGGCAATGGGGAAACTAAACGGGCGAGGGAAGTTAAGTTCCCCGCACCCCTACTTAAGGGGAGTAAAAACCCCAAACATGGGATCCTCCTACACCGTGCGGCCATCATGTGGCCGTGTATTCGGCCGAGTGAGCCAGTTAGGAAACACCATGTATAGGTGATACACGATAAATCCACTGCTACGTCACGCTGGGCAAGACACGAGGCGCTGAGCGATGGGACTGTCATAGTGACGGGGAGTTACTGCGCAACCGTCACTATGTGGTCAGGATTTGGGACAAAATTTGAGGCAAGTCACCATGATTACAAGCTGTCAGTGACCAAGGCACGCCGAAAATGACTCGAAATCGGCAAAAATGACTTGGCATGAGGCAAAAATGGGCCAAAAAGTCAAAGATGAGACTCGGAAAGAGCAAAGTAGACTCGGCTAAGGTCGAGGTTACACCAAATAGTGTGTCCTAAGCAGTAAATGTTGGCAGAAAGAAAAGTTCCAATCACATTAAAGGAACCTAGAGACGCCTAATAGCTAGAAGTTCTAGGCCTCACCAGCTTCGAGGACTAATGTCGGGGGAATAACCCCCGGTAGGGTCATAAAGGGTAAAACATTGCCCAGCTTGGCTTATGCCGAGTAAAGAATGAACCTAGCCGAGTAACAACGTCTGGGTAAGATGGTCGTGTGCAGCCAATATAGGAACTATGTCGGCCCATATAAGATAAGTTTGTTAATCTTGCAGGAACCAATGAGCCGAGTCTCACGAGGGAAGGCCGAGTCTGATAGGACGCGTGGCAACTTTTGGACTGAGGTTTAGGAGGGACCATGTTAAAGCACGGTCAAAAGGGAAGAGCGACGCCGGGTGACACAAAAGGAGCCGGGTGACGCCTAAATCAAGGGTTGACGTACAAAGTTACTGCGTGACGCTAAAAGAACTAGAGGCTATGTACGAGAAGACTGTTAGCTCTCTATCTTTATGGACTGGGTCAAGGGGCTCAGGGCTAGCCCATGACCCAGCCCGTACAGGGAGGACCAATATCCAAACAGTAACCCTAGGAACCAAAGGGATGTAACATAGCTATCCTATGCCTATATAAGGAGGGGCATAGCTAGGGTTTGAGGAGGTTGGACCAAGTAGGAAACTAGAGCCTTGAGGTTTAGTGGATACAGCTCAAGGATCACTTGTAAACTCCGAGATCAATAAAATTCCCACGTGTGGAGAGTTCATCTTGTTCTTCGTGAGAGGCTAGATCGTGCACTCCCTCCCCGGTTACCACAAGCATCCATTCGGCCCCCAACTTAAGCCTACCCATGGCATCTGCCGTGACACCACCACGACATAGTTCTCTACAGCAGCATGTGTGTCAAAAATCATTTTCAACTCACCCATTGTATCAAATGCATTGACGTTTTTGAAACGCTTTCAAAGTTCTGGCTCTAGCCTATACAATATGCTGCAATGAACTAAGTTGTGGTCCTCTTGACGAGTCTGATAGACATTCTTCTCCTTGTCAGGGGAATCATCGAATGACGGGGCGCCTAGCGGCGCTTCTAGCACATATTGCTTTTGTGTAGCAGAGAGGAGAATCCTCAAATTCATGGCCCATTCAGTAAAGTTGCTACCGTTCGTTGCAAGTTTCTCTTTCTCCATGAACACATTGAAATTAAAAGCAGGTGGTGCCATCTACAACAGAATTTGTAAAGTTTATACTAAGTTTATAATTGATTAAGTTCAACTAATCCAAATTAAGAATGAACTCCCACTCAAAAACAACATCCCTCATTCCTTTTTGGTGATTACATGAACCAAATCCACTACACCAAGTCCGATCATCACGTGAGTCGGTGTATCTTCAAAGGCGAGCATCAAATGGGCATCATATCTACCATATGAATCATGATTAACCTTTCAGTCCATGTTCCGAGGCTATGTCTGTACATGCTAGGCTCGCCAAGTAAGAACCTTAGTATTCGCATGTGTAATTGTATGACACCCGAAATATGATCGTGGATACAAGAACACCTGATCATCACGTGATGTCTTGGAGCGATGAAACATAATCGGTGCATACTTAAGGAAGAACACATTCTTATCTTGATATCTAAATGAGGGATCATCTTATTATGCTAATAAAATGCCAAACAAGAAACATAAGATGCAACAAACATCATATATTTATAAGTGAAATGATATGGTTCTTGAACTTGATCTCCATCATGTGCATCATGGTATGATCACTATCATACCTCAATGTGTAAGGCCAAGGTCTATGGAACTTACACTTTATGTGTGTTGTAAGAGTATCAACTTATACTTCTACTTACAACATCACCAGATCATGACACTAGCCCAGCAACAATCTGAACTAGACGGCTCTAATTTATCCATTGCAAGTTTTACGTGGCTTAGGGCTATCGAAGATAGAACCGTTCTTACCTACGAACATGAACCACAACAAGGATAATCAAATTGTTGACAACTCGTTGCAAATTAGATATTGACTATAGTAGGAGAGACATACACCCACTAGCCACTTATGCAAAACTAGTTGCATGTCAAGCGTGGAACAGGTCTCATGTGCGAGGTCATGTAAAGTTTGTCCGGACCGCTTCATCACACTATGCCACCAATATCCAAAGTACAACTAAGAATCAATAACATGATCATCATCGCCCACATACTCATATGTGTACTACCCGTTCAAAGCATCTACGCATAGATCCGGCCCTGATACCATTGTAGGGTTCACAGCATAGAAAACAAAAAATTCCTACGATGGGAACAACTATATACCAAGATCTATCTACTAGATACAAGCAACAGGTGGATATACATCCGTAGAGGACATACCCTTGAAGATCGACAAAGCTTAACGAGGTTGAACTCATGGTTGATGTAGACGATCTCTTGCCGATCTCAAGATCGAGAGGAAGTCCTAGCGTCGCAAATCAGCGGTGCATCCGTGCTCGAACACACGTCCGAGGCACCAAGCAACCTCCGCCTGCTCGCTCTAGCGATGCAGCGGAAGCACAACTCTCTCTTGCCGAATAGCCACCGGGAATATGTATCTCGCTAGTCCTAGACAATGGGGAATAAATACTAGAGGGGGGAGAGATCCTTCACGAGGAGGTGTGAGTGAGAGAGAGGAGAGGGGGCTCCTTCTATAGGAGGAGGGGGGCACCCAAGGGGGTGGCCGGTGCATGGGGGCTGCCCCTTTCCCTCCCTCCATTGATGTGGGTGGACACTCCACTCACAAAAATGCCTTTCAATTCCCTCCACTCAAATTCCCATTAAATTTCCACCAAATTTAATGCAAACTATCATTAAATAAAACTCCTTTTATTTATTCAGAATTTTTTCAATTACTTTAATGACAAACATTAACATATAACCCCTTGCTAGTATTTCATTTCACATTCAAAAACACTTTCTTTAATTTCACCAGAAAACCCGTTTCGGTATCTAGTGAGATAAATTCTTGCGCTTGTTATTCTTTTTGGCATGAAACTTTTCTCCAAATGGATGTCGGTGTCTCTTAAGTGTGTCACCCTACGATTCGCGAATAATGCGGACATGATCGAGACCCCTCTCAGATCAATAATCAGAAGCAAGACCTGCAGATCCATACTGACTCCCACACATTCAGCGATGACTTTCTTGTGATCGCAAGAACCTTTTACGCTAGTATCTTAATACTTTTGTTTCGTGATATATTACATGTCCGAGATTCGATCATCGGTATCTCCATACCTAGTTTGATCTCGTTTCTGACATGTACTCTTTTCTCGTTCCAGTGATATAACATTCTAGTGATCAAATCACTTGCTTGCAAGCTAATTAATGTGATATCACCGAGAGAGCCCAGAGCATATCTATCCATCATCGGGATGAACAAATTCCACTATCAATCCATGGGCCTCAACATAACACTTAAGTAGTACTGAACCCATCTTTATAATCACCCTGTTATGGTGTGACGTTTGATGTTATCAAGATACTCTTCCGGTGTTAGTGATTGAAATGATCTCATGGTCTAAGGATTAGGATCACTTCATATGTTGTTATAGAAATATAAACTCAATGACTTTGATCATAATGCTATACTTCGGATGAATGTTCATCACACCATTACACTAATGTTGTGATCTCGTTATTAACCACATCCAATATCCATGATCAATAAACCTTGATCATATTGTTAATCAATGATTAGTTTATGAGAGAGGCATAACTAGGAACTTTTTGTTTGTTTATTAAACACACATGTATTAACGTTTCCGTATTAATACAATTATAGCATGCAAAATAAACATCTATCATATACTTGGAATATACATAATAACCACTTTATTATTGCCTCTCAGGGCATATTCCCTTCATATCTTGTTTTGCTCATATTGCATCTACATAAAGTTTTTAGTGGATCTTTCAACTTCTAGAATCCTATCTTCACTGGGCATTCCAGATCTACCATGGTAAGCATTTCCATTATCAGGAGGATAAGGCCTATAGTTATTACCATAAGTATTGTTGCCAAAATTGTTATTTCTAATGAAGTTCACATCAACTTGCTCTTCTTGAGCAACCAAAGAGGCTAAGGGAACATTGTTTGGATCTAAAGGAGCTTTCCCATTAACAAGCATAGCCATAATGACATCAATCTTATCACTCAAAGAGGATGTTTCTTCAACAAAATTTACCTTCTTACCATGTGGAGCTCTCTCAATATGCCATTCAAAATAATTAACCATCATATTATCAAGGAGCTTTGTTGCAGCACCCAAAGTGATGCCCATAAAGGTACCTCCAGCAGCTGAATCCAACACATTTCTTGAGGAGAAGTTCAAACCTGGATAAAAAGTCTGGATAATCATCCAAGCAGTGAGTCCATGAGTGGGACAATTCTTAACCAAACATTTCATTCTTTCCCAAGATTGAGCAACATGTTCATTATCAAGTTGTTTAAATTTCATAATGTCACTTCTCATAGATATAATATTAGCAGGAAGATAGTACTTTCCAATAAAAGCATCTTCGCACTTAGTCCAAAAATCAATACTATTTCTAGGCAAGGATAGCAACCATTCTTTAGCTTTTCCTCTCAAGGAGAAAGTAAATAGCTTGAGCTTAATAATATCTCCATCAACATCCTTATACTTTTGCATCTCACAAAGTTCAACAAAGTTATTGAGATGGGTAGCAGCATCATCAGAACTAGCACCAGAAAATTTCTCTCTCACACAAGATTCAACAAAGCAGACTTAATTTCATAAAAGGTAGCATCAGGAGCAGGTGGAGCAATAGGAGTGCTAAGGAAATTATTTTTGTTTGTGCTAGTGAAGTCACACAACTTGGTGTTCTCAGCAGAGTTCATTTTGGCGAAGGTGGGCAAGCCAAAAAGAGCAGCAGCAGCTAGAGCAGGAACTAATTTTTTTGTGTTTTTGATAAGAAAAAGCAAACCAAACTAAACTAATTTTTTTGAGTTTTTGAAAAGAGGCAAACAAAACTAAGCAAAAGAAAAACAAATCAAAGAGAAAGGAAGTGGAGGACTCCCCTTGTGAAGACGTCCTTAGCCTCCCCTATAACAGCGCCAGAAAGAGCTTGATGGCACTGCGTCAACGTGCAGTGCTTCTTCGGGAAACCCCAAGAGCAAGGTGTGATGCCGCACAACAACAAGTTTTCCCTCAGTAAGAAACCAAAGTTATCGAACCAGTAGGAGGAATGAAACATCACACAGGTGTTGCAAGCAATGTGGAAACCTGCACAACACAAACTCAAGACTTTGCCCCAATGAATCAATGAGGTTGTCAAGCTCACCGTTTTGCTGTAACAAAGGATTAAACGTATGGTGTGGAAGGTAATGGTTTGCAGCAAGTAAATAGGTAACTATGGAGGATGTATCAATGGTAAATATTGGACCGGGGTCCATAGTTCACTAGAGGTGCTCTCCTTAGAAAACCAACATGGCATGAAGGGTAAACAAATTACAGCAGGGCAATTGACAGGAACTGAGCAAGGCATAACAATGCAATACCAGACAAAAAGATCCTATGATATTCGATTGGGCAATACAACAATATACATAGACCGCCATCCAACTACATCTATGACTATAAATTCACCTTCAGGTTATCATCCGAACCCCCTCCAGTATTAAGTTGCAAGCAACAAACAACTGCTTTAAGCAAAGTGTGTAAGGTAAACAATCCACTTGTTCTATGAACAACAAACCGTTGTTTTCTACCTAGTGGCAACATCACATCTACAATCGAAGAGATTTCTGTCACTTCCCATGGAAACTAGAGGCATGAACCCACTATCGAGCATAAATACCCCCTCTTGGAGTCACTAGCAACTACTTGGCCAAGATAGCTACTAACAATGGAGAGCATGCAAGATCACAAACAACACAGACATGATAGTATCAAATAGACAAAACCATTAATCAATCTGACATAGTAATCTCAATATCCATCGGATCCCCGCAAACACAACATGCATGATTACAAATAGATTAGATCTTGATCATGAACGGATCTCACAAGATCTATACATGAAAGAACGAAGGATGAGATACAACAATCTAGCTACTACATGGACCCGTAGTCCAAGGTGGAACTACTCACGCTTCATACCGGAGAAGAAGGCCTCCGGGATGATCTCCCCTCTGGCAGGGTGCTAGGAAGAGCTTTAGATCCCCCCGATCTAGGGATGGCAGTTGCAGAGGCTACAGAAGGTTTCGTGGAGTTTTGATATGGTGCCTAGGGTTTCTGCATCGGGGGATTCTTATAGGCGAAGAGGCGAGGCTGGGAGGCGGCCGGAGGGCCCACACCCTACCAAGGCACGGGGCGGGCCCACCCGCTCCTAGGGGGTGTGGCGGCCCTGGCTCGCCTCTCCTTCTCTCCTTTGGACTTCGTGTTGCCCATAGTTAAATATTGACTCTGGCTTTTGTCCCGTCCAATTCCGAGAATATTGATTTTCTACCTTTCTGGAACCAAAAACAGAAGAAAACAAGAAACTGGCACTGTGGCAACTTTTTAATAGGTTAGTTCCAGAAAAGATTTAAAAACACCTCAAAGTGTAGACAAAGCAAAGCAAAGTAGATACTAAACAAGCATGGAGCATCAAAAATTATAGATACATTTCCGACGTATCAATTTGAAGGAAAGATTTTGGTGGAACAATCTAAAGAAAGATATCGCGGAACATATTGCCTTGTGTGATGTGTGTAGTCGAGTGAAGGCGGAACATTAGAAACCGGCAGGGTTATTGCAACCACTACCAATACCTAATTGGAAGTGGGATAAGTTTGGTATGGATTTTATCACCGGACTGCTAAGGACCAAATCTGGATATGATTCTATATAGGTTGTTGTGGATCGCCTAAAAGAAAATGCTCATTTCATACCCTTGAAGACTACTTATACAAGTGCTAAATTGGCCAAGATCTATATGAACAGGATTGTGTGTCTGCATGGAGTACCTAAGAGTATTGTGTCAGATAGAGGAACTTAGTTCACTTTGCATTTTTGGTGACAACTGCATGAATTTTTGGGAACAAGGCTAGAATTTAGCACATCTTTTCATCCTCAGACCGATGGACAGACAGAAAGAACCAATCAGATTTTGGAAGATATGTTGAGAGCTTGTGAGCTAGATTATGGATCTAGTTGGGATGGAAGTCTGCCATATGCAGAATTCTCTTACAATAACCGCTATCAATCGAGCATAGAGATGGCTCCATTTGAATTCATTTATGGAAGGAAGTTTACTACGCCATTACTATGGAGTGGAGTAGGAGAAAGAAATTTATTCGGACCAGAACTAATCAAGGAATCTGAAGAGAAAGTCAGAATGGTAAAGGACAGATTGAAGATATCCCAATCCCGACAAAAGAGCTATGCAGATCCAAATCATAGGGAAGTCACCTATGATGTAGGTGATAAAGCATATATCAGAGTCTCACCACTTCGTGGTGTGAAGAGATTTGGAGTCAAAGGGAAATTAGCACATCGATATGTAGGACCATTCAAGATTTTTAGCCACAAAGGAGAAGTGGCTTATGAGTTAGAATTACTAGAATCATTGTCAGCACTTCACAATGTGTTTCATGTGAGTCAGTTGAAAAAGTGCCATCCAGAGATGGAAGAAACTTCATTGAAGGACACTATACCATTGGAAGAAGTTTAGTTAGAGAGTGATCTCACTTATGACGAGAAACCTATCAGGATTCTGGAGACAGCAGAAAGAGTTACTCGCACCAACACTATCAAATTCTGCAAAGTACAGTGGAATCATAATACCGAGGAAGAAACATCTTGGGAAAGAGAAGATGAGCTTCGGAAAGATCACCCTCACCTATTTGCTAGCTAATCCGAATCTCGAGGACGAGATTCATGTTAAGGGGGTTAGATTTGTAACATCCCAAATTTCATCAAATTGAAAACCATGTTATTGCATTCATATCATCATGGCATATTTACCTTGCACAAAAAAATTCCAAGCTTAAACCCTAATAAAACCATATTAAAACCCCTTTTTATATTATATGTTTGGGGCATGGTTTTATTTTTATTTTGTGACCCAAAAATGTGTTGGAGTGTATAGATGTGTTTGACACACATTTTAGCACTAGGATCACAACACAAAAGTTTGATGAAAGTTTGAATTAAATTGGATTTGAAATGGCCATTCAAATCTCATTTGAAAAATTAAAATAGAAAAGAAAAAGGCAAAAGGATAAAAAATAAAGCCAGCAACCCTTTTGGCCCAACTACCCTGGCAGCCCACTAGCCCACCCGGGAACTCCCCCCACTCCCCCTGTTTCACACCCGCGCGCGCACCCCGCTCGCTAACAGCTGGGCCCCGCTGCCACCTCACCTCATCGTCTTCAATCACGCGCCGGAGACCCGCGCCACTGTTGTTTCCTCCCCGTTGTCACTGCCGTTGACGTCGAGCTTAATTGCCATTGAATTAGCGAGTAAATCCCTTCCTTGTTCCGGCTACATAACCCTCTCCTCCTCTACAGCATTTCCCCTTACCCAACCAGCACTAAGCATCGCCAGGCTCCCCTAATTTTGCCTCGCACCGCCGCAATATCGAGCAGCTCCGACGAGCTATTCCAGTAAGCTTCATGTGCCCCTTGGCCTCTGGTTCATGTGAGCATGTTCCCCTTGGTCTTGCGCATATTCTAATGCCCGTGGCTTCTCCAATTGTGCCCCAGGTCGTCACCCCCGACATCGTCTGCAAACGCCCGAGGCCCAGCTCAACTCCGGCGAGCCAATTCGGTAAACCCCATGCTCCCCTTGACCTCTGATTTATGCGACTGTGTTTGCCATATCCTTGCACACCTTCTAATGCCAACCGTTTGTCCTCTTGTGCCCTAGGTCGTCATATTCGTCTCCGGCCGTGAGCACACGACGTGCGGACAAACTCCAACGAGGATTAGCTGTCGTTTCTGTGTGCCCCCGCCCCTACCATGTCCACATTGAGCTTCCCCACTCCCACATGACCTCGGTAAGTGCCAGCACACCCTCCCTACTCCCTGACCTTGCCGGCGCATCACCGTCAGTGGCGTCGTCGCCGCTGTGGCCATTGGCGCCGCTAGAGTTTGGTCGGGCAGATCTGATCCATTGGATCTGGATCTAGCGGTCAAGATTAGATTTAGTAGTGAACAGGTACACTTAGATATGGACCGTAAATAGCCACTTAGGTCTTGCGGCCCGCAAGCGTGATCCTCCCAAAGCGGTACCGTCCAATAGGATGATGCCGCGTGGCTAGGTTTTAGATTTAAAATCTAGGATTTCATCTATTAGTTGTTTAAACTTGTAAAATCCATAACTTTTGTTCTGTAAATCCAAAAAAACAAATTTTATATCTATGGATTCAGAAAAATGAGATCTTTGCATATATGGCCTTTATTTGGCCATTTGCTTATGAAAAATAGAATTTTATGCATAAGCATTTGGAGGATTATTTTGACTATATAAATTATTTAGAATATTATTTTTAGGTGGTTTTGTGTTATTTAGACTTTAGATTATATGCTTTATCTTAGGTACAGTAGATTTTTATTTTAAAACTAGGGCAAATCATCTCATTGCATTTTTCAAGCATTCGTATTATTTTTGTATGTGTATTGATTTGTGAATATTTGTTGTGTAAATTTTGTGGATTGTGGAGAGTGTGATGGTGACGATTGTGTCTATTCCCCTAGATACTAAGGCAAGTGATACTCAATATTTGTGTCCTATTATTTTATGTATTGCACTAGTGGTATTTTGAGTAGGATTTGCATGGTAGTTTTTCAAAGTATATGCTATGCTATGGTGGATCCTATAGATGATATCTTGGTAGAATTTTCCTAAGTTAAGAGACATGTTATACTAGTATGCTTAGCCTAGCTATTAGAATTCAAGTGTGAAAAATTATATTATGATCTTATGTCAAGATTATGCCTATATGTTTTTGACTAAGAAAACAACTGGTTAATGAAACACCTGGGTGGAATGGGAAGAATGGTTTGTGTTGAGTGGTTACACACGGCCCATGTCTATGGTTTACCTTGTGTATCACACTTGTTGATGGCCACCCAGGAACAAAGATATTTGAGATGTTTAGTGTTGAGAAGCTTCTAGTGTAACCACATGGCATATGGGCTCTGCCTTGACCAACTAGGTTGCAAGAACTCAGCCAGATGGGCAGTTGGTGGTAGGGTTGATAGGATGGAACACGTCCATGGTGGTCTGAGGGAATGCTTCTGAAATTTCTAGTCTTGATGCATGTCGAGTCTTGTGGGGAAAGTGCACCACCTCTCGATAGGGTAAAACCTAAGTACTTAGCCGTGTCCCTGGTAACGGACATTTTGAGCATTAAAGACATTGAAATGATCAAGGATCTCCTCATCCGAATTTCTCTAAGTTAAAAATGGTGGGTGAACAAGGGTAGTGGTTCACCAATGTCTATTGTTGGTACCTTAGTGCTTTTGTAAAGAAAAAACTTGGTGTTTTCAACTAGTAGGAAAAAACTACTTTATGCAAAGCCAGCTTGAAACCACACTTACAAAAATTCATGTAGATGATAGTCTCTACTATATAACTATGATATCACTTTCCAATACAATTCCAAATGTATTGACCCCTTTTGGTAGTAACTTATTATGTTGCAGGTTACTCTAATGGTGAGTAGGGTTATGAGTCTACACTCAACATGTTTTCCTATGGCACATGAAGAAGATGACTTTATTTATTTTCTATGTAATAAGAACTCTATGTGTTAGCCATGGGATAATGAGTTGTAAGAACTATTTGTACTCCTGGAATTACGATGTAATAATGAAATTTGTATCTATGTACTTCATCTTAAACTGTGGGTGCTAGCAATTCGATCCAGGGACTAGCACTGCAATCACAGGGGCCTATACCTTAAAGGGTGAGGTCTTATAGCGGCCAGGTTTTTTTTTACTAGATAGATTGGGGGAGAAGTCGATGCTCTTGGAAGAGACGAGGATGCCCGGGTGGTTTATATACACGGGGGCAGTTGGTTTCCCTCGAGTGGACACGCGTGGGTATAAACTCTGGACTCTGGACTCGTGCATGATCTATGCTATTGAATTGCATTAACACTAGATCCACGTGCATGCTACCACTACTAGAGCAAGTCCAGTAGTTCCCTTATCATCTCCCCTATAGAGTTTTTAGGGGAAACTGGAGAAAAAGGATCTTCCAGCAGTTCCTTGGTCCATTCCCTATTCTTCCGACTCCCCTATTCTTGTCCCCAACTCCCTCGTCTATAGGGGAACTAGAGGGCTCCCCTATCCATCTCCCGAGCGCAGGAAAGCTTCTTCCCGAGCATGGTAAAAATTCATTTTCGAATGGTATTTATAGAAAGTTATTAAAATATATAATCGGGGAGATCTTTAGGGGTAACTGCTGGAGTCGGACAATATTTAGGGAGAATGTTTTTAGGGGAATCAAGATATTGATATATAGGGAAGAATTTAAGGAGAACTATTGGACTCCCTCTTACTTCGCATTCTAGTTATGATTTTTTAGAGTATAACTTTGTCAAATTTAAAGAAAAATATAGGAAAAATTTATTATCCCAAATGCATATGTAATGAAAATATAACTTATGAAGATTCTAAATACATACTGTAAGTTTTACATCATAGATACTTCTATTTTTTGTTTAATATTTGGTCTAACTTCAAAAATTTTGATTTACACTAAAACCAAAATGCAATCTAATTTTTAACTTCAAAATGTACATCGCAAACGTGCACGAAGCCTACAAAAGTTGGACCACTCATTAAAAGCGGGACAGATACACCAATCTATTCATGATGGAACCACATGCTAGAAAGGGTAGAAGAGATCCAACAGTTGCAATGTTACGATTTGGTAGTATTGATCCAATGGTCAAATTCAAAGTTTATCTTACCACTATATAGTGGTAAGATAAGATTATATAATAGGTAAACCTAAAAAATAACAATATGGTCTGCCATGTACGAACATTCTTGGGTTTCCAACCAAATGGCGATCGTCATGGCCATTTTTGACCAAAAAGTTTCAACATTTGTTTAAAATTCCTGAAACCCTAAACCCCTAAAACCCTAAACGCTAATACCCTAAACCCTAACCAACCAGGTATCATGCACTTATAGATTCAAATTTGAGTTACTTTCATTAAATTGTAGTAACGCCATTCTATTCCACGAATATATAAGCATAAAGCTTGAATATTATTTAAAATTTTCTAAACCCTAAACCTTTTGCAGTACCACAAATTTGACAAGTAAAAAAATCATAGAAAATACCCAAATGACTTGTCGTGTGATGCCCTCTTAAGTGTACCACACGCCATGAAAATTTGTAAACTTGATTTTTGGCAACTTATGGGAAAATTTCCATAACAGTATGGCCTACCATGTATGGACATTCTTGGGTTTCCAACCAAATGGAAAAGGTCATGGCCATTTCCGACCAAATTACTGCCACCCCAACTTTCACAGAGAGTGGACCATGTATAATGGAAAATTCGCATATTTTCTCGTTGTGTCACCCCCGGATTTACGGTTCGAAAATACACGTTATGCCTGCAATTCACGTTCTCATGATCAGTGAGCCGTGATCATAACAAACAAATATCATTACAACATCCATAATTAACAAATACATGTACTTACATTTATGCCATTATGGCGATACAACGTCAATAGCGGAAGTCTTCAAGAGCAGAACACATGTCATGCCTTAACCTACAAGCGACTGGCTGGGAAGAAGGCTTAGCTCGCATAGACATCAGCAAACTCCCTCATTCCTCTTGCTTCTGAAAATGTGGCAAAGTAAATATCCAGGGACAATGCCGATGAGTACTTTAAATGTACTCGCAAACCACCTTAAGAGAACAGGAAATAAAGGATATGCAATATGGCTGTGGTAGGATGCTTCCATAAGAGCTTCTTTTATAAATTAGTTTCTCTTGTAGATATAGCGTATCTCTATATCTTTGTTGAAAAACTTTTGTAAAACATTTTGGAAACCATTTTGAAAAGTTTCAAGAAAAACACTAGGATTAGGTCACCCATTTGTTTCTCCTTCCGGTCATCTCATGACCAAACTCCTTCCTCCATTTCCCTGACTATCCCATGGTCAAAACATTTTCAAGCCATTGATTTTCCAAAGTCCTTTTTGAAAACAAAACCATCACCATAGTACAACTACCGGCACAACCTTCTATGACTGAGGACTCGGCTATTCGAATAGATTTACACTCTGTAGAGGTTGTACACTGTACCCACACCATCCGATTACCCGTCCATGGTCTACACCGATCGTGGGTCGAATAACCGGTCAACACCTTCCGAATGCCCTCTCCGATACAAGTGTCTACCCTATGAGGTTAATCCCCTCGTTCGCGTGGAGGCCCTATGGTGTGTGCTTTCAATGAGTGGCTCATAGTATCGCGTGGAGGCCCGTTGACCCTTCGTTCCTCCTCCCAGTCGATGCCACGCATGGGCCGTTGGATAGAGAAGGCGCACCCTGCAGGGATTGTTTGCCCTTATAGTAGTGTGAGGCACCTATACCATATTAGACAAACTTCTAGCCCAGCCCCGTCCCATTCCATAGTAATGTGGTTGCACGGGTTAATTGCGCTAGCTTTAAAACTGGCCAGCCCGGCTATTTTCGTAAACATTTTTCCTCCATCTTTTGTCCAACCTTTTGTAAAACAAAACCTTCCTCATTTTCCAAACCACTTGGTAGGCCAAACCTCACCAAGGTTTTCGCATAAAACATTTTTGTTAAGCCTTTTTCCGGGGTCTTCCCATCCCATGGTTTTTGCTTCGACTAAAACGAGGTTTCCAAAGGGTCATGGTGTTATACACCATCTACCATACTAAAGGCAGGTAGGTGTCATAGAATGGGTTGTACCTAATGGTACTAAGGGGTAATGGTTTGGAGGACCCAAACATTCCCCCCATAAAACATAATATAGTAAAACAATGCAATTTGCATAAACGAGTAGATAAAACATGCATAGGTGAAATAGTTGGACAAGGCATATGAGCAATAAGGTGGCTTGCCTATGACCAGAGAGACGTCTCGTGACTTCTTTAGAATACCAGAATACCGATTACAATAATAATAATATCCCATTGCTTCCTTCTTCTCGGTGTCACATAATCGCATCTATCATCGTCATCGAGGAACATGCAAGCAAACAACACCACATTCAATACAATGCATACCAACACCAAAGCATACAGCAAGAAATAGACAAAACAAGCTTATAGATCAGTAAGATTGAGGAGTTTGCTTTGGGTGCAAGGAAATGCTTTGTTTGCATTGTGGATTTGCTATAATAGATTTATACTCCAAAACTACCTAGATAAGGGGTTTTTGAGTAAGGCCAACTTCTGTATGATACAACTATATAAAAGTGATACCATCAGATAGGTATTGATAACTTGAAGCCAACAGAAGTGGTTTCACCATTTTATCAATTTCCATTGATTTATAAAGATGTTTATAGTGGAAAAAACCCTAGTTTTAGGAAATAATTCTCCAGACTAATTTTGGAGCTCTAAAAATTATTTCCTTGGGTGATTAGGTAGCATTTAGTGTACTTAAACAAGAGTTGTTGGAATCACCTCAAAACAAGTACTAGAATGCCCTTGAGAAATTCCCAAAGACAATACTATATGATATTTGTCTTTTTTATCTTATTTAATATACATAAGTTTTTTATGTGATTCCAAGGACACTTGCTAGGTACTGCAAATACCTTTCTGTAGAAATTGGAATCAACTTTTTTGGAGTGACATAGCTACTACTATGAATTTATTGGTGAACTGACCATGCACAGAAATGTTTAATTCACCAAAATTCAACAGGGTTCATAAAATTATGAGCTACTGCATTTTGGAAGGAATTGATATATAGGTGTACAGGGAGTTGGAATTAGGTCAAAACCTCTTTTTTGACCTAGAGAATTTTCTAAAGTCAGATATGCCATGTTTTTATTATTTTTTCTACAGGTAATCTAGGAAGAAAATTTATGTGGGGTTCATGCAAGGTATGACTAAGATCTTTCAGTACCAATTGGGTTCATGCCATTTGGAATTACCAAGATTTCTGAATACATTTGTTAGTGGAAACAGGTACTTCTAGCATTTATTTTATGTAGAAAATATGGTAAATCTTTTGGGCAAGAGACCTTCTATGCATTTTTGTAGAAACACACAAGGACATGTAAAATTTTGGATCTATCTGATTTGGGTCGTTTTCCATTTTCAAAATGATTTAAAACAAATGGTCAATTTTCTGGATCTGGACAAATCCAATAAAGGAAAAGGACTAAGAGGCTCGTGGGCCTAAATTTGGGCGATCGTGGGCCGGATGGCGCAGATGCAGCGCACCCGGGTGCCACCTCGCGTGGGAGAGCGCGCTGGCGCGCATTTGAATCCGGCTGCACAGGGCCTGCAGATCGAGATCGACGGCTCCCAGCCGTCTTCCTCCTTGCGGCGAGGGCACCGGGGCAGAAACCCTAGGCAGGGTCGGAGGGCGGCGGCGGTGCTTAAGAGAGGGCGATGAGGCGACATGGAGGAGGCAGGGCGACGCGACAGTCGGCAGCGACAAAGACGATGGGCGGCAACTAGGGTTTTGACATCGTGGAAGCGCTCGCGCAATGACGCCCACCGGTGCACGTTCGGGAGATCGCCAGGAGGCGTACAGAAGCGGTTTTGTGGACAAGCGAGGACATGGTTAGAAGCAGGGGAGCGAGGAAGTCTCGGATGTGTAACATGCAGAGTGTGGGGAGCAGCAGAGGAGGGGCTTAGCTCGGTTTCTTGAGGGAGGCCGAAGCGTTTCCCTTCTTCTCCCTCGAGCAGAACATAGCAGGGGAGAGGGTGGGGTGCTCTGAGGTGGTTGGTGAGAGGTGGGGAAGCAAATGGAGTGGAGAAGGGGGCTTGGGGTGGCCTCTAGCCTTTTTACCCAAGGAGCAAGGGTCCATGGTGGACATTGCCTATGGAGGAGCTAGGGCAAGTCCAGGGGTTGCTCATTGGGTTCCATGGGCGGTGGAGAGGTGTGTGTGGGCCATAGAAGGGGCAGAGAGGGAGGGGGATGTTCTGGTGTGGAGATATTTTCAAGACAAGGCATGAGGGCCACACATCTCTCATATACTCTCTCCAAGAGATACAAGACAAAGGCTACAGTGCCTTGCTACAGGGATTTCGACCAGAGGAGGTGGGATGTGCCGGAGAGATTTATTGAGCAAGCTTGGGTATGGGATTGAGTTGGAATGGTTCAAGACTTGATCAAGGTTCCCATTTAGTCATAATAATAATCATGAAGGGAATTTCGAAAATTTGATCTTGGCAAGATGATTTAAAGATGCTGGTAGCTGGATATGCTCAAGAGAATTCTTCAAGAATTATTTGGGATTTTTAAGATGATTTTTAGTTCACTAAAAATCATTTATTCAAAACGTGCAGAAGTGGTTTTGAAAAGCTAATGTAAGATTTTTACATTAGACAAGGTTGGTTTTTGATGTGAAATGGTTCTTAATACCATATTACACATTGGGGAATTATATTGGAATTTATTGAGGTGGAAAAGTATTTTTAATGAATTATTTCTTGTTTCTACCATTTAAGAAAAAGGGCAAAAAGAAATAATAAAGAATCTCAAAAATATTTATTTTTGAGTTTGGAAGATACGGTATGATATATAGAACTCAAATGTTTATTTAGTTGGCCAAGTGGTTTGGAGAAAAACAGAGTTGCCTTGATAGACAAAGATTTTGGGGATTTTGCAAGATAGTGTTTTTAAATAGTTTGAGGCTCAAAATAATTAGGGGAATTATTTGGGGATGGTTATGATGAACGTAGAGGATGTAAACTTTATTTATTCCTTAATTCCATCTTGTGTTTTGAAATAATTGTGGTGAAAAGGATGGAAACTACATTTGGGAGAATCTAGGGTTTTGATAATTTATACCACCAAAACAGGGTTGGATTTGGGAGCTCAGATCTCAGCCAGGTACAAGGAATAGAGGTATGGATAGACCAAGTTATGTGGATGGGAATGGTTCCAAGAGTTAGGCTTGGTTGTATTTGAGGTGTCAAACTTTGTTGAAAAACAAGGCTGCCATAGCAGGATTGCCATGATGCCTTCTAAACCATGTGGGTTTAAGAAGAACAATGCTCCAATGGGAAAAAGTGAAGGATGGATTGAAATACCATGGTTATTAGATCATAACCATGCAAAGAGTTGGTAAAGGATATATGGCAAATATATGTGAGCTTCTTCCAAAGTAGGCAAGATCATAAGATTTGCAGAAAACATTATTATATTGACTACAAAACCATCAAGGATGAGTGGGAACCAGAATAGTTTTTCCAAGGGTAAGAGTGGGACTTGGTAGTACTAGTTATGTACTACAATATGGTTCAAATACTTTCTAAATAATGCTCATAGGTTGGATAAGGTAGAGCTCCAAAGATTGAATCTAGATAAGAATTCCAGACTAGAGTGCAAGTGTAGATGATTTTGAGAGGATGCTATGTTCCAAACTCATGATCAAATGGAGGATGTTGATGTGATAACTAAGTAGATAGGATACAAGCTTAGGTTGGGTCTGAACTGAGTTGGAAACTAGCAAAAGGGATTATCCCTGGATTAATCTGATTAGGGGATGAGATGGTCACTTTAGTGGCTTAGGATAGATCCAGACTTGGATGCTTAATATGAGATTTATGATCATCAGGATATATTGGGTACTAAGGGATGAGATACTAGATTATCTCACTCTACTTCCTAAGCAAACAATGCAATCAGCAGATCAAGGCAATGCATCAGACAACAGATCAAGGCAATTCCTCTTATCAAACTTTTCCAACTATACTAGGGTTACCATCAAGCCTAGATTGAGGTAAGGATGGGTATTTTGAATTTGTTGTATTTTGAAGTAAGATAATTACCTCTTGGTATTTCTATCAAGATTACAGTGAAGAGGTTTTAGGAAAGGTTTTGGGAAGAACTAGAGGTAAGGGTAGTTGAGATTATGTCTTGAAAACATAAGGAGATAATATATAGGTCTCCATAGTTTTGTTAATAGAGTTAGTAAAATAGTTGGTTTTATCAAAGTCATCTTGGCTCAGGTTTGGAATGCCACAATATTTGGGAATATTAAAGAGAAGCCAAGACATCTCCTGTGGAAAATAGTTTTTGTTAGATAGTGTTGAGACAAGGAGTATATCACCTAATACACAATCAGTTTCTTGAACATAAGCAAACAAGTAAGCAAATATTGCAACACTTAACAAGAAAAAGTTTTGTTCTCCCTAATTTTTGCCTTTTGGACAACAAATCAGGGTTGCTGAAATTGGGATGTTACAGTCGTATTTCAAGATTTTGAGCTAATATTGGCCACCTAAATGGCCAAATGTCAATTTATGGAAATTATACCATATTTGAAGTACATCTAAGAGATAGACTGCTAGAGTTTTTTTAATAATTTTGAGGGCAACCCACCATGCAATCAATGTTTAGAGGATAACATCCAATGTTTTGAACAAGTCAACTTCTTTCTATTCAACATGGATTTGCATTGCTGGCAAAGTCCACTGAGCAGTGAATAAACTAGAGAAAATAAAGTGTGTACTATCGTAGTACTATTAACGAATAAAGAAGACCACCAGCCAATATCACCAAAAAATAGTAATGCATGCCTCGACCAAAATAGATGAAAAAACATTAACTGGATAGAGGCGCTAACCCCCAATTTCCTCCCCTAGATAGCCTGTCTTGATCCAACGGTCATCAATGGAGCCTTTCAAGGTACCCACCACCATGCATCCCATATACGAGAACAACAAAGTTTTGAAGAATTCAAATTCTTAGCTCATAATTTCCATGCCATCAAAGTTAACCATGTTATGAAAACATTAAATCAAAATAAACAAAAATCCCAAAAAAATACTTACCCATGGCTTCATTTTGCGCATATCACCTGCCATGTAAAATGATAAACATGAGTTTTGAAAACTTTTGAAAAACCCGCTTCACAGAATTTACCTACCATGCATGAACATGTTTTAAGCCTAACGACCAAGACCGTGGCCATATCCACATCATAGTTTATGATAATTTTTCCATATTAGATAGATAGGAGCACCTAGATAAAGAGATAATCTCAATTTTCCAAGTGACATGAAGGTTTTTCTGTAAATCAAGCACTCCCTCTATCCCAAAATAGGATGCATGTAGTTTTTCTCATAGTCCTACTTTTAAAATTTGACCAACTATGTAGAGGGAGTGTCCCACCCTTTATTAACATAAGGTGGTGTCCCCTGTGTTTACAATGCTAGTCCCTGGATCAATAGCTAGCATCCACAGTTTAGATGTAATATCAAGAAACAAAGGTCATAGTATAATTGTATAACCAGGAATAACATAATTTTATTACATCTTTACATAGCTCATTTGGCTATTACATTACATTGCAGCAGAAAATCTATAAGCATGGGGTCCTTCATCTTCAAAGTGCCACAGGCAGACATGTTGGTTGTAGACTTTGTAATCCTAATCAACACACTTCACTAAATCAATCAAACCTGCAACATAACAAGTTACAGCCACAAGGGTCAATATATTTGATTTGTATTGGCAAGTGATACTATGGTAGTATAGTGGAGTCTATCATCTATATGCATTTGGCTAAGTGGAGTTGAGGCTTGCATTGCTCAAAATAGATTTTCCTTATCATTATGAAAATACTAAGTTTTTGCTTGACAAAATCATTTTTCTCAATCAAAGATTTGAAGATTCTTTAACCCTTGTTCAAACCACAAGTTTTTAACTTAGAAATTTGAATGATGAGATTCTTGATTGCTTCCATGTCTTGATGCTCAAATTGTCCTTTACCAGGGACATGGCTAAGTACTTAGATTGTACACTCTGCAGAGGTGGTGCACTTTCCCCACAAGACTTGGTTTCCCAAGACAATATCTTTCAGAAGCCTTCCCTTAGACCAAAATGGACGCGTTCCAACCTATCAAAAACTACCACCCACTGTCCATATGGCTAAGTTCTTGCAACCTATATGATCTAGGCAGAGCCCATAATGCAAAGTGGCTGCACTTGAAGCTTCTCAACATTTGACATCTCAAATCTCTTTGTTCCTGGGTGGCCATCCACAAGTGAGATACACAAGGTAAACCATAGACATGGGCCTTGTGAACCACTCAACCAAAATCCACCAAGCAATTACCATTCCCCCCAGGTGATTCATTAACTTAGTTGTTTTATTAAACAAAAACACAAGTCCTCAGACTTAGAAATTTTTCCATAGTGTGAATATATATTCCACCCTTGTTTTTTATTAGCTAGGCTAAGCTTGATAGTAGTAGTAATCTTAACTTAGGAAAAATCCTACTAAGGATTCATCTACTAGGTTTTCCTATAGCAAGGTTTATACTTAGCAAAAATTCCATGCAAGTTTTACTTAGAGAAAATCACCAATGCATTGTGAAAGTAATGGGACAAAAAGTATGAAGCATCACTTGCCTTTTTGGTAGAGGGTATAAGTTCACTCCTTGTCCTTGCAACAATCACACTCTTCAAGTCACTACAAATCAATCAAGCAAGGCACAAACTCAATCTACCAATCAAGCAAAACATCACATAAAATGACAAAGTCAAAGTAATGCATGCAAGCATGCCAAGCTTTGTTTTGTTTGAAAAAGTGGTTCCTAATGGGTCATAAACATTGGAAAACACCTAATGGTCATTTTGTAAAGTGGCAAAGTCATTTGCAAAACAAGGTATCATTTTATGTGGTGTAGAAATATTTTTACTAGGGTATTAACCTATAGGGTTCACCAAATATGTTTTAAAACCATAAAACTTGGTGTTTAGGGTCAGAGAGTTTAAAACAAAACATTTTCCAAAAGTTTTCTTCCAAAACCATTTTTAATATATAAACCACATTTCTATTTGACTAGAAATGGTTTTAAATAAAAGAATCATTCTTTTCTTTCACCAAATACATTTTTGAAATCACAAAGTGTTTCCTAATGTTAGTAGCTTCAAAGCAATCCAATTGCAAAACATTTTAACCCCAAATTCATTTTTAAACAATTTTCACATCCTTAACAAGCATACAAATGTTTCTGCAAAAACAACCATTTTTCCAGATGCTTTTTACTAAACAAAAGGCATGGTTGGCTAGGGCTTGTCTTGCTGATTCCATTGGTATAAAATTTGTAATTTTTGGACGTGTGGATCAAAAGTTACAATGGTTTCAAAATGGCATTTAAATCTGATTTCAAAATCTGTTTTAAACAGAAACTGGCCACGCGTCGCGCCGCGATTGGTTGGTACCGGTTCGTCTGAATCGAGCGATACAGACCACAGGATTAAAAGGGGCATGTGCGGCTCAGATCATCGCATACCCTTTCGTTTAAGTGAAACTATCCTATCGCTCCGATCTGGATCTAACGGCTCCTAGTGCCTCGACCGTAAACCGGCGGCTACCGGTGGCTCTGGCGGGCGGAGCTGGCGATGCGTTGCGATGCTGGAAGCGGGAGAGGAAAAGGGGATGCTCAACAAGTTCGTGGAGTGACGCTGAAGCTCAACTCGCTTGCGGTTTGTCAGCGCCGGATCGATCGTGATTCCTCGCCGAGTCGTGGGGCGGCGCTTCGGCCAGACGTCGACGGGGCCGACGCTACGGTGCACAAGAAGACAAGGCAAGAATGGATTTAGCTGCGCAAGAGGTTGGCGATCAAGCGTGCATCATCGAGAGGAAGAAGGGCGGTCAGCACTTACCGAAAAAGACTGACGGAGTGGAGGCAGACGGTGGCGGCGGTGGTCGTCGTCGTTGCCGAAGTTCTAGGGCACCCGGGGACGAGTTGGCGTTACGGAGAGGTGTGCCTGGGCTTGGGGAGTTTGCGAGTGTGTTCAAGGAGGCGAGGGGTGGCAGGGCACGGCCGGAATCGAGGGAAAGGCTCGTCGGTGGCAGTGAGGTTCGGAGAAGAATCAGGACGGCCTAGGGGCATGCTAATGCGGGGTGACAGAGGGGAAATGGAGAGGATAGGTACTCTTTTAAGCTTGCATGATCAAAGCGAGTAACGGTGGTCGCATTAAGACGAATTAAGCCTGAGGAATCAACGGCAGGAGCGGGGGAAGAACAGGTCGCTGCGGTGGAGACGATGAACAGGAGAGGGTGGGGCATACCTGTCAGCGAGAAAGGAAGTGAGGGGGGGGTCCACTTGTCAGTGTCCTCGCGGGTTGCTTCTGCGGTAAAGAAAACGCTTCGGGGGCGAGGGAACAGGTGGGCTGGACTGGGCTGTTGGGCTCTTGTTGGGCTGGGTCGTTTTTGCTCTATTTTTTTCTGTCTGATTGATTTAACCTTTTCTATTTCTATTTACTGATTTGAAATTCAATTCACAATTCAAACAACAAATCAAACAATTCAAACAATCAAACAATCACCACACTTGTAATGAGTTTTTTGGTTCTGTTTATCAACATAAACCAAATCCCAAAATAAAATAATATTTTTATTCTTTTTAGGATCTATTTAATAGTTAAATAAAATAGACCTTAATTATTAATTCAAATAGGTTTTGATTTATTTAATAAAATCTCCATTTGAATTCCAAATATTATCAAACCCAAATCAGTAGGTTTTATTTGAAAATAAAAGATACTTGGAAAACTTGTTTAAAACAAAATAACATTTTTATTTTAGGGTCCATTAATAATCAAATAAAATGGGCCTTAGTTATTAAATCAAATAGGATTTGTTTTATTAAAAAAAATTATTTTGAAATCTAAAATAAAACCAAAACACTTCAGTAGGTTTTATTTAAGAAAATAAAATACTTAGAAAACTTATTTAAAATAAATAAATAAGTTTTATTGTTTATTTAAAATGGGAAGGGCTTACTTAAAATAAAATTGGATATTAAATCCTTATTATTTTATTTAAATAAACCTTCACTATTTTTACCAAAACAAAACATTTTATTCCAAAAACTTGGCCAAGGTTTAATTTGGCTTTATAAAACAATCTTTATTTATAAATCCACCTTTTCTTTTGAAAACCAAATCTTTTCATTAAAAGATCCAAAAATAGTAAGAACCAAATATTTTTATTTTCCTTTATTAAATTTTTAGCTTTTTAAATCCCTTTAGGATTTTATTTGATCCAAATCGGTTTGAAGGTTTCCAATTGGATTCAAAAAGTTTCTTCTGGCCCTGAAAATCAACAAAGTTTTATTTTATTCATTTATTTTTCACATTACAAGATTTGGAAAATCTTGGGATGTGACAAACTACATAGAAAATGAGTTGATGTTTGTAATATTTAAATCAGTATTGTTAGAACTAATATGAAATATATCTTCATATGGTGCGCATTAGATATTGTAGACGTTGGTAATTTATATATATATTTGATCAAATTTTGAATTTGTTGACTTCGACAAAAAATTATATGTCTTCTAGTTTGGGATATATAGAGGGAGTAGTAATATAATGAATAATATGGCTCGAAATGGAGGGGGAAACCGAAGAGCAAGAGGAGAGCACTGAGGAGTTGAAGGTGGTGAGATATCAGAGCACTCCATGATGATGAGATTCTAACATGAGGTACTAGTACTACAGCTTTTACACCATACACACTCTACTACTAGAAGGAATAATAAATTTCGCACGCAAAACAAATTTGTTTTTCTCTCTCATTCGCTTACTCTCTCACCATCCATCTCTCATCGGCAACCCTGTGCACATAGGCCGGCTGATCTCTCCCTCGTCCATAGGTAGGCGCTGCGCTGCGCACGTGTGCCTTGTACGGTAGCACTGTGTTTATAGCGTGCTCGTCAGTTGCGTTTCTATACAGAGGAAGGAACCACTTTGGTCCCTGAAGGAAAATATCAGTAGAATTCAAACTTTTCTAGGCTCGTCTAAAATCAGTGAATATTAATACATCGTATACCACAACAGCTAATTTCGTCCCTAATTTTTTTGAAAAGGGGACAAATTTTGACTACAATAGATTTCAGATCGAGATGTTGAATCTTGCAAAATAGGAACCTTAAAATGGTTTAAAAGGCACGTGACCTAGCTATAACACACTTGTAGGTCCAATTTTGAGATACTTTCAGCAAATTGCCGTAAAGCCAGATTATTAAATGGATATATAGCTACGAATCTTGAAAAATTATGAAACCTGGTAATATCAATGAAATAGTCTACATTGGTGGGATCTTAGCCATATACTACCTTATAGTTGCTTCACACAAAAACATTGTTGTCACTTTCATTAAATTAAGCTAACGTCATTCCATTCGATGAATATAAGCATAAAGCTTAAATATTATTTAAATTTCCCTAGAACCTAAACCGTAAACCTTAAACCCCTAAACCCTAAATCCTCAACCCCAAAACCCTCACCAAGCAGGTATATGCACTTCTAGGTCAAAATTTGAGCTTGATACTTTCCTTAAATTGTGCTAATGCCATTCTATTTCATGGATATCGGGATACAACTCAAACATTATTGAAAATTCCCTAAACCCAAACCCCCTAAACCCTAAACCCTAAGCCCTATACCCCTAAACCCTAGAAACCCTAACCCTCGACCCCTGAACCCTGACCAAGCAGGTATATACCATGCTCTTATAGATCAAAATTAGATTTATATTTTCATTAAATTGTTTCTAAGTCATTCTATTCCACAAATATAAGCATAAATCTGGAACTTCATTGAAAGTTCTTAAAACCCTAAACCCCTAAACCTTCAAACCCGAAATACTAAACCCCTAAAACCTAAAAAACTAAACTCCTAAAGCCTGGCCAAGCAGTTATCGTGCACACTTAAATATAAAATTTTTGAGATACTTTTATTAAATTGGGCAACACCATTCTATTTGACGAATATAACCATGAAGCTTGATCATTATTGATAATTCCCTAAACCCTAATCCCTAAACAAAACCTAAAACCTAAACCCCTAAATACTAAAACCCTAAACCTTAACCCCTTAACCCATAATTAAACCCAAACCAAGCAGGTATCATACACTTATATATATCCAAATTTGAGATACTTTCATTACATTGAGGTAACGACATTCTCTTCCATGAATATAACCATAAATTTTGAACATTATTGAAAATTCCCTAAACCCTAAAATCCTAAAACCCTAAACACTAAACCCCTAAACCCTGACCAAGCAAGTATCACACACTTATATATATATATATCAAATTTTGAGATAGTTTTATTAAATTTGGCAACGACATTCCATTCGAAGAATATAACCATGAAGCTTGAATGTTATTGAAAATCCCCTAAACCCTAAAAATAGGTAAAACCAAAACCCTAAACCCCTAAATGATAAAACCCTAAACTCTCAACCCCTCGACCCATAATTAAACCCTAAGAAGGTAGCATGTAGTTATATATCCAAATTTTAGATACATCCATTACATTTCAGTAGTCCTAGTCTATTCAACGAATATAACCATAAAGTTTGAACATTACTGAAAATCCTTGAAACCCTAAACCCCTAAACCCTAAAATTCTAAATACTAACTCACTAAACCCTAAGAAAGCAGGTATCACCCACTTATAGATCGAAGTTTGAGATACTTTAATTAAATTGTGGCAACGCCATTTTGTTCCACGGATATATAAGCATAAATCTTGAACATTATTGAAAATTCCCTAAACCCTAAACCTTTTGCATTCCCACAAATTTGACCCGGGTTAAAAAAAATCATAGAAAATACACAAACGACTTGTCGCCTGATGCCCTCTTAAGTGTACCAAGTGCCATTAAAATTTGTAAACTTGATTTTTGACAACTTCTAGGAAAATTTACATAACAGTATTGCCTTCCATGTACCAACATTCTTGGGTTTCCGACCAAATGGCGAAGGTCATGGCCATTTCTGACCAAATCGCTGCCACCCCAACTTTCACATAGAGTGAACCATGTCTAATGGATAATTCGCAGGTTTTCTCGTCTTTCAAGCTTTTGAGCTACTTTTGGCCACCTTAATGGCCAAATGTCAATCTACGGAAATTAGACCATATTTTAAGTACATTTAGGCAATAGACTACTCGGGTTTTTTTAATAATTTTGAAGGCAACCCACCATGCAGTCAATGTTTAGAGGATACCATCCAATGTTTTGAACAAGTCAACTTCCTTCTATTTATGATGAATTTGCATTTCCGGCAAATTCCATCGAGCAGTGAAAAAACTAGAGAAAATAAAGAGTGTACTATCGTAGTACTATTACCGAATAAAGAAGACCACTAGCCAATATCACCAAAAAATGGTAATGCATGTCTTGACCAAAACATATGAAAAACCATTACCTGGATAGAGGTGCTAGCCCCAACATCCTCCCCTAGATAGTTACTCTTGATCCGGCGGTCATCAATGGAGCCTTTCAAGGTACCTACCACCATGAAGTCAATATACGAGAACGACAATGTTTTGAGATATCAACTTCTTAGCTCATAAATATCGTCCCGACAAAGTTGACCCTATTATGAAAACATTAAATCAAAATAAATTAAAATCTCAAAAAACACAGACTTACCGATTCAGTCATTTTGCATGTACCACCTGCCATGAAAAATGATAAACATGATTTTTGAAAATCTCGCTTCACATAATTGACCTACCATGTGTGAACATGTTTCAAGCCTTATGACCAAGGCCGTGGCCATATCCATATCATAATTTATGATAATTTTCCCATATTAATATAGGCGCATCTAGATAAAGAGATAATCTCAATTTTCCAAGTTCCATGAAGGTTTTTTATGTAAAGGAAGCACTCCCTCCATCCCAAAATAGGATGCATGTAGTTTTTCCTCAAAGTCATACATTTCAAAATCTGACCAACTACATAGAGCAATGTGTTGATGTTTATAATCCCTAGTCAGTATTGTTAGAACTATTGTGAAATATATCTTCATATAGTGCGCATTACATATTGTAGACGTTGGTAATTTTATCTATATAATTGATCAAATTTTGATTTTTTTTACTTTGACAAAAAATTATATGCATTTTAGTTTGGGATATATAGAGGGAGTAGTACTACAAGTGATGAAGCCTGTCCTACGGACGTCACTACATATACACCACGAAGTCCCCCAAGTGGACCAATGAGTCGTCCCGAGCCAAATTCTTACAAGCTAAGCTTAAATCGCTCCTCTCCTCCTGTGACTTCGATACACCCTTGGATGGAGTGCTACTTCATGAAAATACTCTATGCATTCTCATATATGAAGCCCCAATGCATCCCCAAGCCCCAATTAATGAAGTTCAAGGAGCAAGAGAAGAAGAACAAGCTTCTGAAGATAACACACCGGAGTCTCTAGTCTGGAAGACTAGAATCTCTGGACCGTCACCCCGGAATCTCTGATTGCCCTCTGGACCAGCTCTCGGGATGAGGCCTTGTACAGTCTGATTCCCCCTCTAGAGACGGGCCGGAGATAGACCAGAATCTCTAGCCTAAACCGGACTCTCCAGCCCATCCCACCGGAATCCTTGGTGCCATCGACACCAAGCATGTAAAGGCCTTTGGGCATTCTGCCCATGTAAACCCAAGTCCGCCTATACTTTTTCCTTTTATTCCTAAAGTACCCTTGAACATGTGGCTGGTCTATAAATACCCCCCACCTCTATTGAAAACCCTAGACTTGGATAATTGTAATAGAAGAAACCTTTGAGGATCTATCAATTGCTAGTCTCATGCTCCTTGACAAGGAATTATGACCCAACCTGTTGGATTTTTTCTTAGTGCGTTCAAGTTGTACAAGTCCTTGGAGTTGGTGTCTCGTCTCCAAGTAGTAAAGATCTCATCAAGCCTCTCACCACCGTTGTTGGAAGTGGAGAGTTTCTTGCCCGTCACCAATCCTAGGGATTGTGCCAGACCAGTTGCCGCCGGCGTGAGCTAATTGTTTGTATCGTATCTTCATGTATTTGCATTTGTTCATCGATTTCTTCGCGTGTGAGTCCTTGGATTTCATCCTCCCACTCGCCTCCATCTCGATTTCCACGGGAACTCGTGAAAGATCGGGCAACCCTAAGGGTCACCCCTAAGATATTGGTATCAAGAGCAAGGTTGATCACGAATTTCCACACAACTTTTTCTATTACCCATCATAAATTCGAAAATTCCCCAAAAAGAGCCCCAAATTATCCTTTGGACCGATCTCTCCTTTTGGAGTGTTATTTGTGGTTTTGATTCGACCTAATCTTGTCTTAGGGGTTGGTCCAGCTTTACCCTGTGTTTTCCCAGCCCAATTTGGCCAATTTTCACGGATTTGAGCACCCAAGGCGTGGATTTCCATTCAAGAACACGAGCAGTTCGATATGTTCTCCTCACACTAGAGTTTCCGGTCTGCATACACCGGAGTCTCCGTCCCTCATTGGAGTTTCTGGCCTACCACACTAAAATTTGTGTTTGTTGTTCTTCTCTAGTTTTGTGAGTTTTTGCAGGGTTCAGCTGTCCTCAGTGGATTTTGGTTTCATGTTATTATTCAAGTCACACAAGTGAAGGGCAATGTAAGACCCCACCTTTATAAAGGTAAAGGTCCCTGTGATTGCAATGCTAGTCCCTGGATCAATTGCTAGCATCCACAGTTTAAGATGAAGTACACAGAAACAAAGGTCATTATTACATCGCCATTCCAGAGATAACATAGTCTTTTACAACTCCATAGCCATAGGCTAGTACAAGAGTTTAACTTAACAATATAAATAAAAGTCTTCATCTTCATGTGCCACAGGCAAGCATGTTGAGTGTAGACTCATAACCCTAATACTCATCAGAGTAACCTGCAACATCACAAGTTACAGCCATAGTGGGTCAATACATTGGAATAGTATTGGCAAGTGATACCTTAGTAGAATAATAGTATCTAGCTTCTACATGAATTTGGCTAAGTGTAGCTTAGGCTTGCTTTGCTCAAAATAGGTTTTACCTATCAGTTGAAAACACTAAGTTTTTGTTTGGCAAAAACTCCCAAGGAACCACCAATTGACATTGGTGAACCTTCACCCTTGTTCAACCACAAGTTTTAACTTATAAATTGGGATGAGGAGATTCTTGATAGCTTCCATGTCTTGATGCTCAAATTGTCCTTTTTCGGGGACACGTCTAAGTACTTAGTTTCTTCCTTCTGCAGAGGTGGTGCACTTTCCCCACAAGACTTGATTTTCACCAACACAGGACCTTTCAGAAGCCTTCCCTTAGACCAAATGGACGAATTCCAAACCTATCACCCACTACCACCAACTGTCCAAATGGCTAAGTTATTGCAACCTATATGATCCAGGCAGAGCCCATAATGCCATGTGGTTGCACTAGAAGCTTCTTAACATATGGCATCTCAAATCCCTTTGTTCCTGGATGGCATTCCACAAGTGAGATACACAGGGTAAACCATTGGAAAATGGGCCCTGGTAACCACTCAACCAAAATCCACCAAGCAATTACCATTCCACCCAGGTGTTTCATTTACTTAGTTGTTTTATTAAGCAAAAACATAAGTCAAAGACTTATAAATATTTTTCCATAGTTTGTATATATTCCACCCTTGGTTGCTACTAGCTAGGCTAAGCATGGCAATAGCAAGTATCTTAACTTAGAGAAAATTCTAACAATTCTACAACTACTAGGATTTCCCAAGCATAGCATATAGATACTTAGTAAAAATTATCATGCAAGCCCTATACAAAATATTTATAATGCATAGTCAAAATATTGGGACAAAGTATGAATAACCACTTGCCTTGGTAGTTGGGGGAGTAACAACAATCCTCACAGTCACAATCACCACTAGCACCAAAATCTACACATAAAATGATAGCACCAAATTCACATTCCAAATAATCAATCAAAAATATATGAACGCATGCAAATTCCATGTGATGATTTTTCTAAACCAAACAAGACAATTGGAACATTACTGAATCATAAACAAAACAATTATACACCAAATACACTTAATTTGCCCTTTAGAACATTTTCCAAATAATTTTTATACACAAAATATGCCTACAAATGTCTCTGCATAAAATTCCATTTTAACAGAAACAAAATACAAAACAAAGCCCATATATTTGTAGGATTTCTTTTTGTGATTCCAATGGTATATTATTTGTATTTTTGGATAAACAGGTCAAAAGTTATTGAATTTACAAGTTTGAATAACTAATAGATTCAAAAACAGAATTTAAATCTAAAACCCAGACACGCATGGTCTCGATTGGTCTGCAGTTCAGCCGGATCGATCAACGTGATCCGCACGATCTAAATGAAATTGCACGGGCCAGATTCACCCGTACCCCTTCGTTAAGTGATCTAATTCTATGCGTTAGATCTAGATCCAACGCTGCTGAGCATACGACCAAAGATGGGCGGCGCTGGCGACGGCAGTGCGGCGGAGGCTCTACTGGAGATGGTAGAACGGCGATTCTAGCGAGGCCTAGGGCTGGTGATGATGCTTACCAGACTCGAACGAGCACGAGGGAGCTCAACGTGGTCGCGGTTGGGCAGGAGGCATGCTGTAGCGGGGCCTAGGGCTCGTCGGAGTTGCAGGCAGCGTCGGGTCCTTGTAGACGTGGTCGTTGCGGACGCTCTGGATAGTCCTAGCACAAACCAGCGGTATCAGGAGATGCACAGGGTCACGACGAACACGGCAGTGTCAAGGAGAAAGCAAGGGGCGGTCGGATTTTACCTAAATCGCTCGCCGAAGTTGAGCGGCGGCTGTGTCGCTTGCAGTGGTGACCGGGGACGGCATCCTGGGTCATGTGCAGGCAAACCAGAAGTGTCAACAGATGCACAAGATCACAAGGACCATGTTCGTATGAACCAGAAGGACAGGGGCGGTCGGTCTAACCGGAATTTCATCGTCGGAGTTCGTCGGCACTGCGGCGGTGTAAGAGAAATTGTGGGCAGCCTGGTGGCAGAGAAGGGGTGTTGAGTGAGGGGAAAGGAGCGGGGTGGGGAGGTGGTTATGTATCTAGGGCGGGGCGAGAATTACGCGCTGCATCAATGGGATTTAAGCGAAGAATAAATGTGGCGTCACTGTGAGAGGTAACGGCGGAGCGGGTCGTCGTGCACTGATTGGGGACGATGATGACATGGCAGGTGGGTCCGAGGCGTCAGCAAGAGGGGTGTGCTCGCATGGGTGAGAAACAGAGGGAGTGTTGGGAATATGCCCTAGAGGCAATCATGTATGATGATATTTCCCATTGTGTTCATAAAGATATTAAGTAGTCCTTGTATAAACATCTGATGTGTATCATTGAATATGTGATTCGGTTGTGGAACTATGCATTCATGTTGTTTGTAATAAACATCCTTGGTCATTGAGGTTGTGCTGGACACACAACTTAGACCAATGTGAAAGTTGGCTTGATGACTCGGTTCCACTTGTCATGGGCATGGAGATGCTATTCCAACTTACACAGATTCGACTAAAGAGTTTAGCGAGTCGGATTGACCCATATTGAGGTACAACGAACTAGCTGTCATTTGTATATCTCAATCAATGTAATCCTTAGACCTGAGGTTGTTGCATAGTCCGAGTTGAGGATCACCGACTTAAGTTCTGTCAAACGCTGATCCGTAACTGGTCAGTTATAAAGGAAGAGTTCGGGTCGACTGAGAATCAAGCTGCGTGATGTGAATAACCAAGATGGGGTTTTGCCCCTCCACTTGGAGAGATATTCTCTGGGCCCTCTCGCGAGATATGATTCGGAAAGCATGGCCATGCACGACTCGGTTAAGTGTTAACCGAGGCGATTGACTAAGAGTTAGTCGGGTGAATCACTTATCTCGGATCGAGAAGAGAGTCGGACTATTTAAGGGATGACATATATTCGCCTATAGTCTGACAAGGTATATCATCAGGCAAAAAGGGACTCGGACGAAAGTCGCATTGGAAAGGCAAGTCATCATGACTCTTTGGTACTTGGGAGTCGGCACGTTCTGCTAGGAGCCGCTACCGACTGATCGATTGAGAGTCGGACTCCAATCGTGTCCAAGTAGCCATGAGCCTGCGGGATCACACACTTAAGAGCGGGAGCAAGTTCGGATTGGATCTGAACCTATAATCTGGTTGGGTTGGACCTAGACTGGATTAGGACTGAGTTAGTGAGTTGGACTCACGGTGACTAGTGTTATATGGGCTTTAGTGAATGGGTCGCGCGAGCAGAGCCCACGTTCACTCCCTATATAGTGGAGCACCATAACCCAGAAAGGTTAATCGTTGTTCGGTTAGTTCATTCCATGTGTTGAAACCCTAGCTCCACAGCAGTCCAGCTGTCGTCACGAACCTAGCAGTTCGCCGCTGGCGCTCCTCCGTGTACGTGTGGATACCAGCAGAGGTGTTGTGCGATCAGCACCAGGACGATCGGATCGTTAGGACTGCACTGCATCAACTGACGCGCTACATCAATAATCCGCAACTACGCGTCTAGTGGTAAACCTCGTGGCCTTCTACCTCAGCTAGATCTTGGGATCACCACGTTAGAGGAAATGTTTTGTTTTATCTCAGCATGGCCCAACAGTGGTATCAGAGCAATAGCTTCTAGTTTTAGGGTCAAGATCTCGCATATGTGATATGCGGTTGGCTGTAGATGAGATCTATGTGCTGTTTGGTGGTCGATCTATGAGATAGATCGGTTTTGTACGAAGTTGATCGGATAAACTGTAGTTGGGGAATGGTATATCTGATTTCTGTGATCATACTGCTGAGGTCGTGGAACGACATACCCCTACCGGTCGGCTTCCGCCATCGGGGTAGACTGTGACACGTAAATCCAGAAGCGGTGACCGCCGGCTTCGCCCTGTCGTAGCGCCTTAGATGTTGTTGCGAGTTTCGCAACGCCGGTAGATATTGTATCTATGCATAACTTGTTTTTGCAGGAAGTTGTGAATGGTATGGTTCATGTGCATGTGATGTATCTGTGTAATGCATACGTGATCTGTGAATCACGGTTTTTGTCAGCCGGCTGGAGCCTAGGTGCTATCATTTTATTGTATAACGACCTGCGTGTCGGATTCAACTTGTAATTTAGTTTACTAAGCTAGTTTAGCTGTTTGGAGAACCCGGAAGGCATGCAAGGCGTTGTGCATGTCGGCGACATGGAGTAAGACGGCAAGTGACAAGAGTTGGCACGAGTCGGATTACAGGCTTTGTGGAGATGGAGATTGCCATGAAGAGAGCCATACCATTTTACATTATAATTGCTTTATTTTGTGTTATTGTTATGTCTCAGTTTTACCTCTATTAGATAGTCGGTAAAATTTAATCCCTCAAAGAAGGTATAGTCGGTTTTCCCGCCAGAGTTTGCACCATCACAAGTCGGACATTTTTGGTAGTGGGCTCATAAAATTGAGGTGCTGCCAATTCTTTCCGACTAGGTGGGTTCGAGTCGGACTCTTACTACGGAAACACTCAGTAAGCTAGACGGGTCTATCACAACGGTTATGGGACTCGGGGAAAAGTCGGATGGGAGCCGGGGCATGTGATGCCACCCGTCCAACAGGAGTCGTATGAGATACGATTGACAAGGAGTTGTCTACCTAGATCACTTGGCGGCTAGCGGTGATGCTAAATCTCACTAGACGACTTGCTTATTTAGGATCCTGAATCACTAAGTAACCATCGGAGGGGTGTTGGTTCTAGTGGGATCATAAAATATTAAAGTATTTAATATGCTTGCTCTTTTATGAATACATGTCTTAAGTGTTTTGCATATTTTCTGTTGTAGATCATGGCACCAAGTAGCAGTCACTCTCAGATATCCGGTTTTGCGTTAAGAACCATTCTTGAGAAGGATAAACTGAACGACACTAATTTTACCAACTGGTATTGAAATCTGAGAATTGTTCTCAAACAAGAAAAGAAGGACCATGTCCTAGACAACCCACTTCCAGATGAGCCGAATGATAATGCGACTGTCGCTGCCACCAATGCCTACCGTCGGGCTAAGGATGAGTCCACAGATATTAGCTGTCTTATGCTTGCTCACAAGGAACGGGACTTGCAAAAGCAGTTCGAGCATGTTGAAGCCTACGATATGATCGAAGCCTCAAAAGTATGTTCCAGGCTCAGGCGAAGACTGAGAGGTATCAAGTCTCTCAGGCTTTGCTGAGTTGCAAGCTTAAGGATGGTGATCCACTGAGTCCACATGTGATCAAAATGGTTGGTCACGTGCAGTCTTTGGAGAGGCTTGGCTACCCCATTAGCGAAGAGTTTTCTACGGATATAATTCTGAACTCTCTTCCTAGTGCATATGGGTAGTTCATTTCGAACTACCACATGCATGGTATGGATAAGAAGCTCACTGAATTACATGGGATGCTCAAGCAGGCAGAGGCGGATCTCAAGAAGGGCGCCAGTCAAGTGTTGATGGTGCAGAATAAGGCTAAGTTCAAGAAGAGTTCTTGGACTAAGAAGAAGGCTAAGTCAGGCGGAAAGCAGGCTCCAGACCTGGTCCCAAGTGCTTCCTCAGGGACTAAGCCATCTCCTTCAGCCGGATCCACTTGCTTCTACTGCAAGGCGGATGGCCACTGGAAGAGGAACTGTAGCAAGTACTTGGCTGATAAAGCCAAGAGTGGAGGTATGACTTCCAACTCAGGTACACTTGTTTGCAATGTTATAGACATATATCTTGCTGATGCACCTAATAGTTCTTGGGTATATGATACAGGATCAGTTATTCACATCTGTAACTCGTTGCAGGGACTGGTAAGAACTAGGAGCGTAGCAAGAGGTGAGGTTGATATTCGAGTCAGCAACAAAGCAAGAGTTGCTGCGTTAGAAGTCGGCACGATGCAACTTCATTTACCTTCTGGATTCATTACGGAACTAAATAATTGTTATTATGTTCCAGTGCTCAGTCGAAACATTATTTCTGCTTCATGTTTGATGAGGCAAGGCTTTGAGTCTAATATCAAGAATAATGGTTGTTCTTTGTATTTGAATGATATGTTTCACGGCTTTGCACCCGTCAAGGACGGGTTATTTATTTTGAATCTTGATGGTGAGTCGGTTTATAACATAAATGTTAAAAGGTTGAAACCAAATGATCTGAATATGACTTACTTTTGGCACTGTCGGCTTGGTCATATAAGTTGGAAACGCATGAAGAAGCTCCATGATGATGGACTCCTAACTTCGTTCGACTTGGAGTCGTTCGAGACATGTGAATTGTGCCTACTCGGCAAAATGACCAAGACACCTTTTTCAAAGAGTTGCGAAAGGGTGTCCGACTTGTTGGGACTAGTACATAGTGATGTATGTGGACCAATGAGCACGACAGCTAGGGGTGGTTATGAGTACTTCATTACCTTCACTGATGATTTGAGTATGTATGGATATATCTACTTAATGAAACATAAGTCAGAAGCCTTTGAAAAGTTCAAAGAATTCTAGAATGAAGCACAGAATCAACTCGGCAAGAAAATAAAGTTTCTTCGGTCGGACCGAGGAGGTGAGTACATGAGCCATGAGTTTGATGACCATCTGAAAAGTTGTGGAATAGTTCCTCAACTTACTCCGCCAGGAATGCCGCAAAGGAACGGTGTTTCAGAAAGTAGGAATCGGACCTTGTTGGACATGGTACGGTTAATGATGAGTCGGACAGATCTGCCTTTATCATTTTGGGGTTATTGTCTAGAAATAGCAGCGTTCACACTAAACAGAGTACCATCAAAATCGGTAGAGAAGACACCGCATGAGATGTGGACAGGCCAAAAGCCGAGTTTGTCTTTTCTTAAGATTTGGGGTTGTGAAGCATTTGTCAAGCGACTTCAGTCGGACAAGCTTATAGCCAAGTCGGATAAGTGTATTTTCGTGGGGTATCCGAGGGAAACCTTGGGTTACTACTTCTACAACCGAGAAGAGGGCAAAGTGTTTGTCGCTCGAAACGGTGTCTTCCTTGAGAAAGAATTTCTCAGTCGGGGAGTAAGTGGGAGCACGGTGCAGCTCGAAGAAATTCGAGAGGAACCGGCTAGTAGCGAGTCGGTAAAAACCTTGGAGGTTGAGCCGGTCGTGGTAGCTGAGCCGGTGGCAGCACCTATACTACAAAGATCGGCAAGATTACGAAGTGTTCGTGATGTGTTATTGTTAGACAGTGATGAGCCGGCAAATTATTCGGAAGCGATGGTGGGATATGATTCCGAGTCATGGCTTGGACCATGAGATCCGAGTTAAAGTCCATGGATGAAAATCAAGTTTGGAACTTGGTTGATCTGCCAGACGGTGCAAGACCCGTCGAGTGCAAATGGGTCTTTTAGAAGAAAACTGATATGGATGGAAATGTTTCCGTCTATAAACCACGCCTTGTCGCGAAGGGGTTCCGACAAATTCAAGGAGTTGATTACGACGAGACTTTCTCGCCCGTAGCGATGCTTAAATAAGTTTGGATCATGTTAGCTATAGCGGCCTATTTCGACTATGAGATATGGCAGATGGAAGTCAAAACGGCTTTCCTTAACGGAAATTTAACCGAGGACGTGTATATGATACAGCCCGAGGGTTTTGTCGATCCGGCTAATGCTTACAAGGTATGCAAACTTCAGAAATCTATTTATGGGTTGAAGCAAGCATCTCGGAGTTGGAATATTCGCTTTGATGAGGTAGTTAAATCGTTTGGCTTCATCAAGAGTGATCATGATTCTTGTTTATACAAGAACTTTAGTGGGAGCAAAGTAAACTTTCTAATCTTATATGTGGATGACATATTACTGATTGGAAATGATGTCCAGATGTTGCAAGAAACCAAGGAATCATTAGAAAGGAGTTTCTCAATGAAAGACTTGGGTGAGGCAACATACATCCTTGGAATCCGGATCTATAGAGATAGATCAAGGAGGCTCATTGGATTGAGTCAGAGTACTTATTTAGACAAAGTGTTGAAGAAGTTCAACATGGAATCATCTAAGAAGGGGTTCTTACCGATGTCCCATGCTGTAAAACTTAGCAAGACTCAGTGTCCTTCGACAACTGATGAGTGAAGTCGGATGAGTGCGAATCCATATGCTTCTGCAGTCGGATCCATCATGTATGCCATGATTTGTACTAGGCCGGATGTTTCCTATGCTCTAAGTGTTGTGAGCAGATACCAGGCTGATCCTGGAGAGATCCACTGGATAGCGGCTAAAAATATCCTAAAGTACTTGATAAGGACTAAGGATATGTTCTTGGTTTATGGTGGTGAAGATGAACTTAGTGTAAAGGGTTACACGGATGCGAGTTATCTTACCGACTCTAATGATTCTAGTTCACAATCCGGATACGTGTTTATTATAAACGGAGGTGCTGTGAGCTGGAAGAGTTCCAAGCAAGAGACTGTGTCTGCGTCTACAACAGAGGCTAAGTATATTGCCGCCTCGGAGGCAGCAAAGGAATCTATTTGGATGAGGAATTTCCTCATGGATCTTGGTGTGGTTCAGGGCTCGTCCAATCCGTTGGATGTGTATTGTGACAACAATGGTGCTATTGCACAAGCCAAGGAACCTAGACAGCACCAGAAGAACAACCACATACTCATGCGGTACCACCTGATTCGCCAGTTCGTGGATCAGGATGATATCAAGTTATGCGAGGTACACACGGATGCAAATATTGCGGATCTGTTGACAAAGCCGTTACCACAGCCGAAGCATGAGGCGCACCTGAGAGCCATGGGAATTAGATGCTTAGACATGTGATGTTAGAAGATTGACTCTAGTTCAAGTGGGAGACTGTTGGGAATATGCCCTAGAGGCAATCATGTATGATTATATTTCCCATTGTGTTCATAAAGATATTAAGTAGTCCTTGTATAAACATCTGATGTGTATCATTGAATATGTGATTCGGTTGTGGAACTATGCATTCATGTTGTTTGTAATAAATATCCTTGGTCATTGAGGTTGTGTTGGACACACAACTTAGACCAATGTGAAAGTTGGCTTGATGACTCGGTTCCACTTGTCATGGGCATGGAGATGCTATTCCAACTTACACAGATTCGACTAAAGAGTTTAGCGAGTCGGATTAACCCATATTGAGGTACAACGAACTAGATGTCATTTCTATATCTCAATCAATGTAATCCTTACACCTGAGGTTGTTGCATAGTCCGAGTTGAGGATCACTGACTTAGGTTCCGTCAAACGCTGATCCGTAACTGGTCAGTTATAAAGGCAGAGTTCGGGTCGACTGAGAATCAAGCTGCGTGATGTGAATAACCAAGATGGGGTTTTGCCCCTCCACTTGGAGAGATATTCCCTGGGCCCTCTCGTGAGATATGATTCGGAAATCATGGCCATGCACGACTCGGTTAAGTGTTAACCGAGGCGATCGACTAAGAGTTAGTCGGGTGAATCACTTATCTCGGATCGAGAAGAGAGTCGACTATTTAAGGGATGACATATATTCGCCTATAGTCTGACAAGGTATATCGTGAGGCAAAAAGGGACTCGGACGAAAGTTGCATTGGAAATTCAAGTCGTCATGACTCTTTGGTACTTGGGAGTCAGCACGTTCTGCTAGGAGCCGCTACCGACTGATCGATTGAGAGTCGGACTCCAATCGTGTCCAAGTAGCCATGAGCCTGCGGGGTCACACACTTAAGAGCGGGAGCAAGTTCGTATTGGATCTGAACCTGTATTCTGGTTGCGTTGGACCTAAACCGGATTAGGACTGAGTTAGTGAGTTGGACTCATGGTGACTAGTGTTATATGGGCTTTAGTGAATGGGTCGCGCGAGTAGATCCCATGTTCACTCCCTATATATAGTGGAGCACCGTAACCCAGAAAGGTTAATCGTTGTTCGGTTAGGTCATTCCATGTGTTGGAAACCCTAGCTCCACAGCAGTCCAGCCGTCGTCACGAACCTAGAAGTTCGCCGCCGGCGCTCCTCCTTGTACGTGTGGATACCAGCAGAGGTGCTATGCGATAAGCACCAGGACAATCGGATCGTGAGGACTGCACTGCATCAACTAACGCGCTACATCAATAATCCGCAACTACGCGTCTAGTGGTAAACCTCGTGGCCTTCTACCTCACCTAGATCTTGGGATCACCACCTTAGAGGAAAAGTTTTGTTTTATCTCTGGGTGGCCCAATAGGGAGAGGGGAAAACCCGGGTGGGCTAGTTAACGGGCTGGTTCTGCTGCTGGGCCTGATTGGTGGCGCCGGCCTTTTCTTTATTCTTTTCTCCTTTTCTTTTTCTAATTGATTTTCCAGGAATCCTTTTCAAATGATTTCAAATGAGTTTGAATTCAAACTCTTTCTGGATTTTTTAAAGTGAAACATGCACATATTTGTGTATAAAATATTGTTGTTCACTCAGCATTACATTGGCCACGAGTTTAGAAATAAAAATCATGCCTTACTTAATTATTTTTAATAGGCATATGAATGGTCTTGAATTCATATTTTGTTTTGAAAACTTTCACCAAGCTTTGGAATTATCAGTCAAACCTATGTTCAAACCTTTGCTGGTTAAAACAAGTATTCTTATGTTATAGAGTGGATATAAAGCCATTGTTTTTCCTAGATAAAATAATAGGCAACAATTTGCTTCTGTTTTTGAAATCTTATTTGAAAAATGATCCTAAATGTTTATGAATGCATGAATGATACGCAAACTTTATAAATCATTATTTTTGGGATGTTACAGGCAATAATGAAGATTAAGACAACTTGAGTTCTGGTACGAGGCTGGTAACGAACTCTATTTGTTTTCATCTTTGTACATATACTCATCATTGTGAGCATGCTTAGTCTATTCTTTGTAAGGATGCTTAGTAGTTCTTGCTTGTCTATGATTAGCTTCATCTTGCTAATAGTTTGTAGCATGTCATATGAATGTTTGCTTACATTGTTTTATTCATATTTTGGTATGATATTGCGGTAGCCTCCTCTTAAATTTTTATGTGAATCGACTTGGCACATGCTCACGCATGCATATGACTAAACAATACTCAGTAAACCTCGACGATTTATTTTGCCTCAGAGTTCTTGTATCACTTTCATGCCATAATTAGTCCTGTTTTGTTGCAAGCATGATTATGACAATTATTGCTCTCTCTTTTGTCGCTCCCTCTCTATTGCTAGCCTTCACTTGCACTGAGTATGAGCTATACTTGTGCATCCAATTCCCCAAAACCAATATTGCCAACTATGTCCACCATACCTACCTATTAGCATTATTTGCTATTTCATGTGCATATTCTATATGCCCTGTTTTCTTCCAAATAAAATGTTTGTCTGTTTTGAGAAAGTTAGTTAATAAAGCTCTCACGAACTTGATTGCACACTTTATTCCTTGCACTTAATAATCCTGAACCATTGTGACTTGTCCATGAAACTTATATGCTTGCAAATTATAGGATGGGAGTTAGCAGAACCGTGCTGTCATGGGGAACGTTTTCAACACTTATGGATACATATCCAGTTGATACCTTGCTCTCTTTTTTGCGGATGTCGACGGTGTGAAATAAAAGGGAAGATTGTGAGTTCATGGAGTATATATATGTGTTAGAGAAACGCCTGGGCCGCTAGCCTAAGCCATGCCTAATCATGGTGGAAACTTGCAGCACCACCATAATGAGCATTCTATGAAGCATCCTCAATAAAAAGCTATGCACATAGTAAATAAAAAGATCGCTGAGATGCTCATTGTCTGCTTTCCTTGTCATTTTGATCACGGGATAGCTCTTGTATCATGTGCAAGGGGTACCCCATTGGCGGTTCTCTATAATATGCATGTATGTACAATGACAAGAACTTGAAGGTAACCAAAGTTGAGTAGCATGCGGAGCGGCCCTCGTACTCAAGGGACTTGGGATTTCCAGTTTATGGTCTATCAAGCATATAAATCATACTAGACCTCACTTTCACCTTAACCATATGAAGATGACTATGATAGGGGCAATGAGAGCTCAAAGCTAATGAGTACCTTCCTTTCAGCATTTGGATGCCTTTCAAACTTTTCAAAACCTTTTCACTTCCATGTTAAGTCACCACTTATTCTGTGAGAACCTTCTTGAGAGCATAGTTGTCATTCTTGTGTTTGCCTCAAAACTTGGTTAATTATGGCATGACTTTGATCCTTGTATCTCTCATATTTTTACTTCTAGTCTTCACTTGAACTTCAGAGGTGCCTTGGCATTCATATTGTGCTCCACAAACAAAGGCAAGCGAGATACCACTCTATCATACCTTAATATGAGAATTGCAATGTTGCTTATGTTTATGTTCCATGCTATTTATTATTATTGAGTTGGTTTCTCTTCATAGCTTGCAATGACTTGAGTATACTTGGTTGCATACTTCTTATTATGAATGGTTTAAGCATCTACTCCTGTCCTGAGAATATATACATCATATGAAGCAAATGTGTTCGTAAAGTTCTTTTATCGCACTCAGTTTTCAACTGAATTGCTTGAGGACAAGCAATAAGTTGAGCTTGGGGGGAGTTGATACGTCCAAAATGTATCTACTTTCCTGAATACTTTTGCTATTGTTTCTCCTCTAAACTTGTGTGATTTGGATACAACTAACACGGAGTGACGTTGTTTTCAGCAGAATTACCTTGGTGTATATTTTTTGTGCAGAAAATCAACTATGAGGAAAAATCCCAGAAAAAATGCCAAAAAATATATTTTGTCAGAAGATCCACGGAGCCAGAAGACGAAATGGAGTGGAGGCCTGGGGGGCCCACACCTATGTTAGGCACGGGTGGGCCCTCCCATGCCTAGCGGGTGCGGCCACCCTAGGCACCCGCTCAGGATCCCTCTGCGCCTATAAGTTACCCCTTGACCTAAAAACCGAGGGGGGTTTAATGTTTTTCCAGAAAGAGTTCCGCTCCGCCACCACCATCAGAAACCAAGATTCGGATCCAGAAACTCCGTTCTGGCACCCTGACGGGATGGGGAATTTGGAGAGGATCATCGTCATCGTCATCACCAACGCCTCTCCATCAACCATTAATGTTTCTCTCATCCATGAGTGAGTAATCCCCCATTGTAGGCTATGGGGATGGTAGGGATTGGATGAGTTCTATCATATAATCGAATAAGATTGTTAGGGCATAGTGCCTAGTATCACTATTAGTGCTATTTGACTTTATTGCAACTTGTTGTGCTTAATGCTTGTCAGTAGGGCCCGAGTGCCATGATCTCATATTTGAACTTATTATTGAATCATTATGATAGTATTGTTTGTGATCTTATCTGCAAGTTGTGTACACATATCATTGTCCGGATCCAAAGGCCCCGAAGTGACAGAAATTGGGACAATCAGAGGGGATGGCTGTGGTGTGAGGATCACATGTGTTCATGGAGTGTTAATGCTTTGCTCTGGTGCTCTATTAAAAGGAGCACCTTAATTGCTAGTAGTTCCCTAGAGGCCCTGCTGCCACGGGCTGGCTGGACAGAAGATGTTGTGCAAGTTCTCATTGCGAGCACATATGACTATATATGGAGCACATGCCTAGGATTGTTTAGTACTTGGATGCTTATTATTATTTATCTGCAATGCCCTAGATCTTGAAGTTACATGTTTAGACTTGTCCATGCAACGCCCGTCCATCCATCCCTATGCCTACCGAACTCGAATCCCACTGTTTACTGTTACTGTTACTATTGCTCCTATTTCACAGTTGTTGTTGCTACTACCAAACTGTTGCTACTGATAAACTTCTGTGAGCAAGAACTATTTCTAGGTGCAGCTGAATTGACAACTCAGTTGTTAAGGCTTGCAAGTATTCTTTGGCTCCCCTTGTGTCGAATCAATAAATTTGGTAATACTACCCGCAGAGACTGTTGCGATCCCCTACACTTGTGGGTCATCACTTAACAACTCAAGAAACACTTGATTCCTATATATAATATCATATCATATCATATCTTCTCATCTCAAAAATAAATAGTTTTGAGATGCTTTATTATTATTTTTTCCCTTTTTTCTTAAATGGGAGAAATGGAGAAATAATGATTTTAAATACTTTTATTCCTCAATAAATCTTGGGAAAATTATCCTAAGTGTGTATTCATGATTAGGACCTTCCCATACCAAAAACCAACTTTGTAAAATTCAAAATTTCCAAATTATTTCAATAAAATAGTTTCTGCACTATTTGACTAATTGATAAAATGATGATCTAAAATATTCAGAAAATTCCCAAATAAATAATGGAAATCAATCCAAACCCTTATTCCATCTTGAAAGGACCAAAAACCAAGAGTCTCTTCATAATCACACATTATGTCCAATTTGATCATACCACCAAAAACCATTAGCAAACCACATCCAAATTCCTCCAAACTTGTCAAGCACCCCTCCTTAATAGCACACACCACTCTGGTTGACCACCCACTGTAGCATATCACTTTAGCACGGCCCCACCTTTGTCTCTGGTGCTTGTTCATGAAGGGAACTCAAGGCTATGTCTTTTCTAGTCATTAAAATCCTTGCACCTGCTGCCATCACATCCTCTCTTTCCCAGCCTTGACCCAGAGCTGCACCATCCCTCTCTCCACTGCCCATAATGCCCAACCAGAAAGCTCCACCTCCCCTAAAGCTCCTCCATGGACTAGATCCACCATGAACCCCTCTCAATGGTTTATAAGGCCAGAGGCCCTCCTAGCTAGGGTTTGCCCCTCATTTCACTCTCCCACATCTCACCAACCACACCCAGACTCCACTCCCCTTCATATGTCCTCCCTCACCATGAAAAGGGAGAAAACTCTCCTCTCGGTCCGTTGCAAAGAAACCCACCGTCCGGAAGTTGTACTGCCCTTCTCCTCTTATATTGCCCTGTCGTGATCCCCTGGTCAATCCGCATCTAAACCCTCCCTATTTTTGACATGCATGCGTCTCTAGGAGCACCATCGTCGTCTTTGCGCAAGCCCACTACTAGGGCCAGAACCACCGCTATCGACCTTCCCAGAAATCTCCGTCAAGTTTTGCATCAAACGGTGGCCTCCCCTACTCCTTCCAGTGCCCCTAGAGCGAGATCCGGCCATCACCAGAGCAAGTCCGCCGGCGCAGACGCTCATGATGCCCTCCGACCTCGGACACCCACTTCGCCGCCCATCCCAGGAACCACCATCGACCATCATGACTCCCTATGCCCTCGTCGACCTCTCCCTACAACTTAGGTGAGCTCCCGGATTCCCCTTCGACCCAATTAGGGTTGCACCCTCTATTCCTCGCGACGGGAGGAGGAAGACGATGGGGAGCCATCGATCTCCTCTCTCGCGGACGACCCAGATGGGCCAATAACGTTTCAGCCTCCTCCAGAGGCTAACGGTTGGGCCCCTTCCCCGACTGTTTGGATGGTTCCCCTCCCGTGCGCGATCCGTCCGGGTGGGCCGAAGTCCCGTCGCACGGCCCACTCTGCCATAGATTCAGCCTGCGCTGGCCACTCCCCCTTTTCTTTTCTAATATTCTATATTTTCTAGAATAGCGGTTAAGATTAAATGCAAATAAAAATGGAAAATGGGGTAATCTAGCCAGATATATTTTTTACAAGGTTATGTCTGTTTTTTCAAACGTGCAGACCAATTACTTTGTCCAATTAAGAACTAGGGTTTTGTTAGGAATTAAATTACCAACAAATATCTAAAAATTTCAATAAATCTCTTACTGAGCTCCTTAGATACAAATGAGATGGAATAAGTTTTTAAAAGTATATATTCCTGGTACCTACCATCTGACCTTGGCCTCAGGTCAATTAGAGCCCTGAACCCAGATTAGCAAAAATAACAAAAACACGCCATTTCTCTCTTTAGGAATTTCTCAGGGTCAAACCAAAATAGGTATTGAACTAGTTCCAACTCCCAGCACCCTTTAACACCTATACTTTTGAAACCCTAGGATATTATAATTTATTGAGAAGTGGTTGATTTATTAGGAATTAATATGTTTTATGCACATATTATTCACTAATAAAATCACTCCAGTAATTTTATAACTCCTGAGAGAGTGATTACAATTTCTATAGAAATGTATTCAAAGTACCTAACTTGTGCCTTTCGAATCACATAAAAATATATATCACATTAATTCTTGTTAAAAAGACAAATACCATCCAGTACTGCATTGGTAATTTCTTGAGGGCATTCTTTAAATATTTTAATGTGATTCCACCTCTCTGTTAATCAGTCCATCAATCCCAACTTAACCATCCAAGGAAATAATTTTTGGACCTACATAAAATTTAAGGTGAATTAATTCCTCAAACTAGAGTTTTAATCACTATAAAATCCATTATAAATCAATGGTAATTGATTAAACAGTGAAACCACTTTTGATGGCTTCATTTTATGAATATCTATCTGATGGTATCATTTTTACACAATGTTATATTACAGAACTTGGCCTTGCTCCAAAACCCCTTATCTAGGTAGTTTTGGACTATAAACCCTAACAAAAAATCCATAAATGCAATCAAAGCATTTCCCTTGTATCCAAAACAAAATCCTCAACTCTATTGATCTATAAAATTGTTTTGTTCTTTGCTTTATGTATGTATTGATGCTTGTATGCCTTGTGTTGATTGTGTCTTTGTCTATTTGCATGTACGCTCGATAACGGCGACAGTTGCGATTGTGTGACGACGAGAAAAATAAAACTTCAGATTCTTTGTATTATCATTATATTTGGTATTCTGGTATTCAAAATAACTCACGAGACATCTAGCTGGTCACAGGAAAGCCACCTTCTAGCTCATAATCCCTTTTCATAATACTTTACTTATGCATGTTTTATCTACTTATTTATGCAAATTGCATTGTCTTACTAAACTAATTTTTATATGTGGGAAGGCTTGGCTCCTCCAATCCATTACCACTTTAGAACCACTAGGTACACCCCCTTTTTGGTGACACCTACTCGCCCTTAGTATTGTAGATGGGGTTTAACACCATAACCCCTTGGAGACCCCGTTTTAGCCAACATAAAAGTATGGGATGGGAAGACCCCAGGAGGTCGTTTATCAAATGTTTTATGAGAAAACCTTGGTGAGGTTTGACCTACCAAGAGAAGTCTGAAAAATGAAAAATGTTTTGTTTTATAAAAGGTTGGACGAAAGATGGAGGAAAAATGTTAACAAAAACGCACCCAGTTCTTTGAAGTTTTTCTTGAACAATTAACCTGTGCAACCACATTACTCTGGAATGGGACAGAAATGGATTTGAAGTTTGCTACTCTGGTATGATAATTCTCACGACTACATATAAGGGGCCAGATCTCTCGAATTTTAGGCTTCTTTTACATAAAGGGTCAACTGCGAGGCAGTCACCTGGAGGAATTGCGAACTACTCTCAAGAGCAGCTGAGCGATACTATGAGCCCCTCATTGAAAGTGACCCTTCTCGAGGAGTCGGAAGGCACTCCGGTTGGTCCGTGGATCCATACGTCCCGGTGTTGAGGGGAACAACTCATAGGGTAGGTCCTATACTCCCGGTGTCCTGGTTGGTCCGTGGATCCATAGAGTCTTGACTGGTTACTCGACCCACGATCGGTGTAGATCAGGGCAGGGTACCCGGATGATTTGGGTAAAGTGTACAACCTCCCAGAGTGTAAATATATTCGAATAGCCATGTCCACAGTCATGGACAGTTGGGAAGGCTGATGTAGAGTGGTGCTGGTTTTGTTTTCAAAAAGGACTTCCGGAAAGCAAGGGCTTGAAAATGTTTTGACCAAGGGATGGTCGGAAAAAGGAGGAAGGAGTTTGGTCATTATCGTGGTATTGCCGACGAGTACGCCATGGAGGGGTCCCCACATTGTGTGTTTAGAGACGTGGGGGAAGGCCGACGGTTGACTGGTACGAGGTTACATAGATTAGCCAGGTTCAGATCCCACAACGGTGGCGGAATCCTACTCCTGCTATAAATCACTATAAGGGCAATACGCCAAGTTACAGGGATTGGTTCGCTGTGCAAGGTGTATGATGATCGATACTAGGTTGTGCCCTAAAGGCTCCCATAGGCCCGAATTATATAGTCACTAGGTCCTAGGGTTACAGGGAAAAGTCCTAGCCGGACAGGTTATAGATTCCTACACCGCTTACAATTAGTCTAGCTTGTCTTGCACTGCAAGGCTCCGGGTACGTCGGTGACTCCTCCGTAGCCTTCCTTTATCTGGCATGGGCCTCCCTTCTAGATCCATCTAACTGGGCCGCCCAGCAGGCCATGGGCCATGCTACCAACTCTGGGCCACCCAGGTTATCCGGATAGGAGACATGATATGAGGATACCCATATAGCATATAACCAACAGTAGCCCCGGAGAACTCCGAGATCTTGTGTCGTCTTGCCTGTTCATGTTGAATGCTCCTTCTACATGGATGTCGGCAAATCATCAACCAACATCTTGTAGTCCTCCCAAGAACCCTGCAAGGTTTTCTCCATCTTCAACTTGTAAGCTGGAGAATTGCTGAATCTTCTATCGTACTCTTCTGTAGCCGGATTGGATCCGTCCATGCCGGAATATTCCGATGTGATGTTTCACCTTCTAGTGACAGCTCGGACGACGTAGACGTAGGTCAGCAACGCCTCGTAACTCACACATGCAAAGAACACAATCATGTCCATTTTCCCGCGCGAGTGATACGAACCATTGGCGGTGACGGTTGAGAACGTGGCGAAATTTCCGCGCACGCGCCCGTACACGTTGTCCACGCGTCAACCATTCAATCGTATTGCATGAATCTTGACGCCAGGGGTTATTAATTGTAACTGTGGTGGATTTTTACTTTTCACCTCATTCTCCTCCTGCGTCGTCATCTTCCTCCAGCGAGAACCTCCTCGGTCCCTCTTCGTGCATGCAAAAAACCCTAGCCCTTCAATCCTTCCAGTCACCACCTCCTCCCTTCCAATGGCAAGCAGCAGCTCTGCTCCCTCCATGGCGGCGTCAGGCGATTCCGCGGTGAAGCCGGCGAGCATCGTCCATGTTCCCCCAGAGGGCCTGGTGCTGCCCAAATCCGCGGTGGTCGAATCCATCGGCGGCGACCACAATACAGCGGCGCTGGAGCTGTTGGAAGAGGAGAGAGATTCCCACAAAGGGGACTGGCATGGCTCGGACATCACGGACCACGACATCAAGGAACTTCTTGTCGAGGGCTACCTCCCTGCGATGGAGGGGCTTGTCTGGCGGACGGCACCGGCCGGCGAGGTCACCCCTTCTCCCCAAGCCGGAGAGAAGGTGTACCTCAAGGCCCAATTGGTACGCGGTGTTTCCTTGCCCAGCTCCAATTTCTTTCTAGCTGTCCTTGGCCATTACCGAGTACAGCCCCAGAACCTCTCCCCCAATAGCATCCTCACGCTTAGCAACTACGCGACGCTTTGTGAGGGTTACTTAGGGATTAGGCCTAGGCTAGATCTCTTTATTTATTTCTTCACCGTCAAGAGGGAAGCCGGAGCCGGCAAGGATGAGCTTAGGAACTATGGGACAATTAGCTTTAAGATCCGGTCTGGCCGGCGGTTCCCCGACATTGTCGGCCATGAGTCATGCAAGAACTGGCAACATACGTACTTCTACGGCCTAGATATCCCTCTGGCTGGCCGAGAAGAGACATATCCGGACTTCGTCGATGGAGCCACCGCTGAAGCCCCGACATGGAGGTCCCAGGACATCCTCCCCTCCGACAATGATGCTTCCCGTGCCGTAAGGCGGATAGAGTGATTCGTAGACACTAGTTTGACCGGGATGGACCTAGCCATGTGCTGGTTCATCAGGCAGATCTAGCCTCTACAGCACCGCTCGAAGGTGATGCATGAGTACACCAAGGATAGGAAGAATAGCCTCCGCATCTCTGAGGATAACTTCTCGAGTGACTCCGTCAAGCTTCGGCTCAAGGACATCGTCAAGGTGAAGGATAGGAAGCATGGATTCACCATCACCTATGACATATACTCCATTTCTTTCGTCTAACCATTGTCATCTCATCTAACACTTTGGAATTTCACTTAACAGCTTAGCAGTCTGGAGGAGGATAACATTGGTGTCCAAATCTACGACCCCAAGTTGAAGGAAGTCACCGTCGTGTCTAGCGACGATGTCCCGCTGGTGCGAAGGCGGAAGATATCCACCTCTGACGCTGCCGACGGAGGCAAGAAGAAGAAGACGGAGGGTGGAGCCTCCAAGAAGTCCACTGCCGCCTGGAGGCGGAGAAAATAAAGGTTACCGGATTCCTTTTGCCAAAGCACCCCCTGTTGTGTAAGACCCTTTCTCTCCAACATTGTCCATTTCTTGTCTTATTCCTGTACTTATACTTTTTGCACGTTTCAGGAATAAGGCCACTACTAGTTTGAAGAAGACCTCCAAAACTTTGGGGCTTCTAGAAATATTAAAGATATGTTGCATCGTGACGTGTCTCCCCACGCATCTCCATCCATCGCCCCTGTCACTCTTAGCGTCCAGCCTACGTCTGCCCCGACAAGCTCTCAGGCTAAGGATGTATCTGGCCCTTCCGCCATGGAAGTGGACTCAGGTGCCTCTGTGGAGCTTGCCATTGTTGGCGAATAGGCAACGCAAGAAATCACCGCAACTCAAATGGCTGAAGCTCCGGCTAAGGATGCCATCGGTAGCGGTAAGGCGGTGGTGATGGGTGGAACGTCTGCTAAAGGCGGCGCCTCTGCACCCAAGACAATCATAGAATTCCCGAAGATAGTCTACCCGGCACTTACGCCGAGTAGCTCCACTTTGTTTCCTGGCGTGGTGCCGACATCTCCAACCTGCGGTCTTGAGGAGCTTCTCCGGCAAGTAGATATCTTGCGAGGAAACAGCCTTTCCTTCGGCAAGTTGCTTGCTGAGAGCGCTACCAACCTCAAGATCATCGCACTTGTAAGTTTTATTTTCCTTTTGCATTTTATATGAGTATCCCACTGTAGCCCTCGAGGATTTAGACGGGAAACCATAGGTCTTTGCATCTAAATGCTCTAAGAGTGACTAAGCTAGAAAACTTCTCACTATAGCCCCCAAGTATTTAGTTTGAATAGATTATTCCGACTAGATACTTTCAGAGTAGCATACGCAGTGTTTGTAAATTTCGATAATGTAGCCCCCAAGTCTCTAGTTGTAACTGAATTAGTTCCGACAAGATACTTAAAGAAAGACTAAGCATATTACTGAGTTAAAAAACTTTTATACTGTAGTCCCCAAGCTTCTAGTTGAAAATTGAATCAGTTCTGACTAGATTCTTAAAGAAATACCAAGCATATTGACAAGTTAAAAAACTCTCACTGTAGCCCCTAACCCTCTAGGTGGATAATTATCCGGCTAGATGCTCCAAGTAGACTAAACAGCTTTAAACTTTATTTTCACGAAATGAGAATGCTCGGAGAGGCGTGGCCAACAATAAGTTCCAGAATATGCGTGCGGATTTCGAAGCCGAAAATGGTAAAACTGCCTTCTTGAAGGAACAAATCATCAAGAGCAAGCGTCTATTTTTCTTTTCTTTTTCGTATTCTGACTTGGTCTTGTGCCAATCATTCTCTGAGTACTCACTGTGTAATGTTCTTTCTCCAACTTGCAGAAACCATTGCCAAGGCCAAGGACATTGTGGAGCAATCCAAGAACATTGAGTTGTTGGATAGCGTAAACAAGATCCTTAAGCAGGAGAGGAAGGATATGATAAAGATGCATGAAAACTCCATGAAGGTGCTGCAGGAGTCCGCTAACACGGAGATGAACCGCTTGAAGGAGGAGATCGTGATGCTGAAAGAGCAGAAGAAAGCTGCCGATGATAAAAATCAGCGCAATCTTGAAGCATACAAGATCCTCCGACAAGAACGGGACTCCATGGAGAAAAACCTCCATCAGGCTGAGATTAGCATCTTAAGTAAGTGATTCTCCGTCTTGTACTTCTGTAAGTTAGATACTCTGAACTTTTTGTGTTATTGAACTCATGCGTTTCTTTGTCAGAAATTTGCATCTCCTATTGGCTTGACCCAGTCGCCTCCTCCGCCAAAAGAATGCATGGTCCTTGCAGGAAACATTATCAACATTGCTATCAAGCAGGCCAAGGAGATAGCCAAGCACCTCCAGATCAACATCAAAGCGGTGGATTTTGTGATGAAGTTCTCGGAGATCTTGCGCCAAGCCCCCGAGCATATTGTAAGCTGGAAAGCTTCATGTACCCGGGCTGGCGCGAGGATGGTGCTGTCAATGGTCAAGGCGCACTACGAAAACGCCGACATCGACACGGTGACCTCCGGTATCCTCGACGTGGACGATGATGGCCAGAAAATATATCACAAAGATATCTTGGCGTCGCTCGCGGGTTTTGATACCAGAGTCGCCGAGTTGGTCGACCCTAATGTCTTTGTGCCCATGGAGATCATTGACAGCGACAGCCAAAGCTCCTCTGAGTCCCTCAAAACTGCCGACTTCGAGGAGGATGGCTCTCCTGCTGCTGATGATGCTGCATCCAAGTCACCTGCTCCAGAGGAATGAAAAACAATATGTAATATTTGTTTCCTTTGGAATTTGTATGCGGAAATACTACTTGTTTAACTTATGGCGGACAAACAATGGTTGTTATTTCCTGCTACTCAAGAACTGGTTCCAACATTTATATAGTTTTAAGCAAGTGCTGGCTTATCCATTACTATGGTTTTTATGCTTGACTTTTCGTGAGTCGGAAGACTCGTTGTCGAAACTATTCACTCAGGCGATGATGCACAATGGCACCATCAATAACCTAAGCACAAAATCGCCGACACTGAGTGCCAAAAGTCACTACTCCAGAATCCACATAAAAACGACAAAGAACGTGTAGACCAGAAAAATTAAGCTAACACCCGTAGGCAGAATTTTCACAAGTGCAATCGCAAAGCTTCTGCATAAAGGTTTTAAACGATCCAAATATGAACACAAAAGGAGGTAAAAGACTCAGAAATATGAGTGAACCAGAGAGCTTTGTTTCATTGATCATATAAGAGGTACACAATAGATAAAACATGCTAAGTATAGAAGGGACGTAGTTGTGCTGTGTTCCATGGCCGATCAAGCTCCAGGTAGTCATCATCTGGGTCACGTCGCTTACGCTTATGATCCTCGTTGGGTCTATCCTTCAGTTCACGATTGTCAACAAGGTAGTAAGACCCATTGAGTAGCGCCTTGCTTATGATGAACGGTCCTTCCCATGCCGGGGATAATTTGTGTGACTTCTTATGCTTAAGTCGGAGCATGAGGTCCCCCTCTTTAAATGAGCGATGTCGAACACGGCGACTATGGTAGCTGCGTAGCTTCTGCTGGCAGATGGCGGATCTTTGGCATGCCAATACACGCTCCTCCTCGAGAAGGTCCACATCTAGGCGTCGAGATTCTTCAACGTCATCTTCATCGTAGGCAGCAACTCTTGGTGCATCGTGAAGTATGTCGGACGGCGGGATGGCTTCTGATCCATATACCATGAAGTAAGGGGAGTAGCCGGTGGATCTGTTGGGTGTAGTTTATAAACTATGCAGCACAAATGGAAATTCTTCTGCCCAGGCTCTAGCTGCTCTATGCAACGGCGCTTCCAGCCGTGGTTTGATTCCCTGCAGAATTAATCCATTGGCTCGCTCAACCTGACCATTGGACTGTGGATGTGCCACAGATGCAAGGTCAAGTTGGATGCCCTTCTCCCAACAATAAGCTTCCACTTATCCGAGTGACAAGTTGCTTCCGTTGTCGGTGATAATGCTACGTGGGAGACCAAATCTCACCACTAGATCCCGGACAAAACCATGTGAACGAAAGAGTCAACTCTGTCCGGGTTGTCTATGTCTGCTCCCTTCACAGATGGTGTCCGTAGATGTTCTAGGAAATCGCTAGGCGGATTCATTTGCACCCTGATCCAAGCTTAGACAGCAGATCAGCCGCCTCGTTTTGCTCCCTAGGTACATACTTGACCTCGTAGCCCAAGAAGCTCTTGGCTATCTTGTCCACTTCGTCTCGATATGCCGCCATCATAGGGTTCCGCGCATTCCAGGTGCCAGCCACCTGATGAGCAACCAAGTCGGAATCTCCACAGCAAACTATGCGCTTGATGCCAATATCCTTGGCTACGCGTAGTCCGTGAATGGGTGCTTCATACTCTGCCATGTTGTTCGTAGCCTCGAAGTGGATCAGCAGAACGTAGTGCAGTTTTTCCCTAGTTGGTGACTGTAGCAGTACACCAGCCCCCGAGCCATTGAGTAGCTTTGATCGGTCAAAGTGCATCACCCAATATTCTGGCTCCGGCATTAGGGTAGCATCTGGCATCTCCGTCCAATCTACGATAAAATCCGCCAAGGCTTGTGACTTGATAGCGTCGCGTCTCTTGTAGGTGATCTCGAAGGCGGCAAGTTCAATGCCCCACTTCACGACCCTTCCTGTAGCGTCGTTGTTGTTCATGATGTCGGACAGTGGAGCTTTGCTCACAACTTTGATAGGGTGCTCCTGGAAGTAGTGCCTCAGCTTCCGAGAAGCAAGGAATACTCCATAAGCTATCTTCTGGTAGTGCGGGTAATGCTGCTTGGACTCTGTCAAGACCTCGCTTATGTAGTAAACTGGTCGTTGAACTCCATACTCATGCCCTGGTTCCTTCTGCTCTACCACGACGACGATGTTGATTACCCGGTTGGTGGCCGCCATGAAAATTAACATGGGCTCTCCAGGCTCGGGTGCTGCAAGGATAGGCGCTAAGAAAGTATCTCCTTGAGCTGCTTCAATGATTTATCTGCCTCGTCCATCCACGTGAATTTGTCCGCCTTCTTCAGCAACTTGTAGAGCGGCAGAGCCTTCTCTCCAAGTCGGCTGACGAACCGACTAACTAATGCAACACAACATGTTAGCCGTTGTATGTCCTTTAGGCATGTCGGACGGTTTTATGTTTAAGATGGCCTTGATTTTCTCCGGGCTGACCTCGATTCCACGCTGGGAAACGATAAAAACCAACAATTTTCCGGCTGGAACCCTGAAGACGCACTTCTTAGGGTTAAGCATCATGTTGTATTTCCGGAGATTATCAAATGTTTCTTTTAAGTCGAAGATTAAGTTGTTTGACTTTTTAGACATCACCGATATATTGTCCACATAGGCGCAAACGTTCTGACCAATTTGATAGTGTAGGCAACGCTGCATTGTCCGCTGGTACGTAGCACCTGCGTTTTTCAGCCCAGAGGGCATCATGACATAGCAAAACGTGCCGTAAGGTGTAGTGAACGAAGTGGCCAATTGGTCCGACTTCCTGATCTTGATCTGGTAGTATCCTGAGTATGCATCGAGAAAACACAAAAGCTCCGAGCCAGCCATCGAGTCAATGACTTGGTCAATGCGAGGCAAAGCAAACGGATCTTTGGGACATGCATTGTTCAAGCCGGTGTAATCAACGCACATTCTTAATTATTTGGTTCCCTTTTTGGGGACAAGTACAGGATTGGCCACCCATTGGGTGTGAAGGACTTCTCGGATAAAACTAGCCTTAAGTAACCTAGCTATCTCTTTGCCTATGGCGCGTCTCTTCTCGTCTCCGAAGCATCGTAGAGGCTATTTCACTGGTTTACATTTTGGATCAATATTCAAGTTGTGCTCGGCAAGTTCCCTAGGTACACCTTTCATGTCGGTAGGTTGCCAGGAAAAGATGTCCCTGTTCTCATGGAGGAACTCGACGAGCGCGCTTTCCTATTTAGGGTCTAGGTTCGTCCCAATGGCGATGGTCTTGGAGGCATCGCCTACCACAAGTTCCACCGGATTGGTCTCGATGGTGGCCTTGAATGCTGGGGCGGAGTCAGAAATCTGTTTCTTCGATGCGGGCATATCTGAGGCATCGACCTTGCTTTGTATCTCCTTGAATTCTTCGCTGTAGAGGACAGATTCTACAAAGGCTGCTTCTCCAATCTCGTAGTACCTTGCCTTGGTAAAGCTTCCGGATACGATGATGACACCGTTTGGTCCGGGTATCTTGAGCTTGTTGTAGATGAAGCATGGCTTGGCCATGAAGGTGTGGAAGATGTCGCGACCGAATATGACGTGATACATGCTCTTGAAGGGGACCACCTCAAAGGGCATGCGCTCTTGGCGGTAATTATTGGCATCGCCAAAAGTGACCTGAAGTGTGATGCACCCATGGGACCGAGCCTCCCGACCAGAAACTACGCCATGGAAGATGGTGTTGGTCCGCCTTAGGTTTGCCTCCATCAAGTTCATCTTATGCAGTGTATCCAGATACATGATGTTGATGCTTCTTCCACTATCCACCATATATTTGGTGAACTCGTTGCCGTTAATTAGGGGGCTGATGATCATGGCGTATTGGTTCTCCGTAGGGATGAGGTCTAGGTGATCCTTCCTGTAGCAAATAATTGGAATCTCTAACTAGTGCAGGTATTGGGGAACTGGGGGTAGAGTGGCCATCAGAATCCTCATGGAAGTCTTCTGTTGTCGGACGGTGGGGGTGCCAAGTAAAGTGCGGAAAACTGCCGCCTTCTTTTCAAAGCGATTTGGCCATTGCGGTCTCTCTTGGCGGCGTGCTTGGGGTCAACGTCCTCATCCATGTCACTTGAATCCTTGGACTCCTCTTCCTTCTTCTTCCCCTTGCCATTGCCTCATGGTCTGTTGTTCCGACTTTGCTTGTAGCCGGACCCTAGGTCCTCCTTGAGGTCGTTGACAAACTTACAATGGCGATTGGTGTGGGTCGCCTTGCCGTTGGCGTCGAGGTGAACGAGGCACGGCATATCACGGTACTCCTTGTAGGTTTGGGGAACACGGAGCGCTGCCGAGGTAGTTTCACTGCCTCGCTGCTGCCCACGACCAGGTCCTCGTCCTCGGCCATGCTGTTCGCCATCACCTCGCCCTGCAAAGGTCATAGCGACTATGTCGGAGGTTGGCTTTTCTTCTGGCGGGGTCTTCCGCTTGGTGCTGCTGTTCCTCCAAGCTTGAGTTGGAACAGCCGTTGCCGGCAGGGAGCCACAAGCATCGTCATCGGCAGCTGCGAACTCACTGGCCAACAGAATCATCTGGTTCAGATCTAGCTGGTGATTGTCCTACAGGCGCTTCAGCTTATGTCGGAGCAATGTGCCCCTTTCCAACCCATCGATGAAGGCGGCCATGGAGGTCTGAGCATGCACTCCTGCGAAGGAATTCTTCATATCCAGCCAGCGAGAGAGGTAGGCGCGAGATGTCTCGTCTTTCTCTTGCACGAACCGTTGTAGATCGCCAACAGTGCAGGCACGTTTATACGTGCCCTCGAAGTTCTTGGTGAATGCTTCTTGCATGTCCAACCAATTGCAGATAGATATTTCTGGCAAATCATGAATCCATTTATGAGTAGTGCCCGCCAACATCAATGGGAGGTACTTGACGACGATGTTGGGGTTACCCCGGCGATCTCCACCGCGTTACCGTAATCCTGCAACCATGTAGCTGGCTTGGCGGTGCCGTCATAGGGCTTGATGGTCTTGTCAATCCGGAAACTTTTGGGGTAAGTTGCGGACCGTATCATAGGTCCAAAGCAACATGGTCCGAGGTATGGTCCTTCCCGGGCCTCGTAGATCTTGTCCAGATGTGAACGAGCATCGTATGGCTCCGGGCTTCTTTTCTTCTTCTTGCCATCAAGGGATTGGCTGCATAAACGACGCGGGCCTCCTCCTCCATGGTGGCTACTAGGTGGCGACGGAGGCGGAGGTGGCGGTGGGTTAGCCTTCTTGCTGTTAGCCTCCTGCAACGCCTCACGCTTGTCACGGTTTCTTGTTGGACGCGAAGGGTTATGGCGCGACCTGCTTTTGTGTCCTTGGTTGCGTTCTCCGTCATGACGGGTCTGCTCCGTGTTGTCGCGGATGACGATGCCGCTCTGCCTTGGCGGAGGCACATCCGTACGACAGTGAGCCTTGGTATCTTCACGATGTCGGGGAGAGCGGGACAATGGAGATGGGGGACAAGGTTGGGACCTGCCTCCATGGTCGGAAGATATGGGGATAGCATCCTTCCTGTTGCCCGCATCCCTCCGTCTTCGTTCTGACGAACCCGTCTGGGACCCGACATCATGAGGAGATTTGTCCCTTGGCGGATTATGCTGGCTAGACTAGAAAAACGCTGGGTCCGACTCAAGCCTCTAAGAGGTTGCCTTTTCCTGCTGTTTCACCGCCTTGGCCACTAGGTCATAGACCTGGTTTACCGCTTCGGGTGATCTATCCTGCTCTAGAAGGGTCTTGGCAACGGCGAGGTTGAGAAGAGGAGTGGGCATCATCTGCCTGCCTTCACTGTTAATGTATGGCTTGGCTTGTGCCGGCTTCGAGGGAGCCCATCCTTGGTTTCGTTGTACGCCAGGATCATTGATGACACGAGCCGGAGCTTTCTTAGCCTTCTGCTGCTGTAGCAGAGTCTTGTACTCAGCCTCCATTGCTCTAGCTTTCTCTATTGACTTCTGTGCGTTGGCCAGATCTCGATCTAGATTTGCGCCTTGCTCCGCGATAGCCTGCGCTTCCTCCAGCAGCTGCTGGCGCTTTTGGTCAAGATGGACTACATTGCGAATATGAGCCACGGTCATAGGCTCGATGAGGAGATTGCCGTACATCACTCTATCAGCTGGAGTGACTTGGGCAGCAGCAGACGTAGATGTCAGAGGTGGCGGGTTTGCGGTGTTGTTGTTGCTCGGACCGGTGCCGAGTTCTTGCGGCTGCTGCACTGGGTTAGGCGGAGGGGGCATGACCTTTGCGCAATCATTGTCGGCAGCAACGGGTGGTCCCGTCCCCTTTTCCAGCGCTGTAGGCGGAGCTCGTCCGGGTTAATCTTCATCCATCGCCGTCCCAATGGTGATGAACACCTCTCGGTATGTGACGGTGTTGTTGGCCTGCTCGTCGCTCTTGTAATCCTCCTCCATCTCCTGCATGGTGGAGTCTAGATCCTCCGGGCTGAAGTCTATCTCCTCAAAATCTACGCTGATGTCGGCGTAGAGCATGTAGAGCACGGAGTCGGAGGGTGCGGGGTCTTCCTCGATGACGGGGGTGGAGGTGCAACAGCAGCGACGATGACTGGAGGTGGTGGCGCAGCTGCGGCAACTATGACCGGAGGCGATGGCTGAGGCGGAGGAGCTCCGCCAACGAGTGCGATTTCTATCTGAGCTTCCTCATCAGCCTCCGCATAGCTGTTGACGGTGTTCAATATGTTTTCGAAGGTGAGGCGTCCTGAAGCCTGCTGCCGCCTTAGCGTATGCCGGAGGAGCATACCTTGGTCCAGTCCTTCCACAGAGTGATACATAGCATCATCATTGGGGTAATGAGCCAGGTCGGCCCGTATACGGAGCCACCTAGCAAGGTAATCACGGGGGTTTTCACCCGCTCCCTAAACGCAGCGAGCCAGATCGAAGATGGTAACCACACTGACGAACTTGGATCTCTACTGTCCAGACGCACGGACAAAGCCGGCGGACTTGCAGCGATCTTCCACCGTTATATCCTGCAAAGGGGAGGTTTGGGTGGGCCTTGAATTTTTTCGATCTTTGTCGGCGAACTCCGAAGAGATATCCTACATCGATCCTTCCGCGATCGTATCCTGCCCGTAGGCGGTCCGTGCGGGTCTTGATGCTCCTCCGACTCCCAGGGAACTAGTGCCCAAGTCGGTTTCGCCGATGAAGAGGTGGATATCTCCGATGGGGACGATCGAGCATTGGGTAGAGTTCGTCTTCGCCGGGATCTAGAACTCGTCGGGAGGGACGATCGGAACCTTGCCGGAGAAGAGAATGCGATCGGTGGCTACGATTTCGTCGATTCCCGCGAAGATCTTGGTCCTCGCCCACTGAAGAGCCTAAAGCGCGTCTTGCCCCACGGTGGGCGCTAACTGTCGTGGTATTGCCGACGAGTACGCCATGGAGGGGTCCTCACAGTGCGTGTTTAGAGACGTGGGGGAAGGCGGACGGTTGACGGGTACGAGGTTACACAGCTTACCCAGGTTCAGATCCCACAACGGTGGCGGAATCCTACTCCTGCTATAAATCACTATAAGGGCAATACACCGAGTTACATGGATTGGTTCGCTATGCGAGGTGTATGCTGATTGATACTAGGTTGTGCCCTAAAGGCTCCCATAGGCCCGACTTATATAGTCGCCAAGTCCTAGGGTTACAGGGAAAATTCCTAGGTGGACAGGTTACAGAGTCCTACACCGCTTACAACTAGTCTAGCTTGTCTTGCACTCCAAGGCTCCGGGTACATCAGTGACTCCTCCGTAGCCTTCCTTTATCCGGCATGGGCCTCCCTTCTGAATCCATCTATCTGGGCCGCCCAGTAGGCCATGATCCATGCTACCCACTGTGGGCCACCCGGGTTATCCGGATAGGAGACATGCTATGAGGATACCCATATAGCATATCCCCAACAGTCATGGGATGGCTGGAAGGAAAAACAAATGGGTGACCTAATCCTAGTGTTCTACAAAACTTTTCAAAAAGTATCCAAAATGTTTTATAAAAGTTTTTCAACAAATATATAGACATGCTATATCTACAAGAGAAACTAGTTTATAGAAGAACCTCCTATGGAGCCCTCCTACTAATACAGCCTTGTTGTATATCCTCTTGTTATTATTTTCTTAAGGTGGTTTGCGAGTACATTCAAAGTACTCACCAGCATTGTCCCTTGCTATTTACTTGGCCAGATTTTCAGAAGATCGAGAAACGATGAAGAAGCTAACGTCTATGCGAGCTAGGCTGATGTCTACACACTTCTATTGTTGTAGATAGTTTTTAGGCCTCCAAGTGCAGAAATTTGTAGACCAGCAGCAAGTTTCCCTTAAGTGGATTACCCAAGTTTTATCAAACTCAGGGAGGAAGTGGTCAAAGGTATCCCTCTCAAGCAACCCTGCAATCAAGATACAAGAAATCTCTTGTGTCCCAAAGGCACCCAATACACTTGTCAGGTGTATAGGTGCACTAGTTCGGCGAAGAGATAGTGAAATACAAGTGGTATGGATGATTATAAGTGGTAATGGTGCCAGAAAAGAGCTTGATGGGGAGGAAGAAACTAAGGCAATCTGAAACAAAGATGATGACAAGCAAACATGCAACAGATCTAGTTGTAAACGGTGTTTCATTGTTTAGAAACAAGGCCTAGGGATCATACTTTCACAAGTGAACACTCTCTCATATAAATATATTCTCTTCATGATGCTACCTTGAACTACTCTCCGGTTGCACACTCTAATCCATGGTAGGGCTATAACAGCAGACCTCAAAGTCCGCCTTCCCCATCTAGATAACCCCACACTGTCACCTTGAGCTCTATATGGTTCCAACAAACACCACAATTTCATAGAGAGAACCAACTCAAAATATACTCATGATAAATATTTATGAACTCTAGCCTAAGTGCCAACACGGTATGCACGCTGTCACTTTCACACATGTGGGGAGAGCAGAGATCTATTGAAGCACTTGATTATTTATGTAAAATCTGGCCTAAGTGCCACCACGGTATGCACGCTTTCACTTTCACACACGTGGGGAGAGCCGAAGATCTATTAAAGCACTTGAGTAGCAGAGTAGGTCTACTTGATTACAAAGATCGTGATCACAATATGATCACGCATAGAGAGAGATGAACACATAGCTACCGGTAGAGCCCTTAGCCTCGAGGAAGAACTACTCCCTCCTCATCATGGGAATCAGCAACGACGATGGAGATGGTAGTGGAGATCAATGGATATGGCTCCAGGGGCAATTCCCCGTCCTGACAGGGTGCCGGAACAGAGACTTATGTATCCTAAATCTCCCCTTTGGTGGCGGCGGCACTACAAAACTTTTCGTGGGTGTATGATTCATGATCTAGGGTTTTCTCCCCGGGGGCTTCTTATAGGCGAAGGGGCAAGACGAGGAGGTAGCCAGGGGGCCACACCCCCTGGTGGCATGTCTAGGGTGGGCCCGCGCCACCCTAGGGTGTGCCCACCTTGGTGCTCTACTCCATCTCTTCTTTGATTTTCCGTATCGTTCAGTGAAAAATATGAGGATTGTCTTTTGTCCCATCCAATTCCGAAAATATTCCTTTTTTAGCTTTTCCAAAACAGCAGAAAACAGGCAACTGGCACTGTGGCATCTTGTCAATAGGTTAGTTCCAGAAAGTGTATAAAAATACCTCAAAGTGTATTCAAAACATAAAACAAATGATATAAAACAAGCATGGAACATCAAAAATTATAGATACGTTTTCGACGTAACAAGCATCTGCAAGCTTAACTCATGCTCATCCTCGAGTAGGTAAGTGAGAAAAATAATAATTTTTGAGGTGACATGCACCATCAAAATCAAGATTAAACCATTTGCAAGCATTGAAAGCTGGGATCAAATAACTCTAAACATGAGCATGAAAGATGAAGTTCTAACAATAAGACAAAGTAACCATGCATGCAGCATGAAAGGTTACAAACAAAGATCATGAATAACAATGCATTGAAAGTCATTTGTTTGTTTCACATATATAAAACATAGCATAGTGGCATTCAGATTGTCCCTCATGGAGTAGAAAAACATAAATGCATAGGACACCTTCAAAGTTCATAAGGGTGACTAGATACAAATAGTTCAAGAACAAGAAATATCAATAATATGAATCAATCAATAATTTTTGGGACAATGCACACATAACTAAGAATGACAGCTATGCTCTCTTAATTGGTGCCTAAGGATAGAAGGTGGAGACTCAATATAATAGTGGAAGAAATGCCCTTCATAAAAGGGAACCAGGGATTTCAAGTCTCATAAAGAGCTTCCAAAAATTATGGTACTTGTTAGATTTCAGCTCACATTGCCCCTATCATAAGCATCTTGAAGTTACTAAGGTTAAAGTGAACAAAGTATAAAGTATATGCTTGACAAAGTATAAGTTGGCAATCTCATGTCCCTTGAGTACGAGGGCCACTCCTCATGCTACTCAACTTTAGTTACCAGTAAGTTCTTGTCATAGTAAGTACATGTGTATCGTAGAGAACCGCCAACGGGGTACCCCTTGCACATGATACAGGAGCTATCCCATATAAAAATGACAAGGCAAGCAGACAATGAGCATCTCAGCAATCTTCTTATTTACCATGGAAAAATGGTGCTTTTTTATCTTCTTTCCTCTTTTTTGTCTTTTTCTCTTTTTTCTATCTCTCTTTTTTATAAGAAGAATGCTTCATAGATTGCTAACTATGGTGATGCTGCAAGTTTCAACCATGATTAGGCATGGCTTAGGCTAGCGGTCCAGACGTTTCTCTAACACATATACATAACTCCATGGACATACAAGCTTCCCTATCATTTCACACCGACGACATCCATAAACAAAAGAGCATGATATCAACTGGGTAGATATTTACAAGTGTTGAAAGCGTTCTCCGTGCAGCATGGTTCTGCTAATTCCAACGTATAAGTGCAAGCTGATACGTCAGAAAAGTATCTATAATTTTTCATGTTACATGCTTGTTTAGTATCTACTTTGCTTTGCTTTGTCTACACTTTGAGGTGTTTTTATATGTTTTCTGTTACTAACCTATTAACAAGATTCCACATTGCCACTTTCCTGTTTTCTTCTGTTTTTGGTTCCAGAAAGGTAGAAAATCAATATTCTCGGAATTGGACGGGACAAAAGACAGTCAATATTTTACCGTGGGGAACACGGAGCCAGAGTACGAGACGGAGGGGAGGCACCAGGGGGCCACACCCCCTGGCGGCGCGGGCTAGGGCTAGCCGCGCCTGGGGGGTGTGACCACCCTGGCCGCCCCCTGCCTCGCCTCTTCGCCTATAAAGACCCCCCAATGCAGAAACCCTAAGGACAGGATCAATATTCCACGAAACCGTCTGTAGCCGCGACCACTATCGTCCCTATATTAGGGGATCTTAAGCTCTTACCGGCACCCTGTCGGAGGGGAGATCATCCCGGAGGCCTTCTTCTTCATCATGCCAGCCTCCGGTATGAAGTGTAAGTAGTTCCACCTTGGACTACGGGTCCATCTAGTAGCTAGATGGTTGTATCTCCTCCTTTGTGCTACCATGTTTAGATCTTGTGAGCTCCGTTCATGATCTAGATCATCTATTTGTAATCATGCATGTTGTGTTTGCGGGGATCCGATGGCTATTGAGTTATTATGTCAAATTGATTAATGGTTTTGTCTTATTGATTTTATCATGTCAGTGTTGTTTGTGATCTTGCATGATCTCCGTTTCTAGTAGCTACCTTGGCCAAGTAGATGCTAGTGACTCCAAGAGGGTGTATTTATGCTAGATAGTGGGTTCATGCCCCTATTTAATCTAAGGGAACTGATAGAAATCTCTAAGGTTGTAGATGTGTTGTTGCTACTAGGGAGAAAACAACGGTCTCTTGTTCATGGAACAAGTGGATTATTTACCTTACACACTTTGCTTAAAGCAGTTATCTGTTGCTTGCAACTTAATACTGGAGGGGGTTCGGATGATAACCTGAAGGTGGATTTCTAGTCATAGATGCAGTTGGATGGCGGTCTATGTATCTTGTTGTATTGCCCAATCGAACTCATAGGATCATGAATGTCTAGTATTGCATTGTTATGCCTTGCTCAGTCCTGTCAATTGCCCTGCTGTAATTTGTTTACCCAACATTCCATGTTTGTTTATCTTATGGAGAACACCTATAGTGAACTATGGACCCCGGTCCAATCTTTACCATTGATACATCTTCCACTGTTACTATTTAATTTATGCAAAACAATATTACCTTCCATACCATACAGTTAATCCATTGTTATAGCAACCGGTGAGATTGACAACCTCACTGTTCATTGGGCAAAGTCTTGAGTATATGTTGTGGAGGTCTCCAAGTTTCTAGCAACACCTTTGATTTGTTTCCTTACTCCTAATGGTTCTATAACCTCGGTTTCTTACTGAGGGAAGACATGCTGCTGTGCTCATCACACCTTGCTCTTGGGGTCTCCCAACAAAGCGCTACTACGCGCCATCACAAGCATATACAACATAGATGACAAAATGGTTCAAGTTTATGATGGGAAAGAATAACAAAGTGTGCCATCAAGTTTGTGAGAGCTTTAATCACTAACTTTCACATAACAAAGTGACTTTTTAATTGGAAGGTAGACAAAACAAGAATATACATGGAATGGTGTAACACACCATCCATAGAAATTTATAGTGTACACTTTGGAATAACTTGGTTTCTTGGGAGTTGGATGCATGATTAGAGCTTACTCAATACAAGTGGAGGCTAGCAAAAGACTGGGAGCGACCAACTAAGAGAGCAATAATGGCCATAATCATACAGAGCGACAAAACATTACTAATCAAAGCATAAAGTGATACCAAGAGTCAAAAACTAAATGATCATAGAGGCTAAGGTGACTGGTTCATAGTCATAACATGGTGTGAGCATGTGCCAAGTCAACCCAAACAAAGCATCAAAGGAGAATACCATAATATTATGCTTTTGTATGCTAAAACAATGCAGGATTCTTTCAAGGCACAATAAGGAATCTCAATTGTTTGGAACAAGTCATGCTACATCAATAATCACTAAGCATAAGGTCAAAACAACATCTAGCATGACATGGTAAAGTCTAAGCCATAGTCAAAACAAGCTCCCTTTTGTACCACTATAAGCAAGAAACTTTCTACTCCTTTCCAACACCAATCAACTTATTTGAAACAACTCACAAAGATAATAATCAATAAAGATCAGTGGGATTGTCTCACAAATCCACAAAGAAGAACTAAAAAGTTGTAAGCTGAAAGCACAAGAAAACTAAGGCTAAACACAGTGCTACCAAAAGAGAACACTCACTAAACAATAACAACGAAAACTAGAGTGTTCTAGGCAATGAAAACAGAGTGTGTCTCTCTCCAAAATAAAACTAGAGTGGGATCCAACCAACTTATTGCACAAAACCAAGCAAAATAAAACTAAAAACATAAACTAAGACGCTCCAAGAACAACACAATAGTGCATGAAACAATAAAAATAAAGTGTTAAGAAAGAGACCTGAGATTTTATTGATGAAGAAGGGGGTGCCTTGGGCATCTACAAGCTTTGACGCTTGTACCTCTTGAATATTTCTTAGAGTGACACAAGGTTGCATCCCCAAGCTTGAGCTTCTGTCCATTCTTCATCTCATTACAGCATTCTTCCCTTACACCTAAAAATTTTCCTTTATACAAAACTTCACACAATCTTCATTAGCAACATTAGTGCATTCAAAAGATAATAAACCTTTGGGTTTAGTTTTAAAACATAAAAACTTTCATTAAAAACATAATATACTGTAGCAATTCCCTCAAAAAATTCAATTTACCCAAGAGAACTCAAAAGGAAATCAATAAAGAGGCAAATGCAAATAATGGCAGAAATCTGTCAAAACAGACCAGCAGGTAAAACTGATTTTTTCGAAGACCTTATGTTGCTCAAATAAAAAAGTGTTGATCTAACGGAAGTTATCTAACAACCTGGGGGATTTATTCAGAAAATTACAGCTCAATCCGACATACAGAGATTTTTCAAGAATTTTTACAGTGATTCACAAAAATCTGTTTCGGGATAGTAACTTCCCCAAATCTTACTTCTCTCTCATTAGAGGTTATTATTAGCACAAAAATCAAACAAATAAGGATAAGGATAGGTTATTACAGAGGTAATAACTTCCAAGACTCTATAGAACAATTGGGTTATCTCCCAAGAAGTACTTTTCTTTAACGCCTTTAAGTTAGGCTTGATAGTTCGAGAAGATGCTCACATAAGAAATATGAATTTAAGTAAAAGAGAGAATTAAGAATCAAATTGAAAACACATTTAAGTATAACTCACTTCCTATGCTTAGGAATCTTGTAAAGAAACAAGTCATGAAAGCACAAAGCAACAAGCATAGGAAAGCAAAACAAGTGCAACTTCATAATTTTCAACATAAAGAGGGGAAACTTAATATTGTTGAGATATATAAAACCATGTTTCCCTCTCTCATAATAAATTTCAGTAGCAAATGAATAAAATTAACAATATAACTATCACATAAAACATTCTTATCATGAGCCACATGCATAAAATAATTATTACTCTCCACATAAGCATAGTCATTCTTATTAGTTGTAGTAGGATAAAATTCAACAAAATAGCTATATTTTTTTGAGAATAGCTATCATTATTATTGTCATCACCATAATCATCAAATATAGGAGGAATATTGTAATCATAACTAACTTTCTCCTGAATAATAGGTGGACTAAAAATATCATATTCATCATTGCAATCATCATACATTGGAGGTTTGGTATCATCATAAGCAATAGAATAGATATGTTGCAAAGCTGGGGAAGTAAAAAGATCATTTTCATCAAAACTAACTTCCCTAAGCTTAGACATTTCCGTAGCATTAGTAACAATGGTGTTCAAAAAATTCATACTAATAACATTGCAATTAGCATGCAAATAAAGTTCCATGGGTTTTTAAATTTTCTCTTCAAACACTTCATGTCCTAACTCAACATAAATACTATAAAGCTCTCTAATTTTGTTGTTGTTTTACATTAAGCCTAACCAGTGAAACAAGAAACAAAAAGACAAAATTGTGGAATCTAAAGGAAATAACTTCAAGAACTCACACCGGAGGATGTCTGCGCACTTCTATTCTTGTAGAAAGTTGTTCGGCCTCCAAGTGCAGAGGTTTGTAGAAAAGAAGCAAGTTTCCCTTAAGTGGATTACCCAAGTTTTATCGAACTCAGAGAGGAAGTGGTCTAAGGTATCCCTCTCAAGCAACCCTACAATCAAGATACAAGAAGTCTATTGTGTCCCCAACACACCCAATACACTTGTCAGGTGTATAGGTGCACTAGTTCGGCGAAGAGATAGTGAAATAAAAGTGGTATCGATGATTATAAGTGGTAATGGTGCCAGAAAAGAGCTTGGCGGGGAGGAAGAAACTAAAGGCAATCTAAAACAAAGATGAAAACAAGCAAACATGCAACAGATCTAGTTGTAAACGGTGTTTCAATGTTTAGAAACAAGGCTTAGGGATCATACTTTCACAAGTGAACACTCTCTCATATAAATATATTCTCTTCATGATGCTACCTTGAACTACTCTCCGGTTGGACACTCTAATCCATGGTAGGGCTATAACAGCACACCTCAAAGTCCGCCTTCCCATCTAGATAACCCCACACTGTCACCTTGAGCACTAGATGGTTCCAACAAACACCACAATTTCATAGAGACAACCAACTCAAAATATACTCATGATAAATATTTATGAACTCTAGCCTAAGTGCCACCACAGTATGCACGCTATCACTTTCACACACGTGGGGAGAGCAGAGATCTATTGAAGCACTTGAATATTTATGTAAAATCTAGCCTAAGTGCCACCACGGTATGCACGCTGTCACTTTTACACACATGGGGAGAGTCGGAGATCTATTGAAGCACTTGAGTAGCACAGTAGATCTACTTGATTACAAATATGATGATCATAATATGATCATGCATAGACAGAGAGATGAACACATAGCTACTGGTAGAGCCAATAGCCTCTAGGAAGAACTACTCCCTCCTCATCATGGGAATCAGCAATGGCGATGGAGATGGTGGTGGAGATCGATGGAGATGGCTTCGGGGGCAATTCTCGTCCTGGTAGGGTGCCGGAACAAAGACTTCTGTCCCCCGAATCTCCCCTTCGGTGGTGGCGGCGCTGCGAAACTTTTCGTGGGTGTATGATTTATGACCTAGGGTGTTCTCCCCGTGGGCTTATTATAGGCGAAGGAGGAAGGCGAGGAGGCAGCCAGGGGGCCACACCCCCTAGTGGCGCGACCAGGGTGGGCCCACGCCACCCTAGGATGTACCCACCCTGGTGCCCTACTCCGTCTCTGCTTAGATGTTCTGTATCGTTCAGGGATAAATATGAAGATTGGCTTTTGTCCCATCCAATTCCGAGAATATTCATTTTTTAGCTTTTCTGAAACCAAAAACAGTAGAACATAGGCAACTGGCACTGTGGCATCTTGTCAATATATTAGTTCCAGAAAGTGTATAAAAAACCTCAAAGTGTAGACAAAACATTAGACAAATGATATAAAACAAGCATGGAACATAAAAAATTATAGATACGTTTTCGACGTATCATAGGCCGTCTCCCTGTCAGTTGCTTGTAGGTTAAGGCTGACATGGGCTCTACAAAGGAAGACTTCCACTATTGATAGTTGTAATCGCCATAATGTCAATAATGTAAGTTTTGTACTCGTTATTTTCTAGATGTTGTAATGATACTCGTCGGTTATGCTCATGGCTCACTGATCATGGGAAAATGAATTGCAGGCATAACGGGGATTCTCAGACCTTAAATCCGGGGTCCCACGGGCTTGGTATCAGAGCCATTCTGACTATAGGAGACCTTAGTTAGCATGGACGTTAGACAGGACAACCCCTATTTCCGAAAACACCGGCTTTCGAAAACTACTTTCTCAACCACTTTTCGAAAGACTTCTTATCTTATCTTCTGTGATTTCAACTAATTGAAAATGGCTTACTCTATCTCTTGTCTACTTTCAAATGTGTTGTTTTCAAAAAAATATCCGATTTGGAGACTATGAAGAGGGAGATCCCGAAATGAAGAGACACCAATACAAGAAAACGAAAGGAGCCACAAACAATGAAAGACGCTACAAGATCGCCCTACCAACGGAGTCCTTCATCGCCTCAAAAGGATCATGAACGACATCAATGACCCCAGATGGCAAGACCGAGGTAAAGACCCTCATGGTCAATACCTAGGACCAATATCTCCAGTATAGGATTCCCTTTATGGCGCGTAGTCACTCCTTAGTACCTATGGTACACCTTGTTTGCTTGCCATGTTCTTGTATGATGCTTGGAATGTGTTGATTGTCTGCCTCGGATCATCCGATCCTAAAGCTTTGACCACCTTAATGGTGTGTCCCGACACCAACACCCCCTCATCCCATAAACTGAAACCTCTCCTCAGCAAGATGTCCACATAAGGAAACCTTCGACAACCCCTATTCGTGCATTAGTTCTAACCGCCCCCAAAGGCACGAAGATCCTATCCAACCCTATGCCGAACCAACGGGAAGTCCCCGCCATAAACCAAATACCCCAAAAATACTGAAGATAAGGATGCCCGAAGACAATGAGTCCACTCCATCAACAAACCAAAACAACACAGAGAATTCAAGTTATGATAACTTCATTGAAACTAAAATGCATCCACCCCATCCGAAGACAAGAAGAAATGTCACTAACGGCTCAACCTACCCAGAATTAACCCTTTCGGGTCGATAGGTAACCACCATACCAGGGTAGTTGCAAGAAGGCGTCACTCAAAGACCTCAACTCAAGTGTCGCGCCAAGGCTCCAAGACAAAGGATCTACCCCAGCCTCGACGACCCCAAGAAAAGCTCTAAGGTGGAAAGACTGCGTCTTTCCACTCAATTCCACAAGATTAACTACTAGAAGATACCTCAAGGAGATACCCAACCCAAGGACCGGCTTCAAGCATCACTGCGAGATAACCTTCGGAAGTATGCCCGATCCTACCAATACCCGCTACACTCAGAATTAAGACGACAAGACTACCCGACGCCGCCAATACTACTATCTAAAGGGTAGAAAGCAACCCAAGGAATCGAGATTCTGTGAATATGTTGCGAAGCCCCTTCTGTGCTCTCTCCGCTAAAGACCCACGTTAAGTACCTCCAAACACCGAGACGGAAAAACGAAGAGCTATCCTTCTACGAGTATCAACCCATCTTCTCGTCACCACCCCCGAAAGATACACTCATCGAAGCAGCCACAGGAGAAGGCACGACTCTCACTTTCACTACTTAAGAGCTAAATATCCCTCATACCCCTAAGGAACTGAAGTAGCCGAAGTTAGTACACCCACCCAAGAACGGCGACAAGATTCAAGCCATACCCTTGGAGTAGTATTTATCACCCTGCAACTCACCCTTCTGGCAGAGGGTAGAGTTATGTATCGTCCGAGAACCTGTCTTGCAAAACCCTCAGTCCCCCGACAACTGGCAGCACATACCGGGTTAGTAATGCTTAAGTACCCTCGCCATTGGCCACCACAAATAGGCTAAATTCTAGAGAAACTTTGTTTGATGATATGCTAGTATGATGCCACTCTTTACGTGTTTTACCCATGACGTTGCATCAGACTCAACCCGGAATGACCTCCTCCTATGAGACCGCCTATCTAGCCCATCAATCTCAAACGGCATCCTCAAACCTATCGAACCCCCTAACTAGCCCAGAACTAACTACTAGGAAGCCAGTTAAATGCCCTCCCCACTACGACTACTACCCCAAGAAGTGGTATCGGCGTCTCTCATGAAGCGTCTTATACAAGGTCGACTGAAGATAACCACCCCGGACAAATAGTGCAGCGCCCCTCTAGCATCAACCTACGATTCCAATAAAGAAGATTTGTGACTTCATCAAGCACTCCTAGTCTTGCTCTAAGGGGTAAATTCTGCGTCTTTCCCGCCCAAAACCCAATAAAACCCTGAAGTCGAACCCTAGTCACGGTTAGGTGATAACCACCTTCTAAACCAGAGTCATGGACCCCACCTAAAGGATAACAATCGCTACTTCTCTAGAATCAGAAGATACTTTGGGTAAGTCCTCCATCAGCAAGTCGAACCGTCCACCCCGGTGTACCAAGACCATGAACACAGAAAAGCTGACTATCGCGGTAAAGGATTTAAGAAGGCTCAACATGTCGTCTCGCCTCAAGAAGGAAGGACCCTGTCGATGTTAAACCTACCTAGAATCGTCCTAAGGGGAAAAGACTTCATCTTTTCCACTCGCTAAATCTAAACCGACCAATCTGAAGCCACTCAGCTTCTAGCCGTAGCTAACCACGCCTGTTCATTGTAAAACCTTTAGCATCTAATATTTTTCCACCGCTAAAATAATTGAGCGGATGTTATTACCCAACCCTACTCCTCCAGAATCTCAGGACGAGATTCTTTTAAGGGGGAAAGGTCTGTAACTCCCCAATTTCAGCAACTATGAATTGTTGTCAAAAAGGCAAAAATCAGGGGGAACAAAAAAATCTTGTTACATGTTTTAAATAATTGCTTACTTGTTTACTTGTGTTCATGCAACTCATTGTGTATTAGGTGATATACTTCTTATCTCAACACTAGTTGACAAAACCTATTTTACAAAAGAGATGTCTTGGCTCATATTTCATATTCTCAAATTTTTTGGCACTTCAAACTTGATTCAAGATGATACAACAAATTATTTGGCACTTCTAACTTGATACAACAAATTAATTTATTAGTTATATTAATAAAACTATTGAGACCTAGATATAATCTCCTTATGTTTTCAAGACAGAACTTCAACTACTCTTATCTCTAGGTTTTTCCAAAACTTTCATAAAACCTTTTCATTCTAATCTTGGTAGAAATACCAAGAGGTCCTTATATTAATTCAAAATCACAATACCTTCAAAACACCCATGCTTCCACCTACTCCAACCTATGTGCATTATTGAAAATGTACTTGAACCCTATTGTAGTACATCATTAGTAATACAAAATCCCACTATTGACATTGGATAAGCCATTCTGGCTCACACTCATCCATGATGGTTTTGTAGTCAAGATAATAATCTTTTCCGCAAATCTTATCATCTTGCCCACTTTGGCAGAATCTCAAATCCATATGCCACCTCCCCTTAACAACTCTTTGAATTGTTATGATCTACTAAACATGGTATATCAATACATACTTCACTTGTTTCCATTGGAACCTTGTGCATCTTAAACCCACATGGTTTATGAGGCATCATGACTCATTTGTTATGGAAGCCTTGTTTTTAACAAAGTTTGACATCACTTCTAGACCACCACAAATAAAACCAATCCTAAATATTGGCACCATTCTCATATATATAACCTTTTCTATCTATCCATATATACCTTGTACCTAGATGAGCTCTAATCTCCCTAATCCAACCATGTTTAGAGGGCATAAAACTATTAATGCCCTAGATCCTCTAATCTTTGTCTTCCTCCAAAATCCATATGGTTTTGCAATACCAAAGGTTGGTTATGATATATAATTCAAGTTGAAATCATCCACCTTGGATATAAACCCTTGCCAAATAATTCCCATAATTAATTGGAGTCTAAAACCATTTAAATTCCTTTAATTGCAAAATCCTAAAAACCTTCTTAATAAGGACAAGTTTGTTTTTCTCGAAACTACCTTACCAAATCAAGGCACATTTGATGCCTATATATCATATCATATATTCTCATCTAAACAATAAATAATTTTGAGACGCTTTATTATTTTTTTCCCTTTTCTTAAATGACAGAAATGGAAAATTAATGATTACAAATAATTTTACTCCTCAATAAATCTTGGGAAAATTATACTAAGTGTGTATTCATATTTAGGACCTTCCAATACCAAAAACATATTTTTTCCAATTCAAAATTTCCAAATGATTTCAATAAAATAGTTTCTGTACTATTTGAATAATTGATAAAATGATGATCTAATTTTTTTTAGAAAATTCCCAAATAAATACTGGGAATCTATCTTGACCATACCCATCTATCCAAGCCCTTATCCCATCTTGAAAGGACCAAAAACCAAGAGTCTCTGTATAAACCCTTGACACTCTCTTAAATGTTTCCCTCTTGCATACTAGGCAAAATCCACAAATCTGCCAATTTGGCTAAGTCTGGAATCTTTATCTAGAATCAAACTTTGGAACTCCACCTACTCCAACCTATGTGCATTATTGAAAATTTACTTGAACCCTATTGTAGTACATCATTAGTACTACCAAATCCCACTCTTGCCCTTGGCTAATGTAACATCCCAAAAATATTAATCAAGGTTATAAATTCCAATCACCCAAAATTAGGGTTAACAAAAACTTTTGTGAATTAAAAATCTATATGAATGCATGTGTATATGTGATGAATGCATGAATGATTGAATGGACCTGTGTAATTGTTGTGAATAGAAAGAAATGGTTTAAAGATGAAAACAACATCATCTAAATCATTTCCAAGCAGAATCAAATCATTAGAAATTCAAAAACAAACAAAATAAGCAAATGGTCATTTTTGCCAATCTTGCTCACTAGACCACTTTGAGTTCTTCTAGTCCAAGATTTCTAAGAGAAACAAATACAATTCTTTTCACCCCTTGCTAGATAAAGTGAAAGTGAACCCAAGCCCACCTTGCAAACCCATATAAACATTTGGCAACCCTATTCAAATAACAATTCAAAATTGAATCTAGTTCATATGGTAAGATCACCATTTCTCAAAACCCAACCAAACCAGTGCATCTTGACAAATCCAATCAACCAGAGACTACCTAGTATGTGAACATTGCACCCATCAAGTTTCAACCAAAAATTCAAATATGAAATTCTTTCAGCCATTTCATCAGACACTTGGAGACAGAAACCAAATTTGGCCAAACGTCACTGTTTTGAGAAGTAATTTGGCCAAACCTTATTCACCATTGATCACCCTTGTCTCCCCCAGTGCCAACCAGTGCATTGAACCAACCTAGCCCCTACCCAATGCAGCATGTCGTGCATGCCCGAGCCAACCCCGGCCAGCCGACCATGGCTAGCTAGCAGGAGCAAGCGTCGCGCCTAGCCACCGTGTCCAGGAAGCATGCCACTGTCCACCGCCACCATCTGTCCAGCCCTCGACCCTTGCCAAGCTATGGACCACCGAGAACACGCATGCCCATTTTGTCTCTGCCATGGCTAGAGCGTGCCAGCTCACCGCGCTCGACACGCTCGCACCGACCATGCCTCGCCTTCGTCGCCCGTGCATGTGATCACCACCGTCCCAGGAACCTCCAAGACATCCCTGTTCATCGCCGCGCGACCCGTAGCCACTATGTGTCATCAACACCGCTATCGGTGCCGCTCAGAGCACCAACGTGTTCTGACCAAACCGCACCGACCCATGCCGCGCCATTACCTCCTTGAGCACCGCCAAGGAACCGCGCACCGTCCCCTACCGTCAGCCATGCCCGTAGCTCGCTGGACACCGAACCCGACGAGCTCTGCCCGCACCCTTCGGTTCCCTCATCGCAGTATAAATAGAGGCCTTCCTCATTCGTTTTCTTCACACCATCTCACTCCCCACCTCTCACTGATGCTTCCCACTTGTTCCCAGAGCAAGGCGAGCGCAGCATCGCCGGAATTTCGCTGGAGTCTGCCGCTGCTAGAGGAGAAGGGCACCGTCGATTGCAGCCACCCCAGGAGGATCCACCAGTACCAGGAGAACCACCGTCATCGACTTCGTCGTTCGCCCCCATCGCCGACCATCGCCTGAGCCGCGGTGATCCGCCACAGACCCCCACTAGTCGCTCTAGGGTTCGAGCCCGTCGTGTTCAGTTCGACGAGGACGATGTCGGTGACCGTTGATCCTCGATCTGATCCTATGGTCGTAGTTAGCCTGTACCCCTTTGCACCCCCTGTCTCACTGACGCTTGGGGACAACCACTTAACCAGCCCGCGCGCATGCTGTGTGTAGTGGTCCGATCCAGTTAGAATTCCCGAGTGACCCAGTTAGTTTGAATTTAGATTTATCTATTTAGTTTCAAACATGGTTCTCATAATAGATTCAAAATTCAATTTAGAGAGATTCACCGAACCAAATTGCATGAAACCAATTTTTTTAGAAAGTTATGGAAATTTTTAATCCAAGCCCGTCGGATTCAAACCATTTGGAATTATAGATCACCTATAGTAAAAATAACAAGGCAGAGACTTCAACCATAAATTCTTTTGAGTTGATTCCAACTCTCAAAAATCACATTTTATAGGACCTTTCTGAATATATAAAAATATCTAGGTTTACTTGCAGTAATAATGGACAAGAAATAAAAGAATGCCCCATAGGCATTTCTAGTCACTTTAATTAATTAAAATAAAAAGGTTAAACCTTATTAAATTGTGACACCACTTTAAATCACTTTCCCAAGTACTGAAATATGTGGTGATGACATGTGTCAACATGATTCCATGTTTTAATCGGAGAATATTAAATCTTAAGTAGTTTTTCAATGAGTAGAAATTACTTTTCTAAAATAAAATAAATGAAACTATTGCCTTCATCCTTGTGATGATTGTGATGATGCTAGATCATCCAGTGTAAACCCTTGTGTGCCAAATAGAAGTAGTTAAGTATTGTTTGTGATTGTGCACTTCGTATTTATTTATAGATGCTAGTACCTACCAAGGATACGAAGAGGAAGGAGAATACTACGAGGAAGAAGCCGAGGAGAACTTCAACCACTACACTGCACAAGGCAAGCTTCACAAAACAAGTTAACTTTGCAAGTTACACTTGCATGATGACTATGCAAACTAGATGCCTTAGGCATATGTGATTATACCCCCTTTCTATCACACCAAATCCAAGTTTTACTTGCAAGCTTGATTCTTTTATCTCTTTATCAAAGCTCCTTAGTTGTGTTTACTTACTGATTGTGAAGTCTTGGAAAGATATTAAAGGTAGCATAAAGAGCATAAAACTTGGCCTAAGTTAGGTAGATCTTGATGTCATCCTAATGCATGAGATTGGATTTAGATAAGTTACACCTGATTATCACCCTTCATTAGTGATTACCCCCAAATTTAGTGGTTAGTGATAAGCGTAAAACTTGATCACTTTAGATGGGAATACTTGGTGAAAATGATTATGAAAACCTTAGAATGATGAGTCATTCTAATGAAATGTTTTGACATGTGTTATTGAACACAAGGTGATTTTGATGATGAAAATGTTGAGGCATGAGCCTTAACCCTTTATAAAACTGATGGTTGTCTGGATGCGACACCATTCCAATTTTACTGTACAACCACAATACCCGAAATTGGGTAGGGCTTGACTGGAAGTTTATATACCTTAGTATGGGTTACCTTGCGGCTGAGGTTTGAGCTGAGGCTACCTCGTGATGATTGTCCACCTGTGCAGTTCCCAAGGAGAGGTGCCAATGCTAGGGTGTGTGATTGAAAGGTAAGGATTGATTATCCGCATACTGAGTATGGCGAATTCAGGATTGTTCCTGACGGATATATCAAATACTGTGGTGAAAGTGTACCACCTCTGTAGAGTGTCAAACTATTCGAATAGCCGCATCCACAGTTATGGACAGTTGGAGTGGCCATATTGTTATGTCATCAGATGTTTCCAAAATTATTCGTAAAATGAATCATGACTTTGAATTGACCACAACAGGGTTATGAACATGAAAGCTAAGTTTCCACTAGGGTGTTATAAAACCTTAAACTAGTTTTATTTACTTCTGAACTCAGCTAGAGGTAAACCTGGCTTTTTGCAAAACAACCTGGATCTTAGTATTCCTACTTGGAACCACTTTACTTGTTATTGATAGTTTGCGAGTACTTAAATAGTACTCATGGCTTTGTCCCTGCTATTCCCGTGGCCATACTATGAAGAGGACTATCAGGAAGAGGGACTGCAGGAAGGTTACGACAACTAGGATCATCTCCCATCGTCAGTATTGCCTATGACCATGAAGATGGATCCTCGCCCATGCTACCGTTATTATATTATTTCGCTGTGTTGATTGTACTCGGACTCGATCATGAGATCCTTTATTTGTAAGACATTATTATGGTTTGTAATGGATGATGAACTATGATACCAATTTGTTATATCTCGCAAAAATTGTAATCCTGGGATTGCGATGTATGGCATAATAGGCATCTGGGATTAAAAATCCGGGTGTTGACAGCTAAGCCATTCTGGCTCACACTCATCCATGATGGTTTTCTAGTTAAGATAATAATCTTTTCCACAAATCTTATCATCTTGCCCACTTTGGCTGAAGCTCACATCCATATGCCACCTACCCTTGAAAAACTCTTTGCATTGTTATGATCTACTAAACATGGTATATCAATACATACTTCACTTGTTTCCATTGGAACCTTGTGCATCTTAAACCCACATGGTTTATGAGGCATCATGACCCATCTGTTATGGCAGCCTTGTTTTCAACAAAGTTTTCCATTACTTCTAGACCACCACAAATAAAACCAATCCTAAATCTTGGCACAATTCTCATCTATATAACCTTGTCTATCTATCCATATATACCTTGTACCTAGGTGAGCCCTGAGATCCCTAATCCAACCATGTTTAGAGGGCATAAAACTATTAATGCCCTAGATCCTCTAATCTTTGTCTTCCTCCAAAATCCATATGTTTTTACAATACCCACGGTTGGTTATGATATATAATTCAAGTTGAAATCATCCACCTTGGATATAAACCCTTGCCAAATAATTCCCATAATTATTTGGAGCCTAAAACTATTTAAATTCCTTTAATTGCAAAATCCTAAAAACCTTCTTAATAAGGACAAGTTTTTTTCTTGAAACTATCTTACCAAATCAAGGCACATTTGATGCCTATATATCATATCATATCTTCTAATCTAAAAAATAAATAATTTTGAGATGCTTTATTGTTTCTTTTTTCCCTTTTTCGTAAATGGCAAAAATGGAGAAATAATGATTACAAATACTTTTACTCCTCAATAAATCTTGGGAAATTCTAATAAGTGTGTATTCATATTTAGGACCTTCCCATACCAAAAACAAACTTTTTCCAATTCAAAATTTCCAAATGATTTCAATAAAATAGTTTTAGCACTATTTAAATAATTGATAAAATGATGATCTAAAATATTTTGAAAATTTCCAAATAAATACTTGGAATCTATCTTGAACATACCCATCTATCCAAGACCTTATCCCATCTTGAAAGGACCAAAAACCAGGAGTCTCTTCATAGTCACACATTATGTCCATTTTGATCATTCCACCAAGAACCATTATCAAACCACATCCAAATTCCTCCAAACTTGTCAAGCACCCCTCCTTAGCAGCACACACACCCCTCTTGTCGACCAGCCACTGTAGCATATCACTGTAGCATGGCCCACCTTTGTCTCTAGTGCTTTTTCATGAAGGGAACACAAGGCTATGCCTTTTCTAGTCATTAAAACCCTTGCACCTGCTGCCATCACATCCTCTCTCCCTAGACACAAGAAAGAGCCTACCATCCCTCTCTCCACCACCCATAATACCCAACCAGCAAGCTCCAACTCCCCCTCAAGCTCCTCCATGGACTAGATCACCCATTGAACCCCTCTCAATGGTTTATAAGGCCAGAGGACCTCCCATCTCGCCTCTGCCCCTCATTTCACTATCCCACATCTCACCAACCACCCCCAGACTACACTCCCCATCCTTTGTCCTCCCTCGCCATGAAAAGTGAGAAACCTATCCTCTAGGTCCATCACAGAGAAACCCACCGTACGGAGGTTGTACTGCCCCTTCTCCTCTTATATTGCCTTGTCGTGATCCCCTGGTCAATCCGCATCTAACCCCCTCCCTATTTTTGACATGCATGCGTCCCTAGGAGGAGCTCCGACGAGCTCCCGAACAAGCACCGTCGTTGTCTTAGCGCGAGCCCAATCCTGGGGTCGGAACCACCCTTGCTGACCTTCCCAGAGATCTCCGCCGAGTTTCTTAGAAAATGGTGGCCTCCCCTACTTCCAGTGCCCCTAGAGTGATACCCGTCCATCACTGGAGCAAGTCCGCCGGCGCAGATGCTCTCTGTGCCCTCTGACCTTGAACACCCCCTTTGCCGCCCATCCCTGGAACCGCCATCGACCGCCGCAACTCCCTACGCCCTCGCCGACCTCTTCCCACACCTCAGGTGAGCTCCCCGAAGCCCCGTTGACCAAATTAGGGTTCCACCCGCTGTTCCTCGTGACGAGAGGAGGAAGACGATGGGGAGCCATCAATCTCCTCTCGGGCGGACGACCCAGATGGGTCAGTACCGTTTCGGCCGCCTCTAGAGGCTGATGGGTGGGCCCGCTCTATGGCTATTTGGATGGTTCCCCTCCCGCACACGATCCATCCATGTGGGCTAGAATCCCGTCGCACATCCCACTCTGCCATAGATTCGGCCCGCACTGGTCGCTCCCCCTTTTCTTTTCTAATATTCTAAATCTTCTAGAATAGCTATTAAGATTAAATGCAAATAAAAATGGAAAATGGGGTAATCTAACCAGATATATATTATACGAGGTTTATGTGTGTTTTTTCAAACATGCAGACAATTTACTTGGCCCAAATAATAACTAGGGTTTTGTTAGGAATTAAAGTACCAAGAAGTATCTAAAAAGTTCAATAAATCTCTCAGTGAGCTCCTTAGCTTCAAATGAGATGGAACAAGTTTTTATAGGTAGATATTCCTGGTACCTACCACCTAACCTTGGCCTCAGGTCAATTAGAGCCCTGAACCCAGAATAGAAAAAATAACAAAAACACACCATTTTTGTATTTAGGAATTTCTCAGGGTCAAACCAAAATAGGTATTGACCTAATTCCAACTCCCAGCACCATTGAATACCTATACCCTTCAAACCCTAGGATATGATAATTTATTGAGCAGGGGTTGATTTATTAGGAGTTAATCTATTGAGTGCACATATTATTCACTAATAAAATCACTCTAGTAATTTTCTAACTCGTAAAAGAGTGATTCCAATTTCTATAGGAAGGCATTAAAAGTACCTAAACTGTGTATTTGGAATCACGTAAAAAGCTATTATACATTAATTCTGGTTGAAAACAAAAAACCATCTAGTACTGCCTTTGGGAATTTCCTGAGGGCATTCTGATAAATAATTTAATGTGATTCCAACTCTCAGTGAATCAGCACTTCAAACCCTACTTAACCATTCAAGGAAATAAATTGTGTACCTACATAAAATTTATGGTGGATTAATTCCTCAAATCACAGTTTTAATCACTATAAAATCCTTTATAAATCAATGGTAATTGATAAAATAGTGAAACCACTTTTGTTGGCTTTATTTTATCAATACCTATCTGATGGTATCATTTTTACACAATGTTACTATAAAGAACTTGGCCTTGCTCCAAAACCCCTTATCTAGGTAGTTTTGGACTATAAACCCTAATAGAAAATCCACAACTGCAATCAAAGCATTTCCCTTGTATCCAAAACAAAATCCTCAACCCCTAGTGATCTATAAACTTGTTTTGTCCTTTTCTTGATGTATGTATTGATTCTTGTATGCCTTGTGTTGATTGCGGATTTGTTCGTTTACTTGTATGCTCGATAACGGCGAGAGTTGAGATTGTGTGACGACGAGAAGAAGGAAGCTTTAAATTCTTTGTATTATTATTATATTTGGTATTCTGGTATTCTTAATAAGTCACGGGACATCTCACTGGTCACAGGAAAGCCACCTTCTTGCTCATAAACCCTTTTCCTAATACTTTATTATGCATGTTTTATCTACTTATTTATGCAAATTGCACTATTTTACTAAACTAAGTTTTATATGTGGGAAGGCTTGGCTCCTCCAAGCCATTAGCACTTTAGTACCACTAGGTACACCCCCTTTTTGGTGACACCTACTCGCCCTTATTATTGTAGATGATGTTTAACACCATAACCCCTTGGAGATCCCGTTTTAGCCGAAGTAAAAGTATGGGATGGAAAGACCCCGGAAAGTCATTTATAAAATGTTTTATGAGAAAACCTTGGTGAGGTTTGACTTACCAAGAGATGTATGAAAAATGAAAAAAAAATGTTTTATAAAAGGTTGGACGAATGATGGGGGGAAATATTTACAAAAACGCACCCGGTTCTTTGCAGTTTTGCTTGAAAAATTAACCCATGCAACTACATTACTCTGGAATGGGACATGGCTGGATTTGGAGTTTGCTACTCTGGTATTGGAATTCTCACGATTACATATAAGGGATGAGATCCCTCAAATTCCAGGGTTCCTTTACATAAAGGGTGAACTGTGAGGCAGTCACCTGGAGGAATTGCGAACTGCCCTCAAGAGCAGTCGGGTGATACTATGATCCCCTCATTGAAAGTACCCCTTCTTGAGGAGTCGAAAGGCACTCCGGTTGGTCTGTGGATCCAGACGTCCCGGTGTTGAGGGGAACAACTCATAGGGTAGGGCCTATACTAGAGTGGCATCTGGAGTCTTGACCGATTACTCGACCCACAATCGGTGTAGATCAACGAAGGGTACCCTTATGATGTGGGTAAAGTGTACAACCTCTGTAGAGTGTAAATCTATTCGAATAGCCATGTTCACGGTCATGGATGGTTGGGAAGGCTGTTGTAGAGCGGTGCTGGTTTTTTTTCAAAAAGGACTTCGGAAAAGCAATGGCTTGAAAATGTTTTGACCATGGGATGGTTGGAAAAAGGAGGAAGGAGTTTGGTCATGGGATAGCCGGAAGAAAAAACAAATGGGTGACCCAATCCTAGTATTTTACAAAAAAAATCAAAAAGTTTTCAAAATATTTTACAAAAGTTTTTCAACAAAGATATATACATGTTATATCTACAAGAGAAACTAGTTTATAAAAGAACCTCCTATGGAGCCCTCCTACTACTACAACCTTGTTGCATATCCTCTTGTTATTATTTTCTTAAGGTGGTTTGCGATTATATTCAAAGTACTTACTGGCATTGTTTCTGGATATTTACTTGGCCAGATATTCAGAAGATCGAGAAACGATGAAGAAGCTGAAGTTTATGCAAGCTAGGCCGTCTTCCAGTCAGTTGCCGGTAGGTTAAGGCTGACATGGGCTCTGGAAAGGAAGACTTCCGCTATTGATAGTTGTAATCGCCAAATGGCAACAATATAAGTTTTGTACTCGTTATTTTATGAATGTTGTAATGATACTCATCGGTTATGCTCACGGCTCATTGGTCATGGGAACGTGAATTGCAGGCATAAAGAGGATTTTCGGACCTTAAATCCGGGGTCCCATAGTCTTATATGTTGTGTTGAAGGTTATAGCATCTCCAAAATAATTGTACTGCATTCTACTCGTACTTGTGGTCCGCATCAGATTCTTGATTTGACCCTCATCATCCGCTTGCACTCTGAACATGAATTCTGGGTCATCAAACGCTTTTATACTTTTTCTGACATAATCGTCTACCTGCTCCTTACATAGTTGTCCACATAGGTTCTGAAGCCCTCGTTTCGTGAATGGCACATTCCATTCATTCCCTTGGGATATATGGAGCCTATCATGTAATAGGATGTTCATGCAGCGAGTGAGAGACACTTACTGAGAATACGCACACAATTTCCTTCATGTATTTTGTCTTCTCTGCTTTGAGAACGATCTTTTCATAAATAATGTCAAAATCATGCTCCCATGAGTACAAGTTGTAGAATTTGTATGCTTCACCAAGTGAATCGAACATTGTCCCCAGGCAAGTATCAATGACCTCGCCCCCCAGCTTCTCTGCATCCATGTATCGATCTTTCAAGGGAATTCTTCCCAGAAGCACAAGGTGTCCAGTATAGCGGTGCCCGACCGACACGGACCCTACGAAAAAATGGAAGAAACATGTTTCAGATGTATTTTTCATTCTCCATGTTTGCCCAACTACAACAACACGAGTGCACGACCTACCACTCCTCACTTCACGAGTTCAGCCATGTTCCAATGAACAAATTACAACACAATTTTTTTTAAAACGCGGCAAAAGACTTGCCGTTTTCATTAATAGAGAAGAGGTTTAGATAGAGGTCTTACAAACCCGCTTTTGACAAGGCCAAAAGAAAAAAAACCAAAGAAAAGACTACTCTCGCGGCATCAATTACAAAGCGCTTTAGCACCCGCGAGAGTCCACAACTTTGCCTCCTCCTTTATCTTAGCGACCAACATATTTATCATAGAAAAATTATTCTGAAAAACCCGTGCATTCCTCTCCTTCCAAACCTTCCAAACCACCAACATGGCCAACGACGCCAACGCCCTTCTAACATCACCGCTTCTATTGATGGGATTGCTCCACCATTCCATGACACTTGAGTAATGATTCCACGCCCTTGGATCAAGCTCGGGAAGGCCTAACCACTCCTTGAAACACATCCAAATCCTAATGGTGAAACGACACTTGAAAAAGAGGTGCGCGGACGATTCTTGCACTTGGTTGCAAAGCTTGCAAAGGCCACAATTTTGCCACCCTCTTTTTCCTAATCTATCGGCCATCCAAACTCTATTTTGCAAGATTAGCCATGTGAAAAACATGCACTTTGGCGTTGCCCACGGTTTCCAAACCAGCTTAGACATCATGGTATCAGTATGCCCTAAGAATTGCATCCTATAAGCCGATCTAGCCGAATACTCCTCATTGTCAGTGAGCTTCCAAGCGATAGTGTCCGGAGTGTCGGGCTCAACTTGAACCTCTTGGAGCATCTCCCAAAGACTTGCGAATTGGGCAATGTGTTGTGTAGAGAGACCATCTTGAATGTTAATTTGGGTAATCCAAAAGTCCTCGGTCAAGGCCTCGGCCACAGTGCTTTTCTTCTTCTTAGAGAGATCGAAAATAAGGGGGGCAACATCTTTTGGCCTCAAGCCATTCAGCCAAGAGGATTCCCAAAAAATAGCTTTAGTCCCACTACCAATAGTGACCTTAGTATCCTCCGTGAAGAGAGCCTTGTCAAGTGTAGTGCATGGGTTTCCAAGCCCCACCCAAGGCTTATCTTCCTCTTTCCATTCATACCAGAGCCACCTCATTCTAAGGGCGGAAGCAAACTTATTGAGGTTGATGATCCCAAGACCTCCAAATTCTTTTGGCTTGCAAACCTTTTCCCATGCCACCTTACATTTACCACCGGTAACCTTATCACAAGCCGCCCAAAGGAAGGCCCTTCGAATGCTATCAATCTTCATAAGGACCTCCAAAGGCACGTCGAGGGCGGTGATGTAATAGATGACAATGCTTGTGAGGACCGCCTTGACAAGAGTAGATCTACCGGCCATGTTAACATGCTTCCCAATCCAAGGTGTAAGCTTGGCGGCAACCTTGTCCTCCAAAGGTTGAAAGTGTATTCTCTTGAGACTATGCACCGAGAAAGGAAGGCCAAGGTATTTCATTGGGAAGTTGACACAAGAAGCCGGAAAAGCTTGAAGGATGGTATCAAGATGAATGCCATCACACCTAATAGGAGCAACTTGGATCTTCTCACAATTTGTGTCCATCCCGGTGACATCGCCGAAGCTCTCCAAAGTAGAAGCCAAAAAGTTGGTGTCATCTCTATTTGGGGTGACGAAGATGGCGGCGTCATCGACATAGAGAGAGGTGCGTATAGTTGGAGGTCTCCCATGAATTTTATGAAGATGCCCTTGGTCGGTGGCTTTAGAGAGAAGATGGTGTAGGGGGTCAATAGCTAACACAAAAAGAAGGGGCGAAAGGTGATCCCCTTGACGAAGGCCCCTCCCATGCTTTATCGGGTCACCGGTGATACCATTCAACAGAACCCTCGAGGTTGAGGTGGAGAGAAGGGCCAACACCCAATTTCTATAGTTGCTCGGGAAACCCAAATGTTGAAGCAATTCCATCAAGTAGTCCCAACGAACTGAATCAAAAGCCTTTTTAATATCAAGCTTGAAGAGAAGCGTCGGAGTTTTAGCCTTATGAAGTTTTCTTGCTAGGTTCCTCACATAGAGGAAGTTGTCATGGATGCTTCTAGTCTTTATGAAAGCACTTTGCGAGTTGGAGACAAGCTTGTTCATATGGGGAGCTAGTCTAGCTGCCATCATTTTGGAGATGAGCTTGGCAATGGCGTGAATTAGGCTAATAGGCCTAAAATCTGAGATATCCTCGGCTCTATATTTCTTGGGAATGAGAGCTATATTTGCGGAGTTAAGCCAATGAAGCTCATTTGTTCGAAGCCCGGAAAACTTATTTTTGACCGCCATGATGTCTGCTTTGATAGTATCCCAAGAAGCTTTGAAAAAATCCCCCGTAAAGCCATCCGGGCCCGGAGCCTTATCACTTGCGGTTTTAAAAACCGCGCTCTTAACCTCTTCTTCCAAAAAAGGCTCCCCAAGGCTACTCAAGTCACACTGTGGGGATGGAATATTGGACCAATTAAAATTCTTAGCTCTCGGCAGTCCTCTCTTGATAATATTTTTGAAGTGATTTTGGATGATGGCCTTCTTGTGCTCATGCTCGGTAACCCACCCATTGTTGTGCTTAAATCTATGGATTAAGTTCTTTCTTCTTCTAGCATTTACCCGGAGATGGAAAAATCTAGTGTTTGCGGCCCCATCCTTCAAATTTTTAACTCTCGAGGCTTGCCATTTCCTAGCTCTTTCGAGGGCCGCAAGACTAACAACTCTCCTCTTGATCCTAGAGCGCAGCTCCTTCTCCTCTTGACTAAGAAGACGATTTTCTTGGGCAACATCCAACCGAAGGATAACTTCAAGAGCCATATGATGCTCCAATCTAGCTTTGGAGAAAAGGAATTTACTCCAACGCCTAAGCCCTTTTCCAGTATGCTTGAGCTTGAGGAAGAATCGTTGGTAAGGCTCCACATGAGGCACATAATCATTCCAAGCCTTGGTGACGACATCTTTGAACCCAGGCATATTGACCCAAAAATTCTCAAAGCGAAAGGATTTCGGACTTTTGAGGCCACCATCATTTGCAAGGAGCAAGGGGCAATGGTCAGACAACGATGACAAAAGGGCGTGGAAGATATGGTTGGAGAAAGAGACGTCTCATTCCTCATTACAAAAGAAAGTATCAAGCTTGCTCATGGTAGGGTCTTGTTGTTCGTTCGTCCAAGTGAACTTCATGTTTTGGAGGTGGATTTCTTTTAGGTCGCAGTCATTTAGAGCATTTCGGAATCGCACCATACGACTTCGGTTTGAGTTGGCCCTATTCTTGTCTTGTGCATGGTATATTTGGTTTAAATCCCCGGAAACAATCCACCTGACTCCCGCCAGAGGTTTAGAACCGACAAGCTCGACAAAAAACACATCTTTTAAATTAGACCGAGTTGGCCCATACACAGTTGTGATTTTGAAAATAAAGTTGGTTCCGATGACTTTGACTGACGCCGATAAGCTGAATATACCCACCTCCACATCAGAAACTTCAACCTTGGAAACATCCCAAAGGAGCAGGATCCCACCTCTAGTGCCAATGGCAGGTCGTTGCACAAAATTTCTCAGCTTGTACCCGCCCAAATGAGCCGATGTGTATGCATCAACCTCAGCCAGCTTCGTCTCTTGTAAACAAGCAATGTGACATGAAGTGGAGGCAATCAACTCACTGACCACATCACGACGCCTAGGATCATTTAACCCTTTTGGGTTCCATCTCAGAAAGTTAACAGGGACATCATCCATTAAAACCATGAAGAACGTCTTGGTGCTTTGCTAGCATAACAACAGCAGTCTTACATAGCAGTTGCCTCGCCAGGGTAGGATAAAACATCCGTCCTCGGATGGAAACAGGCGAAATAAAGCGAGCGAAAACAGCTAAAGCTCCAAACAGATGCAGCACTGAAGGTTCAGGAGACATAAAAACTAGATTAACATCAGGCAGGCTTTAACACGGTCAATCGTGAGTAGTCGTCATGCCTCCAGTCGGGTCGACAGCAGCCTCGCCACCGTGCTGAACCAGAGCATCCTCCACAGCTGTAGAAAAGTCACAATCCATCCGGAAGAGGGCGCGCAGGGCTGCAATGGCAATGTCCGGCAGTCTTCCATCAAACATCTCGACGAACTTTGTGATGGCTGCTTCAGTAACCTCTTGCCCTTCCTCGACGATGCCTAGGCGCTGACAAAGCACCTTCTCCGCCAGCCTAGCCATAGGCATGCCTCGCTGCTTGGCCTTGATGCGCGGGCTGGAGCGCTGCACAGGGAACCCAGCAAAGCCCGTGACGCCCGCCAACGTCTTCCTTCTCGCAGCTGGCCTCCTAGGTGTTGTGTAGTGTGGTGCTTCCAACAGCGGCGCCTGCATAGGGACAAAGAGAGGGGTTGTAGTAGCCTAAGTCTCCTGAGAAGAGGACGGCTGGTAGACAGGGGTTTGCAGCGACTCAAAGGCAGAGCTCAGCTGGGCATCATCACCCCCGTCCGCCACATGTACCTGCAAAACAGTCTTCTCAGCTTCAAGCAATAGCTCGACAGGGGGAGGGGTAGGCCAGCGCAGGATTGTTGGAGTGAAGTGGCCGGCCTCCTCTCTGTATCTTGTTGGCATGGGGCCTGAGGTCGGGAGCGGCGGTGGAGGAGGGAGGCTGTCAGGGCCGGGGCAGACCTGACCACGCAGACATGTAGGGAACCAGGCCCATCCACGGGCAAGCGTTAGGTGCACCTCCGCCTCCAGAAAGCGAGCCAGTGCACGGGGGGAGGCCGGAGGCGAGCGGCCCCGGCCTTGAATGAGAGCAGGAGTCGCACTGCCATGGCTGCGCCTTGGAGAGTCCACCGACGCCGCCCGACGTCGCCCATCACGCTCATCGCGGCCGCGGTTGTCGCCTCTGCTGCCCTCCCCACGGTAGGAGCAGCGATCATCATAGCGCTCATCAGTGCGCCTGTCCGTAGCCCTGGAGCAACTGCGAAAGATACGCTGATGCCAGGCACGGTCGTCGCGCCTTCCACGTTTGTCCTTGTCCTCGTCGCGATCATCATCACGGCGCCTGTCCCTGCCCTCGCGTCGGTGCTGATCATGGTCATTGTTGCGACGAGCTGGCGTGCGGTCGGAGATCCTTCTTTCGCCATCGATGACCCCGAGCCTGAAGTTGCGGCGGTTGGTGTAGTTTGGCCTTGACGACCGACGCCCATCCGGCCCTGGAGTGTAGTCTTCATGCCCAATCTCATTCGCTGCGGCTGGAGGAGCCGCAATAGTAACCCATTGCACCTTGGGGATCTTGTTTGGGTCTGCAGTCCACGCCCAAAGATTGATAGTGGTGGCGTCTTCCTTGAGTGTCGTTGCCACATCAAAGTAATGGAACAGGGTGTTCGGCCCCAGCACGCGAGAGCCACCATCTTCAGTCCAAGTTTGAAGGGTCATCCCCTCGATGCAGAGGTGAACGTGATGGTGCATGTTGATTAGCTCCCCATGCGACAGCTCACTCCAGTTAGCCGCAATGATGTCGAAGGTGCCATAGGTGAAGCGGCCGGGGAGCACAGTGAGCATGTCGCGGTGATGCTTGAACTTGAAGGTGGCGATGTAGGGCTTCGGGAAGTGCGGCACCACCCTTAGCTCGTTGCCGACAGCCTTGGTGTAGAAGGAGATGGCAGCGTGAATGTCTGCAGCATTACCTTGGCTCGCGTTGCCGAAACGAATCACTGCGGCTAGGTTGGTAAGCCTTGCCGCCTGGTTGAGCATCTCCTGGGTGGCTTGGATGACAACGTGCCCTTCCGTCGGCCGCAGCTCCGGGTCCCCGATGCGCGGCGCCATGCCTTGGTTCGGAGCCGGAGGAGTTGATGGCGAGGAAGAAGCAACCGTCGATGGAGGTCTGGGAGTTGCAGGGGAGGAGGCCCGGGTGGATGGAGAAGCAGCTCTTGAGGACGTCGACGAACCTGGCGATGAAGATCTCGAAGAGGCAGGGCCGTAGGATGAAGATCTAGAACAGGGAGATAGGCTTGCAGAGCCCGACCTAGATCGATCCTTGCAGTCCTGAGCGATATGCCTCCATCCACGACAGAGCCGGCACCTGACCGGGTCCCGGCACTCCTTTGCGGTATGCCCCTTCTCCAAGCAGCGGCGGCAGATGCGCTTGTGGGGCTTGACGAAGGATCTACTCGTCGGCAATCTAGCAGCAGCAGGAAGGGGTTTGCAACGTCTACCAGAGCAATGGGCGGGCTTATTCTTCCTCCACCAGTGGGGCTGCCGAACAGGGAGCCAGGCATCTTGAATGCCCTCTTGGTCGTTGTGGTCACTTGACTGCCCAATGAATGCAGGGGGAGAGGAGGCCGGTGAAGCTGATGAAAGCCTCTCTGTCCCCAAATCTGCGGCAGTGGAGATCTTCAGCGCCGCGCGAGAACCCGGAGGAGTGAATGCAGAGGAAGGCCTGGCAGTCTTGAGGCATGGGCGCACTGGAGCGCCATTAATGTCGAGCGGCCTCTTCACTGGGAGCAGCTGAAAGAGGGCAAAACTTACCGAGCGCCTTAGGCCTTTCACAATGGGGTGTCTCTTAGCTCGTTATCCTAGGTAGTGGTGTATCTTAAGAAACAACTAGTACAATGGATTGTATCTTAATAGTTGTATCTACATTTAATGATTTTGGGTACATGCATGCATGTGATTGGGCTAACCATGTATTTTGCCTATGATACCGTGCAAGGCTTGTAGCTAAGCTAAGATACAACATCACTTTCTCTCTTCATTAACTATAGTGCCACATAAGCAATTTGCCTATGATACCGTGCTAAGAAACACCCATTGGAAAAGGCCTTAAATCCAACCCAGCGGCAGGCGGACCGCATCATCCAGCGAATCCGCCTCGAAAGACAAGCCAGACCGCTCGACACGCGGCGGCGAGACCTCCAGATCTGCAGCCACCGCCAGCTGTGGGAACAGCTGCAGGGCCAGCCCTCCGCGGCCGAATCGTGGTGAAGAAAAACCTGGCGGGCCCTCAGGGGTGGTAAACGAGGCCGGGGAGAAGGGGTGGTCTAGGCGAGGCAGGGCGTCGTCTTCAACGGCGGCGTCGGCGGTCGCGGGCGTACCGCTGCGACGCGTCGCGAGAGCGGCATGTCCTTTTCTTTCTCGATTAACTTCTACAACACAAAATATCGATATTGTAATTAAGCATTGTTAGAATTAGTATCCATAATCAGTTTTAAATTGAATTCACAAGCACAATTTTGTAATGCAAAACTGGGCAGGTTCATTTACCTGCTGCTCCACTCTGGAGTTGTTGGATCCATATTGACAGTACACTATAGTGAATCCGGTTGCCCGTCACATTCTTCATCGGCCACACCGGCTACAGCTTCGACGATGCCAATCACCGAACAATCCGACTTGACCGACCCCGCATGGCTGCACCCGTTCTCCACCGCTGCTCCTAGATTGCTAATCTGCCATGAAAGAGACACGATAACTCTCGGATTTAATCTTCTACCACGACAACCACGGCCGCTAAGTACTGGAAAAAGTTGCAGCGACTGACATGCCAAATGGATCCATGGGGAAATCCATTGCCGACGCCGACAGAGATTACATATCTATGCTCACTGGATGGAGGGCACCGTGTCGGCGTCATTTCCCCATCCGCGTGTAGACTCGCTGGATTAGGTGTGTGCTTCTAGAGGTTCGTGAAATCGGCCTAGCCTAGAACAAGCTGGAAAAATTAATCTCCTACTCGCCGGGATTTCCTTTCATGTACCACGGTCTAGGTATGGCATATCGTCATGTTTCGTGGGTTCAATGTCAATTCCTCCCCCCTCCTCCCTCCTTCTCTACTGTAGCTGAGCGTTTTCCCTCCCATCTCTGGCCGAGCCAAAGCCCTGCCGCCGGAGAGCGGTGGCGGCGAGGCCCTCTCCGTAGTCTAGGTTGTTGGCTTCTCGCCGTAGGTGTCGTAGGTCTAGGTTTAGGGTTCTGTGTGTTTGCCCATGTGGCGATTGGCGAGATGCCGTCTGGTCTGTACCCGCCGGCGTTCCTGCACGACGCCGGTCGGCCGTCTCCGCGGTGGTTCTGCGAACTCCAATGGTTGGAGCGAGCGGCTACTACTGCCGTGGGCGGAGGCCAACTCAATAAGTGCTGCTGCCCCCAGATCTGGCAGCCTCGGGCTGTTCTTCTCTCCCTGGCCGGCCATGGTGGCGAGGGGTGGGAGAAGGTCGTGCTGGTGGTCGCTGTTTCTGGGAGGCGGTCTGGGTGCTCGACATGCGGCTGGTCTGACCACAGCTGCCGTCTTCTGGCGTGGATCTTCTCCGCCGCCGTGCTCCCTTGGTCGGAGCCAGTCGATGTGGAGGTTTTCGACGCTGGAGGCCCCCCCATAAGGTCAGCTTGCTTGCTCTGCGATGGTCTGCTCCGAGCTTTTACGGTTCTTCTCTGGCCGGCCGTGGTGACGAGGAGAGTAGGGACGACGTGCCCTAGAGTGGATCTTCTGCATCAGCAAGCCTGCAGCATCTGGATGCTGCGGGTCGTGAAGCTGCGTTTCCAGATCTTCCTCAACGTCGGCGAGATTGCGCCGCCGTTATCTGTGGCCAGGGGCCACATCTTCGCTCGGATGAAGCCGAGCATCTTCTTCCGCGTGTGGCGGAAGCTTGTTGTCGCCCTGCGTGAGTGCTCCATAGTCTGCATCGTCCCAAGTGGCAAGTTTCCCGGCGACGATGTGGGCTCCAGGGCGCCGACGATGATCGGATGCGGTGGAGAAGGACGAGGACATGATTGATTTTTCTTCTATCCTTTTAGGGTCCTTTCTGCTTATGTGTTGTTCTTATCTTTTATTCACCCCTTGTTTTTGGGTGTCTCTGTAATTGTATCCATCGCCTGTTTTAATTAAGCAGCTTCTAGGGCCTTCTGGCCCTTTTCCGTTCAAAAAATGGTTCGTGGGTTCAGAACATTTGAGGCAGTGCTCTGTCAGACCATCACCTCTCTCGTTACACACCTCGTTAATGCTCGTGGGCCACATCTATACACATATACACATTTCCAAGACTGTATTCATCCTTTACCGTTGTCTGTATATCAATCAATATAGGCATATGGCTGCCATCTGTAGTGCACGGGTTGGTCCAGCAGACCAGAGCATCTACACCCGAGAGTCAAAACTCCACTCTCTCTGATAGTGTAGCTATAGTTGGCCATCAATATTTAATACTATCCTGTTTCAAGGCTTAAGGCGTACACACTTTCCAAAGCAAAGTTTGATTAAAAGAATTAAACAATAAAATCTTGATTATATTATACATAATTAGTACCATTGGGTTCATATTGAAAAATACTTTCCAATGATATTAGTTTTATATAAAACTCTTTACGTATTTAGAGTAATTCTTGGTCAAAGAAAAAACACACAAAACGAGGACCCCTTAAGCCCTGAAACGGAGGGAGTATGTACTTTTCTTGCTTTATAGTGAGACAGCTGCTCCTCCGAGGACTGTGTGAATTTTTAAACTTTTTTATAATATTGATGTAAAATAACAAGTATAATATAATTATATTGGGAAGTACTATATATATACTTAGACTATTCCACTAGTGCACACGTACCCCTCTAACATCGGTTTAGAGGACCCTCTAACAGCGGTTGTAGAACCGATGTTGAGGTTTCGGTGTTAGAGCCCCCCCCCCCCCAAGAACCGGTGTTAAAGGGTGGCGCACATGGGCCTGCCGCAGCGCTCAGCGCTCATATACTCGTGTTACGAACCGGTGTTAAAGGTTCTGTGCCGCGGCAGGAAAAAGAGATAAATCTTTGCCGCGGCAGGAAAACGGCATAAATCTCTACTGGCGAGTTCTGCCCGTTCTGGCGTATTCTGCTGGCGGGGGACGGGGAGGAGGGAGGGGAAATCGATCGGGAGCGATATACACATACATCGTCATCCGTACATACGAGTACATGAATAATTAAGCAACTATTATTATACACAAACATCGTCATTGCGTGGTATTCTCCGTAAACGTTGAAGCATCAAGTACAAGACAAACACGTTCAAGCATATATACAACATTCATTTTGGTGGATATCTAAAGAGTTCTCGCCAGGCGTGACGATCTCATCAAGTATGAACCCCGCCAATTCCTCTTGAATGGCTCGTATGCGGTCAAATGGTAGGAGTTGGTCCCGCATCCGTTCGATCTGAATATATATGAAGAATGGGGTCAATATATATATAAGAATAAAACTCAACACAATTGATGGTAATAAAATAATGTTGTGTACTTTGTTTACTTACTCTAAGTTGTTCTAGTGCGGCTTGGCCCGTCGCACATATCGTGTTGCGAATGAACTCGCAAACATAGTACCCACATAAGTTATTGCTGGGTCCCTGATGCGCGCACTTTACGAGAATAGAGAGTTCAATCAAAATAATAATCAATAAAGTATGATATAATGGAATTGGAAGCAGAATCAAAGATATACGCAGACCTAGCTAGCTAGTATTACTTACATTTTGGTCTACAAATTTTAGTTCTTCTGATCATTCACCCACGGCCCTGCCCATGAACCTTTTCCAAACCCTGTCCGGCAAAGAAAATGGATAAAAGAGTAATTAATTACTTGTTGTCACGAAAGTTGCCGATCTAGTGCGATAATATGATTGAAATTACCTCTGGAGCATCTCTCTAAAGTCTGCCCATAGCTCTTTTTCTTTTCGTGACGAGTCCATGACAAGGACTTTTCCTGAGTTAGGTTGAATGACTAGCAGAATGAAGTGGAACCTACGCACGCATAACTCATCATCAGTTAAACTTAACATCGAGTAAGCCGAAACAGAATATGTACAAGAGAGGGTAACAGTACTCACGAGAAGTTGTAAGGCAATAGTATTTCCCTTTTGGTTTGTTGTCTCAGTAAAGACCTTAGCAAGAAATCTTCTATTTGCCCGGGTTTGTCTCTTATCACTTGTTCATGAACTCTATTTGGGTCAACGAACCCAATGTCAAAAGGGCCTCCTTTCATGCATTTCATAACCTTTTTCCTGCATAATAGTATATATATAAATATATGGTGAGCATATATATACATGCAATTAATAAATTGAATGAGATGAGATAGAAATTAAAGAAATAGTACTTACACACAATAAAGGCTGATGGCAGCTTTGTCGAGTTCCTTCTGATTGAATAGAAAATGCAAGTCTTGAATGTTGAAGGTGATCGCATCATATCCGCACAATAAATCTGATCTCTTATATGCGCCGTGATCCATTCTTCCTTTCTCGTCTTGCAGAAATCAAGGTACCACTTGTGCAATCTTCGCATCTTTGTTGGTAGATTCTTGAGCTCCTCTTTCTTGACGAGATTCTTCCCATACTTCCATGGCTGTATGGGGTTGGCATCGCCTTTGGGCAAGTTGTCTCCCATGATGTTCAAGTATGCAATGTAAGTCATCCCCATCTCATTGGCCTTTCTTTGTAGCTCTGCCTCGTAATCATTTACGGGAGAAGCGTCCCGTGTGTCGAACACTTGGAGCGGGACGCATGATTGGTTTTCCTGCTCTCCGAGCATGGGAACTGTTTTATGGGGTGCCACACGACTGCTACTTTCAGTCTTCCTACGGCGCCTTGCATCCCCCTTCAAAATCAGGGAAGAAGTGGCGGGAAGAACTGGCGGGAAAAAATGGCGGGAAGAAAAATGGCGAGAAAAAATGGCGGGAAAAAATGGCGAGAAAAAAAATGGCGGGAAGAAATGGCAGGAAGAAAAATGGCTCATTTAATACATATACTGTTAACAGAAGAAATATGACATTGATTTCCATGTTGAGATACATATGTGTGCCAAAAATGGCTCAATTAATACATATAGTCAATCTTATGATCGCGTCGGCCGTAACCATGGAGTATCAGCACCGTTTAACAGGATGGTTGGGTCAGTCTTCACCCTGAAGGGCGGAATTTCATCAAACTTATTATAATCTTCTAACATGTCTGTCTTGTCCTCCACTCCCACGATGTTTCTTTTCCCTGAAAGAACTATGTGACGCTTTGGCTCATCGTGTGATGTATCTGTTTGCTTATTTTTTCTTTTTTTCGGTTTGGTAGACATGTCCTTCACATAGAAAACCTAAGCCACATCATTGGCTAAGACGACTGGTTCGTCTAAGTTCTTGCCTACCTTCATAAGATTGTTAAGATCCACTGTTGTCATTCTGTACTTCATGTCTACCTCAAACCCTCCTCCTGTTAGCTTGACCCATTTGCTTCGAAACAAGGGGACCATAAAATTAGGTCCATAGTCAAGTTCCCATATCTCCTCTATGAACCCATAATACATGGTCTTTTGTCCATTGTCTTCTGCTGCATCGAAGCGGACACCACTATTTTGGTTGGTGCTTTTTTATCTTGGCCTATCGTGTAAAATGTATTCCCATTTATGTCGTACCCTTGGAAAGTACATATAGTCGAAGATGGTGTCCTGGCCAACAAGTACAGCTGATCCCCAACAGTGGTGTTATTCGTGAGAAGTCTTTGCAGCCAGCCGCCAAAACTCGCCATGTGTTCACTTATAATCCATTCATCAGACTGCCCCGGGTGTTTGAGGCGTATTAAATTCTTGTGTTCATTGATATACGGGACAACCAAGATAGATCTTTGTAAAACCGTGTAGTGTGCTTGATTGAGAGAATGTCCGTCCCTACATATCATTGCTTTACATCCTGGGGTGCCTTTTCCATGCAGTCTCCCCTCATGTCGTGATTCTGGAACACCAATCGCCTTAAGGTCAGGAATAAAATCAACACAGAACTCAATGACCTCCTCTGTTACATAGCCCTTGGAGATGCTTCCTTCTGGCCTAGCACGGTTATGAACATATTTCTTTAAGACTCCCATGTACCTCTCAAAGGGGAACATATTGTGTAGAAATACAGGACCGAGAATGGCAATCTCTTCTACTAGGTGAACTAGGAGATGCGTCATAATATTGAAGAATGATGGTGGGAACACCAACTCAAAGCTGACAAGACATTGGGCACATATGTCTGTAACCCTGGTAGGCTTTCTGGATCTATTACCTTCTGAGATATTGCATTGAGGAATGCACATAGCTTCACAATGGGTACTCGAACATTTTCAGGTAGAAGCCCCCCTCAATGCAATCGGAAGCAATTGTGTCATAATCACGTGGCAGTCATGAGACTTCAGGTTTTGGAATTTTTTCTCTGCCATGTTTATTATTCCCTTTATATTCGACGAGAAGCCAGACGGGACCTTGATACTGCTCAGGCATTCAAAAAATATTTCCTTCTCTGCTTTGGTAAGAGCGTAGCTGGCAGGAGTTAAGTGGCATCGTTTACCCTTCTTGTTCTCAGGATGCATAGGCTCTTTAGGGTCTTCCAGACGTTGTTGGTCCTGCCGTGCTTCCGGTGTATCTTTTGTCTTCACATACACTCCTAGGAAGCCTAGCAGGTTTACGCAAACATTCTTCGTCACGTGTATCACGTCGATTGAAGAGCGGACCTCTAAGACTTTCCAATAGGGTAGGTCCCAAAATATAGATTGCTTCTTCCACATGGGCGTGTGTCGGCATCGTTATTCGGAACAGATAGACTGCCAGGACATTTTCCAAAGATTACTTCTAGGTCCTTGACCATACCAAATACCTTCTCACCGGTACGGAGGACAGGCTTCCTCCAGGGTTCTGCCAGACGTTTGAAATGCTTGCCTTTCTTTCTTACTGGATGCAGGTTCGGAAGAAATCGACGATACCCTAGGTACACAACCTTCTTACATTTATCCAAATATACACTTTCAGTCTCATCTAAACAGTGTGTGTATGCATTGTATTCCTTGTTTGTCTGCCCTGAAATGTTACTAAGAGCAGGCCAATCATTGATGGTTACGAAAATCAATGCTCGTAGGTCAAATGGCTCCCCTTTGTGCTCATCCCATATACGTACACCTGGTTTGGCCCACATCTGTAAAAGTTCTTTAACTAATGGCCTTAGGTACACATCAATGTCGTTGTCGGGTTGCCTCGGGCCTTGGATGAGCAGTGACATCATAATGAACTTCCTCTTCATACACAGCCAAGGAGGAAGGTTATAGATACATAGAGTCACATGCCAGGTGCTGTGACTGCAGCTCTGCTCACCAAAAGGATTCATGCCATCTGTACTTAGACCAAACCTTAAGTTCCTTGCGTCACGTGCGAAGTTCGGGTACTCTCGCTCGACTTTTCTCCACTGTGACCCATCAGCGGGGTGTCTCAACATCGCGTCTTTCTTACGGTCTTCCATGTGCCATCGCAACAACTTGGCATGCTCTTTATTTCTGAAGAGACATTTTAACTGTGGTATTATAGGAGTATATCACATAACCTTGGCAGGAACCTTCTTCCTAGGGGCCTCGCCCTCAACATCGCCAGGATCGTCTCGTCTGACCTTATACCGCAGTGCAGTGCATACCGGGCATGCATCCAAATTCGCGTACTTCTCACCGCGGTAGAGGATGCAGTCATTAATGCAGGCATGTATCTTCTGCACGTCTAATCCTAGAGGGAAAACAACCTTCTTTGCTTGGTATGTACTGTCGGGAAACTCATTATTTCTTGGAAGAAGATTCTTCATTTTTACCAACAACTTTGAAAATGCGCTATCAGTCATACTGTTCTCTGCCTTCCATTGTAGCAAATCCAGTGTGGTACCTAGCTTTTTGTGGCCATCTTCGCAAGTTGGGTACAATAATGTTTTGTGATCCTTTAACATCTGCTCCAGCTTCTCCTTCTCCTTTTCAGTTTCACATTCTTCCTTTGCATCAGTAATGGCCCGACCAAGATCGTCATCAGCGGGCCCATCTGCTGCCTCTTGATCTTCATTATTGTAGGAGTCTAGGTGGTGTGATACCACATATGTATTATACTTTCTAACAATATGTAATTATTAGGAGGGCTAAGATGTAAAAGAGATGTATAAGAAATAAAAAGGAAGAAAAGCAGAGGAAGAGATAAGCCTCTGTTTGTTCCCAACCTCTCACGTCTCTCTCTATAGCCAGGAACCTAGTTCATCTAATCTTGTCTAAATTCGAGTTGTTCTTCTGTGATTTCTACATGGTATCAGAGCAATCGGTCTGGGCTCGTGATCCTAACTCGGATTTGATCTGATTCTTGCGACCTTGCCTGGGATTTGGTCGTGGTCGTGGTCGCCTGTGTGCGCCGCTTCCGTCTTCGTCAAGGTTGCCGCTGTCCTTGTTCTGTGCCATCTCGCCTTTGTGCGGCATCACTACAGTCGTCCCTCCTTGTTGTGTTGCTGCCGTCGTCCTGCCGTGCCGTTGTATACGGAGTTGAGCCTATTCTGAATCCGACCATAACCATATCAGGTACAAGCAGTCAATTTAGTCTAGAGGTCTCGTGGTGAACTGCATATGCTTGATTTGAGATTACTTGGTGGAGAGGAGTCTGCATATTGTGGTTTGTATAGCGTGGTGAATTGCATCTACTGGTTTGCTGAATCTGCTTGAAGCTGCTGTAGTTTTCAGTCTGTTTTTACTGAATTTTTTGTGAACCGCTGAAGTGGCTCTAGTTTTCAGTCTGTTTGGTCACTAAATCTTGTGTGAAGCTGCTGCAGTCTTTGAACTAAACCATGGGAGAAACCAGCAAGGATACAAGTGTGGAGAAACTTGTTGAAAGCATGCAGCGGATGATGGCTCAGTTGCTAGAGCAGGCACAAACGAAGACACTTAGTGGTACTGATATACTCAAGAATTTGGAACCAAATCCGGTCAGGTTGACCGGTCCGTGTGATTACTTTAGTTGGTCTCGTAATGCATTGTTGATTCTAGAATCACATGGCTTGGAGAAATTTCTGAAGGAAGATGAAAAGAAGCCAGTGGAAGTTACACAGGAACAATGGGACCAAAGTCAGAAAAAGGTTATGGTGTGGCTGCTTAGTTCAATGGATAAGGCTATGAGGGAACAAGTTGAAGGCTTTCATACTACTGCCGAGGTGTGGACAAGCATTGAAAAACAGTTTTCAGGGAAGTCAAACAAGATGCAAGTCACTCAGATAATCCGTGAATTGAGGCACATCAAACAAGAACAAAAAACTGTCACCGAGTATGCCGGGGAAATTAAGAAGCTCTTCCGGGACTTGGAGTATTTTAGGCCGTTTAAGGCACATGATCCCAAAGATGTACCACTCCTCCGAGAATGGTTTGAGCCCATATTAGTACAAGCCTTCCTTGAAGGACTGAATGAGGAGTTCAATCTACGCTCCCAGTTGATACTTGCATTACCTGACTGGCCCACTTTGGATCAGACTGTAGCAAGTATACTGGAGGAGGAAACAAGATTGTCAAATCAAATAGTCGTTCCAAGTGTAAATGTCGACACCAAAGCCGCACTGTCTTCTCTCACTCAAGTTCAACCAAATGTAGGAATGAGATATGACCAAGCAAATACCACCAGGTCAAACTATAAGAAGACTACAAGTATATGTGATAATTGTAAAAGGCCTGGTCATATAAGAAGGAATTGCTTCGAGCTGATTGGTTACCCGCCTGGATGGCAAAAGAGGCCTCAAAACATACCATCAAGTGAGAATAATAATGAAAGGATGTTCAACCGTAGTCATCTCACTTCTGCTACTAGTGGGACTCAGCTGGCTCTTAGACCATCGAGTGAGAATAATACTGAAATGAGGTTCAACCGCAATCATCTCACTGCTGCTACTGGTGAGACTCAGGTGACTACTGGAATCCAAGCGTTGGAGGAGTTCAAAGCCAAAATGATGACGGCTACATCAGAGAATCCTGAAATGGCATCCAGTTCTAGTGGTGCTCAAGGTACAAATTACTCATTGAACTCATGGATCATTGATTCAGGAGCAACTAATCATATGACCGGCTCTTCCAAGAATTTTATTAATTATATGCCATGCTCCGGAAAAGATAGGGTGTGTATAGCCGATGGATCAACAATGCCTATAATGGGGTCTGGAACCATTAGTTGTAACCCCTCCTTATCATTGAGTCCAGTGTTACATGTTCCAAATTTCCCTGTGAACCTTCTATCAATTAGTTCTATTACAAAAACACTTCAATGCAGAGCATGCTTCGAGCCTAATTTCTGTCTATTTCAGGAGTTGGAATCAGGAAAAATACTTGGGACTGGGACTGAACATGAGGGGTTGTATTATCTTGACTCTTCTTCAACCCCGCGGGCTCTCAACACTAAATGTGGTTCGTCAACTAATGAGTTACTTTTGCTTCACTATAGACTTGGTCATATATCATTTCAGTCTATGAGTCGTCTGTATCCTTCTCTGTTTAATGCATGCTGTAAGGGAAAACTGGTTTGTGAAGTGTGTGAGTTAGCTAAGCACACTAGATCAAATTATCCAAGTATTGGGGAGAGAAGTAAGACACCTTTTGAAGTAGTACATTCCGATGTATGGGGACCGTCAGCTGTAACCTCCTTTCGTGGGGAACGTTGGTATGTTATTTTCATCGATGGATTTAGTAGATGTACCTGGCTGTACTTGTTAAAGCATAAGTCTGAAGTATTATCTGCATTTAAGGATTTCTATAATATGGTGTATAATCAGTATAATGTCAATGTGAAAGTGCTCCGTTCTGATAACGGCACCGAGTATATTAATAAGGAGTTTGATAATTTCTTATCTTTTAATGGTATTATGCGTCAAACTACGTGTGTAAATATAGCTGAGCAGAATGGTGTGGCTGAAAGAAAAAATCGGCACCTGCTGGAGGTAGCCAGATCTCTAATGTTCTCTATGCATGTTCCAAAGTTCTTATGGGGAGAAGCCGTGAAAACAGCTGCATATTTGATAAATCGCATGCCTTCAAGGATACTAAATTATAAAACTCCATTGGAAATGTTAACTGGTACTAACCATTTTATTGTGCCGCCAAAGATATTTGGTTGCACTTGTTTTGTTCATGATCACAGGAATTCAGTCGGAAAACTTGATCCCCGAGCCATCAAGTGTATCTTTGTAGGATATTCACCTACACAGAAGGGATACCGATGTTGGAGTCCTATGGAGAAGAAATTTTTTGTGACTATGGATGTTACTTTTCATGAAAAGGAACCATTTTATCCCCTGAAAGATGCAAGTAATGGTACTAATAGTAAGGGGGAGAGTTCTAATAATATATATGGACCAAGTAGCTCGGTGTTAGTGCCAATGATGGACAGGGTACCATTGGACCATGGAACAGAGGGGGAGCAAAGGCATGATGCAGAAGTGCACATTCATGAGGTATTTGATGATACTCCTAGTCAACAAATTATTACTGACCATGAAACTATACCTATGGGTTCTAGAGTGTCAAGTGACGAACCAATACACGAAGAGACGGTTGATGGATCCGGCAATCATGTACCACAGAATGAGGAGGATCATAGTGAAAATAGAGGTACTATAAATTTTACAAACCCGAGTAATGTACCAATTAGTAGTCATCCAATTGTGTCGCGGAAGTCCACAAGGAAGAGGGATATACCAGCACGGCTAAAGGACTGTGTAGGATACCAACATGATATTGCAAAATTTGTTTCTTATGAAAGGTGCAGTCCATCCTTTAAAAGTTTTATTGGTTCTCTTGACTCTAAATCAGTACCTACCGACTGGAGAAAAGCTGTGATGGATCCCAAATGGAAGGCAGCCATGTTCGAAGAGATGGAGGCATTGGAAAAAAATAACACATGGGAACTAGTTGAGCAACCAAAAGGTAAACAGCCGGTCGGGTGTAAATGGGTGTATACCATTAAACACAATCCTGATGGTAAGGTTGATAGGTACAAAGCAAGATTGGTAGCTAAGGGGTATACACAAACATATGGGGTTGATTATGAGGAGACATTTGCTCCGGTAGCAAAGATGAATACAATAAGAACCTTAATATCATGCGCAGTTAATCTTGACTGGCACCTGCACCAATTAGATGTAAAAAATGCCTTTTTGCATGGGGATCTTCAAGAAGAGGTCTATATGCACATACCACCTGGGTTTGCCACAGCTAAGAATGAAGGCAAAATTTTGAAACTCCGTAGATCATTATATGGGTTGAAGCAATCACCACGCGCTTGGTTCAATAGATTCAGAAAAGCTGTACTAAATCTAAGTTATAAACAAAGCAATGCAGATCACACCTTGTTCTACAAGAAGAGAGAGAATATGATTACCATATTAATAGTTTATGTGGATGATATCATCATTACAGGGGATGATGGTGCAGGAATAGAGGTCTTGAAGCAACAGCTAAAGAGGGAATTCGAAGTTAAAGACTTGGGACACCTAAGATACTTTTTGGGAATCGAAGTGTCACGAAGCTCTAAAGGTATTTACTTGTCTCAGAGAAAATATGTATTGGATTTATTGTCAGAAACTGGGATGGTGGGTAGTCGTCCAGCATGCACTCCAATTGAGCAAAACCATAGACTAGCAAATGACTCGGGTGAACCAGTAGATCGAGAACAATATCAACGATTAGTTGGACGATTAATTTACTTATCACATACCCGTCCAGACATAGCCTTCGCTGTAAGTGTGGTTAGCCAGTTCATGCATGATCCAAAAACTCAGCATATGAATGCAGTTCTTCGGATCATTCGATATCTAAAGGGTTGTCCAGGTCGAGGATTATTGTATAGACCACATGGAAACCTAAAAGTAGAATGTTATACTGATTCAGATTGGGCAGGTTCTCTAGAAGATAGGAAATCTACATCAGGCTATTGCTCATTTGTAGGAGGCAACTTAGTTACTTGGCGTAGCAAGAAGCAAAGTGTTGTTGCTAGGTCTACTGCAGAAGCCGAATTCAGAGCAATGGCACATGGGATTTGTGAAATACTGTGGTTGAAAATCATGTTGCTAGAACTGGGCTTATTTCAGACCAAACGAATGATTTTATACTGTGATAATAAGGCTGCACTTGACATTGCACACAATCCGGTTTAGCATAGTCGGACGAAACATATTGAAATTGATCGACACTTCATAAAGGAGAAATTGGAGCAGGGAGAAATATGTATGCCATTTGTGTGCTCTTCAAGTCAATTAGAGGATATCTTAACTAAGGGCTTAGCCGAAAAATCCTTTACTAGCTTGTGCGGCAAGATGGGGTTGTATGATGCTTTCGCCCCATCTTGAGGGGGAGTGTAGGAGTCTAGGTGGTGTGATACCACATATGTATTATACTTTCTAAAAATATGTAATTATTAGGAGGGCTAAGATGTAAAAGAGATGTATAAGAAATAAAAAGGAAGAAAAGCAGAGGAAGAGATAAGCCTCTGTTTGTTCCCAACCTCTCACGTCTCTCTCTATAGCCAGGAACCTAGTTCATCTAATCTTGTCTAAATTCGAGTTGTTCTTCTGTGATTTCTACAATTATCTACCCCTGTTGCAGTATCATCATATTCAGGATACATATTATGATAGTTGTCATCATCCTCTTCTTCTTCGTTGTCTTCCATCATAACCCATTTTTTTCCGTGCTTGGTCCAACAATTATAGCTGGGCATGAAACCGGATCGAAGCAGGTGGGCGTGAATGGTTCTGGTATTTGAGTAGTCTTTCTTGTTCTGACAGTGAACACACGGACAACACATAAAACCATTGTGACCACGGTTTGCATTAGCCACAACAATGAAATTTTGGAGGTCCGTAATATACTCGAAAGTGCGTCGGTCACCGTACATCCATTGCCGGTTCATCTGCATTAATATATAGTATATATCAAAAATTAATAGGGAGATGACCATTTATATATATAGTACATCAATGACACATGAAAGGATAGTTGCCGACCTCGACCGAGAAGGAAAGAGCAACGAGAAAACTTATTTTGAGCTCTCGGGCATTTCACCGAACACCTCTTGTGCATAGAAAAAAAACACAAACTAGCACACCTCTCACCCTCTTGCTAGGCTCCAAAATGAGAGAGCGAAAAAATAGAAGAGAGGGGTGTGAACTGCGGTGTCTTATATAGCCCCCCCCCCTTTAACACCGGTTCGTGGCTTGAACCGGTTCGCAGGGGCCTTTAACACCGGTTCGTGCCACGAACCGGTGTTAAAGGGGGCTCCTTTTTGCTGCACGGGCCACGCTTGTACGGGAAACGGTGTTAAAGCCCATTTTCAGGCTCAACCAAAGGCCTCGTTTCCACTTTTTAAAAAATGGAGAACATAAAAATTGAAAAATGGGAAGTATAGAAATTGCAAAATAAGAAGTATAGTGTTTGCTCCCGACAAAAATGAAACTAGCAAAGGGAAGTATAGAAATTTGATAAAGAGAAGTATATAAATTGCACAAAAGGAAGTATAGAAGATGCAAAGTAGGATGGCTGAAGGCGACGGGAGAGGCGATGCAACGTCTCTTCCTTTTAGAGGGAAATTCTGGTGCTTGGCTGTGGATGAGGAGGAGGTCGATGGGTCCTCACCGTCGTCCCCATGGTCGGAGGACTGCCGGTGGCGATCGGAGGAGTACCGGCGGCGGCCGCCGGAGATTTCTCTACACCCGACATCCAGGTATGTTAAACCAGCCCTGCAACTGGCGTTGTCTCCTGGATCGCCGGCTACGTCCTCTCCTGTCACGGTAAGCAGCTCATCGCCGGTGAAGATTCTGAAGTTTCCGGTGATTGAGCCGTCTGTTTTCCTGCTTGATAATTTTGATGCCCAAGAATGGGTGAGCGTTCGGAGAAAGAAAAATGTCCAAAAGGCTTGATCTCGAATTCGTTCTCCAAGATCCGGCACAGCTCGCCGGCATTCTTGCGATCTGAGATCCATGTTATGCTGACGATCTCAATTTCAATTATCTCAGGGAACTAGGCCATCGAGGCATGAGGCCAAACGATGTGCTTTTGTTTCTGTGGGCCAAAAGGGCCATATCTACGGTTCACAAAATAAAAAAGCAATTACGTCTTCTCGACGGATACATATAAACCTAGGGCTGCCAGCGCCAGTCCCTCGTTTTTCCTCGAAGTCATCGGCGCCGTCTTCTTTGCGCGCTGCTAGGGCTCGCCCTCCTGTGTCAATGGCTGGGAGACCGATTCCTCCTCGCGCGGGGAGCCAGCCGTCCAATCCACCTCTTCGTCAGCATGTTGCACCCAGGAATTCGGCGGCCACGGCTGTTCCTCCTGGGGGGGCTGCTGGACGGGTTGTCGTTCCACCTCGGGCTGTTAACGGCGGCCAGGATGTTAGAGGAGGACAAAGCGTCCATCCTTCACAGCCAAGGCCGGATCAGCAGAATAGCCGGTTTGAATTCGGTTCAAGTTCGAATGGTGGTGGTGGTTGGCGTGATGAGGGATCTGGTGCTCGTTGGCGTGATGAGGGTGCTGGAGGTCAGGGTTTTGGAGGAGCTGTAGGTCAAGGTTTTGGAGGTGATTTTGGTGATTTCGATCAAGGATACTACGACGGGAACCATGGTTTTAACAATGCTTACAGTGCAAACAATCAAGGTAATTATCGTCCTAGACAATATCGCCCGCAGTTTTATAATGGATATAGAGGTCGCAACAACTATAGAGGTAATGGGGAGGATATAGGAATCAGCGATCTTTCAACAATCATGCGAATATTAATCAGAACGAGGAGATAGCCCCAGTTGAAAATGTTGTTCAGCACACAACGCCATCTTTAGCTGTAGTTCAGCAACTATTGTCACAAGGGACTATATCCAACGCCATTTCTCCTGTAGAGAAGCCTGTTGCAACAACTAATGTTCGAATCCCAAGAAAACCTGACCAAACTACTTGTATCAAATGTGGAGAAACGGGCCATTTTGCAGATGCTTGCCCAGCTGTTCTTTGTATTTATTGTGAGAAAACAACCCATGCTGCCAAGGACTGTCCCTTACTATTGATGCCGAAACCTGTTGCAGTGACATATGGGGTTTGCGCAATGATCTGATCTTTCATGAAGTTCCGGCATCATCCGAAATAACTTTTAAACATGATAGCGGCAAAGTTGGCAGAATTTCTATTGTCGGAGGTACAATGACAGCTCAAGAAGTCGTTAGAAAGTTTGAGTGGATTATACATGTTGATCATCAGTGGGATCTTTCGGTGCTGGAGGATGGAGCTTTCAAAACTATTTTCCCATCTAAACTTGATCTTGTCAGAATGACTAAAATTATTAATGTGCCTGTTCAAGGTACATATTGTTAAACGAGGTGTACGTTTTCTCTTAGGCGTGTCATATGTTGTTAGGTGTGTCACATGTTGTAAAGGAGTAGTACTCCTCATCTTGTTTAAACTAGAGATAGATAGAGATAAGAAGATGTTAATCTTATCTCTAAGATCGCCTACCAGGCCGCACCTGTCGCTCGCCTCAAGATGTCGCCGATGTAATCCCTCCTGTAAACTCTCGAGAGGTTGTTCTGCCTCACGCCTATATTAACACGAAACCGACGCTCCCAACGGAGTAATGTCATTCCTGCCAAACTAGTCCTTTGACATGGTATCAGAGCCACCTCTTCCATGGTCTAGCCGCCAAAAATCCCATCTACACAAAACCGTACAACCTCATATCAGCCGCCGCCGCCGCTGCCTCCTGCCGCCGCCGCCGCTGCTCAAGACCACGCCAAGACCCTTCCCGGTGTCATGACGACCTCATCATCGATGACGTTCTCCACCACGCTGGGTTCCCCCCCTCCGTCAAGTTGACAAGGGCCAACTTCCTCTTCTGGAAGACCCTCGTCTACCCCCCCCCTTTGTGGCGCTCAGGCCCTCGGCTTGCTCGATGGGACCGACGCCGCACCGGAGAAGACCCTGGAGGCCGAAGATGCAAACAACAAGAAGATCACAATCGCCAACCCTGCCTATGCGGCATGGCTCTCGCGGGATCAAACGGTGCTTGGGTTCCTTGTGAACTCGCTGTCGCCGGAAGTCATTCCCCATGTTGTGGGGCTTGCTACGTCTGCTGAGGTATGGACCGTCCTCACCAAGATGTTTTCCTCTCACTCTCGCACCAAGATCAACCATCTGCGAGGGGCGCTAAACAACACCAAGAAGAACTAGCTGACGGCCTCACAGTACTTCGCCACAATGAAGGGCTTCAGCTCTGAGCTCGTTGTTGCGGGCAAAGTTGTTGAAGAAGATGAGATGGTCGGGTACATCCTCAATGGACTCGACGCCAGCTACAACTCCCTTGTCGACTCCGTCAACGGCAATCCTGGTACCACTCTTGATGACCTTTTTGATCAACTTTGTGCTCACGATCTTCGCCAAGATATGTTGTCAGAAACAGGTCAAGAATCTGCCTTTACCTCCTTCGCCAACATCTCCACCCGTCCTCCACCTCGCGACAACAACCGTGACTCAAGGCCGCGTGGTGGTCGTGATTGCTCCCCCGAGTGTGATCGCACTCCCCGTGGCGACCAAGGAGATCGCCGTGATGGCGGTTGGAGGCGCCGTGATGAGTATGGCGTGATGGCCGTTGTGACCGCGAGTGGCGTCGTGATGATGGTGGTGGCCGCCGTGATGACGGTGGTGGCCGCCGTGATGATGGTGGCAGACGCCGTGAAGAAGGAGGACGACGGGATGATGGAGGGCGCCGCCGTGGCCGTGCTCCCATACCCTACGTCGACGTCACATGCCAAATCTGCAAGATCCATGGTCACCCCACTAGTGCATGCTGGTGGCGCTACCAGGATCGTCATGACTCAGATGATGATGGAGAAACAAAGGGTGCACATGTTGCATCTTATGGCGTTGACACCAACTGGTACCCAGACTCTGGTGCCACCCACCATGTCACATCCGAGCTGAGCAAACTTACTACACATGACAAGTATGATGGGCGTGATCGCGTCCACACCGCCGACGGCAACGGTATGAAAATAAGTCATATTGGTCATTCAACATTATGCACCCCACAAAGCTCCTTATATCTCAAGGACATACTTCATGTACCTAGTGCATCTAAAAATCTCTTGTCCGTTCATAAGCTTACAGTTGATAATAATGTTTTCCTTGAGTTTCACCCACATTTCTTTTTGATCAAGGATCGGGTCACAAGGAGAACACTGTTTAAGGGACCATGTCACGGGGGTCTCTATCCACTCATGCCATCATCCACCGAGTCTTCCAAGCAAGCCTTTCTTACAATAAAGCCGTCATCATATACATGGCATCGTCGCTTAGGCCACCCATCATCCTTTGTGGTTCAACAAGTTCTTAGGAAAAATAATATCCCGTTCTTGCTTGAAATAAATCCATACATTTGTGATCCCTGTCAACTTGCTAAAAGTCATCAATTACCATAACCTGTTTCTACTAGTGTTTCCACTGTTCTCTTAGAGCAATTGTTTTCAGATGTATGGGGTCCAGCACCTGTTTCTGTTGGAAAACATTCATATTATGTAAGCTTTATTGATGATTTCAGTAAGTTTACTTGGATTTATTTACTCAAGAATCGTTCTGAAGTTTATCAAGTCTTCCTCAATTTCCAACAACTTGTTGAACGAAAATTTGATAGAAAAATAGTAACCATGCAACTGATTGGGGCGGAGAATATGAAAAACTCCACAGTTTCTTTCAAAAAATTGGTATAACTCATCATGTCTCCTGTCTTCATGCTCATCATCAAAATGGCTCTGCTGAAAGAAAGCACCGTCATATTGTTGAAGTTGGCTTTGCTTTACTTGCTAATGCGTCTATGCCTCTAAAATTTTAGGATGAAGCTTTTCTCACCGCCACTTTCCTCATAAACCTCCTTCCTAGTAAAGTAATCCAACATGACACTCCTGTAGAACGTCTTCTACACACAAAACCAAACTATGGGTCTCTTAGAGTTTTTGGCTGTGCCTGTTGGCCAAATCTTCACCCCTAAAACAAAAGAAAACTCTCTTTTAGATCTACGAGGTGTGTGTTCCTAGGCTATAGTCCTCGTCACAAAGGAGTAAAATGCTTAGAGGTCTCTTATGGTCGTGTCTATATCTCCAGAGATGTTGTCTTTGATGAACAAGTGTTTCCTTTTGCTGAGCTACATCCAAATGCTGGCTCCCGTCTAAAGAATGATATTCTTCTTTTACCTCAAAACTTGTTACATAGTGGGAGTGCACATGTTGATGACTATATGCCTTTGCCTGTTGTTCCCATTGTTGTTCCTTGTGGTGCAAATCAGAACATATCAGAAGACTCCCCTTCGTCACAGCACACTGCAGCACCAAATTCTACTGAAAAGGATCAAGCCATAGAGAAAAACCAGCACATACCTGGTACAGACGGAAAAAGCCAAAGCGCCGATCCCGAAGCAGATCCTCGGCCAGACTCTACGTCGCGCAGCGCTCCCGAGCGAGATATTCCCGCGCGCGGGACTCCTCAGTGCGACCCACCCCGGGATCAGCGCCCCACTAGAGAAGACCATGCACCTGCCGATCGGTCTCCTCAGCGGGACCAACGTCACGTTGGTGCAGAGACCGGGCGTACCTCGCCTCGGTCACGCTCCACATATCCTGAGAGGCGGTCCCCCATGCGGGCCCCCCACCTGTCTCCATCTCCTGTACGTTGGTCCCCCACGCGGACCTCACCTCGGGGCGACAGCGACCCGCCTACATCTCCGCTACGAGACGAGACCGGCACGCCCACGTCGCCGCGGTCTCCTGGTGACAGCGACGTCTCGCAGGACCCTGGTGGCATCAACATCGACGCAAGTGAAGCCCATGTCAGCGATGCGTCGGCTCTGTCCCTTGACAGCGACATGTCTGGATCTTCTGCAATGGATTCTTCCTCTTCTGTGTTGCCAGACCCACCATTGCCTCCGCCTGAACCTCGTACAAGACTGCAAAAAGGTATACGGCATCCAAAAATATATACTGATGGTACTGTTCCATATGGACTGTTGACATCCACAGGTGAACCACACACACTCTCAGAGGCCCTTGTGGACAATCACTGGCGTCAGGCGATGGAAGAGGAATAGAATGCCCTCATGAAAAACAAAACATGGAAACTTGTTCCACCACATCTTACAAAAAATCTTATTGATTATAAATGGGTTTATCGTATTAAGAAACATGCAGATGGCACCATTGACAGATACAAGGCACGCTTGGTTGCAAAAGGCTTCAAACAAAGATATGGTGTTGACTACGAAGACACCTTCAGTCCTGCTGTCAAGGCAGCAACCATCAGACTTGTTATGTTTGTTGCTGTCTCCAGGGGCTAGAACCTGCGGCAGCTAGATGTCAAGAACGCGTTTTTGCATGCGTTCTGAAAGAGGAGGTTTACATGCGACAACCCCCGGGTTTTGAGTCTTCCGCTACTCCACATTATATTTGCAAACTTGAAAAGGCTCTCTATGGGCTTAAGCAAGCTCCTCGAGCTTGGTACTCCAGACTTAGCATCAAGCTGCAACACCTTGGCTTCACTCCCTCAAAAGCAGATACCTCACTTTTTCTCTACAACAAAGCAGATGTTATAATATTTGTGCTAATCTATGTTGATGATATTATAGTGACAAGTTCCTCAGATAAAGCTATGACAGCTCTTCTTCATGATCTCAATAGTGAGTTTGCACTCAAAGATTTGGGAGAACTACATTTCTTCTTGGGTATTGAGGTAAAGAAAATTCAGCATGGTTTGCTTCTTACCCATGAAAAATATGCTACTGATTTATTGGCCAAATTTGGTATGAAAAAGTGTATACCATCTCCCACACCTTTATCCTCTACAGAAAAAATGTCCATAACTGAAGGAACTGCTCTTGGTCCTAATGATAGCACACAATATAGGAGTATTGTAGGGGCATTGGAATATTTGACACTGACAAGGCCTGATATTTCTTTCTCAGTAAATAAAGTATTTGCATGCTCCAACAACCACACACTGGACAGCTATAAAAAGGATATTGAGATACATTCAGGGCACTATACATGTTGGTTTGACTTTTTAACAATCTTCATCTACTTTGCTTAGTGCTTTCTCAGATGCAGATTGGGCAGACTGTCTTGATGATAGAAGATCTACTGGAGGTTTTGCTGTGTTTCTTGGACCAAACTTGATCTCATGGAGTGCAACAAAGCAAGCTACAGTTTCACGATCAAGCACTGAAGCTGAATACAAGGCCCTAGCAAATGCTACAGCTAAACTAATATGGGTTGAAGCTATACTTAAGGAACTTGGTGTTCAACTAAAGGTAAAGCCTTGTTTGTGGTGTGACAATTTAGGTGCCACATATTTTTCTGCAAATCCCATCTTTCATGCAAGGACTAAACATATTGAAATTGACTATCACATCGTTCAGGAAAGAGTTGCAAATAAGTTACTTGACATCAAGTTTATATCAAGCAAAGATCAAGTTGCAGATGGTTTTACAAAAGCTCTGGCAATCAAAAGTCTCAATGAATTTAAGCGTAATCTCAACCTTTCAGAAGGTTGTGATTAAGGGAGGGTGTTAAACGAGCTGTACGTTTTCTCTTAGGCGTGTCATATGTTTTTAGGTGTGTCACATGTTGTAAAGGAGTAGTACTCCTCATCTTGTTTAAACTAGAGATAGATAGAGATAAGAAGATGTTAATCTTATCTCTAAGATCGACTACCAGGCCGCACCTGTCGCTCGCCTCAAGATGTCGCTGATGTAATCCCTCCTGTAAACTCTCGAGAAGTTGTTCTGCCTCACGCCTATATTAACGCGAAACCGACGCTCCCAACGGAGTAATGTCGTTCCTGCCAAACTAGTCCTTCGACACATATATGTTTCTGCACTTTGAGGAGTGGTCAGCAGCGGATCTAGATAAGTTCACTCTTGCAGAGGTATGGGTTAGAGTTCATGGTTGCTGTTACAAGGAGAGATGTGATTATTTGGCGTTATACAAAAGAGGTAGACATGGAATTTACTAGATCACATTCGGCAATGAGGATGAAAGTTGAGGTTACCCGGGAAGAACATATTCCAAAAACAACTGTTGATCATATATATGAAGGTGAAGGTGAAGGTTACGGTCTGTTATTTAAAGTGGAGGAAACTATAGCTCCAACACCAAAAGATTTTATCATGGATGATGCTGATTCGGATGAGAATAAGAAGAACAAAGAGGAGGAAAGTAATATTGATAAACACAACCTGGGGAACAATTCAACACCAGGGGGTACGTCAAATGCGAAAGGTACTAGCACTCTTCCTAAAGATCAGAGTGGATCAGTCATGGGGGCGAAGCAATGTAGCTCTATGCCTATTATATTTAGTTCGTTCACAAGCAATACTGAGTTTTCACCGAAGTAGTGGACCCATTCGGAGGGAAGATTAAAGCCAATTGTGCCTCGCAGACTGTGGGGTGATTGCAATATGGATGATGATAGTCTGCCATCGCCTCTGCCATGTCTCGGCGATCCAGTACAACAGCTGGTGGAGTCGCAGAGTGTCGAGCCCTCTGTGGCATGCAGCAATGCCGCGATAGGAGATTTGCCATTCTCTTCTGCCAATGCCGAAAACAAGGCGGACGTTTCACAAAATATAGGAGTTTTGTCTGTCGGGGCAGTGGGCGCTGCTAGTTTTGACACTTCTTGGACTGGGTATTTACCACATGTTTCCGTGGAAAAGCCACAAAATCAAGAGCACGAGGAGGTTCCTCTTTCTCCAATTTCTCTGAGTTCCAATGTGTCCGATCAGGAGGCTTGGCTGCACTCTTTGTCAACACCGGTTTCTTCCCCTCTCCGCATGCTGACCCATCTATATCACCTGGAGATAGGCCGGGTTCCCTCAACTCTCAGCCAGCTGCTATGGGATTATCAGGGGGCCCATCTGTTGTGGCAGGAACTGGAGTCTTTCTCGGCGGTCGTTTTTCGGTGAATGATGTGGTGGCTTACAGTGGTATTCCTGCTGCTTCTACGGATGTCCGATCTAGCACTCGGATCACAAGCCAGGCTAATGCGGATGCGACACAAATGGAACGTGCGCAGCAACTAGCACAAGCTAAGGATGCTGCTTCTTGTTCAGGTACAAAACATACATCTAGTTACTCCTTATCTTCGTTTTCAGATGCTACTTTCTTGCATAGAGCTAAGAGTTTGGGAGTTTCATTGGGGGCCACACCTAGCAAAGTAACAGCTACGATCAGCAAAATTAAAAATGATGATGACAACCAAACCTTGATTATTCTTCAAAAAAAATTAGAAGACAAAATTAAAAAAGAGGATGAATGTCCATATAACAATGAGATTATAGTGCATGCTTCGGCTCTCTCTACTGATCTTAGTGAAGAAGAACAACAATGTTCTCTGGAGAAAGAGTCTTCAGTTAGTGAGGACAAGATAAAAAAAGTTTATAAGAGGAAAGAAAAGAATGTTTCAAAGGTGGTGCGTAGGAGCACAAGGCTCACAAAAAAGAATTAACTTTAGTATTCTCAATGAAAGGAAGTTTTTGGAATAGTGACGCCGCAAAGCATTCCTTTGTTCATGATGTCAAGCTTCATGCACTAGCCAACGCAACCAAAAGTCCGAACTGATAAAAATGGCTAGTGTAATCCACTTATACACTTCAACACCCCTCTCACGTGTGACTGAGAGAAGTCAGCACGTGCAACTGGAAGAGAGCGACGGCGCGCGAAACTCACGTATGACTCAAGAGGTCTATACGTGGACACAGAGGGGTCAACATCAATTTTAGGATAAATTGCAAAAGCCAGAACTCGAACTCGAGACCTTAGGCTCTGATATCATGTCAAGCTTCATGCACTAGCCAACGCAACCAAAAGTCCGAACTGATGAAAAGGGCTAGTGTAATCCACTTATACACTTCAACACATGAGACTATAAGGGAGCATAAACTTGACTTTTTTGCTATTCTAGAGACGGGTAGGGATAATTTTTCGACTCCTTTTCTAAAACATATTTCGGGAGGTCAAGATTTTCAATGGTATTGTGTACCACCTATTGGGCGATCGGGTGGTATTTTGGTCGGAATAAATGCAGTCACTTTACTTATTCAGAACGTGGTCACGGGAGAGAGATGTGTTAAATTCTATGTCACGTCCAAAGTAGACAATTTTAAATGGGTTTTGATTGCGGTGTATGGGGCGGCTCAAGATGAGCAAAAAGCAGACTTTCTTACCGAATTAGTTCGGATTTGTGAGGATGAGTCGTTGCCTATGCTTGTGGAAGGTGACTTTAATATCATTAGAATAAAAGCGGAAAAGAATAAAGATAATTTTAACACCCGTTGGCCGTTTATTTTTAATGCTATTATTGAAAGCTTGGACCTGAGAGAACTAGCTCTCTCGGGTCGTCAATACACATGGGCTAGCCAACGAAATAATTCCACTTATGAGAAGCTAGATAGAATTCGAGTTAGCGTGGAGTGGGAGCAAAAATTTCCATTGGTTTCGGTGAGAGCCCTTTCTAGGTCTGGTTCCGATCATACACCTCTTCTTCTTGATTCCGAAGAGCAAAATTTCCTAGGAAATAAGAAGAACTTTTATTTTAAACTCTCCTGGCTGCAACAAGAAGTTTTTTTTGTGTTGATGGCACAAGAGTGGGCCTCTGTTTCTAATGTCAACCACGCTATGAACAATTGGCAAAACAAATTCAGACATATTAGACAATTCCTTAAGGGTTGGGCTAGGCATTTGTGTGGGTCCTATAAAATTGAAAAGGAACATCTCCTCAAGATTATTGATTCTCTTGATCATAAGGCTGAAACAACTCCGTTAGATGAGGATGAATTAAGATCCATATGCTAGGCTAATGAGAAATTAGCCCGATTACGAAGAAATGAAGAATCCAAGTGGGCACAAAGGGCCAAAGTTAAACACATTCAGGAAGGAGGAGATAATACAAAATATTTTCATTTAATTGCGAACAGAAAACACAGAAGAAAGAAAAAAATTCAGTTAGAACAAGATGAAGGGACAATTACGGGTTAAGAAAATTTAAAAACTTATATTTCTGAATATTATAAAAATCTATTCGGCCCACCTATGAACCATTGTGTGATGGATGAATCAGTCACTCATGACATCAACCAGATTTCGGTGTTGGAAAATCAAATCCTAACCGCTGATTTTAATGAGAAGGAAGTATTCGAAGCGGTCATGCAAATGGAAAAAAATAAGGCACTGGGTCCAGATGATTTTCCTGCTGAATTCTTTCAAAAAATTTGGTTCGTAATTAAGAATGACTTAATGGCTCTGATTGCTAGTTTCTAGAAGGAAGAGTTACTGCTATTTCACTTGAATTTTGGCACTATTATTCTATTGCCTAAAAAAGAAAATGCAACTCAAATTCAACAATATCGCCCATATGTCTGCTCAATGTTAGTTTTAAAGTGTTTACCAAAGTTGGTACGAATAGAGTGACTAAAATTGCTGAAAGGGTAGTGCAGCCTGCACAAACAGCATTTATGCAAGGTAGACATATTTTAGAGGGAGTCGTGATATTACATGAAACTATTCATGAACTGCATAGGAATAAATTGGATGGTATTCTTTTCAAAATCGATTTTGAAAAGGCTTACGACAATGTAAATTGGTCGTTCCTTCAACAAACGTTGCGTATGAAGGGTTTTGACCCTAAATGGTGTGATTGGATACAACGTTTTATTGAAAAAGGGAGTGTGGGCATCAAATTTAACGATGACATAGGTCATTATTTTCAAACTAAAAAAGGGTTGCTCCAAGGAGACCCGTTATCACCCATTCTCTTTAACCTTGGTGCGGATATATTGGCACTTCTTATTGCAAGAGCCAAAGAAGATGGACAAGTGAGTGGACTTATACCCCATTTAGTTGATGGTGGTGTCTCCATTTTACAATACGCTGATGACACTATTCTTTTTATGGAACATAATTTAGAGAAGGCTCTTAATATGAAGTTAGTCCTTTGCATCTTCGAACAGCTATCGGGGCTCAAAATTAATTTTTACAAGAGTGAAATTTCTTGTTTTGGAAAGGCAAAGGATGTTCAAACTAATTATATGATTCTATTTGGATGTGATATAGGTTCCCTTACTTTTAGATATCTTGGTATTCCAATTCATTTTCGCAAACTTAAAAATGGTGAATGAAAGCCAGTGGAAGATAGATTTGAGAAGAAGTTTAGTAGTTGGATTGGAAAACTATTCTCTTATGGAGACAGACTAGTTCTATAAATTCGGTACTAACAAGCCTACCTATGTTTATGTTATCTTTTCTAAAAATACCCAAAGGGGTGAGGAAAAGACTAGACTTCTTTCATTCTCGTTTTTTTGGCAAAATGATGGTCATAAAAAGAAATATAGGTTAACAAAGAGGAATATGATATGTAGGCCAAAATACCAAAGGGGATTAGGAGTGGAAGTTCTATAATTAAAAAATAAAAGCCTTCTTAGCAAGTGGCTATTTAAGCTTATGAACGAACAGGGGGTATGGCAGGGGGTATGGCAAGAGCTGCTAAAGAATAAATATCTACACTCCAAAACTTTATCTCTGGTTTCAGCTAAACCAACTGATTCACCTTTTTAGAAAGGTTTGATGAATGTTAAAAAAGATTTTTGTAGAAGGGGGTCTATGTTGATCTGTAATGGCCAAAATACTAGATTTTGGGAGGATACATGGTGAGGGGACAGGCCTCTAAGTGATCAATACCCAACACTTTACAACATAGTACATCATAAACACGTTATAGTTGCGAACATTATGAACTCCACCCCCCTAAATATAGGTTTTAGGAGGATGTTGTCAGGAAACAAGTGGCAAAGATGATTACACTTGGTGTCTCGTTTAATGCTAGTGGAATAAACGAGGAGAAGGACTTCTTTAAATGGGAATTAACTATCTCATGTGTTTTTACTGTTCGATCCATGTATTTGGACTTGCTTAATGGCCATACTGTTTTCTTGAAAAAATACATCTAGAAAATTAAAGTACCATTTAAAATCAGGATTTTTATGTGGTTTCTTTATAGGAAGGAAATTCTCACAAAAGATAATTTGATTAAGAGGAGTTGGCAAGGGCCTTCATCATGTTGTTTTTGTGATCAGGCTGAAACAATTGATCATATTTTTATAACCTTTTGCTAAATTTTTATGGAGGATTATTTTCATCACTTTTAATATACCACCTCCTGCGAATATTACCAATCTTTTTGGCAATTGGTTAAATAGGATTCATAAGAAGGATAAGGACATATTAGAGTTGGTGTGTGCGCCTTATTATGGGCAATATGGAATGTCCGCAATGATTTTCTCTTTAACAATAAAAGTTTCCCATCTTTTATGCAGGTTATTCCTATGGCTACGCATTGGATCCATATATGGTCTTTCCTACAGCCGACGGAAGGGTGCCAGGCCATGGATATTGGGTACACCTGCTTGGAGATGGTGGCACGATACTTTTACAGCCGGTGTGGTTGGTGGTCTGAGAGGCGTTTAGCATAGAGATGTTATTTCGTCGCTTGATCTTAGCTCACTTTTAGTGGCTTATTTTTGTTGAGACTTTGCAAGACATATGAGCTGTAATAATTTGTAAACTCTGCCAATAATGCAATAAAAGGCCGTATGCATCGATTGATGCAGAGGCCGGGGTGTCTTCCCCTTTTCGAAAAAAATAAGATGCAAAGTAGAAAGTATAGTGTTCGCTGCCTAAAAAATGAAACCAACAATGGGAAGTATAGAAATTTAAAAAGAGGAAGTATGAAATTTGTAAAATGGAAAGTATAGAAATTTCGAAATATAAAGTATAGTGTTCGCTCCCTAGAAAATAAAACCAACAAAGGGGAGTATAGAAATTTAAAAACAGAAAGTATGACAATTAAAAATAGAAAGTATAAAAGTTGCAAAATAGTATGTATAGTGTTAACTGCTAGAAAATGAAATTTGCAACAGGAAGTATAAAAACTGAATAAAGATAATTATAGAAATCAAAGAAAGGGAAGTATGAAATTATTAAAAAGGGAAGTATAGTGTTTTGTTGCCTACGAAAGTGAAACTACGAATTGTATTTTTTAAATTACTCTTAATTTTTCAAATTAGAGAAAACATTATGAATGAAAAGTTGTGTCTACTTCATAGCTATCCAACAAGATATCATTTGCATCATTATGATAAGCGGTTAAAAAATAATCGACAAATTACTTTTCATACCTAGGAAATGAAAGCATGGGTAGTATTTCAAAATTAGTATTAAACTGTTTCGAATTTGAGAAATCGTTATGAACGAAAATAGTGTGCCTACTCCGTGGCTATGCAATGAGATGTCATTTGCATCATTCTGACAAGCGGTTCAAAATGAATAAAGAAATTAATGTCCGTTGTTTTCAAAAAAATTGAATCTTAATATATTCAAAATGACTTTTAAACTGTACATAATTTGAAAAAGAAATAAAAATGAAAAAGGTGCGAAATTATATTATCTTTCCAACGCAGCATCATTTGCTTCATTCTGATCAGCGGTTCAAAAAATCGATAAAAAGGACGTTTTATGCTTATTTATGTTAATTTCTTATTTTTAAAATTAAAATTAAATGGTTTGAATCTGATTAAAATTTTAATACAAAAATGTTGAGGATTTTAAGTAGATTTCCAACGGTATACCATTTACATTATTCAGATAAGTGGTTTATAAATAAGAAGAAAAATCATTACATATTAAGATAGAGAAGAATCGTGTTTGCAAAAAAGAAATATGGAAATCACATACGAAACTGTATATAAATTGAACAGTTGGCAGTATGGATCATATAAAGAATATTATTCTATTGTCGATGATAAAATATCGAGATATATATATATATTTGTTGAAATGACCTAACTAGTTTATATTTGCTGAAATTATAAGCTACACATGTTTTTTGATTGCTCGTTTCATGGTAGGCACACGTATTTAATGCTTGTTTTTCTTGTTTGTTTAACGTGATGGTCAAAAATTGAACCATTGATTAGTAGTAAACTCCAGCTCATAGTTCCTGTCATATTAGTCAAATGAGTAGTTTGCCTTGTTTAATATATTAACTTGTTATTACTTAGTTTCAAAATGCAATTATTGTTGTCGCCACCAGTGACGGGGCTACAAGATCATATATCAAGGTGGTTTTTCAGTGTAGCTATCACACTCAAAAACAAGATCATATATTGAGAAAGAAAATTGATGAATGCTATCTTGATGTCAACTGAAATGCCAAATTTTCTTCCCCGTAGAGCTAATAATATATAATAATTTTAAAAAGTTTGCAGCTGATGTAATATCTAGATAAATCGCATAATACCATATACGCATTTAGTTGACGTCGTCCACACATTACAGCAGGCGGTACCATAACTGCGCGAGCCAAGTCGATTAGGGAACATTATTTGACTTTGTTATTCGCCCGTCTAGCATTGGGCCATGTTGAATAGTAAAAGATGCTCGCCATTTGTATACCTTTTCTGTTATTAGCATGAACTCCAAAAAGGACAAAACTATAAAATACCGTGAAAGTAACGGGACGACCCACAAGCGGGCAGTAATAACAGTAACAGGTCAGAACATTAAAAGGCGAGAACCGTAAAGACAAAAATAGTAACGAGCCAGAACATTGACATGTCAGAACAGTAATAGGTCAGAACAGCAAAGGGCCAGAATTGTAATAGGTCGGCAAATTTAACAGGCCAGAATAGTATCTGGCCAGAAAATTTATCAGACCAGAAAAGTAACAAGCCAAAAAACTTACCAAGCTAGAATAGTAATAGGCCAAGACAGTAAAAGGCCATAACAGTATCGAACCTTCTCAGAGAAGGATCGTTTGTGGGTGGCCCATGATGAGTTGTAAGAGCAGTGACTGGCCAACCGAAGGCCTTAATAGTACCGAGCTGACTTGGCGCAGGCCGCTAATGGGTCGTGCAGTATTGAACAAAGGCAAGCTTCTATAGGCCGAAACAGTAATCGGCCTTAAAGTTTATAGGACGCATCGGACTACACAAATGGGCATATTTTAAACAATGCGGGACAAAACAGTAATGGGTCGTCTTCTTACTGGAATCTCATAATGGGCCGACCCACTTAATAACTAGCAGGCCTTTGCTAGGCCTAACTTCTACCACTATTTTCAAGACCATTAACAACGATAACAGGCCATTAATGGTATTCTCCATGTGACAGTTTGAATGACGCCAGCAGTCAACGTGACTGACAAATAGATCTATGACGGAACAAGTTTTTGTACTGAAGGGTACGATCTGCCATGGATGAAAACAAAACCATGGTATATTCATTTGTGACAAGGCTTTTACCAAGAAGGGAATCCGTCGTATAAGACTTTTCAACCATGAAAAACGGCCCTTCAACCACGAAAATCGTTAGTTGTAAAAGCCAATTTTTCTTGTAGTGAAATAAGATGCAAATGTGTTAAAATATGTGACAATAAATACAGAGTTTATGGATGCATTTTACATGCATCAGCATCTCCAAACTTAACATATGCTCGTCCTCGAGCATAAAGGTGATAAATAAACGTGGACCTTGGAGTTTTCTTTTAGTTGATACATAATTTTATTCATGAACCTTTCTACTCAAAGATGGATCCAGAATTTTCCCTTTGAGGGCTTTCCCTGAGTATTAAAGAGTCGACTCGAAGTGATTCAGACAAGGAAATCTTATTGTTTTAATTAAAATAAAGCATTGCGATGTTCGGTTGCTAATGCGATGTTATTTTTCCTATTGCTTGGAATTTTGAAGTGAAATAATATTCAACCAAGCGCAGGTAAATCTAGAGACAACTATGCTGTTCATAAGGTAGTTAAATCCCTTTTCATGTAATTAGTGACGCAAATAAATGGATTAACGAGATATTCAATGTCACATTCTACTATTCATCAAAACCACAACAGAAGAAAATGAGTTTGGTGGAATCAACGGGGAAAGAAGATCTTGTTAAGTTTGACTCTAGTCCGACTTTGTGAACTGACTGAACATGTGTAGGATAGTGGGAGCCTTTACAAGCACAAGTTAAATATCATCACTTTTAACATTATTTCACTCATTCCTTGGATTGGAAGTGGTCAATTCCCCTCCTTTTAACTCCAAGGTACAGTCTCATTGGAGCGATTTAGTGAAAGACATTGTCAGGTCTTTGGCCAGAACAACACATTTGTTAAACCATAACCCAAATGCTGAGAAAATAGAAACTCCACTAGCTTACCCATAAATGAGTAAGAGGTGAAATAACCACCAATATGCTAAGAGGGACAAATAATCAGCTCCAACAGCTTACCCATAAGGAACCCCCAACCAAAAAATATTGGGTTATTACCCATTTTGCCACCTCCTAGCCATTTATTATGAGTAGATGGATAAGAAATATGGGTAATAGGCATCTCCTACACATCTTCTTCCACATCAGCACAAAGGCACGCAGAAGAAATCTAACCACCTGAGTGGATATTGCAGCCTATCTCGACCGAGCTGGCATGGGCGCGTCATTGCTCGCCGGTGTCGCTCCGGCCACAGCCACACCATCGCCAACCTCTCCCACATTCCCAAAGTCCCCCCCAACCATCCCACCTCCGCTCCCTGTAGGGAATATGCCCTAGATGCAAATAATAAAAGGTTTATTATTGTCATATCCCAATAAGTTCTTAATAGTTTCATATTGTGCTATAAATATATCAAGTGGAAACATTGATACACGTGTGATATGAAAAATATGTCCCTAGTAGCCTCTGTTAATACTAGTTTGTTGATCAATCAATGAACAAGGTTTCCTGATCATGTCGGTGCTTCAGCACCAGTTGACAACGAGGTCATATCATTGGCGAATGATATGATGGGAATTCCTCTAAGATTGCGACATGATCAAGTCACGAATTTCATCGTTGCAATAGATAGAAATGAAGTCTCCTTCTTCTTATACCGCGAGATAATATTAATAACTGTCTCCCGAGGCTACTTTGACTACATCAAACGCCACTCAGTGAAATGGTGATTATAAAGGTGTATGTTGGGTATCCAGAGGAACAGGTTCATGCCTATGCATCAAGACCAGGATTTGTACACCCTGTGATAGGCAAGATACAGTTAGGATGACTTAGTGATATTACATCCTTAATGTTGCAACATGTTACTAGGTCACGGGGATGTAATATCGCAGTAACAAGTGAAAAGTACTTGTCGGTAATGAGTGAACAAGGTATGGAGATACCTAACAGTCGGATCTCAAACAAGTAGTATCAAAGAAATAAAGGGAATTGGACTCGACGTTTATGGTCCAAATGATATCGTCATCTGGAATGTATAGGGGTCCTCATGGGCATTCCGGTCCCGCAGTTGATCATGTATAGAGATCATGTATGTGCCATTACCGAGCCGTGAAGGGATCTACTTAAGGGTATGATGAGCTGGAGATCATTTGTAAGTTAGAATCTAAGTAGAGAAAGAGAAACTGGAATTGTTCCAGCGACAGATCCGAAGTTGTTCGGAGAAAAGAATAAAGGAATGGAACGAAAGGTGTTTCAGATAAATGGCAATTTAATATATGCATTTATTATATTTTAATTCTGAATTAGTATATTATAAATAAATACTTAAATTAAAGATTATAGGGCAACTTCCTTATTAGTCCAAAACCCTGGAGGGAATTGACCTAGAGGAAATCACCCTATAAAAAGGAAAGAAAACAGCTCCTGCAGCTACTAGGCTGGTTTTGAACCAGCCTAGCCAGACAGGCGAGCGACAGGCGTTAGATGCCGCGCGGGGGGGGGGGCAGCGAGCTAGCGGGCGCCTCTAGAGGGATGCTGCCTCTTGCAGCCCACCCGGTATGCCATTACTGGCAGCTGGCACGGGCCACGCGTCAGTCGCCCAACCGGTTCTTCTGCCAAGAACCATCTCATCATTGGCCGGGCTAAGCACGGATGGGTCATGGGGTCCTGGCGGCCCACCCGGCTGCACGCGAGCTGGCGCTTGTGTCACTAGATGCTCTACCACGATGAGGCTCGCCGGCCCACCCGGCTAGTTGTTCTGCTGCTGCTACAGCTTCCTTGGGGCACAAGTTGGGCATCTAGTTTTGGCCCATGCGGTTGTGCGATTTTCCTGGTTATTTCCTTTATACTAATAGCCCCACATGGCTAACCTAATGGGAAGGGCACACCCCCTCCTCCTATATAAAGGGGTGCCTATGGGTGGGATTAAACACAATTTGAGATGTCCTTTGGTTGACTTTCTCTCTATATATACCTTGTGACTGTGGCCCACATGTAAGGGCTATGCAAACAAGGCTTATGTGCGGGCATAGTTGTGCTGTGGGGATTTTGAAGCCGGAGATCTATTTCCGCACTCCCAGTGGTATCAAAAAGACAAAGGTCTCATCGTACACCATATGTGTACGAAGCCATGAGGTGCAATACTTGGGGAACTTTGTATGTCGTGAGACGGTCTGCTGCACGCTGATGAATAAAGGGGTGACGTGCGAGGTGCTCCGCGACCTTGAGGTCGGCTACGATCACGAATACTTCAACCACGTTCCTCTTAGAACTTTAACTGCTTTCAGATTACAAGGTTATGTATCTGAAACCTCTCGGTCGTTATTGCATTACTTGTAGATAGATCTTGGGCAGTCAGGGCGATCCATTGTAGGAAATTTTTTGTTTTCTGCACCGCAAAGCCAACAGTGGTATCAGAGCCGATCTATGCGTAGGAGTGATGTACAGCCAGTATGCACATGTGTTGTACGAGAATTGATTCTATAGTTGTTACCCTCCCATGTGTACTTGTTTATATCACGATATTGTTTGATAAAGTGGCCCGGATCGACCTTACGTGTAGTCTTACACGAGACTGGTTCCACGTTGGACATACAGCTTGTTCCGTATAAGTGGCATATACCAATAAAATTGTTGATCCTTTACCCTTGTTAAACCACAAACTTTTAACTTAGAAATTAGGATGACGAGAACCTTGATAGCTTCCATGTCTTGATGCTCAAATTATCCATTGCCAAGGACACGGCTAAGTACTTAGATTTTTCCTTCTCGAGAGGTGGTGCATTTTCCCCACAAGACTCGACATGCATCGAGACAAGGTCTTTTAGAAGCCTTCCCTTAGACCAAATGGACGTGTTCCATCCTATCACCCCCTACCACCTTCTGTCCATCTGGCTAAGTTATTGCAACCTATATGATCCTGGCAGAGCCCATATACCATGTGGTTGCACTAGAAGCTTCTTAACATTTGACATCTCAAATCTCTTTGTTCCTGGGTGGTTTTCCACAAGTGTGATACACAAGGTTCACCAGCCCCCTGGCCTTGTGTAACCACTCAACATATCACATTCTCACCATTCCACCCAGGTGATTCATTCACATAGTTGTTTTATTAAACAAAACACAAGTCATAGACTTTGCATAATCTCATAGCATGAATATAATCCACCCTTGTTTTCTACTAGCTAGGCTAAGCATATTAGTAGAAAGAAACTTAACTTAGGGAAAATTATACTAAGGCATCATCTACTAGGATTTCCCAATGCATAACATACTTAGTAAAAATTCCATGCAAGTCCTACTCAAAATATCACTAATGCATAGTGAAAATAATAGAACAAAATGTATGAAGCACCACTTTCCTTTTGGTAGATAAACTAAGTTCACTCCTTGGTCTTGGAATTGTCACACTCTTCAAAGTTCACTACAATTCAATCAAGCACAAATTCAAAACTAGCATTCAAACAATTCACCACATAAAATAAAGAAAGCAAAACAATGCATGCAAGCATGCAAAGTATTGATTTATTTGGAAAAGTGGTTTATAATAGGCTATAAACATTTTAAAACACCTATTGGTCATTTATAAAAGTGGCAAAAACCATTTAAAACCAAGTTAGTGAAAATGGGCCATTTAAATCATTTTTGTTTTGCTAGAAATGATTTTAATCAAAGGAATATTTTCAATTGTTAGCCAAATATATTTTTAAACACAAATGTTAGTGTTTATGGTCAAAGTGTTTAAAACAAATCCATTTACAAAAGGTTTCACACTAAAATCATTTTTAAACAATAGCAACATTTTTGGTTTACTAGAAATGTATTTATTCAAAGGAATAATTTTATAATTTTAACAAAATATATTTCTAAACCCAAAAGTTTGTGTTTCTCGTCAGTATGTTCAAAACAAATCATTTGCAAAAGATTTTACCCCAAAATCATTTTTAGAATAATTTTTATACTCAAAATAGGTCTAGAAATGTTTCTGCAAAAACACATACTTTTCCTAAGTAAAATACTGAACTAAGGGCATGGTTGCAAAGGTTTAATTTTTCTGATTCCAATGATATAAAATTTGTAAATTTTAGACATGTGGATCAAAAGTTATGAATTTTTCAAAATCAAACCACTAGTAGAAATGTTTCTGTTTTTAAAACAAAGTCTGAGCCACACGTCATGTTTCTATTGGCTAATAACGGTTCATGTGGATCGATTGATATAGACTGTAGGATTAAGTGAGATCATACGGTACAGATCGAGCGTACCCCTTCGTTTAAATCAATCTATCCTATTCATTGGATCTAGATCTAACGGTCCTAAGCACACTAACCACTATCTGGCGGCGCTGGCATCGGCTGCGTGGCAGCGACGCTCAGTCAGCGGTGCTACAGCGAAAATAGGAAGCGAGAGAGAGGGGAAAGGGGCTCACCGTGTTCGCGGTGACGTGCTGATGCTCAACGTGTTCGTGGAAAGGCCAGGGGCGCACGGGTTCGACGCCGATTCCTCATCGGAGTTGCCAACTGTCCCGGGCACGTACGATCGTCGACAAGGGAGAGTTCCTATGGCGTAAGAAGGCAAGGAAAGTAGTCAGGAAGGTGCGCACGCTTGCAGGGGTTGCGATGGTACCTACCAGAGAGCAAGGGGCGCGCTGATTCGTCGGCTACTGCTCGCCGAAGTTGAGGCAGACGCCGTTGACGCTCAGTCATTGACGAAGGCGAGGTTGTGGGGCGCGCGAGGGCAAGATAAGGATACTGGAAAATGTGCAATGTTCTGGCGAGCACTCTCGTGGAATCCAGGGGGCAAGGGGAGATGAGGGCTGGCCAGAATTGGACGGGGAAGGTCGCGGAGCAGTAGCAGTGCAAGGCGAAATTGGAGCAGCCCTAGGGCGGAGAGGAGCTGGCGAGTGGGGGGAAAGAGAGGGAAGAGGGGCACGTTTAGTAGGGCGTGATCGCTGGCGAGGATTAATCGGCCATCAACACGAATTCAAGTCGAGGAATTGTCACCGGAAACGGCGGCGAGGTGAGGGAAAGAATAGGTCGCGGGGTTGAAGATGATGACGAGGCAAAAGTGGGGTCGGGGCGTCAGTGGCTTAGGAGGTAGGCGCGTGAGTGAGAAAATAAACAGGGAGAGAGAGGTTTCCCGCGTGGGCTGGTATTGGGCCTGCTGGGCTGGGAGCTGGGTAGGGTTAGTGGGTTGTTTTCTTTTCTATTTTTTTCCTCTGTTTTCTTTTTCTTTTTTTATTTCTGTTTCCTGTTTTCAATTCAAACCTTTTATTTATGTTTCAGTTTGAATTCAAATTTGATCAAACCATTCAGTGAGTTTGTACTGTTTATTGTGGTGTTTAAATAATCCACCTTGGATTAATTCCAACGTTTTTATTATGGCTTTAATATTTGTTTACAAGAGGCTTGTGTCTTTATTATAATAATTTTTAATGTGATTCATAAACTCACTTTGAATTTCAGATTTTTATCAATTATTTTCTAAACATTTTCAGTAGGTTTTACCTGTTTGTTAATGTGTTTAAATAATCCATTTTAGAATAGTTCTTATATTCTTTTATGGTTTATTATTTATTTAAAATAGGCATTTGTCTTTATTCCATTTATAATTTCTGTTTTCATTTGAATCAAAAAATTTAAACTTCTATTTGTTTTCAAACTTTTGCAAAACCTTTTTAGTAGGTTCTAAACCATTTAGGAGTTGATTAGTTGGCCCACTTTGGAAAATATTCAAATATTTTCTCATGATTTATTATTTATTTTAATTAGGCCTTTTGTCTTTATTTGCATAATTTGAATATGGTTTCAAACCATATAATTCTATTTAAGTTAATTAGATAATTTTTAATCCACTTTGGCAATTTCCATTATTTTTTCCATGATTTAATTAATCATTTATATTAGGGATTTTGTCGTCTTTTAAATCAAATATTGTTCAAGTCCATATAAGTTTTTATTCAAATAATATTTATTCATTTATTTTATTTGTATTATCTTTATTCCATTTGCTCATGGATTTAATTCAAGTTTTAAATTGTCTTCTAAATAATTTTCTTGGGATTTATTATTTAGTTTAGGAAATTTGTCTTTATTTAAATAAAACTGGATATTGTTCAATCCTTATGATTTTATTTAAATAATATTTTACTCCTTTTTATTCAATAAACTTTAATTTGTTTATGGATTTGGCCAAGATTTAATTTGGCTTATAATAATCCTTATTTACTTATTTATTTCTTTATCTTATAAAATCCATATCTTTTTATTTATAGATCCAAATTTGGTGATTCCAATTCTTATAATTTTATTTAATATTTGTTTATCTTTTTAAATCCTTTTTGGATTAGTTTGCTCAATATTTGGTATGGATTTTAGAGAGGAGCTTTAAATCCATGCCTCCAAATTGAATCAAACCAATTTCCATGGTTTTATAATATTTTTGTTTATCATTTTGATCATCTATAAATGTTTGTTGCTGAATTTTTATATGGATCAAATCCATAGTCCTTGAGAGATCTTGGAAATGATTTATTCCATTAGGGTTTTGGTTCAAAATTTCCAAGTATTTAAATTCAAGATTCTTTCCATGCATAAAATGCATTTGATCTTTGGATATGATTTCTTTCATTAAGATTTGGGGTTTTGGTTTAAATTTCCCAAGAGTTTAAATTTCAAGATACATTCATTGATGAATGCATTTCACTTGATTGAAATTTTGTTGGATTCCCTTTTCATTCAAATTTGTTCAAGAAGGGTTTTAATGTTTCCATTTAGAAGTAAAAAGTTTCTTTTCACCCTAAATTTCAACAATTATTTATTTTGTTTATTTATTTTCACATTTCAAAATTTGGAAAATTTTGGGATGTGACAGCCCCGAAAGGGGTGTAGTAGAGAAAACTATATGGATCCATATTGTGGTTGGAAAGTTCATAGATTAGAAATGGTTCTATTGCGGAAGCCCGAAAAACCACGTAAAACTTGCAATAGATAAAGTAGAGGCGTCTAACTTTATTTTGTAGGAGGGGCATGTGATTTGATATTCACATGCTCGTTATGAAGGTAAAGTAGTTTACTTTTATGTTACTAAGTTATGTAGTACAGTAATAGTCATTGTTCCATGGACTACCTACTGGTGGCGTCGTGGACTTGGCGTCAACCGGTGGCACGATGGAGATCATGCCGGAGCGTTCGATGGAGATCAAGGCGCAAGAAGGATCATATCATATCACAATATACATGTGATGCTGATACCTGTTTGACATCTTATTGTGTGCTAGTATTAGATACCCTACAGTAGCATATTATATAAGATGATCCCTATTAATTCCAAGGATAGTGTTCCCCTTGTGTGCGCACCACCAAGAATGTTCTTCAGTGTGAGGCAGGCCGATGACGATCGGGTGTCATACATACATATGTTCACATACAATGGGTGCAAGGGTTATACTGAAGTACACACAAGTTTGAATTGGCAAGCCTAGCATGTGTAGACATGGCCTCGAAACACAAGAGATCGAAAGATCGAGCATGGTTCACATGGATGATGTCTATCTTTGAAGCTATGTTGCCGGTCATGATGATCGGGGATTGCATAGTGAATTGGGATCGTGTGATCTCTAAAATCATCTAGGGGATGACTATTTTAGTGGGAGCTCAATTATGAATTGATCTCATATCATGAACTAAGTCTGGATGTATGTTTGCAAATATCTTAGTAGATCATGGCCTATCTCATTGAGGTCCTTTGCAACCATGATAAATTTCTTGCATGTATGGAACTTAGCATAAGGGTCCAACTTCATAGATTAATACCCACGCCTGAGAGATATCCTCATAATAAGCTGATCTTCACTTCCTAATACAAGGACCATTAGGAGATAATCTGATGACTCCATAATTTTTTGTTTTCTCCATAAATCATCCAAAAGGGGTCATTCTCCATTTAATACAGAGTTGGACTACAATTTTGTATTCTACAAAATAAGGCACATAAAGTATGATCCATTGGATGAGTATTCCTCCATGATGGATGAAAACAGAGTATTTGGAGAATCACATAGCAATCTTGCATTAGAGTTGAGAACTCTCAGAAGGGCTTGATTGTAATGGTGGTCATGGATGAAAAGTGCATATGGCAGATATACAAAGTTATATATGTGATTCTTGCAAAACTCGTTGCAGTTTACAAAGTATTGCATACTTGTCCCATTTTGTGAAAACAAGATGGTTTGCTTAAGAGTTGCTGGAATTGAGGCAATGTGGCTTGATGATGGCAAGCAAACCAGTTGATGGCCGACATCACTCCTTCCCTCAAATATTATCATTTGGATTAGTGGACTTGAATATAATTTTATAAATCCTAGTTTGTGTGTCTTGCTTTTGGCAAGACGATTATTCATATGAATAAGTTATAATCTGGTTGTACTGTTCTTATGAGTAATACCTTTATGGTCACATTATGATTATAAATGACTTATTCTCATCAGTATGTTAATGATAATAGGTTATGCATTTATAAAGGATTAGAATACTAAAAGATATCCAAAGGTTAATAATGAAATGACACTATTATTAACTCATGATGGCGATTTCATGTTTTTCACTTAGATGAAAATCGAGGTCTCAGATTTTTGATCTAGTGACTTTGCAAAACCATGCCTATTTTGGCAAGATGACTAAAAACTACGCATTCCGGTAAAATGGTGATACGCGAAGAAATGTTGAATTTTATACATAGTGATGTATCATATTTTCAACAAATAGTGGAAATCATTATTCCATTGTGGACTTAAGTAAATACGTGTATTTTCTTAATGAAACAGATTGAAATGATTTGAATTGTTCAAATGAGTTCAAAACAAAGTGGGATATGGAATCAATAGGAATACAAACTATTTTCGATTTGATCGATATGACTAAATTATTTATGTTAAGTTTTCGGATAAAGGGACTTGTGAAATATGTTACACAAATTATGATAATTGGAAAAATTCAAGGTGTTGATATGTCTAAATATCATAATCAATTTGTATTATATACATATGGCCTAAAATTATCTCTTATTAGGGTTATATTTATCATTTAGAGTTAAAAATTGAACCAAGCAAACACTCATTTGAAATACAAAGGAACATCTAAAGATTGGTGAAAACAACACCAAAAGAGTTATGGCATGTTCGAGTTTCTAGAGGTTTCGATGATTCGAAATCATGGAGAATAAACAAGTCTTTGTAGTGTATTCTTAGGAAAGTATGAATACATGATGGACCTAAATGCGAGAAATGACTAAGAGTCATAAAATCCTGTATTAAGTTACATTTGAGATTGAAAGGTAAGTTAATTGATCTTATTAAGTAAATATGTTTACTTGATATTTCTAAATGACTACAATGTCATAAGAAAGAAATGAAACTTAATGGAAAGACATAAAGCTCGATTTGTCACAAAGTATGTTTGGACAAATTCAAGGAGTTTACTACATATATAGCGATTCTTGAGTCTATTGGATTTACACCAGTAATATATGGAAATTGGGAACTCTAAGTTAGAATTCTGAATTTATGCTGATCAAAAAAAATTGGAATGTCTAAAGATTATTGAGAGGACTTGCATTTGAGTGGGAGCTTAATGTCTTGGCTAAGACTCAATATGTAGGAGACATATTTTTGAGTGGGAGCTAAGCGAAATCCCTGGATCTCATATATGGATGCCATATTTGATTGGGAGCATGTCATCATTCTGAAATATGTGGATGACATATATGAATTATGTGATTGTTATTAATAATATTTAAGCTAGTAAATATGGATGAAGTTGAAGAAGTTATTAAACAATGAAATCTATCAAGATAGACTGGTAAGTTTAATAAACATTATTGTTGAAAGCTTCCTGGACTTGATTATGAAGATGTTCAGAGTGTCCCAGGTAAGATTCTGCAGGAGTTCAGAATGGAAAAAGTATAAGAAAGTGGTTCTTACTTCTATGAAGCATTGAGTTAGTCTCGGTATTACAACTATGGTTAAAAGAAAGAAAGATATGTGTGACATCTCCTATGCCTCAATCATAGGTTCTTCCATATAACCATATCGTACACTCAACATAGTATGACCCAAGGATCTGGTTGTCTGAACTAGAGTTGAGTTTGTTCTTATATGGAAAGAAGCGAAGTTAGGCACATAGTTGCATGTTGTGCACTAGGATCTACATAAAGATAAAGTATATTTTGGCTAAATAAGTTCGACTTCTGCTAAGTGTTTTTAAAGTTTTGTATGACAAACAGTGAAACATAGTCTCACTAACCAAAATGAATACTTCAACCTATTATGAAATAATGGAGGGAATGTAAAAAATTAGGAAGACATTAATGATTTGCAAAAGACATGCTCATCTGGTAAACAGAACAGGGACATGAAGTTTCTCATGAGCATGCATGGTCAATAAACGCATATGGGATATGGTTTATGCTTAGTAAATGCATGCTAGATTATTTGGACTTTAGTGCAAGTGGGATATGGAAGGGAATATGCCCTAGAGGCAAATAATAAAAGGTTTATTATTGTCATATCCCAATAAATTCGTAATACTTTCATATTGTGTTATACATGTATCAAGTGGAAACATTGATATAGTTGTGATATGAAAAAGATGTCCCTAGTAGCCTTTATTAATACTAGTTCGTCAATCAATCGATGATCAAGGTTTCCTGATCATGTCGGTGCTTCGGCACCAGTTGACAATAAGGTAATATTATTGGTGAATTATGTGATGAACATTCCTCAAAGATTGTGACACTATCAAGTCACGAAGTTCATGATTGCAATAGTAGGAAACAAAGTCTCCTTCTCCCTAGACCGTGAGATCATATTAATCACTGTCTCTAGAGGCTGCTTTGACTGCATCAAACGTCACTTAGTGAAATGGTGATTATAAAGGTGTATGTTGGGTATCCGGATGAAAAAGTTGAGGCCTATGCATCAAGACCGGGATTTCTTCACCCTATGATGTCTAAGATACAGTTAGGCTGACTTGGTGAGATTACATCCATAATGTTACAACATGTGACTAGCTCATGGGGATGTAATATCGCAGTAACAAGTTAACAATACTCGTCGGTAACGAGATTGAACAAGGTATGGAGATACCTAATGATCGGATCTTAGAAAAGTAGTATCGAATAAACAAAGGAAATTGGACTTGACGTTTAGGTTCAAACGACATCGTCATCTGTAATGTATAGGTGTCATCATGGGCATCCCAGTCCCGCTGTTGATCATTGATAGAGATTATGGTTATACCATTCCCTGGCCATGAGGGGATCCACTTAAGGATACGATGAGCTGGAGAACATCCATAAGTTAGAATCTAAGTAGAAAACGAGAAACTGGAATTGTTCCAGGAAGAGATTCGAAGTTGTTCGGAGAAAAGAATAAAGGAAAGGACCGAAAGGTGTTTCGGATAAATGGCAATTTCATATATGTATTTATTATATGTTAATTATGAATTAGTATTTTATAAATAAATATTTAAATTAAAGTTTATAGGGTAAATTCCTTATTAGGCCAAACCCCCGGAGGGAATTGACCTAGAGGAAATCACCCTGGAAAAAGCAAAGAAAAACAGCTACTGCAGCTAGTGGGCTGGTTTTGAACCAGCCCAGCTAGATAGACGAGCGGCAGGCATTAGATGTCGTGCAGGGAGGGGGCAGCGAGATAGCGGGCCTCTACCGCTTGTAGCCCACCCGGGTTGCCATTCCGTTGGCCGCTAGGCAGACGGGCCACGCGCGCTTAGCCGGGCCACCTGGGTCGCTGCTGCCGCAACCGTCTCACTGCTGGGGGCCAAGCGCAGATGGGCCTCGGGGGTGCTGGCGGCCCACCTGGCCGCATGCAAGCTGGCTCTTGAGACGATAGCTGCTAGGACGCAGTGAGGCTCGCCGGCCCACCCGACAGGTTATTCTGCTATTACTACAGCTGCCTTGGGGCACAAGTTGGGCCCCCAGTTTCAACCCATGCGGATGTGCGATTTTTCCTGGTTATGTCCTTTATACTTATAGTCCCACATGGCTAAACTAATGGGGAGGGCACACCCCCCCTCCTCCTATATAAAGGGGTGCCCATAGGTGGTATTAAACACACAATTTGAGAAGTACTTTGGTTGACTCTCTCTATATATACCTTGTGACCGTGGCCCCCATGTAAGGGCTATGCGAACAAGGCTTCTCTGTAGGCGTCGTTCTTCTATGGGGATTCTGAAGCCGGAGATATACTTCTGCACTCGCGGCAAGATCGGGGAGACGGAGGTCCCGTTGTACACCATATGTGTACGAAGCCACGAGGTGAAACACCTGGGGTACTTTGGATGTCGTGAGATGGACTACTGCACGGTGATGGAGCAAGGGGTCACATGTGAGAAGCTTCGCGACCTTGAGGTCGGCTACGAGAACGACTACTTCAACCACGTTCCCCTTGGAATGTTAACCGCTTTCGGACTACAAGGTTATGTATCCAAAACCTCTTGGCCATTATTGCATTACTAGTAGATAGATCTTTAGCCGTCGGGGCGATCCGTCGTAGGAAATGTTTTTTTTTCTACACCAGAACACCAACACTCCCGCCGCTCCCTGCGCTGCCATAACCAAGATCAAGACATCCGGTGCCAAGCTTGATTCCGGCCAAGAAAAGCTCGATTCCGGCGTCTCCTACCTCCCATGGGACACAAACATGATGGGGAGGAGAGGGCTTGGCTCTGACCACACGATCGGGAGGAGAGGGCTACTGCATGGTGGCACTGCTGCGGGGGCGGGCCTCAAGGCGGATAGGGAGGAGAGCAGCAACGGCGGTAGCGATGTCTCTGATGTGGGGCGGGCGATGGTGAGGGCTTCTCCGATGAGGGGCACTGGTGGCGGGGAAGGATGACTCGAGGTAGGTGGGGGTAGTGTAGAAGCGAAAAAGAGGAGAAAAGAAAGACCTAATGACAAATCGGTCCAACATGTAGATTTTTCCGAGTGTAGTTATGAGTAAGCTGAAAAAAGTCTCCTTATCTGGACTCGCCTGCTTGAGTTCTTTCGTGAAGGCATCTGTTTGTCCCTCGCGTCGTCCCCAGTGAGCGACTCAAGGGAGCCCCCAACCGCCGCCACCGCTTCCCTCCACCCTCTCTCCCTCTCCTCCATCGCTTCCGCCGGCCCGTGCCGCGGTGGCGGTGGCCCCCTCCCCCTAAGGTGGACCAGGGAGATCCTGCGGTGGACGTGATGGCGACCTCGCCTCCTCTCGCTGGTGGCCTCCTTACTGGAAGGCGACAAGACGCGGCCAGTAGGGCCGTGCGGCCACGCTCTGCGCTGATGCCATGCGAGACAACGCCTGGTGCTGCACCCGGTGATACTCCGGTTGTAGATGGACTTGGCGGGCCCAGATGGGCTTGACAAGCCTCGAATGGCTCTACACGGGCCATGATGCCATCCCCAAGGGCTACACGGCGGCCACCGTTTCCTCCTCGCCGGATTCTGCTCGGCCTCGATGGTGGCCCTACCCTTGTTCTCCATTGAGCTCTGACCGTGCCGCGAAGGGCCAGGCGGGCCGCAGCTCCAAGACGTACTGATGCATGTAAAATGCATCATGAACTTTGTTGTTTTATTGCTTCAAAATTGTTATTATTTTTCATCATTACTATATTTATTGGAACTAACCTACTAATAGTTGCAAAATTTCACAAGTTCTTGGTTTACACTTAGTTGTGTAGAAAATACACAAATATGGAAGGAAACCGCTCATTATGGTGAAATCTGGAAATTCCTGGAATCTATCCCTATAGAACTCTTTTTGACCATTGCCAGAAACGACCCCTCAGATGACGTCCAATGGAAAAAAGTGTTGAAAGAAAAGTTGTGGGGAATTTTATGCGCAACAATTTAGACATAAAATTCGCCCCAATCAGAGTCCCGTTGTATTTTTATAGCCATATTACTGCGGAGGACATAAATAGTTTTGGGACTCCGAAAATATGTGACGTGGTTGACTCAAAAGCCTTCCATCTTTGATGATTTCGGCCCAACCACGACTTTATGGACTCATCAAGGACATAGGGGACTCCTAGGAAGGTTCTAGAGATTCCAAAGAGCCCTTGGATCAAAGGGGCATCAATCCCATGCCCAAGATTGCATCTCCACCACTATATATTGAGGGCAAACCCTATTTTTGGAGGCATCCACCCATAGCCACGAAAATCACCCACCTTGGCAGCCCCCAAGGAGGGGGTAAAGATCATCCACACCATCACCATGTCCAAGGAAGAAGAAGGCCCAAGGGGCCTCCATGCCCTAGGGCCGACGCTGCCCTAGGGAGACGCCGAGGCGCCGCCTCTCCACCATGCCATGGCCTCCTCTCCCCATTGGGAAGTATAATCTCCATCACCATCTACTGCATGATCCCATCATCCCCCACTATAATCTCTTAGCAAACATGATGTATGATGCAAAATATTATTTTCCCATGATCTATTGTATGACTATGTTAATGTTTGAGCAGTGAATTGTTATGCCAATTGTGATCTAGTTTATTTTGGTTGCATACAAGTATATGTTATCTTCTATGATGATCTTGATGCACTAACATATGATTGCACACATATGTTGGGAGATGCACAAGGTTGTCACTGTTGCATGTTGATAGAATGAGGGATAGACGGAGTTTGATAGAAGCCGAATCCCAAGTCTTAGAAATATATGTAGTATTAATATATGGTTAATTAACGGGGTTATTATCATGGGGACCTTAGATCTAAATGTGGTGGTTGGACTTTATGTCTTAATATTCCCTTGTTTGTTCTTAATTGGCCTTGGGATCAATCACTAGTGGTGTATTTGCTCATATCTATGGCCACACCTAGTTATAGCTTGTCCTATAAGAAACAATAAAAAGACTATATATGTGCTATAATAATTGTGACAACCAAATGAATGAAATAGAATTTGCCTGAACATTTGCTCCTATAGATTATCCACATCCACTCCACTAGCTCCATTGTATTTGCATTATTTTACTTATAGTATTTATTTCAACTACTTTATTGTTTTCTATTTAATACCAAAAACAACCACACACACACACACTTTAGATCCTAGCTTTGCATAGAAGGCCATATAAGTGGGTTATTGGGCTTTAAAGAATAGATAGTTTACCTTCAGCTCCTTGTGGGTTTGACACTTAAATAATTAACGAATTGTACTACGGTGATCCCCTATACTTGGGGGTTATCAAGATACTTTTATATCGCTGTTGTCGGGGATCATAGATCTACTCTTCTATTCTTGTTTGCATTGCTAGTTTATTTTTAGTACCTTATATATAAAATTAAAACCAAAAATATTATAATGTAAAATTCTCAGAATGAAGTGTATGATATGCTAGTCAAATATGTAGAAAGCTTGAATATTCCTTTGGGCACTAACTTTTTGAATGCAAGAAATCATGATGAAAGTGTTAGGGAACAAGATGACAATAGGCTGATCTTAGGGATACCCATGCATCCCAAATAAAGGAGATGGAATAGAAAGAATAAAAAGCGGAGGAAGAATGGAGTATCTACCCATCTCCTACTCCCAACAATGGTAACACACAAATTCCCATGAACAACTCTTCTTATAATGACGATGATCTTTCATTGCCTAGTAGTCCTCTATGTGGAACAATTATGTATAATATATGGGAGGATGAAAGTTATATAATTGAGTTAGATTATCCATTATGCTCATTAAATGACTTGTCCTTATATGGTGAATCTATTCAAACCTATGAGATTAAGTTTGCTTTTGATGCTTGCAATAATTATGAAAGAGGATATAAAAACCCTCTTTATGTTTCCATTCTATTTATGCAAGATACTGATCATTATGTATATTGGATACCATAACCTTGCTTCTATTTATTCATATATAAAATGCCAATGCATAGGGAGAAAGTTAGACTCAAATGTTAATGTCTTTGTGCTTTGTGGTGTGCTCCATATGCTTTCAAATTCTATTCTATTTGAACACACCTTGATATCCATGTAATATGTAAAATAACTTTAGCTACTCTTATTTAACAATTAGTTTAAGATTTTAACTAACTATAAAATTTCAGAGAGCAAATGAGAACAATTAGCAATGTAGAAGTTGGGGTCGACCTTGAGCATGTGTTGTTCATGCCAATGGAACCATTGCAAAGCCTATGTCATTAAAACTTTCCCCACATAAAAATAGAATAAAAAAGAGTGTCTCTTTTGTAATATATTAGCTTCTTGAATAAAATGGTTTCCCAATAATTACTAAAGTTTGCATCATGGTAGAAACTATTATATCATTTGTTTGGAGAACTAACCATTTTTTAGGCATTGAAGTAACATGAAGATGAAAATATTTCTTCGTATGATATGAGTGACATGATATGATGAGAAAGAAGTAGAGGACAAGAAATAGCAAGACCACAAGCTTGGGGATGCCCACGCATCCCCCTCTTATTTCAAGTATTTCAAGTAATATCATTCCAATCTGATGTTTTAGTTTTACCTTCATGTTTTCGTTTGTATGTTTGTTTGAAACCATGTTTGAATTAACTTTTTGTTTTGTTTGGATTTTATTTTTCAACTCTTGCTGTTGCAAGAGAGTTTTTATTTTAATTTGCTTTCTAAAGTTTTGGAACCCATCTTGGATGTTAAAAGTTGTTAAAACATATGGAGTAGCAAATTTCTGCAGAACAGTATTCAGTATAAGAATTTTCTATTTTTTTATGTAACTCTGTTTGCACTCATATTTTCACAACATTTACAACTTTTCATCCTATGTATGCACAAATATTGGCTAAAATTACTGACATGTCTAAGAGGGAAAAATAAATTTTTTTTGCTGCTTCTGAAAATCTAGACATATTCTGCCACATAATGTTTAAACCAATCCTTAAGGCCCTAAAAATGTTTGTCATAAGCTATATTATATGCTAGGGATGTGTAGAAACATTATATACTTTATGTAACATCTAGGAATATTTTTGTATTTGAGATATATGCAACAATTATTATACTCTTGTACCATTGTCACCCCATAGAAAAGAGACGGGAGAAAGTTTTGTGTTGAAGTTTTTTGACAGGGAATGGAGGAACACCACACTAAGATCTATCCAAAAATGGTGAAGATCATAAGCTTTGGGATGCACAAGACACCACACTTGACCCATACAACTCTCAGTTGCAAACCTCTAAACTTTGTTTTTTGAGCAACATAGAATGATCATAGAAACTTGGAGCGTCTTTGTCTAGTTTTATGTCTAGTTTTGCATGTTGCCTTGAGAATAAATGAGACCACCATGATAGATATTATGCATGCTTAGGATAGAACAATTGAACTGAGCCATCCCATGAGTAAATGCCATGCTTAATGAAACCTTGCTTGAAATACAAGAATGGGAAAAAACAAGCTATGCATGTTATTGCTTCTAGTTGAATTGGTCATATGCTTTATGGAGTAATAAATTACAAGTGTATCATTTGGTGCTAGTTCTTATATTCAACATAAATGGTACTCAATTATTATATTTCTTATTAGGAATGATTTTGTACTATGGACACTTTTTACATTCTTGTAGAAGGTCAAACGATTACTATTGTTAGCCCCACCATATTGAAACAACCTCCTTTAGCAATCAATCTTAGCATTCATATATGAAACACCTACCCAAATAGATCAAGCTATATCCCTAAGTATACTATCATGTTTGAGTCATTATTTATCTTCCATACACTATTATTATGGGTATGGGTGACTGGAGAAGATAGTTGTGGGGTGACCACGAACTCATTGGGCATAGAGTACCCCTTCCCAAAAAGGCAATAAGAGAGATGAGGGAAAAAACCTCCATAGAAGGGGTACCACCGCTAAGATGAGGGAAACAATCCTCCATATAATTATAATCTCAAAATTGAGAACAGAGAGTATGTAGAGGCTAGGACTTTGCAAAAAACGAATAAGAAAAAAGTGAAAAGAGAAATATAAAGAAACAGCAAAGAGAGGAAAGAAGCAAAAAGTGATAAAAACAAGAATGCCAAAAAGAATCAGGTAATGGGGGAAATGGAACCAAACACTAATGATGAATCATGCTTCAACCATAAACTTAAAGGATAGTGTTTGGAAGATAGCTTGTGGCTCACATATGATATTCCCTACTTACTAGCCATACACTTTTCTTCCAACATGTTTGCCAACATTCTAACCATAGGACCGCCACTATATATGCATTCATATTTTTTCTCTATGCGAAGAGTGCAACTATTGTCATGCTACTATATGCATTTGTTTTAATCAATATACATTGTGCTATCAAGTATGATATTATGAGAAGTACCACCTTAATCCATGCTTGCTTATTATTATTCTTTAATGAATGAACCATTTAACTTTTTGTGATACTTGCTAGTGAAAATAAACAACAAACTTCCAAGTACATGTTAGTTTTATCACCTTTATGCTTGAGGACGAGCATAGGTTAAGCTTGGGGATGCTTGATGCATGTAAAATGCATCCATGAACTTTGTCATTTATTGCTTCAAAATCATTATTATTTTTCAACATTATTATATTTATTGGGACTAACCTACTAATAGTTTCAAAAGTGCACAAGTTCTTGTTTTACACTTCGTTTTGTAGGAAATATACAAACATGGAAGGAAACCGCTCATTATGGTGAAATATGGAAATTCCTAAAATCTATCCCTACAGAACTCTTTTCGAATATTTCCACAAACAACCCCGAATATAACATCCAATGGAAAATGTGTAGCAAGAAAAGTTGTGGGTAATTTTATACGCAACAATTTAGACATAAAATCTCCCTAATCAGAGTCCGGATGTATTTTTTATAGCCATATTACTATGGAGGACAGAAACAGTTTTGGGACACCGAACATATCTGACGTGGTTGACTCAAACTCCTTCCATCTTTGATGATTTCAACTCACCACGACTTTATGGACTGATTAAAGATAGAGGGGAGTCCTAGAAAGGTTCTAGAGATGCCCAAGAGCCCTTGGGTAAAAGGGGCATCAATCCCATTGCCAAGATTGCATCTGCACCACTATATATTGAGGGGAAACCCTACTTTTGGAGGAATCCACCCATACCCACAAAAATCCCCCTCCTTGGCAGCCCCGAAGGAGGGGGAGAAGCTCCTCCACACCATCACCATGTCCAAGGAATAGGAAGGACGAAGGGGCCTCCATGCCCTAGGGCCGGCTGCCCTAGGGAGCTGTCGGGGCGCCGCCTGTCCACCACGCCATGGCCTCCTCTTCCCCTTGGGTAGGATCATCTCCATCACCATCTACTGCAAGATCCCATCACCCCCCACTGTAATATCTTGGCAAACATGATGTATGATGCAATATATTATTTTTCCATAATCTATTATATGACTATGTTGATGTTTGAGCAGTGAATTGTTATGGCAATTGTGATCTAGTTTGTTTTGGTTGCATACAAGTATATGTTATCTTCTATGTTGATCTTGATGCACTAACATATGAGTGAACACATATGTTGGGGGATGCACAAGGTTGTCACCGTTGCATGTTGGTAGAATAAGGGATAGACGGAGTTTGACAGAAGCCGAATCCCAAGTCTTAGAAATATATATAGTATTAATTTATGGTTAATCAATGGTGGTATTATCATGAGGACCTTAGATCTAAATGCGGTGGTTGGAATTTATGTCTTAATATTCCCTTGTTTGTTTTTAATTGGCATTGGGATTAATCATTAGTGGTGTATTTTCTCATATTTATGGCTACATCTAGTTATGGCTCCTCCCGTAAGAAACAATAAAAATACTATATATGTGTTTCACTAATTGTGACAACCAAATGAAAGAAATAGCAATTTTCCTAAACATTTGCTGCCATAGATTATCCACATCCACTCCACTAGCTCCACTTCATTTGCATTATTTTATTTATAGTATTTATTTCAACTACTTTATTGATTTCTAGTTAATACCAAAAACAATCACACACACATTTTAGATCCTAGCTTTAGAGAATAGATAGTTCACCTTCAGCTTCCCGTGGGTTCGACAGTAAAATATTTATCGAATTGTACTACGATGATCCCCTGCACCGCGCCCTTTCTGCCTCGACGGGGCTGCACTACCACTTGGGGCTACAACGTGTAGCACCCCGGGTAAAACCACTATCAAAAAATTGTTTGTGTGTGCTTCATCATGGCAGCATGCTCATCTCATCATGCCACATTTCAATTGAGCATCCTCAGGTCTGCAGGCATCTATTCGCCAAAAACTATTTTCTAAAAGCACGAATATTGCTTTCTACAAACATCCCCTTTCTGTTTCAAATGTCAAACCCTGGTCGCTTTCAAATATTTTGTTTGTCTAAAAGGTTTTTAAAAAATATTTTAAAGATTTAAAACAAACAAATAAAAATAATAAATACATTTTTAGTTGGGGAGGCAGCCAAACAGCCAGGCCCAAAGGCCCAGCCGCAGGACACCTACCATCCCACATATACTAAACCCTAAACCTAATCTACCCCCAACCCTAGACCTAATCTCTACACCACCCGCCACTAGCCACCAAACTCAACACCACACCACGCCACCTAACTAGCCCGCACTCGACCCACACTACCACGGTACACACACGCGGTCATGATACCCTACAAGCACCCAAAACACATGCACGCCGAGCCCCTGGCATGCTCCCGCACTCCCCACACGATGCACACACTGATCCCATGTCGCAAGCCCTCGGGCCCCACCCCCACCATCGACCGTGCCTCTCTCCCTTCCCGCGATCCCTCTCGCCCTCCTCACATCGCCCTCCTTCCCTCGATCCACAATCCTCCGCCGCCGCCACCAGGCCTCGCTGGAATGTCGCCCTCTCCTCCTCTCTACCTCACCAGCAGCCACATCACCCTCCGTCGCCAGGAACCGCCGCCGGCGAGCACATTCGTCGGCTTCCAGCGGCTCCCCTTCTCGAGCTTCCCCGGCCGCGCCTGCCTTGCATCGGCAAGCCGCGGCTTCCCAGCTGTGTCCCCTCCTTACCGCCCCTCACCCGCTCCCCCAACAACTGACCCTGCCCTGCCGCCTTGGCCTCAAGCTCCGTGTCTTCCCCGTGCAGGCCCCCTGTCGACCCGAGCATGTCGCTCCTCCTCTTGGCTCGCCGTGTTGCCACCCTTCCTCGCCTCTAGCCGTGGCTCCGGCGCCGTCGTCGCAAGCAGAAGAGTCGCTGCCACGAGTGCCTCGTGTCCGGCCGCTTCCCCCGCCCATGCCCTGCATCGCTGATATGTCATAAATGTATCTATAATTTTTGATGCTCTATGCTTGTTTTGTACCAACTATCTTATGTTTTGTCTACACTTTGAGGCATTTTTATACATTTTCTGGATCTAACCTATTGACAAGATGCCGCAGTGCCAGTTGCCTATTTTCTACTGTTTTTTCTTTTAGAAAAGTTAGTAAAGAAATATTCTCGGAATTCGACAAAACAAAAGCCAAAGTAAATATTTTTCCAGACATGACATGGAGATCAAAGGGGAGACGAAGAGGAGCCACGAGGCGGCCACACCATAGGGTGGCGCGAGCCCACCTTAGGGCACGCCAACCTATGGTGTGGGCCCCTCGAGGATCCATAGACCTTGCCCTTTCTCCTATATATACGTTTCCCCGAGACGTAAAACCTACGCAGATAAGAAATCCACAAAAAGTTCCGCAGTGCCGCCGCCACCGAAGAGGAGATTCGGGGGACAGAAGTCTCAGTTTCGGCACCCTGCCAGGACGGGGAATTGCCCCCGGAGGCATTTCCATCGACTCCACCGCCATCTCCATCATCATTGCTGACTCACATGATGAGGAGGGAGTAGTTCTTCCTCCAGGATAAGGGCTCTACCGGTAGCTATGTGTTCATCTCTCTCTATGCGTGATCTTATTGTGATCATGAGCTTTGTAATCTAGTTGAATAAGTAGATCTACTCTGCTACTCAAGTGCTTTAATTAATCTCCGCCTATCCCCACGTGTGTGAAATTGACAGTGTGCACACCGTGTGGCAGTTAGGCTAAAGATTATAGAAATACTTATCATGAGTAATATATTGAAAAGGATGTCTCTATGAAATTATGGTGTTTGTTGAAACCATCTAGCGCTCAAGGTGACAGTGTGGGGTTACCTAGATGGGTAATGCGAACTTTAAGGAGTGCATTTGTAGCCCTACCTTGGATTGGAGTTGTCCAACCAGAGAGTAGTTCAGGGTAGCATAGTGAAGAGAAGATATTATATGTTTATTGAGAATGTCCACTAGTGAAAGTATGATCCCTAGGCCTTGTTTCTAAGCATTGAAACACCGTTTACAATCAGTCCTGCTACATGTTTGCTAGCTGCCATTTTTTATTTTCAGATTGCAATTACCACTCATAATCATCCTTATTACTTGTATTTCACTATCTCTTTGCCGAACTAGTGCACCTATTCACCTGACAAGTGTATTGGGTGTGTTGGGGACACAAGAGACATCTTGTATCTTGATTGCAGGGTTGTTTGAGAGGGATACCTTTGACATCTTCCTCCCTGAGTTCGATAAACCTTGGGTGATCCACTTAAGGGAAACTTGATGTTGTTCTACAAACATCTACACTTGGAGGCCCAACACTGTCTACAAGAATAGAAGTGTGTGTAGACATCAAGATCTTTTCTAGCGCTGTTGCCGGGGAGGTAAGGTAAAATGTACTCACATCCTCTGGCTACTAAGCTATCTTCTAGTACTATTGTTGGTGTGTGAGTGCTCGAAGTTATTTCCTTTAGATTCTACAATTATATCTTTTTGTTTCTTGTTTTTATTTTCACTATTTAGGCTTAATGCAAAACAAAAAAAATTAGAGAGCTTTATAGTATTTATCTTGAGTTAGGACATGAAGTGTTTGAAGAGAAAATTTAAAAACCTATGGAACTTTATTTGAATGCTAGTAACAATGTTATTAGTATGAATTCTTTGAACACCATTATTACTAATGCTATGGAAAAATCTAAGCTTGGAGAAGCTAGTTTTTATGAAAATGATCTTTTTAGTTCCCCAGCTTTAGAGGAGAAAATTTGTTATGATGATACTATACCTCCAATATATGATGATTACAATGATGAATATGCTATTTTCAGTCCACCTACTATTGAGGAGAAAATTAATTATGATTAAAATATGCATCCTATATTTGATGATTATTGTGATGAGAATGATAACGATAGCTATTTTGTTGAATTTTCTCCCACTACAATTAATAAGAATGACTATGCTTATGTGGAGAGTAATAATTATTATATGCATGTGGCTCATGATAAGAATGTTTTATGTGATAGTTATATTGTTAATTTTGTTCATGATGCTACTGAAAGTTATTATGAGAGGGAAACATGGTTTTATGTATCTCAACAATATTAAGTTTCCCTTCTTTATGTAGAAAATTTTGAAGTTGCACTTGTTTTGCTTTCCTATGCTTGTTGCTTTGTGATTTCATGACTTGTTTATTTACAAGAGTATTTTTCATAGGAAGTGGGTTAGACTTAAATTTGTTTTATATTTTCTTCTTGATGCTCTCTCTTACTTCAATTCATATTTCTTATATGATCATCATCGAAATGATCATGCCTATCTTAATGGCTATAAAGAAAGAGCTTTTGGGAGACAACCCATTATATTTTTGCTTTCAGTTTATTTTTGTTTCTTTGAGTCTTGGAAGTTATTGCCTCTATAATAACCTCTCCTTATCTTTTTTGTTTGTTTTTTGTGCCAAGAATAACCTCTAATGATAGGGAAGTAAGATTTGGGGAAGTTGCTGTCCCAAAACAGATTTTTGTCCTTCGCTGTAAAAAATCATGAAAAATCCCAGAATGTCGTACTAATCTGTATTTTTTGTGTGCATGCCCCTGTTATTCACCCAACTTTCGTTATTTTTGCACTTTTCTATTTGAGCAACAGAAGATTTTCTAAAAAATCGTTCTTTATCTGCTGGTCTGTTTTGACAGATTTCTGCCATTATTTGCATTTGCCTCTTAATCGGTTTCTTTTTTAGTTCCTTTTGATCACTTGATCTTTTAAAAGGAGTTTCTAGAGTATCATATGTTTTAATGGATGATTTACTTGAATTGAAACTGAACATAAATGCATAATATCTTGAATACACTAATGTTGCTAATGAAGATTGTGTGAAGTTTTGTATGAAGGAAATTTTCAAGTGTAGGAGAGAATGATGTGATGAGATGAAGTATGGACAAAATCTCAAGATTGGGGATGCCACCCGTGTCATCCCAAGAAATATTCAAGAGGTAAAAGCATCAAAGCTTGGTGATGCCCAAGGCATCCCCTTCTTCATCAACAAAAATCTTAGGTTTTCTTTCATGATAATATATTTTTGCTTCATGCACTATGTGTTGTTCTTGGAGCATCTTTGTTTGTCTTTAGTTTTCTTTTGTTTTGTTACCTGCAATAAGTTGGTTGGATCCTAGCACACTTCTTTTGGAGAGAGACACGCTCTGTTTACATTGTTTGGAACACTCTAGTTTTCACTCTTATTATTCTGTGAGTGCTCACCTTTGCTAGCACTTTGTTTAGCTTTAGTTTTATTTTTTCTTAGAACTTTTAAGTTCTTCTTTGTAGTTATGTGATACAAGCTCTCTAATATTTATTGATTATTATCTTTGTGAGTTGTTTCAAATAAGTCGATTGGTATTGGAAAAGAGTAGAAAGTTTCATGCTTATAGTGGTACAAAAGGAAGCTTGTTTTGAGTATGAATTAGACTTTATCATGTCATGTTAGATGTTGCTTTGACCATATGCTTAGTGATTATTGATGTATCATGGATTGTTTTAAACAATTGATATTGCTTAATGTGCTATGAAAGAATCATGCGTTGTTTTAGCATACAAAAGCATAATATTGTGGTATTCTCCTTTGATGCTTTATTTGGGTTAACTTGGCACATGCTTACACCATCTAAAGACTATGAACCAGTCACCTTAGCCTCTATGATCATTTAGTTTTTGACTTGTGATATCACTTTTGCTTTAATTAATAATGTTTTGTCGCTTTGAATGATTATGGCCATTATTGCTCTCTTAGTTGGTCGCTCCTAGTTTTTTGCTAGTCTCCACTTGTATTGAGTATGAGCTATACTCGTGCATCCAACTCCCAAGAAACCAAGTTATTCCAAAGAGTCCACTATAAATTCCTATGCATGGTGTGTTACACCATTCCAAGTATATTCATGTGTTTATTTATCTTCCAGATTAAACTTTTGTTATGTGAAAATTAGTGATTAAAGCTCTCACGAACTTGATGGCACACTTTATTATCTTGCACTTAATAAACTTGAACCATTATGCCATCTATGTTGCTTATATGCTTGAAAATTATAAGTTGGGAGTTAGCAGAACCATGCTGTCATGGGGAACGCTTTTAACACTTGTACATATCTATCTAGTTGATATCATGATCTTTTGTTTATGGATGTCGGCGGTGTGAAATAAAAGGGGACTTGTAAGTCCATGGATTATTGTATATGTGTTAGAGAAACACATGGGCGGCTAGCCTAAGCCATGCGTAATCATGGTGGAAACTTGTAGCATAACCATAGTGACCAATCTTTGAAGCATCTTTAGAAAAAAATATTAAAAAAAGAGAAAAAAAACCACCATGCTCATGGTAAAAAGATCGCTGAGATGATCATTGTTTGTTGCCTTGTCATTTTGATATGGGATAGCTCCTGTGTCATGGGGAAAGTGGTACCCCGTTGGCGGTTCTCTATGATACACATATACTTACAATGACAAGAACTTGCTTGTGACTAAAGTTGAGTAGCATGAGGAACGACCCCCGTACTCAAGGGAAATGAGATTTTCAACTTATGATCTGTCAAGCATATACCTCATATTTGTCTCACTTTAACCTTAATCACTTCAAGATGCTTATGCTAGGGGTAATGAGAGCTCAAAGTTAATAAGTACCATAAATTTTGGAAGCTCTTTATGAAACTTGAAATCCCTGCTTCCCTCTATGAAGGGCCATTCTTTTTACTTTTTTTTGAGTATCCATCTTCTATCATTATGCAACAATTAAGAGAGCATAGTTGTCATTCTTAGTTCAATGTGCATTGTCCCAAAACTTATTGATTGATTTATAATCATGGTATTGCTTGTTCTTAAATTATCTGTATCTAGTCACCCTTATGAACTTTGAAGGTGTCCTATGCATTTATGTTTTGCTATTCCATGAAGGATAAGCTGAATACCACTCATGCTATGTTTTCTATATGTGAAACAAACAAATCTCTTTCAATGCATTGTTATTCATGATCTTTTGTTTGTACCTTTTCATGTGACAACATAGTTGCTTTGTCTTATTGTTAGAACTACATCTTTCATGCTTATGTTAGAGTACTTTGATCCCAGCTATCAATGCTTTACAATACCTTGATCAAGATTGTGATGGTGCATGTCACCTCAAAAATTATTCTTTTTATCACTTAGCTACTCGAGGACGAGCAGGAGTTAAGCTTGGGGATGCTTGATACGTTGTAAACGTATCTATAATTTTTGATGCTCCATGCTTGTTTTGTACCAACTATCTTATGTTTTATCTACACTTTGAGGAATTTTTATACATTTTCTTGAACTAACCTATTGACAAGATGCCGTAGTGCAAGTTGCCTGTTTTCTGCTGTTTTTGGTTTCAGAAAAGCTAGTAAATAAATATTCTCGGAATTGGACGGAACAAAAGCCAAAGTCAATATTTTTCCAAACACGACACGAAGACCGAAGGGGAGACAAAGAGGGGCCACGAGGGGGCCACACCATAGGGTGGCACGGGCCCACCCTAGGGAGCTCCAGCCTATGGTGTGGGCCCCTCGAGGCTCCACCGACCTTGCCCTTTAGCCTATATATACGTCTCCCCCGACACATAAACCCTACGCGGATCAGAAATCCACGAAAAGTTCTGCAGCGCCGCCACCACTGAAGAGGAGATTCGGGGACAGAAGTCTCTGTTCCGGCACCCTGCCGGGACGGGGAATAGCCCCCGAAGCCATCTCCATCGCTGTTGCTGACTCCCATGATGAGGATGGAGTAGTTCTTCCTCGAGGCTAAGGGCTCTACGTTAGCTATGTGTTCATCTCTCTCTATGCGTGATCTTATTGTGATCATGAGCTTTGTAATCTAGTTGAATAAGTATATCTACTCTGCTACTCAAGTGCTTTAATTAATCTCCACCTATCCCCACGTGTGTGAAGTTGACAGTGTGCACACTGTGTGGCACATAGGATAAAGATTACAGAAATACTTATCAAGAGTTATATTTTGAGTTGGATGTCTCTATGAAATTGTTGTGTTTGTTGGAATCATCTCGCGTTGAAGTTGATAGTGTGGGGTTACCTAGATGGGCAATGCGAACTTTAAGGAGTGCTTTTGTAGCCCTACCGTGGATTGGAGTTGTCCAACCAGAGAGTAGTTTAGGGTAGCATAGTGAAGAGAAGATATTATTTGTTTATTGATAATGTCCACTAGTGAAAGTATCATCCCTAGGCCTTGTTTACAATCAGTCCTGTTACATGTTTGCTAGCTGCCATTTTTATTTCATATTGAAATTACCACTCATAATCATCCTTATTACTTGTATTTCACTATCTCTTCACCAAACTAGTGCACCTATACACCTGACAAGTGTATTGGGTGTGTTGGGGATACAAGAGACTTCTTGTATCTTGATTGCAGGGTTGTTTGAGAGGGATAACTTTGACCTCTTCCTCCCTGAGTTCAATAAACCTTAGGTGATCCACTTAAGGGGAACTTGCTGCTTTTCTACAAACCTCTGCACTTGGAGGCCCAATACTGTCTACAAGAATAGAAGCGTGCATAGACATCAATCGCCGCCCGAGCATGCCCACGTCTATGCAAAGTCTTTTCTGTCACTCGTCTGGTCACCGTCGTGCAACTTTGTATCCTCTATCTAAGAGGCCTCTGCAGAATAGCAGCAGACCAACAATAACTACACTTGGCTGGTTTTCTTGTAAGTCGGAAGCACCGGTGATCTCCTCGGTTGTTTCCCCCTCGTCTGGTGACGATGTCGGTGTGATTGTTCCGCTGCCACAAGGGGCTTAACAAGATCGTCTGAAGCTGCATAGAACCTGCAGTCCAAGTGTTGCCAACGACTCCGCCTATAAAAAGACCGCGGCACTGGTTCAAGATCGTGTCATTGGTGCTCGAAGCCGAAACCCGAGGGCGATGACACCCACCCTGAAGAGTCCCCGACAGGGACCGTCTAATGACAAGTTATTTATTAGGGAACACCAAGAACAACCTCACAGATATGATGGCGTGAAGCTCTCCTTCTCGGATGCTGATCCCCCAAAGCCCCGATCCGAAGACCGATCCAGACGAACCCGAACCCCTCCGACACCAAGTTCGCCGAACCTCCCCTAATGTGTGATCCCCTTTCCAAGACCCGTATTTTATAATATATAATATATATCCGTTGCATATAAATTGTTCATCTCGCATGCATATCTGGTCGTTTGGGGGCATTATGCTGATTCACCTCATAATTAAATATGGAGACTATATGCGGACTTTTCTAGTCTTATATTGCCCTCCATTTAAATTTTCGTAGCAAACCAGTGCCATCGTTTGCCTTGTTAAGAAAACATTTAAATTGTGGGTATCTAAACAACATGAACCATCCAATTAAATGTCGGCACCACGGTTCCGCTTAATATTTTCTAATTGCATCGCACCTTTGCCATGACATACATCATACATGCATCATGCCCGATCTTCTGTCGTAGTATTAAATACTGTATCCGGTGTTTCTTCTAGTGCATTGCCTCTTCATGAATTAGGCTGATGAGTGATACGAGTGTCGATCTGATCTTCGGATGAACCTTCGGCAATGTTTTTAGGCCAGCATTCTCCCTCTTTCTACCTATTTTTCTTTTATAGTCTTCACTTCTACCTGTTGATCTTTTGCTATCCGTGTTGCGATGCTTTAGATTCTGTGCACCAGTTATATTCCTTGCAGCCTCTATATTTCCTTGGACACCTCCTATTGCATGTTGATTGATAGACAGTCGGCCTTGCGAGTCGTAGTTGCTTGCTTAGGTGTTGCTTCCCGTCGTCGATGTTCCACCGTTGTTGGATGGTTGGCACATGCTTAATGATGGATATGATCATGACTTTAATTACCGTTTAATAACTAATTTTGAAAGTAGATAAATAATGCAAAGGCATCGGTGGGTAATAGACAATATTCGGTTTTTTAAACACCCACTTGTGTCCACCTAGGACCCTAGTTCTTGACACCTATTTCGAGATCGAGCACGGTAACCACAGGTGAGGTGTGTGGGCACCCCCATCGATTTAGTACCTGATTTTAAAGTACTGTACTGAGGGCCACAAACTATTTTGGGGCTTTATTACTATCCTGTACTTATGCCATGCTTTACTGCTTTATTTACTATTGCGCATGGAGAGCCTGTACTATTAGGTAAGCGGAGTGTTTTCAAGGTATCGACAAGCCCAGTCACACTTTCGGGTTCCCAGTCGTTTATAGCCATTGATGCAAACCTCTGGGTCTATTTTGGAGCCGGCCAACTTTGTTGCGGGTAGCTTAGTGGGGTGGCCCCATGTCCTTGCTTTGGGTCTGGGAAACGTCGTGTCTAAAACCCCGTCGACATATTGTTGGGTGTATGTTTTATGATCTTGTACCGATCTGATCTGACAACAAGGGTGTAGGTGCGTGTGAAAACTTTGGTGCACTCCTACAGGGTTAAATCGAAAAACCGTGTTTGCGGTTATGGACGACTTGGAGCACAGTTCTCGATCTTAGACAACTATAACTAAAGTTTATTGTTATAATATGACTTGTACCTGATATGACTAGTAAGTTGGATAACCACCATGGAATGAATGGATAAAACTGACAACCGTGTGAGTTTCCTCGGCATGACTTCCTCGTTTGGTCTCGAGGTGGGAATACTAGGATGGGTATGATTGGTGGTAGTATTAGGTTGGTTCTAAATAGGTCTTTCTCATCTCTTTCTAATAGACGACAGTTGCCTCGATTCTCTATAGGTTGTTTAGTGCATGTTGTGATGTCGATTCAGTCCACCATACCTATGTAGGAGAGGATCGGTGAATTCTAAGACTCGCCATGTGCTGGCCTCAGCACCGACCGATCCCCTTTTTACTTTGCCCTTTGTCGGCACCCCTTTTGTTGAACAGGTTTGAGATCGATGTCGTTAGGAGGTTACCCTTTCGGCTTGGCCTGTGCAGGGTTATGGATGCCATTGGTTATTCTTAGGGATCTTAGCCCCATTTGCCTCTTATTCGTACTCGGATGTGTATAGTCTTCAAGGTGATTTGGATCTTTGTACTGTATATCTGTAATCTTGACACATGGAGTTGTTGTATATATATATGTTCTATGGGTTCCATCATGGATTATTGTGTAATGATATTACTTCGTTTTCCACCTGCACGCAAGTGCCTGGTGGGCACCTTTGAATCGTTTCTGTGCGGGTTTGGCGGGAATCGCTACAACTTGCATAGGGCCGATCCGAGGGTGTTATAGAGTGGTATCAAAGCTCAGTAGTTGCGATACCCCACTGGTCCAGCTTGTAGGATAACCTAGCTAACGGATGATGTAGAGTGTCAAAACTATTTTTGAAATTTGGTTCGATAGATCTGATAAGGTCTGCTTTTACTCCTTATCCCTCTTTTATTCTCCTCTTATCTCTGCGTGTTTTGAATATGCTCTCTTACCTTTTCTTCGAGTCCAGGAATTCTCGTGGTTGGGTTTCCGTCATACCTTCAGGGTTTCTCTTCCTCCTCTTGTAACCGTGCTTCGACGTCCGACGTTCATGCTATCTAAGGAATCTTTGACCGTTGTACCTTTCAGTGGACGGAAATTTACTAATTTGTTTTTGTATCTTCCGGTGTTTTCCGACACGACGACGCCATCTGCATCAGATCTGATGAAGAACCTCCATAATTCATACTTGTGAAGATCTTCAGTCTAATTCCGAAAATGATTGCACGATTTTATACTAAATGTGCGGAGTAATAGTTCGAGTGTGTGATGGATTGGCCCCCATGCCGACTACTCAATCTATTTGCTCTTGTACGTTGACATGGATTAGAGTGCACATTTTCTCTCCTTATGTCGAAGTTAGAGGTGGCCCTATCTTTTGAGACCTCGACTTCGTTTTGGTTTCTCCGGTGTGTTCTCTCGACGAACGTGAGCAACAACAATTGTTGGTGGTGTCGCTGATTTCAAGACGGAGAAAGATTCCTTGTTAGTGGTGTCGCGAGGATCTGCACCAAGCGAGAAGATTCAGATCATCGGCCTTCTTCCCCGTACCATGAGGCGGATCTCGAGGACGAGATCCATTGTTAGTGTTGTCGAATTGTAGCACCGCGGGTAAAACCACTACCAAAAAAATGCCTGTGTGTGCATCATCATGGCGGCATGATTATGTCATCATGCCACATTGCATTTGAGCATCCTCATGTCTGCAGGCACCTGTACGCCAAAAACTATTTTCTAAAAGCCCTAATTTTGCTTTCTACAAATATCCCCTTTCTATTTCAAATGTCAAACCCCGGTAGCTTTCGGATATTTCGTTTGTTTAGAAGGTATTTACAAAAACGTTTTAAAGATTTAAAACAAACAAATATAATAATAAAAATATTTTTTAATGGGGGAGGCAGCCAAACGGCTAGGCCCAAAGGCCCAGCCGTAGGCCACCTACTACCCCACATATACTAAACCCTAAATCTAATCTACTCCCAACCGTAGACCTAATCCCTACACCACCCGCCGCCATCCCTACCGCCGCCAGCCACCAAACTCAACACCACACCACGCCACCTACCCAGCCCACACTCGACCCACACTACCATGGTACACACATGCGGTCACGCCACCCTACACGCACCCAGAACACACGCACGCGGAGCCCTTGGAACGCTCCCGCACTCCCCACACGACGCACACATCAATCCCACGCCGCAATCCTCAAGCCCCACCTCCACCATAGACCGCGCCTCTCTTCCCGCTCATGATCCCTCTCGCCCTCCTCATGTCGCCCTCCTTCCCTCGATCCACAATCCACCACCACTGCCACCTGGCCTCGCTGGCACCGCCGCCCTCTCCCCTCTCTACCTCACCAGCAGCCGCTTCGCCCTCTGTCACCAGGAACCGCCGTCGGCGAGCACCTCCATCGGCTTCCTGTGGCTCCCCTTCTTGATCTTCCCTGGCTGCGCCTGCCTCGCCCCGGCATGCCGCCGCTGCCCAGCTGCGTCTCCTCCTCACTTCCCCTCACCCGCTCCCCCAACAATCGACACCGCCCCGCCGCCTTGGCCTCAAGCTCCGCGGTTGCCCCGTGCGGCCCCTCCATCGACCGGAGCCTGTCGCTCCTCCTCTCGGCTCGCCGTGTTACCGCCATTCCTCACCTCTGGCCGTGGCTCCGGTGCCGTCCTCGTAGGCAGAAGAGTCGTTGTCGGGAGTGCCTTGCGTCCGACCGCTTCCCCCGCCCATGCCCTGCACCGCCGCCCAATCATGGCCTCGTCTATGCAAAGTCGTTTATGTCACTCGTCTGGTCGCCGACAAGCAGCTATGTATCCTCTATCTAAGAGACCTCTGCAGAATAGCAGCAGACTAACAATACATGCACTTGGCTGGTTTGCTTGTAAGTCTGGAGCACCGGTGATCTCCTCGGTTGTTTCCCCCACGTCCGGTGACAGTGTCGGTGTGATTGTGCCACCGCCACGAGGGGCTTGACAAGATCGTCTGAAGCTGCATAGCACCTGCAGTCCAAGTGTTGTCGACGGCTCCATCTACATCAAGACCTCGACACCGGTTCAAGATCGTGTCATTGGTGCTCGAAGCCGGAACTCGAGGGCGATGACGCCCACCCTGAAGAGTGCCCGACAAGGACCGTCCAATGACAAGATCTTTATTAGGGAACACCAAGAACTACCTGACGGATACAATGGCGTGATGCTATCCTTCTCGGACGCCAAGACCCCAAAGCCCCGATCCGAAGACCGATCCCGCCGAACCCCTCTAACACCAAGTTCGCTGAACCTCCCCTAATGTGTGATCCTCTTTCCGAGACCCATATTTTTATAATATATATCTGTTGCATATAAATTGTTCATCTCGCATGCATATTTGGCCGTTTGGGGGCATTATGCCGATTCACCTCATAATTAAATATGAAGACATATGCAGACTTTTCTAGTCTTATATTGGCCTCTATTTTAATTTGCATAGTGAACCAATGCCATGTTTTGCCTTGTTAAGACAACATTTAAATTGCGGGTATCTAAACAACATGAACCATCCAATTAAATGTCGGCACCATGGTTCCGCTTAATATTTTCTAATTGCATCGCACCTTTGCCATGACATACATCATACATGCATCATGCCCTATCTTCTGCCGTAGTATTAAATACTATATCCGGTGTTTCTTCTAGTGCATTGCCTCTTCACAAATTAGGCCAATGCGTGATACGAGTGTCGCCCGATCCTCGGATGAACCTTCGGTAATGTTTTCAGGCGAGCATTCTCCCTCTTTCTACCTATTTAATTTTATAGTCTTTACTTCCTCCTATTTATCTATTGCTATCTGTGTTGCGATGCTTTAGATTCCATGTACCAGTTATATTCCTTGCAGCCTCTATATTGTCTTGGACACCTCCTATTTCCTGTTAATTGATAGACAGTCGGCCTTGCGAGTCGTAGTTGCTTTCTCAGGTGCTGCTTCGTGTCGTCGATGTTCCACCGTTGTTGGATAGTTAGCACATGCTTAATGGTGGAGATGATCATGACATTAATTATCGTTTAATAACTAATATTAAAAGTAGGTAAATAACGAAGAGGCACCGGTGGGCAATAGACAATATTCGGTTTTTAACCTCCCACTTGTGCCACCTAGAACCCGAGTTCTTGACCCATGTTTCGAGATCAAGCTCGCTAACCATAGGTGGGGTGTGTGGGCACCCCCATCGATTTAGTACCTGATTTTAAAGTATTGTACTGGGGGCCACAAAATAGTTTGGGGCTTTATTACTATCATGTACTTATGCCATGCTTTACTGCTTTATTTACTATTGCGCGTGGAGAGCCTGTACTATTTAGGTAAGAGGAGTGTTTTCACGGTATTGACAAGACAAGTCACACTTTCGGGTTCCCAGTCATTTACAGCCATTAACGCAAACCTCTGGGTCCGTTTCTGAGTCGGCCAACTTCGTTGTGGTTAGCTTAGTGGGGTTCCCCCCATGTACTTGCTTTGGTTCTATGAAACGCCGTGTCTGAAACCCCATCGACATACCGTTGGGTGTATGTTTTGTGATCTTGTACCTACCTGATATGACAATAAGGGTGTAGGTGCGTGTGAAAACTTTGGTGCACCCCTGTAGGGTTAAATCTTTTCGAAAAGCCGTGTCCACGATTATGAACAACTTGGAGCACAATTCTCGATCATAGACAACTATAACTAAAGTTTACTGTTATAATATGAGTTGTACCTGATATGAATAGTAAGTTGGATAACCACCATGGAATGGATGGATAAAACTACCAACCGTGTGAGTTTCCTCGGCATGACTTCCTCGTTTGGTCTCAAGGGGGGAATACCAGGATGGGTATGATTGGTGGTAGTATTAGGTTGGTTTTGAATAGTTCATTCTCATCTCTTTCTGATAAACGACAGTTGCCTCGAGTCTCTATAGGTTATTTAATGCATGATGTGCTGCCACTTCAGTCCACCATACTTATGTAGGCAAGGACCGCCGAATTCTAAGACTCATCGTGTACTGGCCTTAGTACTGATCACTCCCCTTTTTCCTTTGCCCTTTGTCGGCACCCCTTTTGTTGAATAGGTTTGAGATCGACGTCTTTAGCAGGGTTACCCTTCTGTCTTGGCCTGGGCAGGGTTACCCTTCCGGCTTGGCCTGGGTAGGGTTATGGACGTCATTGGTTATTATTCAAGGCTCTTGGCCCCATTTGCCTCTTATCCATACTCAGATGTGTATAGTCTTCAAGGTGATTTGGATGTTGGTACTGTATATCTGTAATCTTGACTCATGGAGTTGTTGTTGTATATATATGTTCTGTGGGTTCCATCATGGACTATTGTGTAATGATATTACTTCGTTTTCCACCCGCATGCAAGTGCCTAGTGGGCACCTTTGAATCATTTCTATGTGGGTTTGTCAGGAATCACTAAAACTTGCATAGGGCCGATCCGAGGGTGTTACTGACATGGTTATACCCTACGGGTATGTAACTTCAGCATACCTAGTCCAGCCCAAGGAAGGCCCACAGCAGACATACGCTGGCCCATGAAGATTTCCGGGTGGCCAAGGCCCATGACGTCTTCGGATCCTTTGAGAGCAAGACTAGAGTTTGAATACAACTTGTAACCTACTCGTATCGGCACTCGAGACCTAGCCTCCCCATATATAAAGGCTAGGAGGGGCCAACGAGGAGGGCACGTACGTACACAATAGACCTAGATCTCAGACGCATCCACGCCAGATCGAATCTGCGCACCCTGTAACCTTTGGTTTCGCCGTAATCAAAGAGCGCATAAGAGTAGGGTTTTTCCCTCGGGCCTGAACACAGGTAAATCTCGTGTCCCCTGGTTGCTTGTCTGTTAACCGTGCCACGATCTCCAGCATCCCCATCTTCTCCAAAACCCAAGTCCATAACAATGGGCATTGACGAGATCAAACCTCGTCAATTGGCGCCGTCTGTGGGAATTGGGGCTGCTGATTGTGCGGTCATGACGGTTCCGACCCGATCGATCTACAACTCCGCGGCGACGGAGAATCACCTCCTCTTCGGCGCTTTCGACTTCACCGCCCACTCGCCAGATACCATGAAGGATTTCGAGCCCGTAGGCGACGGACTCGAAATTCTGTTCGGGAGCTTCTGCTTCTAGGTGGGACAAACTGGCACCCTCCGCCTCCCTGAGCGGGTGCCCGTGCCGTCAATCAGGCCCGCTTCGTGGGCTCCACACCCCGTGCTACGCACGTCACCATCAACAGATGAGTTCTACAGCGGCAGCAGCTGCAACTCCGATATGTGCGATCCACCTTCGGATGAAGGGACCTACGGTTCCAGATCCGAAAGCTGCGGTAGCAGCCAACCAATTTGTAGGCGCTATCTATGCGCTGCAGTCATCCAAACCGACGAGGAAACTCCTAACCCGCCGCCCAACCCCAACCCGCAGGACGGAAACGGCGAAAACAGGGAAAACAGGGGCCACCTCATCCAACTTAGCAAAGAAGGATGGGTCGAAGCACACCGCGCCATCACAGGCGAAATAGTCCTACCTCTGGACTCCTCACGTGACCTACTGATGGCATACCACTACCTCCTCATCGAGGAGCACAAGAAGCAAGTCAAGATGTAGGAGACGCTCGACAAACGCAAGCAAGCAGCCTCTGAGTCCAGTGCGCGACGAGCTGCGCTCTCCGCCAAAGGACCCGGCTCTAGCACAAACAGAAACCAGGGAAACAAGCACCACTCTCGGGTGGAAAACATGGACCCGAAGGAGCGGCGTGACATGACCCGAACTCTCCACACATCGTTCATGGATATGGACGCTGACGGCAACATCACCCCGAAGACGCCACAAGCTGCGATCATGGCAGCCACTGCGTATCTCGCGGCTCACCCACCTCCGGAGGGGGATCCAAAAAGGGCCATGCACAGGTCCGCACTCACCGGACTAGGACTAATCGGAGCTGCGCTCCACGAAGACGCTCCTACGGAGCCGAAGAAGAAAGCTCCGGCCAGGCGCGACCGGAGACCCACTCCCTCATCCGAAGATGAAGAAGAACACGATCTTCCTCGAAGGAAGAAGAGCTCGCACCGCCATAAACGCGACTACGACGCCAGAGACAAGCTTACACAGCGCAAGATCGACAAAGCATGCGCCAAACGCGCATGCTCGTCTGAATCTGAGATGGATGAAGACGAAGGAGAACTCTGTGGGGCTCGATGCTTCAGCAGATCCGTCCGGCGAACACAGATGCCACGCAACTTCAAGGTTCCTTCGGATACTCCAAAGTTCAACGGCACGCAAGATCCAAAGTCCTGGCTTAGTGACCATCTGTCATCCGTTAAGCTTCACGGAGGCAACAAAGAAACCGCCATGCAATGCCTTCACCGCAATGACGGTAGGCGCGGGTCTGGCTTAGCAGCCTATCATCAGGATCCATCCGAAGCTGGGAGGAGCTCGCTTATAGCTTCATCCGAAATTTCAAAGGCACCAGCAAGAGGCCCGCCTCAATCGAAGAGTTGCGAGCCTGCACTCAGCGAACGGGTGAATCTATTCGCTCGTACATACTACGCTGGTCTACAACCAAGAACTCCACAGCACACATCTCCGAAGAAAGGGCCATCAACGCCTTCAGGGACGGCGTCAAACGCCTAGACTTCAAGGAGGAACTTGGGCGCGTAAAGCCCAAGACACTCGACCACCTCATGGAAATCGCCAACAGTTGGGCAGACGGCGAAGACTGCATCCAGCGGGCGCAATCAGATGAAGAGGACGACTACGGCCGAAGACGCAAACGCCGCAGCAAGAGGATATTGCGTGTCTACGAGGACCACGACGGACCCGACATGGTCGCAGCCGGCTACGCCGACCGCCGTAACGACAACAGCCGCAACAGCGGAGGATACCGCAGCGGAAACTTCCGCGACAACGGACGACCAACGTAGTCGTGGCAACACCGCGACCGCGACAACGGACCCTCATCATTCGACAAACTTTCGGGTCCATGCACCATCCGCTTCTACATCGACAAACAAGATGGCAAAAAGAAAGCTAGCCACATGCTCAAAGACTGCCGCGAATTCCAGAAACTCAGCGAAGGCATGATGCAGATGAGGCAACAAGCTCCAATTCCTGCGTTCGGAAACGCACCCGCGCCAGGTGAAATAGCACACGGAGCTCCTCCACCGCCACCTATTGGAGGCCCAAATCAACCAGTCGCACCAGCGCAACACAACGCCGGGGTCGCATAACCCCCACCAAAGGGAGCACTAAATATGATCCAGAAGGGACGCCCAACCAACAGGGTGCAGAAGAAAATCACCCGACAAATCAATTTGGCCGTGGCAACTCCGCCTGCAATCCCTGAGTACCTCAGTGGATCGGAGTCCTGCATCACATTCACTCGCGCGGATCACCCTTGCCAGATCCCTCGCCCAGGTCATGCTGCCCTGGTGCTAGAGGCGCAGATCGGAGGCTTCGAGATGAGTCGCGTCTTCATGGACGGCGGCAGCGGCATCAACCTAATGTTCGCAAGCACTCTAGCAGCTATGCGGATCCCGCAATGCAGCCTGGAACAATCAGACACAACGTTCCACGGCATTGTCCTAGGGAAGGGCATCTTCCCCCTGGGCAAAATAGGGCTCGACGTCATCTTCGGGAGGCCGGACAACTTTCGGCAGGAGCGCCTAGAATTCGAAGTGGTGGGCTGGCCGTTGCAATACCACGCCATCCTGGGACGTGTAGCATTCGCAAGGTTCCTGGCCGTCCCACACTACGCATACCTACTACTCAAGATGCCAGGACCAAGGGGCGTCATCACAGTCCACGGGAGCTTCACCCGATCGGACCAATGCGACAGGGATTTCAACAAAATCTCCCAGTCTTTCGGCATGCAAGACGAGCTTGTAAGGCTCCGCGAGGTGACGGACAATGGGCTACCCCCAGTCACAAAGCAGAACGCACCTGACATGTCTTTCGACTCCACCATCAACATCAAAAAAGTGCGGGTCCATCCAACGGATGCCTCCAAGATGGCGCTGATCGCTAACGACCTCAGATCACAGAGGAAAGCGCGCCGTCAATTCCTCCGTGGCGCTGAAATCTTCGCTGGTGTCCTGCGGACATGCCAGAGTTCCTGTGGAATTCGCCGAGCACGCACTCAATGTCTTCCTGCACACCAAGCCGATCAAGCAGTCCATCCAAGACCGCCGGAGCCACGAGAAGCTATCGGCAAGGAGATCAACAGATTACTCGCAGCAGACTTCATCCGGGAAATCAAGGAAAGCAAGTGGCTGGCAAACACGGTGATGGTCCCGAAGGACACGGACATCCTGCGGATGTGCGTGGACTTCACGTCACTAAATAAACACTGCCCTAAGGACCACTTCCCTCTTCCTCGGATCGACCAGATCATCGATTCGACTGCAGGTTGTGAGAAACTCTCCTTCCTCGACGCCTACTCAGGCTATAACCAGATTCGACTCAAGGTCGAAGATCAAGAGAAAACGGCGTTCATCACACCGTTCGGAGTATACTGCTACAACACAATGCCCTTTGGGCTAAAGAACGCGGGTGCCACGTACCAGCGATGCATGCAGGCCTGCCTCAAGGACCAGATCGGTCGCAACGTCCAAGTCTATGTCGACGACATAGTCATAAAAACCAAGGAGGCAAGAACACTTATCGACGATCTCCGCGAGACGTTCGACAACCTTGATCGCTACAGGATCAAGCTCAATCCAGAAAAGTGCGCCTTCGGCGTCCCCTCGGGTCAGCTGCTCGGGTACTTCATCTCTCAACGAGGGATTGAAGCGAACCCGAAGAAAATCAAAGCTATCATGACAATGGAGAAGCCGAAAAACCTCAAGGGCGTTCAGCAGCTCGCAGGGCGAGTAGCGGCACTAAGCAGGTTCATCAGCCGCATGGGCGAGAAGGCCCTACCATTTTACCAACTGCTGCGCAAGGCAGACAAGTTCGAGTGGACACCAGAAGCCAATGACGCATTCGAAAGCCTCAAGCGGCTCCTCTCCACCTCGCCAGTTTTGGTCACGCCAAAAGAGCGCGAGCCCCTGTTGCTGTACATAGCAGCCACACACTAGGTGGTCAAGATAAGACTCGTGGTCGAACGACCAAGAAGGCAAGACCCACGGGTACAACGCCCAATTTACTACCTCAGCGAGGTTCTCACTCCAACAAAACAGCGGTACCCGACTACTGTGAAGCCTACGGCGTATTCATGACGGCTCGACGACCGAGACACTACTTCCAGGAGCATCGGTGATGGTCGTCAACGAGGCACCCCTAAACAAAGATCCTGAATAACCCAGAGGCCACAGGACGTGGCCTGTGGGGCATTGAACTATCACCCTGGACATCATCTACGAAGCGACACGCAATCAAATCTCAAGTCCTTCCGGACTTCTGGTACCGGATGGAGCTGCAGCTCGACACCCCGCATATGTCGCAGTCCCGACAATGCATTTTGACGGCTCCAAACGCCGAAGCGAGCAGGGCAGGAGTCATCTTGACCTCCCGCAAGGTGACAAGATGAAGTACGCCCTTCGGATGAAATTCAGAGCCTCCAACAATGAGGTCAATCTGAAGCCCTCATCCATGGCATGAAGATGGCAAAATATGCGCGCAACGCGCTGGTCATCTGGTGACTCCAACCTTGTCGCATGTACAGACGATGAATGAGTGCGACGCACGCCCGAAAACATGATCGCGCATCACAGGCTTATACAACGCACTCGAAGGAGAATTCGACGGCTGCGAACTTCGGCACGTTGGAAGAGAGAGCAACGAGGAGGCCGATAGACTCGCCAACATCGGCTCCACTTGTGCAAAGGTATCACCAGGTGTGTTCCTCGAACAGATCTGCATGTCATCCATCAAACGGAAATTCCCCAAGGGATCACCCGAAGAAGCAGAACACTCGGGGGCTACGCTACCCGAAGGTCATGAAGGATCCGAAAAGTTGGATACCGAAGTTGCCATGGTCAACCTGATGCAGGTCATGGCAGTCGAAGAAACTTGGACACGTCCATACCTCCAGTTCCTGATAAACGGAGAATTGCCAGACAGCCCGACAGATGCCCGACGCGTATCTCGTCGGTCAAAAGCCTTCACCATCATCAACGGCGAGCTGTACAAACGCAGCATTACGGGCGTACTACAACGGTGCGTCACCATCAACGACGGCAAAGCCATACTCCAAGATATCCACGAGGGCATCTGCGGCCACCATGCAGGCAGTCGCTCCCTCGTCGCCAAAGCTCTGCGAGCAGGATTCTACTGGCCAACGGCCATGAGCGACGCGAAGGACATCGTCCGAAGATGCAACGGGTGCCAACGGTTCGCCGACAAACCGCACGCACCTGGGTCCGAACTTCGACCCATACCCATAGCCTGGCCTTTTGCCCAATGGGGCCTCGACATGATCGGCAAACTGCCAAAATCTTCGAAAGGAGGACACGTCTTCCTCCTGGTCGCAGTCGACAAATTCACCAAGTGGATCGAAGCCATGCCAGTCACCAACCAGAAGGGCAAAACCGCCGTCAAGTTCTTCGAATCCATTGTCTACAGGTTTGGCGTACCGCACAGCATCATCACCGACAATGGATCGAACTTCATCTCCGAAGAATTCCAGGACTTCTGCGAAGGCCTCGGGATCAATATCACGTATGCCTCAGTGGCACACCCGCAAACAAACGGGCAAGTGGAAAAGGCCAACGGCCTAATCGGCGCTGGCATCAAGAAGCGCCTCATGAGCTCACTCGAGCACAAAGCTGGAAACTGGACGAAAGAGCTACCGTCTGTCCTGTGGAGCTTACGGACTACGCCAAACAGCTCCACCGGCTACACACCATTCTTCATGGTGCACGGAGCTAAGGCCGTGCTACCCGGCAATGCACCAGGCTCCACGAGTCGTCGCTTACAGCGAAGCCGAATCCACGGCTGCACTCGAAGATGTCGTCGACACACTCGACGAAGCACGGGATATAGCAGCAGCTAGATCAGCGGTGTACCAGCAAAGTCTCCGCAACTACCACAGCCGCCGGCTGCGCCCAAGGTCCTTCGTCGAAGGAGACCTCGTCTTGCGACTTAAGCAAAAGCGACCGAATAAACTCGAGTCACCATGGGAAGGACCCTATGCCATCACCGAGGTCATCCCAGGTGGCGCCTATCGCCTCAAGCACGTGGAGTCTGGAGTCGCATACTCCAACCCATGGAACATCTCGCACCTGCGACGATTCTACACATAGCAATGTACCCCCTTTTTACTTCCGATAAGGCTTACAGCCAAGGCTACTCAGCCGAACCATGTACCTCCTCCATTACGCTACAAATAAAGCTAAGTGTCTCGCCCCCAACCTTCGGTTGACTATTTCTCTGCAACTTTATTACATGCTACAAACGCACTCGGGGGCTCCCCCCACCTCACGATTTCATCGACTGAGGACAAAACGTGTACACCTGAGTAGCTGACCGCCGTCAAACGAAAAGGACACGTACTAAATCAAAGCACTCTGGGGCTCCCCCCACCTCACGATTTCATCGACTGAGGACAAAACGTGTACACCTGAGTAGCTGACCACGTCAGGCAAACGAAAAGGACACGTACTAAATCAAAGCACTGCGTGCTCGCTAACAAGCGAACCTTTACAACAAAGGGCACATACACGCCCAGCCGCAATATACAAATTTTACATCTATCTGTTTATTTTTAGGTACTACCTATTCTGAAGAATAACCTGAGCACGTTGCTCAAACAACTCTACAATCTGTTCGGCATACTGCCTTACAGCCGCGTAATGCAGACGCATATCCCACTCGTCACCATCTAGTCGAGGAGGCGGCCCAGTCGCCACAGCAGCCAAATCTACATCAGGGCGATGCACCCTCACAAGAGACAAGGCAACCTTCACCCCTGCGACGAGCTGCTGCCGCACCAGCTCCTTGACATTGCCGGCACTCCGAAACTTCGTCAGAAGACCTACAAGGGTCGTTGGCATGGCATCCAACGGAAACATGACGTGCAGCACCGAGGAAAGCGATGTCTGCACCTGGCGGAGCACCCGCGAAACCTGGTAGACACGATCCTGCACCGTCGCCAGAACTATGGCGCGATCACGATCCATCCAGAAGAAGCCGCCGGCCTCCATGTCCTGTTGAGTCAAGCAATTGACTCGAATAGCAATACGCTCCTTTTCTTCCCTCGGAGCAAGATTGGCACCTGCGACAACCGCACAAAACAAGAGTAAGGCCAGCAGGCTCACCCGAAGAACTGGGCTACAGCCAGAAAGAAGGATCAACTTACATTGCAGCTGCTCGGATAGCCGACCCAGCTCCGCCATCAAATACTCCTCTCTGGCTGCACCACGGTCTGCTTTAGATTTCCAAACGTCAGCGCGACCGCGTAACCCAAGCAAATCTCTCTCCAAGCTGCGCACGCGATCTCGAAGAAAAGCGAGCTGCGAGGAATCATCCAAGGATGCTCGCAAGGGCCTTTCGGATGAAGTGTCAACTGGGTCAGCACCCGAAGGAACCTATAGCAGAAGAAAAAGAAGGCACACAGACATTCAGCCAAGGATAGAGCACAGCTCGGAGAAATTCATTAAAGTATATAAGACCACTACGTGGCACAATGATGGTACTACAAAAGATATTTACAACAAAAACAGACTACAAGCTACCCTACGTCTACTACGCCTAAGGCGGAGGGCACTGAGTCGCCTCAGAACCAGACTGCCTAGCTTTGGCCTCGCCCTGCTGCCGCAATGCATACTCAGACAGCAAGTCAATGAGCTTGGGCCCATATCAATGCAAGCGAGTGGAGTAAGCGAAGGCTACCTCGGATCCATCCGCAGCTGTAGGCATCCGAGAAGTAATCTAGGGCAGGTCCAGCTCCGCCATAGCCGCCATGGCCATCGCCCGACGGACGACCGATGCCCTTTCGCTTATGCTTGTATGCTAGCGCCGGATGTGAGCCTGCTAGGGCACCCACGTCTTCAAGGGATGCGCCCTTCGGGAAGAGCTCCTGGTAGAAGCGACCAAGGACCTCTTTCGCCTTGGCAAGGGAGTTGACGACGATGCTGCAGCGGTCTTCGACCGCTACAGTGGCATCATCTAGAGCACTACCGTGCTCCAGAGCACCACGGTCAAACTCGATGCCTGCGGCATCTGAGACAAAAAAAGAAGAAAACATGAAGAAAGGCAACATAGAAGAAGAAAAAGGAGCAAGTACAAAAGCTAAACGCTCACCCGAAATAGCCTTGGCAGCAGCCATGAGCTTCTCCGCCACCCCTTTTTCACGAGCAGCCGCAACGGTGGCCAGCTGCTCCTCACGATCTGCGGCCTCCTGCTGCAGACGCTCTTTCGCTTCGGCTGCCTTCGTCAGCTCCAGCTCAAGGCGCTCTCTCGCCTTCGATTGGCCAAGGATCTTCTTCAGAGCATCGACCTCACGGAGAGAGTCGTTATGCTCCTCTGCATTTACAACAAGCAAGTGTCAAAGAACAGGACCGGGATAAGCAAGAGAAGTACTACAAGGCAGACAAATACCTTGAAGCTGCCGTAGTTTCGCCTCCAGCGTCAGGCGTTCCTCCACCAGCCGCTTGGCCTCTTGGACAAAAGGCTGCAGCAACAGGCAATAATAGTAAGAGCAGGACTTCGGGGCTACGCCCAACACAAAGAAGCATAAACAACATCAGCATACGAAGACACTCGGGGGATCCCCCGTAACATCAAGCAGGAAAACTTACGTGCTCTGGCGAACCCATGAGCCCGCCTGCGAAATTCTGAGGCGCAACCACCAGCCTCTCCTGCACAGGAGGAACTGGCGCAGCATCACCCGAAGTCACCACCGTCTGAGGAGGAGGCGACGCAATGTTCGACTCCCCCATCATCTCCCCCGCACCATCACTGGAGCCGTCGGAGGATCGCCTGCATACGAAGCCAATCAGCACAGGTGCAAACATCATAAAAAGAAAAGGACAACAGTACAACAAGAACAACTTACGAGCCCAACGCGCTCAGGTCGAAGATAGGAGAAGCCCTTCGGGCCCTCTTCTCCTCCTTCTTTTCTTCCTTCTTCTCCTCCTTCTTTTCTTCCTTCTTCCGCTTTGCTGGCGGGTGCGGAGCAACAGCCCGCACAGGAATGGCAGGAAGGGGAGAGGAAGAACCCCCATGAACATCATCATGACGCTCAAGGCCCAGAGGATTTCTGGGAGTCGGAGGAGTTGAAGCATCCGAAGACTTGCTCGAGCTCCGTGATCGCTTGCGCGAATGGTCCTCACTCGATTCGTCGGCATCCTCCGTTGGGGATCGCGCTGACGATAGCTCGGACACGGAATCCACCACTTCATTATCCAGGGCAGTCGGATACCTCTCGGGCAACGGTGGTGCCATGCCCGGCACTTTGAAGCTCTGCAAGATGAGAAGAAACTTTGTTAGCAAACAAAGGACACAAATAAACACCCAACAAAAAAGGGGAGCACTACGTGCATAAATCTACACCTTTGGCACGGCCAACGTCGAAGAAAAGGGAGGAGTCAGCGATTTCTCCGGGAGTCCCTCGTCGGCCTTGAACTTCAACAGCACGCGAAGAGCCTTGTCAAGTTCCACCTCGGAGATTTTCTCACTCGAAACCCTCGTCGGATCACGGCGCCCAGAGTAAAGAAACATCGGATGCGCCCTCGCTTGGAGAGGCTGCACCCGACGCTCAAGAAACGTCCGGATGATGTCGACACCGTTCACCTCCTTCTCAGGAATCAGTTGGAGATCCTCCACCCGATGGTACAGGGCCTCTATCTCCGCCACCTCACCATCCAAGATTTGGTTTTTCCAGGATCTTTTCTTCTCAATCAACTGGGAGGGGTCAAAGGGAACAAGACCAAAATCTTGCCCAGGCAGTACGGAGTCACAGATGTAAAACCATTTCCTCCGCCAGTACTGGACAGATTCGGACATGGAAAAGGAAAAGAATTGCACATTGGGACTGAGGGAGATGATGAAACCTCCAACGGGATACACACCATCCGAACCAGACTGCCTTTTCACGGAATAAAGCTTCCGGAAGAGGCCAAAGTGCGGCTCAATGCCAAGCCAACACTCGCAAAGTGTGATAAAACACGCAATGTGAAGAAGGGAGTTGGGAGACAGATGATGGAGTTGAACCCCATAGAAAAAGAGCAGTCCACGAAGGAAGTCATGGACTGGATACGAAAACCCACGCAAAACGAAGGCGAAAAACATAACCCGATACCCAGACGGGGGATGGGGGATTACCTCATTGCCAGGAAGTTTGACGGCCTCCGTATCTTGTGGGATCAGGCCCCGCTCGCGCAGCTTACGGAGATCGCTCTCCCGCGTCTCTGATCGCCGCCAGCCACCATCGGTGACACGAGCAGCGGCGGCGCCCTTCTTTCCTCCGGCGGCGCTGGTCCCAACCGCAGATGAAGACTTCTTTAGTTTCCCCATCACGCTACGGCGGCGCCGGCGGAGAAAACGTACAAAGGACGACGGAAATGTGGAAGGAAATCTCAGCGCGAAGCACGAATCGCTCGAGCGCAAGGAGGCAGTGAAACACAAGAACTGATGTGGTGAAAACAAACCACGATTTCACCATGGATTATAACAGCGAAGACGACGCACGCTGGCCGTCCATCGAGAAGACCTAACGCCAACGGTAAATCTGGCCGTACACGTGTCAGCACCACAACGAACCATCGTTACCACGCCGTCCACTACGCGCGGAAATCGAGGAGACGCCGTAATCATCTCCACGCCGCGCGTGACCGGTCAATTCAAAGTCAGCATGTGGGACCCACGCTTCGTCCAGTCAAGTCATCTCTGGCGTAGCAGACGCTTGAGATCATCGATCGTCAGCACTGACGTTATCAAAAGCTATACTAGCACCAACTTCGGCTCCACAGCTAAGAGTACTCACTCGAATCTACGATTCGACTAAATACTCGGGGGCTACTCCTATCAGGAGCGCTGGCCGCGCACCCGAAAGACAAATGAAGACAAAGCACTTCTCTGAGCCCTACGTCGAGTCTGCGACTCCACTACGGACTCGGGGGCTACTCCCATAGGGAGGAAGGATTTAAGCATCCGAAAATTTTCGAGTCCTACGGACTAAACAACTGAGCAATGCTTGCACTAAAGTCTCCGCTCGAGTCTACGACTCGAACAGACACTCGGGGGCTACTCCCATAGGGAGCGCTGGTCGCGCACCCTATGAAATCTTCGACTGCGATCTTCCGGATCAGCACGCAAAAACTTTTTGGCAACTCTGCCCCAACAAAAATGCTAAGTGAGCAACAAATCTCCTTGGCCACCCGAAGCACCTCCGCGGTGACAAACATTCGAATGATGTGTCTGCGACACAAAGATAAGACCTCTGAGATATCATCGATGGTGCGGAACGCACTTTCAAGGCGCTAGTATAAATCCATGCCAACAGGCGTGATGAAAAATCCCGACGGACGCGTTGGGTACACCAATTAAAATCACTGGAATTCCACTCCTGTAAGTCCTCCGCGGCCTGAGTCGAATTACGCCAGCATATGTTCCAGGTCTGGGTTGAGGGACCCAAACCTGAAGAAGATCGTGTTGTTTCGTCCTAAGACAGTTAACTGACCCTGATCCGTCGGGTGAGTCAGACACACGCATCAACAATCCCTACACACATATACTATTAACATATAACTGCTCCCGAAGGATGGAAGAGTCCTCAGCCGAATCTACGATTCGACTGATCACTAGGCTATCGACATGGTTATACCCTACGGGTACGTAACTTCAGCATACCTAGTCCAGCCCAAGGAAGGCCCACAGCAGACATACGCTGGCCCATGAAGATTTCCGGATGGCCAAGGCCCATGACGTCTTCGGATCCTTGGAGAGCAAGACTAGAGTTTGAATACAACTTGTAACCTACTCGTATCGGCACCCGAGACCTAGCCTCCCCATATATAAAGGCTAGGAGGGGCCAACGAGGAGGGCACGTACGTACACAATAGACCTAGATCTCAGACGCATCCACGCCAGATCGAATCTGCGCACCCTGTAACCTTCGGTTCCGCCGTAATCAAAGAGCAGACAAGCAGGAGTAGGATTTTCCCTCCGGGGGCCTGAACCTGGGTAAATCTCGTGTCCCCTGGTTGCTTGTCTGTTAACCGTGCCACGATCTCCAGCATCCCCATCTTCTCCAAAACCCAAGTCCATAACAATGGGCATTGACGAGATCAAACCTCGTCAGTTACATAACGCCATGACAATGGCCCTACCGCACTTCCCCCACAAACCTCAATCCCCAAATCCCTAGGACTCGATGCGCAAATCCAGCGACCACTCGCACGGAGAACGTCCTCATGCCGGCAACTGGTGGCCTCCATGGCCTCGCGTCGGCCGTCGGCGCTCAGTTCAGCCCTCGACACCTACTCACGACCCAACACCCTCCCCCTTCCAGGCGTTGAGAAGAACCGGGTGGACGACAACCACCATCGACACCCTCGCGCGCGACCGCCTATGCTGCCTACAGCCGACAAACCCTTGCGCGTAGCTCGGCATCAAAGTTGCCGCCCCGGCGATTGGCGCCTCGTCCGACCGCTAGGCTTCTGCTCATGGCCCAACCCTACTTTTGGGCGTTGAGCAGACCCGAGTGGCCAGCAACCTCCTTCGACAACCTCGTGTGCAGACTAGCCTATCTGCCCCACGACGGTCGTGTTTTCCGCCAAGAAGATTGCTACTGCGGTCTTCCATATTGGTTCTGTTGACGAGGTTCGAGCGAAATCTCTACGATGATGGCGCCCGTGGGCATCATATAACCTTCTTGGAGGCGTCGCTGGCTTGGGCATGCGACGAAAAGAGAACTTGCCCGGTGGAGCGATATAGTACTGCGGTGCTTCGCAACTTCATCCAAGATGAACCACGGCCAATGTCTACATCCTTTCCTGGACCTGCTGGTGTTTTGGAATGCTTTCGGCGATGAGGCATCCGCCTTGCAATACTGCCATATGGTGCCTCTCTTCCTATCGGTTTAGATCTCTGCTATGCTGTGTAAGCAGTAATTCCTTGCCTCTATGATCAAAGTCCACAGGTAGTCGTCCTGCATTGGCGAATCTACCTTCCTATCCGTTGCTATTGTACCCTGAACGATGTCAACCTGCAAGGAGGGACATAAGCCTGGTCTTGTAATACTCTTTTGATGAATATATTAAGGTGGGAAATCCTTTCCCCCGATGACCCATAAAAAAAACTCCTTATCTATACCTTCTCTCTTCTCTTATTCAAACAACTTTTGCTTTAGAGTTGCTCTAAGCTGGCGAAATGCTTATGATGAGTTTGTTAATATCCAATAGTGCAAACCTGCTATTCCATAGACAACTCGTGAGTACTCTCATTTGGATGTAGGGATGTGCCTTCCGTGAGCTGTAATTGGTGTTTCACAGGAAAATGTAGAATAAAAGAAACATTTTTTTGTGAACCCTTTGAAATGCACACAAAGGACACAAGGCTCCAATCTGAACTGAAATCAGTCCAAGGTAGTCTACCAGCCCAGACTTGGCCAGACCGGCCGATTGGCTGAGACGCCAAGTGGTATTACACTATCACAAACGACAAGGTGTATTGTCTCTTGATCGTGAGTTTACATGCCAAAACTTTCCTCATCCTCTTCGTAGAACAATGTACTCTGGAGCGGGAGCCATGGGACTTGCGTGCGCCGCGAGTGCGCCCACCTCCTAAGCGTGCTTTTCCTTAAAAATAAACATAATACAAACAGAATATATACTACTTCCAACTCATATTAATTAACTTCAATTTATTTAAATACGGATCACTAAAATTTAACAGATACATTTATATTTAGATAAATCTATGTCAAAGAAAAGAGTACCGGTAATAATCGCTAAAAAAGGACTCATAAGTGCCGTACTGTTCCGTGTTCTGTTTACAGATCACACCGGCAAGGGTGGTTTAATGATAGGAGACGGCTAGCCAGCCCCCGGGGCTCGATAGTCCGATCCAGCACTCGCCCACAACAGAAAGGCTCGTCACGTGATTCTATTTTTGGAAAGTCAAGCAATCCTTCTCGTGTACATATCTGCCAGTGTTCCAACCAGTCCGCTTTAGGCTCTAGCACCACTGCATGGCTGTATCAGAGAGAGTACACTCCTCACCTGATTCCCGCCAGGTGCTTTCGTGCTTGGCTCCTTGCACCATAAAAAACTTGGTTCCCTAAAACGAGAATGTGTGCCATCGTCATCTTACAATCTTTTAAAAATTGAACATAAGATACTCCCTCCGATCCTAATTAATGGACTCAAATTTGTCTAAATTCCGATGTATCTAGCACTAAAACATGACTAAATGCATCCAAATTTAGAGAAATCCGAGTCCATTAATTTGGATCAAAGGGAGTAGCAGCATTTGAACTCAGCCAAATAAGACAACCAAAAACTGGTATCTGGAGGACAATAGTAGCACAACCAAAAATGCAACTTACTGTCATCCGAAATACAAACCGGGATCTAACAACTACAACTTAGTTAAACCCACAAATCGGAAAACCTTCAAACACACAAAAAATAACTCATATGTTCGATCACTCCAAAAACAGTTGGGTGATTCTAAAACCTGCACCAATTTTCAGCAACAACACAATCCAAAGGCACACTTCCTGAGGGCATGCTTCCCAAAGATGCACGAGACCAATCTGAAGTCCATGAGGGCACGCTTCCTGCTCCTAACCTTGACTGGTTCTGGCGGCCTCAAAGAACCACCCGTCGCTTCTGATGGTTACAAGAAGACATAGTAGAGCAAATATACACAATTTGTGTTCAAACTTTTTGTACACAAACAATGTTAGTAATGTTTGCCATCTCGCCATACCCCGACTTGCCTGGAAACAAATGCACACAAAAGCAAACTTAGTGGGTAGAAACCGTGCAGCTTACTTATATGGTTGTATGGTACGTATAACAAGAGCACAAATATGATAAATCATTTTTTTAGATATAGAATCCTAGGTTCATTTTAAGTAGGGCATGAATACTACTACTACAACAACTTAGTTTATAAAAAACAACATAGTGAGAATCCTGGGACAAACTAGATTGCATACATAGGTAACACCATGTTTTTTGCTAACTAGAACATAATTATATCAAATGCAACAGCTTAGTTGGATGAGAAAAACAACACAAGGCTAATCATGGGGACAACTTAATTGCATAGTTAGGGAATTCTAGATTCATGTTAAGTACAACATGAGTAATATCAGTGCAGCAACATAGTTGTATGACAACAACACAAGGTGAATCCTGGGACAACTAAAATGCATAGTTAGGGTATCCTATGTGCTTCTTAAGTAGAACATGTGGATAACACCGGATGTATGCAAGCCAAAAATATGAAACCCCCTTGCACAACTCAGTATGCATATACCCAATCACTGCATCCAACTTGGTTTATATTCTAAGAGATGTGGGTGCAAAGCAGAGGGAGAACAACCCTGATACAACTTAGGGTGTTGTACATATATATATATATACATATAGGGTGGCGGCGAATTGATTCTCTTCAGCAATCATCCATCGGTGCACAGATTCCTTGTAAAACAACTTGGTTAGGTGATAAGAACAACTTAGGTAGTTACTATGAAAACACGGAATATTGCTTCCAAAATAACTTGGTTAGATGATAAGAACTTAGTTAGATGGTGGAAAGAAGTTAAGCATGTTGATAGAAGCAACTTGATTAAAATAGATATGCAACTTAGGACTTTTTTGAAAAACAACTTTGTTAGGCGATAAAAACAACTTAGTTAAGTGATAGAAACAACTTAGTTCTATGCTGAAAACAATTTAACTATGGTAACGAGACAACTTAATTTGAAAAGGGGGTAGTGGAGCAAAGAAAAACAACCCCCAAGAAAACATCAGAAATGCAAAGTTAGGCTAATGTAGATAACCAACTTAGTTTTATGCTAATCAACTTAAATATAGTGACAATATAACTTAATCGGGAAAAGGGAGAATGAATCAAAGCAAAACAATTTCCCCGCAGAAATATCAGATAACAACTTAGGCTAATCTGGTTAATCAAGATCTAGCACAACTGCTAGTTGCATCCTCCCTGATCCGATGTTGACATGCAAGAAAGATGAGTGGGTGGCAGTGAGACATCCATCAGCACGAAGGCATGCCTAATTCTGCCGGGTAACTCAATCTACATGTTTTGCTTAACAATTTACTATTCAAACTCATGACATTGCTTGGAAATAAACTTAGTTAGATGATAAAAAAAACTTAGTTAGATGGTAAAACAACTTAAGCATGTTGATAAAATCAACTTAATTAAATCAATAGGCAAACTCAGTACATTGCTTGTAAGACAACTTAGTTATGTGATAAAAATAAGTCGGATAGATGAGACAACTTAATCATGTTTATAGAAGCAAGTTAATTGATTCACTATGCAACTTAAGACATTGCTTGTACAAAACTTTGGTTAGGTAATAAAATAGAACTTAATTAGATGGTGAAAACAAGTTAAGAATGCTGATGAAAGCAACTTAATTCAACCACTATTCAACTTAGGACATTGTCGTAAAAAAACTTGGCTAGGTGATAAAACCAACTTAGTGAAATGATGGAAACAACTTAAGCACGTTGATTAAAGCAACTTGATTAAATTACTATGCAACTTATGCCATTGCTGGTAAACAACTTGGTTAAGTGATAGAATCAACTTAGTGAGATGATGGAAACAATTTAAATGTGTAGATGAAAGCAACTTAGGAGGTTGCTTGTAAAACAACTAGGTCAGATGATTAAACCAACTTAGTGAGATGATGAAAACAACTTAAGCGTGTTAATTAATTTGCAACTTAATTAATTTGCAATTGATCAACTTGCATGACGCTAAAAATACATCAAGCAGCTATTCACAAAGTTCATGACAAGCTTGCAATTTGCAACAAACAACTCAATCAAATCATTCTACAACTTAAGGATGTTTCTCAAACATCAAATTAAAAGTAGAAGATGGACATATTCAGTACACAACTTAGTTAAGTTGAAACAAATGACTCAAATCAAATCTGTATACAACTTAAAGACATTGCCAAGCATCAAGCCAAACTAGAAGGTAAAATCAACTAAAGCATGCTGACAAAAAGCCACTTAGGTAAAACCAACTTAAGCATGTTGAACAAACAACTTGATGAAAACGAAATTAGCATTGATGCAACAACTCTACGCACAACTTAGTAATAGGTATGAGCAACTTAATTACTGGGAAGAAATGACTTAGCTAAAAATGAGTAGCAACGCAGTACTATTGTGAAGAAGTTAACTAAACATGGATATTGCAGCAAAACAAAACTTGATAACTTGGTAAACAACTTAACTCAAGGTATGAGCAACTTAATTACGGGGAAGGAACAACTTAACTATAAGTTAGTAGCAACTCTACTAAACAGACCAACTGTGGGGCATAAAACACGAAAAATAGCCCATGCATGTTAGAAACACGGGACTAAGCAACCGGATTACTGATCTAGAACAACTTCTCAATGATGAAAACTCTGCAGTAAACCAACTCTGTGTCTGTACTCGACGAAAAACAGAATGACATCTTTCACTTGCATTACAAATCAATGGCCTCTAAGTTAACATTAGCCATACGGTGGCCGCACCCTGACACCAATAATAGTAACTCAAGCATGCGACCACGGGCATGATAACAAGGAGATCGACAATGTAGAACATGCCACGGCCCATCTAAGCTCCATGCAACAAAACACAACTTAGCACACGTATGATGCAACAGTTTACTATTAGCATATACAACTTATCATCTATGAAAAATTGCTTGTTCCACCTACAACCTACTTAGTAAATGTAGGCAAGCGTGCAACAGTTTGGGTGTTCTAATTGCAACCATACCCCCGCTGAGTTGAATTTGGTACAGACTATAGTTGCTGCCACTCTGGTGTAAAGGTAGGCAACTTCACTGATGAATAGAAAAGCAACTTGCTTCGGTGTAGAGGTAGGCAACTTCACATATGAGATGCGCAACTTAGCACTAGGTGTATACAACTTTGAAGAGATGTGTATCCAACTTCACATATGTTTTAGTTGCAGCCATACCCTCACTAAGTTGCATTGGGTGCAGTGTATAGTTGCCACTTCATGAATTAAGTTGATGCCGCTCTGTTGTAGAAATAGACAACTTTACAGATGGGGTATTCAACTAAGCACTAGTGGGTATACCACTTAGCACATGTGTGAACAAACACGACTTAGCAAAATGCAATATGTTGTCTTCGTAGAGGGCCCTGCCGCCTCGGGGTACAACTCCACCTCGATTATAGAGGATTGGCCGGTGACATGAGCCAAGACACGAGGCACAATGCAAACCACAAGAAGCCAAATGGGGTGATGTTTTGAGATCAGAAATACTAAGCTCTCTGCGCAGGCTGGCCGAACGGTGGCGGGTCGGATCTCCAGGGCAGCGAAGAGGGCAGGATGGTGAGCGGCTAGTCGAGATTGGCGTACGACGGATAAAGAAGAAAATCGAGCGAGATGAGGAGGAACCACGACATCAAGCACACATGGTGGTCGATATTTCATGGAAGGGGGCTAAAAGGTAACATTGAACTAAACTAAAATTGTTTAACATGAAAGTACATACACATGTAGATATACAACTTATAAAAAGTGAGTATGCAACTTACTCCCTCCGACCCATATTAATTGAGTTGGATTTGTCAAAATTTAGATAAATCTATATATTAAATAGTGTCTAGATTCATCTAAATCAAAACAAATGTAAGTCAATTAATATGGGTCGGAGCTGGTAGCTGGTATTGGACAACCGAGGACATGGCGTCGAAAGCCAGTGGTCTTGATCAGTGTCGTGCCAAAGGACCGTGGATATACAACAATAGCAGCTAAAGGAACCCAACAAGGACGAGCACACAATCAGGCGGCTCTCAAGTGCACAACGTGGACGAGTAGTGAGACTGCGGAACTCACAAAAATTCAGTTCACTCAAGACAAACTACAAATATACAAAATCAACATAGGTTGGAAAATTCATACCCAAAACAGAAAGATTTATCTTCAACGAAGGATAAAAACATAATACTGACCAACACAAGGATATGGAGTTTCAGTCTTTCAGGCGGGAGGCAGCTTCATGACCTCGGAGCAAGTACTATGAGGACGAGGCACGAGGCGAGCTCCTAAATCGATTGGGGCAATTTTTCCCCGGAACGGTGCCAGGCCAATTTGACGGCGGATTGTGCTCCCGCTCATTGGCAAACTCGCCGCAGGTCAGCGCCGGCCCCAGGCAGGGGCGGGGCGTGCTCACCCAAATCGCGCGCCTCTCGGTCCCGTCTGCGTCGCAGACCGGGTCAGGGCAGAAGCATCGCACCGGGCACAGAGCTACTTGGTTGGCCCCGTCCGGTACGGCGGCGGCCTCGAGGGGAGCTGCGCATGGCTCAACAACAGCATCGGAGGCAGCTAGGATCCGGGAAGACAAGTGAAAGGCGAGATCTGGGATGGAGAGGAGGAAGCGGGCTATGGGGATGGAGGTCAACATGGCGGCGTCACTAGTGTCCACCCTCTGGCCGGCCTTGTATTTTTGGGAAAGGAGCGGAGGAGGGAGGCTCCGGAGGAGGTTGGTCAGTCGGTAGCCGGTGGAGCAGAGGAAGGGGATGGAGGAGGCCCATCGGGTGCGGCAGTTTTGTCGGAACGGCCCGACCGGGGATTGATCATGTCGATCTGACGGACGAGAATCGAGGCCCAGAGACCCTCTACTTTTTAGCGTTTGGGTTAATGATATGGTTACTTTCCTAAAAAGAAATAAGTGCCGTGCTGTTCCTCGCCTCTCCGCCCCACCATTTCGTCGAGCGCCTCGTGGGCAAGGGAGTCGGCGGTAGCGGCGGCGGCGCAAGGGCAGTCATGGAGGAGAGCGGCGCCAGCGCGAGGGCGGCGGTGCCACGGCTGATGGCGGCGAAGGCGGAGTCCGGGAAGAGCTTCTCGGACATCGCGGCCGAGGCGGGGCTCACCAACGTCTACGTCGCGCAGCTGCTGCGACGCCAGGCGCAGCTGAAGCCCGACACGGCGCCCGCACTCCGGGCAGCCGTCCCGGCGCTCACCGATGAGCTCCTGGAGCTCATGATGCGCCCGCCTTTCAGGTCCTACCACCCGGATATCGTCCACGAGCCCGCTATATACAGGTGCGTGCTGACCGCCCAACCTTGTCCAACGGCTCGTACTTATCGTATATCCGAGTTCCGTTTCTAAGTACTCCCTCCGACCCATATTAATTGACTTGGATTTGTCAAAATTTGAATAAATCTAGACACTAGGTTCATTCAAAATTTGATAAATCCAAGTCAATTAATATGGACCGGAGGGAGTAGGTATGACATATAAGAGCTTTGCAATTACGGAATACTAAATATATCTATCATGTATCATGTTGATGCGAGCAACCATGTCAGCGAAAACGACTCCTATTTGCTGTTTTCATCAATTACTTCAAACACTTTGTGTAGTGAATGATGTGGTAATTATATTGTTTTATGAAAAATGTGGGATTATTAGGTGCTGTGCTGGATGAGGACATGAGAGAGGGATTTTTCTTAAGTGTCACAATTTTTTAACAAACAGAAACCAAATTAACTATTCCTCACCAGCTGTGTTATGGTTTGTCCCAACTCTAATCTTCCATAGTTTGGTATCAGATTCCAATTTGATGTTCTGTAGGTCATAGTACGTATCTTATATCCGAGTCCCGTTTCTAAGTAGGTATGACATATAAGAGCTTTGCAATTACTAAGTACTAATATATCTATCATGTATCATGTTGATGCGAGCAACCATGTCAGTGAAAACGACTCCTATTTTCTGTTTTCATCAATTACTTCAAACACTTTGTGTAGTGCATGATGTGGTAATTATATTTTTTGTGAAAATGGGGGATTATTAGGTGCTGTGCTGGATGAGGACATGAGAGAGGGATTTTGCTTAAGTGCCACAATTTTTTAACAAACAACAACCAAATTAACTATTCCTCACCAGCTGTGTTATGGTTTGTGCCAAATCTAATCTTCCATAGTTTGGTATCAGATTCCAATTTGATGTTCTGTAGGTCATAGTATTATAATTTAGGTGGTCGTGAGTTTTGAGACTAACGCTTGCCTACATCATTTTTTAGACTCCCTAACATTTTCAGTTTGCCTGTAAAAATGCTAATTTTGCCCGACTATCCCACTTTTTCTCAATCGCATCAACTTTGCTTTTGTTTATCTGGATACCACTTATTCATTATTCGCACATATTTTATTGAATTTTTTTTGGCATGGATATTTCATTTCAGTTTTATCACAAAGGTTTATTTCACTGAATGAAATATGATGATATATGCTAGAATAGCATCAATGGTTTATTATACTGAATGAATGCAGGCTGAATGAAGCTGTTATGCATTTTGGAGAGAGCATTAAGGAAATCATCAATGAGGACTTTGGTGATGGAATGTAAGCGACCCACCTGTACTCAATCTATGCCTTAGTTCCTGATTATTGGAAATGAGCTAAACTTATTAAACTTATAATTTTGTTCTGCTGTTTTCCTCTGTGCTTACTAGACCCATGCCCACATTTTGTTGCGCTTATTGATTTTATTTTGTGTCTATCAGTAGGCCTGTTAGCGAAGTTAGAACTTTATCCATAACTTGAGATGATTTGGATTCTTTTTTTCATCTGTGTTTGAAAAAAAAGTAATATTCCAACCCTGTTTGATATGCGCACAATTCTTGGTTCTATTGATTATATTTTTTCATTTCGTCTGTGCTTACTAGACCATGCACATTGTTTATTGCACTTATTGATTCTATTTTGTGTCCATCAATAAGCCTGTTAGAAAAGTTAAAACTTTGTCCAGAACTTGAGATGATTTGGATTTCTTTTTTCTTTGTGTTTGAAAAAACCAAGTAATATTCGGGCCCTATTTGATATGCGCACAACTATTGGTTCCAACGTTGGTGTTTTTCAGCAGATCATTGTTGTAGAATAGTATTAGGAGGATTTCATAATTGGCCTACCTTGTTTATTAATTTTTCCAAACGCTTCCAATTGCAGCATGTCAGCTATAGACTTCTACTGTTCAGTTGACAAGGTTCAAGCGGCTGATGGGAAAGATCGTGTGGTAGTCACATTTGATGGGAAGTATCTGCCATACACCGAGCAGGTTTGTAATTTCTTCATGGTTTTCCTCGTATTCTCTGTGTACCAGAAGGTTCCATTAGAACGTCAAAAAAAGAAGTGTTCCATTAGTATCACAATATGACTACCAATCTTACAAGTGATTTTTTTGTGCATAATTACTGAATGAGGAGGCAGTTAACTCCTTCCGACCCATATTAGTTGACTCAAATTTGTCTAGATTTGGATGAACCGACCCATATTAGTTGACTTGGATTTGTCAAAATTTGGATGAACCTATATACTAAATAGTGTCTAGATTCATCCAAATCTAGACAAATTTGAGTCAACTAATATGGGTCGGAGGGAGTAATAATCATCCTATGTTTATACCATGGTTTATCATAGTACTGTGTCATCTAGATTTGATAAGCAGTTGTATAAGACATGTACAAACTCGTTTCTTTATTGAATATGATTTTCAGGTGGGAGGCTTCCCCACTGCTATGTCTTAAAATGAGTTTTAAGCATCTTTTGTTTACTACATATGCAGAAATCTGAACATATGTCGTCAAGGTCGACCAGCAACGCATCTTGAGATGGCTGGTGCTGGGGAAAGACAACGCATGTTTAAGCGGTTACATATTGTGCGATCTTTGTACTTCAGACTTGGAAAATAACGGATTATAGTTTTTCTAGCCTGAATTCTTGACAAAATAAACAGACTGTCTGCATGCAGGCGTGAATTGTCAAAGTTGCAGTTTTTTATTTTTGAACAAGGAGGTCCCCGAAGGGACCAGAAGCATTGCATTAAAACCAAGCGGTGGATGTACAACTAATTACAAAGGAACTCATAAAGTATGCTAAAAAATATAGGTCCCTATTAAATGCAGAAAAGAAAGATGGAAGACTATAATCCAGTCCTTCTCTTTTTCCACCGCCGAGCCGGAAGTTAGACGCGTCGCCATCAGGCTCGGAAGCAGGGACGAAACCACTTGCTTTCGCGCAGACGAGAAACGCGGCCGCCGACCTCGAGAGGCGCCTCACTGAGGAGATTTGACAATTGCCGGGACTCTTTGCCGGCTTCTGGATAGACCATGTTCTGGTCTTGGATGTCGGACGGCTATCACCCGCCGGCGAGGTGGTGCTCAAGAAAATTGCTTCCCAACTTCACTGCTGCAAGACACTGCTGCTAACCCAATCGACACCTCCAAAATTCGCAACCAACACCTCCAAAATTCGCAACCACTGTGCCTGATGGAGGAAGAAGAAGATATGAGGAGCAAAAGGAGCCTCCAGCAGGGGGCTCTTTACCGGTGCTAGAAAAGATAGCCGGCCCGCCGTCCGATTCCGCACTCCTGCCACGGGTGGGAGGAGGCAGGCAAGGAAGAATGGCCCCAGAAAGAAGCCCAGAAGTAGGCTTATTGAACAAGCGGCGGTCGAGGATCGGCGATGAGGAACTCCCCCACGGAGTCCCAAGGAACGACGAGGTCAACCACTCCAGCGGCGTGCCTATACCACCGCTAGGATAGCCGCATCGGAACCGCACACGCGCCTTCCTCCTCGCCACCAAGGTCGGCCAAGAGAGGAACAGGAGGCCAAAACGGAGAACTCATTGAAGCAGAGGATGCGGCGTCAGGAATCCACTCCCCCCCCCCCCCCCGCCGCCTCGGCCGGCCGGGAATGGCTCCATAGCACCGCAACACTCGAGGATGCGCCTCCCCCCTCGCCACCATGGCCGGACGGGGGAAGCACCATCACACACCTCAGAAGAACACCGCGAGTAGCTTTATTGGGGGAGACAGTGGCTCTACTCTCCGCCACTTTCTCCGGCCAGAGGAGCTCCATGGCGATGAAGAAGATCCCTAGATTGAATCAAGTCTGGCTGCACAAACCCTCCTCGCGTCTCCATCTACTGGGCAAGAAGCCCACAGCCGGCAAACAACCAAAGATCCTACATCTATCTACTCTGGCGTCCCGTCCAGTACAACTTCGGCCGGTTATTCCGGTGGAGAGGACGGCGGACGGACCCGGGCGGCGGTGGTGGACTCTCAAAGGTAAGGAAACGGGAGGGAGCGAGGGGATAAGTTAAGGACACCGTTCTGCTGCGACTTGATTTCGTTGCTACGCACAGTGACATTACTTGTCAAAGTTGCAGTTGTATCATTGTATTCCGAACAACGTACTATTGAATTGTCGACTTGCAGTTTATTGTGCTGAAAAAAGAAACAATCTGCGAAATATAGTGTCAACACCCGGATTTTTAATCCCAGATGCCTGTTATGCCATACATCACAATCCCAGGATTACCATTTTTGCGAGACATAACAGAATTGGATACCACAGTACATCATCCATTACAAACCATACATAAGGTCTTACACAAATAAGGATCTCATGATCCAGTCCTTAATACAACTCAAGCAGCGGAAATACGTAATAATAACGGCAGCGTAGGCGAAGCTCCATCTTCGGGGTCACAGGCAATGCTGACGATGGGAGATGATCCTAGTTGTCCTAACCTTCCTGGGGTCCTTCGTCCTAGTACTCCTCTTCATAGTCTGGCCATGGGAATAGCCAGGGACAAAGCCATGAGTACTCTTTAAGTACTCGCAAACTAATACTAACAAGTGAAGGGGGTTTTTGTAATAGGATACTAAGCTCTAGGATTGTTTTGCAAAAAAAAGCCAGATTTACCTCTACTAAGTTCAGAAGCAAGAAAAGCTAGTTGAAGTTTTATAACACCTAAGTGGGAACTTGTATTTCATATCACAACTCTGTTGTGGTCAAGTCAAAATCTCAATTCATTTCACAAGTCATTTTGAAAACATCTGACGGGGGAACAATATGGACACTCCAACTGTCCATAAGCGCGGACGCGGCTATTCGAATAGTTTGACATTCTACAGACATTGTACACTTGCACCACAACATTCGATACATCTATCAGGAACAAATCCTGAATTCACCATACTCAGTATGAAGATAATCAATCCTAACCTTTCAATTACACGCCCTAGTATAGGCACCTCTCCTGTGAGTTTGGCCTCCCAACCATGACCAACTGTCATCTTGGGTACTGCACAGGTGGACAATCTTCACAAGGTAGCCTCAGCTCAGACCTTGGCCGTGAGGGAACACATACTAAGGTATATAAGTTTCCAGTCCAGCCCTACCCAATCTTCGGGTATTGTGGTTGTACGGTAAAATTGGAATGGTATCGCATCCAGACAACCATCAGTTTTATAAAGGGCTAAGGCTCATGCCTTAACATTTTCATCATCCAAATCATCCGGTGTTCGTAAACACATGTCAAAACATCTCAATAGAATGATCCATCATTCCAAGGTTTTCATAACCATTTTCCACCAAGTATTCCCATCTAAAGTTGATTAGGTTTTATGCTTAGCACTAGCATCTACAAGTGGGGGTAAGTACTAATGAGGGGTGGTAAACTAGTGGAGTTTAACTAAGTTCAATCTCATGCCTTAGGATGACATCAAGATTATCTAGCTTAGGCCAAATTTAATGCTCTTTATGCAACCTTCAATTATCTTCCTAGAATCTACAAATCACTTAAGTAGACTCTAAGTAATAGTTTTGATAAAGAAATAAAGTATAAAGCTTGCAAGTAAAACTAGGAGGGGGTATCAAGTGGGTATGATCACATATGCTTAAGGCATCTAGTGATCATGGTAACAAGCAAGTATTGGCTTGCATCAGTATTAGTATAGGCTTGCATAAGTAGAGTATCTTGCAAGTGTTAGCTTTCTCAATCAACTAGTAGTATTAGGCTTGCCTTGTGCAGAGCAGTGGTTGAAGTTCTCCTCGGCTTCTTCTTCGTAGTATCCTCCTTCCTCCTGGTATCCTTGGTCGGTACTAGAGTCTATGAATAAATACGAGGTACACAATCACCAAACAATACTTAACTACTTTCAATCATCACACACAAGGGTTATACAGATGATATAGCATCATCACTAATATTACAAGATTAAAACATTTGTCTTATTTATTTTATTTTTAGAAAAGTAATTTCTACTCATTGAAAAACTACTGAAGATTTAATATTCTCCAACTCAAACAAGGGATCATGTTGACACATGTCATCACCACATATTTCAGTACATGGGAATGTGATTTAAAGTGGTGTCCCAATTTAATAAGGTTTAACCTTTTATTTTAAATAAAATAAAGTGACTAGAAATGCCTATGTGGCATTATTTTATTACTTGAACATTATTTCTGTAAGTAAACCCATATATTTTTATATATTCTGAAAGGTATGATCAATTATGATTTTTGAGAGTTGGAATCAACTCAAAAGCTATTATGGTTTAAATTTGAAAAATGTTTGAATGTAGAAAATCTTCTGCCTTGTTATTTTTACCAAGGTTGATCTACAGATCCAAATGATTTGAATCCAACGGTCTTGGATTAAGAATTTCAATAACTTGCTAAAAAAATTGGTTTCATTCAATTTGGTGCACTGAATCGAGCTGGGTTGATTTTTGAAACTAGGTACAGAACTATGTTTGAACTTAAAAAGAAAAAGCTAAATTCAAACGAGTGGGCTGCGCGGGAAGGGGTAACGGGCCGGCCCAGTGTCACTCCGCAGCGTGGGGCGCAATAGACAGGGAGGGTCTACTGGTCAGTGTCTCTTTAAACGCGAAGTGGTACGGGGCGATGTGGTGCGTTGTATTAGAATGAAGATCGACAGCTGAGGGTCGTCGTCGACGATGAACAAGTCACCGACGAGCTCGAACCCTAGCGGCTCAGTGGGGGTGCATAGGGGGCATACCGGGGCTCTAGTGACGACGGCGAGGCGGGCAAACGACGAAGTCAACGACGGCGAACTCAGGGGTGGTCGCGGCAGCTCCTGGGGTGGACGAAATCAACGGCTCCCTTCTTCTCTAGAGGCGGCCTGCTCCGGCGCAATTTCGGCGATGGGCTGCTCGCCTTGCTCCAGCTAAGGGGTGGAACGATCAGTGAGGTGAGGGGAGTGAGTGGTGTGAAGAAATCGAGCTAGGATCGTCTCCTTTTATAGGCTCGACGGCGAGACCGCGAGGGATGGGCAAACGACAGTGGTGGCAAACGGCTACAGGCGGCTAGAGGCATGTCCAAGGTTGGCGATCGACGGGCGGTCTCCTGGCGATGCTCTAAGGTTTAAATGCGCGTGTAGGGCGGTGGCAAACGGTCGGGAATGCGCGGTACTCTACGCGGCAGAGGCGGCCTCTTCGACGGCGAGCGGTGGCTGTGAGGCATGGTGCACGGGGGGTGTCTGCGAGGCGTGTGTCGATGGTGGCGCTCTGGCGCGCTCTCGGCATGCTTGTGGAGCGGCTTGGCATGGCCTGGGCGTGTGGTACAGGGGCTGGCATTGCTCGCGGCTGGGACAGGGGGTGGCGGTGGAGTGCTGGCTACCTCCCAGACAAGGTTAGCGAGGCTAGTGTTGCTCGTAGCTTGCTGTCCACACTAGGGTGACATGGGTGCTCTCGGCCTGTTCACCATTGATGACATTGGCGGGCTTACAGTGGGGCTAGAGCTTAGTTAAGTTTGCTAGATGATCTACTGAGGCTAGTGTAACCAAAGAGGGAATAAGGTTGGCTCAAAACACTGCTCAAAATAGTGTTTGTGATTTTGTTGATTTGAATCTGCAACCTGTTTGATGAAATGGCCGCATAACTTAAGTTTTGAATTTTGAAAAGATTTTTGGTGGGTGTGCTAGGCATGTGCTGGTGATACTGTGGATGCTTGGGTTTTGAAAATTGAGCTTGTTTGAGTAGTTTTTGAAATAGTGGGATCTTCCCATATGAAATAGATTCAATTTTAAACTATCATTTAAAATATGCATTCAAATGTTTTTGCATGATCACAAAGTGGGCCTTGGTACCTTGTTATGAGTACTATCAAGGGGTGCAAAGATCTATACATGTTTCTATTAAGTTCTAAAAGTTAGAGAAAGCCAAAGTAGGCATGGGAGTTAAATTGGCCAAAGTGACCATTCACTTAATTTGTTTGTTTCGATTTGTTTGTCTTTGGGAAAAGTTTGGGATTTGTTTAGATGATGTTTATTTCACCTAAGAATCATTTTACAAGCAAAGAAACACATAATCATGGCAATTCAAAAGAATCCAAATTTTAATACATACACATGTGAATGCTTTCATATTTTTAATTAGAAAAGTTTTTGTTAACCCTAATTTTGATGATTAGAGTTTGATGATTCTAGTTTAATATTTTTGGGATGTTACATATAGTGTTGCATTATTTCTTCCTGTCTCTAATCCCCCAAATCGAAAAACTCAGGGATTGCCAGCCTACAGCATTCCTTTGTTCCGTTAAATTAAAGAGGTCCAAAGCGAAGTCGTTGCACTATTACTATGTGGTACTCTCCAGTCTAGTCTAGTTTGAAGAAGAACCTCCTACACTAAGGTAATTGACGGGTCCTGAGAAACCGGCTACCCGAAGATACACCAACAGCCGACTAAGGCGGGCTGCGGCCACCCGACTAAGCGGAGACTGGCACTCGCCTCCTGGCTCCTGCTTGGAAGAGCCAACACTGGCCATCCAGTTATTGGCCAAAGCGGACCCATGGCTATGACTTAGACGTGACTTGGGCCAAAGCGGACCCACGGCTATGATTTAGACGTGACGTATGGGATATAAGACCATTCGACCCGTCACTCGAGCGGGTCCCTGACCACCCTCTGGCCGGTGAAACCGACTTCAGGGACACAAAAGTCCACTATAACATCATCACCGTAGGGCGGTTCTAGAAGATCCGCTAATGGAGGAGGAAGCGGAGATGCCAAGGCACGACGCACTGCCATGTCTCATATGCCAATGGCGCTAACTCTAATGTCATCCACCGATGTCCATAGCCAGGACTATAAAAGGAGCCCTTCACGAAGAGAAGAGGGCGGCCAAGCATTCGAGGATCCATTCATCACCAAGCTTTGAAGCATTCCATCCACATCCACCACTATAGAAATGAACTCTGACGAGGAGCTCACTGGAGTTGTAGTAGTCGATAGGTTTAGTAGTTAAGCTATAAGAGCCTCATACGCCGACTAGACTCCCTCGCCGTCATCCACCATAGTTACCGGCTAGCCCAACAGTCTGACTAGACGGTACCTAGTAGTGTTGGAGATATGCCCTAGAGGAAATAATAAATGTAGTTATTATTATATCTTTGTGTTTATGATAAATGTTTACATTCATGCTATAATAGTATTAACAAGGAAACATTAATACTTGTGTGATTTGTAAACTAAATTAGAGTCCCTAGTAAAGCCTCTTTATAAATACTAGCTTGTTGGTTAATAAATGATTGTGGTTTCCCTATCATGAACATTGAGATGTTATTAACAACAAGGTCATATCGTTAGGAGAATGATATGATGGACATACTCCTATAGATAACCGTAGCATAAAGATCAAGTCATTTTAATAGTTCAATTGCTATATGCTTTCTGATACATAGTAACCTAATTCCTTCGACCATGAGATCATGCATATCACCATCACAGGAAGGATGCTTTGATGACATCAAACACCACACCGTGAATCGGGTGGCTATAAAGGTGGCATTGAGTGTTCGGAAAGTATTGGTTGAGACACATGGATCAAGAGTGGGATTTGTCCATCCATATGACGGATAGATATACTCTGGGCCCTCTTGGTGGAATGTCATCCAATTGGCTTGCAAGCATGTGACTAGCTCAGAAGGGATCACATATCACGGGAACGAGAAAAGAGTACTTATTAGTAACGAGATTGAACTAGATATGCAGAGATACTGACGATCAAAACCTCGGATAAGTAAACCATCGTGAGACAAAGGGAAATTGGTATCATATGTAAGTGGTTCATTCGATCGCAAAGTAATCGTAGAAATATGTGGGAGCCATATGAATTTCTAGATTCCTCTATTGGTTATTGTTCGGAGAAGTGTCTCGATCATGTCCGCATAATTCACGAACCGTAGGGAGACACACGACGTTGTTGAGTAGTTATGGAATGATGAGTAAGAGACCGAATGTTGTTCGGAGTCTTGGATGGGATCCGGGATATCACGAGGAGATCCAGAATGGTCCGGAGAATAAGATTCATATAAGGGAAGTCCTGTTTCAGGGTTGGAGAATGGTTCCGGTGTTTTCATCGAGAATGTTCTAGAAGGTTCCGGAATGTCCGGCACTCCAGAGGGGAAGGGTACATGAATGTGTCATAACAAGTTGGAATGGTTGCATCATGTACTAGGTGTCATCGCTGAGCAAAATAAAGGGATAAATCAAATCCTAGTTTGAAAAGTCAAACGCGAATTTGAAAAGTCAAACGGCTATTTTGCTTGGTGGAGGGAGAGTAGGAAACCTACTTGGGGAGGAGGTCCCTCTCCCTCCACCGCAGGCCAAGGAGGCCGAGTTGGGGAGGGACTCCCCTCCCCTTGACCGCGCCCTCCCACCTATATAAGGAGGGGCAGGGCTGCCCCTCCTAGACCTACACCTTGCCCTCTCTAAACCCTAACCCTAGCCGCCGGCCACCACCATAGCCGCCGCCGCCCTAGGGTTTCTCCCAAGCCGCCGAGTTGGGGCACCCCTTGCCCTAGCCGCCGACCTAGCCTCTTCTCCTTGGTGCGTCTAAACCCTAGATCACCGAGGCCTCTCTCATAGTCCACCATACTCGCTCCGGCTTAAGGCGAAGCCCTGCGAGATCTCCCCTCTACTTCCGGTACCACGCCGTCGTGCTGCCAGAATCGCGAGGAGAGTGCTACAACCTCCGCTGCCTGCTGGAACAAGGGGGAGGAAGGTCTTCGTCGAGTACCGAACGTGTGACCGACTGCGGGAGCGCTGCCGGAACGCAGCGCCGGAAGGATCGTCTACACGATCTTGAGATCGGCAAGAGTACGACTACATCACCCACGAGAATCCGCTCTCGTTAAACACTTTGGAATCTTAGAGGGTGAGTTATTCTATCGACTCGTTGCTATAATCTAGTAGATAGATCTTGGCTTGTTTGTTTGTATGCGGTAGAAATTTTTTGTTTTCCATGCTACGAACCCCTATAGTGGTATCAGAGCCGTGTCTATATGTAGATCTGTTGCACGAGTAGAACACAATGGTCATTGTGGGTGGTGGTGCTTTTATTATCAATTTCTTCTTGTGTACTTTGTATCTTGCGGTATGATGGGATGAAGCGGCCCGGGCTAACCTTACATGACATCGTTCATGAGACTTGCTCCACGCTCAACATGCAACTTGTATTGCATAAGTGGCTTTGCGGGTGTCTATCTCTCCCATTATAGTATAGATCCAATTTACAACGGGCACTTGATAGTTCAAACATCAACGTTGTGGTTCTTGTTCGTAAGTTAGATCGACACTTATTGAAAGCCCCAAACCATGTAAAATATGCAAAGAAATTAGAGGCGTCTAACTTTGTTTTGCAGGGGTGTGCTGTGATGTGATATGGCCATGATTGTGATTATATTTGATGTATGAATGTTCCTTATTGTAAGTTGGCAACCGGCAGGAGCCATATGGTTGTCTTTAATTAATGTTAAGACCCGCGTGTCTATTCAAAGTAGTTGTAATAGTTAAAGCCGGTGGACGACAAGCTTGGAGCAGCGTCATTGACCTTGATGCAATGCCGGTGATGATGGAGATCATGTTCGTGCTTGAAGATGGAGATCGGAAGCACAAAGAAGAAAGGCCATATCATATCACATATTATGAATTGCATGTGATGTTAATACTTTATGCATCTTGTATTGCTTAGTTAACGATGGTAGCATTATAAGATGATCCCTCATGCACATGAATTTCAAGTTCTAAAGTGTTAACCCTTAGTAAGCACCGTTGCTAAAGCTTGTTGTTTCGAAGCACCACGTGATGATCGGGTGTGATAGATTCTGAAAGTGTATACAACGTGAGCAAGCCAGATTTGCTCATGCGGAAACTAAGGTTTGATCTTGACGAGCCTAGCATGTACAAACATGGTCTCGGAACACGGTTCACCGAAAGGTAAAGCATGAATCATATAGTAGATATGATGAACATGTCGATTGTTCGCCATTGAAGCTACATAAACTCTCGTGATGATCGGTTTTGATGTGGTGGATTTGGTTCGTGTGATCACTAAAATAATGTGAGGGATATTGTTTTGAGTGGGAGTTCACCTAGATTAATTTAACTATTAATTAGAACTCAATTTGTCATAAACTTAGTCTAAACTATTACAAATATGTTGTAGATCAATGGCGGCCCCTACCATCAATTTTAATGCGTTCCTAGAGAAAGAAAAGTTGAAAAACAATGGAAGCAACTTCGTGGATTGGTTCTGCAATTTGAGGATTGTCCTCAATGTTGGTAATTTGACCTATGTGCTGGATGCACCGCTGGGTGACCCGCCTGCAGCTGATGCTACTGATGAAGTAAAGAACGTTTACCTCGCTCGGAAGAATTAGTACTCCACAGTTCAGTGTGCTATCTTGTATGGTTTGGAATCGGAGCTTCAGAAAAGGTTTGAGAATTCAGACCCACATGATATTGTCCGTGAACTCAAACTGATTTTTGAGACTCACGCGGCCGTTGAGAGCTATGAGGCTTCTGAAAAGTTCTTTAACTGCAAGATGGAAGTGGGCAGCTCCGTTAGTGAGCATGTGCTTAAGATGTCTGGTCACGCAAACAAACTTCAAAGCTTGGGTATAGTGATTCCTAATGCTTTGGGGATTTACCGTGTCCTCCAATCACTACCACCAAGTTACAAGAACTTTGTGATGAACTACAATATGCAAAGCATGAACAAGCAGTTGCCAGAACTCTTCTCCATGTTAAAATCTACAGAAGTGGAGATCAAGAAAGAGCACCAAGTGTTGATGGTCAATAAGACCACCAAATTCAAGAAAGGAAAGTCTAAGCAAAAGGGACACTTCAAGAAGGGTGGTAAGAAAGTTACCGCACCGACGAAGAAGACCAAGGCTGGATCCAAGCCTGATACAGAGTGATTTTACTACAAGGGAGAAGGTCACTGGAAGCGGAATTGCCCAAAGTACTTGGAGGATTTGAAGAACGGCAACATCAAGAAGAAAGGTATATCCGATATACATGTTATTGATGTGTATCTCACTAGTACTCGTAGTAGTGCCTAGGTATTTGATCTTGGTTGTTGCTCATATTTGTAACTCGAAACAGGTGCTGCAGAATAAACGGAAGCTAGCGAAGAACGAGGTGACGATGCGCGTTGGAAATGGATCAAAGGTTGATGTGATCGCGGTCGGCATGCTACCTCTTCATCTACCATCGGGATTAGTTTTATACTTAAATAATTGTTATTTGGTGCCTGCGTTAAGCATGAACATTATATCGGGATCTTGTTTATTGCGAGACGGTTACTTGTTTAAGTCCGAGAATAATGGTTGTTCGATTTATATGAGTAATATGTTTTATGCACATGCACCTTTGATAGATGGTCTATTCTTATTGAATCTCGATAGTGGAAATACACATATTAATAACATTGAAGCTAAACGTTTGAAATCGAGCGATAACTCGACCTATATGTGGCACTGTCGTCTTGGTCACATTGGAGTGAAGCGTATGAAGAAACTCCATTCTGATGGACTTCTTGAATCACTTGATTTCGAATCACTTGAAAGATGCGAAGCATGTCTGATGGGTAAAATGACTAAGACTCCATTTTCTGGTATGATGGAGCGAGCTACGGACTTATTGGAAATCATACATACCGATGTGTGTGGTCCAATGAGTGTAGCATCGCGCGGTGGTTATCGTTATGTTCTTACCTTCACGGATGACTTGAGTAGATATGGGTATATCTATTTCATGAAACATAAATCCAAAACTTTCGAGAAGTTTAAGGAATTTCAAAGTGAGGTGGAGAATCAACGTAACAGGAAGATTAAATTTCTATGTTCTGATCGTGGAGGTGAATATCTAAGTTACGAGTTTGGCGAGCATTTGAAGAAATGCGGAATACTTTCACAATTAACACCACCAGGAACACCACAGCGTAATGGTGTGTCTGAACGTCGTAATCGAACTCTCTTAGATATGGTTCGTTCTATGATGTCACTTACAGATTTACCGCTATCATTTTGGGGTTATGCATTAGAAACAGCCGCATTCACTTTAAATAGGTCACCATCTAAATCCGTTGAAACGACACCATATGAATTATGGTTTGGGAAGAAACCTAAATTGTCGTTCCTTAAAGTTTGGGGTTGCGAAGCCTATGTAAAGAAGTTACAGCCGGACAAGCTTGAACACAAAGCAGAAAAATGCGTCTTCATAGGATACCCAAAGGAAACTATTGGGTATACCTTCTATCATAGATCCGAAGGCAAGATCTTCGTTGCCAAGAATGGATCCTTTCTAGAGAAGGAATTTCTCTCGAAAGAAGTGACCGGAAGGAAAGTAGAACTCGACGAGTTTGTCGAACCTTCTCTCGAACTTGCGAGTAGCGCAGCACCGGAAGAAGTTCCTATGGTGCCTGCACCAATAAGAGAGGAAGCTAATGATGATGATCATGAAACTTCGGTTGTAGTTGCTACAGAACCTCGTAGGTCAACGAGAACTCGTACCACTCCTGATTGGTATGATCCCGTTATGAGTGTCATGTTGGTGGACAACACCGATGACCCTGCGACATATGAGGAAGCAATGATGAGCCCAGATTCCAATAAATGGCAATAAGCCATGAAATCCGAGATTGGATCCATGTACGAAAACCAAGTATGGACTTTGGTGGAATTACCGGATGGCCAGAAGGCTGTCGAGAACAAATGGATTTTCAGGAAGAAAATAGATGCTGATGGTAATGTTACTGTCTATAAAGCTCGACTTGTCGCAAAAGGGTTTCAAAAAATTCAAGGAGTTGACTACGATGAGACCTTCTCACCTGTAGCGAAGCTAAAGTCTGTGAGGGTTATGTTAGCAATCGCTGCATATTATGATTATGAGATATGGCAGATGGATGTCAAAACAGCATTCCTCAATGGAGACATTGATGAAGAGTTGTATATGATGCAACCCAAAGGTTTTGTCTATCCTAAAGATGCTAACAAGGTATGCAAACTTCAACGGTCCATTTATGGATTGAAGCAAATATCCCGAAGTTGGAATCAACGTTTTGATAAGGTGATCAAAAGTTTTGGTTTTATACAAACTTATGGAGAAGCTTGTATTTACAAGAAAGTGAGTGGGAGCTCTGTAGCATTCTTAATACTATATGTAGATGACATATTGTTGATTGGGAATGATGTAGACCTTCTTAATAGTGTCAAGGAATATTTGAATAATAGTTTTTCAATGAAAGATCTTGGCGAAGCAGCTTACATATTAGGCATAAAGATTTATAGAGATAGATCGAGACGCCTAATATCATTGTCACAAAGTACATATTTGGACAAAGTTCTAAAGAGGTTTGGAATGGAAGATAGCAAGAAAGGGTTCTTGCCCATGTTGCCCAATACGACGTTGAGTAAAACTCAAAGTCCAACAACGGCAGAAGATAGAGAAAGAATGAGTAAAACTCCCTATGCCTCAGCCATAGGATCTCTAATGTATGACATGCTATGTACTAGACCCGACATTGCATATGCTGTTAGTTTAACTAGCAGATATTAAAGTGATCCAAGAGTGGATCATTGGATAGCGGTCAAAAACATCCTTAAGTACTTGAGAAGAACTAAGGATATGGTTCTTTCTTATGGAGGTGATGAACAGCTCGTTGTTAATGGTTACACCGATGCTAATTGGAACACCGATCCGGATGATTCTAAATCACAATCTGGATACGTATTTACTTTGAATGGTGCAGCAGTTAGCTGGAGGAGTGCAAAGCAAAGCGTTGTGGCAAGATCTTCAACTGAATCGGAATACATGGCTGCTTCGGAGGCTTCACAAGAAGCGATATGGATGAAAGAGTTCATTACAGAGCTCGGTGTGGTTCCAAGTGCGCTGGACCCAATGTCTATCTACTGTGATAACATGGGCGCCATAGCCAATGCGCAAGAACCAAGGTCACACAAGAAGCTGAAGCACATCAAGCTACGTTTCCACGCTATTCGAGAACATGTCCAAGATGGTGACATAAAGATTTGCAAAGTACACACAGATCTGAATGTGGCGGATCCGTTGACTAAACCTCTCCCGAGGGCAAAACATGACCAACACCAAACTTCCATGGGTGTTCGGTATATTACCATGTAATCTAGATTAGTTGACTCTAGTGCAAGTGGGAGACTATTGGAGATATGCCCTAGAGGCAATAATAAATGTAGTTATTATTATATCTTTGTGTTTATGATAAATGTTTACATTCATGCTATAATAGTATTAACAAGGAAACATTAATACTTGTGTGATTTGTAAACTAAATTAGAGTCCCTAGTAAAGCCTCTTTATAAATACTAGCTTGTTGGTTAATAAATGATTGTGGTTTCCCTATCATGAACATTGAGATGTTATTAACAACAAGGTCATATCGTTAGGAGAATGATATGATGGACATACTCCTATAGATAAGCGTAGCATAAAGATCAAGTCATTTTAATAGTTCAATTGCTATATGCTTTCTGATACATAGTAACCTAATTCCTTCGACCATGAGATCATGCATATCACCATCACAGGAAGGATGCTTTGATGACATCAAACACCACACCGTAACTGGGTGGCTATAAAGGTGGCATTGAGTGTTCGGAAAGTATTGGTTGAGACACATGGATCAAGAGTGGGATTTGTCCACCCATATGACGGATAGATATACTCTGGGCCCTCTTGGTGGAATGTCATCCAATTGGCTTGCAAGCATGTGACTGGCTCACAAGGGATCACATATCACGGGAACGAGAAAAGAGTACTTATTAGTAACGAGATTGAACTAGGTATGCAGAGATACCGACAATCAAAACCTCGGATAAGTAAACCATCGTGAGACAAAGGGAAATTGGTATCATATGTAAGTGGTTCATTCGATCGCAAAGTAATCGTAGAAATATGTGGGAGCCATATTAATTTCCAGATTCCTCTATTGGTTATTGTTCGGAGAAGTGTCTCGATCATGTCCGCATAATTCACGAACCGTAGGGAGACACACTTAAGGATTCGACGTTGTTGAGTAGTTATGGAATGATGAGTAAGAGACCGAATGTTGTTGGAGTCTCGGATGGGATCCGGGATATCACGAGGAGATCCGGAATGGTCCGGAGAATAAGATTCATATAAGGAAAGTCCTGTTTCGGGGTTGGAGAATGGTTCCGGTGTTTTCATCGAGAATGTCTAGAAGGTTCCGGAATGTCCGGCACTCCGGAGGGGAAGGGTACATGAATGTGTCATAACAAGTTGGAATGGTTGCATCATGTACTAGGTGTCATCTCTGAGCAAAATAAAGGGATAAATCAAATCCTAGTTTGAAAAGTCAAACGCGAATTTGAAAAGTCAAACGGCTATTTTGCTTGGTGGAGGGAGAGTAGGAAACCTACTTGGGGAGGAGGTCCCTCTCCCTCCACCGCCGGACAAGGAGGCCGAGTTGGGGAGGTACTCCCCTCCCCTTGGCCACGCCCTCCCACCTATATAAGGAGGGGCAGGGCTGCCCCTCCTAGACCTACACCTTGCCCTCTCTAAACCCTAACCCTAGCCGCCGGCCACCACCATAGCCGCCGCCGCCCTAGGGTTTCTCCCAAGCCGCCGAGTTGGGGCACCCCTTGCCCTAGCCGCCGGCTTAGCCTCTTCTCCTTGGTGCGTCTAAACCCTAGATCACCGAGGCCTCTCTCATAGTCCACCATACTCGCTCCGGCTTAAGGCGAAGCCCTGCGAGATCTCCCCTCTACTTCCGGTACCACGCCGTGTACGGAATCGCGAGGAGAGTGCTACAACCTCCGCACTGCTGGAACAAGGAGAGGAAGGTCTTCGAAAGTACCAGCGTGTGACCATTGGGAGCGTTGTCGGAATGCAGCGCCGGAAGGATCGTCTACACGATCTTGAGATCGGAAAGAGTATGACTACATCACCCACAAGAATCCGCTCTCGTTAAACACTTTGGAATCTTCGAGGGTGAGTTATTCTATCGATTCGTTGCTACAATCTAGTAGATAGATCTTGGCTTGTTTGTTTGTATGCGGTAGAATTTTTTTGTTTTCCATGCTACGAACCCCTACAAGTAGTTGATAGGTTTAGTAGTTAGGCTCTTAGAGCACCCCTTCGGTTGCACTCTACCCAACATACTTAGATACCTAGGAGAAAACCTATCCACTGACTAGACTAACTAGCCATCGTACACTATAGTTACCAGCTAGACTAGCATGCTCCTAGCCGGAACACTCCCCACTGTAATATTTGCGCACCTCCAATGCTCCATTTATAAAATTTCCAACATAGGAAGTAGGGTTTTTACTGAATCATCATCCGGGGCCTGAACCTATATAAACCTTGCTTCCATGAGGTTGTTAACCCATCACTTCAACCTACAAATCTCTCTGCTGGGAATCAAACCCCGATAATTTGCACACCAGGTACGGGCTCTGTGCGTCACTTTCATGCATCTCAATGGGTCCATCGTCCCCTTTCGGCTTAGGAGACACCACTATTCCTCAGGGCCATCCCATTGGTACCACCATGTCTATATGGGAATCTTCCGGACACTCCATCCACGTTCGCACTTTGGAGCTCGTAACCAACCATTTCGGCAACATCGACACCCGCAAGCGGGCGCCCGTGTCGGGAGAAGGACAGGCGGGAGGTCCTAGCTGTCCCGAGGGGTTCCCCTAAGTCTGTCAAGGAGGAGCCTTGTGTGGAAGATTCTCCTTGCCATGGCCCCTCCTCTGACGATGATAACGAGGATTCCCTTGGCTCTGAGTGGGATATTGTGCCCACCACAGGCGCTAAGTAGTGTTTTTGCAACAAGACGTCTCGGAACTAGGCAGCGCGTCACCAGTGCCACCACACTACTCCAGCCCAGTCGCGATCTACATGGCTTGGCTGCAGAGCAAAGGAAAGCTTCCTAGCACCTTCGGCGTAACTAGCATTGTGACACCCCTCCATCGCAGGCGACGGAGGAAGAAGCCGGGAACGAGATCAGACGTTGCAAAAGGTGTCACCATCGACATCCATATCTGGAGCTTGATCCACCCGCATTGTGGTGGGGGCCTAGATGCCTGTCGCGCCGCATCCTCAAGCGCAACTGATGGCAAAAACTCTCTGTGTACCAAATCGTTGGGACTCCAAGTGTAGAGTGTTGTAGCAAGCGTATTTTCCCTAGGGTGACTCGACGGTTTATATCAAACTCTCGAAGAATTATGGAAACTTCGTATTTTGTCCTCTTCTAGCAACCTGTAAAACAAAGTTTTTGCCTTTTGTCCCCAACTCCACCGTGTTGTTGTTAAGCACAAGATTTCTTATTAGTGAAACATAAATAAAATAATAAATTGAAGTAATAGTAAAGAAAAAAATAACTAGAACAAGAAATTATAAACAATAAATTAAAGTTCTTTTGGGCTTTTGTTTAGTTTTGCATAAAGTAAAAGTATTTTTTTATTTTCGAATTTAATTCTTGCATAAAATTTAAAAGAGAGTAAAAGAAAGTAAAAGTGGTTTCTTATGATAAAAAATTGACTGGGATTCATGGGTTTACTTGTCTAGTCTCTCACTAGTAGGAAAAGGATTAGTGGCGGCGTTCGGAAAAAGGGGGTTCATGCCGTTTAAGCGGCACGCCACTAACCTCACACTACTGGTAGGTCGTAGTGGTGGCATCTTGACCAAACGACACCAGTAGGCGGAGTTTGTTGTATGTGCCACAATTACATATCATAATTGTGGCGTTTGTTCTACTTTCAACGCCACAAGTGAGTTTTCAAAAATTAAAAAAATTTGGTGCATCCAATTAAATATTCACAACATGACAAGATATATTCATAAAAATGGTAGCAAATCATTACAGTCAACTACATATAGTAGAGCTATCTTGTTACATATAGTGTACATAGCACTAAATACTAGTCCTCAACAGGATTATCAGCAAAGTCGATGCCATACCTAATGGCAGTAGTATGAATCTCGTCATCTGAAAAAGCGTTAGAGTCTGTCGATGATCCAGGGCCTCAATAGTCGAAGTAGGTCATGCGATCTTCATATATGTAATACCAACTTCTCCTGGGCATCCATCTCATAGGCATTGACCATCTCGGAACACCGAAAAAGGTGCGGTTCACCTCGTTCATGACTTGGACCGTATAGGTCGGTCTAGGTTGCTTCAGAGACATTAGATCGACCTAAAACTTTCCCTACTGCCACAACGGCCAATCGAAATGGTCCATGAAATCAAGTATAAACTTGCAGGATATGTTCTGCATACAGAATCATAAGAAAGCAACAAGTAACATGTAATTTAATTGTAGGGTATATATAGTTTGATTGCTTGTGAATGGACATAGCATATTAACTTCGCAGTCATAAGGGAGCACTATGACAACCTTCTTGTTCTTGCTCTCTTGGTAATCACAATGCTCACACCGATCATAATTCATTATACTTATATATATGATCATGCAAAATTAATTATAACCATTTTAACTTAATTAGCTTCATAACTAGCATAATATATCAACATAACACATAAGTAAGATTAGCTAGCATCCTATATAAGTAGTACAATAGTAGCATGGTAAGCCTATATAAGTCGTACGATAGGTAGCATATGACAGTCACATGAGAACATCCTAAACTTGAGTAGACCCAGTGTCAGTGACGTCATCATTCAAGTGGTAGTCGTTGTCCTAGAAAGAGGACGGCAGGATGCAAGAGTCATCCTGCTTCGTGCCGGAGGGGCTGGCCTCGCCCTGACCGCGCTGCTGCCGGCTCTCTCTAAGGACCTCGTACTGGACCGTCATCACTTAGGGATCAAGTAGAAGATCCCTAACCAATGGGTCATCCTTCTCATGACGGTGGAACGCCAGATGCGTCTCTGCCTGCCGGTGCTCCCTCCTGATGGCTCAGTTGATGTGAGCCTGTTGGGAACCCCAAGAGCAAGGTGTGAAGCAGCACAACAGCAAGTCTTCCCTCAGTAAGAAACCAAGGTTATCGAACCAGTAGGAGGAAGGAAACGTCACACAGGTGTTGCAAGCAACGCGGAGATCCGCACAACACAAACTCAAGACTTTGCCCCAACTAACAGTGAGGTTGTCAATCTCACTGGTTGCTGTAACAATGGATTAAACGTATTGTGTGGAAGGTAATGGTTTGCTGCAAGTAAACAAGTAACAGTGGAAGATGTATCAATGGTAAAGATTGGACCGGGGTCCATAGTTCACTAGAGGTGCTCTCCTTAGATAAACAACATGGCATGAAGGGTAAACAAATTACAGCAGGGCAATTGGCAGGAACTGAGCAAGGCATAACAATGCAATACCAGACAAAAATATCCTATGAGATTCGATTGGGCAATACAACAATATACATAGACCTCCATCCAATTGCATCTATGACTAGAAGTCCACCTTCAGGTTATCATCCGAACCCTCTCCAGTATTAAGTTGCAAGCAACGGACAACTGCTTTAAGCAAAGTGTGTAAGGTAAGCAATCCACTCGTTCCATGAACAAGAGAATGTTGTTTTCTCCCTAGTGGCAACAACACATCTACAACCGTAAGATTTCTGTCACTTCCCTTGATTAAGTAGAGGCATGAACCCACTATCGAGCATAAATACCCCCTCTTGGAGTCACTAGAAACTACTTGGCCAAGATAGTTACTAACAACGGAGAGCATGCAATATCACAAACAACACAGACATGATAGAATCATGAAGATAAAACCATTAATCAATCTGACATAGTAATCTCAATATCCATCAGATCCCCGCAAACACAACATGCATGATTACAAATAGATTAGATCTTGATCATGAACGGAGCTCACAATATTTATACATGAAAGCACAAAGGAGGATATACAACCATCTAGCTACTACATGGACCCATAGTCCAAGGTGGAAATACTCACGCTTCATACCGGAGAGAAGGCCTCCGGGATGATTTCCCCTCTGGCAGGGTGCCGGGAAGAACTTCAGATCCCCCCGATCTAGGGACGATGGTGGCTGCGGCTACATAAGGTTTCGTGGAGTTTTGATCGGGTACTTAGGGTTTCTGCATCAGGAGCTTCTTATAGGCGAAGAGGCGAGGCCGGGAGGAGACCAGGGGGCCACACCCTGCCCAGGCGCGGGCCTACCCCTGGCCGCGCCTAGAGGGGTTTGGCCGCCCTGGTTTGCTTCTCCGTCTCGGCTTCTCGATTCGTGTCCCCCACGGTAAAATATTTACTTTGGATTTTGTCCCGTCCAATTCCGAGAATATTGATTTTCTGCCTTTCTGGAACCAAAAACAGAAGAAAATAGGCAACTGGCACTATGGCAACTTCTTAATAGGTTAGTTCTAGAAATGATATAAAACACCTCAAAGTGTAAACAAAGCAAAGCAAAGTAGATACTAAACAAGCATGGAGCATCAAAAATTATAGATACGTTTCCGACGTATCAAGCATCCCCAAGCTTAACTCCTGCTCATCCTCGAGTAGTTAAGTGATAAAAGAATAATTTTTGAGGTGTCATGCACCATCAAAACCAAGATCAAACCGTTTGCAAGCATTGAAAGCTGGGAACAAAGAACTCTAAACATGTGCATTAAAGATGGAGTTCTAACAATAGGACATAGTAACTATGCATGCAACATGAAAGGCTACAAACAAAGATCATGAATAACATGCATTGAAAAATGTTTGTTTGTTTCACATACAGAAAACATGACATAGTGGCATTCAGCTTTTCCCTCATAGAGTAGCAAATAGATGCATAGGACACCTTCAAAGTTCACAAGGGTGATTAGAAACAAGTAGCACAAGAACAAATAATATCACCATATGCATCAATCAATAAGTTTTGGGACACTGCACACAGAATGACAACTATGCTTTCTTAATGGTGCCTAAAGGTAGAAGGTAGAGACTCAATAGAAAGGCCTTTCATAAAGGAAGCAGGGATTTCAAGTTTCACAAACAGCTTCCCAAAATTATGGTACTTGTTAGCTTTCAGCCCTCATTGCCCCTATCATAAGCATCCTGAAGTGATTAAGGTTAAAGTGAACAAAGATGGAGTATATGCTTGACAAATTATAAGTTGGCAATCTCAAGTCCCTTGAATACGAGGGCCACACCTCATTCTACTAAACTTCAGTCACCTGTAAGTTCTTGTCATTGTAAGTATATGCATATCATAGAGAAATGCCAACGGGGTACCCCTTGCCTATGGTACAGGAGCTATCCCATAACCAAAATGACAAGGCAAGCAGACAATGAGCATCTCATCGATCTTTTTATTTACTATATGTATAGCTTTTTATTGAGGATGCTTCATTGATAGCTCACTATGGTGATGCTGCAAGTTTCCACCATGATTAGGCATGGCTTAGGCTAGCGGCCCAGGCGTTTCTCTAACACAAAATACATACTCCATGGACTTACAAGTTCCTTCTTTATTTCACACCGGTTACATCCATAGACAAAAGAGCATGATATCAACTGAGTACAAAGTACAAGTGCAATGTTGAAAATGTTCCCCGTGACATCACGGTTCTGCTAATTCCAATGTATAAGTGCAAGCATATACAACATAGATGACACAATGGTTCAAGTTTATTAGGGGCAAAGAATATAAAGTGTGCCATCAAGTTTGTGAGCTCTTTAATCACTAAGTTTTCACATAACAAAATAGTTTTTAATTTGAAGATAGCTGAAAACAAGAATATACTTGGAATGGTGTGTTACACCATGCATAGGAATTTATAGTGGACACTTTGGAATAACTTGGTTTCTTGGTAGTTGGAAGCATGAGTAGAGCTTACTCATACAAGTGGAGACTAGCAAAAGACTGGGAGCAACCAACTAAGAGAGCAATGATGGCCATAATCATACAGAGCAACAAAACATTACTAATCAAAGCATAGAGTGGTACTACAAGTCAAGGACTAGATGATCATAGAGGCTATGGTGACTTGTCATAGTCATAACATGGTGTGAGCATGTGCCAAGTCAACCCAAACAAAGCATCAAAGGAGAATACCAAAATACTATGCTTTTGCATGCTAAAACAACGCATAATTTCTTCAAGGCACACTAAGCAATCCCAATTGTTTGGAACAAGACATGCTATAGCAATAATCACTAAGCATAAGGTCAAAACAACACCTAGCATGTCATGCTAAAGTCTAAGTCACAGTCAATGCAAGCTCCTCTTGCACTTTCAAGCAAGAACTTACTACTCCTCTCCAATACCAAGCAACTTATTTGCAAAACAACACAGCGAGAACAGGGGTCCAAACTTCTTTATTCAAGCAAACTAAACAACCTAAGCAAAGCAAACGAAAACTAAGACACCCCAAGAACAACACAACAGTGCATGAAACAAGGCATCCCCAAGATTTGATGCTTGTACCTCTTGGATATTTCATGGGATTACACTGGGGTGGCATCCCCAGCTTGATCTTTTGTCCATTCTTCATCTCATTACATCATTCTCTCTCTACACCTGAAAATTTTCCTTCATACAAAACTTAACACAATCTTCATTAGCAACATTAGTGTATTCAAAAGATAATAGACCCTTAGGTAAAGCTTTGGAACAGCAAGAATTTTCACTAAAAACACAAGCTACTATAACAACTCCTTCAAAAAGCTCAATTCGCCAAAAGATAACTCAAAAAGGAATCAATAAGAAGCAAATGCAAATAATGGCAGAAATCTGTCAAAACAGACCAGCAGGTAGAAACCGATTTTTTTCGAACATCTTCTGTTGCTCATATCAAAAACTGTTGAACTAACGAAAGTTAGCTAACATAATGGGGGATTTATTCGTAAATTTTCATCTTAATACGAGTTACAGAGACTCGTCACAGATTTTTTTTGGTGGAGGACAGAAATCTGTTTCGGGACAGCAACTCCCCAAATCTTACTTCCCTCTCATTAGAGGTCATTCTTGGCACAAAAAGCAAACAAAAAGGATAAGGAGAGGTCATTACTGAAGTAATAACTTCCAAGACTCAGGGAAACTCTTGGGTTATCTTCCAACAAGTACTTTTCTTTAAAGCCTTTATGTTAGGCACAAGAAGCAAGAAGAATCAAGTATTTTCAAATGAAAAAGCATTAACATCAAACCTTGCTTTCAAAGGAGGAGCAAAAAGAAGCTTCTCTCTCCTCATAGGGAAGTGTTCAATACCTTTCTTGAATGGAAAATGATATTTAATGGTGCCTTCTTTCATATCAATGATGGCACCAATAGTTCTAAGAAAAGGTCTTCCCAAAGTAATAGGACAAGAAGCATTGTATTCAACATCCAAAACATAGATATCCACAGGGACATAAGCATTGTTAACCATAATGAGAACATCATTAATACTCCCCATGAGTTTCTTTTTAGCATTATCATTGAGTGGGACATCCAAATAACAGTCTTCCAGAGGTGGCAAATCAAGCATTTCATAAATCTTCCTAGGCATAATAGAGACACTAGAACCAAGATCACTTGAAGCTTTGAGACCAAAGTCATTCACTTACACATTAATATAAGGTTCCCAACTCTCTTCTACTTTCCTAGGAATAAAAGCTTTGTGTTTTAGCTTCTCTTCCTTAATCTTAACAAGAGCATCTGTAATGTGTTTGGTGAAAGCAACATGCATATCACTAGCATCAGGACTTCTAGCAAGCTTTAGCAAGAACATAATTACTTTAGAAATATTGCAACCATCTATATCAAAATCAAACTTAGCATCACTACTAGTAGGCTCTATAGGCTTAGGCATAGTAGGAGGAGGAACAGGGACTACTTATGGTTTAGTGGTGATAGTGCACACACTGTTGTTTCTATCAATTTCAGCTTCGCTTTCCCACTTAGCATGAAGTTGGGCCAACAACCTAACATTTTCATCAATAGTAACTTGTATGGCATGAGCAGTAGCAAATGTACTTTCCATGGTTTCAGGTTTAGCAGCCATTTTATTAATCAAGGAAGACTATGCTTCAGACAAAGAGGATATATTCTTCTCAACAGTTAAAAGCTTTTCCTCCATAGTCTTGTTGAAAGCAGTTTGTTTACTAATAAAGTCTTTGAGCATGACTTCAAGTTTAGAGGGGGGACTTCTAGCATTATTGTAGGAGTTTCCATAGGAATTGCCATTATTAGGAGGATAAGACCTATAATTGTTGTTGCTACCAAAATTATTCCTATAGGCATTGTTGTTGAAATCGTTGTTTCTAATGAAGTTCACATCAACTTGCTCTTCTTGAGCAACCAAAGAGGCTAAGGGAACACTATTAGGATCTAGAGGGGCTTTCCCTTTAACAAGCATAGCCATAATAGCATCAATCTTATCACTTAAAGAGGAGGTTTCCTCAACAAAATTTACCTTCTTACCATGTGGAGCTCTTTCAGTGTGCCATTCAGAGTAGTTAATCATCATATTATCAAGGAGCTTTGTTGCAACACCCAAAGTGAGGCCCATGAAGGTACCTCCAGCAGCTGAATCCAACAGGTTTCTTGAGGAGAAGTTCAAACCTGCATAAAAAGTCTGGATATTCATCCAAGCAGTGAGTCCATGAGTGGGGCAATTCTAAACCAAAGATTTCATTCTTTCCAAAGCTTGAGCAACATGTTCATTATCAAGTTGTTTAAATTTCATAATATCACTTCGCATAGATATAATCTTAGCAGGAGGGTAGTACTTTCCAACAAATGCATATTTGCACTTATTCCAAGAATCAATACTATTTCTAGGCAAGGATAACAACCATTCTTTAGCTTTTCCTCTCAAGGAGAAAGGAAACAGCTTGAGCTTAATAATATCTCCATCTACATCCTTATCATTTTGCATCTCACAAAGTTCAACAAAGTTATTGAGATGGGCAGCAACATCATCAGAACTAGCACCAAAAAATTGCTCTCTCGTCACAAGATTCAACAAAGCAGGCTTAATTTCATAAAAGGTAGCATCAGGAGTAGGTGGAGCAATAGGTGTGCTAAGGAAATCATTGTTGTTTATACTACTGAAGTCACACAACTTGGTGTTCTCAGCAGAGTTCATTTTGGCAAAGGTGGGCAAGCCAAAAACAGCAGCAACAGCTAGAGCAGGAACTAATTTTTGTGTTTTTTTGAATAAAGCAAGTAAACCAAACTAGACTATTTTTTTGGGTTTTTTGAAAAGAGGCAAACAAAACGAAGCAAAAGAAACTAAGCAAACTAAAAACAAAGTAAAGAGAAAGGAAGTGAAGGACTCCCCTTGTGAAGATGTCCTTAGCCTCCCCGGCAACGGCGCTAGAAAACTTGCTTTCTGGCTTGCTGTTGCCATGGGGTAACGTGTGTGAGTGCCTTTTACCTTTCCTCCCCGGCAACGGCGCCAGAACACTTGTTGATGGCTCAGTCGAAGTGAGGCTATTGGGAACCCCAAGAGAAAGGTGTGAAGCAGCACATCAGCAAGTCTTCCCTCAGTAAGAAACCGAGGTTATCGAACCAGTAGGAGGAAGCAAATGTCACACAGGTGTTGCAAGCAACACAAAGATCTGCACAACACAAACTCAAGACTTTGCCCCAGCTAACAGTGAGGTTGTCAATCTCACCAGTTGCTGTAACAAAGGATTAAACGTATTGTGTGGAAGGTAATGGTTTACAGCAAGTAAACAAGTAACAGTGGAAGATGTATCAATGGTAAAGATTCGACCGGGGTCCATAGTTCACTAGATGTGCTCTCCTTAGATAAACAACAGGGCATGAAGGGTAAACAAATTACAGCAGGGAAATTGACAGGAACTGAGCAAGGCATAACAATGCAATACCAGACAAAAAGATCCTATGAGATTCGATTGGGCAATACAACAATATACATAGACTGCCATCCAACTGCATCTATGACTAGAAGTCCACCTTCAGGTTATCATCCGAACCCCCTCCAGTATTAAGTTGCAAGCAATGCACACCGCTTAAGCAAAGTGTGTAAGGTAAACAATCCACTTGTTCCATGAACAAGATACCGTTTTTTCTCCCTAGTGGCAACATCACATCTACAACCGAAGAGATTTCTGTCACTTCCCTTGGAAACTAGAGGCATGAACCCACTATCGAGCATAAGTACCCCTCTTGGAGTCACTAGCAACTACTTGGACAAGATAGCTACTAATAACGGAGAGCATGCAAGATCACAAACAACACAGACATGATAGAATCATAAAGACAAAACCATTAATCAATCTTACATAGTAATCTGAATATCCATCGATCCCCGCAAACATAACATGCATGATTACAAATAGATTAGATCTTGATCATAAACGGATCTCACAAGATCTATACATGAAATCACAAAGGAGGAGATACAACCATCTAGCTACTACATGGACCCATAGTCCAAGGTGGAACTACTCACTCTTCATACCGGAGAGAAGGCCTCCGGGATGATTTCCCCTCCGGCAGGGTGCTAGGAAGAACTTCAGATCCCCCCGATCTAGTGACGACGGTGGCGGCGGATACAGAAGGTTTCATGGAGTTTTGATCGGGTACTTAGGGATTCTGCATTGGGGGCTTATTATAGGCGAAGAGGCAAGGTCGGGAGGCGACCAGGGGGGCCACACCCTGCCTAGGCGCGTGATACGTCGGAAACATATCTATAATTTTTTATGCTCCATGCTTGTTTTGTATCATTTGTCTTATGTTTTGTCTACACTTTGAGGTATTTTTATACACTTTCTGGAACTAACCTATTAACAAGATGCCACAGTGCCAATTGCATGTTTTCTTCTGTTTTTGGTTCCAGAAAGGCAAAAAATCAATATTCTCGGAATTGGATAGGACAAAAGCCAAAGTAATTATTTTCCTGGAGCAACACGGAACCACGAAGTAGAGCCGGAGGGGGCCACAGGGTGGTCGCACCCCCTAGGTACGGGCAAGATCTAGAGGCGCCCACAGGGGGTGTGGGACCCCTGGATCCCCACCGACCTTGATTCCTGCGCCTATAAGAAGCCTCCGACCCAATAACCCTAGGGCATCAAGAAGAAATCCATGAAAACCTCTATAGCACCGCCACGAAGGAGATTCAGGACAAAAGTCTCTGTTCAAGACACGGGATGGGGAAGTGCCCCCAGAGCCATCTCCATCGATCTCCATCGCCATCTTCATCACCATTGTTGATTCCCATGATGAGGAGGGAGTAGTTCTTCCTCAGAGAGAAGGGCTCTACCGGTAGCTATGTGTTCATCTCTCTCTATGCATGATCTTATGGTCATGAGCTTTGTAATCAAGTAGATCTACCTTGCTACTCAAGTGCTTCATTAGATCAATGATCTCCCCATGTGTGTGAAAGTGACAGCGTGCATGCCATGGTGGCACTTAGGCTTGAGTCTACATAAATACTCTTTGTGCTTTAATAGATCTATGCTTTTCCCCACGTGTGTGAAAGTGACAGCGTGCATACCGTGTGTGGCACCTTTGCTAGATTGAATATTTGTTATGGGTTATATTTGGAGTTGGATGTCTCTATGAAATTGTGGTGTTTGTTGGAACCATCTAGCGCTCAAGTTGATAGTGTGGGGTTATCTAGATTAGGAAAGGCAGACTTTGAGGAGTGTTGTTATAGCCCTACCGATGATTAGAGTGTCCAACCGGAGAGTAGTCAAGAGTAGTATCATGAAGAGAGGATATTTATATGAGAGAGTGTTCACTAGTGAAAGTATGATCCCTAGGCCTTGTTTCTAAACATTGCAACACTGTTTGCATCTAGATCTGTTGCATGTTTTCTTGCTTTAGTCTTTACCTCACCGTCAAACTATTTTCTGGCACCGTTACCACTTGTATTTCACTATCTCTTCGCCGAATTAGTGCACCTATACACCGGACAAGTGTATTGGGTGTGTTGGGTACACAAGAGACTTCTTGTATCTTGATTGCAGGGTTGCTTGAGAGGGAATACCTTTGAACACTTCCTCCCTGAGTTTGATAAACCTTGGGTAATCCATTTAAGGGAAACTTGCTGCTGTTCTACAAACCTCTGCACTTGGAGGCCCAACAACTGTCTACAAGAATAGAAGTGGGTAGACATCAAGATCTTTTCTAGCGCCGTTGCTAGGGAGGTTTTGGGCTTTTACCTTCCCTCCATACCATCAGCTTCTTTTCTGGCGCCGTTGCCGGGGAGGAAAGGTAAAAGGTACTCACATACTCCGGTGTGAGTGCTCGAAGTTATTTCCTTTAGATTCTGCAATTTTGTCTTTTTGTTTCTTCTTTTCACTAGTTAGGCTTAATGGAAAACAACAAAAAAATTAGAGAGCTTTTTAGTATTTTTCCTAAGTTAGAACTTGAGTGGTTTGAAAAGAAAATGATAAAACCTATGGAACTTTCTTTACATGCTAATAGCAATGTTATTAGTGTGAATTTTTTGAACACCATTGTTACTAATGGTATGGAAATGTCTAAGCTTGGGGAAGCTAGTTTTTATGGAAAAAATCTTTTTAGTTCCGCAGCTTTAGGGAAGAAAATTTGCTCTTATGATACTTTATCTCCCATATGTGGTAATTCTAATGATACTTGTGATATTTTATATCCACATACTGAAAGTGTCCCTTTTAAAATACCTATTGAAATTGTTGAACGTGTTATGAATAACTGCTATTTTGGAGATGGAACTGTCCATCCTAGTGATCATTTACTCTTTATACATGAATTATGCGAGTTGTTCAAGTGTGCAGGTATTTCAATGGACCAAGTTAAGAGGAAGCTATTTCCTTTCTCACTTAGGGACAAAGCAAGGGAGTGGTATGAGCTACTAGATGATCCTCATCATTTGGAGTGGAAGGAACTTGAATCTCTCTTTTATTTTAAATTTTATCCTCCTCATGAAATTCATAAAGATAGGAATTATATTTATAATTTTCATCCTCATGAGGGAGAAAGTATTGCCCAAGCTTGGGGGATATTGAAGTCACTAATTCTCAAATGTCCCATTCATGAGCTCCCCAGTAATGTTGTTATCAATAATTTTTATGCAAGGCTTTCAGGACATTACAAGGACTATCTGGATACCTGTTTAGAGGGATCCTTCAGAAGTAAGGAGGTCAAGGCTAAGTGGGATCTTCTTGAAACAATTCAAAGCAATACCGAAGGTTGGGATAACGACAAAGGTAAAATACCAGGTATAAACTATGAGTATGATTGCATTAAGTCTTTCACTAAAACTGATAATTTTCAAGAGCTTAGTGCTAGATATGGTATTGATCCTCAAATTCTTGTTAAATATTATAGAGGCTTTGCTTCCCATATTAATGATCCTAAATAAAAGTGGGACATGTATCATGAACCTTTTAAAGACACTTGCATGGAAAATGAAAATGTTATTAATGATTGCAATAAACATGCTCAAACTTCTGAAAGTCCTATTTCTTATAAGCATGTTAATTTTTGTGGTATGCATAGACCTTGTGAGAAGAATCAAATAGAAGAAGAATATTGTATCACACACTGGAATAAAAAAACTAGAACATGGTATAAGGCTCTAAATGATCTTGGTAAAAAAATTTGTGCCCTCTATCCTTTTATTTGTGAACTCTGCTATGAAGTGGGTCATTTCAATTTTCAATGCTCAATACTAATGACCTTTCTAATCCAATGAGTACTGCAAGCTTGTATTGTGATAACATGATCACTTATAATCAACATGATGAGCTTACTTTGTTTTTGGGGTGTGAAGAGTTATCAAGAAAAACTTCTTTGGTAGACATGAGTGCTTTTGGTATGAATTGTGTCCTGCATGGGTGTCATCTTTATTGTGTTGATAATTTCCACGCGAATACTTACATACAGAATCTTATAAAAGATGATATTTTACCAAATTATGACAGGACTGATATGAGTTGTGTTCTTATTAATGAAAAGGGGAATCCTCCAAAGTTTCTTCTATTGTCTCTAACAATAAATCAGGGTATGTGGAGAAGCTTCCTTTCAAGCCTCTCCCTCCTAAAGAGGAGAAGAAGAAGAGGAGTATAAGGATAGAGGAAACGATATCTTCCCCTAAACATATTGCTCCTATCATAGTTTTTGCTGATGAGTCTGAACTAGATGATGTTCCTATGCCTGTTACCTATATTAGTGATCATGATTAGGAAAAGCACACTACTTTTGATATTCAAAATCTCTTTGGCACCAATTCTGAAAATGATAATATTAATAATTTTTGTGCTATTAGTGCTATCCACGTTCCTTCCAATGATGATATGTTTCCAAATGAACACACTTGGGAAGATAGCTATTTTGTTGAATTTTCTCCCACTACAATTAATAAGAATGGCTATTCTTATGTGGAGAGTAATAATCATTTTATGCATGTGGCTCATGATAAGAATGTTTTATGTGATAGTTATATTGTTAATTTTGTTCATGTTTCTACTGAAAGTTATTATGAGATAGGGAAACATGGTTTTATGTATTTCAACAATATTAAGTTTCCCCTCTTTATGTTGAAATTTTTGAAGTTGCACTTGTTTTACTTTCCTACGCTTGTTGCTTTGTGTTTTCATGACTTGCTTCTTGATGCTCTCTTTCACTTCAATTCATATTTCTTATGTGAGCATCTTCTCAAACTATCAAGCCTAACTTAAAGGCATTAAAGAAAAGTACTTGTTGGGAGATAAACCAAGAGTTTTCTTGAGTCTTGGAAGTTATTACTTCTTTAATGACCTCTCCTTAACCTTTTTGTTTGCTTTTTGTGCCAAGAATGACCTCTAATGAGAGGGAAGTAAGATTTGGGGAGTTGCTGTCCCGAAACAAATTTCTGTCCTCCACCATAAAAAATCGTGAGGAGTCTCTGTAAGTAGGATTGAGCTGAAAATTTATGAATAAATACCCCAGTATGTTAGATAACTTCCGTTAGTTCAACACTTTTTTATTTGAGCAACAGAAGGTCTTCGAAAAAATCGGTTTCTACCTGCTGGTCTGTTTTGACAGATTTCCGCCATTATTTGCATTTGCTTCTTATTGATCCCTTTTTGAGTTCTCTTTTGGGGATTTGAGCTTTTTGAAGGAGTTTCTACAGTAGCTTGTGTTTTTAGTGAAATTTTTTGCTGTTCCAAAGCTTTAACTAAGGGTCTAATATCTTTTGAATGCACTAATGTTGCTAATGAAGATTGTGTGAAGTTTTGTATGAAGGAAAAATTTCAGGTTTAGAGAGAGAATGATGTAATGAGATGAAGGATGGACAAAAGCTCAAGCTTGGGGATGCCACCACGGTGTCACCCCAAGAAATATCCAAGAGGTACAAGCGTTAAATCTTGGGGATGCCTTGCATCCCCTTCTTCATCAATAAAAAGCTCAGGTCTGTCTAGACACTTTGTTTTTATTGTTTCATGCACAAGTTGTGTTGTTCTTGGAGCGTCTTAGTTTTCGTTTGCTTTGCTTAGTTTATTTAGTTTGCTTGAGTAGTTTGGACCCCCGTTCTCGCTGTGTTGTTTTGCAAATAAGTTTCTTGGTGTTGGAAAGGAGTTGTAAGTTCTTGCTTGAAGTGCAAGAGGAGCTTGCATTGACTGTGACTCAGACTTTAGCATGACATGCTAGGTGTTTTTTTGGATTTATGCTTAGTGATTATTGCTGTAGCATATCTTGTTCCAAACAATTGGGATTGCTTAGTGTGCCTTGAAAAAATTATGCGTTGTTTTAGCATGCAAAAAAGCATAGTATTATGGTTTTCTCCTTTGATGATTTGCTCGGGTTGACTTGGCACATGCTTACACCATGTTATTACTTTCACAAGTCACCATTAGCCTCTATGATCATTTAGTCCTTGACTTGTAGTACCACTATATGCTTTGATTAGTAATGCTTTGTTGCTCTGCATGGTTATGGCCATTATGCTCCCTTAGTTGGTTGATCCCAGTCTTTTGCTAGCCTCCACTTGTATGAGTAAGTTCTACTCATGCTTCCAACTCCCAAGAAACCAAGTTATTCCAAAGTGTCCACTATAAACTCCTATGCATGGTGTGTTACACCATTCCAAGTATATTCTTGTTTTCAGGTATCTTACAATTAAAAACTATTTTCTTATGTGAAAACTTAGTGATTAAAGCCCTCACAAACTTGATGCCACACTTTATATTCCTTGCCCCTAATAAACTTGAACCATTGTGTCTTCTATGTTGTATATGCTTGCACTTATACGTTGGAATTAGCAGAACCGTGCTGTCATGGGGAACATTTTCAACATTGCACTTGTACTTTGTACTTAGTTGATATCATGATCTTTTGTCTATGGATGTCACCGGTGTGAAATAAAAAGGGAACTTGTAAGTCCATGGAGTTTGTATTTTGTGTTAGAGAAACGCCTGGGCCTGTTGGGGATATGCTATATGGGTATCCTAATAGCATGTCTCTTAATCGACTAACCCGGGTGGCCCATAGTCGGTAGCATGGCCTATGGCCTGCTGGGCGGCCCAATTAGGTGGATCCATAAGGGAGGCCCATGCCGGATAAAGGAAGGCTATGGTGGAGTCACCAGCGTACCCGGAGCCTTGGAGTGCAAGATACACAAGACTAGTGATAGACGGTGTAGGACTCTGTAACCTGTCCGGCTATGAATTTTCCCTGTAACCCTAGGTCCTGGCGACTATATAAGTCGGGCCTATGGGAGCCTTTAGGGCATCGATTCAGACAACCTCGCACAGCGAACATATCTCTGTAACTCGGCGTATTTCCCTTATAGTGATTTATAGCAGGAGTAGGATTCTGCCACCGTTGTGGGATCTGAACCTGGGTAAGTTGTGTTACCTCGTACCCGTCAACCGTCTGCCTTACCCCACGTCTCTAAACACGCACTGTGAGGACCCCTCCATGGCGTACTCGTCGGCAATACCACGATAGTTGGCGCCCACCGTGGGGCAAGAGGCGCTTCAGGCTCTTCAGCGGGCGAGGACCAAGATCTTCGCGGGAATCGGCGAAACCGTAGCCATCGGCCGTGTTCTCTTCTCCGGCAACGTTCCGATCGTCCCTCCTGATGAGTTCTGGATCCTGGCAAAGACGAACCCGACGCGGTGTTCGATCGTTCCTATCGGAGACATCCACCTCTTCATCGGTGAAACCGACTCGGGCACTAGTTCCCTGGGAGTCGGAGGAGCATCAAGACCCGCACGGACTACCTACGGGCTAGATACGTTCATGGAAGGATCGATGTCGGATCTCTCTTCGGAGCTCGCCGACAAAGGTCAAAAAGCATCAAGACCCACACGGACCGCCTACGGGCAGGACACGTTCGCGGAAGGATCGATGTTGGATCTCTCTTCGGAGTTTGCCGGCAAAGATCGGAAAAATTCAAGGCCCACCCAAACCGCCCCTGTGCAGGATATAAAGGTGGAAGATCACTGCAAGTCCGCCGGCTTCATTCGTGCGTCTGGACAGCAGAGATCCAAGTTCGTCGGCGTGGTTACCATCTTCGATCTGGCGCGCTGCATTCAGAGAGAAGGCAAAGACCCCCGCGACTACCTGGCCAGATGGCTCCGTATACGAGCCGATCTGGACCACTACCCCAATGATGATGCCATCTATCACTTTGTGGAAGGACTGGACCATGGCACGCTTCTCCGACATTCTCTAAGACGGCATCAGGCGTCAAGACGCCTTACCTTCGAAGGCATGGTGAACACCGTCAACAACTACGCAGAGGCGGCGGGCAGGGCCGGGCGCTGCGCTCATTGACGGAGCCCCTCCGATTCAGCCACCGCCACCACCGCCTCCGGCCGCCATCGTCGTAGCAGCACCACCACCTCCAGTCATCGTCGAGCCCGTCGCACCTCCACCACCCATCATCGAGGAAGCTCTGGCACCCTCTGACTCTGTCATTGACGTGCTTTATGACGATTTCAGTGCAGATTCAGAGGAGATAGACTTTAGTCCAGAAGAGCTAGACTCCACTATGCAGGAGATGGAGGAGGAGTACTCGCGCGACGAGCAAGCTAACAACACCGTCGCATCCCGAGGGGTGTTCGTCACCATTGGGACGACGATGGATGAAGATCAACCCGGATGAGCTCCGCCTATGGCGCTGGAAAAGGGGAAGGGGCCACTTATTGCTGCTGACGATGATCGCGTAAAGGTCATGCCTCCTCCGCCTAACCCAGTGCAGCAGCCGCAGGAACCCGGCACCGGCCCGAGCAACAACAACACCACAAACGTGTCGCCTCCAGCATCTACATCAGCAGCTGCCCAAGTTACTCCCGCTGATAGAGTGATGTACGGAAATCTTCTTGTCGAGCCACTGACCGTCGCTCATATCCGGAGCGTGACCCAGCTTGACGAGAAGCGCCAGCAGCTGCTGGAGGGGGCGCAAGCTATCGCGGAGCAAGGCGCTAAACTATATCGAGATCTGGTCAACGCGCAGAAGTCCATAGAGAAAGCTAGAGCAATGGAGACCGAGTACAAGATTCTGCTACTGCAGCAGAAGGCTAAGAAAGCTCCGGCTCGCGTTATCAACGATCCTGGTGTACAACGCAACCTAGGATGGGCTCCCTCAAAACCGGCACAAGCCAAGCCATACATTGATAGTGAAGGCAAGCACGTGATTCCCACCCCACTCCTTAACCTCGCCATCGCCAAGACCCTTCTCGAACAGGATAGATCGCCTGAGGCAGTAGAATAGGTCTATGACCTAGTGGCCAAGGCGGTGAAGCAGCAGGAAAAGGCCACCTCTCAGAGGCTTGAGTCTGACCCAGCGCTCTGCCGATCTAGCCAGTACAAACCGCCAAGGGACAAATCTCCTCAGGATGTCGGGTCCCAGGCGGGTTCGTCAGAACGAAGACGGAGGGATGCGCGCAACAGGAAGGATGCTATCCCCATATCCTCCGACCATGGAGAAAAATCCCGACCTCGTCGCCCATCGCCACCGCCCTGATCCCCCCGATGTCAGGAAGACTACAAAGCTCACCATCGTACGAATATGCCCCCACCAAAGCAGTGTGGCATCGTCATCCGCGACAACGCGGCGCATACCCGCCACGATGAAGAGTGCCACAGGACACAAGAGCAAGTCACACCATGACCCTCCATGTCCGACAAGCAATCATGACAGGCGTGAGGCGTCGCAGGAGGGTAACAGCAAGAAGGCTCACCCACCGCCACCTCCGCCTCCATCACCACCAAGCAGTCACCATGGCGGATGAGGCCCGCATCGTTCACGCAGCCCATCCCCTGTTGACAAAAAGAAGAAGAACCCGGAGCCGTACGATGCACGTTCGCGGATCGATAAGATCCATGAGGCCCGGGAAGGATCATACCTAGGACCACGCTGCTTTGTACCTGCAATACGGTCCGCAACTTACCCCAAAGGTTTCTGGATTGACAAGACCATCAAGCCCTATGACGGCACCGCCAAGCCAGCCACATGGTTGCAGGACTACGGCAACACGGTGGAGATTGCCGGAGGCAACCCCAACATCGCTGTCAAGTACCTCCCGTTAATGTTGGCGGGTACGGCCCGTCAATGGATCGACGACTTGCCAGAGAAATCTATCTACAACTGGCTGGACATGCAAGAAGCGTTCACCAAGAACTTTGAGCATACATACAAGCGTCCCTGTATTGTGGGCGATCTACAGCGGTGCGTGCAAGATAAAGACGAGACATCTCGCGCCTACCTCTCCCGCTGGCTGGATATGAAAAATTCCTGCGCAAGAGTGCACGCTCAGACCGCCATGGCCGCCTTCATCGATCGGTTGGAAAGGGGCACATTGCTCTGACATAAGCTGAAGCGCTTGCAGGACAATAACCAGCTTGACTTGAACCAGATGATTCAGTTGGCTAGTGAGTTCGCAGCTGCCGACGACGATGCTCGTGGCTCATTGCCGGCAACGGCCGTTCCAACTCAAGCTCGGAGGAACAACAGTACAAAGCGGAAGACCTCTCCAGAAGAAAAGCAATCTACCGACATGGTCGCTATGACTTTTGCAGGACGAGGAGAAGGCGGACAACGTGGCCGAGGAAGGGGATCTGGTCGTGGGCAGCAACGAGGAAGTGAAACCACCTCGGCGCCGCTCCGTGTTCCCCAAACCTACGAAGAGTATCGCGATATGACGTGCCTCGACGCCAATGGCAAGGCCACCCATACCAATCGACACTGCAAGTTCGTCAACGACCTCAAGGAAGACCCGAAGTCCGGTTACAAGCGAAGTCGGAAGAACAGACCACGAGGCAAGGTTAAAGGGAAGAAGAAGGAGGAGGAGTCCAAGGATTCAAGTGACATGAACGAGGACGTTGACCCCAAGAACGCCGCCAAGAGCGACGACAAGGGCAAGAACCCCTTCGCAAAGAAGGCCCTAGTCTACCACACTTTCCTTGGCACCCCCACCGTCCGACAACAGAAGACCTCTCTGAGGATCCTGATGGCCACTCTCCCCCCAGTTCCCCAGTACCTGCGCTGGTCGGAGGTTCCAATAACTTGGGACATGACGGACCACCCAGACCTTGTGCCCACGGAGAACCAGTACGCCATGGTCATCAACCCATTGATTGACGGCGTGGAGTTCACCAAGTGCATGGTGGACAATGGAAGCAGCATCAACATCATGTACCTAGATACACTGCAGAAGATGAACTTTACGGAGGCAAACCTAAGGCGGACCAACACCATTTTCCATGGCGTAGTTCCTGGTCGGGAGGCTCGGTCCCTTGGGTGCATTACACTTCAGGTAGCCTTTGGCGATGTTAATAATTACCGCCAAGAGCGCATGACCTTCGATGTAGTCCCCTTCAAGAGCGTGTACCACGTCATATTCGGCTGCGACATATTCCACACGTTCATGGCCAAGCCATGCTTCGTCTACAACAAACTCAAGATACCCGGACCAAATAGCATCATCATCGTATCCGGAAGCTTTACCAAGGCAAGAGACTGCGAGATCAACGAAGCAGCCGTTGCAGAAGCTGTCCTCTACAGCGAAGAATTCAAAGAGATTCAGAGTAAGGTCGATGACTCAGAGATGCCCACATCGAAGAAGCAAATCTCCGACTCCGCTCCTGCGTTCAAGGCCGCCATCGAGACCAAGCCGGTGGAACTTGTGGTAGGCGATGCCTCCAAGGTCACCGCCATTGGGACAAACCTGGATCCCAAATAGGAAAGCACGCTTGTCGAGTTCCTCCGTGAGAACAGGGACATCTTTGCCTGGCAACCTGCCGACATCAAAGGTGTACCTAGGGAACTTGCCGAGCACAGCTTAAACATTGATCCAAAATGCAAACCAGTGAAACAACCTCTACGACACTTTGGATATGAGAAGAGATGCGCCATTGGCAAAGAGATAGATCGGTTACTTAAGGCTAGATTTATCCGAGAAGTCCTTCACACCCAATGGGTGGCCAATCCTGTACTCATCCCCAAAAAGGGAACCAATGAATTAAGAATATGCGTTGATTACACCGGCTTGAACAAAGCATGTCCCAAAGATCCGTTTGCTTTGCATCGCATTGACCAAGTCATTGACTCGACGGCTGGCTCGGAACTTTTGTGTTTTCTCGATGCATATTCAGGATACCACCAGATCAAGATGAGGAAGTCGGACCAATTGGCCACTTCGTTCACTACCCCGTATGGCACGTTTTGCTATGTCACGATGTCATTTGGGCTGAAAAACGCAGGTGCTACTTACCAGCGGACAATGCAACGTTGCCTCCATGACCAAATTGGTCGAAACGTTCACACCTATGTGGACGATATTGCGGTGATGTCTAAAAAGTCAAACGACTTAAACTCCGACTTAAAAGAAACCTTTGATAATCTCCGGAAATACAACATGATGCTCAACCCTAAGAAGTGCGTCTTCGGGGTTCCAGCCAGCAAATTGTTGGGTTTCATCGTTTCCCAACATGGAATCGAGGTCAACCCGGAGAAAATCAAGGCCATCTTAAACATAAACCGTCCAACATGCCTAAAGGACATTCAACGACTAACAGGTTGTGTTGCAGCAGTTAGTCGGTTCGTCAGCCGACTTGGAGAGAAGGCTCTGCTGCTGTACAAGTTGCTGAAGAAGGCGGACAAATTCACGTGGACGGACGAAGCAGATGCAGCATTGAAGCAGCTCAAGGAGATTCTTTCCTCAGCGCCCATCCTTGCAGCACCCAAGCCTGGCGAGCCCCTGTTAATTTACATGGCGGCAACCAACCGGGTTATCAGCATCGTCGTCATCGTAGAGCGGAAGGAACCAGGCTATGAGCACGGAGTTCAATGACCAGTTTACTATGTAAGCGAGGTCTTGACGGAGTCCAAGCAGCATTACCCGCACTACCAAAAGATAGCTTATGGAGTATTCCTTGCTTCTCGGAAGCTGAGGCATTACTTCCAGGAGCACCCAATCACAGTGGTGATCAAGAATCCACTGTCCGACATTATCAATAACAGCGACTCTACAGGAAGGGTCGTGAAGTGGGGCATTGAACTTGCCGCCTTCGAGATCACCTACAAGAGACGCGACGCCATCAAGTCACAAGCCTTGGCAGATTTTGTTGCAGATTGGACGGAGATGCCAGATGCTACTCCGTTGCCAGAACCAGAGTACTGGGTGATGCACTTTGACGGATCAAAGCTGCTCAACGGCTCAGGGGCTAGTGTATTGCTACAATCACCAACAGGAGACAAGCTACACTACGTTCTGCAGATCCACTTCGAGGCTACAAACAACATGGCAGAGTATGAAGCACTCATCCACGGACTACGTGTAGCCAAGGATATTGGCATCAAGCGCATAGTTTGCTGTGGAGATTCCGACTTGGTTGCCCTGTAGGTGGCTGGCACCTAGAATGCACGGAACCCTATGATGGCGGCATATCGAGACGAAGTGGACGAAATAGCCAAGAGCTTCTTAGGCTACGAAGTCAAGTATGTGCCTAGGGAGCAAAACGAGGCGGCTGATCTGCTGTCTAAACTTGGATCAGGGCGCAAGCGAATTCCGCCAGGAGTTTTCCTAGAGCATCTACGCACACCATCCGTGAAGGGAGCCGACATCGACAACCCGAATAGAGATGACTCTTTCGTCAACATGGTGACTAAGGTCCCTCCGGCTTGGACAAAACCGTTCATGGAATACCTCGAACACGGAACTTTGCCCGATGACAAAGTCGAAAGACGGCAAATAGTACGACGAGCAAAGGGTTATACCATAATCAATGGGCAACTCTATAAAAGGAGCACTACTGGTGTATACCTAAAGTGTGTTTCCCAGCTAGAAGGTATGGAAATCCTACGCGAAATCCATCTCGGAGATTGCGGGCATCACACCGCTCCTCGATCGTTGGTCGCAAAAGCCTTCCGTCAAGGATTCTACTGGCTGACCGCGAAGGCGGACGCTGACAAGTTGGTTGAGACATGCACGGGATGCCAGTACTATGCCCGACAACCACATGTTCCCGCTGAAGAATTGCGAACAATACCAATAACTTGGCCGTTTGCAGTCTGGGGGCTAGACATGGTGGGACCGTTACAAACGGCACCATGTGGATTTACGCATCTGCTTCTAGTAGTTGAAAAATTAACTAAATGGATAGAAGCTAAACCCATTAGAAAGCTTGATGGGGCAACTGCCCTCAGGTTTGTCCGGGATCTAGTGGTGAAATTTGGTCTCCCACATAGCATCATCACCGACAATGGAAGCAACTTGTCACTCGGAGAAGTGGAGGCTTATTGCTGGGACAAAGGCATCCGACTTGACCTTGCATCTGTGGCACACCCACAATCCAATGGTCAGGTTGAGCGAGCCAATGGATTAATTTTGCAGGGAATCAAGCCACGTCTTGAGGCACCGCTACATAGAACAGCTGGAGCCTGGGTAGAAGAATTACCATCTGTGCTGTGGAGTTTACGAACTACACCCAACAGATCCACCGGCTACACCCCTTACTTCATGGTATATGGAGCAGAAGCCATATTGCCTTCCGACATCCTCCACGATGCACTAAGAGTTGTCGCCTACGACGAGAATGACACTGAAGAATCCAGACGCCTAGAAGTGGACCTTCTCGAGGAAGAGCGCGTTTTGGCATGCCAAAGATCCGCCATCTACCAGCAGAAGCTACGCAGCTACCATAGTCGCCGCGTTCGGCATCGCTCGTTTAAAGAGGGGGATTTGGTGCTCCGACTTAAGCAGAAGAAGTCACACAAATTATCCCCGCCATGGGAAGGACCGTTCATCATAAGCAAGGCGCTACTCAATGGGTCTTACTACCTTGTTGACAATAGTGAACTAAAGGATAGACCCAACGAGGATCATAAGCGTAAGCGACGTGAGCCGGATGATAACTACCCGGAGCTTGATCAACCATGGAACATAGCACAGCTACGTCCTTTTTACACTTAGCATTTTTTATCTAATTGTGTACCTCTTATATGATCAATGAAATAAAGCTCTTTGGTTCACTCATATTTCTGAGTCTTTTACCTCCTTTAGTGTTCATTTTTGGATCATGTAAAACTCTTATGCACAAGCTTTGCGTTTGCACTTGTGAAAATTCCGCCTACGGGCGTTAGCTTAAGTTTTCTGGTCTACACGTTCTTTGTCGTTTTTATGTCGATTCTGGAGTAGTGACTTTCGGCACTTGTTGTCGGCGATTTTGTGCTCGGGTTATTGATTGTGCCATTGGGCATCATCACCTAAGCGCATGGTTCCGACAACGAGTCTTCCGACTCACGAAAAGTCAAGTATAAGAACCAAAGTAATGGATAAGCCAGCACTTGCTTAAAAAATACATGCTGGAAATTAGTTCTTAAGTAGCAGGACATAACAACCATTGTTTTCCGCCTTAAGTTACATCGCCAAGTTTTTACCGCGCATACACCAAAGGTGAAACAAATATTACATAGTGTTTTTCATTCTTTGGGCGCAGGAGACTTGGAAGCAGCATCGTCCCCACCCGGAAAATCACCCTCAACATCGGTGATATGATGAGACTTGGAGGAATCTTGGTTGACGCTATCGATGGTGTTCATGGGCACGAAGACGTCGATGTCCACCAACTCGGCAACTCTGGTGTCATAACCCGTGAGTGATGACAAGATGGCTTCGTGATCAATCTCTTTGCCGTCATCGTCAACGTCGGGGATACCAGAGGTTACCGTGTCGATGTCGGCACCTTCGTAGTGTGCCTTCACCATTGACAGCGCCATCATTGCGCTAGCCCGTGCACATGAAGCTTTCCAGCTCGTGACACGCTCGGGGGCTCGGCGCAGAATCTCCAAGTACTTCGTCACGGAGTCCGAGGCCTTGATGTATATCTGGAGGGGCTTGGCAATCTCCTTGGCTTGGGTGATGACGGTGTTGATGAAGTTGCCGACAAGAACCATGCATTCCTTGTCCGAAGGAGGCGAGCGGGTTAAACCCATAGGAGCTGAAAATTTCGACAAGGAGCGCATGAGTTCAATAAACTCTAAGTACCCAGACTACAGAAATACAAGGCGGAGGAAACTTACTGAAGATGCTGGCCTTGGCCTGCCAGAGGGTGTCTGCCAAGGATTCCTTCTCTTGTTGGAGGAGCTTAAACGCCTCGCTGTGGCGTTGGTTTTTCTCATCAGCAGCTTGCTTCTGATCTTTTAAGATCGCAAGCTCCTCCTTCAAGCGATTGATTTCCGCGGAGGCGGAATCCTGCAGGGCTTTCATGGAATCCTTGTGCATCTTCAGCATCTCTTCTCTCACCTTCTTAAGGATTCTGTTCTCGCTGTCCAGCAGCTGGATGTGCTTGGACTGCTCGACAATATCCTTGGCCTTGGCGACATGCTCTGCAAGTCGGAGAAAACAAAGTACACAGTGAGTACTCGGATATTATGGGCATAAAAACAAGACAGAAATGCGCAAAAAGAAAACAGACTCTTGTTTTTGATGATCTGTTCCTTCAAGATGGCAGTTTTACCCTTTTTGGCTTCAAGATCGGCGCGCATCTTCTATTACTTGTCGTTAGCCATGCCCCTCCGAGCATTCTCGTTCTGTGGAAAAAAGGAAAAATTTAAACCATTGTTTAGTCTGCTTGGAGCACCTAGTCGGAAACTTTCCACCTAGGCGCTCAGAGGCTACAGCGAGAGTTTTTTAACTTAGCAATATGCTTAGCTTTTCTTTAAGCATCTAGTCGGAGCTAATTTAGTTCTCAATTAGAAGCTTGGGGGCTACAGTATAAAGTTTTTAACTCGGAATCTGCTTAGCTTTTCTTTAAGCATCTAGTCGGAACTAATTCAGTTACAACTAGAGGCTTGGGGGCTACAGTATTGAAATTTAGAAACACTGCTTATGCTACTCTTAAAGCATCTAGTCGGAATAATTCATTCCATCTAAATGCTTGGGGGCTACAGTGAGAGTTTTTTCTAACTTAGTCACTCTTAGAGCATATAGATGCAAAACCTATGGTTTTCCGTCTACATCCTTGGGGGCTACAATGGGATACTCATATGAAATGCAAAAGGCAAAGTAAAAATTTACAAGTGCTATAATCTTGAGGTTTGTAGCACTCTCGGCTAGGAGCTTGCCGAAGGAAATGCTATTTCCTCGCAAGATATCCGCTTGTCGGAGTAGATCCTCAAGACCGCACATCGGAGATGACGGTACTCCTACAGGAACCAGAGTTGTGTCACTCAGCGTGAGCACCTGGTAAACTATCTTCGGAAACTCAAAGGGTTTCTTGAGATTAGGGGCACCGCCTTCGGCAGAGGTACCAGCTCCCACCACCGCCTTGCTGCTACCGATGGCATCCTTAGCCGGAGCTTCAGCCATTTGTAGAGCAGTGCTCTCCTATGTCGCCTGCTCGCCGAAAACAGCGAGTTCGGTAGAGGCGCCAGAATCCACTTCCATGGCGGAAGGGCCCGGTGCCTCCTGGGCTTGAGAGCTTGTCGGTGCAGAGGAGGGCTTGACGGCAGGAGTAGCAGGGGCGATGGCGGGGGAGGAGTCGCGATGCAGCATGTCCTTGATATTTCTAGAAGCCCCCAAAGTGTTGGAGGACTTCTTGAGGCTGGTCGTGGCTTTCTTCCTGAGACGTGCAAAAAGCATAAGTACAGGAACAAGACAGATAAATAGACAATGTCGGAGAATGAGAAGCTTACACTAGGGGGGCGCTTTGGCAAAAATCCCGGTGGCTTTTCTATTTTCCGTCTCCAGGGCGGCGGTACTCTTCTTGGAGGCTCCACCCTCCGTCTTCTTCTTCTTGCCTCCGTCGGCAGCGTCAGAGGTGGAGCTCTTCCGCTTTCGCGCCAACGGGACATCGTCGTCGGACACGACCGTGACTTCCTTCATCTTTGGATCGTAGATTTGGGCAGCCAGGTTGCCCTCATCTAGATCGCTAAGTTGTTAAGTGAGAAATCACCGTGTTGGATAAGATGGTATTGGCAAGACGGAAAAACTGGAGCAATGTCATACACGGAAAATAAATACCTACCTTCGGGCACTTGCCGTCTACAAACATGTCGTAGGTGATGGTGAAGCCACGCTTCTTATCCTTCACCTTGACGATGTCCTTCAGGCGGAGCTTGACGGAGTCGCTCGAGAAGTTATCCATGGATATCCGGAGGCTATCCCTTCGATCACTGGTATACTCGTGCATGAACTTCGCGCGGTGCTGCAGGGGTTGGAGTCGCCTGATGAACCAGCACATCGCTAGGTCCAAGCCGGTCAAACCCGTCTCTACGAACCATTCGATCGGCCTTATTGCGCGAGAAGCGTCGAGGTCGGAGGGAAGGGAGGCATGGGATCTCCATGTAGAAACATCAGCGGCGGCTCCATCCGCGAAGTCCGGGTACGTCACTTCTCGGCCCGCCAAAGGAATGGCGGGGCCGTAGAAGTACGTCCGCTGCCATTTCTTGCGGGACTCATGGCCGACGATGTCGGGGAACCGCCGACCAGGTCGAATCTTGATGCTTATGGTGCCGCAGTTCCTAAGCTCCTCCTTACTATTTTCGGCTTCATGTTTGACGGTGAAGAAGTACACGAACAAGTCTAACCTAGGCCTTATCGCTAGGTAACCCTCGCAAAGTGCCGCGAAGTTGCTAAGCACTAAGATGCTATTGGGGGATAGGTTGTGGGGTTGGACCTTGTAGTGGTTCAAGACGGAGAGAAAGAAGTGGGAGATGGGCAAGGAAACGCCGCGTACCAGCTGAGCCTTGAGGTACACCTTTTCTCCGGCTTGGGGAGAAGGTGTCACCTTGCCGGCCGGCGCCGCCCGCTAGGCGAGCCCCTTCGTCGAGGGGAGGTAGCCTTCGGCGACCATCTCCTGGATGTCGCGGTCGGTGATGTCCGAGCCATGCAAGTCACCCTTGTGTGACTCTGGCTCTTCCTCCAGTGGTTCTAGCGCCGCCAGATTATGGTCGCCGCCGATGGTTTCGATCATCGCTGATGCGGGGATGACCAGACTCTCTAGGGGCACGACGACGGAGCTTACCGGCTTCACCGCGGCTTCGCTCGACGCCGCGATCGATGGGGAGGAGCTGTTGCCGGCCATGGAGTGTTGGAAGGATGCGACTGAACGCAGAGGAAGGTTAGGGTTTTCGAGGTTTCTCGCGGAGAGCTCGAGGAGGCGTGCGGCTGGAGGAAGAAGACGATGACGCGAGAGGAATGAGGTAAAAAGTGGAAAGTGTCCCACGGTTACTATTTATCATACTCTGCGTCAAGATTCATGCAGCTAATCGGACGGTTGCCACGTAGACGACGTGTTCGTGAACGTGCGCGGTAAATTCGCCACGTCGCCAACCGCCACCGCCAACGGTTCATATCGCTCGCGCGGGAAAATTGGATACGATTGCGTTCTCTGCATGTGTGAGTTACGAGGCGTCACTGACCTAAGCCTACGACGTCATAGCTGACACGGGTAGATGAGCCGTCACGTCGAAGATTCCGGCATGGACGAATTTAATCCGACTATAGAAGAGTACGATGGAAGACTCAGCGTTTCTCCAGCTTGCAAATCGAAGACGGAGAAAGCCTTGCAGGTTTCTTTGGGAGGACTACAAGATATTGCTTGACGATTTGCCGACATCCATCTAGACGGAGCATTGCACGTGAAGAGGCAAGACGACTCAAGATCTCGGAGTTCTCCGGGGGCTACTGTTGGGGATATGCTATATGGGTATCCTAATAGCATGTCTCTTATCCGACTAACCCGGGTGGCCCATAGTCGGTAGCATGGCCTATGGCCTGCTGGGCGGCCCAGTTAGGTGGATCCAGAAGGGAGGCCCATGCCGGATAAAGGAAAGCTACAGTGGAGTCACCAGCGTACCCGGAGCCTTGGAGTGCAAGATACACAATACTAGTGATAGACAGTGTAGGACTCTGTAACCTGTCCGGCTAGGACTTTTCCTTGTAACCCTAGGTCCTGGCGACTATATAAGTAGGGCCTATGGGAGCCTTTAGGGCATCGATTCAGACAACCTCGCATAGCGAACATATCTCTGTAACTCGGCGTATTGCCCTTATAGTGATTTATAGCAGGAGTAGGATTCTGCCACCATTGTGGGATCTAAACCTGGGTAAGCTGTGTTACCTCGTACCCGTCAACCGTCTGCCTTACCCCACGTCTCTAAACATGCACTATGAGGACCCCTCCATGGCGTACTCGTCGGCAATACCACGACAGGGCCGCTAGCCTAAGCCATGCCTAATCATGGTGGAATCTTGCAGCATCACCATAGTGACATCTATGAAGCATTCTTCTTATAAAAAAAGAGACACATTGAGAAAATAGGAAAGAGAGAAAAAAGCACCATATTCCCATGGTAAATAAGAAGATTGCTGAGATGCTGATTGTCTGCTTGCCTTGTCATTTTGGTTATGGGATAGCTCATGTACCATGTGCAAGGGGTACCCCGCTGGTGTTTCTCAATGATATGCAAATACTTACAATGACAAGAACTTACAGGTGGCTAAAGTTGAGTAGCATGAGGTGTGGCCCTCGTATTCAAGAGACTTGAGATTGCCAACTTATACTTCGTCAAGCATATACTCCATCTTTGTTCATTTTAACCTTAATCACTTCAAGATGCTTATGATAGGGGCAATGAGGGATGAAAGCTAACAAGTACCATAATTTTTGGAATCTCTTTTTGAAACTTGAAATCCCTGCTTCCTTTATATAAAGGCCTTTCTTCCACCATTATTGAGTCTCCACCTTCTACTTTTAGTCACCATTAAGAGAGCATAGTTGTCATTCTGTGTGTAGTGTCCCAAAGCTTATTGATTGATGCATATTGTGATATTACTTATTCTTGTGCTATTTGTTTCTAGTCACCCTTGTGAACTTTTAAGGTGTCCTATGCATCTATATTGCTACTCTATGAGGGACAATCTGATTGCCACTATGTTATGTTTTATGTATGTGAAACAAACAAACGTTTTTCAATGCATGTTATTCATGATCTTTGTTTGTAGCCTTTCATGTTGCATGCATAGTTACTATGTCCTATTGTTAGAACTCCATCTTTCATGCACATGTTTAGAGTTCTTTGATACCAGCTTTCAATGCTTGCAATTGGTTTGATCTTGGTTTTGATGGTGCATGTCACCTCAAAAATTATTCCTTTTATCACTTACCTACTCGAGGACGAGCATTAGTTAAGCTTGGAGATGCTTGATACGTCGGAAACGTATCTATAATTTTTGATGCTCCATGCTTTGTTTTGTACCATTTGTCTTATGTTTTGTCTACACTTTGAGGTATTTTTATACACTTTATGGAACTAACCTATTGACAAGATGCCACAATGCCGGTTACTGTTTTCTTACATTTTGGTTCCAGAAAGGCAGAAAATCAATATTCTCGGAATTGGACGGGACAAAAGCCAAAGTCATTATTTTTCCCGGAGCAACACGGAACCACGATCAGAGCTGGAGGGGGGCAACAGGATGGCCGCACCCCCCTAGGTGCGGGTAAGCCCTGGAGGCTCCCACAGGGGTGTGGGCCCCCTGGACCCCCACCGACCTTGATTCCTGCGCCTATAAGAAGCCTCCTACCCAATAACCCTAGGGCATCCAGAAGAAATCCACAAAAACCTCTGTAGCACCGCCGCCACTGAAGGGGAGGTTCGGGGGACAGAAAGTCTCTGTTTCGGCACCCTGCCGGGGACGACAAAGTGCCCCGAAGCCATCTCCGTCGATCTCCATCGCCATCTCCATCGCCATCTTCATCACCATTGCTGATTCCCATGATGAGGAGGGAGTAGTTCTTCCTCAGGGCTAAGGGCTCTACCGGTAGCTATGTGTTCATCTCTCTCTCTCTATGCATGATCTTATGTCATGAGCTTTGTAATCAAGTAGATCTACCTTGCTACTCAAGTGCTTCATTAGATCTCTGCTCTCCCCATGTGTGTGAAAGTGATAGCGTGCATGCCATGGTGGCACTTAGGCTTAAGTCTACATAAATACTGTTTGTGCTTTAATAGATCTATGCTTTTCCCCACGTGTCTGAAAGTGACGGCATGCATACCGTGTGTGGCACTTTGGCTAGATTGAGTATTTGTTATGAGTTATATTTGGAGTTGGATGTCTCTATGAAATTGTGGTGTTTGTTGGAACCATCTAGCGCTCAAGGTGAAAGTGTGGGGTTATCTAGATTGGGGAAGGCGGCCTTTGAGGAGTGCTTTTATAGCCCTACCGATGATTAGCGTGTACAACCGGAGAGTAGTCAAGAGTAGTATCATGAAGAGAGGATATTTATATGAGAGAGTGTTCACTAGTGAAAGTATGATCCCTAGGCCTTGTTTCTAAACATTCAAACACCGTTTCCATCTAGATATGTTGCATGTTTGCTTGCTTTAGTCTTTACCTCACCGTCAAACTATTTTCTGGCACCGCTACCACTTGTATTTCACTATCTCTTCGCTGAACTAGTATACCTATACACCAGACAAGTGTATTGGGTGTGTTGGGGATACAAGAGACTTCTTGTATCTTGATTGCAGGGTTGCTTGAGAGGGAATACCTTTGACCACTTCCTCCCTGAGTTCGATAAACCTTGGGTAATCCACTTAAGGGAAACTTGTTGCTGTTCTACAAACCTCTGCACTTGGAGGCCCAACAACTGTCTACAAGAATAGAAGTGCGTAGACATCAGCGCAATCCCACCCCTGGCCGCGCCTAGGGGGGTTTGGCCGCCCTGGTTTGCTTCTATGTCTTGTCTTCTGGATTCGCGCCCCCCACGGTAAAATATTGACTTTGGCTTTTGTCCCGTCCAATTCCGAGATATTGATTTTCTGCCTTTCTAGAACAAAAACAGAAGAAAACAGGCAACTGGCACTATGACAACTTGTTAATAGGTTAGTTCCAGAAAATATATAAAAACACCTCAAAGTATAAACAAAGTAAATCAACGTAGATAGTAAACAAGCTTGTAGCATAAAAAATTATAGATACATTTCCGACGTATCACCTCCCCTTGGACCTCGTGGCGATCCTCATGCCATCTGGCGCTAACACATGCACCACGCGATGATCCTCCTTGAAATTGAGGACCGCTCTCTCCCAAAAGTGCTGGACCGTGGCGCAGTCATAGGCGTGGGACGCCTGCCATGGGCACCTGAAAGTACTTAGCTGGATCTTCCTATTATCCACTATGATCTGACCTGCCCAAGTCAGGGTCTTTATGGGTTTGTGGTGAACACCACGAAACTTTATCTTCGGCTCCGACATGATACTAATTAACTAGTTAAATAACAACATTTGATACAACTGTTAGGTAAAATATAAGAAATAAATATATATGTAAATATTATGTACATATTTGCTACATCTATCCCTAAAATTATCTATATTTTCTATCCATAAAATCATGTCAATTTTCTACATCTATCCCTAAAATTATCTAGATTTTCTACCCCTAAAATCATGTCAATTTGCTACATCTATCCCTAAAATTATCTAGATTTTATACCCCTAAAATCATGTAATTTTTCTACGTCTACTCCTAAAATTACCTAGATTTTCTACCCCTAAAATCATGTAACTTTTCTACAATAAACAAAAATCCCTAAAATCAACCATATTTTGTACATGAAACAAAAATCTCTAAAAACCCTAAAATAATATAGATTTTCTACACTAAACTAAATACAATAATTAAGAGGGGTACTAGGGAGTCTACCTGTGGTGGAGCAAGGTCGACGGAGGCGCAGGTCGGAGAGGCGTGGTGGTGCAATGTCGAAGAGGCGCCGGTCGGAGTGGCGCGTGCGAGGGTGGAGAGGATGGGCCCGAGTCGGATAGGCACGGGCGAGGGACGAGAAGAGCGATGGAGAGAGGTGCGGTGCTGCGAGGTTAGGGCGGGGAGGGGAGGCACAGGTGCGGCGATTTGGGGAATGGCGGGAACGAGAGCGCGGGAGTGTGGTTGCGGAATGAAGAGGGAAGGGCGGGCAACGCCTATTTACTTAGTGAAATTTTGGATGTCATAGCAGTGGCGTCTCCAATTTATTAGACACCACCACTAGACCATAGTTGCGGCATTCAAAGGTGTCGAATTCCTAGGCTACATTGGTCCCGACTCACATCATGGTCCCCACTTAGTGCGGCGTTCCTTTTCTCGAATGCCGTGACTATTTGGCAAATGCCACGACTATTTTGCCTTGAAGTAGTGGCGCTTATTTTACTTTAGACGCCACTAGAAAATTGACTGCTATAAGCCTTTTCCTACTAGTGTCTGATAAAGTGTGGTGGACACAAAACTACTCATAGACTCCATTAGTAGATTTTCCATCATGTAGCATAGCAGATTCATTAAAGACAACATTTCTGCTAATATAATATTACTTGTACTTTATTATGTGTTTGATTAGCATGCATATGGGCAACACTTCATAATATAAAAATGATGCAACACTGTTGGGCCACGCAGAGATAAAACAAAACTTTTTCCTCTAACGTGGTGATCCCAAGATCTAGCTGAGGTAGAAGGCCACGAGGTTTACCACTAGACGCGCAGTTGCGGATTACTGATGTAGCACGTCATTTGATACAGTACAGTCCTTTGCGATCCGATCGTCCTGGTGCTGATCGTACAACACCTCTGCTGGTATCCACACGTACAAGGAGGAGCACCGGCGGCGAACTGCTAGGCTCGTATCGATGACAGGACTGCTGTGGAGCTAGGGTTTCCAACACATGGGATGACCTGACCGAACAACAATTAACACTTTTGGGTTACGGTTCTCCACTATATATAGGGAGTGAATGTGGGCTTCACTTTCATGGCCCATTCACAAAAACCCATATAATACCAGTCCCTATGAGTCCGACTCACTGACTCAGTCCTAATCTGGCTCGGGTCCAACCCAACCAGATTTCCGGTTCAGATCCAATCCGAATTTGATCCCGCTCTTAAGTGTGTGACCTCGCAGGCTCATGGCTACTTGGACATGATTAGAGTCCGACTCTCAATCGATCAGTCGGTAGCGGCTCCTAGCAGAACGTGCCGACTCCAAAGTACTAATGAGTCATGACGACTTGCCTTTCCAATGCGACTTACGTCCAAGTCCCTTTTGCCTCACGATATACCTTGTCAGACTATAGGCGAATAATCGTCATCCCTTAAATAGTCTGACTCTCTTCTCGATCCGAGATCAGTGATTTACCCGACTAACTCTTATTCGATCACCTCGGTTAACACTTAACCGAGTCGTGCATGGCCATTCTTTCCGAATCATATCATCCAAGAGGGCCCAGAGAATATCTCTCCAAGTGGAGGGGCAAAATCCCATCTTGGTTATTCACATCACGTAGCTTGATTCTCAGTCGACTCGAACTCTGCCTTTATAACTGCCCAGTTATGGATCAATGTTTGACAAAACCTAAGTCGGTGATCCTCAACTCGGACTATGCAATAACCTCAGGTCTAAGGATTACATTGATTGAGATATACAAATGACAACTTGTTCGTTGTACCTCAATATGGGTCAATCCGAATCGCTAAACTCTTTAGCCGAATCTATGTAAGTCGGAATGGCATCTCCATGCCCATGACAAGTGGAACCGAGTCATCAAGCCGACTTTTACATTGGTCTAAGTTGTGTGTCCAACACAACCTCGATGACCAAGGATATTTAGTATGAACAACATGAATGCATAGTTCCACAAACGAATCACATATTCAAGGATATACATCAGATGCTCATACAAGGACAACTTAATATCTTTATGAATACAACGGGAAATATCATCCTACATGATTGCCTCTAGGGCATATTCCCAACAGTCTCCCACTTGCACTAGAGTCAATCTTCCGACATCACATGTCTAAGCATCTAATGCCCATGGCTCTCAGATGCGCCTCATGCTTCGGCTATGGTAATGGCTTTGTCAACGGATCCGCAATATTTGCATCTATGTGTACCTTGCATAACTTGATATCACCCTGATCCATGAACTGGTGAATCAGGTGGTACCGCATGAGTATGTGCTTGTTTTTATGGTGTTGTCTAGGTTCCTTGGCTTGTGCAATAGCACCATTGTTGTCACAATACACGTCTAACGGATTGGACGAGCCCTGAACCAAACCAAGATCCATGAGGAAATTCCTCATCCAAACAGCTTCCTTTCTTTGCCTCCGGTGACAATATACTCAGCCTTTGTTGTAGATGCAGACATAGTCTCTTGCTTGGAACTCTTTCAGCTCACAGCACCTCCGTTTATAATAAACATGTATCCGAATTGCGAACGAGAATCATCAGAGTCGGTAAGATAACTCGCATCCGTGTAACCCTTTACACTGAGTTCATCTTCACCACCATAAACCAAAAACATATTCTTAGTCCTTCTCAAGTACTTTAGGATATTTTTAGCCGCTGTCCAGTGGATTTCTCCAGGATCAGCCTGGTATCTGCTCAAAACACTTAGAGCATACGAAACATCCGGCCTAGTACAAATCATGGCATACATGATGTATCCGACTGCAGAAGCATACAGAATCGCACTCATCCAACTTCGCTCATCAGTTATCGAAGGACACTGAGTCTTGCTAAGTTTTACACCATGGGACATCGGTAAGAACCCCTTCTTAGACGATTCCATGTTGAACTTCTTCAACACTTTGTCCAAATAAGTACTCTGACTCAATCCAATGAGACGTCTTGATCTATCTCTATAGATCCGGATTCCGAGGATATATGTTTCCTCACCCAAGTCTTTCATTGAGAAACTCCTTTCCAATAATTCCTTGGTTTCTTGCAACATCTGGACATCATTTCCAATCAGTAATATGTCATCCACATATAAGATTAGAAAGTTTACTTAGCTCCCACTAAACTTATTGTATAAACAAGAATCATGATCACTCTTGATGAAGCCAAACGATTTTACTACCTCATCAAAGCGAATATTCCAACTCCGAGATGCTTGCTTCAACCCATAAATGGATTTCTGAAGTTTGCACACCTTGTTAGCATTAGCCAGATCGACAAAACCCTCGGGTTGTATCATATACACGTCCTCGGTTAAATTTCCATTAAGGAAAGCCGTTTTGACATCCATCTGCCATATCTCATAGTTGAAATAGGCTGCTATAGCTAACATGATCCGAACTGATTTAAGCATCGCTACAGGCAAGAAAGTCTCGTCGTAATCAACTCCTTGAACTTGTCGAAACCCCTTCGCGATAAGACGTGCTTTATAGACGGAAACATTTCCATCCATATCAGTTTTCTTCTTAAAGACCCATTTGGACTCGATGAGTCTTGCACCGTCTGGTAGATCAACCAAGTTCCAAACTTGATTTTCATCCATGTACTTTAATTCGGATCTCATGGCTCCAAGCCATGACTTGGAATCAGATCCCACCATCGCTTCCGAATAATTTGTCGGCTCATCACTGTCTAACAGTAACACATCACGAACACTTCGTAATCTCGCTGATCTTCGTAGTATAGGTGCTTCTGCCGGCTCAGCTACCACGACCGGCTCAACCTCCAAGGGTTTTTCCGACTCGCTACTAGCCGGTTCCTCTCGAATTTCTTCGAGCTGCACCATGCTCCCACTTACTCCCCGACTGAGAAACTCTTTCTCAAGGAAGACACCGTTCTGAGCGACAAACACTTTGCCCTATTCTCGGTTGTAGAAGTAGTAACCCATGATTTCCCTCGGATACCCCACGAAAATACACTTATCCGACTTGGCCGTAAGCTTGTCCAACTGAAGTCGCTTGACAAATGCATCACAACCCCAAATCTTAAGAAAAGACAAACTCGGCTTTTTGCATGTCCACATCTCATGCGGTGTCTTCCCTACCGATTTTGATGGTACTCTGTTTAGTGTGAACACCGCTGTTTCTAGACAATAACCCCAAAATGATAAAGGCAGATCTGTCTGACTCATCATTGATCGTACCATGTCTAACAAGGTCTGATTCTGCCTTTCTAAAACACCGTTCCTTTCCGGCGTTCCTGGCGGAGTAAGTTGAGGAACTATTCCACAACTTTTCAGATGGTCATCAAACTCATGGCTCATGTACTCGCCTCCTTGGTCCGACCGAAGAAACTTTATTTTCTTGCTGAGTTGATTCTGTGCTTCATTCTGGAATTCTTTGAACTTTTCAAAGGCTTCCAACTTATGTTTCATCAAGTAGATGTATCCATACATACTCAAATCATTAGTGAAGGTAATGAAGTACTCATAACCACCTCTGGCTGTCGTTCTCATTGGTCCACATACATCACTATGTACTAGTTCCAATAAGTCGGACGCCCTTTCGCAACTCTTTGCAAAAGGTGTCTTGGTCATTTTGCCGAGTAGGCACGGTTCGCATGTCTCGAACGACTCCAAGTCGAACGAAGTTAGGAGTCCGTCATCATGGAGCTTCTTCATGCTTTTCCAACTTATATGACCAAGCCGACAGTGCCAAAAGTAAGTCATATTCAGATCATTTGGTTTCAACCTTTTAACATTTATGTTATAAACTGACTCACCATCAAGATTCAAAATAAATAACCCATCCTGGATGGATGCAAATCCGTGAAACATATCATTCAAATACAAAGAACAACCATTATTCTTGATATTCGACTCATAGCCTTGCCTCATCAAACATGAAGCAGAAATAATGTTTCGACTAAGAACAGGAACATAATAACAATTATTCAGTTCCATAATGAACCCGGAAGGTAAATAAAGCTGCATCGTGCCGACTTCCAACGCAGCAACTCTTGCTTTGTTGCCGACTCGAATATCAACCTCGCCTCTTGCTACGCTCCTAGTTCTTACCAGTCCCTGCAACGCGTTGCAGATGTGAATAACTGATCCGGTATCATATACCCAAGAACTATTAGGTGCATTAGCAAGATATATGTCTATAACATTGCAAACAAGTGTACCTGAGTCAGAAGTCATACCTCCACTCTTGTCTTTGTCGGTCAAATACTTGCTGCAGTTCATCTTCCAGTGGCCATCCGCCTTGCAGTAGAAGCAAGTGGATCCGGCTGAAGGAGATGGCTTAGTCCCTGAGGAAGCGCTTGGGACCGGGTCCTGAGTCTGCTTTCCTCCTGAATTAGCCTTCTTCTTAGTCCAAGAACTCTTCTTGAACTTAGCCTTATTCTGCACCATCAACACTTGACTGGCGCCCTTCTTGAAATCTGCCTCTGCTTGCTTGAGCATCCCATGTAATTCAGTGAGCTTCTTATCCATACCATGCATGTGGTAGTTTGAAATGAACTGCCCATATGCACTAGGAAGAGAGTTCAGAATTATATCCGTAGCGAACTCTTGGCTAATGGGGTAGCCAAGCCTCTCCAGAGACTGCACATAACCAACCATTTTGATCACATGCGGACTCAGTGGATCACCATCCTTAATTTTGCAACTCAGCAAAGCCTGAGAGACTTGATACCTCTTAGTCTTTGCCTGAGTCTGGAACATACTTTTGAGGCTTTCGATCATATCGTAGGCCTCAACATGCTCGAACTGCTTTTGCAAGTCCGGTTCCATGTGAGCAAGCATAAGACAGCTAATATCCATGGACTCATCCTTAGCCCGACGGTAGGCATTGGTGGCAGCGACAGTCGCATTCTCATTCGGCTCATCTGGAAGTGGGTTGTCTCATGTCCTTCTTTTCTTGTTTGAGAACAATTCTCAGATTTCGATACTAGTTGGTAAAATTAGTGTCATTTTGCTTATCTTTCTCAAGGATAGTTCTCAACGCAAAACCAGATATCTGAGAGTGACTGCTACTTGGTGCCATGATCTACAACAGAAAATATGCAAAACACATAAGACATGTATTCATAAAAGAGCAAGCATATTAAACACTTTAATATTTTATACTCCCACTAGAACCAACACCCCTCCGATGGTTACTTAGTGATTCGGGATCCTTAATAAGCAAGTCGGCTAGTGAGCTTTAGAACCACCGCTAGCCGCCAAGTGATCTAGGTAGACAACTCCTTGTCAATCGCATCTCATACGACTCTTGTTGGACGGGTGGCATCACATGCCCCGGCTCCCATCCGACTTTTCCCCGAGTCCCACAACCGTTGTGATAGACCCGTCTAGCTTACTGAGTGTTTTCGCAGTAAGAGTCCGACTCGAACCCACCTAGTCGGAAAGAATTGGCAGAACCTCAATTTTACGAGCCCACTACCAAAAATGTCCGACTTGTGATGGTGCAAACACTGGCGGGAAAACCGACTAGACCTTCTTTGAGGGATTAAATTTTACCGACTATCTAATAGAGGTAAAACAGAGACATAACAATAACACAAAATAAAGCAATTATAATGTGAAATGGTATGGCTCTCTTCATGGCGATCTCCATCTCCACAAAGCCTGCAATCCGACTCGTGCCAACTCTTGCCACTTGTCGTTTTACTCCATGTTGCCGACATGTACATCGCTTTAATTGCCATCCGGGCTCTCGAACATCTACACTAGATTAGTAAAGTAAATTACAAGGAGAATCCAACACGCAGGTCGTTATACAACAAAATGACAGCACCTAGGCTCCAGCCGGCTGACAAAAACCGTGATTCGCAGATCACGTATGGATTACACACATACATCATATGCACATGAACTATACCATTCACAACTTCCTGCAAAAACAAGTTATGCATAGATACAATATCTACCGGCGTTGTGAAACTCGCAACGACATCTAAGGCTACGACAGGGCGAAGCCGGCGGTCCCGATTTTTCCGAAAACATAGATCTCATCTACGATCCGGACATGGATTTCGACCATTGTTCCGATTCGATCAAACTTTTTGATCTTCGATCACCGCCTCTGGATTTACGTGTCACAGTCTACCCCGATGGTGGAAGCCGACCGGTAGGGGTATGTCATTCCACGACCTCAACAGTATGATCACGGAAATCAGATCTACCATTCCCCGAGTACAGTTGATCCAATCAACCTCGTACAAAACCGATCTATCTCATAAATCGACCACCAAAACAGCATATAGATCTCATCTACAGCCAACCACATATCACATATGCGAGATCTCGAGCCTAAAACTAGAAGCTATCGCTCTGATCCCATTGTTGGGCCACGCAGAGATAAAACAAAACTTTTCCCTCTAACATGGTGATCCCAAGATCTAGCTGAGGTAGAAGGCCACGAGGTTTACCACTAGACGCGTAGTTGCGGATTACTGATGTAGCGCGACAGTTGATGCAGTGCAGTCCTTTGCGATCCGATCGTCCTGGTGCTGATCGTAAATCACCTCTGCTAGTATCCACACGTACAAGGGGAAGCACCGGTGGTGAACTGCTAGGTTCATATCGACGGCAGGACTGCTGTGGAGCTAGGGTTTCCAACACATGGAATGACCTGACCGAACAAAGATTAACACTTCTGGGTTACAGTGCTCCACTATATATAGGGAGTGAACGTTGGCTTCACTTTCGTGGCCCATTCACCAAAGCCCATGTAATACTAGTCCTTGTGAGTCCGACTCACTGTCTCAGTCCTAATCCGGCTCGGGTACAACCCAACCAGATTTCCAGTTCAGATCCAATCCGAACTTGCTCCCGCTCTTAAGTGTGTGACCCCATAGGATCATGGCTACTTGGACACGATTAGAGTCCGACTCTCAATCGATCAGTCGATAGCGTCTCCTAGCAGAACGTGCCGACTCCCAAGTACTAATGAGCCATGACAACTTGACTTTCCAATGCGGCTTACGTCCGAGTCCCTTTTGCCTCACGATATACCTTGTCAGACTATAGGCGAATAATCGTCATCCCATAAATAGTCCGACTCTCTTCTCGATCCGAGATAAGTGATTCACCCGACTAACTCTTAGTCGATCGGCTCGGTTAACACTTAACCGAGTCGTGCATGGCCATGCTTTCCGAATCATATCATCCGAGATGGCCCAGAGAATATCTCTCCAAGTGGAGGGGCAAAATCCCATCTTGGTTATTCACATCACGCAGCTTGATTCTCAGTCGACCCGAACTCTGCCTTTACAACTGCCCAGTTACGGATCAACGTTTGACAGAACCTAAGTCGGTGATCCTCAACTCGGACTATGCAATAACCTCAGGTCTAAGGATTACATTGATTGAGATATACAAATGACAACTTGTTCGTTGTACCTCAATATGGGTCAATCCGAATCACTTTAAACTCTTTAGCCGAATCTGTGTAAGTCGGAATGGCATCTCCATGCCCATGACAAGTGGAACCGAGTCATCAAGCCGACTTTCACATTGGTCTAAGTTGTGTGTCCAGCACAACCTCGATGACCAAGGATATTTAGTATGAACAACATGAATGCATAGTTCCACAACCGAATCACATATTCAATGATATACATCAGATGCTCATACAAGGACAACTTAATATTTTTATGAATACAATGGGAAATATCATCCTACATGATTGCCTCTAGGGCATATTCCCAACAAACACATCTCACTTATACTCCTATTAAGAATAGGAGTATAGCCTTAGGTACTTTGACATGATTTGAATAGCAAATGTGCTACCTCGAGCAAATAAGATCATTTTTGGTGTCACAAGACAAACATAACATATGCATTCACTTTGTCCCTAGTAAGGTAACAAAAGAAAGGTAAAACCATAGTGGGTGTCTAAATTTTCTGTAACTATCCAAACACCACAACCATGTTACTCCATCTAATACATATAGTCCCCCTCACATGTTCATCCATACAAGTATGATCAAAACAAGTACTTAAGAACAAGGTACATAATATGCATCTACCAATACATCTTATACATGATAGAATTCCTAATAAGGATCAAGTAGATGATCCATAGAGTTTTGTCCAATCTTTCATGGTGAATTAGCAAAATAGAAAATCTTCCAATCATGTGATGAACGTAACCCAAAGACGAGGATTAAATTCCAGCAAGCCACATGGTGATGATCAACACGCCTCAAACCTCAGCCTGATAATTCTTGATACACACAAGAAACTTCACACAATATCTATTAATCTGGATAAATGGTGGCACCATCCCCGGAGGGATGCATCACCCCGAAACACAACTCAATGTCTAAACTCTCAAAATCCTGAACTCTCCTAAACCCTAAACGTCAGCTCATTTATATAAGAGACTAGAAAACTAGTCAGTTTGACATGCCCAATCCAAAACACACACAAAATAAAAATCCTAACGTGGCCCACAACATGACCTCTATCTTGCTGGAAGTCGTGAAGTTGGGCTTCACCTCCTCCTTTATGGGAACAACATGAGGTACATGCATGCCCTCATCATCCTCCCCCTTGGAAAGGCATTGTTCTGGATGCTGGAGGGTCTTCTGCAAGAGGTGATGTCAAATAAACAACATCACCACGCTTGTTTCCATCTTCATGTATCGCTGGCCTGCCACATCACCTCCTCCCTCTCGTGTCACGAGACTTGTCATGACACTTGGCACCTTGTTACGCGACACATAAGCTTGGACTTAGACGTCACCACCTTCTTCACGTCCACCCTCGATGGAGCCCTTTGTCGCTGAATGTGGACCTTCTTTGTATGACCCTGCAACACATGAGCAATGCACAAGACACTCAATTGATGAACTTTTCCATCTTTTCCTTTGTGGATACACACTGCTGAACCATCACATCCTCATATAGCTGCTTCAACAACCTTGTAGTCTACTACCCACACTTCATATGCATCGAGACACGATCATCACAACTATCATCGGTCTGAACACCTTTGTCGACACAAGCTAGAAGCGTAGAACTAGCTGCATCAACTGTTGTTTCTCCACTAAGAGGCTTAACTTCAACTGGCTTGTCACCAATAGGCTTAGCTGGCTTGTCATCTATAGGCATGGCTGAAATTTTTTCAAGATTAATGCTCCTTGCATCATGCTCCTCTATTTCAAGCTTGACTATCCTTGGTTGCGGTTTGGTATTGTGCACTTTCTCCTTGCGCACAACCAACACCACATCAGACTTGATCTGATCATTTTTCATATGCTTCAACGTCCTCGGTTTGCAATCATGCACAAATGAATAACTTTTTTCTTTCCCCACAAGCATATCATTGAGATCATACTACCACGGACGCCCAAGTAACAGTCCACAAACCTCCAATGGCAACACATCGCACTCCACCTCATCATCATACTCACCATTTGTAAATGGAACACGCACCTTATGTTTAAACTTGAGCATACCATAGCTATTCAACCACTCGAGATGCATATGTTTAGGAATAAGCCATGTGGGCAACCCCAAAGATGAAACATTGCCTTTCTTATCCAATTGGTATAGCTACCACCATTGATAATTAAATTTCATGCTTTTCTCTTGATCATGCACTACGTCTGAAATAAATTCCAACACTAGCCTCTATTAACTGTCATGCAATATCACCATGTACCCGCTTGAGTTGCATATTCAGCGTACTCAATTGTACAACTTCATTCACCACATTTGTGTCAACATCAACCTTCTTATCCTTAGAAGGAGCCATGGTTGTCGCTTCCCTGTTGACATCATCCTCCGAAACATGTACCATGGTCTCGGAAATATTCATCTCAGTCCATGTAGGCTCCACTCGCGAAATAACCCATGATGAACACACCTTCCCAAACTGATCAGACTGTGCCACAGAAGGACACCATTGTCATGGCATAAAACCACACGCAACAGACTGCCTTGGCGTCTCAATATCACTTAGAGCATCATCAACATTATGACATGACAAAAATACTATATCACTGCAGAGATTGTGCCTCACAATAGACTATTGCTGGAGGAAAGGCACAGTCCTCGAGAGAAAATTGTCGTCATAGTTGACATCATAGTTGTGGCGTTGTATGCTCATAGCCATAATATTTCAGATCCTCGTACATCTTGGAGAGCCAAAATCAGCAGAAACTTCGGCATGGCAGAGGTTCACGACAGAAATTCATGCAAAACTGTGACCAACATAGCTGTCCGCAGACTCTTTAGCCTTGAAAACAAATTGACGCATAGCACACCCGCATAACAAATAGGAAAGTGAGATGAGGATCTAGGCTAATATGATCTGCATTTTCCTTTTGGGTCGTGCTGAGCATCCCCTGCGTGATTGGGGCTTCCGATCCTCCAGGTCCAGCACTCGACACGTGTCCCTAAGACCCCACGTGCAAGCAAAAACTCCAACCCCATGTACTTATGAAAAATCACCACGTGAATCCCTTATTCTAACTAATACGTCTAGCGTCAAGCTCCGGTGATGGTGCTCTTAGGTTCGGATAGGTTGGCATCCAAGACCCCTTGAAGCATATGACTCGCACAGTCCTAGCATTCGACATTAGCCGTGGTACAAAACTCCATACACCATGGTAGCAACTTGTCACCGATCTTCTGCCTATAACACCTTGACCACCAGAGCACCTCCGGGAGCATCGCCATCGGTAGCCGCACTCCAACCCTTGCAGCTAGCCGACGAACCATATGTAGCAACAACATCGGGGGCCAGCAGAAAATCTGCCGGCTAGAGAAGATAGGATGCTCGTAGAAGCTTCACGTGCCATCGATAGCGGAGCTGCATGCTGCGTGTAGCAACGCCACTTGCCTCTCGTAGAACCACCGTGTGCCGCATGTAGGAGCCCCGCCTATCGCTCGAAGCACCGCCATGTGCCTTTGGTAGCAGAGCTACACACTATTTGTAGCAGCGCCGCCTGCCGTTCGGATCACCGCTGCGCACCGTCAGTAGCAGCGTCGTCTGCCACTCGCAGCAGTGTCGCGCCCCGTGCGGAGCAGCGCCACCAGCCCGCTCACAACAACATTGCACGCTGTAGGTAGCAGAGCCGCGCAGGGGAATCCTTATTTTGCAGCAAGTGGCTGGCGGCATCAGACCGACTTTGCAGTGCCGGACGGCCGGTGGCCCCTCCAGATCTTCCTTGCAGCAGCGGCAACATGCCGTCTTTGTAGTGGCGGATGACCGGCGGCACCACTAGATTTTCCTTGCAGAAGCGACAGCTTGCGCGCGTTGGTGGCATGGTGGAATATGCTTGTGCAGGCATCTATGTGGAGAAGTGGAGAATACATGGGAAAGTAGCCTGGGCGTGAGATGCGATGGGAGGAAGAAGAAAAAGAAAGGAAGGAAAATTACAGGCGAAAACGTTAAGAAGGTAGTGGTTGCAGATGGTGGTGGGTCCTGAGTGACGCGTGTCACGCGTTGAAATGAGAGGACGCGGAGCGAGCAATCTGTTATATGTTGATCCAAATTCTACAAAGTATAGGCCAACTTCTGACGAGTGGAGCGAGGCCCGTCGCCGGGAGGCTTGGGCCGATATATAAACCCCTTGTAAGCCGCCGGTTGGGAGAGTTGCATCTGAAATCCCGGCGTTGTAAACACTCCTCGATATAGTGAAGTTTTATTGGCGCCCGTGGTTTTTTCCTCTCTTTGTTGGAGAGGTTTTTCCACGTTAAATCTGTGTCTCCTTGCTGTGTTTTTCGTTTTCGTTCTTTGTTATCTTCTTGTCGCGATTGTAACAAGTGGTATCAGAGCCCCAGGTTCTAATCTAGGGTTTGCGACATGTCGTCATTGAAGTTCGATCTACCACAGCTGGACTACACCACAAGATTCTCCTTGTGGCAGGTGAAGATGCGGGCGATTCTCGCCCAAACTTCTGATCTGGATGAAGCGCTGGATGGATTCGGTGAAAAGGATGCTAAGACCTGGTCCGCTGAAGAGAAGCGGAAGGACCATAAGGCTTTGTCTTTGATTCAACTTCATCTGTCCAATAATATTTTGCAGGAAATCTTGGAGAAGAAATCTGCTGCGCCTATGGGAAAAACTGGAAGCGATCTGCATGTCAAAGGATCTAACGGTAAGATGCATGTGAAGATGAAGTTGTTCTCGCATAGATTGCAGGAAGGTGGATCGGTAATGAATCACTTATCTCTTTTAGAGATTATTTCTGATTTGCAATCTATGGAAGTAAAATATGATGATGAGGATCTAGCCCTATTACTCTTATGCTCTGCCTAGTTCTTATACACACTTTCGTGATACAATGTTGTTGAGCCGTGAGAAGATAACCCTTGATGAAGTGCAAGATGCCCTCAAGCAGAGGAAAAGATGAAATCTATGGTGCAGCAGAGGATGGGCGTCCTCCAAGGCTGAAGCTCTGCAGGTTCGTGGCAGGACCGAGCGTAGATTTAACAACCATGGCAACCGAGATAAGAGCAAAGACGGCAGAGGTCGTTCAAGTCCGTGGGAAAGGACAAGTTCTGCGGTATTGTAAGAAATCTAATCATGTTATTGATGATTCTGGAAGCTGCAGAATAAGGAGAAAAGGCAGTACTTACCAAGAAAGATAAGGATCAAGGCAATGGTAAGGCTGCTGTTGTTTCGATAGTTCGATGGTGAATGCTTAGCTGTTTTTGCTGCTTGTGCTTCTCGTGATGATGAATGGATACTTGATCTGCATGTTCGTTTCATATTTGCTGTAACAAAGATTGGTTCAGTTCATATGAGTCTGCGGACCGGAGATTTTGTGCGTGTGGGGAATGACAACCCATGCCATATCGTTGGTGTTGGATCTGTTAAGATTAGGACACATGATGGCGTGACACGCGTTGAGTGAGGTGAAGCACATACCAAGCATGGCCAGAAATTTGATCTCCACAGTACCATGGACGTTGATGGATACAAGTATGCGGTGGGCATCGAGTTCTGAAGGTATCAAAAGGTTCTCTTATTCACATGATAGGTGATATGAATTACGCTAAATTATATGTTCTTAGAGGTAGCACTTTGCTGGTATTGCTGCTTTCTTGTTACTTCTAATGATTCGATGATTGTGGTAAAACACATCTATGGCATATCGTCTTGGGCATATGAGCCCGAACAAGGCATGGCAGAGTTGGTCAAGAGAGAGCTGATTGATGGTTGCAACTTGAGTAAGTTTGAGTTCTGTGAGCCTTGCATCTTTGGTAAGCATAAAAGAGTTAAATTCAATGCTTCCGTTCATACCACCAAAGGCATATTAGATTATGTGCATGCTGATGTATGGGGTCCGTCCGTAAGACTTCTATTGGTGGTGCTAATTATATGCTTACTATTATTGATGATTACTCAAGAAAGGTGTGGCCTTATTTTACGAAGCATAAATCTGATGTTTTGATGCTTTTAAGAAGTGGAAAGTTATGGTTGAAAAAGGTGAGAAAAAGGTAAAGGTACTACGTCTCGACAATGGTATGGAATTCATTCTAATGAGTTTGAGGAGTTTTGCGATGCGATGGCATGATCGGGCATCACACCATCCCATATACTCTTCATTGAGAATGGCGTGGCGACGCATGAACAGAACCATCATCTCGAGGGCTCGTTGTATGTTGTCTAATGCGGTATGCATAGGCGTTTACGGGCTGAAGCAGCCAACACAACGTGTTACCTCATCAACAGGTCACCTTCTATTCCACTTGAGAAGAAAACTCCTATTGAGGTATGGTCAGGTTCACTGCTGATTATTCACAGTTGAGAGTTTTTGGTTGCCTTTGCTTATGCTCATGTTGATAATGGAAAGTTAGAGCCTAGAGCTGTCAAGTGCATATTCCTTGGTTATGGTTCGAGTTAAGGCATATAAACTATGGAACCCTGAAACAAAAGGATTTTGTTGAGTAGGAACGTTGTTTTCAATGAATCCGTTATGTATCATGACAGCTTGCCATCAGATCCCTCTCCTGTTGCTATTGGAGAGGAGGAGTTCGATGTGCGGTGGAGCACTGCAGAAAACTATTGATAATAATGCTGTTGTTGATGATACTCATGAGGAGAATATTGATGATGATGTTGTTCAGCACTCACCTCTTGTTTTGCAGCAGCCACAGGAATCTATTGCTGGCGATAGACCGAGACGTAACATAGTTCCACCTCGTCGTTTAATTGAAGAGTGTAATCTTGTACATTATGCTTTGAGTTGTCTTTGAGCAGGTGGAGAACGATTCTGAACCTGCTACATATAATGAAGCCATTGCATCCGTTGACGCGAGAAGTGGGCATCTGCTATGCAAGAAGAGATGCAACTTGAGAAAAATGGCACATGGGATGTTGTGCGCTTGCCTAAACAAAAGAAGGCGGTCCATTGCAAGTGGATCTTCAAGAAAAAGGAAGGTCTATCTCCCAAAGAGCCTTCAAGGTACAAGGCAAGGTTAGTAGCAAAAGGGTTCAGCGATTCGGTATTGATTACAATGATGTGTTCTCTCCGGTTGTGAAGCATAGTTCCATTCGTACTTTCTTTAGTATTGTGGCTATGCGTGATCTTGAGCTTGGCGGTTAGATGTCAAGACTGCTTTTCTACATGGAGAGCTTGATGAGGAAATATACATGGACCAACAGGAAGGGTTCATAGTGCACAGTAAAGAGGATTTTGTGTGCAAATTAAAGAAGTCTCTTTATGGCTTAAAGCAATCTCAAGACAGTGGTATAAAAGGTTTGATTCATTTATGATCTCACATGGTTTTGAGAGGTCTAAATATGATAGTTGTGTTTATATCAAGTTTGTTGATGGGTCACCTATATACTTGCTGCTATATGTTGATGATATGTTAATTGCTGCCAAGGGCATGAAAGAAATCACTACTTTGAAGGCACACCTAAGTAGTGAGTTTGAGATGAAGGATCTTGGTCTTGCTAAGAAGATCTTAGGTATGGAGATTACCGAGATAGAAAATCTGGTTTGTTATTTCTTAGTCGGCAAAGTTACATTAAGAAAGTTCTTCATCGTTTTAATATGGATGGTGCCAACTCAGTTAGTACTCCTAGTGCTCCTCACTTTAAATTGTCAGTTTCTCAATGTCCTACGACTGATGAAGAGTTTGAGTACAGGTCAAAGGTGCCATATTCTAGTCTTGTTGGTTCTTTGATGTATGCCATGGTTTGTTCTCGTCTGATTTATCATATGCTATGAGTTTGATAAGTAGATACATGGCTAATCCTGGTAAAGAACATTGGAAGGCTGTTCTGGGTTTCAGTACCTTCTTGGCACTTCCAATGCTTGTTTGAGGTTTGGCGGGACCGGTGAGGACTCGTTGGCTATGTGGATTCAGATTTCTTCTTGCCGATTTGGATAAGAGAAGATCCCTCACAGGTTATGTGTTTAATGTTGGAGGTTATCTTTGTTAGCTGGAAGGCTACATTGCAGGCTGTTGTTGCACAATCTACTCTTGAAGCTGAATACATGGCTATTGCTGAAGCTTGCAAAGAATCTGTTTGGTTGAAAGGTTTGTTTGCTGAGCTTTGTGGAGATGATTCTTGCATTACTTTGTTTTGTGACAGTCAAAGTGCCATATACCTTACAAAAGATCAGATGTTCCATGAGAGAACTAAGCACATTGATGTCAAGTACCATTTTTTGTTAGAGACATTGTTGCTCAAGGTAAATTAAAGGTATGCAAGATCAGCACTCATGATAATCCTGCTGATATGATGACTAAACCTGTTCCTGTTGCTAAGTTTGAGCTTTGCTCGAACTTAGTTAGTTCTTGATTAGCCCAAGTGGCTATTGGCGCCGAAAGTATTTGCTTTGTTTGTTCAGGAGATGGTTCTTGATGCTACAAGGAGGAATTTGTCTCAAGGTGGAGTTTGTTATATGTTGATCCAAATTCTACAAAGTATAGGCCAACTTCTGACGAGTGGAGCGAGGCCCGTCGCCGGGAGGCTTGGGTCAACGATCCGTACCGTACAAACTCCCCGGCGTTTGTAAACACTCCTCGATATAGTGAAGTTTCGCTGGCTGGCGCCCGTGGTTTTTTCCTCTCTTTGTTGGAGAGGTTTTTCCACGTTAAATCTGTGTCTCCTTGCTGTGTTTTTCGTTTTCGTTCTTCGTTATCTTCTTGTCGCGATTGTAACACAATCCCCTGAATTAGAGGACGCATTTTCCTTTCCTTTTCCGTTAATTACTTTGCTTTGCTAGCCTGCATGAATATTCACATTCTCACGTATCAAAAAATACAAGAAGAATACATATGTATCCTGTTTTTTCTTCTTTCTACCCGAATGCACAACACACAAAGCCAAATCCGTATCAAACTTGGTCGACTCAGATCAGATCTGACGATGCTGCGAACAAAGGATCAACAACAATAAAGAAACATCACAGACTTAGAACCGATCGAAAGAACCAATATAGCAACAATCTCTGAATAGAAACAAGACCCCCGATAGATCACCAATCAAAAGCTCAGCAGATATATCGACAAGAACTCATGATTAGAAACTCCAAAATCTGATACCACATGATAAGGATCAAGTAGATGATATGTAGAGTTTTTCCTGATCTTTCACGGTGAATCAGCAAAATAGAAAATCTTCTAATCACATGATGAACATAACCTGAAGATAAGGAATAAATTCTGGCAAGCAACATGGTAATGATCAACATGCCTTAAACCTCACCCTGATAATTCTTAGTACACACAAGAACCTTCACACAATCTCTATTAAAATGGATGAACGGCAGCACCGACCCCGGAGGGATGCTTCACCCAGAAGCACAAACTAATGTCTAACGGTTTTGCTAATTCATAGCTAGCTGAGTTTTAAGCTAGGGCATAGCTAACTTGTAGTCCGTTGACATAAGATTGGTGAGCGTCCGCGTGTATCGCACGCTCGGGCCCGAGCGCTTGTGTGGTCTCCGCCCGGTTAGTTTATCGGGCCGTTGTTTTTGTTTGCCCATTGTCTTTATTGGACTAATTAACATGCCGTTGTTCGTGTTTGTCCGTTTGTTTTATTCTCTTTTTTTCCCTGGACTGGTGGGCGTTGGACTAGTCATCGTGAGGTGTCGGAGTGGGCAGCGTTGGCATTTTTTCTGTTCATCTATTTATATAAAAATGGTTTATTTTTAGTTTTGGGTACTTCTTCCGACCCATATTAGTTGACTCAAATTTTTCTAGATACGGCACCAAAACTTGACTAGATGCATTCGTATCTAGATGAATCTAAGTCAACTAATATGAGTCAGAGGAAGTACTAATATTCGAAATTATTTATTATTATTTTTTATAGTTGATTGTATTTTTTTGCAGCTCAATTTTATGTGTTGCACCTACTAAGATGCATTGACATCTCCTCACTTGTTTCCAATTTCGAGAGAAGACGAGTATATAGTTCTATATATATATATATATATTACTATACTATAAAATGTGTTTATTTTGTTTCCAACTTACTTCTACAATTAGTTTTAGGAAATCAATATTTTTTAAGTTGCATCTGGTACTGTAATTGACTCTATTTGCATGAGTTGCAAATATGGTTGAAAATGAGGACTCACTTTCTTACGAGAGTTGCAACTTTGCCTACAACTTAAAATGTTTTCGTGTTCATGTATTAGTTGCAACTGAGGATTGTTTTCTACTTTATCTTATTTAACTTGTGAGTTGCATCTGGTACTTAACTGACCACACTTTTTGGCTGGAGTTGCATCTGCTATTGCAAATGGCTTTCTCACGGGAGTTGCAACTTTTTCTGCAATTGAGGACAGGTCATGTGTGAGTTGCAACTACGGTTACAACTGACGATTGTTTTTTCCTGATACCTTCTTTCTTAATGTTTCAGTTGCATCTTGTACTCTAAATGGCCAAACTGTTTTGCAAGAGTTACAAATGGGGCTGAAAATGAGGACCAGTTTAACGTGGTACCTTCCTATTTTTTAAGGGACCACACATCTAGCCTTCTCCACTGATGGTATACATAGCGAGTTATAACTGAGGACTGTATTGTTTTTTTTTGTTTTTTTAGCCTTGAGTTGCACCTCGACACGCAACCGGCCTTCTACCTGATGATATAGAGAGGGAGTTTGCAACTGAAGACTGTGTTGTTCTTTTGTCTTTTTAGCCTTGAGTTGTATCTCGACACGCAACCGACCTTCTCCCTGATGGTATAGAGAGGAAGTTGCAACTAGGGTTGCAAATGAGGACTATGTTGTTCTTGCCTTATTAGCATTGAGTTGAATCTCTACACGCAACCAACCTTCTACATGATTGTAGAGAGGAAGTTGCAACTAGACTATGAGTCTCGAGTTGCAACTTGACATGCAACTAGTATTCTTCCCTAATGGTATACAAATGGAGTTGCAACTAGGTTTGCAACTGAGGATTGTGTTGTTATTATGTAGTTATTATCCTTGAGTTGAATCTCTACATGCAACCGGCCTTATCCCTGATGGTATAGAGAGGCAGTTGCAACTAGGGTTGCAATTGGACCGTGAGTCTCGAGTTGCACCTCGACACGCAACCTGTCTTCTCCCTGATGATATAGATTGTGAGTTGCAACTAAGGACTGTGTTGTTGTTTGTATTTTTAGCCTTGAGTTGTATCTCAACACGCAATCGGCCTTCTCGTTGATGTTATAGAGAGGGATTTGCAACTAGGGTTGCAAATGAGGACTGTGTTGTTCTTTTGTCTTTTTTTAGCATTGGGATGAATCTCTACACGCAGCCAACCTTCTCCATGATGGTAGAGAGGGAGTTGCAACTAGGGTTGCAACTGGACTATGAGTCTCGAGTTGCAACTTGACACGTAACTAGCCATCTCCCATGATGGTATACAAAGGGAGTTGCAACTAGGTTTGCAACTGTCGATTGTGTTGTTCTTTTGTAGTTTTTATCATTGAGTTGAATCTCTAAACGCAACCGGCCTTATCCCTGATGGTATACAGAGGGAGTTGCAACTAGGGTTACAACTGGACTATGAGTTTCGAGTTGCAACTTGACACGCAACTGGCCTTCTCCCTTGATTGTATAGAGAGGGAGTTGCAATTGAGGACTCTGTTCTTGTTTTTGTATTTTTAGCATTGAGTTGCATCTTGACACGCAATCGGACTTCTCCCTAATGGTATAGAGAGGGAGTTGCAACTAGGGTTGGAACTGGACTATGAGTATCGAGTTGCAACTTGACACGCAACTGGCCTTCTCCCCTGATGGTATAGAGAGGGAGTTGCAACTCGGGTTGCAACTAAGGACTTTCGTCTCAAGTTGCATCTCGACTTACAACTGGCCTTCAGTTGAATTAGGGTTGCAACTGGACTGTGAGTATCGAGTTGCGTCTCGACATGCTCCCCTGATTGTATAGAGAGGGATTGCAATTAGGGTTGCAACTAACTACCGTGTTGAATGGTCATTGTCTTTTTTTGCCTCGAGTTGCATCTCGACACGCAACTGGACTTTCGTCTTGAGTTGCATCTTCACATGCAAGTGGCATTATTCCCCCTGATGATATAGCTTAAGAGTTTGCAACTAGGGTTGCAACTAAGGACCGTGTGGTTTTTTTTATCCTTGAGTTGCACCAAGACACGCAACCCGGCCTTCCCCCTGATGATATAGAGGGAGTTGCAACTAAGGAATGTTTTGTTCATTTGTCTTTTTAGTGTCTAGTTGAATCTCCACACGCAACCAACCTTCTCCTTGATGGTAGTGAGTCTCGATTTGCAACTTGACATACAACTAGCCTTCTCCCCTAATGGTATACAGAGGGAGTTACAATTAGGTTTGAAAATAAGGATTGTGTTGTTCTTTTGTATTTTTATCCTTGAGTTGAATCTCTACACGCAACCGGCCTTATCCCTGATGGTATAGAGAGGGAGTTGCAACTAGGGTTGCAATTAGGACTGTGAGTCTCGAGTTGCAACTTGACATGCAACTGGCCTTCTTCCCTGATGGTATAGAGAGAGAGTTGCAACTAGGGTTGCAACTGAGGACTCTGTTGTTATTTTGTCTTATTAGCCTTGAGTTGCATCTCGACACGCAACCGACCTTCTCCCTGATGGTATAGAGAGGGAGTTGCAACTAGGGTTGCAACTAGACTGTGAGTATTGAGTTGCAACTTGACACACAATTGGCCTTCTCCCTTGTTGGTATAGAGAGGGATTTGCAACTAGGGTTGCAACTGGACTACGAGTCTCGAGTTGCAACTTGAATGTTCTAAACGAGAAAAAATGTTCTTGAATTGAACGTTCTAAACTACATTTGCCACTTCCAATTGTGGTTGTAACTGTGATTTTTATTGCAAATGTGATTTTGTCTAGTTACAAGTAGGGTTGTAACTAAGATTTACCAATTGCAAGTGCAATTGCAAGTATGATTTGTCATGGAAAATGGGGTTAAAATTAAGATTTCATGTATTTGTAAATGAATTTTTACAGTCATGAATTTTGCATATTTATCTACTCCCTCCGATCCATATTAATTGACTTTGATTTGTCAAAATTTGGATGAACCTATATACTAAATAGTGTCTAAATTCAATCAAATCTAGACAAACTTGAGTCAATTAATATGGACCGAAGGAAGTAGATACAGCTGTATCTAGATTTATACAAATCTAGGACGGTTAATATATAAGTTGCAACTACTTGTTTTCCTAGTAGAGAATTAGCAAAACGTTTCTTATTCTGTTTGAAGCTGGAGCAATCATTTTTCCCTTCTGTATAAACAGTGTTGATTAAATAACGAGCAAATTCTAAAAAAACAAGAAAATGAGCTGCATCAAAAACCAAACTACTCCGACACGTTATGTCTTTACCGTAGCAGGTGGAGTACAGCCGGCCGGATGCAAGTCACACAAGAGCTGGTCGAGCGGGTGCATGATTGAAGGGAAACGTTCACGCGCGCGGCTGACGTCCACCTAACTGAGAGTTATGTTAATTCTTAGTCGGCTGAGCATTAGAGAGACCCATTTTTATTTGGAAATTGCTAATTCTCAGCTAGCTGAGATTTAACTTATGTCACAGTCAGGTTGTAGTCCGTTAGATTATGCATTTGCGTCAAGATTGGTGAAGTTTTTTGCCGTCCAGGTTTTGTCCCGAGTTTTGTCCAGGTCATTGTCCGTCCTGGGCTCCCGGCCAGCGCTTCATCTGCTCGGTTTGTTGGGTCATTTGTTTATTGTGTTGGGCTGTGACATGGGTTTTGGTTAGTTGTTGGGTCGTTTGTTCTCCTGGTTGTTGGTTGTTGTTGTCCCATTTGTTTAATTGTTGGTTTTGATCAAGGGTAAACTGGATCAGGGCTACAAATCTCGTACGTGCCAACCAAAACAACGATGAGGTCGTTTGCTTTTTTGTTTAGGGATTGTTTGTTGTTTTTAGTGCGGCTAAACAAATGACTCCTCGCAATGGCTCCTTTCCAACCATATGCTTGCTTTTAGTAATCTGACAAATATAAGGGACACGATTTGCCTATAAACATTGAGTCGCGTTAGTGGTAATTTTGTTCGTCTTTTTTAGTTTTTAATTAAAGAGGAATACATCGTGATGAGCGCGCCTATAAGTATCACACTGCTTTAATGATTCACCAAAAGTTTCTCCGTTGTTCCCATGTAATGATTTTTTTTAATTATCGGTAGTGATTTACCTAGAGTTTTTGTGTCATTTCTAATTATTTAAGTTGCAATCGGATTTTGTAACTAGCTAGTTTATATTTTCGAAGTTATAAATGGAATTATAACCGAGAATTTTAGAATTTTATATTAATTTTTTAATTGGGAATATGCTAGTACACTAAATCGTCTGAAACGTGTTTTTCGAGCTTCTTACGAGTTGCAGTCCGACTTGCAACTGGTTCATTTTTTTCTACATTGAAGTGAAAATAAGAGCTAAGCTAATCTCCCAAGTTGCAACTTGACTTGTAACCAGCAGTTGCAACTGTAGTTACAACTTAGATCTCTTTTTAAAATTGAATTGAGATTTAGTTTTTTAAATTGAAAATGAGAACTAAGCTAATCTCCTAAGTTGTAGCTTGACTTGTAATTGACATATTTTTATTCTACTTAGCTGTTGAAACTGTGAGTTCTCATTTCAAAATTGAAAATTGAGAATTAAGCTAATCTTTTCTCGGTTGCAACTTGAGTTGAAGCTGAGAAATTCTTTTATCCATCAGTCGCTAGGATCTTTTTCTTGAAATTAAAATTTTAAATTGATAATCTTGCCAGCAACTTGACTTGTAAATGAGACATTTTTCTTATACCTATTAGTTGTAGCTGCACTTGCAAGTGAGATCTTTTTCTAAATAAAATATTTTCCAGTTGTAACTTGACTTACAACTAAGAAATCCTTTACCCATCAGTTGCTACTACACTTGCAAGTGATATCTTCTTTCAAAATTATATTTTTAAATTGAAATATTAAGGTAATCTTCTCGGTTACAACTTGACTTGTAACTGAGACATTTTTCTTCTACAATCAGTTGCAACTACACTTGCAACTTGATATCTTTATTTGAAATTACATTTTTAAATTGAAATGAGAATTAAGATAATATTTTTTCTAGTTGCAACTTTACTTGCATCAGAGAAATTCTTTATGCATCAGTTGAAACTACATTTGTAACTTGAGTAGACTTTGCACATTAGATTAAGGGATTTGCTAATTCTTAGCTAGCTAATATTTACCTTAGCGTATAGTCAAATCGTTGTCCGTTCGATTTGCTCTACGCATCAAGATTCGTGCCCACGTACAAGCCGATTTGCCGTGCGGGATGCCGCGCGTTGCTCCTGCACGCGTTGCTACCTGGCGTTGTTTGTCCAGGTTGTCCGTGTTCAGTTCTCGTTGTTGGATCGTATAATGGGATGCTTTGGGATTTCTTTCTTTTTTCCTTTGTTTTGTTTTCTGCACCTTTAGTTTTTGTCTTTTCCTACTCCCTCCGACCCAAATTACTTGGCTTAAATTTGTCTAAATTCGGATGTTTCTAGACTTGTTTTTATGCTAGATACATCCGAATTTAGACAAACCAAGTCAACTAATTTGAGTCTGAGGGAGTACTTTTATTTTTAGATTTATGTATTTTCCTGATGTGTAGTGGTGGTTTGATCTGGGTGGTAAAAGCTATAGACGAGTCAATTTGTTTTAAGCGGCAAGTAACATCCTTCATGTGTATAGACTGTCCAAAATTAGTGTGTGTTTGTATGTCTTAAATTTTTTACCGTAGTTGTTTCTGTGACTGTACTTTTTTCGCTCACATTCATTTTTGCGTATTTTTGTCTAGGTTTGCGTTGTTTGGCCCGCAAAAGTTGTGTGATCCGGCATTTTATGTTGTTTTGGGTTGTTGGGTTATGGCCTATTTTTGCTCACTTGTATCTTCCATAGAGGTATAAGTTGCAATCGGAATCGCAACTGGTCCATGTTTCTTATGAGTTGCAATTGGACTCGCAACTGACTTATCTTTTTTCTTAGACGCATCAGTTGCAATCAGACTCGCAACGGGTCAATGTTTCATATGAGTTGCATTCAGACTCATAACTAGTCCATGTTTCGGAATTGACTTTGTCTTTTTCTTAGGTATGAGTTGCAATCGTACTCGCAAATATTTCATAAAGATATGAGTTGCAATCAGACTCGCAACTATTCCATCTCCCCTAGTGGTATAGAGGGGGAGTTGCATCTAGGGCTGTAACTGAGGACCGTGTTATTCTTTTGTCTTTTTTATCCTTGAGTTGCATCTCGGCATGCAACCATCCTTCTCCCCGATGATATAGAGAGGGGGTTGCAGCTAAGGTTGCAGCTGGACTGTGAGTATCGAGTTGCAATTTGACATGCAACTGAACTTCTCCCCCGATGGTATAAAAAGGAAGTTGAAACTAGGGTTGCAACTGAGGATTGTGAGTATCGAATTGCAACTGGCCTTCTCCATGAATATTGAGGGACGAAGTTGCAACTGATATAGGTCTCAGTTGCAGTCGGAGTCGCAACTGGCTGATGTTTCATATGAGTTGCAGTTGGAATTGCAACTGGCTTATCTTTTCATAGAGGCATGAGTTGCTATTGAACTTGCAAATTTGTACTCGGAATTGTCTTGAGTTGCGACCGGACTCGCAACTGGTCCATTGTATTCCTTTTTTTTAGTTGTGATAGGACTTTTGCATCTTTGTCCAAGTTTTTTTACATATAAGCTACGGTCGAACTTGAAACTAGTTTAAGTTTTTGTACATATGAGTTTCATTCGGAATCGCAAATGGCTTATCTTTTTTCATAGAGGTACCAATTGCAGTCGGAATCGCAATTGTCCTTTCATATAGGTCTCAGTTGCTGTCGGAGTCGCAACTGGCTGATGTTTCATATGAGTTGTAGTTGGAATTGGAACTGGCTTGTCTTTTCATGGAGGCATGAGTTGCTATTGCACTTGCGAAATCAGACTCGGAATTCATTTGAGTTGCGACCGGACTCGCAACCGGTCCATTGTATTCCGTTTATTTTGAGTTGTGATCGGACTTTTGCATCTTTGTGCAAGTTTCTTTTACATATAAGTTGCGGTCGAACTTGAAACTAGTTCAAGTTTTTGTACATATGAGTTGCATTCAGAATCGCAAATGGCTTGTCTTTTTTCATAGAGGTACCAATTGCAGTCGGAATCGCAACTGGTCGATGTTTCATTTGAGTTGCCGTCAGAATCGCAATTGGCCTTTCATAGGGGTATCAATTGCAGTTGGAATCGCAATTGGCCTTTCATAGAGGTATCAGTTGCAGTCGGAATCCCAACTGCCTGATGTTTCATTTGAGTTGTAGTCAGGAATAGAAACTGGCTTGTCTTTTTCATAGAGGCATGAGTTGCTTTTGCACTTGCGAAATTAGACTCGGAATTGACTTGAGTTGCGACCGGACTCACAACTGGTCCATTGTATTTCATTTATTTTGAGTTGTGATCGGACTTTTGCATCTTTGTCCAAGTTTCTTTTACATATAAGTTGCAGTCGAACTTGAAACTAGTTCAAGTTTTTGTACATATGAGTTGCATTCGGAATCGCAAATGGTCTATGTTTCATTTGAGTTGCAGTCGGAATCGCAACTGATTAATGTTTCATATGAGTTGGAGTTGGAATTGGAACCAGCTTGTCTTTTTTCGTAGAGGTACCAATTGCAGTCGGAATCACAATTGTCCTTTCATATAGGTCTCAGTTGCAGTCGGAGTCGCAACTCGCTGATGTTTCATATGAGTTGCAGTTGGAATTGCAATTGACTTATCTTTTCATAGAGGCATGAGTTGCTATTGCACTTGCAAATTTGTACTCGGAATTGACTTGAGTTGCGACCGGAATCGCAACTGGTCCATTGTATTCCGTTTTTTTGAGTTGTGATCGGACTTTTGCATCTTTGTCCAAGTTTCTTTTACATATAAGTTGCGGTCGAACTTGAAACTAGTTCAAATATTTGTACATATGAGTTGCATTCGGAATCGCAAATGACTTGTCTTTTTTCATAGAGGTACCAATTGCAGTGGGAATCGCAATTGTCCTTTCATATAGGTCTCAGTCGCAGTCGGAGTCGCAACTGGCTGATGTTTCATATGAGTTGTAGTTGGAATTGGAACTGGCTTGTCTTTTCATAGAGGCATGAGTTGCTATTGCACTTACGAAATCAGACTCGGAATTCATTTGAGTTGTATTCCATTTATTTTGAGTTGGTGGCGGCCAATTATTTTGTGGCACCTTCTTACTATGAGTTGCAAATGGCTTTCCCTGGGGGTTTCAACTGGGGTTGCAATCGAGGATTATTTTGTGGTCCCTTCTTACATGTATGCGAGATATCACTCCTTTTTGCAGTGTTTGTATTTTTTTATGGTATAAGAGTGTTGCATTTTAGATAATTAAAAAATAGGCATAGGTCCCTATGTATCTCTTAGGATATAGTTGTCTGTTGCAGCATTTTGCGCAACTTATTGATTTTATTTTTTCAATTGCATCACTAGTTGGAACGGATTTGGAGGCGGGGAGCTGTTTTGAGATGCCACCATTATCTAGGGGAAGTTGTTGTTCATCGTTCTTCCGTGATCCCTTTTTACTATGTTAACTTTTCACGGATAGTTGCAACTGGGGTTGCAATCGATGATTGTCGTGGTCCCTTTTTATTATGAGTTGCAACTGAATTTACAACTGACTTTTCATGGGTAGTTACAACTGGGGTTGTAATCGACGATTGTCGTGATCCCTTCATATTATGAGTTGTGACTAGATGACAGTTGTTTTTTCGAGAGTTGCATACCTTTTTTTGGTAAATGTACGTGTTTTGGTAGACTATTTTAGCCTAACAAAACATATTTAGAATCAAAGTATTCCTTTCATTCAAAAATAATTTGTCTATATTCATCTGAATCTAGACAATTTTAAGTCACTTATTTTATAAATGGAAAAAGTAGATATTTTGCAATTAGAGTTGAGTTTATTAATTGGCTAAAACACACCCGTACAGTACCACACTTGGCATGCAAGGGAAAAAAAATATTTTTTAGGTGAAAGTAGTCCCCAAATAGGCATGCATCGGAACATTGAGGCTCGTCACGCATGCAGCTGGATGCAACCGAGGCCACCATCCAAGCAGAGCTGCGCAGGACGCATCACGCATGGAGCCGGGGAGCAATGGAAATCAGCAATGAAAGAGAACAACACCGCATGGCATGGCCTGACGTCAGCTGACTGAGAATTATGTTAATTCTCAGTCAGCTGAGAATTAGAGAGACCCAATGTCTAAACTCTCAAAATTATGAACTCCCGTAAACCCTATCCTCCTACTCCTTTATATAGGAGACTAGAAAACTAGTCGGTTGGACAAAACCAAACCAAAACACACTCAAAATAAAAATCCTAGCATGGCCCATAACATGACCTCTATCTTGGTGTAGTCCTGAAGTTGGGATTCACCTCCTCCTTTATGGGAACAACATGAGGTACATGCATGCCCTCGTCAATTCCAATTCTCAAATACCATCTAATAATCCTCAAGGGCAGGAAATCATTGTAGCATAATTCGATAAGCATTTGAGTGTTAAAACCACGAGGAGCTAAATGTAAATTATCTATTCTCTAAAGCCCTATAGTACACTTATGGCAATTCCTTCAATGCAAAAAAATAGAAGGTGTTAGGTACTTTTTTTACTTCTAACTAGAAAATTGTAAAGTGCTAAAAGTAAATATAGAAAGTAAAATAACTGCATCTGAAGTAGAAACAGGTAAAGGTAAAAGAAAATAAGTCCAAGGAGTATGTGTTCTGGTAAGTTGCTATTTTATTCGTTTGGTTGTCATAATTACTGAAGCACATGGATAGTCCCTATTGTTTCTTCTAGAGAGCAGCCATAAACAGGTGCAGCAGTGTAACCGTGCAATTACACCCCTAGTGATTGATCCCAAGGCCATGTAACTGTAGAAGCAAGGGATTTATGAAGACATAAAGTACAACCACACCTGTAAGTTTCAAGTTCCCATAATTTATCCCTTATTAATCAACCATGAATTAATATAGCATGCATATTTAAGACTTGGACACGGTTTCTGTAAAATGCCTACGACTATCCCTCCTCCTAGTAACATGTAACGATGACAATCTTATGTATTCCCCAACATATGTGTGCACTTATACATAAATATATAAGACCATCGTAGAAGATAACATACTTGTATACAACCAACAACGAACTATTTTACCATTTCCATAAATATATCATTACTCAAACATAGACATAGAGACAGGAATATAGTTTTGGGATATGTACCATAAGAGCCCTTGGTTTTTATTTTTATTTACCATCTATACAAAATTTTATTTGAAACACTTCTTTGGGTTCCCATGCTATTGAAGGAGATATGCCCTAGAGGAAAATAATAATGAGTGTTTATTGTTATATCTCAAATTAGTTCATAATAGTTTCATACCATGATATAAACTATATCAAGAGGATACATTGATACACGTGTGGTACATAAACAAAGCAGAATCCCTAGTAGCCTCTATTTATACTAGTTCATTGGGAATTGATGATCAATGTTTCTAGATCATGGTGCATTTATGCCAATTGACAATTAAGTCATATCATTGGTGAATGATGTGATGAATATGACCCAATATAAGTATTGCAGCACGGTCAAGTTAGAAAGTTCATCGTTGCAATAGTTAGAAACGAAGTATCCTAATCCTTAGATCGTGAGATCATGTTTCACCTAAGGCTTCTTTGACTGCATCAACTGTCACACCGTAACAGGGTGATCATAAAGGTGTATGTTGGGTATTACAAAGGGACATGTTGAGGCGCATGCATCAAGATCAGAATTTGTTCTCCCGCGTGATGGGAAGATACAGTGGGCCCACTCAGTGAGATTACATCCATAAATATTGTGCAACATGTGACTAGATCACGGAGATGAAATATCATGGAATGAGTAAAACAACACTTGTCAATAACGAGATTGAACAAAGTATAATGACACGAATCATCAGATCTCGGACAAGTCAAGTATCGAAGTAACAAAGGAAACTTTACTCAATGTTTATGGTTCAAATGATAATAGATATCATGGAATGCACAGGGGACATTATGGGCATCCCGGTCCCGCTATAGATCATTGATTCAAGGAGAAGTCTCAATCATGTCTACGATGTTCCCGAGCCATAGGGTAACATAATTAAGGGTCTGATGACACTCAGAGATCGGTTTGGTTATGATGGAATCACCAGCGTAAGCTAGAGAGACTAGCAGAACTATTCTGAGAGAGAGCTGGAATCGTTCCAAGAGGATCCAAAGTTGATCGGAGTAAGCTGAAAGTTGTTTCTATCAGAGATTTTTCCTGTGAAGGAAACTAGGGCCCAACGATCCCTTGGTTCGTGAGGGGGCTGAACACACGGTTCCAAGAAGTCACGATGACGATGGTGACGGTGGAGCAAGCACACGACAGAGTGGTGACACAAGGTTTTTTCCCAGGTTTGGGACCCTCGTGAGGAGGTAAAGCCCCTACTCCTTCTTTGTTTTATAGCTCGCATGCATCACGTGGGTACAATGGAGGATGAACGTCTAGGGTTTGAGATCTCTGGGATCGACCCATTCTAAGATTGGAGAAGGGATCCTTATATAGCAGCGTCGGGCCTCTTCCCCCAATCTTTGGGAGTGGAGGGCTTCCATAGTGCCGCTCCTTGAGAGCCTGGTCCATGAGGCTTCTTTTGGTAGACTAGGTCTACCTCCCCAAAAGGCGTTGGTACTTACCTAAGCTTCGATCATCACTGACATCTTCTACTGAGGCGTGTCTCCTCCTGGTTTCTTGCACCAAAGCGGGAGGGACACCTCTCTGCTAGCCAAGGCCCTGATAGCCTAGGTTTTTGACCGGGTCCTCTCCTTGGGACCGCGCTGAGGTGGCATCCAAAGCAACCATAGATCATGTCGTCTTCCCATGATTGGCGCCCTAGTGCACCATCTTTGTGTGGCCAAAATATCTACGACCTAGACCCTATAGAGAGGGACACCCCTGGCGGATCCCCTCTTGAGGACGTTAGGGCGGCCTGGCGTTTCGACCCCCGGGAGGGGGCCTCCTCCACCCTCGCGAGGCCTGGCAATACCTCGATAGGCAGGCAAGTCATGGAAGGACCAGGGTACCCTAGTACCAGGTGTCCGATAGTAGCCCCCAGGAATTTGGCCTAGAGAGCAGTTCCTGCGGGGCGAAAGGTCGAGTGGCCGTATTGAAAACTGGCACTGCAGAGGACGCATGTCGCTCTAGGCTCCCAAGCCGCCTTCTCAGAAGGAGCGCGCCTGCCTGGGCCCAATACCCGCCTATAAGGAGGGGTGGACTTCCATCTATCGAGATCCATTATCCTCCACCCCATATTCTCGACTTTCCACCCGCATTTTCCCCTTTCCGCCAACCGCCGACTCCCACCATGCACGATGTCTCGTTGGGGAGTGCTGGCCACGATGAAGGGAAAGCTCCGCCTGTCGGTCCCTCCCCGTGGAGGAGGAGGAAGATGAAACATGGGAAGTGCTTGAACGGTGTCGTTCGCAGCTTGCTTCAAGTTGGAATGAGTGGGGGAGACTCGGGTTTGGCCTGGGTCGGTGGATCTGGAGACCCTCCCTGGCCCGGTGCGTCCGTTCTGCTACCACATCATCATCGCGGGGTTGATACCTCCATTCTCCCCTTCTTCTTGGTGGTTCTGGAGCATTACCAGATCTGCGCTCTCCACCTGTAGCCCAACTCCATCACCACTGCTGCCATATTCTCCTTCTAGTGTGAGATGTTCGTGAGGGGTGAAGCCTTCTATGGCTCTCCTACGCCAGATGTATGCCCTTCGCCTGACCTCCACCATGCGCATAGACGGATGTGCCTCCTTCGCGAAGGAGGGGATGTTTGGGCCCAAAATGCACTGGTCAAAGCGCGTCGAGGATTTCCAGAAGCGATGGCTCCTGATGGATGTGCAGGAGGACAACCCCCGCCTCCAGATGCCCACCATGCTGGTATAAAAGGTCAGCCATCAGTGGTCCTCGGCAAGCCTGGAGGGGGAAAAGGTCGATGCTCTAACAGCCTATGTCAAGCTGCGCAACTCCGCTGGCATGACTGGGCCTCTAGTGGCCATGGAATATCTTTGCCTCAGGATTGCCCCGTTGTAGAAGCACAGTAAGGATCTGTGGGACCTTGCTGCGCAGGACCATTTGGCCCTGGACAATGGCATCACCAATGACCCATTGGTGGTGGGGTTTATTCATTAGCTCCTACACACTTCCACGGCCTCCGAGCTGCCCGAGAAGGTTTTTCCCCTCTACCTTCACCCACACCAGGAAGAATACGATCTGCACTCAGCCAGTTCGACGAGTGGGGAATACTCCCCGCTGACCACACTAGGAGATGCTCGAACACTTTGGGCGCGCATCCTCCTGTTGTTGCCCCGCCTGAGATCCTTCAAGTGTCTTCCGCGAGGGACGCCATGGAGGTGAGGAGTTCCGCCAGCGACGCCAACCCTCGGGAGGCGCCTCGGAAGAAATGTGCATGCGGTGACTCCCATTGGCCTCGACGAGGGTTGAGGCTCTCCTTCAAAGGGGACCGCGTACGGGAATAGTGGGGAGCCCTCCACGAGGCCCTTCGTTCCTCTTGGTGCCAGCCGTGGTGACTGGGGAGTGTGGCCTCTACATGCAAATGCTTCCAGGTAAGCTGCTTCATGCACCTTCTTCCTTCCCCACATCCTTGTGTCTTATCTCACTCTCTAGAACTTCCGTAGTTAGGATTGCCTGCGGAAGCAACAGCGGCTAAAGAGGACATATACCCAGTAGGAACATCCGGTGGTCTGCCACTTGGACCAGCTTGAGAAGGCCCAGGGCCTTACGGACATGGAAGGGCACGCACAGTGGCTTCCCAGGAGTGTGCGATTTCTGCCCCTTCTCTCTACTGCCCGCCATTGCTGAAGTGGTCGAGGTGGGCGTGGACCCTTTCATGGAGACCACTCTTGAGGCTGCTCCCTCGGTTGAAGGCGAGGTCAAGGACGTTGTGCCGAGGACGGATGCAACCACGGCTCCAGAATTGCCGAGGAGCACGATCCCTGTCGACTCGAGGCCTGCTCCAGATCAGTGCTCAGATGGCTCTGTGGTAGCCGTTTTCCATGGCCCTGAGGGCCGCACGTATCCTGAGTCAGCCCCCTTGACTCCCACACACTGGCCGGGGACCCCTAAGAAGAGCCCGACTGGCAAGGTATTTGGTGCGTCCTAGGTACTGGTCATGATAGAGCCGGGGTACATCCCCCGCATCAAAATCCCGGGTAAGCTTGTATTAGGTGTGCATGCTGAGCTATACTAGTTTCTGGTGGCTGCCCTTTGCGAGGACCGCCAGTTGGTCCTGGACTGGGCGCAGCTTGATCGAGCCAGGAGGGCGATGGAGTTGGAGCAAGAGAAATCATGCCTTCATGCATAGGGCGCACTCCAAGATGCCTCGACACATGCGAAGAAGATTGTTGCCGATGCTGAAACCCAGTCCTCCCAGCTCAAGCATGCCCTGGTGGCTCGCGAGAGAGAGATCTCTGCTTGGGAGGAGGCCACGACCTGGCGGCAGAGGGAGCTTGACGCCCAGGCCCAAGAGTCCGCCGCTAGGCTGTCGGAGGCTTAGGGGTCCCTTGCCAAGGAGTGGGAGGAGAGTTCGAAGCTTCGTGATGCTTTGGAGGAAGCGGAGAAGCTCCGGAATGACTCACTTCAGGAGGCTAAAGGTCTCCACGATGACGTCATGTACCTGAAGGATGCCGCAACTTCAGGCAACCAGGCCCACGAGGAGCACGAGCAGCAGGCTCGCGAGGTGCTAGATGCTCAACGTAAGTCCTTCTCTTCTCTCGCTAAACAGGGTTCCGTGGTCCTTCCCCTCCTGGGGGTTAAGGATTTCACCGTGCCAGATCTTCGCCCCGATCGCGAGGTCAAGGCATCCATGGAGCTCGTGCGCAAGATCTTGGACCCCTTGAACACAACATGGCGGGGTCTAGATGACTTCATGTATTCGGAGTGTGAGGAGATGTTGGGCACCAGAGGGATGTCCCTGATATGTTGTAAATGTATCTATCATTTTTGATGTTCATTGCTTGTTTACTATCAACTTTGATATGCTTTGTCTACACTTTGAGGTATTTTTATACATTTTCCGGGACTAACCTATTAACAAGATGCCACAGTGCCAGTTGCCTATTTTCTGCTGTTTTTGGTTTCAGAAAAGCTAGTAAGGAAATATTCTTGGAATTGGATAGGACAAAATCCAAAGTCAATATTTCACCAAGGATAACACAGAGTCCAGAGGAGAGACGGAGGGGCGCCACAGGGCGGACACCCCCCCAGGCACGAGCCAACCCTAGGTCATGCCAGGGCAGGGTGTGGGCCCCCTGGCCGCCCTCCTGCCTCGCCTCTTCACCTATAAAAGCCCCCGATGCAGAAACCCTAATCACCTGATCAGATCTCCATGAAACAGTCCGTAGTCGCCGCCACCATCATTATCCCTAGATCGAGGGGGATCTTAAGCTCTTCCCGGTACCCTGTCGGAAGGGATAGATCATCCCGAAGGCGTTCTTCATCACCATGCCAGCCTCCGGTATGATGCGTGAGTAGTTCACCCTTGGACCATGGGTCCATATAGTAGCTAAATGGTTGTTTCTCCTCCTTTGTGCTATCATGTTAAGATCTTGTGAGCTCCGTTCATGATCAAGATCATATATTTGTAATCATACATGTTGTGTTTGCGGGGATACGATGGATATTGAGATACTATGTCAGATTTATTATTGATTCTATCAAGTCTTATTGATTATTGATTCTATCATGTCTGTGTTGTTTGTGATCTTGCATGCTCTCTGTTGCTAGTAGCTATCTTGTCCAAGTAGATGCTAGTGACTCCAAGAGGGAGTATTTATGCTCGATAGTGGGTTCAAGGCTCTATTAAATCTGGGGAAGTGATAGGAATCTCTAAGGTTATAGATGTCTTGTTGCTACTAGGGAGAAAACAACAATCTCTTGTTCATGGAACAATTGTATTGTTTACTTTAAACATATTTCTTAATGCAATTATTCGTTGATTGCAACTTAATACTAGAGGGGTTTCAGATGATAACCTGAAGGTGGATTTTTAGTCATAGATGCAGTTGGATGGCGGTCTATGTATATTGTTGTAATTCCCAATCAAATCTCATAGGAATCATGATGTCTAGTATTTGCATTGTTATGCCTTGCTCAGTCCTGTCAATTGCCCCACTGTAATTTGTTCACCCAACTTGGTATTTATCTTAAGGAGAACACCTCTAGTGAACTATGCACCCCGGTCCAATCTTTACCATTGTTACATCATCTACCGTTACCGTTTACTTTCTACCAGCAGCCATTACCTTCTTAATCCTTTGTTTTCATCAAACCAGTGAGATTAACAACCTCACTGTAAGTTGGGGCAAAGTCTTGAGTTTGTGTTGTGTAGGATTCCAAGTTTCTAGCAACACCTTGGAGTTGTTTCCTTGCTCCTACTGGTTTGATAACCTTGGTTTCATAACTAAGGGAAAACTTGTTGCTGTGCTCATCACACCTTCCTCTTGGGGTATCCAAACGAAGCTCTCAACTGAGCCACGTCAAATATTTTCTGGCGCCGTTGCCGGGGAGTTAAGGAGAGCTTCACAAGAAATCTCAAGATTGGGGATGCCACCCCGTGTCACTCCAATAAATATTCAAGAGGTAGAAGCATCAAAACTTGGGGATGCCCAAAGCATCTGTCACATCCCAAAATTTTCCAAATTTTGAAATGTGAAAAATAAATAAACGAAAGAATTAATTGTTGAAATTTAGGGTGAAAAGAAATTTTTTGCTTCTAGATGGAAACATCAAAACCCTTCTTGAACAAAATTTGAATGAAAAGGGCATCCAACAAAATTTCAATCAAGTGAAATGCATTCATCAATGAATGTATCTTGAAATTTAAACACATGGAAAAGTTAAACCAAAACCCCAAATTATAATGAAAGAAATCATTTCCAAAGATCAAATGCATTTTATGCATGGAAAGAATCTTGAATTTAAACACTTGGAAAAGTTAAATCAAAACCCTTAAACCCTAAATGAAGGAAATCATTTCCAAGATCTCCCTAAGACTATGGATTTGTTCCATATAAAAATTCAGCAACAAACATTTATAAATGATTAAAAATGATAATCTAAAAAAATAAAACCATAGAAATTGGTTTCATTCAATTTGGAGCCATGGATAAAAACTTATGAATTTAATAAGATAAAGGAAAATAAATTACAAGGCTAATAAAGCTCCTAACTAAAATCAATACCAATTTGTGCGCAAAGTGATCCTGAAAGGATTTAAAAAGATAAACAAATATTAAATAAAATTATACAAATTGGAATCACCAATTTTGGAGCTATAAATAAAAAGATATGGATTTTATAAGACAGATAAATAAATAAATAAATAAATAAATAACAAACATATTCAAAAGACAATTAAATCTTGGACAAATCCATAAACAAATGAAAGTTTACTTAATAAAAAGGAATAAAAGATTATTTAAATAAAATTATATGGATTGAACCATATTCAATTTTATTTAAATAAAGACAAATTGCCTAAAATAAATAATAAAATCCCAAGAAAATTATTCATAAGACAACCTTAAACAAATGGAATACAATATAATCCAAAAAAAATAAAGGAATAAAGATTATTTGAATAAAAATTATATGGACTTGAACCATATTTAATTTTAATAAAGACAAAATTCCTAATGTAAATGATTAATTAAATCATGAGAAAATAATAATTGAAATAGACAAAGTGGATTAAAAGTTATCTAATTAACTTAAAAAGAATAAAGGATTAATTAAAAAGAATTATATGGTTTGGAACCATATTCAAATTCATTTAAATAAAGACAAAATCCTCATTTAAATAAATATTAAATCATAATAAAATGTTTGAAATAATTCAAAGTGAATTATTTAAACACACTAATCAATAGTTTAAACCTACTGAAAAAGTTTGGTGAAATTTGAATTCAAATGGGAGCTTGAATCAATGGTTTGAATAAAGACACAAACCTCATTTAAATAAATATTAATCCATAAAATAATATTTTAAATAATCTAAAATGGAATTTTAAACACATTACTAAGCAATATAAACTTACTGAAAAGGTTTGAGAAACATTTGAATTTAAATATATGTTTAAATCATTTGAATAAAATAATATAGATTGGAAACATATTTAAATCTTATTTAAATAAAGACAAATGTCTAATTTAAATAAATAATAAACCATAAGAGAATATAAGAAAATATTTTAAAATGGATTTTAAAAATACATTGTTAAATAGTATAAAAACATAATGGAAATTTGGGAAAGATTTGAAAACAAATGAGTGTTTGAATCATTTGAATAAAATCAAAACAGAAAATAGAAAAGGAAAAGGAAAAAGAAAACATAAGGAGAAAAAAATAGAAAACAAACCAGCCAGAAACCCTAGCCCAACATCTTGGCCCAACAAGCCCACCCGTCACCTCTCTCTCCCTGCGAGCCCGCTTTCTCACTCAAACCCGTACCCCCTCTCTCACTGACTCCGCGACCCCACACCTGCCTCGTCATCGTTTTCTCTAGCGCGAGACCCGCCCCCAAATTCCTCTCTGCCATTTTCTGTCGTTGAATGACTGCTTCAATTCGCGATAATGGCTGAGTAATTCCAGTCTGTGACCATGCCCTCATAATCGCCCCTTCCCCCTCTTTCGTTCCCCTCACTCGCCACACCCTCTCCGCCCCTAGGATGCATCAATTTCTGCTCGAATCCACTGATACTCCGACGAGCTTCCCCGTCGAATTTCTGCGACGTTGACTCTTCCCTTACCCCATAGTGCACATGAGCTTGACCGCCATCGCCGTGTGTACCTGCCAGCATCCTCAGCTAGCCCGTACGCGCTTCAAAACGTCGGCAAGGACAACGTCTAACCTCCACCGTCCTCTGCCGCAACTCCGGTGAGCTCTATCACTTGACCCCGTGCGCGCCTCGACCGCTGGCTCACACCATCTTACTCGCCCGTGTCCTGTGAATCTCTAGGTGCTCGCCAATCATCCATGCGTGATCTGGAGGCTCGTCTCCGACAAGACCCGTGCGTGCCCGACGCCATCGTGAACTCCAGCGATCGATTGCCGGAAACTCTGTGCGCCCCTGTCCCTCTCACGGCCACCTTGAGAACTGCGATAACCCCGCGAGCACGGTAAGCCCCTCCGATCCCTTCCTTGCTTCCTAGAAACGCCACACCGCCATCGCCAGAGCTCCGCCGCCGCGCGACGTCGAGCTAGCACCGCTAGATTGTGACCAACTGCTTAGGACCGTCAGATCCAGATTGTAGAGACACGATAGAATCACTTAACTGAAGCGGAACGCTCGATCTAAGCCACACAGATCTATTTAGATCCAATGCTCCATGTAGCGCGATCCGGATGAACCGGTATGGACCAATAAGAACACACCACGTGGCCTAGTTTTTGTTTTAAAAATAGAAAAAGTTATATTAGATGTTTGATTTTGTAAAACCTATAACTTTTGATCTACACGTCCAAAATCTACAAATTTTATATCATTGGATTCAGAAAATTGAAACCTTTGCAACCATGCCCTTAGTTTAGTATTTGTAGGGCTATTTTGGATATAAAAATTATTCTAAAAATGATTTTTGAGTACAATCTTTTGCAAATGGTTTGATTTGAACACTCTGATCCTAAACACTAACTTTTGGATTCAAAAATATATTTGATTAACCCTAGAAAATTATTACTTTGATTAAAAGCATTTTTAGTAAAACAAAAATGTGGCTATGATATAAAAATGATTTTTTGAGTGAATCCTTTTGCAAATGATAGTTTTAAACACTTTGACCTTAAACACTAACATTTGTGTTTAAAAAAATTTTTGGCTAACACTAGAAATTATTCCTTTGAATAAAAGCATTTCTAGCAAAACAAAATATAATTTAAAATGGCCATTTTCACTAACTTGTTTTTAAATGGTTTTGCCACTCTTATAAATGACTAGTAGGTGTTTTAAAATGTTTAAAACCTTATTAGAAACCAATTTTCCAAATAAAACAATCTTTTGCATGCTTTCATGCATTTCTTTTTATTATTATTTTATGTGGTGAATTGTTTGAATGCTAGTTTTGAATTTGTGCCTTGCTTGATTGAATTGTAGTGAACTTTGAAGAGTGTGGCAATTGCAAGATCAAGGAGTGAACCTAGTTTCTCTACTAAAAAGGCAAGTGGTGCTTCATATATTTTGTCCTATTATTTTAACTATGCATTAGTGATATTTTAAGTTTGACTTGCATGGAATTTTCTATGTGTTAACTATGCCTTGGGAAATCCTAGTAGATGATACCTTAGTATAATTTTCCCTAAGTTAAGATTCTTGCTACTAGTATGCTTAGCCTAGCTAGTAGAAAACAAGGGTGGATTATTCATGCCATGACATTATACAAAGTCTATGACTTGTGTTTTTGCTTAATAAAACTACTAAGTGAATGAATCACCTGGGTGGAATGGTGAGAATGGTTATGTTGAGTGGTTACACAAGGACCATATTCATGGCTACCTTGTGTATCACACTTGTGTAAAGCCACCCAGGAACAAAGAGATTTGAGATGTTAAAGTGTTGAGAAGCTTCTAGTGCAGCCACATGGCAATATGGGCTCTGCCTGGATCATATATGTTGCAATAACTTAGCCAGATGGACAGAAGGTGTCAACACCCGGATTTTTCAATCCTAGATGCATGTTATGCCATACATCGCAATCCCAGGATTACCATTTTTGCGAGACATAACAGAATTGGATACCATAGTACTTCATCCATTACAAACGATACATAAGTTCTTACACAAATAGGGATCTCATGATCTAGTTCTTAATACAACATCAAGCAGCGGAATATGTAATAATAACGGTAGCGTAGGCGAAGCTCCATCTTCGGGGTCACAGGCAATGCTGACGATGGGAGATGATCCTAGTTGTCGTAACCTTCCTGGGGTCCATCCTCCAGGTACTCCTCTTCATAGTCTGGCCATGGGAATAGCCAGGGACAAAGCCATGAGTACTCTTTAAGTACTCGCAAACTAATACTAACAGGTAAGGGGTTTTTGGATAATAGGACACTAGGCTCTAGGGTTGTTTTGTAAAAAGCCAGGTTTATCTTTACTAAGTTCCAAAGTTAGTCGCAACTTTATAACTCCTAAGTGGGATCTTGTAATTCAGGTCACAACTCTGTTGTGTTCACGTCAAAGTCTCAATTCATTTCACAAGTCATTTTAAAAGTCTGACGGGGGAACAGTATGGCCACTCCAACTGTCCATAACCGCGGACGCGGCTATTCGAATAGTTTGACACTCTGCAGAGATTGTACACTTTCACCACAACATTCGATACATCTATCAGGAACAAATCCACAACTCACCATACTCAGTATGCGGATAATCAATCCTAACCTTTCAATTACACGCCCTAGTATAAGCACCTCTCCTGTGAGTTTGGCCTCCCAACCATGACCACTGTCATCTTGGGTACTGCACAGGTGGACAATCTTCACAAGGTAGCCTCAGCTCAGACCTTGGCCGTGAGGGAACTAATACTAAGGAATATAAGTTTCCAGTCAAGCCCTACCCAATATTCGGGTATTGTGGTTGTACGCTAAAATTGGAATGGTATCGCATCCAGACAACCATCAGTTTTATAAAGGGCTAAGGCTCATGCCTCAACATTTTCATCACCAAAATCATCAAGTGTTTGGAAACACATGTCCAAAACATTTCAATAGAATGATCCATCATTCCAAGGTTTTCATAACCATTTTTCCACCAAGTATTCCCATCTAAAAGTTGATCAAGTTTTATGCTTAGCACTAGCATCTACAGGTGGGGGTAGTAATAGTGAGGGGTGGTAACTGGTGGAGTTTCACTAAGTCTAACCTTATATCTTAGGCTGATATCAAGGTTTCTAGCTTAGGCCAAATTTTATGCTCTTTAAGCAACCTTCAGCACAACTGTCTAGTATCTACCAAACTCTTAGGTAGACTCTAAGTAAGCTTTGATAAAGAAATAAAGTAAGAAGCTTGCCATAAAACTAGGATTGGTTTAGCAAGTAGGTACGATCACATATGCTTAAGGCATATAGTATTCATATCACAAGTATGGGTTTGTGGCATCAGTAGGGTATCTTGCAAGTGTTAGCTTGCACATTCGCTAGCAGTATTAGGCTTGCATAGTAATTAGCTGTCATAGGTATAGTATCTTGCAAGTGTTAGCTTGCCTTGTGCAGAGCAGTGGTTGAAGTTCTCCTCGGCTTCCTCTTCGTAGTATCCTCCTTCCTCCTCGTAGTATCCTTGGGTACTAGCGTCTATGAATAAATACGAGGTACACAATCACCAAACAATACTTAACTACTTGCAATCATCACACACAAGGGTCCTATAGATGATCTAGCATCATCTCTAACATTACAAGGTTAAAGCTTGGTTTAAAACTTCTTATTTTTAGAAAAGTAATTTCTACTCATTGAAAAACTACTTAAGATTTGATATTCTCCAAACTAAACATGGGATCATTTTGACACATGTCATCACCACATATTGTAGTCCATGGGAATGTGATTTAAAGTGGTCTCACAATTTAATAAGGTTTTACCTTTTTATTTTAATTAACTAAAGTGACTAGAAATGCTTATGAAGCATTCTTTTATTCCTTGAACATTATTTCTGCAAGTAAACCTATATATTTTTATATATTCTGAAAGGTATGGTTAAATGTGATTTTTGAGAGTTGGAATCAACTCAAAAGATTTTATGGTTTAAATTTGAAAAATGTTTAAATGCAGAAAAGCTTCTGCCTTGTTATTTTTGCTATGGGTGATCTACAGATCCAAATGACTTGAATCCAACGGGCTTGGATTAAGCATTCACAGCCCTTTCCAACAAAATTGGTTTCACCCAATTTGGTGCACTGAATCGATCTGGGTTGATTTTTGAAGTTGGGTACAGAAGTGTGTTAAAAAGAAAAAGGTTTAATTTGAATTCTTTGGGCTCTTGGGAAATTCTAACGGGCCGGCCTGCTAAGCGCAGTGCTCCCGCGGGATGCTTAAGTGGGTGTCCCCACTCGTCAGTGACACGGGGCTGGGCGAAGCGGTATGGGGCAACGTGGATCGTTCGATCTAGTTCTAATCCAACGGCTGAGGGTCATCGTCGACGCAAGACAGCTCCGACGAGAACGAAACCTAGCGCGGCCAGTGAGGGGTGCTGGGGGCTCACCGGGGTACGGGCGAGGGTCGGCGAGGCGGGCGAACGACGAAGTCGACGACGGCGAACCTCCTGGTACCGGTGGCTTCTCCTGGGGCGGCTCCAATCGCTGGCTCCCTTCTTCTCCGGCAGCGGCAGGCTCCAGTGAAATTCCGGCGAGGTGGTGCTCGGCTTGCTCTGAGGATGGTGTGGCACGGTCAGTGGGGAGAGGGGAGTGAGATGGTGTGAAGAAATCGTGCGGGGGTGGCCTCTATTTATAGTCGAGCGAGGGGACCGTCGGGGCGCACGGTGAGCTTGTCGGGGGCGACGTTATAGGCGGCTATAGGCATGGGCAAGGGTAGGGAACAGTGCTGTGTCTCCTGGCGATGCTCAACGACATGATCGCGAGGCATGGGGCGGTGCGGTTTGGTCTGGAATGGGCGGCGCTCTGTGCGGCAGAGGCGGCGTCTTCGACGGCGGGCGGTGGCTGTATGGCACGGGGCGGCAAACGGGGGTGTCTGGCGGTGTCCTGGGTCGGTGGTGATCGTGTATGCACGCGGTGAGGGCGGCGCGCGGTCTGTGGGTGATGGTCGAGGGTGGCGCTCTGGCGCACGCTCGGCATGGTCTGGGCGTGTCTCGTGCGCGTGGTCCAGGGCTTGGCAACGCTCGCGGCTGGGACAGGCAGTGGCGGTGGACGGTGGGCTGCCTCCCAGACAAGGTTGGCACGGCTAGTTCTTCCTCTAGCCTGCTGTCCACAATGGGGTGACATGGGGGTGCTCGGCTGTTCACCATTAATGACAATGGCAAGCTCACAGGGGTGCTAGTGTTGGGCTAATCTTTCTAGATGATCTACTGGGTTGTGTGTGAGCTAACTAGGGAACAAGTTAGGCTCAAAACACTGCACACTATAGTGTTTGTTGTTTTGTTTGATTTGTGTCTGCAACCTGTTTGATGAAATGGCCGCATGAAATCAAGTTTTGAATTTTGAAATGAATTTTGGTGGGTTTGCTAGATTGGTTCTGGTGAGTCTGCAGATGCTTGGGTTTTGAAAGTTGAGCTTGTTTGAGTGGGTTTTGAAAAGGTGGGATCTTCCCATATGAAGAAGATTCAATTTTGAATTGTCATTTAAACTATGCATTTGAAAGTTTCTGGATGATCACAAAGTGGGCCTTGATACTCTGTTATGAGTACATTCAAGGGGTGCAAAGATCCAGAAAAGTTTCTGTTAGGTTTTGAAATTTTGAGACAGCCAAAGTAGGCATGGGAGTTATTTGGTCAAAATGACCATTCACTTAATATATTTGTTTTGATTTACTTGTCTTAAGGAAAAGTGTGGGAAATGTTTTAGATGATGTTCTTTTCACCTAAGAAACATTTTACAAGCAATGGATCACACAAACAAGGTGGTTTTTAAAGAAATTCAAAATCCATGCATACACATATACATGCATTCATGAATTCATTTAGAAAAGTTTTTGTTAACCCTAAACTTGATGATTAGTGTTTTGATGATCTAAGTTTGATATTTTTGGGATGTTACAAACCTTCCCCCCTTAAACAAAATCTCGTCCCGAGATTTGAAAAAGGACGAAAAGATTACCTAGGATTTGAAGAGATCTGGAAACTCCGTTCTGATGTGATCTTCGCGTTCCCAGGTAGCCTCCTCTTCTGTGTGGTTGCTGCACTGAATCTTGAGAAACTTGATGCTTCGGGTTCTGGTAGTTCGAAAGGCTTCTTCCAATATACGGATGGGTACTTCGGGATAGGTCAGATCATCGTTGATCTCTATGGTCCGGTGATCGATATTCTTGAACACTTCGGTCTTCTCGGGGACTTCGAGACATTTGCGAAGTAACGAGATATGGAACACATTGTGCACCGCTGACATCTCTTCAGGTAGTTCCAGTTGATACGATACTTCTCCTCGACGGTTCAGAATTTTGAAAGGTCCGATATATCTGGGGGCTAACTTTCCTTTGAGTTGGAAACGTTGCATTCCCTTCAATGGCGACACTTTCAGATAAACAAAATCTCCGATGTTGAAGGCGAGGTCTCGACGTCTCTTGTCGGCGTAACTCTTTTGTCGGGATTGGGCTGTCTTGAGGTGTTCACAAATCTTGTGAACCTTCTCTTCTGCTTCTCGTAGGATGTCGGGTCCGAAAATCTGACTCTCTCCTACTTCCGACCAGTTCAAAGGGGTGCGGCACTTTCTTCCGTACATAAATTCAAATGGGGCCATTTGCAAACTGGCTTGGTAACTATTGTTGTATGAAAATTCTGCAAACGGCAGACAGTCTTCCCACTTGGATCCATATTCTAGCACACATGCTCTAAGCATATCTTCGAGTATTTGGTTTACTCGCTCCGTTTGTCCATCGGTCTGAGGGTGATACGCGGTACTGAAATCTAGGCAGGTTCCTAAACCTTCTTGGACTTTCTTCCAGAATCTCGAGGTAAACTGAGTTCCTCGATCCGATACTATAGTCTTGGGGACTCCATGCAAACTAACGATCCTAGCGATGTACAACTCCGCTAGCTTCGAACTCTGATAGGTAGTTTTGATGGGCAAGAAATGGGCGACTTTGGACAATCTGTCCACTATGACCCAAATAGAGTCATTTCCCCTACTAGAAGTAGGTAGTCCAGTGATAAAGTCCATTCCTACAGAATCCCATTTCCATTCCGGAATTTGCAAAGGTTGCAACAATCCAGCGGGTCTTTGATGTCCTGCCTTGACTCGTTGACATATATCACACTTGGCGATATAGCTTCCGATTTCTCTCTTCATCTTATGCCACCAAAATTGCTCTTTCAAATGTTGATACATCTTAGTTCCTCCGGGATGGATAGAATAAAGAGTATCGTGAGCCTCCTTCAAGATAACTTCTTTCAACTCTGAATCTGCTGATACACAAAGGCGTCCTTTGTACCACAGAACTCCTTCTTCGTCCTTGGTGAATCCGGGTACTTTGCCTGTATCGATACGACGCTTGATTCTGTCGATACTGGCATTTCCCTTTTGCGCCTCTTTAATCTGACTGATCAAAGTGGGCTGAAGTTCTATGCTAGCCAAAAATCCTTCGCTTACTAATTCCACTCAAAAATCTTCCATCTCTTTGTGCAAACTTGGTTGCTCCTTCAAAATCATGGAGTTCAAGCGGCACGGCAATCTGCTAAGGGCATCGGCTACCACATTGGCTTTTCCAGGGTGATAGTGAATGTCCAGGTCGTAATCCTTGATTAGCTCAATCCATCTTCTCTGCCTCATATTCAACTCCTTCTGAGTGAATATATACTTTAGGCTCTTGTGATCCGAATAAATCTCACAACGGTTTCCCATCAGGTAATGTCTCCATGTCTTTAGGGCTAGAACTACGGCTGCGAGTTCGAGGTCATGGGTTGGGTAATTTTGTTCATGTTGCTTCAGTTGTCGCGATAGATAAGATATAACTTTGCCTTCTTGCAGTAGCACACATCCGAGACCAATCTTGGATGCGTCACAATACACATCGAAGGGCTTCGTGATATCCGGCATGATCAAGATTGGGGCTGAAATCAATCTCCTCTTGAGTTCTTGAAAACTCGCTTCACATTTGTCGGTCCATTCAAACTTCTTGTCCTTCTTCAGCAATTGGGTCATGGGTCGGGCGATACTCGAGAATCCTTCTACGAATTTGCGGTAATATCCCGCCAATCCGAGAAAAGCACAAACTTGGGTTTGAGTGGTTGGGGCTTGCCAATCTTCTACATCTTTCACTTTGGCAGGGTCAACGGCAATTCCTCCGGCTGATACAATGTGACCGAGGAATCCTACTTCCTGTAACCAGAATTCACATTTGCTAAATTTTGCATACAACTGATGCTCTCTAAGGGTTCCAAGAATGGTCCTTAGGTGTAGCTCATGTTCTTCTTCTGATTTGGAATAAATTAGAATATCATCGATGAAAACAACGACAAACTTATCCAAGAATTCCATAAAAATCTTATTCATGAGGTTCATGAAATAAGCAGGGGCGTTGGTTAATCCAAAGGACATGACTGTATACTCATACAATCCATATCTGGTGGTAAAGGCAGTATTTGGAATATCCTCTGCACGAATTTTGAGTTGATGATAGCCAGTCCTAAGATCAATCTTAGAAAACACCTGGGCACCGGTCAACTGATCAAACAAATCTTCTATCTTAGGCAAGGGGTACTTGTTCTTGATGGTGACATCATTCAACTTCCGATAATCCGTACACAAACGGTTACCTCCATCCTTCTTGTCCACAAACAAGACAGTGATCTCCATGGGGCCTTTTCGGTTGAATCAATCTGATTTCTAGCATGGAATCCAGTTGCTTCTTTAGTTCTTCTAGTTCTGACGGGTTCATACTATAGGGTCTCTGGGCTATGGGTCCTGTTCCGGGGATTAGTTCGATGATAAACTCGATATCCCGATCTGGGGGCATACCGGGCAAAACATCTGGAAATACATCGGGGTATTCGCACTATCCGAACTTGGTCAATGGTAGGTTGGGCTATACTCCTGTTACACTTGAATTGGCGAGGTAAGGTTTCAAATATATGCTCGACTGATATTCCGTGATCTTGGTCATGGTGATGGCTTTCTTGGCACATCAATCAATCCTTTATGTTTGGACATCCAATCCATTCCTAGTACTACTTCCAAACCTTTAGTTCCGAGTACTATTAGATTAGCATAAAAATCTATGCCATGGATTCGGATAGGGACGGCTTTGCAAATTTGCCTAGCCTTGGTGGTTGATCCGGGAATTTGTACAATCATCACATGCTTCAATTTGGTTGGTTGAATTTTACTAGTGCAGGCAAATTCTTCGGTGACAAATGAATGCGATGCACCAGAATCAAACAACACTCTTGCAAGTACTGAATTAACAGAAAACATACCCAGCACGACATCTGGCGCTTCCTGAGCTTCTTCAGCATGCATGAGAAAAAGACGGCCATTGCGGTTGAGTGAATTCCCTAGGGCAAATCTTCTCCCTGGCTGGACACGACGCTGCTGCTGAGCTGGGACATTGGCGTTGGGGGTTGTAGCATTCTTCTTGTTGGGGCACTCATTGGAATAGTGGCCTTTATTTCCACAGTCATAACAGGTCACTTGTGACTTGTCCTTGGCTGCGACAGGCACAGCATTGCTTCCAGTCCTCAGGGCAGTGTTGGGGTTGGTGGTAGTATTGTTGGTGTTGAATTTGGGTGGGGCACGGGTGAAATCGCTAGAGTTGCCGGGGTTGTTGTGATTTCCTCCGGGTCTAGGGTTTCCACGGTTGGGATAGGTCGGACGGGTCATAGGGGGTCTGTTGGTTCTTGGGGCAAATCCTGGAGATGGGTTGGGGCGATACTTTGGGGTCTGATGGGTTCCTGGTTGATGCATCATGTGACGCTTGTGGTTTTCATTGGCCTGGTTGATCTTTCCTTCCATCTGGATAGCAGAGTCTACAAGGGCTTCAATATCAACAAAGGGGATATTGACTAACACCGTCTGCATCTCGTCATGCAGACCATTCAGGAATCTTTCTTTCTTCTTGGCTTCGGTGTCTATTTCCAAGGGCATACCTAGCTAATGACAAAAATTTGTCATGGTATTCCACTGATCATCCTTCCTTGCTTCAACTCTCTGAACTGTCTCTCATTCTCTTGATCAAACCTGGTGGCACATGGGTTACGCTAAACTTGACCTTGAATTCCTCCTGGTCATCATCTGGCCTCCGGTCATTGCACGAACACTGTTCCACCATGCCCTGGCATCTCCGGCTAGATAATGGGTGGAGAACAAGACTTTCTCGTTGGCTTCCACTCCGGCTACTTCTAAGTTATTTTCCATGGTTTGCAGCCAATCATCGGCATCTAGGGGTTCTTCCGACTTGGTGAAAACGGGTGGGTTGGTATTCTGGAAATTCTTGAGCTTAGATCCGTGGTTGTCCTGGTTTCCATGGCCTTGGTTGTTGTGGGCTAGCTGGGCTATCTGTTGCAGAGTGGCTAGGTTGGCTTGACGTTTGGCTCTTTCAGCTTCGCGGTCAGAAGTCAACATTTGCAGGATCTGCAACATCGGGTCCGGGGCTGAACCACTTCCTCCATGTGGCATCTAAAGATTGATATAGATCATGAGAAAAGAGGGAAATTGCTAAGGTTTTGGGTTTTTGAAAAGTTTTTGGAGTTTGACTCAAGTTTTCTAGCAACTTGCTTTTTCATTTATTCACTCATAGCACACAGTACAACACACACCACAACAAGGAAAACAAATGGTTTTAAGAACCATTATGAAATCTACGATACAGTGGGACCGACTACTACTCACTACGCTAGTGCTCAGTGCTACTACTGCTCGGAGTCTGTGGCTTCATCATCTTCCGCATCATCGATGAAGGCGAAATCATCCTCATCGGTGAAGAAGTCCATGGCCTGATCCTCCAGAAAATCATCGTCATCGCTGAGATAGGAGTAAGGGTCTCCACGAAGATCCTCTCCGGCATTCTCCCTTTCCTCTAGCTGCATGTCTCTCTCGTGGATGGTCTCTTCCAGAGATGAGATGCGATGGCAAAGACGGGCAATAATGCGCTCCTTCTTATCGAGCTGACGGCGGCGAGACTTGCAATCCTTTGCTAGCATGGCGATGGTCTGATCCTTCATCTTGATGATGGCAGACTTGTGGTTGCAATAGTCACGGCACTTGTCCAACTCTTGTTGACGATCATACATCATGAAGCTAAGGTGGTCCAATTGAGTCTTCAGCTCGGGGTGGTATGGGGCTTCCAGTGGTTGTCCATTTGCATCACGCCTTGGGCAAAACTCAAAGCGAGTACCCTTGATCTGATTGATGCTCGCCCACCTGACGGAAAGAGCTTCCTGCATTGCTCTGGCAAGTCCATCGAGCCAGTTGTTTTCCCTCAAGGTAAACTGAATTCCCTCCGCAGTGGGAGGTTCAATCTTTCCTCAGAGACTTGCAACAATTAGCCACTACAGATCTTCTCCTCCTTGATCATTGAGCTGAGCTCCGAAGAACTCGGGATGCGGACGCTCCAGAAGTTCTGAAAGCTGATCCAGATCCCTCTCAAAGATAAGGTCTCCCCCATTTCCGAGTTGATAAAACTTGCTGTACTTCACGTCCATCTATAAAAATAGAGGATGAGTAGATTAGCAGAGTGATCAAGTGTGTCAAAATTTTATCTATTTTGCAAGAGTTTTTGAGGAACATGAAGTTTTATGAAAGAATTAAAGAGATAAGAATGAGAATAGGTTTTTGTAAATATTTGTTTTCTTTGGTTTTTGAAACTAAGTTTTTGGTTCAACGTCCAACCTAACTAGGGTCTCCTATGGTCAGGATGGCTCTGATACCAACTTGTCAACACCCGGATGTTTCAATCCTAGATGCCTGCTATGCCATACATCACAATCCCAGGATTACCATTTTTGCGAGACATAACAGAATTGGATACCATAGTACTTCATCCATTACAAACGATACATAAGTTCTTACACAAATAGGGATCTCATGATCCAGTTCTTAATACAACATCAAGCAACGGAATACGTAATAATAACGGTAGCATAGGCGAAGCTCCATCTTCGGGGTCACAGGCAATGCTGACGATGGGAGATGATCCTAGTTGTCGTAACCTTCCTGGGGTCCATCCTCCAGGTACTCCTCTTCATAGTCTGGCCATGGGAATAGCCAGGGACAAAGCCATGAGTACTCTTTAAGTACTCGCAAACTAATACTAACAGGTAAGGGGTTTTTGGATAATAGGACACTAGGCTCTAGGGTTGTTTTGTAAAAAGCCAGGTTTATCTTTACTAAGTTCCAAAGTTAGTCACAACTTTATAACTCCTAAGTGGGATCTTGTAATTAAGGTCACAACTTTGTTGTGTTCACGTCAAAGTCTCAATTCATTTCACAAGTCATTTTAAAAGTCTGACGGGGGAACAGTATGGCCACTCCAACTGTCCATAACCGCGGATGCGGCTATTCGAATAGTTTGACACTCTGCAGAGATTGTACACTTTCACCACAACATTCGATACATCCGTCAGGAACAAATCCTGAACTCACCATACTCAGTATGCGGATAATCAATCCTAACCTTTCAATTACACGCCCTAGTATAAGCACCTCTCCTGTGAGTTTGGCCTCCCAACCATTACCACTGTCATCTTGGGTACTGCACAGGTGGACAATCTTCACAAGGTAGCCTCAGCTCAGACCTTGGCCGTGAGGGAACTAATACTAAGGAATATAACTTTCCAGTCAAGCCCTACCCAATATTCAGGTATTGTGGTTGTATGCTAAAATTGGAATGGTATCGCTTCCAGACAACCATCAGTTTTATAAAGGGCTAAGGCTCATGCCTCAACATTTTCATCACCAAAATCATCAAGTGTTTGGAAACACATGTCCAAAACATTTCAATAGAATGATCCATCATTCCAAGGTTTTCATAACCATTTTTCCACCAAGTACTCCCATCTAAAAGTTGATCAAGTTTTATGCTTAGCACTAGCATCTACAGGTGGGGGTAGTAATAGTGAGGGGTGGTAACTGGTGGAGTTTCACTAAGTCTAACCTTATATCTTAGGCTGATATCAAGGTTTCTAGCTTAGGCCAAATTTTATGCTCTTTAAGCAACCTTCAGCACAACTGTCTAGTATCTACCAAACTCTTAGGTAGACTCTAAGTAAGCTTTGATAAAGAAATAAAGTAAGAAGCTTGCCATAAAACTAGGATTGGTTTAGCAAGTAGGTATGATCACATATGCTTAAGGCATATAGTATTCATATCACAAGTATGGGTTTGTGGCATCAGTAGGGTATCTTGCAAGTGTTAGCTTGAACATTCGCTAGCAGTATTAGGCTTGCATAGTAATTAGCTGTCATAGGTATAGTATCTTGCAAGTGTTAGCTTGCCTTGTGCAGAGCAGTGGTTGAAGTTCTCCTCGGCTTCCTCTTCGTAGTATCCTCCTTCCTCCTCGTAGTATCCTTGGTCGGTACTAGCGTCTATGAATAAATACGAGGTACACAATCACCAAACAATACTTAACTACTTGCAATCATCACACACAAGGGTCCTATAGATGATCTAGCATCATCTCTAATATTACAAGGTTAAAGCTTGGTTTAAAACTTCTTATTTTTAGAAAAGTAATTTCTACTCATTGAAAAACTACTTAAGATTTAATATTCTCCAAACTAAACATGGGATCATTTTGACACATGTCATCACCACATATTGTAGTCCATGGGAATGTGATTTAAAGTGGTGTCACAATTTAATAAGGTTTTACCTTTTTATTTTAATTAACTAAAGTGACTAGAAATGCTTATGAAGCATTCTTTTATTCCTTGAACATTATTTCTGCAAGTAAACCTATATATTTTTATATATTCTGAAAGGTATGGTTAAATGTGATTTTTGAGAGTTGGAATCAACTCAAAAGATATTATGGTTTAAATTTGAAAAATGTTTGAATGCAGAAAAGCTTCCGCCTTGTTATTTTTGCTATGGGTGATCTACAGATCCAAATGACTTGAATCCAACGGGCTTGGATTGAGCATTCACAGACCTTTCCAACAAAATTGGTTTCACCCAATTTGGTGCACTGAATCGATCTGGGTTGATTTTTGAAGTTGGGTACAGAAGTGTGTTTGAATTTAAAAAGAAAAAGGTTTAATTTGAATTGCTGGGCTGCGCGGGAAATTCTAACGGGCCGGCCTGCTAAGCGCAGTGCTCCCGCGGGCTGCTTAAGTGGGTGTCCCCACTCGTCAGTGACATGGGGCTGGGCGAAGCGGTATGGGGCAACGTGGATCGTTCGATCTAGTTCTAATCCAACGGCTGAGGGTCATCGTTGACGCGAGACAGCTCCGGCGAGAACGAAACCTAGCGCGGCCAGTGAGGGGTGCTGGGGGCTCACCGGGGTACGGGCGAGGGTCGGCGAGGCGGGCGAACGACGAAGTCGACGACGGCGAACCTCCTGGTACCGGTGGCTTCTCCTGGGGCGGCTCCAATCGCTGGCTCCCTTCTTCTCCGGCAGCGGCAGGCTCCAGTGAAATTCCGGCGAGGTGGTGCTCGGCTTGCTCTGAGGATGGTGTGGCACGGTCAGTGGGGAGAGGGGAGTGAGATGGTGTGAAGAAATCTTGCGGGGGTGGCCTCTATTTATAGTCGAGCGAGGGGACCGTCGGGGCACACGGTGAGCTTGTCGGGGGCGACATTACAGGCGGCTATAGGCATGGGCAAGGGTAGGGGACGGTGCTGTGTCTCCTGGCGATGCTCAACGACATGATAGCGAGGCATGGGGCGGTGCGGTTTGGTCTGGAACGGGCGGCGCTCTGCGCGGCAGGGGCGGCGTCTTCGATGGCGGGCGGTGGCTGTATGGCACAGGGCGGCAAACGGGGGTGTCTGGCGGTGTCCTGGGTCGGTGGTGATCGTGTATGCACGCGGTGAGGGCGATGCCATGTAGGTGATGGTCGAGGGCGCTCTGGCGCGCACGCTCGGCATGGTCTGGCGTGTCGTCGCGTGGTCCAGGGCTTGGCAACGCCATGCTAGGGACAAGCGATGGCGATGGACGGTGGGCTGCCTCCCAGACAAGGTTGGCACGGCTAGTTCTTCCTCTAGCCTGCTGTCCACAATGGGGTGACATGGGGGTGCTCGGCTTTTCACCATTAATGACAATGGCAAGCTCATAGGGGTGCTAGTGTTGGGCTAATCTTTCTAGATGATCTACTGGGTTGTGTGTGAGCTAACTAGGGAACAAGTTAGGCTCAAAACACTGCACACTATAGTGTTTGATGTTTTGTTTGATTTGTGTCTGCAACCTGTTTGATGAAATGGCCGCATGAAATCAAGTTTTGAATTTTGAAATGAATTTTGGTGGGTTTGCTAGATTGGTTCTGGTGAGTCTGCAGATGCTTGGGTTTTGAAAGTTGAGCTTGTTTGAGTGGGTTTTGAAAAAGTGGGATCTTCCCATATGAAGAAGATTCAATTTTGAATTGTCATTTAAACTATGCATTTGAAAGTTTCTGGATGATCACAAAGTGGGCCTTGATACTCTGTTATGAGTACATTCAAGGGGTGCAAAGATCCAGAAAAGTTTCTGTTAGGTTTTGAAATTTTGAGACAGCCAAAGTAGGCATGGGAGTTATATTGGTCAAAATGACCATTCACTTAATATATTTGTTTTGATTTACTTGTCTTAAGGAAAAGTGTGGGAAATGTTTTAGATGATGTTCTTTTCACCTAAGAAACATTTTACAAGCAATGGATCACACAAACAAGATGGTTTTTAAAGAAATTCAAAATCCATGCATACACATATACATGTATTCATGAATTCATTTAGAAAAGTTTTTGTTAACCCTAAACTTGATGATTAGTGTTTTGATGATCTAAGTTTGATATTTTTGGGATGTTACAGAAGGTGGTAGGGGTGATAGGTTTGAACGCATCCATTTGGTCTAAGGGAAGGCTTCTGAAAGATCTTGTCTCGATGCATGTGGAGTCTTGTAGGGAAAGTGCACCACCTCTCGAGAGAGTAAAATCTAAGTACTTAGCCGTGTCCCCGGCAATGGACAATTTGAGCATCAAGACATTGGAGCTATCAAGGATCTCCTCATCCCAATTTCTAAGTTAAAAACTTGTGGTTGAACAAGGGTTAAAGGTTCACCAATTCCTATTGGTAGATGCCTTGGGTGATTTTGACAAACAAAAACTTAGTGTTTTCAACTAATAAGGAAAACTTATTTTGAGCAAAGCAAGTCTCAGCTACACCTTTTCCAAATGCATATAGATGATAGATACCACTATTCTACCATAGTATCACTTGCCAATACAATTCAAATGTATTGACCCTTGTGGCTGTAACTTATATGTTGTAGGTTTGTTTGATATTAGTGAAATGTGTTGAATAGGATTACAAGTCTACAACCAACCTGATTGCCTGTGGCACTTTGAAGATGAAGGACTCCATGCTATATAGCTATATCTGCTGCATTGTAATGAGATAGCAACATGAGCTATGAAAGATGTAATGTATTATTTTATTCCTGGTTATAAGTTGTAATATGACCTTTGTTTCTTGATATTACATCTTAAACTATGGATGCTAGCTATTGATCCAGGGACTAGCATTGTAAACACAGGGATCTCTACCTTATCAGGTTGGGACCTCTACAGATGGGATCAGAGCACTATGTTGCTTGTAGGATTGTAACCCTAGGATTGGACAAAACCTCTTAGAAAAATAGGACTTTTATTTGTTCAAACTTATTTACAAACAATCTTGTAAACGCTTTCCTCAAACTTTTTGGTTTTGATTCCACATATCTTCCTTTTCAACTTGATGGAAAAAACTTCAACATGAGCAAAGACTTCAACATCACCAATGACTTCAACTATAATATCACCAAGGACTTCAACTTGGACATCACTAAGGACTACAAGAGAGACAAAAATATTACTCAAGACTTGGAGACTAAGGAAACATAACTTAGAAGGAACCATCTTCACCTTTGAGCTTGTGACCAAGATACAAGATTTTCTTCCAAGGATACCATGAACTTATTCAAGAAGAAACAACTAAGAAGGATGGAATGATCACAAGTAAACCCTATAGTTGGACCACCATACTAGTGTTTAGTTTAGATCGTGTATTGATCACACCAACTTATGTGGTGTAGCAAAAATATTTGGTTGCCTAAAAATATGCTTGAATCTTGTTGTTTGAAGTGGAATACATGATTGTGATTGCTTGCACATTGCTTGTGTGGATTGTTGTGTGTGAGTAGAATTCTTCCTCTAGAAATGTTTTGCCTAATCTAATCCCAATCCAACCCAAACAGATGACTTCTCCAAGAGACTCCAACATCAAGAATGGTGACAACAACAACCAAGAGATGCACATGAGAGAAAAACTACTAGCAACTCAAGCCCAGTTGAATCAAGTGACAACTCAGTTTTTAGCCAACAACAATGAGTTAGACCCAACCATACAAAAATTCTTGGAAACCCAATCTCAATTGTTGAAAAGGATGACCAATCAAATGATCAACATGAGAAGCAACCCTTCCCAAATATATTGTGACAACAATGATATCAAGGATGATATTATAGAAGGAACTCAAGCTTGCAAAATTTGTGGAGACATAGAACACACTTACAAAGAGCATATGGACCAATGCCCTAATTATGAAGAGAAACATCCAACTAGACAATGCCCCACATCTCAAGTTACATGTTTCCTATGTGAAGGAAATAATCATGTCCCTATCCAATGCCCCATCTATCCTATAGTTCAAAAAATGAAACAAGATGGAAAACATCAAATGTTTGGAAACCTCCATACCAAGAAAGATGAAGACAAATTCAAACCTTAGTTTGCACCCCCATACATTGTAACCCACCATGGTTGACAAAAGAGGAAACATGGACGTTATCCTAGGAATCGTTCAAGGAACCGAGGAAGTTTTCCCACCTTTGAGGTGAAATATGAAGATCATGAACTAAGAGAACTCCTAGCTTTGGAGAAACCCAAGAAGAAGAAGGATAATAGCCAAGTGAAATGTTACAATTGCAAAGAGATGGGACACTATGCCAATAAATGTCCAAAAAAGAAGAAGAGTCAGGGAAACAAACAAGAAATAGTGATGCCAAAGATAAAAAGAGATATCAGCCAATTGATGTGCAACAACTGCAAAGAGATAGGCCATTATGCATCATATTGTCTAGAGAAGATACATGAAGATCTCAACATTGTCACATGTTTCAAGTGTGTAAACAAAGGACACTATGCAAACAACTATCCAGAGAAGTTTCATCAAGACCTCAAGTAAGCCAAGATGTAATCTAATCCAAAAATATTTTAAGGGTGCTAGCACCCTAGTTGTCTTGAAGCCAACTTGTAACCTATAGCCTTCCCAAATCTCGGGACAAGATTTCTTTTAAGGGTGGTAGTCTGTCACATCCCAAAATTTCCAAATTTTGAAATGTGAAAAATAAATAAACAAAAGAATTATTTGTTGAAATTTAGGGTGAAAAGAAACTTTTTGCTTCTAAATGGAAACATCAAAACCCTTCTTTAACAAAATTTGAATGAAAAGGGCATCCAACAAAATTTCAATCAAGCGAAATGCATTCATCAGTGAATGTATCTTGAAATTTAAACAATTAGAAAAGTTAAACCAAAACCCCAAATCTTAATGAAAGAAATCATTTCCAAAGATCAAATGCATTTTATGCATGGAAAGAACCTTGAATTTAAACACTTGGAAAAGTTAAATCAAAACCATTAAACCCTAAATGAAAGAAATCATTTCCAAGATCTCCCTAAGACTATGGATTTGTTCCATATAAAAATTCAGCAACAAACATTTATAAATGATAAACTAAAAATATAAAACCATAGAATTTGGTTTCATTCAATTTGGGGCCATGGATAAAAACTTATGAATTTAATAAGATAAAGGAAAATAAATTCCATGGCTAATAAAGCTGCTAACTAAAATCAATACCAATTTGTGAGCATAGTAATCCTAAAAGTACTTAAAAAGATAAACAAATATTAAATAAAATTATACAAATTGGAATCACCAATTTTGGAGCTATAAATAAAAAGATATGGATTTTATAAGACAAAGAAACAAATAAATAAATAAATAAATAAATAAGAAAAATATTCAAAAGAAAAATTAAATCTTGGCCAAATCCATAAACAAATGAAAGTTTACTGAATAATTAAAAGGAATAAAAGATTATTTAAATAAAATTATATGGATTGAACCATATTCAATTTTATTTAAATAAAGACAAATGGCCTAAACTAAATAATAAAATCCCAAGAAAATTATTCAGAAGACAATTTAAAACTTGAATTAAATCCTTAAAAAATGGAATACAATATAATCCAAATAAAATAAAGGAATAAAGATTATTTGCATAAAGCTTATATGGACTTGAACCATGTTTAATTTTAATAAAGACAAAATTCCTAATGTAAATGATTACTTCATGAGAAAATAATAATTGAAATAGCCAAAGTGGATTAAAAGTTCTCTAATTAACTTAAAAAGAATAAAGGATTAATTAAAAAGAATGATATGGTTTGGAACCATATTCAAATTCATTTAAATAAAGACAAAAGCCTCATTTAAATAAATATTAAATCATAATAAAATATTTGAAATAATTCAAAGTGAATTATTTAAACACACTAATCAATAGTTTAAACCTACTGAAAAGGTTTGGTGAAATTTGAATTCAAATGGGAGCTTAAATCAATGGTTTGAATAAAGACACAAACCTCATTTAAATAAATATTAAACTATAAAAGAATATTTGAAATAATCTAAAATGGAATTTTAAACACATTACTAAGCAGTACAAACTTACTGAAAAGGTTTGAGAAACATTTGAATTTAAACAGATGTTTAAATCATTTGAATAAAATAATATAGATTGGAAACATATTTAAATATTATTTAAATAAAGACAAATGTCTAATTTAAATAAATAATAAACCATAAGAGAATATAAAAAATATTCTAAAATGGACTTTAAAATACATTGTTAAACAGTATACAAACATAGTAGAAATTTGGGAAAGATTTGAAAACAAATGAGTGTTTGAATCATTTGAATAAAATCAAAACAGAAAATAGAAAAAGGATAAAGAAAAAGAAAACAGAAGGAGAAAAAATAGAAAACAAACCAGCCCAAAAACCCTAGCCCAACATCTTGGCCCAGCAAGCCCACCTGGCACCTCTTTCTCCCGCGAGCCCCCTTTTTAACTCAAACCCGTACCCCCTCTGTCACCGACTCCGCGACCCCACACCTGCCTCATCATCGTCTTCTCCAGCGCGAGACCCGCCCCCAAATTCCTCTTTGCCATTGAATGACTTCTTCAATTGGCATTAATGGCCGAGTAATTCCAGTCCGTGACCACGCCTTCATAAGCGCCCCTTCCCCCTCTCTCGTTCCCCTCAGTCTCCACACCCTCTCCGCCCCTAGGCTGCATCAATTTCTGCTCGAACCCACTGCTACTCCAACGAGCTTCCCCGTCGAATTCTGACGATGTCGACCCTCCCTTTACACCGTAGTGCACACAAGCTTGACCCCCATCGCCGTGCGTACCTGCCAGCATCCTCAGCTAGCCTGCGCGCTTTTCGGAACGTCGACAAGGACAACGTATAACCGCCACCGTCCTCTGCCCTAACTCTGGTGAGCTCTATCACTTGAACCCGTGCGTTCCTCGACCGCTGGCTCACACCATCTTACTCGCCCGTGTCCTATGAATCTCCAGGTGCTCGCCAATCATCCACGCATGATCTGCAGGCTCGTCTCTGACAAGACCCGTGAGTGCTCGACATCGTCATGAACTCCAGCGAGCGATTGCCGGAAACTCCGTGCGCCCCTGTCCCTCTCGCGGCCACCTTGAGAACCGCAATGACCCTACGAGCACGGTAAGCCCCTCCATTCCCTTCCTTGATTCCTATAAACACCATACCGCCATCGCCAGAGCACTGCCACCACGCGCCGTCGAGCTAGCGCCGCCAGATCGTGACCAGCTGCTTAGGACCATTAGTTCCAGATTGTAGAGACACGATAGAATCACTTAACTAAAGCGGTACGCTTGATCTGAGCCGCACAGACCTATTTAGATCCAACGCTCCACGTAGAGCGATCCGGACGAACCGGTATGGACCAATATGAACACACCACGTGGCCCAGTTTTTGTTTTAAAAACAGAAAAGGTTCTATTAGATGTTTGATTTTGTAAAACCTATAACTTTTGATCTACACGTCCAAAATTTACAAATTTTATATCATTGGATTAAAAAAATGAAACCTTTGCAACCATGACCTTAGTTTAGTATTTTGATTCTGGAAAATTAGATGTTTCTGAAGAAACATTTGTAGGGCTATTTTGGATATAAAAATTATTCTAAAAATTATTTTTGAGTAAAATATTTTCCAAATGGTTTGATTTGAAATCTCTGATTCTAAGCACTAACTTTTGGATTTAAAAATATATTTGATTAACCCTAGAAAATTATTACTTTGAGTAAAAGCATTTTTAGTAAAACAAAAATGTGGCTATGATTTAAAAATGATTTTTTGGGTGAAACCTTTTGCAAATGGATTAGTTTTAAAAAATTTGACCTTAATCACTAACATTTGTGTTTAAAAACATTTTTTGGTAACACTATAAATTATTCTTTTGAATAAAAGAATTTCTAGCAAAACAAAATATAATTTAAAATGGCCATTTTCACTAACTTGTTTTTAAATGGTTTTGCCACTCTTATAAATGACAAGTAGATGTTTTGAAATGTTTAAAACCTTATTAGAAACCAATTTTCCAAATAAAACAATCTTTTGCATGCTTTCATGCATTGCTTTTTATTATTATTTTATGTGGTGAATTGTTTGAATGCTAGTTTTGAATTTGTGCCTTGCTTGATTGAATGGTAGTGAACTTTGAAGAGTGTGGCAATTGCAAGATCAAGGAGTGAACCTAGTTTCTCTACTAAAAAGGCAAGTGGTGCTTCATACATTTTGTCCTATTATTTTAACTATGCATTAGTGATATTTTAAGTAGGACTTGCCTGGAATTTTCTATGTGTTAACTATGCCTTGGGAAATCCTAGTAGATGATACCTTAGTAGAATTTTCCCTAAGTTAAGATTCTTGCTACTAGTATGCTTAGCCTAGCTAGTAGAAAACAAGGGTGGATTATTCATGCCATGATATTATACAAAGTCTATAACTTGTGTTTTTGCTTAATAAAACTACTAAGTAAATGAATCACCTGGGTGGAATGGTGAGAATGGGTTATGTTGAGTGGTTACACAAGGACTATATTCATGGCTACCTTGTGTATCACACTTGTGGAAAGCCACCCAGGAACAAAGAGATTTGAGATGTTAAAGTGTTGAGAAGCTTCTAGTGCAGCCACATGGCAATATGGGCTCTGCCTGGATCATATAGGTTGCAATAACTTAGCCAGATGGACAGATGGTGGTAGGGGTGATAGGTTGGAACGCGTCCATTTGGTCTAGGGGAAGGCTTCTGAAAGATCTTGTCTCGATGCATGTGGAGTCTTGTGGGGAAAGTGCACCACCTCTCGAGAGAGTAAAAGCTAAGTACTTAGCCATGTCCCTGGCAATGGACAATTTAAGCATCAAGACATTGAAGCTATCTAGGATCTCCTCATCCCAATTTCTAAGTTAAAAACTTGTGGTTGAACAAGGGTTAAAGGATCACCAATTCCTATTGGTAGATGCCTTGGGTGATTTTGACAAACAAAAACTTAGTGTTTTCAACTAATAAGGAAAACTTATTTTGAGCAAAGCAAGTCTCAGCTACACTTAGCCAAATGCAAATTGATGATAGATACCACTATTCTACCATAGTATCACTTGCCAATACAATTAAAATATATTGACCCTTGTGGCTATAACTCATTATGTTGCAGGTTTGTTTGATGTTAGTGAAGTTTGTTGAAATAGGATTACAAGTCTACAACCAACATGATTGCCTGTGGCACTTTGAAGATGAAGGACTCCATGCTATATAGCTATATATGCTGCATTGTAATGAGATAGCCACATAAGCTATGAAAGATGTAATGTATTATTTTATTCCGGGTTATAAGTTGTAATATGACCTTTGTTTCTTGATATTACATCTTAAAATGTGGGACTAGCATTGTAAACACATGGATCTCTACCTTATCAGGTTGGGACCTCTACAGCATCCCCTTCTTCATCAATAAAAATCTTAGGTCTCTTTCTAGAAACTTCGTTTTTATTGTTTCATGCACTGTTGTGATGTTCTTGGAGCGTCTTAGTTTTTGTTTTTTGGTTTTCGTTTGCTTAGTTTTCTTGAATAAAGTAGTTGGTCCCCCTTTTTCGTTGTGTTGTTTTCAAATAAGTTGATTGGTGTTGAAAAAGAGTAGAAAGTTTCATGCTTATAGTGGTACAAAAGGGAGCTTGTTTTGATTGTGGCTTAGACTTTATCATGCCATGCTAGATGTTGGTTTGACCTTATGCTTAGTAATTATTGCTATAGAATGACTTGTTCCAAACAATTGAGATTGCTTAATGTGCCTTGAAAGAATCATGCATTGTTTTAGCATATAAAAGCATAATATTGTGGTATTCTCCTTTGATGCTTTGTTTGGGTTGACTTGGCCCATGCTCACACCATGTTATGACTATGAACTAGTCACCTTAGCCTCTATGATCATTTAGTTTTTGACTTGTGGTACCACTTTATTCTTTAGTTGATAATGTTTTGTCGCTCTGCATGATTATGGCCATTATTGATCTCTTAGTTGGTCGCTCCCAGTCTTTTGCTAGCCTCCACTTGTATTGAGTAAGCTCTACTCATGCATCCAACTCCCAAGAAACCAATTTATTCCAAAGAGTCCACTATAAATTCCTATGCATGGTGTGTTACACCATTCCAAGTATATTCTTGTTTTATCTATCTTCCAAATTAAACTTGTTATTTGAAAATTAGTGATTAAAGCTCTCACAAACTTGATGGCACACTTTATTTTTCATGCCCCTAATAAACTTGAACCATTGTGTCATCTATGTTGTATATGCTTGCACTTATAAGTTTGGAATTAGCAGAACCGTGCTATCACGGGGAACGCTTTCAACACCTGTAAATATCTACCCAGTTGATATCATGATCTTTTGTTTATGGATGTCGGCGGTGTGAAATAAAAGGAGAGCTTGTGAGTCCATGGAGTTATGTATATGTGTTAGAGAAACACCTGGGCCGCTAGCCTAAGCCATGCCTAATCATGGTGGAAACTTGCAGCATCACCATAGTGAGCAATCCATGAAGCATCCTCAGAAAAATATAAAGAAAAAAGAGAGAGAAAAATAAAAACAAAATATGCACCATGCTCATGGTGAATAAAAGGATTGCTAATATGCTCACTGTCTGTAGCCTTGTCATTTTGATATGGGATAGCTCCTGTGTCATGGGGAAAGGGGTACCCCATTGGCGGTTCTCTATGATACAAATATACTTATAATGACAAGAACTTACCGGTAACTAAAGTTGAGTAGCATGAGGAACGACCCTCGTACTCAAGGGACATGAGATTTCCAACTTATGATTTGTCAAGCATATACTCCATAATTTGTTCATTTTAACCTTAATCACTTCAATATACTTATGATAGGGGCAATGAGAGCTGAAAGCTAACAAGTACCATAATTTTTGGAAGCTCTTTATGAAACTTGAAATCCCTGCTTCCCTTTGAAGGGCCTTTGTTCCTACTTTTATATTGAGTATCCACCTTCTATCCTTAGGCACCAATTAAGAGAGCATAGTTGTCATTCTTAGTTTTATGTGCATTGTCCCAAAACTTATTGATTGATTCATAATGTTGATATTGCTCTAACAATTATGCTCTGCTCACATATAATCATCTTGCTCTAACAATTACATGAGTACTTTATTATTATCTATTATTCCCATCAAATGTTTTGCAGAGCTACTAGTGAAAACCAAAGATCCTAGGCCCTCTCTCTCTCCATCGACAACAACAACAAAAAGATCGCAAACTCTTGGTCTGGTGGAAACACAATAAGAATTCTAAAACTCTCGAAGGTACATTTAAGTAATCTCACTTTGCTTTCTGCTTCCCGAGGATTCGATACACCTCGGTCAGCTTGGAGCTAGACCAAATATCGTCTTTATCGACCCCTCTCGCGTATTTGGCAAGATCCTCCGCGTGGTTGGCCTCCACGACGATGATGGTGTCCACGAGCTTGGCGCCTTTATCCTCACACTCGATGGCCATGTGTCGGGGTCGCCGTGGACGGTGATGATGCCGCACGGCCCTGGGAGCTTCATCGTGTTGTACACGTAGTGCGGCGCCGCCATGAACTTGGCAAATGCTTGTATCCCCAAGACATAGTGGTAGGGGTTGTTGAAGTTGAACAGTTCAAAGACGATCCGCTCGGTGTGGATGTTCGCTAGTGTGTCGAAGGTGACTGGCAACGTTACCTTGCCGATCGGGCACGCCTTCCGACCAGGGACGATGTCGTGGAAGGTGGTGAGGGTTGTCTCAATCATCGACTGCGGGAACCGCAGTTGTCTGAATGTGTCCAGGTAGAGTATGTTGATGGAACTCCCGCCGTCCATCAACGTCTTGGGGATCTTGTAGTCTCCTACTTTGGGATTGACCACCAGGGCAACTCGTCCGGGGTATTCGATCTGTGGAGAGTGGTCCTCGCGGATCCACGTGATGCGCTGCTCGGACCAGTTGAGGAAGCGGGGGACGTCGACCTAGGACACTGAGTTTACTGTGATGGTGCGGGTGAGGACCTTCTTATCGCGCTTGGTGTCGAGCCCGACGAAGGTGTGGAGCGATCTGACATCGTTGCCGAATGCCCCGCCATTTGGCGGGTTCTTGTTGGGGTCCTCCATTGCACGTCGTGCCTTCTCAATCTCCTTCACGGAGTGGCAGTCGGCGGTCGTATGCGTGGCGGGATTCCCCTCCCTGCTGTGGAACACACAGGGTTAGTTGAGGAGAGTTGTGGGGTCGAATTTCGGCTTCGCTCGGTAGTTTCTGCCATTGGGGTGTTGGCCTCCGTCACGGCGGAAGCTCTTGGGGTCGCGTGGCACATAGCCGGCGTTGGCGACAAAGTCGACTCGCCCATCACCGCGGCGCTTGCCGGTGAGGCGAGTGTTGCTGTAGCGCAGCTCGCGCTTCCTGCCGTTGTCGTGGTCGTTTTGGCGGCGATTTCCACCTGACTCGTTGTTGGTTTCTTGGTTTGGGTCCTCCTCCGCGTACCGCTTGGCGATTTCTAGCAGGTCTGGGATGTTTTCGAGTGTCTTGTACACCCGCTTGAGCTTGGCGACCAGGGGCTCGTAGAGGCACGAGGTCTTGAAGCAGTGGATCGCCGTCTATGGGTGGATGCCAGCCGCGTTGAACCACAGGTCTTGCCACTGTTGGACCCGGTTGTGGGTCGACTCGCAGGATACCTGTACGCATCGATCCAGGTCCTTGATGGTGGTGGCGCAAGTGTAGGAGCCCTCAAAGTGCCTGACGAAGGCGTCACGCATGTCCTCCCAGGAATCGATGCTGTCCGCAGGGAGGGTGTTGATCCACTGCTGAGTCGCTCCATCCATCATCAGGGGTGGTAGCGACCGGCGAGGAGGTCGGTGTGGCCGGCGATTCCCATCGCCATGAGGTATGTGTCCAGCCAGGCCGGATCGTACGTGGGGTCGTACTTTTCGATCTCCTTTGGTGCTTTGAAGTTCGCCGGGTATTTCGAGCCTCGGATCATCGGTCCGAAGCACTGGGGGTCGACTCGGCTGAGCGAGCCCCTTGGCTCGCCGTCATGGCGGTTGGTGAGGGTATGCCTCAGGTTGTTGGGCTGGCGTGGGCGCCAGCTCTGGTTGTTGATGATGTGGGTCCGCGCGTCGACTGGTTGCCCGTTGGCAGCGACCGTGTGGTTCAGCGGTCGCGGGTCGTTGGTGGAGAGCGCTGGATGCGTGGCCCGTGGCTGGGGCTGCAGGGGCTCAGGTGATGGGAAATTGAGGGTATTCGCCATCAATGGGCGGCTTCTCGAGGCCGCCCTGCTTCCTGATGAGCGAGATTACATTCTCCCCCGCGAGTCGGCTCAGGCAACTTGCTGCTCGACGTCCTTGGCGAGTAGGGCCTTGGCGTACTCAATTTGCAGCGCGCCCTCCCCTATGACGTTGAGGTTGGCGATTGTTGCTTGTCCCGCGATGACATTGTCCATCTGGGTAGAGTATAGCGGGAGTCCGTTCACGTCCCCCTCTTGCAGAGAGATGAGGACTCTAGGCTGATTGGGAGGGGGCGTGCGGCCTGGTTGCGGTGGGCGAGCTCCAATAGCTGGCATGCCTGGTGGTGGCCGAGCGCTGAAGCCTGGCGGTGCATTCTCGCAGATCGCGTGATCGGCCCCGCGAGCTAGGTCGTTGTTGTCGTCGAAGTTTAGGGCGCGGCCCTGAACGGTGGGGTTTAGGCGCATCTTGATGCGGCGCTGGTGGTAGAGCGATAGATCCTGCGCCGTAGATTGCTCGAGGCAAAAAAATCCGCGCTCGGCTTGCTCCTTGGGCATAGCATCTTCCAGGCGCAAGCGCAGCTCCTCGACCTCCCCCGCCATCGCGGTTGGTGGGATCGACGTGGAGAAGCGGTCCGGCAGAGCGCTCTTGCCGCTCGCCATGTAGGTCGCGATAAAGTGACCGGATCCGGCGTGGAGGTCGCCAGAATTCTCCGATCCGAAGTTGGAGTCGAAGATCCTGAGGATGGATGGATCCTCGAAATCCCCCATGTTGGAGACTTGGGTGATGGATCCCGCTGGTGACACGGAGAAAATGGATCCGGCGAATGAAGCCGGGGTCGCCGAGTCGGCATCGTTGTTGAGGGCCGCATCGTTCGCGACCGCGTTGGTCTCGGCCACATTGTTGTTGGCCGAGTCATACTCGGAGGCAAGGCGGTGGATGGTGCGGACCTAGCGCTCAGAGAGCCGATCGCGCGATGCTGACTTGCCGAGGCGCGCCGAGTCCTCCAAGACGATGACGTCGGTGAAGCCGATGAAGAGGTTGATCGTGCCGACTGGCATGATTACGCTGTGGGTGACCGGGCGCGACGCCGGGACGTAGCTGCTGGGCAAGATCTGGAGGATCACGCTGATGGCGATCATGCGGCTGGTGTCGACCGTTCGGTTGGTGGGCAAGCGGGTCTCTCCATAGAACACAAGCCTGACCAGCCAGTCCCCACAGTGGGCACCACTGTCGTGGGAATGGACACAAAAGATGCTGCGATTGGCAGCGAGTAGTAGAACAAGGTGCAAGGGCGGAATCCATCTGCGGTGCGAGATGAGGGCAAAGACATAGGGATTTACCTAGGTTCGGCCCCCCGGAGGGTAATGACCTACTCCTGCTTGATTATATTGATTAGATATTACAAAGGGAAAGCTCGGCTGCTAGGCGGCGAGTCGAGGGGTTGTATGATGGAATGTAAGTGCTATGCGTTCCCTAGGGAGGTTTATATAGAGTCACCTGGCTAGGGTTTACAGATCTACAACCGAGTTAGATAAGGACTAAGAGGGTTTTAACCTAATCCAACTGGTCCTAGCTACTCTTCTAGGCCTTTAGCTTCCAGTCGCCTGGCTTCCTCTTGGGTCGCGGTCCAGTCGTTGTCCTGCAGGCCTACTCGCCGGGAGTGTGATCCAGTAGGGAACGTCCTGCTGGCACTAGTAGAGAAAACCCTACTGCCAGCAAACAGAAAAAGGCTCATTGCTGGCGTCTCGGTGCTCGCCGGCGACCTCCTCGCCGGTGGTAAGTCCTCATCGCCGGCACCTCCATATTTTTCCGGTGGTAATATGCAGCTACCGCTGGTGAGCAACAACGAACGCCGGGGGTACATTTACATCGCTAGGTGTAACACCCTCAGATCGGCCCTATGCAAGTTTTAGCGATTCCCGCCAAACCCGCAGAGAAATGATTCATAGGTGCCCACCAGGCACTTTCGTGCGGGTGGAAAACGAAGTAAAACCATTACACATTAGTCCACGATGGAACCGTAACATCCCAAAAATATTGAACAATGATTATCCAATTCCAATCACCAAAATTAGGGTTAACGAAAACTTTTTTTAATTGACATCATATGAATGCATGTGTGTATGTGATGATTGTATGAATGCATGAATGGACTTGTGTGATTGATCTAAATAGCAAGGAATGGTTTAAAGATGAAAACAACATCATCTAAATCATTTCCAATCATAAACAAATCAAGAGAAATAAAAAACAAACCAAATAAAGCAAATGGTCATTTTTGCCAATCTTGCTCACTAGGCCACTTTGAGTGTTCCTAGTCCCAGATTTCAAACAGAAACATCTCCATTTCTTTTCACCCCTTGCTAGACCAAGTAAAAGTGAACCAAAGCCCACCTTTCAAACTTACAGAAACATTTAGCAACTTGACTCAAATGACAATTTAAAATTAAATCTTTAACATATGGGAAGATCACCCAATTCTCAAAAAACAACCAAACCAATTCCCCTTGACCTTTCCAACGAACCAGAGACTACTGAGTATGTAACTAGTACACCCACCAAGTTTGAACCAAAAATTCAAATTTGAATCTCTTTCGGCCATTTCATGAAACACCTTGCAAACACAAATCAAACAAACATCAAACACTATTGTGAGCAGTGATTTGGCCTAACTTGTCCCCTCTCTAGCTCACATCAGACATTTAGTAGATCATCTAGCTTAGTTAGCAAGCTCTAGCACCACTGTGAGCTTGTCATTGCCATCAATGGTGAGCAGGCCGAGCGTCACTTTGCCACCCCACTGTTGACAGCAAGCTAGGAGAAGATCTAGCCTCACCAACCTTCTCGGGGACACTCACCACGTCCATCGCCACCCCCTGTCCAATGCCAACGAGCAGCAAGCCACTGGACCACTCTAGACACGCCTCACCCTATGACTCTGCACCACGCCGAGAGCGCGCTAGAGCGCCACCCTCGACACTCACCCACAGACCGTGCGCCACCCTCGCCGCGTGCAAGCATGATCACCACCACCCCAGCAACCTCACAGACACACCCGTTCGTCTCCGCGCGACCAGGAGAGCCCGTGCGCCATAAAACTTTTTGTCGGAACCGCCAAGAGCACCGCAACATTCCGACCGTCTCGCACCGTCCCATGCCGCGTAACCACGTTGTTGAGCTTCGCCTGGGAGCACAGCACCACCCCCTATCGTTGCCCATGCCGTTAGCCCACTGTGCCGACGACACCGACGAGCTCCACCCGCGCCCTTTGGTCCCCTTCTGGCACTATAAATAGAGGCCACCCCCGCTTGAATTCTTCACACCAACACACTCCCCTCTCTCTCAGAAGCACCCCAACTCACCCCCGGAGCAAGGGGAGCAGCATGTCACTGGAATTTGGCCGGAGTATACCGCGGAGGAGGAAGAAAGGAGCCAGCGATTGGAGCCGCCCCAGGAGAAGCCGCCAGTACCAGGAGGTTCGCCGTCGTCAACTTCATCGTTAGCCCATGTCGTCGACCCTCGACTGAGCCCCGGTGAACCCCGGTAGACCCCCACTGGCCGCTCTAGGGTTTTGTCTCGCTGGCGTTGCCCGACGTAGACGATAGGTCACAGCCGTTGGATTAGAGTTTGATCGTGTTGAAGATATGCCCTAGAGGAAATAATAAAAGTGGTTATTATTATATTTTTGTGTTTATGATAAATTTTTACATTCATGCTATAATAGTATTAACCGGAAACATTAATACTTGTGTGATTTGTAAACTAAATTAGAGTCCCCGTGAAAGCCTCTTTATAATACTAGCTTGTTGGTTAATAGATGATCGTGGTTTCTCGATCATGAACATTGAGATGTTATTAACAACAAGATCATATCATTAGGAGAATGGTATGATGGACATACTCCTATAGATAAGCATAGCATTAAGATCAAGTCATTTCAAATAGTTCATTTGCTATAAGCTTTCTGATACATAGTAACCTAATTCCTTCGACCATGAGAGCATGCTAATCACCACAACCGGAAGGATGCTTTGATAACATCAAACACCACACCGTAACTGGGTGGCTATAAAGGTGGCATTGAGTGTTTGGAAAGTATGTATTGAGGCACATGGATCAAGCGTCGGATTTGTCCATCCATATGACGGATAGATATACTCTGGGCCCTCTTGGTGGAATGTCATCCAATTGGCTTGCAAGCATGTGACTGGCTCACAAGGGATCACATATCACGGGAACAAGAAAAGAGTACTTATCGGTAACGAGGTTGAACTAGGATGCAGAGATACCGACGATCAAACCTCGGATAAGTAAACTATCGTGAGACAAAGGGAAATTGGTATCGTATGTAAGTGGTTCATTCGATTGCAAAGAAATCGTAGAAATATGAGGGAGCCATATGAATTTCCAGATTCCCCTATTGGTTATTAATCAGAGAAGTGTCTCGATCATGTCCGCATAATTCACGAACCGTAGGGAGACACACTTAAGGATTCAATGTTGTCTAGTAGATATGGAATGTAAGTAGGGATATCGAATGTTGTTCGGAGTCTCGGATGGGATCCGGGATATCACGAGGAGAACCGGAATAGTCCGGAGAATAAGATTCATATAAGGAAAGTCAGATTCCGGAGTTCAAGAATGATTTTGATGTTTTCATCGGAGAGGTTCTAGAAGGGTCTAGAAGGTTCACCGGACCGGAAGGGGAATGGACCATGAATGTGTCATGGGTAAGTGGAATAATTGGATCATATCCTAGGTCACTTGGTTTGGGAATTTGCAAGAAAGAATTAAAGCTCTAAATTGAAAGTCAAACGAGAGGTTTGAAAAGTCAAACTGGAACAATGGTTTCCTAGTGGAAGAAGGAAAGAGTCCTTCTTTCAATCCAACTTGGGTTTGGGTTTGGATTCAAACTCTCCCCTCCCAAGGATGCCCCCCTCTCATAAATAAAGGGGGAGGGCTGCCCCAAACACAAAAGAGTCCACCTGTCAGTGTCGCGCTTGGCGCCAGGCCGCCAGCCATCGCCGCCATCGCCGCCTAGCCGCCGACACCTCCTCCTCCTCCCGGCCTTCTAAACCCTAGATCGCCAAGATACCCTAGATCCACCATAACTCGCACCGTCTTAGGCGAAGCCCTGCGGGATCTTCCCTCTAATTCCGACACCACGCTGTCGTGCTGCCGAAATCGCGAGGGGAGAGCTACAACCTCCGCTACGTGCTGGAACAAGGGAGAGGATGGTCTTCATTGAGTACCGAACGTGTGACCGACTACGGAAGCGCAGCCGGAACGAAGCACCGGAAGGATCGTCTACGCGATCTTGAGATCGGCAAGTGTACGACTACATCACCCACGAGAATCTTCTCTCTTTAACCGCTTTGGAATCTTCGAGGGTGAGTGCTTCTATCGACTCGTTGCTATAATCTAGTGGATAGATCTTGGCTTGTTTGTGTGCATGCGGTAGAATTTTTTTGTTTTCCATGCTACGAACCCCTACGGATCGTGCGGTCTAGATCACCCTGTACTGCTTCGCACCCCCTGTCTCGCTGACTGGTGGGGACACCCACTTAAACTCACCCGCGCGCGCTGTGCGCCGTGGGCCAGGCCATTTACATTCCCGCGTGACCCAGTAGTTTGAATTTAGGTTTATTCTTTTAGTTTCAAACTCAGTTCTGTACCTAGATTCAAAAATCAACCTAGGTCGATTCACTGAACCAAATTACATGAAACCAATTTTTGTTAGAAAGGTATTGAAATTCTTAATCCAATCCCGTTGGATTCAACCCATTTGAAATTATATATCATCTGTAGTAAACATAACAAGGTAGAGACTTTTCTGCATTCAAACATTTTTCAAAATTCAACCATAAAAGCTTTTGAATTGATTCCAACTCTCAAAAATCCCATTTAACAAGACCTTTCTGAATATATAAAAATACATAGGGTTACTTGCAGAAATAATGGACAAGTAATAAAAGAATGCCCCATAGGAATTTCTAGTCACTTTATTTAATTAAAATAAAAAAGTTTAAACCTTATTAAATTGTGACACCACTTTAAATCACATTCCCATGTACTGAAATATGTGGTGATGACATGTGTCAACATGATATCATGTTTTAGTAGGAGAATATTAAATCTTAAGTAGTTTTTCAATGAGTAGAAATTACTTTTCTAAACTAAAATAAATAAGAAAGTACTTGGATGATTGTAATGCTTGTGATGATCCTAGAAAGTACTGAAAGTAGTTAAGTATTGTTTGGTTATTGCGTACCTCATATTTATTTATAGACGCTAGTACCGACCAAGGATATGATGAGGAAGGAGAATACTACGAGGAAGAAGCCGAGGAGAACTTCAACCACTGCTCTGCACAAGGCAAGCTAACACTTGCAACTTAGCAAGCAAATCCTTGCAAGCTTATACTACTATCTTAGCAAGCTAAGCTAAACCATACAAGTTTTACTTGCAAGCTTACACCCCTTGATACCCAATCCTAGTTTTATTTGCAAGCTTAGTTATTTTATTCCTTTATCAAATCTTTCTAGTTAAGGTTACCTAGTAAATTGTAGAACTTAGAAAGTTTATTAAAGGTTGCATAAAGAGCATAAATTTTTTCCTAAGTTAGATAAATCTTGATGTCATCCTAAGGCATGAGATTGAACTTAGATAAGATACACTTGTTTACCACCTCGCATTAGTGTTTACCCCCACTATTAGATGCTAGGGTAAACTTAAAACTTGACCACTTTAGATGGGAATACTTGCTGAAAATGGTTATGAAAACCTTAGAATGATGAGTCATTCTACTGAAATGTTTTGACTATGTTCTTGAACACCAGATGATTTTGATGATGAAAATGTTGAGGATTGAGCCTTAGCCCTTTATAAAACTGATGGTTGTCTGGATGCGATACCATTCCAATTTTACCGTACAACCACAATACCCAAAATTTGGGTAGGGCTTGACTGGAAATTTATATACCTTAGTATGGGTTCCCTTGCGGCCAAGGTTTGAGCTGAGGCTACCTTGTGAAGATTTTCCACCTGTGCAGTTCCCAAGATGAAAGTTGGTCATGGTTGGGAGGCCAAACTCATAGGAGAGGTGCTTATACTATGGCGTGTAATTGAAAGGTTAAAACTGATTATCCGCATAGTGAGTATGGTGAATTCAGGATTGTTCCTGATGGTGGTATCAAATGTTGTGGTGAAAGTGTACCACCTATGTAGAGTGTCAAACTATTCGAATAGTCGCGTCCGTGGTTATAGACAGTTGGAGTGGCCATACTGTTCCGTCATCAGATGTTTTCAAAATGACTTATGAAATGAGTCGTAATTTTGACTTGACCACAACAGGGTTGTGATATGAAATTCAGGTTCCCACTTAGGTTTTCTAAAACTTTCAACTAGCTTTCTTTGCTTATGAACTCAGTAGAGATAAATCTAGCTTTTTGCAAAATAACCTAAAGCTTAGTACTTCCTACCCAAAACCATCTCACTTGTTAGTATTAGTTTGCGAGTACTTAAAGAGTACTCATGGCTTTGTCCCTGGCTATTCTCGTGGCCAGACTATGAAGAGGACTACCAGGAGGACGGACAGCAGGAAGGTTACGACCACTAGGATCATCTCCCATCGTCAGCATTGCCTGTGACTATGAAGATGGAGCTTCGCCCACGCTATCGTTATCATTACGTTATTCTGCTGCTTGATTTGTATTAATACTGTATCATGAGATCCTTTATTTGTGTAAGACCTTATGTATGGTTTGTAATGGATGATGTACTATAATATCCAATCTGTTATGTCTCACAAAAATGGTAATCCTGGGATTGCGATGTATGGCATAACAGGCATCTGGGATTAAAAATCCGGGTGTTGACAAGTTGGTATTAGAGCCATCCTGACCATACGAGACCCTAGTTTAGAATGGACGTTTGAATCAAAAACTTAGTTTCAAAACCAAGGATGTTTGTATTTATAAAAACTTATTATCATTCTTATCACTTAGATTCTTTCATAAACATTCAGGTTCCTCAAAAAACTTCTTGAAAACTTACATATAATTTGACACACTTGATCACTCTACTAACTTACTCATCCTATATTCTTATAGATGGACGTGAAGTATAGCAAGTTCTATCAGTTGGGGAATGGAGAAGATCTCATCTTTGAGCGTGACTTGGACCAGCTGTCGGAAATGCTGGAGCGTCCGCACCCCGAGTTCTTTGGAGCTCAGCTCAATGATCAGGAAGGAGATGAGTTGCAATGGCTAGTTGTTGCAAGTCTCCGAGGAAAGATCGAAGCCCCCACCTCCGAGGGAATTCAGTTCACCTTGAGAGAGAACAACTGGCTCGATGGACTTGCCAGGGCCATGCAGGAAGCTCTTGACCATCTATGTGGACATAGTATCAATCAGATCAAAGGTACCTGCTTTGAGTTCTGTCTGTCGGGGGATAATCCCTGGGTAGGGAAAGCTAGGCACAAGTAGGCTGGCTCCAAAAGATGCAGGCCGCCTGGCCTCCAGGAAGGACAAATCTAGCTAACTGGTGAACACACCCGGCTAGGCTTATAACCTTCTTGGCTGGCCCGTCTAGCCGGTGGCCAGAAGAACCGGACGGGTGGCCGTTTCCACCCGGCTCACCTCGGATTCGATGGAGAGCACAGAAGGGTGACGCTCTATGTGGGGTACGCCTCTAGCTCTCCCTCGTCATCGGGCTAGCTGGCATGCGGTCATGGCCAGCGCTACCCGACGAAGATAAAGCAAGGTGGTCGGCTGGACTGGCGAAAGCAGTCCAGATGACCGTTAAAGCAAGGATGACGCCCCAAAGGAAGTCTGGGTGACCACTAAAGAGAAGGATGACACTAAAACAAGGGCGGACTGGGTCCTGGCCCACCGGCTGGGCCCTACAGCCGGCCCTGTCCTATAAACCCATATCCAAACAGTAAACCCTAGGACCCGATCTGTAATCTGCCCCCCAGACCAGTATACAAGGGAGAGCAGAGCTAGGGTTCTAGGTAGGCAACAATAGAAGGATAGAAGTGCTAGCATCAAGTTCCCATAATCCTCTATCTCTCAATAGTCACTAAGGAAACAACTCAAGGAGCATCTGTACTGAGCATCAGCTCCTAGATATAGTTCATCTTGCAGGAGTAGGGGTGTTGCCTCGCCAAGAGGGCCCCGAACCTGGGTACGTCGTTGTGTCTGCAGTTCACCGTTCCCAACCCGCTGCATGAGCCACTGAATGCATCCGTGTGTCCCATCTTTGCCATCCCCAATGGCACTGCCGTGTTCCACACCACGACAGTTAGCGCCCACCGTGGGGCACAGCGCTTCGGTTGGGATCATCTTCCGCACGGGACTTCCGCTCGTCGCTAGCGAACGCGTGGCCTGTGGCCTCGTTCTCACGCTGGGTGCCTTCGACTGCGTCATCGACAACGCAGCGTGCTTCGCCGGTAACACCTTCCCCGCCAATGGCTCCATCATGAATTTTGGAGACGTCCCTGTCTACGTCTCCACTGTCGCTAAGGTTTTCCCCAGCGTGGTCACCCCCGTCCTCGACGTGCCCCTCACCAGCGGCCCAGCCGTAGGGAGTGGTTGTGTCGAAGTCATGGTGGTAAACGCTCGCGAACACCACCGACCACCTCAAGAACGTTGGGCAGGAGGAGAAAACTCCGTGCCCGAGCAAGAGCAAGACTCGCTCACCGCCTCCATCCAGCACTTGCACGCTCCAGTCGTCGTCGAGACGGATCCGGTGACTGCAGCGGCAGTGCTCGAAGCTACGTGCCAAAAACTCCTGGAGGAAGCCACCAAGGTCGCGGCTAACCAGCGTCGGCTGAATGCCACCGTGCAAGAATACAACACGGCTCACGGTTTCGCCAGGAAGATTCAGCATCGGGGGCGTGACCTGGCGTCGGAACTGGACCGCCCCGCCGATTCGCATGCAGGTGTGGCGCAGCCCGTCTACAGCACTCCCGCCAAGAACATGAGGGCAGCCGAGGCGGCAGCTGCAGAGCTAAAACACCTTGAGGGCGAGGAACTTTGTCGCCAGCAGGAGCGCGTGCAGCTCCTCGTGGCCACTGCGAACAAGCAGCAAGCCGAGGGCGTCCCTAGCCAGGTGGGTAACTCTCGCGACATCGTCATCCTCAAAGGCGTGGACCAGACGGCGAACAACGGAAGCAAGCATCAACAGGCCTCTGCCCCAGGAGGGGTTGGGCAAAACAGCCACCCGCGTGGCGAATCCGGCAATCGCGGTCACCACAACTGGGACGCCACCGCCTCCAGCGTAAGCCGCGCTTCGGCAGCCGGAGCATCCCAAGGGAAAAAGACGCGAGCACCGGAGGAGGGAGAAACGTGAGCAAGGACCCGCCTGCGTCATGCCTGAAGGGCCGGCTCGGTCCCCAAGAACCAGCTGACGCGCGGGAGCGTATCGACCTCCTGGTGCAGTCACGCACTCTGGAGGAGGAAAGTCCGGTTGGCCCGAAGTGTTTCGTCCCGCGCATCCGGAGCGAGCCGTTTCCGAAGGGATTTTTCGCTCCCAAGGGACACGCCAAAGTATAACGAAACCGTTAAGCCTGAGGATTGGTTGGTCGATTACACCACCGCGGTGGGAATCTCCAATGGCAACCTCCGCCTGGCCATCCGCTACGTCCCCCTCATGCTCGTCGACTCGGCAAGGACATGGCTCAATAGCCTCCCCGACAACAGCATCAATGCCTGGCTAGATTTCGAAGAAGCGTTCATCCGTAACTTCACCGGAACATACAAGCTACCGGGTTGGCCTCGCGAGCTTGCCTTCTGCATACAGCGCAAGGACGAGTTGGATCGTGCCTACCTCACCCGGTGGACCAGCATGCACAATTCGTGCGAAGGGGTGCGTGAGTACCAAGCGATAGACTTCTTCACCAACGGCTGCCGAGACGGCACCATGCTGAAGCCTGAAGCATAAGCTCAGCCGGGCAGACCCACAAACCATGGCCCAGGTCATGGCCATCGCGGACAAGTACGCCACCGCTGACGCAGCAATGAAGAAACCCATCGTGGTGGACGACCAAGGCCAAATCGTTACAAACGAGCAGGCGGAGCGACGCCAGCCGGGTGACCTTCATCCCAGGCGGCACGGTCACGACAACCGCCACGGCAAGAGGAAAGACGACCAGCCGGATAGCCGGTACGGCACCAAGCAAGTAGCCGCTATACATGAAGATCCAGCTGCAGGAGGCAGCAGGAGGCAGCCGGAGGCAGAGGCCGGACGATAGGCCGCCTCGTCCTAAGTACACATGGAGTCCATGCTCGACGGGCCATGCAAGTCCCACAGTGGCGGCAACAAGACCGCGAATCACACGACGCGCCAATGCAGCTAGACAAAGAAAATGGCCGAAGCCGGTGGACTCCCACCACCACCTCCACCACTATCCAGAGGCCCACCGGACAACAGGGAACGAGGAAATCGTCGCGAGGATGACGAAGACGGTTACCCGTGGCAGGTGGCCGTTCGCGGTCTGGTGCCTGGACATGGTTGGGCCATTCAAGACAGCTCGATCCGGTATGACACACCTGCTCGTAGCCGTGGACAAGTTCATCAAGTGGATCGAGGCAAAACAAATCAAGAAGTTGGACGGAGCGACGGTGATCAAGTTCTTAACGGACATCATCATCCGGTTCGGCTATCCGCATAGCATCATCATTGACAATGGAACCAACTTCGTGAAAGGAGTCTTCGCCGCTTCAAGCGGGAAAAGGATCCCGACTGGCGCTGGGCCGATTACACCCACGGTCCAATGGGCGGTCAGCCGCTTAACGGTTTGGTTCTAGCCGGAATCAAGCCAAGGCTCATCGAACCGCTCGTCAGGTCACCTGGATGCTGGGTAGAGGTGTTGCTAGCAGTACTTTGGAGCCCGCGCACCACACCCAATCTCTCAACCGGCTTCACACCGTTCTTCCTCGTCTATGGGGAGGAGGCCATTCTCCCCGCAGACATCCACTTCGACACACCTCGCAAGCAGCTCTACACAAAGCAGGAAGCCAAGGAGGCAAGAGAGGACAGCGTGGACTTGCTCGAGGAGGCACACGAGTTGGCTCTCTCCAGATCAGCAATCTACTAGCAAGAACTGCGCCGATACCACGCCAGCCGGATCCGGTCCACCTCCTTCCGTGAGGGAGACCTGGTGCTGCGCCTGGTCCAGAGCACCAAAGGAATGCAAAAGCTGTCCCCACCATGGGAAAGCCCATTCATCGTTAGCCAGGCGCTCCACAACAATTCATACTATCTGATCGACGCACAGCAGCCGATGATGAACAAGGCAGATCGCTCAGACGAGAAGACAGAACGCCCATGGAACGCAAGTCTACTCCGACCATTTTACACTTAGGCAAAGAAAAGTGTATGTATCTCCCCTTTTCATGTAACAAGTGAACAAGATTGAAAGCCTTGGCACGACGCTGAGGACTTTGTCCCAATTCCGCACACCATCTGCATTTTCCTACCGGCTGGCCTAGGCCCCGTGATTTCTACAGGAGGCATAATATTGCACACGACGCCTAGAGTAACCTCTTCGGTTCCGGCTTCAGTACGCACACCGGCTGTCGACCCGGCAAGAGCAAAAACTCAAAGCGTACATTGCAAGAAAATGCCAACGCAGAAAGCAAGGGCGTCCAGGCAAACCGGTCGCGCCCCGCATGAGATAAGCCAACAACAGCGAACCGAAGTATCGCGAGGCACGCCAGCGTAGCCACTCTTTCGGTTCCGGCTGCTCGAAGGGCCAACACACGCTGAGAAAAGGGGAGCTGCTAACGGCCTAACTCGAAGGGGTGCGCCTCTATTTTCCTTTTACGATAATTACCAACTAATTAATGAGCATATGCACCAGAAAACTAACCCGAAGCAACGCTATGTCTCGCATGACCCGAGACACCACTTGGCAGGAAACAAAGGTGGCAAAAGAGCTTCGACCCGGCTGGCTACCCCAGCCGGTCCGAACCTCGGGGACTACACCCGGTGGACGTGCTCCCACGCACCCACAAACTCAAGTCAAGGTAGCCAAAAGAGCTTCGACCCGGCTGGCTACCCCAGGCGGCCCGAACCTCAGGGACTACACCCAGTGGACACGCTCCCGCGCACGCACAAACTCAAGTCAAGGTAGCCAAAAGAGCTTCGACTCGGCTGGCTACCCCAGCCGGCCCGAACCTCGGGGACTACACCCAGTGGACGCGCTCCCGCGCACCCACAAACTCAAGTCAAGATAGCCAAAAGAGCTTCGACCTGGCTGGCAACCCCAGCCGGACTGAACCTCGGGGACTACACCCAGTGGATGCGCTCCCGCGCACCCACAAACTCAAGTCAAGGTAGCCAAAAGAGCTTCGACCCGGCTGGCTACCCCATCAGGCCCAAACCTAGGGGACTACACCCAGTGGACGCGCTCCCGCACACCCACAAACTCAAGTCAAGGTAGCCAAAAGAGATTCGACCTGGCTGGCTACCCCAGCCGGCCCGAACCTCGGGGACTACACCCAGTGGACGCGCTCCCGCGCACCCACAAACTCAAGTCAAAGTAGCCAAAAGATCTTCGACCCAACTGGCTACCCCAGCCGGCCCGAACCTCAGGGACTACACCCAGCGGACGCGCTCTCGTGCACTCACAAACTCAAGTCGAGACAGCAAAAGAGCTTCAACCCGGCTGGCTATCCCAGCCGGCCCGAACATCAAAGACCGCAAATGACAGAGGTGTAAACAAAGAAGCACCAAAGATAAGTAAAAAGGAACCAAGCCATGAAGCGGAGCACGAAGGCTCCGTGCAGATTTAGAATTTGGTGACAAAAGTCAGCCAAAAAGTAGCAACAACAAAACAATAAGTTTCACAAGTACACCCGGCATTCCGGGGATCAAGACTCTGGGACTGAAGCAGTGGAAGGAGCAGGAGTAGGAGCTGGATCAGCAGGGGCGGCGCCAGCATCATTCGAAGGAGGTTGGCTGCTGGAGGCGATGTCAATGGGATTCCGAGGCACCGGGGCCCGGTGGAACGGCCATGGCTCTCCGGGGGCACTGAAGTCACGCTCCAAGTCCACATAGGTGCCAATCTTCACCCCACAGGACTGGAGCGCCGGAGTGCTGGCGTGAAGGCCCTCGTAGCTCGTCCCAAGACGGAAGCCACGAGTGAGCACGCTCAGGTCGGCACCCGGATACCATGACTTCACCAGGGCTAGAGCCATCTCCACTCCGCCTCGAGCAACCCACTCCTTATGAATGTCCAGCACGTCGATGCCTCTGGACAGAGCCACAACCATGCTGGCAATGTCGTGCACCTCGCCCGCATCTGACCAGATGTAGTGGAAGAGATCGTTGCCAACTGCGCGCAGGCCATTGCTCTCCTCCGCCAGCACCTTGACTAGATCGAGGGCAGTCAGGTCGCGTCCAACCTCATCCACGGGCAGCTTCTCCACAGCCATCTCGGTCGCCTCAGGATAATGAGCTGCAGCCAAGCACAAAGCAGAATAATCAGACAAGATTGAGAAAGTCATGACACAACGGAAGAAGGAAACTGAAGAACTTACTGATGACCATCTCCGAGATGTTCTACAGGTGCTGAGTAAGCTCCCCCTCCCGGGCGCGAAGAATCTTGATTGTTTCCTCCTGTTGGGTGGAGATCACCTCAAAATTCTTCAGCGCCTCCGCCCAGATGTCAGCTGCCTTCTTGCCCCGCTCCACGCTAACCTCAAGTTGATGCTTGGCCGTGGCAAGTTGATCAAACTGTGCTTGTCGAGCTTTGTTCGATTCTTCTAGCCGGGCGACCTCAGCTTTGAGGCGCTCCACCTCCCTCTCCTTGTCCTGGATCATGGCTGTAGGAGGATACCCGATGGTCAACAAAAAATGGGAAAAGGGAGCCAATCGCCAAGACAGATCTGAAGAAGCAATCTTACGGCCAAGATCCCAGGTGTTCTTCACAGACTCCGCAAAAGCTCTCTGCAGCAAGAAAAAAATGAGCAGCAGAGAAGCAAATCGGCTGGAAGAACAGAAAGGTGTGAAGGGCAACGACCTACCTCCATCAAGACAGAAAAAATTTTGGCCTCGCCAAGGCCTTTTTCCATTCCCTCAACCAGGTGGCGAACCTGGCTGAGTGCGACGGGTGCCGCGCCCGAGATCTAGGCAAGGATCGCACCCGACGTCAGCATAGCCGGAGCTGGCCTCGAGCTGGTGACGATAGCCTCATCATCATCGGTAGCCACACCCGAAGGCGCAGCCACCACCAACTCCCTCCCAGCCGGCACAGAAGCACCCGGCTGGCCGCCATCTGCCGCAGCCGCCTGTGTAGCCCTAGCCTCTTCCGTCACCTTTGTAATCACGGGCCTAGCGGAGCTTCTTGGAGCATCGCTCTAGGCCGGGTTCACGCCAGCCCCGAGATGAAGGAGGGGGGTCTTCGGGTCCTGCGCAGCCACAAACAGCTGCCCCAACCACGAAGACGTAGGCGCCTGGTGCAGCAGCCCCGTGGTCGGGGAGCCCTGAAGGGCCCTGGTCGGAGACGGCGTGGCTGGCGCAGCCGGGTTGGCCGCAGCCAGCACGGGCGCAGCGGGCGACCTCGCCACCTCTTCAACCGGCGGAGGAGGGGGAGGAGCAACAACATCGGCACCACCATCGCCAAGCAGCATCGCCTCGCTGCATAGAGTGAAGAGTCAAAGGAGGTACCAGTAGAACCACAGAGCGGCAAGCAAGGGCAAGGGAGATACTAACCCAGCAACGGACGGTGGAGCAACGACTTGATGCCCTCGGTGCGTCTTTTTCGTTTCAACTGGAATAGGAGCGGCAACAGGTGCCGCCCTCTTTCCTCGGGCTCTCGCCGCTAGTTTCTCTCGGCCACCCTCCTCGTCGATGACATCGACTGCGACACAAGCAAGGAATCAAAACCACAACCTCATGAACAAAGATGAAGGAAAGAGCTGCGGTCAGCAACTTACCATGAGGATCCGAGGGGCCGTCATCCGCCCGGACGGGAAACCCCTCGGGCTCCGTCTGGGGGTACTTCTTCGACTTCCTGTCCTCCAAGAAGTATGGAAGCGAGAAGTCACCCATACCGTCCTCGGCTAGCTGTGCCGTGAACAACTAATCAAAAAGGGGAGCATAAGGCACCCAAGGAAAGCTAGCAATGACAAGGAGCGAGACACAAGATAACCAGAAAAAACTTACCCGAGGCGGCATGCGGCCGCGATGATATGGAGGGCAGGAATACGCCCAGGTGGCCTCCATGCGGAACTTGGAGATCATGGAGACCCAGTTCCGCAGGTCCTGGTAGGGCACATCCTTCCGCGACGTCCTCATTGGATCGTTGGCGGTCGATATGTGGCACATCTTGTGCGACCGCTTCTGCAGCGGAAGCACGCGACGCACCATCCACGACAACGTGATATCCCGGGCGGTGAGCCTCTCCGTATCCACCATCGTCTCTAGCCGGGTGGCCATCCGGTCGAGGTCCGCCGTCGCGCCCATGCCCTTCGTCGTCCAGCCCTTCTGCGTCGAGGGCAAGTTGGCGAAAGGCGGAAGGCAGATCCAGTCAATCTCTGTGGCATTGCTCACATAAAAGTATGAGCGCTGCCACAACTTGACGGTGTCGGGGAGCTCGAACCGCGGCATCTGCGAGGAGGACCACGGGTATATGGAGCAGCAGCCCATCTGCGTCAGCGAACCACCCTTGGAGGTGTTCTGGGCCTTGAAGTGGAATAACTTGAGAAAGTTCGCCACCTCAGGCCACACCCCAAGATATGATTCGCAGCAAGCCGATGATGTGACAACTGCACAATGGCGTTGCGCCCAAGTGATGAAGCTGGAGATCGAAGAAGAGAAAGAGCTGGAGGAGGAAGGGGCTGACGGGAAGGCTGAAGCCATAGGCAAAGTGTGCAAGGAAGACGACGCGCTCCCCCGACCAAGGATCTGGCACCCGCCCCCCCCCCTCCGGTGTGAGCCGGTGCTTCACGAGCATCGATGAGGGAAGAAACCTCCCCCGCCGGTACTTGTTGACAAGGTCGTCGGTCACAAAGGACCCGCACCAGCCACCGCACTGCTCCGGCATCATCTTGATAGAGGAGGTGGCCGTGGAGGACGGGTAAGAAGCGGCCGGCAACAGCAAGGATAAGGCGTACAAGAGCAAAGGATGGATAAGTGTGGGAACTGATCCCCCTCGGAGCTCTATTTATCCCCATGGACGGCACCGTCGCCTCTTCAGCTTCTACACGACGCGTGGCGTCGCGGAACCACAGCCACACGATGCTTCGGCTCTAGATCCTCTGCGCCGTCATAATCGACACAGAAGATCTGCGGGCGTTACCAGGAGACGAGGCGTGCGCGCTCGCACCGAGAAACCGCTGCGGCAAGTTGCGTGCGCAGTTGCCAAAAACTGACGCAGCGACGCGGAAGTCAAACTGACACGACGTGCGCCAGAGCCGCAGTCGTGGGTGACGACATCAACGATGTCATCAAGCTAAACGTTTCATCTTCAGCTGCGCCAGCCTGTACCTGCCTTCGTTGTTTACACCCAGTGGATGGCCATCGATTCCGCAGCCAGTTAAATCCAACCGGAAAGGATAAGGAAAAGCCGTAGTCGGATGCAACAAAAGAACTCTCTCGGGACAAGAAGGAGCACGAAAGATCTTGCCCACCGGCCAAGCCCATACGTGCTCGAGGACTAGTGTCGGGGGGATAACCCCCGGGTGGGTAAAGCCAGGCACAAGTAGGCCGGCTCCAGAAGATGCAGGCGGCCTGGCCTCTAGGAAGGATAACTCTAGCTAACTGGCGAACACATCCGGCTGGGCTTATAACCTTCCCGGCTGGCCCGTCTAGCTGGTGGCCAGAAGAACCGGCCGGGTGGCCATTTCCACCCGGCTCACCTTGGATTGGATGGAGAGCACGGAAGGGATGACGCTCCGTGCGGGGTACGCCTCTGGCTCTCCCTCATCATCGGACTAGCTGGCATGCCGTCATGGCCAGCGCTACCCGACGAAGATAAAGCAAGGTGGTTGGCTGGACTGGCGAAAGCAGTCCGGATGACCGTTAAAGCAAGGATGACGCCCTAAAGGAAGCCCGGGTGACCACTAAAGAGAAGGATGACGCTAAAAGAAGGGAGGACTGAGTCCTGGCCCACCGGCTGGGCCCTGCAGCCGGCCCTGTCCTGTAAACCCTAGGACCCGATATATAATCTACCCCCTAGACCAGTATATAAGGGAGGGCAGAGCTAGGGTTCTAGGTAGGCAACAATAGAAGGATAGAAGTGCTAGCATCAAGTTCCCATCTTCCTCTATATCTCAATAGTTGCTAAGGAAACAGCTCAAGGAGCATCTGTACTGAGCATAAGCTCCCACATATAGTTCATCTTGCAGGAGTAGGGGTGTTGCCTCGCCAAGAGGGCCCCGAACCTAGGCATGTCACTGTGTTTGTAGTTCACCGTGCCAAACCTGTTGCGTGGGCCACCGAATGCATCTGTGTGTCCCTTCTTTGCCATCCACGATGGCACTTCCATGTTCAACACCACGACACTATCCAAGGCGTGATGTTATGGGACAGCCACTGGAGGCCCCATATCACCATGAGCTGAAGACTCAGTTGGACCACCTTAGCTTCATGATGTATGACAGTCAGAAGGAGTCAGACAATGCCCGCTCCTAAGCCAATCACAAGTATGCCATTGCTGCCAAGAAGGAACAGACCATTGCCATGTTAGTGAAGGATTGCCAGTCTCGTCGTCGTCTGCTCGACAAGAAGGAGCGCATCATTTCCCGTCTCCGCCACAGGATCACAAAGTTAGAGGAGACTGTCCACGAGAGAGACATGCAGCTGGAGGAGAGGGAGAATGCAGGGGAAGACCTTCGTGGAGACCCCTACTCCTATATCAGTGACGATGACGACTTTCTGGAGGATCAGGCCATGGACTTCTTCACCGATGAGGATGACTTTGCCTTCATTGATGATGATGATGATGAGGAGGAGGAGGATGATGAGGACACTGACTCCAAGGAGTAGTATCACTTGAGCACTAGCGTTAGGGAGCTGTATTCGGTCCCATTGTATCATAGTTTCCTAGAAAGGTTCTTAAAACCATCCTTTTTCCTTTGTTTGGTGTGTGTGTTGTATCGTGTGCTATGAATGAATGAATGAAAAGCAAGTTGCTAGAAAAATCTGAGTCAAACTTTGAAAACTTTTCAAACACCAAAACCCTGAACCTTAGAAATTTCCCTCTTTTCTCATGATCTATCTCAATCTTCAGATGCCTCGTGGAGGAAGCAGTTCATCCCTGGAAGTAGACCCATAGCCCAGAGACCGTATAGCATGAACCCATCTGAACTAGTGGAGCTGAAGAAGCAACTGGATGCTATGATGGAGATAGGATTGATCCAACCAAGTGCGTCTCCATGGAGATCACCTATTTTATTTGTGGACAAGAAAGATGGAGGTAATCGTTTGTGTACGGATTATCAAAAGCTGAATGATGTTACCATCAAGAACAAGTATCCACTACCGAAGATAGAGGATCTGTTTCACCAGTTGACCGGTGCCAAAGTGTTTTCTAAGATTAATCTTAGAACTGGTTATCATCAACTCAAGATTCGCACCGAGGATATTCCAAAGACTTCCTTTACCACCATATATGGATTATACGAGTATAGTGTCATGTCTTTTGGATTAACCAATGCCCCCGCTTATTTCATGAACCTCGTGAATAAGATTTTTATGGACTTCCTGGATAAGTTTGTCGTTGTTTTCATCGATGACATTCTGATCTATTCCTAAGGATCATCCTTGGAACCCTTAGGGAGCATCAGTTGTATGCGAAGTTTAGCAAATGTGAATTCTGGTTACAAGAGGTACGATTCCTAGGCCATATCGTATCAGCTGGAGGAATTGCCGTTGACCCTGCAAAGGTTAAGGATGTTGAAGATTGGCAAGCCCCAACCACTCAAAACCAAGTTCGTGCATTTCTCGGATTGGCGGGATATTACCGCAAGTTTGTAGAAGGATTTTCAAGTAACACAAGACCCATGACCCAATTGTTGAAGAAGGACAAGAATTTTGAATGGACAGACAAGTGTGAAGCGAGTTTTCAAGAACTCAAGAGGAGATTGATTTCAGCCCCAATCTTGATCATGCCGGATATCACGAAGCCTTTTGATGTGTACTGTGACGCATCCAAGGTCGGTCTCGGATGTGTGTTAATGCAAGAAGGCAAAGTTATATCTTATCTATCCCGACAACTGAAGCAACATGAGTATAACTATCCTACCCATGACCTTGAACTAGCAGTCGTAGTTCTAGCCCTGAAAACATGGAGGCACTACCTGATGGGAAACCGTTGTGAGATTTATTCGGATCACAAGAGCCTGAAGTATATATTCACTCAGAAGGAGCTGAATATGAGGCAGAGGAGATGGATAGAGATAATCAAGGACTATGATCTGGACATCCAGTATCACCCCGGTAAAGCCAATGTGGTAGCAGATTGCCATGCCGCTTGAACTCCATGATTCTGAGGAACGACCAAGTTTGTTCAAGGAGATGGAAGATTTTAGAATGGAATTAGCAAGTGAAGGATTTTTGGCTAGCATAGAACTTCAACCCACTTTGATCAGTCAGATCAAGGAGGTGCAGAAAGGAAATGCTAGTATCGACGGAATCAAACATCGTATCGGTACAGGTAAAGTACCCGGATTCACCGAAGATGAAGAAGGAGTGCTATGGTACAAAGGACGTCTCTGTGTACCAGCAGATTCAGAGTTGAAGGAAACTATTTTGAAAGAGGCCCATGATACTCTTTATTCTATCCACCCCGGAGGAACAAAGATGTATCAGGATTTGTAGGAACAATTTTAGTGGCATAAGATGAAGAGATAAATCGGAAGCTATATAGCCAAGTGTGATATTTGTTAGAGAGTCAAGGCGGGACATCAGAGACCCTCAGGATTGTTGCAACCCTTATAGATTCTAGAATGGAAATGCGATTCAGTTGGAATGGACTTTATCACCGGATTGCCTACTTCTAGTAGGGGAAATGACTCTATTTGCATCATAGTTGATAGACTGTCCAAGGTATCTCATTTCCTACCAGTGAAGACCACCTACCAAAGTTCGAAGCTAGCGGAGTTGTACATCGCTAGAATCGTCAGTCAGCATAGAGTCCCCAAGAACATTGTGTCGGATCGAGGAACTCAGTTTACCTCGAGATTCTAGAAGAAAGTCCAAGAAGGATTGGAAACAAGATTGGATTTCAGCACAGCGTATCACCCTCAGACAGATGGACAAACGAAGCGAGTAAATCAAATACTCAAAGATATGTTGAGAGCCTGTGTGCTAGAGTATGGATCTAAATGGGAATATTGTCTGCCTTTCGCAGAATTTTCGTACAACAACAGTTATCAAGCTAGTTTGCAAATGGCCCCATTGAGTTCATGTATGGAAGGAAGTGCCGTACCCCTTTAAATTGGTCGGAAGTAGGAGAGAGTTAGATTTTCGGACCTGACATCCTACGAGAAGCAGAAGAGAAAGTTCACAAGATCCGTGAGAACCTCAAGATCGCCCAGTCAAGACAGAAGAGTTATGCCAGCAAGAGACGTCGAGACCTCGCTTTCAATATCGGAGATTTTGTGTATCTCAAAGTGTCGCCTTTGAAAGGAATGCAGCGTTTCCAGCTCAAAGGAAAGTTAGCCCCCAGATATCGGACCCTTCAAGATTCTGAATCGTCGAGGAGAAGTATCATATCAACTGGAACTGCTAGAGGAGATGCCAGCCGTGCATAATGTGTTGCATATATCATTACTTCGCAAATGCCTTGAACTCCCGCAGAAGATTGAAGTTTTCAAGAACATTGATCACCACACCATAGAGATCAACGATGACCTGACATATCCTGAAGTACCCATTCGTGTTTTGGAGGAAACTTTCAGAACCAAAAGGACCCGGAGCATCAAGTTTCTCAAGATTCGGTGGAGTAACCACACTGAAGAAGAAGCTACATGGGAACAAGAAGATTACATCAAGACGGAGTTTCCCGGTATTTTTAAATCCTAGTTTTCTTCTTTCTCAAATCTCGGGACGATATTTTGTTTAAGGAGGGAAGGTTTGTAATATCCAAAAAATATTGAACAATGATTATCCAATTCCAATCACCAATATTAGGGTTAACAATTTTTTTTGTTAATTAACATCATATGAATGCATGTGTGTATGTGATGATTGTATGAATGCATGAATGGACTTGTGTGATTGATCTAAATAGCAAGGAATTGTTTAAAGATGGAAACAACATCATCTAAATCATTTCCAAGCAGAAACAAATCAAGAGAAAATAAAAAACAAACCAAATAAAGAAAATGGTCATTTTTGCCAATCTTGCTCACTAGGCCACTTTGAGTGTTCCTAGTCCCAGATTTCAAACAGAACATTTCCATTTTTTTCACCCCTTACTAGACCAATTAAAAGTGAACCAAAGCCCACCTTTCAATCTTAAAGAAACATTTGGCAACTTGATTCAAATGAAAATTTAAAATTAAATCTTTAACATATGGGAAGATCACCCAATTCTCAAAAAACAACCAAACCAATTCCCCTTGACCTTTCCAACTAACCAGAGACTACTGAGTATGTAACTAGTACACCCACCAAGTTTGAACCAAAAATTCAAATTTGAATCTCTTTCGGCCATTTCATGAAACACCTTGCAAGCACAAATCAAACAAACATCAAACACTACTGTGAGCAGTGATTTGGCCTAACTTGTCCCCTCTCTAGCTCACAGCAGACCTTTAGTAGATCATCTAGCTTAGTTAGCAAGCTCTAGCACCACTGTGATCTTGCCATTGCCATCAATGGTGAGCAGGCCGAGCCTCACCTTGCCACTCCACTATCGATAGCAAGCTAGGAGAATCTCTAGCCTCGCCAACCTTGTCTGGGACACTCACCCCCATCCACCGCCACCCCTTGTCCAATGCCAACGGGCAGCAAGCCACTGGACCACTCTAGACACGCCGCTCCCTATGCCTCTGCACCATGCCGAGAGCGCGCCAGAGCGCCACCCTCGACACTCACTCACAGACCGCGCGTCGCCCTCGCCACGTGCAAGCGTGATCACCACCACCCCAGCAACCCCGCAGACACGCCCGTTCGTCGCCGCACGACCAAGAGACCCCGTGCACCATAAAACTTTTTGTTGGACCCGCCTAGAGCACCGCAATGTTCCGACCGTCTCACACCGTCCCATGCCGCGTAACCACGCACCAACACACTCCCCTCTCTCAGTAGCACCCCACCTCACCCTCGGAATTTGGCTAGAGTCTGCCGCGGAGGAGGAAGAAAGGAGCCAACGATTGGAGTCGGCCCAGGAGAAGCCCCCGGTACCAGGAGGTTCGTCATTGTCGACTTCGTTGTTCGCCCCCGTCATCGACCCTCGCCTAAGCCCCGGTGAGCCCCTATAGACCCCCACTGGCTGCGCTAGGGTTCTGTCTCGTCGGCGTTGCCTGACGGAGACGATAGGTCATAGCCGTTGGATTAGAGTTTGATCGTGCTGTCTAGATCACCCCGTACCGCTTCACACCCCCCTGTCTCACTGACTGGTGGGGACACCCACTTAAACTCGCCCGCACGCGCTGTGCACCGTGGGCCACCCCATTTACATTCCCGCGTGACCCAGTAGTTTGAATTTAGGTTTATTCGTTTAGGTTCAAACTCAGTTCTATACCTAGATTCAAAAATCAACCAAGGTCAATTCACTAAACCAAATTACATGAAGCCAATTTTGTTAGAAAGGTATTGAAATTCTTAATCCAATCCTGTTGGATTCAACCCATTTGAAATTATAGATCACCTATAGTAAAAATAACAAGGCAGAGACTTTTCTACATTCAAATATTTTTCAAAATTTAACCATAAAAGCTTTTGAGTTGATTCCAACTCTCAAAAATCCCATTTAACAAGACCTTTCTGAATATATAAAAATACGTAGGGTTACTTGCAGAAATAATGGACAAGTAATAAAAGAATGCCCCATAGGCATTTCTAGTCACTTTATTTAACTAAAATAAAAAGGTTAAACCTTATTAAATTGTGACGCCACTTTAAATCACATTTCCATGTACTGAAATATGTGGTGATGACATGTGTCAACATGATCCCATGTTTTAGTTGGAGAATATTAAATATTAAGTAGTTTTTCAATGAGTAGAAATTACTTTTCTAAAATAAAATAAATAAGAAAGTACTTGGATGATTGTAATGCTTGTGATGATCCTAGATCATGTAGTGGAAACCTTGGTGTGATAAATAGAAGTAGTTAAGTATTATTTGATGATTGTGTACCTCGTATTCATTTATAGATGCTAGTACCGACCAAGGATACGAGGAGGAAGGAGAATACTACAAGGAAGAAGCCGAGGAGAACTTTAACCACTACTATGCACAAGGCAAGCTAACACTTTCAACTTAGCAAGAAAATCCTTGCAAGCTTATACTACTATCTTAGCAAGCTAAGCTAAACTATGCAAGTTTTACTTGCAAGCTTACACCACTTGATACCCAATCCTAGTTTTATTTGCAAGATTAGTTGTTTTATTTCTTTATCAAAGCTTTCTAGTTAAGGTTACCTAGTAAATTGTAGAACTTAGAAAGTTTATTAAAGGTAGCATAAAGAGCATAAAATTTGGCCTAAGTTAGATAAATCTTGATGTCATCATGAGGCATGAGATTGAACTTAGATAAGATACACTTGTTTACCACCCCTCACTAGTGTTTTGCCGCTATTAGATGCTAGGGCTAAACTTAAAACTTGACCACTTTAGATGGGAATACTTGCTGAAAATGGTTATGAAAACCTTAGAATGATGAGTCATTCTACTGAAATGTTTTGACATATGTTCTTCAACACCAAATGATTTTGATGATGAAAATGTTAAGGCATGAGCCTTAGCCCTTTAGAAAACTGATGGTTGTCTGGATGGGATACCATTCCAATTTTACGGTACAACCACAATACCCGAAATTTGGGTAGGGCTTGACTGGAAATTTATATACCTTAGTATGGGTTCCCTTGCGGCCAAGGTTTGAGCTGAGGCTAGCTTGTGAAGATTGTCCACCTGTGCAGTTCCCAAGATGACAGTTGGTCATGGTTGGGAGGCCAAACTCATAGGAGAGGTTCCTATACTAGGGCGTGCAATTGAAAGGTTAGGATTGATTATCCGCATACTGAGTATGGTGAATTCAGGATTGTTCCTGACAGATGTATCGAATGTTGTGGTGAAAGTGTACCACCTCTGTAGAGTGTCAAACTATTCGAATAGCCGCGTCCGCAGTTATAGACAGTTGGAGTGGCCATACTGTTCCGTCATCAGATGTTTTCAAAATGACTTATGAAATGAGTCATAATTTTGACTTGACCACAACAGGGTTGTGATATGAAATTCAGGTTCCCACTTAGGTTTTCTAAAACTTTCAACTAGCTTTCTTTGCTTATGAACTCAGTAGAGATAAATCTAGCTTTTTGCAAAATAACCTAAAGCTTAGTACTTCCTACCCAAAACCATCTCACTTGTTAGTATTAGTTTGCGAGTACTTAAAGAGTACTCATGGCTTTGTCCCTGGCTATTCCCGTGGCCAGACTATGAAGAGGACTACCAGGAGGACGGACAGCAGGAAGGTTACGACCACTAGGATCATCTCCCATCGTCAGCATTGCCTGTGACTATGAAGATGGAGCTTCGCCCATGCTATCGTTATCACTACGTTATCCTGCTGCTTGATTTGTATTAAGACTGTATCATGAGATTCTTTATTTGTGTAACACCTTATGTATGGTTTGTAATGGATGATGTACTGTGATATCCAATCTGTTATGTCTCGCAAAAAATGGTAATCCTAGGATTGCGATGTACGGCATAACAGCCATATGGGATTAAAAATTCGGGTGTTAACAGGAACCCGCAGAACAAATATATACAACAACGACTCCACGAGTTAAGAATACAAATATACAGCACAAAGATCCAAATCACCTTGAAATAGATATAGCGTCTGAGTACGGATAAGATGCAAATAGAGCTAAGAGCCCTGAAGAATAACCAATAGCGTCCATAACCCTACCCAGGCCAAGCCAGAAGGGTAACCCTGCTAACAACGTCGATCCCAAAACCTGCTAAAACAAAAGGGGTGCCGGCAAATGGCAAAGGAAAAAGAGAGCGGTCAGTACTGAGGCCAATACACGACGAGTCTTAGAATTCGACGGTCCTCGCCTACATAGGTATGGTGGACTGAAGTGGCAGCGCAGCATGCACTAAACAACCTATAGAGACTCAATATATCTATCGGCTATCAGAGAGATGAGAAAGACCTATTTGGATCCAACCTGATACTATCACCAAACATACCCATCCTGGTATTTCCCCCTCAAGACCAAACAAAAAGTCAAGCCGAGGAAACTCACACGGTTGGCAGTTTTATACATTCTTTCCATGGTGGTTATCCAACTTACTAGTCATATCAGATACAAGTAAAATTTATAACAGTAAAATTTAGTTATAGTTTTCTATGATCGAGATACTATGCACCAAGTCGTCCATAATCGCGGACACGGCTTTTTGAAAAGATTTAACCCTGCAGGGGTGTACCAAAGTTTCCACACGCACTTCGACCCTAGTTGCCAGATTAATTAACATACTTCCATAGGTATGTCAGCGGGGTCTAGGACACGCCGCTTTCCCTAACCCAAAGCAAGCACATGGGGGCCACTCGAAAGAGCTACCCATACGAGGTATAGCTAATCCTCCTCTTACAGACTCTAGGGTTACGTACACTTGCACGGGAGCAGTGGTTATAGACAAAATATTCCCGTGACAGAGTGCTGCACCTACGCAACAGTAATAAACGCTCATCAAGCAACATGTAATAAACATGGCATAACATGGCATGAAAACTTCAAACTAGTTTGTGGCCCTAGAACAGTACTTTGAAATCAGGTACTAAGGCGATAGGAGTGTTTATACACCCCACATGTGGTTAGCGCACTCAGTATCGAAACAGGTGTCAAGAACTCGGGTCCTAGGTGGACACAAGTGGGCGGTTAACAACCAAATCTCAACTATTACCCACTGGCGCCTCTTGATTAGTTATATTCATTTTAATATTTAATTAACCAACTGTAATTAAAACCACGATCATCTTCACCTTTATAAATATGCAACCCCCAACATCAGTGGAACATCGACAACGCAAAGCGACCACTGAGCAAGCAACTACGACTCGCAAGGCCGACTGTCTATCAAACAACAGGTAATAGGAGGGGTCCAAGGCAATATAGGGGCTGCAAGTAATATAACAGGGGCACTGAAACTAAAGCAGCGCAACACGGATAGCAATAGATCAACAGGAGGAAATAAAGACTAAAAATGTAAAATAGGTAGAAAGGCGAAGAATGCTCGCCTGAGAAACATTGCCGAAGATACATCCGAAGAATTTTTTGAAACTCACAACATCTCTTCGTCCTATCCGGGAAGAAGAAAAACACTAAATAAACAAGCGATGCAACAATTACAACTAATACGGAATATCCGGCATGATCGTGATATGATGCATGACAAGCTATCATGAGGCGATATGACTAGTAGATCTTAAGTGGCCAACAAATACATTATAGCAATAAAAGAATATATAAAGGCCACATTTACTTACTGTTCACTTGCATAACATTTTAGTACAGGTTGGATACAATGCTCAAATGACATGTATGAACCTAGGTTTGAATGCCTCTCGCTTTTCTGATCATTTCGGACATATCGGACATATCAGATGCATGGTTTGGATTTACAAATTAGGAGATATGAATTTTGCTAATTTAAATTAGTTGCATAAGCCATTTTATATTTAATAAAAAGTATTGATTAAGTGGACAAATTTTTGAGTGTTCAAGATATTTGTCATGTGATAAATCTAGAGTCCCCTTTCCTTGTAATTTCACAGTTCATAGAATTGTTTAAAATAGCTTTAATTTGACCAAAAGAATTATTGGATTTATTTAACTGTAGAGAACGAAAAAGAGTGCAAAATGGTTTAGTTTAATTCCACTTACATGGGATTTGAACTTGAGTTACTCGGGTAGTGAAATAGGGTGCAAACCAATGCAATCTATACAGAGTACTAGGGAATCGTGGCGCGGCGTCACGCCGCGTCCGTGAGGGGTAATGTTGTAAATTAGTCGGTTAAAATTGTTGTTGAAGAGTACGACCTATGCACTGTATTATTGTTGTTCGAAGTTTATAAGAAAACAGTAGTACTATTTGCAAATAAAAAGAGGACGGACGGTACAATTAGCGTGGAAGAATAAAAAAGTATAAAAAAATTAAATCTAAAAGAAACACATCCGCTAAAGAATATGAAATAACCCTAAAAGAAATATTGCTGACGAACTAAGGTTATACAATTATACACCAGCAAGAAATTACCATGGGTTAACTACCAAAATTATTTTGAGAAGGTACCTTCGAATAATAAAAAATAGACCCAAAAATATGATCGTAGACATAGAATAACTACCTTCTAAACATTAAGTAGAAAATTTACGGCTAGAAAAGGTTGCTGGAAAATTTAAGCCGAAAAATTTAAGCCAAATAATTAGAAAAGATGAACATAAGGAAAAATATATGTTAGAGCAAGAAAATTTTAACTAAAAAGTTGTGCTGTGTATACATGACATGGCACGCCATTGGGAAAAATTAGACATGAATAGTACACATGCAAACGCAGACCGTCGGAACGAATGATAAAAAAAGATGAGCTAAAAAATTTAAGCCAGATAGTTAGAGAAAATGAATCATGCGAGCTGCCGGATTGAATAACTGGAAAAGATAAGACTGGCACGTGATTGGGCATAATTAGACAATAAATAGTACGCTCATGGACACGGATCATTGGAATCGCCGGAAAAGGTGGAAAAGATGGACCACAAAATTTAAGCGGAATAGTTGGAAAAAATAAAAGTGCGGACCATCGGATCGAAACGGCCGGAAAAGGTGAGCCAAATTTTTTTAGCCAAATAGTTAGTAAAAATGAACATGAAAAAATATAGATTAGAGCAATAAAAATTTAGCCAAAAAGTTGTGTAATTAGCATGGAAGAACGAAAAAATATAACAAAATTTAATAACTGCCTATTAATTATAGCTAGAAAATTATTCGCCCTTAAAAAAGCACAGAAGGTTAACTACCTTATAGAAATAAATTATAGATGGAAAAAGTGTGAGGAAAAATTACTGCTAAAGAATATAAAATAACCTAAAAAACACCTCCCCTAAAGAATATGAAATAATCCTTGAATAAATATTGTTGGTAAACTAAGATTATACAATTATACATCAGCGAAAAGTTACCATGGATTGACTACCAAAATTATTTCGAAAAAGTACTTTTGAATAATAAAAAATGGAACCCAAAAATATTATCATATAAATATAATAAATACCGTTAAAGAAATGAAGCCCAAAAGTTGTGTCCGAAAATTAAGTAGAAAAGATACGGCTGGAAAAGGTGGGCCAGAAAATTTAAGCCGAATAGTTAGAAGAGATAAACATAAAAAAAGTTAGGAAAGAAAATTTTAGGCGAAAATTTGTGTTGCGTTTACGTAATGTGAAACGCTATTGTGCAAAATTAGACGATAAATATTACACGCATGGACGCGGACCGTCGGATCGAACGGGCCGGAGGACAAAAAATTTAAGCCGAATAGTCAAAAGAATAACGTGCGGACAGGATTGAACGGCAGGAAAAGATAAACACAAAAATTTAAGCCGAATAGTTAAAAAAATTAACGTAAAAAATATCGATTAGGCAAGAAATTTTTAGCCGAAAAGTTATATTGCGGCTACGTGACGTGGCATGCGATTGGAAAAAATTAGACGGTAAACATAACACGCACGAACATGAACCGCCGGATCGAAGATGGCCGGCTAAGACATGTCCATATACTGTTCATCGAACCTGTACTGTAATCACATGAACAGTGTTTGAACTGTACTGTAATCACATGAACAGTGTTTGAATCGCTGAGAGGCCAGTAATCCTACGAGCCTTAATATACTAGATGACCCGGTGCGCCGCTGGCGCCGAGACCGAAAGCAAGACAGTGTTTGTGCGCCGAGACCGAAAACAAGACAGTGTTTGTAGCCAATAGTTTTATCAATGTTGGTATCCGCAATTGACATGCATTGACCTTAGAAACATGAGGACGGAATTTAAGCCATAGAAGTTTTATCCTGTTGTGATCTCTAATTGTAACTGTAAAATGTTGTGATCTCTAATTGTAACTGTAAAATGTATATTGAAACAACAACCTATTTGAGTATGATCTCATGGTCTCCATATTTAGATAACCCATTAATCAAACACATAAGAAAGCTAGCCTTGATACAGTAGATATAACACATTGTTCTATCTATCACTACTTTTCTATGTTAGTAAAATGTACAAATCAAATGTACAATGAATCAGTAATATGTATGCCTCAAAGGATTGTTCCTTGTTGTAGACCCTTAATCCAACTGTAGATGGGAAATAAAGATGTATATTTGAAGAAAAGTTTAAACAGTTGGCTGAGTCAATCCAAGATAGATAAATACCAGATATTCACTATTCAAGACCAAAAGTGTGCTTTATGTAGTAAATCTAACAAAGGTAAATATAGTCTTGATCATATGCTTTGCAGTCGAACATGTTACGAATCCATAGAGAACTCGAGAATATTCAGATGGGAAAACAAAACGATGATATTGAGTGCCAAGTAGGAAACCTAATCTAGAACAATCTTTATAGGAAATCTGCAATGCATCATCTACCCATAATATCATAATAAGTCTACAACACATCAACTGTCCAAACTTCAGCACATGTATTTCTTCAATCTATCACGGCCATTTTGTCTCAAACTTACTTCACAATAACTTATCTTCTATCCAAGTTCTGCAAGCAGCAAACTTAACATCAGTACTAACATCGCTTACAAATCATGAATCCATAAGAAGCAAATCATGATAGGGCTAAAGTGCAACACCTTCGTAATTTAAATAAGTAAATAACAAGTATGTTTCTAAATTTTTGATACATTACGAAAGAAAACCTGATTGAAGACATTAGGGGCATGGAAAAAGCTTTAGTCCCTTCATACGAAAAAATAACTTCCTCTGAAGCATGAAATAAGCTCTCCGGTCTATATGCACAAAGCCAAAGACTATTAGTTCGATCATACTTGAAACATATAATAGAAACCAGAACAGTGAGGTAAGCCAAGAATATATGCATCTGACCACGTCAAACACCACCAGGTTCGATAATAATCTTCATCATTAGATAGCAGATTATGGCCACCATGCTCATCAGAAGTAAGAAACAATTAAAAAATATTGAATAATATGACAAGAACCAAGAATACTGAATGATATGAAAGAAAGCACAATTCTTTAGCATCTCGGAAGGATATCACAAAGAATTTTAGGTTGTATAGCTCATTGCTGGTGATGCTGGTGACACAACATTTAGTTTTTCTCTGCATAGGAAGAAGCCGGTGACACAGACAATCTCTTGACAATTATACGCCTTAGAAACCATACTACTAAACCATTTTAATTAAGCTGGCCATAGAGGCAGAAAAATTATAGGAAAAATATAAGAGAGCATGTAGCGAGACAAACTACCCACCCACGGAAAAATAATTTGTAGTATATACACTGAGTACTGGCAAATGTTCAACAAATGGGAGATATAATCTTCTACATAGCTTACTGACTGATACACAACAGGCATTTGGTAGCACATAACATAATAGACGCCAAGAGCACAACAATGAGTTCTCCTAAAATAATAAGCACAAGATCATATAGAACTGAGACAATAGAATTTACTAAAAAACATGGGCTTGGATCTGTAAGAGCAAAATAAAACTTGCACGTATGAGAGAAGTTAGGCCTCGGTTCCTGGTTTATTGGTTTCAGCACAAAGGTGCTAGATCAGAAAACAGAGGCAGTATTTATAGTGAGAATAGGTGTATTTCCTAAGTGAGGACCAATCCTGATTTGTGTTGATGACTTTTCATAGCTGTGTTGCGCTTCGCAGACATAAGTACAAAAGTTAGTTACAGGAAGGTATAGCAACATGAGAAAGGATCAGGTATAGGAACGTGTAAAGATGCAGGTGTAATTATTCTTCGTAAACGTTTCTTCTGAGGATCTTCTTAAACTAATTAACGGATGCATTGTTCTCCTAAAATAATAAGCACAAGATCATATAGAACCGAGACAATAGAATTTACTAAAAAACATGGGCTTGGATCTGTAAGAGCAAAATAAAACTTGCACGTATGAGAGAAGGTAGAAAAAGGAAATCCCTTTTGATAATTTTTCTTATTTATGTCAACAGTAGCAGGAAGATAATCTAGTATAGTCGTATTGCTAGTTGCTACAAACATATCCATTCATCGTGGTAATTTGTTTCAAGTTGGAAAATCGAACCTAAAGTTGCATAGTTGATTATCTGTTGAATGGGGCCTTTTTCAGTTATATAGCTTCCATTGTCCTCTTTTAAATATCAAGCAATAATTGGGACATGGGTAATGAACCAGAAGACATGGCAAAGCCTATAAGAGAGAGATCCCGTGTCTGCCTGCTTACTCTCTGCCTGCCCCAACAAGCAGAGAAACCCAATCCTACGGGGAAGAAGACGACGATGAACAGATCAATCTAAACTATCAGCAAACTGAATTTTTGAATCAATTACAATGCAATCGTAAAAAAAGCAGTTGTATGAGGAGAGAGAGGCACTCACAGGAGAGCAACGAAAACGTAGCAGCAGATGCAGAAGGAGAAAATCGAATTTCCCTTGATGAGATAGCTCAGGCAATCTTCTCCTCCGATTCACACGCCTACATGGCCGCCCTGCGACTCCACCTACACCATGGCGGCTCCCAGGCGATGGCGCACTAACGGGGGGCGGTGGCTTCTTGGTGGCGCGGGCTCGCGGAACCGCCGAGCACGAGGCCGCAGGCGACGAAGGCGAAGAGGTAGGTGGCGGGAAACTTTGAACCCAGACAAAGCAAAATTAGGAGCAAACTGAAGAACAGTACCAAATAGTCTTTAGAGTCTTCAATACAATGTACTCAATTGTCCATTGTGTTAATGGCCTTCTGCAGATTTATCTGCTCTTCTACCAAAGTACAAATCAATGTTGCTAACATGTAGCTTGGTTTGAAAAGTTTCTGACAGCAGCTCCTTTATAAAACTTGCTATGCTAATGCCCTTGAACCAATAAGAGAAATTAGAATGTATCCCAAAGATGGCGCTTCATTTGATCTAGAGTAAGTAGCTATAGTATATCTCAATTCCTAAACACCTTCATAATATATAACATAGACTCATTCAGAGGCAGAACAAAAAAAGGATAGAAACCTTACATGTAGATATCGAAGGCATGCTGCTGATCAGCCTTCAAACTGACAAGTTTAAGAGAGGACTCTCTGTCTCTCCGAGTTTCAACTAAAAATACAAATATATGCTAATATAATTGTTCTCCGGATAGAAAATTTCAGCACTTGAGCGCTTAGATGTAACTTAGATAATCCAAAAAATGAAAGTACTAATAAGCTGGGTGAACAAATGTTGCTAGTATTCCTACATAATTGTACGTCTTATTTGTAGACCGCATATAAAAATCATTATATTAACTTTTATTGGCCAATAAACGAAAAATAGATATGATGATATAATAGTTAGTTGGAGGTTGAAGCCATCCAATGCACAATCTCGGCTGCAGTTCATTATTAAACAACATTAGTATGGACCATTTCTGATTCATTTGCAGCTTGCAAGCACTTAGAGGGCATTAAGCCTACTGCACGACACCATAAATCATAGGGAACAAATAATTTCACCTTGCCTGTGTAGAAAACATCATCCAATTACAGTATATTGCCATCTCAAGGCTTCTAATGCTTTTGATCTGTAAAATCAAGGAAAATGCCTTAGTATTAAACAGAGTATAATTTTAAGTGTGACCATGCAGCAAGCTTCAAGATCTGAACAGTCATATTGTCAAGGAAACTTATAAGCACCCTTTGAAGTTAAGGCAACGAGGATAAATGTAAGAAAATATCACTTCAGCAGACTGCACCTAAGTGTTAATGAACAACCTTTATCCCACGGTAGATATAGATAAGAGAAGATAATAAAAAATAAAACTTGAGTATGGGGTCGCTTGAAGTCTATAAAGCATCCAGAAACACCATCTTGTAAAGAAAATCAACCATAATATCATATTCTACTTGTTGCAATGAATTAATGCCATGAGTCTAGCATTCTACTCAAATCATCCTGACTTGGACATGTAACTTCCTTTATGTGCATTGAATCTTTCCCCATCTGTTAATTTCTAATACCTCATTAAAACATGTTCCATGGACAGAAGTATTGTACAGTAGCGACAGTTAAACTCCAAACGGTATGAACTGAAAAGAGAAGATATGCAAAATTTATGAGCCTTTGTACCATCATGTTGCCTTCAACACTGTCGCCTTGGATTTTCTTTCGTTCAGACAAGTTTGGCCAATAAGTTCTACACTTGTTGAATCGCATTCCTCGTTGTGCACACAGAACATGACAAGAACACACCCAGGAAATCCCATGGATTAGGCAGAGAGGTTTTGAGAAGCGGCTAGGCACCCAGTACTAATTCCTACAGGATCCACGAGCACACCAAAACCATGAGTTTCACAACCTTAAAAAGGTTTACCGCCTAAGCGTCTATAAGGCGACACCTTAAAAACCATGCCACCTTGTAATAACTCTTCAGCTGCCATGAAAGTTCATAAATTTGAAACTATAGCTCATATGCAACATATGGCGCCATGTGTGAGTGCAAGATCCATCATGCTAATTTATTAATTTCTACCGAGCTTCAGGATCGTTTTGCATATTCGTAATCACATAAATTACGGTTAGGCATTTGCCGGATGTGTATCCCTGAATCTGATTAGTTCTACCCTTCAGTAATCAGTATATACGAGTATGTCATATCGTCAGCTCAATTCATAAACATACCAGTAGAGTGTAAGGGTTTGGAGGGAATCTAGAATTGAACTCGGAAACTTTCTCAACGTGACAACATCCAATCTCTTATACACACACAAAATTCCAGTTCCCAGGCAGACAATATTTTTCATCCACCTAAAAAACAAACAGAGAACATGTGTTCTTGGAGAAGTACAGCGAGCACCTCCCAGGCATAGCATGCGAACAACAAGAAGCGAGCATTGCATTGAGCAGTAAGGACGGGGAAAAGAAGGGATAAAAGGAGCACGAGCGTACCTCGACGGGAGAAGACGACGCCACTGTAGCAGTGGCAACACGAGTTCGAACGCAGCAGGAACGGCCGAGCAGCAAAACCTGCAGGGAGACGCACAGTAAGCAGCTTCCCAGGCCTAGCGAGCAGCGCAAGAAAGAAGGGCCAGCAGCACACGTACCAGAAGATGCAGCGAGAACACAATGCCAAGCAAGCACAGACCCAGGCAGAACTGCGCATAAACCAGGGGAAAATACAAGAAAGCAAGACCTCCGCGGCGGATCGAAGCAGAGCAGCTGGAGGAACGAACGAAACAGTAAAAAAGCAAATCCCGCGAAGGATCCCACCTCAGCCAGACGAACCAGTCACCGGGAAACCCACCCACTCCCCAATCCCACGTGCCTCCTCTCCTCCCAATACACGCCTCCGCTCCTCCTCCCCGATCTGTCGCCGCCGTTCAGTGGAGGCGGGTGGAGGGGTCGATGCCATGCAGATTCGCACGACATGAACATGGAGGAGGGGCGCTGCTTGCCGCCACACGCCACGCCTTGGCGTCGGGAGCCATGGCCAGAGAAAAACCGCCCCATCCGCTCCCCCTTCCGCTTCGAGGTTCCATCAGTCTGCCCTCCCCTCCGCTCCTCTTCTCTGGCCACGTCCTCCCCATCCCTGAGCAGATCGAGAAATCTAGGGGAAAAGGGGAGAGGAGCAAACGGGAGAGGAGAAGATCAGCCCGGCGGAGGGGGTCGGTGTGTGGGGCGGTTGGAGCGGGAGGTGCTGAGGTTCCAGGAGTAGACGACGCCACGCACGATCCTCCAATCACGCGCTAAAAATCTCGCGGACAGAAACGAGGAAAGGCTTCCCACCGACAGGCGGGCCTACATGGACCCCGGGCCACCCACAGCGTGGCCACCATCCAGCCGGGCCGGTGCAAAACAAGGAAAGAAGAGGAGTAAAAGCATCGCCCGAAAGTCTCCGCGTCTCTTAGACGGGCCCGCCACGTCCATCACAGTCTCCACCAGCGCAGAAGCAAAGGAAGAGGACCAACAACTACCCTGGTCACAGAAAGATGGCCCCCACCGCAACAAAACCCCGTTGTCAGCCAAAAAAAGCGGTTCTATGGCAAGTAGAATAGGGGTCACCCACCCACCGGCCCTACTAAGTCAGCAACAGAAGCCTACGAAGAGCTATGGCACGCTAAAAACTCTACGACCCAACTAATGAAGAATCGTAGTCTACATCCGCCGGCCTCACTTATACCCGGACCAGCTGTCACCGTCCTATTCACAGGCGCAAGGAGTGAGAAACTGACTGACAAGATCCAACGGCTGCAAACCGACCAAGGATAGGAAGGCTCACTGACGCGAACAAGCCTAGGCGACCGTCGCTAACCTGCGGGCCCGTGCACGTATGGACCCAGGGCGTCGTTGACCCATCGGTGAAGGCAAGAAGTGAAAAAAATTAATAGCAGCATCCAACGGCCAGGGAAGAAAGCGGGACGGCGTGCGCACTGTGCTGGGCCAATCGGACGGAGGACGAGCGCGCGCACGCGAGAGCAACCGAGGAGGCGGGTTGGCTAGGGCGTGTTATAGGTAGTAATAGGGGTATATATATATATATATATATATATATATATATATATATATATATATATGTGTGTGTGTGTGTGTATATATATGGTCGGACTAGCAAACAATGAAGCAGCTTGATCAAAAGGCTTCGAGCAAAACAAGCCAGCTGATTCTAACTAGTACGTGCGCTGCAGCACATAGCAGATACCTAGCTGGGTTCGGATGCAAACATGCGTGCACGCTACTGACTGTCGAGTGCATGCGCGCGACAGACAAACCTGAGACAGCGACAATGCACCGGCAGCGCAGCGAAAACAGACCACAAAAAACAAGGAGTGTGCGGTGCGTGTCCATGGAGATGCTGCAAGGCAGCGGCACCCGAGAGTGAGACGCGGATAGGTACCCTACTTGTGCGTGTGCAGAAGAGCATGAGCAACATAACGGTGGTGACCGAGGCGGACTCAGTGCCTAGCTTCAGGTGGAGGCTGTGCTGTGGAGACGGAGAGGGACCAGAGGTAGATAGGAACGGTGGAGGTCCTCACCACGGGGATGTTGGCGAGCTGGGCAAGGTCGTGGTGGCGCTGCAGCGAGAAGAAGAGGGGAATAAGATGCGGTCACATCCGGCTCCTACTCTATAGCGCGTTCGGTGCGGAAGAGCATGGGAAGTCGCTCCTCTAACCACGCCTCTGGGCGGCTACTAGGTCGACGACAGGAAAGCGCGCCGGCGGCCATGGCGGCGGGGTGGTATAATTCGGGACCGAGGGGGAGGAGATGAGCTAGGTTTTGCGAGGGCTGGACCGGGTCCGGGGTTAAGGTGAGGCTTGGAGGAGCAGAGCTGCGCTAGCGAGCGACTCGGGTCGGATAAAAGGTGGGTCTCAGGCCGTGGAGATAAGACTTGCGAGGTTGGGATGCGGCTGCTGGTAGCGCTGTTTCTCTGCTACTGCTCTTTGGAGAAGGTTGAACCTGAACTTGCTTAGCTATTTAACTGAATATACGCTGAAACTCCCAGGTCTTGATCGAAACTTGATCTGAGCTTTTGCCCAGAATTGGAAAGGAGGCCACACTTGAACCAAACCTGAATGCCAACCAAAGCTGGAGAGATTTAGAATGCAGGGATCTTGCAGGTTGTCCAAGAGTAGACATATTGGGAGCATGGCAAGAAAAGGAAGATGGATGTAGAGGATTTTGAGGACAAGCCTAAATCTGAATTTTAGGAAAAACCATTTTGAATGTTTTGAATATTTTTGCAGGGATTTAGAACAGAGATTTTTGTATCATACTAAATAGAGATAAGAGGGAGTGGAAGAGTATCAAGAATATGCCCCTGTAAATCCATTTGGGCATCTTTTTACAAGAACAAGAGAAGTAGGTAGAACAAAATATAGATATGGGGCATTAAACCCAAACGCAATTGTATTCAAACAATTATCCCTTCATATAATAAGAAGGGACCAAAGTTGGAAAAATGAAAATGGGATAGAGGGAAGCAGAACAGCATATAGGTGATAGCACGATTAAGATATACATCAAACATGGACAACAACATATGTGAACAAGTAAACAAATGCAACAATAATGCAAGCAAAGATGAACCAAGTTTGGTGGTATGATGTCCAAGATTATGCATATGATGTCACGATGATGTGAGAAAATAAAATAACAAGCAATTTTCTAGTTGGATATTTCCCGGGGTGCTACAATTCGACACCACTAACAATGGATCTCGCCCTCGAGATCCGCCTCCTGGTACGGGGAAGAAGGCCGATGATCGAAATCTTCTCGCTTCGTATAGATCCTCGCGACACCACTAAGAATATTCTTGCTCTATCTTGAAATTAGAAGCACCACCAACAAGGTGTCGTTGTTCATGTTCGTCGAGAGAACACTCCGGATAAACAAAGGACGAAGGTAATGGCCTCAACAGATAAAGACACCTCTAACTTCGATTGAAGGAGTAAAATTGCATTTATCCATCATCCATTGTACAAAAGCTAATGATAAGATTAGTGGTATGGTCGCGACTCCATCCTGCACCCAAAGCATTACTTTGTACACGAATAGAAGACTCATGCAACCAACTCTCGAAATTCAGACTGAAGATCTTGACAAACAGCGTTTAGAAAACAAAGGGATAATGCAGACTCTTCATCGAATTTGACATAGATGAAGACGTCGTCTTCTTGGTAACACCGGGGGATAGAGAAAAAAATTAGTGAATTTCCGGTCCACTGAAAGGTACAATAGAAGAAAATTCCTCACATAGCATGAAGACCAGATGTCAAAGCACCGTTACAAGAGGAGGAAGCGAAACCCTGAAGGTACGATGGAACCCAACCACGAGAATTCCTGGACTCGAAGAAAAGATAAGAAAACAGATTCAAAACACGCAGAGGTAAGTGGAGAATAGCAGAGGTGTAAGGAGTAAAAGCAAACCTAATCATACCTATCCAACCGATTTTCAAAAATACTTCTGACACTCTAAATCGGCCGTTAGCTAGGTTATCCTACAGGCTGGACCAGTGGGATATCGCAACTGCTAAGCTCTGATACCACTCTGTAACACCCTTAGATCGGCGCTATGCAAGTTTTAGCGATTCCTGCCAAACCCGCATAGAAACGATTCAAAGGTGCCCACTAGGCACTTTCGTACGGGTGGAAAACGAAGTAATACCATTACACATTAGTCCACGATGGAACCCACAGAACAAATATATATAACAACGACTCCACGAGTCAAGAATATAGATATACAATACAAATATCCAAATCACCTTGAAATCGATACAGCGTCCAAGTACGGATAAGATGCAAATTGAGCTAAGAGCCCTGAAGAATAACCAATGGCGTCCATAACCTTGCCCAAGCCGAGCTAGAACTGTAACCATACTAACGACGTCGATCTCAAAACCTGCTAAAACAAAAGGGGTGCCGACAAAGGGCAAAGGAAAAAGAGAGCGGTTAGTACTGAGGCCAGTACACAGCGAGTCTTAGAATTCGGCGGTCCTCGCCTACGTAGGTATAGTGGACTGAAGCGGCAGCGCAGCATGCACTAAACAACCTATAGAGACTCAATATAATTGTTGCCTATCAGAGAAAGATGAGAAAGACCTATTCGGATCCAACCTGATACTATTACCAAACATACCCATCCTGGTATTTCCATCGCGAGACCAAACGAGAAATTCAAGCCGAGGAAACTCACACGGTTGGCAGTTTTATACATTCTTTTCATGGTGGTTATCCAACTTACTAGTCATATTAGATACAAGTCAAATTTATAACAGTAAACTTTAGTTATAGTTGTCTATGATCGAGATACTATGCTCCAAGTCGTCCATAACCACGGACACGGCTTTTCGAAAAGATTTAACCCTGTATTGGTGCACCAAAGTTTTCACACGCTCTTCGATTCTGGTTGCCAGATCAATTAACATACTTCCATAGGTATGTCGGCGGGGCCTAGGACACGATGCTTTCTGTCCGGGATATAACCCCAGGTACCCCAGAGTTGATACATAAATGAGAAACAAGAATAGACGAAAGTATATTTGAAGAGAGAATATCAAATAGAAAAGGGAAAAGACAGAAGAACAATCGGGCCGAGTAAGGGAATCTCCCACCCACAATCTCCCCGGCTGAATTAACTAGGAGGAAGGAAACAACCCACCGGGCCGAATTATCCCACCGCCCATCACCGAATCGCTTTACCGCCTCGCCGTTCACGGGATCAACCCGACGCCACGCCTCCCGCCTAATCTGCCTCAAGAAAGTCCTCTCTAGCCGAGCTGCTCCTAGTCACCCACCTCGTCGCCCGGGTGGGCCGAATGAGGCTAAGCTCTACCACCGCGAACTTCAAGACCACCAGCCTCCCTCCATTACCTCCTGGGCCCAGAACAGTCGCTCCATCTGGCCGAATAGGAGCTACCTCGGCCGTGAGCAAAGACTCTACTGGCTGGCATCTCGCCACTGGGCCACTTCTTCTCCTAGGCCGAGTCACCAAGGCACGGGCCGAAGCTGTTGCCGGACGTCTGGGCCGAATCAGTTCACCCAGACGCTGTTATTCACCCCAACGCTTCCTCGACCGCTACATCGACATACCTTCAAAGCAAGACAAGATCAACAAGTCCTGCAAGGCCTTTAGGACGCCAGTGGCCTGACCGCACATGGCATAAGGAATATGCCTTGGCATCAAGAATATGCTAAGGAATATGTCATGGCATCTCCGAAGATGCCAAGGCATATGCCGAGCATCTAAGAAGATGCTAGGAATATGCCGCCAGATACCTAACGGGGAACAAGTCTTGTCCCCGGCTCCCCTTTATAAGGAGCACTGGGGGATCGCTCACGAGGCCCCGAAGGGCTCCTCCCCTCTCTGCTCACTAGGAGCTCTCCTTCTTCTTCTTCTTCCTCTACTCTCACAGAGAAATCTAGCTAGGAGGATAGGGGATACAGCTCAAGGAGCATGGTTGTAGCCACAAGTATGGCAAGATTATGAGAGATTAGATGTATAGAATGAGATGTTATCTCCACTTGAGAGCTTTAATCCAATATACATTGTATTTCTCTTTGTTCATACGAGTGCGGTCTTCACTGCATCATCCCTCCCCGGATTCCTCCACGTCCATAGGCCCCAACTTTAGCCTACCCATGGCATATGCCGTGATACCACCACGACATTTGGCGCCCACCGTGGGGCCTTTAGTGGCGTTGGTTGGGTTTCCATCCGGACGGGAACATCTTCATCAACTTCTTCCTCATAGGGCTCATTGAGCTTCACCAAGCGAACAGAGAACAAAGAGGTAAGCGCAAAGGGTCTCCAAGTCTGACTCAACAAAACAGGTAAGACTCAGCAAGGACTCAAGCACTACTCCAAGCCTCATGAAGTACCAAATAACTCAAAGAAGGCACGTATGACTTAGCAAGACTCACTCAAACACTTCCCCAAGTATACTATAAGTGCCAGATAACTCAGTCACCTACACTCAATCCTTCACCCCGGGGAGAAAAGAACTTAACCCGGGGACTAGCCGACTTATCCTTAGAGTCACCTTTGGAGTAAGAGAACATCCTGTTGATTTAGATCTGTACACCAGCCAACTTATCAGTTAACTCGGCCATAAGTTGAATCAGCTTATTTGTGATTCAGATAGATTCTGAGTCAGTTTATTTATGTTTTGGATTACCCATTAACTCAGCTCCCCAGCCAACTTATTTATAACTCGGACAGAAGTTGAGTCAGCTTATTTATGATCCAGGTAGAATTTGAGTCAGCTTACTTATGAGTCGGATAGAATTTGAGTCAATTTATTTATGCTTTGGATTGTCCTTTAACTCAGCTTACCAGCCAGCTTATTGATGATTCGGATATAACTTGAAGTCAATTTGTTTATGCTTTGAATTAACCTTTAACTCAGCTCAGTAGATTGTCTCTGGTTCGGACTAACATTTGATTCAGCTTGCCAGGGTATATTATAATTCGGACTGGTATTCAGACTCGGCGTACTAATCATATCTCTGATTCAGCCAAGCTTTATTCGATTCACCGATTGCTGTGTTATGTTATGACTCGGATTGATATCTCACCATCTTGCCAGGTTATCCCATATCTCGGACGACTATTGGCCATCTTATCATATCTCGAATCTATATCTCATATCTACATCCCGAATCAGATCTCTTAGCGGTTAGCCCTATTATCATATCCCAAAGCTTAATCTCGGATCTATATCTCGGATCCATATCAAAGGCAAATTATCCTCATCGCGCCAAATCAAGCTATATCATGGCAAACAAAGTAACTCGGATTTGAGTTGAGTTAACTCGAATTTGAGTCATATAACTCGGATTCGAGCCGGATGACTCAGACTTATGACATGAAGTCAATTTTGAGTAAAGTAACTCGGATTTGAGTTGAATTAACTCGGATTTGAGTCATATAACTCGGATTCGAGCCAGATGACTCAGACTTAAGACATAAAGTTAATTTTGAGTAAAGTAACTCGGATTTGAGTTGAGTTAACTCGGATTTGAGTCATATAACTCGGATTCGAGCCAGATGACTCAGACTTAAGACATAAAGTTAATTTTGAGTAAAGTAACTCGGATTTGAGTTGAGTTAACTCGGATTTGAGTCATATAACTCGGATTCGAGCCAGATGACTCAGACTTATGACATAAAGTCAATTGAGTAAAGTAACTCAGATTTGAGTTGAGTTAACTCGGATTTGAGTCATATAACTCAGATTCGAGCCAGATGATTCAGACTTAAGACATAAAGTTAATTTTGAGTAAAGTAACTCGGATTTGAGCCAGATGACTCAGACTTATGACATAAAGTCAATTTTGATTAAAGTAACTCGGATTTGAGTTGAGTTAACTCGGATTTGAGCCAGATGACTCATACTTAAGACACAGTCAATTTTGAGTAAAGTAACTCAGATTTGGGATGAAATAACTCGGATTTGAGTCATGAACTCGGATTTGGAGTCAGACGACTCGGATCGTAACTTACCCAATGAGGTTAAAAGAGCAGTGCCCAATAAGGCCAGAACTCAAAACTTACCCAATGAGGTTAAAAGAGCAGTGCCCAATAAGGCCAGAACTCGTAACTTACCCAATGAGGTTAAAAGAGCAGTGCCCAATAAGGCCAGAACTCAAAACTTACCCAATGAGGTTAAAAGAGCAGTGCCCAATAAGGCAAGAGCTCATAAACTTACCCAATGAGGTTAAAAGAGCAGTGCCCAATAAGGCCAGAACTCGTAACTTACCCAATGAGGTTAAAAGAGCAGTGCCCAATAAGGCCAGAACTCAAAACTTACCCAATGAGGTTAAAAGAGCAGTGCCCAATAAGGCAAGAGCTCATAAACTTACCCAATGAGGTTAAAAGAGCAGTGCCCAATAAGGCCAGAACTCGTAACTTACCCAAAGAGGTTAAAAGAGCAGTGCCCAATAAGGCCAGAACTCAAGACTTACCCAAAGAGGTTAAAAGAGCAGTGCCCAATAAGGCCAGAACTCAAAACTTACCCAATGAGGTTAAAAGAGCAGTGCCCAATAAGGCAAGAGCTCATAAACTTACCCAATGAGGTTAAAAGAGCAGTGCCCAATAAGGCCAGAACTCAAAACTTACCCAATGAGGTTAAAAGAGCAGTGCCCAATAAGGCAAGAGCTCATAAACTTACCCAATGAGGTTAAAAGAGCAGTGCCCAATAAGGCCAGAACTCGTAACTTACCCAAAGAGATTAAAAGAGCAGTGCCCAATAAGGCCAGAACTCAAAACTTACCCAATGAGGTTAAAAGAGCAGTGCCCAATAAGGCAAGAGCTCATAAACTTACCCAATGAGGTTAAAAGAGCAATGCCGAAGAAGGCAAGAACTTATAACTTACCCGATGGGGTTAAAAGAGCAATGCCCAAAAAGGCAGGAATTCATAACTTACCCAATGAGGTTAAAAGAGCAATGCACAAGAAGGCAAGAACTCGTAACTTGCCCAATGAGGTTGAAGGAGTGATGCCCAAGAAGGAAGGAACTCATAACTTACCCAATGAGGTTAAGACCAGTGCCCATAAAGGCCAGAAGTCCAGAGACTTACCCAAAAGGGTTATGACCAGTGCCCATGAAGGCCAGAAGTCCAAAAACTTACCCAAAAGGGTTATAACCAGTGCCCATGAAGGCCAGAAGTCCAAGAACTTACCTCAAGAGGTTATGACCAGTGCCCACGGAGACCAGAAATCGAAAGACCAGAAGTCTAGAAACTTACCCAAAAGGATTATGCGATCAAGAAATAAATAACCAAGCAGTTATATGTCGGAAAACAACTCTGGGGATATTTAGATATAAATCCCACAAGCGATTCTACGAATCCCACGTGGCCTCGGGGACTAATGTCGGGGATATAACCCCAGGTACCCCAGAGTTGATACATAAATGAGAAACAAGAATAGACGAAAGTATATTTGAAGAGAGAATATCAAATAGAAAAGGGAAAAAGACAGGAAAGAACAACTGGGCCGAGTAAGGGGAATCTCGGCCACCCACAATCTCTGGCTGAATTAACTAGGAGGAAAGGAAACAACCTGGGCGAATTATCCCAGTAGGCCCATCACCGAATCGCCTTACCGCCTGCCTCACGGATCAACCCGACGCCACGCCTCCTCGCTAATCTGCCCAAAGAGTCAGCTTCTCTCCAAATGAGCCGCTCCTAGTCACCCACCTCGTCGCCCGGGTGGGCCGAATGAGGCTAAGCTCGGCCATCATGGCGGACTCAAAGACCACCTCCCTCCATTACCCTACTGGGCCGAACAATTGCTCCATCTGGGCAATAGGAGCTACCTCACCGGCCGAGCAAAGACTCATTTGGTGGCATCTCGCCACTGGCCACTTCTTCTCCTAGGCCGAAGCCTTGCTTGGCCGGGCCGAATCAGTTCACCCAGACGCCTACATTATTCACCCCTCAACGCCTCGACCGCTACATCGACATACCTTCGTGCCAAGACAAGATCAACAAGTCCGTGCAGGTCTTAGGGCCTGTGGCTCAGACTGGCACATGGCATAAGGAATATGCCTTTGGCATCAAGAATATGCTAAGGAATATGTCATGGCATCTCCGAAGATGCCAAGGCATATGCTGAGCATCTAAGAAGATGCTAGGAATATGCCGCTTAGATACCGAACGTGGGGAACAAGTCTTGTCCCCTGGGCTCCCCTTTATAAGGAGCACCAGGGGGATCGTTCACGGAGAGGCCCCGAAGGGCTCCTCCCCTCTCTGCTCACTAGGAGCTCTCCTTCTTCTTCTTCTTCCTCTACTCTCACAGAGAAATCTAGCTAGGAGGATAGGGGATACAGCTCAAGGAGCATGGTTGTAGCCACAAGTATGGCAAGATTATGAGAGATTAGATGTATAGAATGAGATGTTATCTCCACTTGAGAGCTTTAATCCAATATACATTGTATTTCTCTTTGTTCATACGAGTGCGGTCTTCACTGCATCATCCCTCCCCGGATTCCTCCGCGTCCATAGGCCCCAACTTTAGCCTACCCATGGCATATGCCGTGATACCACCACGACACTTTCCCTAACCCAAAGCAAGCACATGGGGGCCACCCGAAAGAGCTACCCGTACGAGGTATAGCTAATCCTCCTTGTATGGACCCTAGGGTTGCGTACACTTGCACGGGAGCAGAGGTCATGGACAAAATATTCCCGTGACAGAGTGCCACACCTACGCAACAGTAATAAACGCTCATCGAGCAACAGGTAATAAACATAGCATACATAGCATAACATGGCATGAAAACTTCAAACTAGTTTGTGGCCCCTAGAACAGTACTTTGAAATCAGGTATTAAGCCGATAGGAGTGTTTATACACCCCACATGTGGTTAGCACGCTCAGTCTCGAAACAGGTGGCAAGAACTCGGGTCCTAGGTGGACACAAGTGGGCGGTTGATAACCAAATCTCAACTATTACCCATCGGTGCCTCTTTATTAGTTATATTCATTTTAATATTTAATTAACCAGCTGTAATTAAAACCACAATCATGTTCACCTTTATGAATATGCCAACCCCCAATATCAGTGGAACATCAACAACGCGAAGCGACCACTGAGCAAGCAACTACGACTCGCAAGGCCGACTGTCTGTCAAACAACAAGTAATAGGAGGTGTCCAAGGCAATATAGGGGCTGCAAGTAATATAACAGGGGTACAGAAACTAAAGCATCGCAACACGGATATCAATAGATCAACAGAAGGAAATAAAGACTAGAAATGTAAAATAGGTAGAAAGGGGGAGAATGCTCGCCTGAAAAATATTGCCGAAGATACATCCGAAGAATTCGTCGAAATTCACAACATCTCTTCGTCCTATTCGAAAAGAAGCAAAACACTAAAAAAATGATGCAACAATTATAACTAATACGGAACATCCGGCATGATCATGATATGATGCATGACAAGCTATCATGAGGCGATATGACTAGTAGACCTTAAGTGGCCAACAAATACATTATAGCAATAAAAGAATATATAAAGGCCACATTTACTTACTGTTCACTTGCATAACATTTTAGTACAGGTTGGATACAATGCTCAAATGGCATGTATGAACCTATATTTGAATGCCTCTCGCTTTTCCGATCATTTCGGACATATCAGATGCATGGTTTGGATTTACAAATTAGGAGATATGAGTTTTGCTAATTTAAATTAGTTGCATAAGCCATTTTATATTTAATAAAAAGTATTGATTAAGTGGACAATTTTTTGAGTGTTCAGGATAGTTATCATGTGATAAATCTGGAGTTCCCTTTCCTTGTAATTTCACAATTCGTAGCATTGTTCAAAATAGCTTTAATTTGACCAAAAGAATCATTGGATTTATTTAACTGTAGAAAACGAAAAAGAGTGCAAGATGGTTTAGTTTAATTCCACTTACATGGGATTTGAACATGAGTTACTCGGGTAGTAAAATAGGTTGCACACCATTGCAATCTATACAGAGTATAGGGTTGGACTAGCAAACAGTGAAGCGGCTTGATCAAAAGGCTTTGAGCAAAACAAGCCAGCTGATTCTAACTAGTACGTGCGCTGCAGCACAGAGAAGATACCTAGCCGAGTTCGGATGCAAACATGCACGCGCTACTGATTGTCGAGTGTGTGCGCGCGGCAGACGAACCTAAGCAACAATGCACGGGCGGCACAACGAAAATAGAGCAGAAAAAACAAGGAGTGTGTGGTGTTTGTCCGTGGAGATGCTGCAAGGCAGCGGCACCAGAGAGTTAGACGCAGATAGGTACCTTGCTTGTTCGTGTGCAGAAGAGCAGGAGCAACATCATAGTGGTGACCGAGGCGGACTCAGTGCCTAGCTTCAGGTGGAGGCTGTGCTGTGGAGACGGAGAGGGACCAGAGGTAGATAGGAACGGTGGAGGTCCTCACCACGGGGATGTTGGCGAGCTGGGCGAGGTCGCGGTGGCGCTCCAGCTAGCAGAAGAGGGGAATAATATGCGGTCACGTCCGGCTCCTACTCTGTAGCACATTCGGTGCGGAAGAGCACGGGAAACTGCTCCGCTAACCACGCCTCTGGGCGGCTACTGGGTCGACGACAGGAAGGCGCGCCGGCGGCCATGGCGGCGGGGTGGTATAATTCGGGACTGAGGGGAAGGAGACGAGCTAGGTTTTGCGGGGGCTGCACCGGGTGCATTGTTAAGGCGAGGCTTGGAGGAGCGGAGCTGCGCTAGCAAGCGACTCGGGTCGGATAAAAGGTGGGGCTCGAGCCGTGGAGATAGGACTCGCGAGGTTGGGATGCGGCTGCTGGTAGCGCTGTTGCTCTGCTACTTCTCTTTGGAGAAGGCTGAACCTGAACTTGCTTAGCTATTTCACTGAATATAAGCTGAAACTCCCAGGTCTTGATCGAAACTTGATCTGCTTTTGCCTATAATTGGAAAGGAGGCCACGATTGAACCAAAACTGAATGCCAACCAAAGCTGGAGAAATTTAGAATGCAGGGATCTTGCAGGTTGTCCAAGAGTAGACATATTGGGAGCATGGCAAGAAAAGAAAGATGGATGTAGAGGATTTTGAGGACAAGCCTAAATCTAAATTTTAGGAAAAACCATTTTGAATGTTTTGAAATTTTTGCAGGGATTTCGAACAGAGATTTTTGTATCCTACTAAATAGAGATAAGAGGGAGTGGAAGAGTATGGGACATATTTTTACAAGAACAAGAGAAGTAGGTAAAACAAAATATAGATATGGGGCATTAAACCCAAACGCAATTGTATTCAAAATATTATCCCTTCATATAATAAGAAGGGACCAAAGTTGGAAAAATGTAAATGGGATATAGGGAAGCAAAACAACATATAGGTGATAGCACGATTAAGATATACATCAAACATGGACAAGAGCATATGTGAACAAGTAAACAAATGCAAAAATAATGCAAGCAAAGATGAACCAAGCGTGGTGGTATGATGTCCAAGATTATGCATATGATGTCACAATGATGCGAGAAAAGAAAATAACAAGAAATTTTCTAGTTGGGGATTTCCCGGGGTAGTACACTAGGGCATAACCCACTCGGAATATCCCCATCACTCGAGTTTTCCCTGGTCATACTATCTCCTCTCTAGTGGCTAGGGTTTGCGGCTCTCTGTTGATGCATTGCTTCAGTACCTCTCTGGTTTCTATGTTGGTGCTTCGGTGGTGTGGTGATGTCTAGCACCGCCGTGTTTCTCCTCTGGCTATCTTGATTGTGGCCTAGGCGCGGGTTGCAGTGCCCCTAGGTGCTCCCCGTGCCGCCGTCCTGGCTCCCATCACCTCTGTGTTGCCGCCGTCTGCTTCCTCTTCTTGATATGCGAGGACAATCAGGTAAGTTTTTATCTATCTTCCCCTCTATCTCTGTATGAACCCTAATTCAGGTTCCTCTCTTCGGTTCATGTGTATCTTATAGTAACTTTGCTACATAACTTTCTTAGTGAGTTTGGCTTGAAGATTTACCTATTTCAATTTGATAGTGGATGGTATTGAATTGTGACCACAAAATAATGAATTTATTCTTATATGAGGTTTAGCTGGTTGTTTAGATGATCCAATATTAATTGGTTTTGATCTAGTTAGCTTGTTGAATTGTTTGGCATTGTATCCATGCTATCTAACCTGTGCTATTGCACTACTCGTGTAGTTTACACCATCACAAGTTATGTTCTGTTGGAATTGATGTTATAACTTGTTGTGGAATTATCTAGGAATAGCAGTGGTATTACCCCTGTCCACCTTGTTAATGTTATGATCCAATGGATAATATGATTTTGTGTTGTATGCTTATCTCACCTACCATGATCTTTTGTGAGCATACATTAGAACCTTATGAGACTCATAATTGGCTTGGTCTGGTACTGCCTTTCAGGACCAATTGAAATTTCTGAGTGGTTATTTAATGTGATGTAACTCTCTAGTGGCTTATGTGTATAAGACTGCCACTGTGGTGCCTCCATTTTGGAATGTGCACAGTGGTGGATCTTGTTTGCATGATATGCTACTAGCTTGGTTGGCAAAACCAGATTGTGGTTGGTAATGATAATTATTCTTTAAGTGATATGTTGGAATATAGATTGAGTGGTAATGCTTGTAATTAATTGATTACCATACCTTCTTACTGGGGATATGATAGAAACTGTCTTGTTTGAATAATCTTGATGACTAGGTAATATGGAAAATTACCCTTGTGGCTTCTACTGCCTTGGGCTGCTACTGTGGTGCCCCCAATCTTGGAGTGTGCATAGTGGTAGCCCAGGTAGCATGATTTTCTATTGGGAACCACTGCAGTAATGTAGTTGATGTTCATATAAAAAATAGAGATTTAGCTCATGATGCAAAAGGCTGAAGCTAGATTGGTTGGCTAAAACTGTTAAGTTTACCACTGTGGTGTCTCCCCTAGGAGTGTGCACAGTGGTAACATCTCAGATATGGACTGCTGGATTTCTTGGTTTGGCCTGTGATGCAAAGACTGAGGCACACCTTTGGATAAGAACATATATTTATGTTGGTTCTAAACCTCTATGATGAACCTTGCCTGGCATTTCCATGCAATTTTGAGAGGACCTCTCCATCCAATCCTCCTAGATAAAAATCCAGTTGAAGGATAGATGGAATTTGTCAATTTGTAGTATTCCCCTGGTATTCCCAGATCTATATGTGAGATACAAGAATGGGTACTGCATGATCTAGTGGGTGGTTCTGATGATTTTTACCTGATGTTAGTGATTGGCTTATGGCCTGTTGTAGATCTTCCGCTTGACCTTGATCAGCTGCTGGAACTCCTCCTTGAGAACCTGGATGGCTTTCCCAAGCAACCAGGGTGCTTGTTGTGTAGATGTGGTGCACCAAAGTGATCTGGGAATGAACCAGTGTATGTGTTCTTGACACTCTTGTACTACTGAGATAGAGGAGTGTGGTTTTGGCTGGAATGTTGGGGTAAGTGATCTAGAATCCTGGAATTCCCTCACTGCTACCTTTGTACTATTGTACTGATTGCTGTGGTGACGACAACACATGCTATGCATGTATTCTGTAAGTTGTTTGTGTGCTTGCCTCCTGTGTGTGGATCAGATCAAGTAAATATTGGATATTTGCTGATGGTTTTACCTTTACTACTTACTGTTTTGGTGAAACTTGCCCCACTTCTTTCAATGATGCTGTGCTGAGACAACTAATATACTGATAAGAACATATATCGTTTTTGGTGAAACTTGCCCCTTATCAACTCTTCTTAGGGATGTAATGAACAGTGCACCTCACTGTTAGACTGAGAGCAAAATTACTAACACTAACCCTTTTTGTTTTTATCTTCAATTTATTTGTTTTGCAGGAATCAAAAGGATGTCCAGGAATATCAAGACTAGATATAGGAATTATAGTTTAGATTTAAGTTACTGTAATTTTCTTATTCTTTTGGAATAACCATGTAATAATTATATTTTTGATTAAAGTATTTCTTTTTCTTTACTTGTAATTGTTAATCTAGCTAATGACTTCTAAATTACTTTTATTCTTTCAGTCTGTGTATTAATAAATAAAGAATTCTACTTATTTGTATTTGTTTGAATTTCATTATTGTATTTGGTTTCCTTCATTTCATTTACTTAATTGTAATTTAGTTTTATTCTTTTATCGTAAAAGAACAATGTAATACTTCATGTATTCTTATCAATAAAGAATTCTTTTATATCATTATTTTAATCATTTCTTTTTACTTAGTTATAGTATTATTATTCCTGAACATCTAAATTCAATTTTGAATTGAATTTGGAAATTTAAAGTAGATTTCAAATTCTACCCCTCGAAAAACACAGATAGTACCTAAAGATCATGTAAAAATCTATCGCACTCACTGAGATGGCTAATTTCTAATCTATCAAAGTAACAGAGATTCTGATAGCTCCAGGGTTTTAGTTTGCGAAAAATTTACCCGGATATTTAGATGCATGCATGTAGATGCACAAAATCCTAAATCTACCCTTCGTTTAGTCTGAAATGCTAGGATGTTATAGAATTCCCCCCTTAAATTAAACATCATCCCAAAGTTTGTGGTTTCTTGTTCATGACGTTTTCCAATAGGCTCGTCTTGAGTTTTCCTCTTTCCTCCCAGTTTCTTGACTTCCCAAAGTGATGTCTTTAATAAAATCGGCACTCCTTGAGTTTACTCTCAACCTTGATTCAGCTATGGTTAATGCCTAATGCTAATTTATATTTCCTCCCGAAGCTTCATGAGATTGCTTCTGACCTTTGTCAACACCCGGATTTTTAATCCCAGATGCATGTTAGGCCATACATCGCAATCCCAGGATTATCATTTTTGCAAGACATAACAGATTGGTACCATGGTTCATCATCCATTACAAACCATAATAAAGGTCTTACAAATAAAGGATCTCATGATCCAGTCTTAATACAATCAACACAGCGGAATAATTTAATAATGGTAGCATGGGCGAAGCTCCATCTCCAGGGTCACAAGCAATACTGACAATGGGAGATGATCCTAGTTGTCGTAGACTTCCTGTTGTCCATCATCCTGGTAGTTCTCCTCATAGGCTGGCCATATGAATAGCCAGGGACAAATCCATGAGTACTCTTTAAGTACTCGCAAACTATCACTAACAACTAAAGTGGCTCAAGTAGGAATACTAAGCTCTAGGTTGTTTTGCAAAAATCCAGGTTTATCTCTAGCTGAGTTCAGAAGTAAAGAAAACTAGTTTAATATCTTATAACACCTAAGTGGGAACTTAGTTTTCACTTTCACAACCCTGTTATGGCCAAGTCAAAGTCATGATTCATTTCACAAGTCATTTTTAAAACATCTGACGACGGAACAGTATGGCCACTCCAACTGTCCATAACCACGGACGCGGCTATTCGAATAGTTTGACACTTTGCAGAGGTGGTACACTTTCACCACAATATTTGATACATCCGTCAGGAACAATCCTGAATCACCATACTTCGTATGCAGATAATCAATCCTAACCTTTCAATTACACACCCTAGTATAGGCACCTCTCCTATGAGTTTAGCCATTCAACCATGACCATCTGTCATCTTGGAAACTGCACAGGTGGTCAATCATCACGAGGTAGCCTCAGCTCAAACCTCGGCTGCAAGGGAACCCATAAAAAGGTATATAAACTTCTAGTCAAGCCCTACCCAAATTCTGGTATTATGGTTGTACGGTAAAATTGGAACGATATCTCATCCGAACACAACCCTTAGTTTTATAAAGGGCTAAGGCTCATGCCTCAACATTTTCATCATCAAAATCATCTGGTGTTCAAGAACACATGTCAAAACATTTCCTAGAATGACTCATCATTCTAAGGTTTTCATAAACATTTTCACCGAGTATTCCCATCTAAAGTGATCAAGTTTTTATGCTTAGCACTAGCCACTAAAGTTGGGGGTAAACACTAATGAGGGGTGATAATCAAGTGTGACTTATCTAAGTCTAATCTCATGCCTCAGGATGACATCTAGTTCTACCTAACTTAGGCCAAGTTTTATGCTCTTTATTCTACCTCTAATATCTTTCCAAAGTTTACAAGTCACTAAGTAAGTATAAATAAGGAGATTTGATAAAGAAATAAAATAATCAAGCTTGCAAGTAAAACTGGGATTTGGTATAATCAAGGGGTATATGCAAATATGCCTAATGCATCTTGCATAGGTTAACTAGTGGTTTTAGGCTTGCAAGTAAGACTTTCAGGATTTTAGCTTAGCTTGCTAAGATAGTAGCTTGCCTTGTGTAGTGCAGTGGTTGAAGTTCTCTTCTTCTTCTTCTTCTTCTTCTTCTTCTTCGTAGTCTCCTTCCTCTTCGTATCCTTGGTCGATACTAGCGTCTATAAATAAATACAAAGTACATAATCACCAAACAATACTTAACTACTTCTATTTAGCAAACAAAGGTTCACACTAGATGATCTAGCATCATCACAATCATCACAAGGATTAAAGCATTAGTCTTATTTATTTTATTTTAGAAAAGTAATTTCTACTCATTGAAAAACTACTTAAGATTTAATATTCCCTAATTAAAATATGGGATCATGTTGGCACATGTCATCACCACATATTTTAATACTTGGGAATGTGATTAAAGTGGTGTCACAATTTAATAATGTTTAACCTTATTATTTTAAGTAACTAAAGTGACTAGAAATGCCTATGGGGCATTCTTTTATTACTTGTCCATTTTTACTGCAAGTAAACCTAGATATTTTTATATATTTAGAAAGGTGTTATAAAATGTGATTTTTGAGAGTTGGAATCAACTCAGAAGCATTTATGGTTGGATTTTGAAAAATGTTTGAATGCAGAAAAGTCTCTGCCTTCTTATTTTTAACACAGGTGATCTATAATTCCAAATGATTTGAATCCAACGGGATTGGATTAAGAATTTCCATATCTTTCTAAAAAAATTGGTTTCATGCTATTTGGTTTAGTAAAACTCTATTTGAATCAACATACAGAACTAGGTTTGAAACTAAAATCAAAAATTCTAATTTGAACTAACTGGGTCACATGAAATCTAATCGATTTACATCATGACGCGGCCGCGCATGGGATGGTTAAGTGGTGTCCCCACACGTTAGTGAGATAGAGGGTGGCAAAGGGTATGGGGCGATCATGGCCATCGTCCTCGTCTAAATAGGACACGACGGGCACGAACCCTAGCACGGTTAGTGTGGGTCTGGGGGGCTCACCGGGGCTCAGGCGAGGGTCGGCGACGAGGGCGAATGACGATGTCAACGACGACGGTTCTCCTGGTACTGGGAGCTTCTCCTGGGGTGGCTGCAATCAACGACGCCCTTCTCCTCTAGCAGCGGCAGGCTCCGGCAAAATTCCGGCGAGAGAGAGCTCGCCTTGCTCCAGGAAGAAGTGGGAAGGATTAGTGAGAGGTGGGGACTGAACTGGTGTGAATAAATGGTGCGGGGGAGGCCTCCTTTTATAGGCGAGAGAGAGGGGCAGTGCTGCATAGGCAGAGCTCGTCGGGGTCGACGGTACAGGCAGCTATCGGCATGGCTGAGGCTAGGGGAAGGTGCACGGTCTCCTGGAGGTGCTCAACGGCTTGATGGTGCGGCAAGGGGCGGTGTGGTTCGATCGGGAACGTGCGATGCTCTGCGCGGCACCGACGATGTTTTTGACAACACACAGGTGCTCCTGGTCGCGCAACGGCGAACAGGAATGTCTGGTGGTCTCCGGGGACGGTGGTGATCGTGTAGACGGGCGGCGAAGGCGAGGCGTGGTCTATGCGAGGAGGTTGGATACGGTGAGGTGGCGCGCTCTGGACATGGCAGGGACGAACTGGGTGCGGCGTGTTCGCTATGGTCCACGGCTTGGCAAGGCTCGAGGGCTGGATAGGGGGTGGCGGTGGACGGTGGCCTGCCTCCTGGACATGGTGGCTAGGCGCGGCGATGGCTCTGGCTAGCTTTCCATGGTCGGCTAGCAAGGGGTGGCTCGGGCATTCACGACATGGAGCATTGGGTAGGGTTCTAGCTGGTTTAATGCCATGGTTGTCACTGGGGGAGACAAGTATGATCAAGGAGAGACAAGGTTTGAGGTGATCGCTGCTCAAAACAGTGTAGTTAGGCAGAGTTTGGTTTGTGTCTCCAGGTGTCTGATGAAATGGACGAAAGAAATTCATATTTGAATTTTTGGATGGAACTTGGTGAGTGTACTAGGCACATATTAGGGAATATCTGGTTGATTGGATTTGTCATGGTGAACTGGTTTGGCGGGGTTTTGAGAAATGGTGATCTTACCATATGAACTGGATTCAATTTTTAAATGTCATTTGACTAGGGTTGCCAAATGTTTCTGTGGGTTTGCAAGGTGGGCTTGGGTTCACTTTTACTTGGTCTAGCAAGGGGTGAAAATAATTGGATTTTTTTCTGTATGAAATCTTGGACTAGAAACACTCAAAGTGGTCTAGTGAACAAGATTGGCAAAAATGACCATTTGCTTATTTTGTTTGTATTTGAATTTATATTGATTTTATTCTGCTTGGAAATGATTTAGATGATGTTGTTTTCATATTTAAACCAATCCTTGCTATTCATAACACTCACACAAGTCCATACAAGCATTCATGCATTCACCACATACACACATGCATTCATATGATTTTGATTAACAAAGTTTTTAGTGAACCCTAATTTTGGGTGATTGGAATTTTATAACCTTGATTAATATTTTTGGGATGTTACAACCTTGAACAACATTATTGACGAAGAACTACTGATGCTAAACATACCTATCATAGCCTCGTTGATGTGTTTCCATCTGAAGTTTCCACCTCTTGATGGTGATTTTACTCCTCGAGTAACCAACTTGTTGGGACATTCAGATATCCTATGTCCATCCAGACCACACCTATAGCACACCTTTCTGGTCTTCCAACAATCCCTTCTTATATGACCTGATGCTCCACACTTATTGCATATAATTTATTTCTTTCGTTTTGATGCCTCGTGCTTTGATGTACCACTTGTGGATATGAATCTACATATAAAACTTAAGTTCGATGTTAACTTAGTAGATTGAAACTTCTTTGGTTCCCTTTTATCTCTTTCCTTGGCTATTTCCTTCCTCTCTTCCACTAACATCTTATAATCATCCTCGAAAGTAATTGCTACATCAACCATCTCTTGGAAATGTTGTGTTGCATCCCCTCATATTTTCATCTTCATATAAGGGTTTAGTCCTTCCAAGAACCTTTTCTTGCGCTTCTCCTCCGTATTTACCTCATCAAATGCATAACGAGATAATTGACTAAACTTGCGAATATATTTCATCACGCTTTCATCAGTTTGCCATAAGTACTTGAATTCTCTCCCCTTAAATTCCATGATGCTCTCTAGAACATGATACTCACAAAACTTCCACTTGAATTCTTCCCAAGTGAATATCTCTTCTGGTGTGAGCATGGCTAATTGATTTTCCCACCAATTTGCAGCAGGTTCGGATAGAAGAAATGTTGCATAACGTAACTTCTCCTCATCATTGCATCCAACTGTTTTAAGCTTACTTTCTGTATCCATCAGTCAATCCTCCGCATCCATAGGTTCTGGTGCAGATGCAAAAGGAATTGGTTTGGCGTTTTGGAAATCGGAAAGACTTACTCTGATATCTTTGTTTTCCTCTCCGGGTCCAATTCGTTTGAGTATCTCCTACATGAAATTATTCTATACTCTTGCATCATTTGCATGTATTTCATGAAATTCTCCCCTGTTAACGGACGAGTTGATGGTCTAGTTGCGGTTACATCCTCATTACTTTCCCTCAGCTTAGCTTCTTGCTCCAAACGATGTCCTTTAAACCCAGCTTCTACTCCCGTATCCATACCATCTCTAGTACTGTTACATAAAGCAAATACTCATACTTACATCATGCATATGTTTTCTGAGCTCAACTCTATGCACAGTGCTAGTCACACAAGGAAATCAATAACCAATAACAACCAAAGAGATACTATGTATCATACATAGTTTTTATACGCTATAACAAACAATCCTCACCATTACGGCTTAACTCTCAACTAATACATTACTTGTATATTACAATACCTCACTTACTCACATGAGCATACTCTCACTTATTACGGCATGCCTCTCAAACACTACAATGCATATTACTGGATATGTATATTATTTAAGCCCTCTACTTCTATGGATTGTATCTTCTTACTTTTCTCCCTCTTCCTAGTGCTTCTTGGAATTCCGTCCATGATGACGTGAAGTTCGATGACTACCTTCTGAAGTATATAAACATCTAGAGGGTGCGCACTCTTGATTATAAGTACTTGAATTGAGGTTAGCCATTGAGAAATTACTAGAAAATGCATGATCTTGCGTGGAATTCTCATGTCCACCTTCAGACGCACTTTCAAAGTAAGATGTATTCTCTGCTTTTTCCTTGATTCAGTCATACATATAGATGTAATAACTGTCAGTACCTTTTTCCAGGTCAATAGGATTGGTACTACCCCCATATGGACCATAGGTTTCCTGCTAATATAACTGGATCACAGGGTATGAGATTCTCCCTGGTTCCAGTGTAAGATTCTACTCCCCATCCATCATGATTTCCAACTAAAATACTTGGATTGGATGTTTCCTAAGTTTCTTGTTTTGTTTCCTACTTGACCCTTAGGTCTACATGTTTTTTTGAGGTTCATCCTGATAATAAGCATAGGTTTGGGTTTGTGGATCATCAATCTTAGTCTCTTCATACACCTTTTTCAACAAGACTGTTCTAAGATTCTTAGCTTCACTACCTAACTCCTTTTTGCATTCTATTGTTTCAGTCGGATCATTATAATCCTTAAGGTTCGTATCCAACTCTTGGACTAGAACCTAATGTGTGTCATGATAGGTATTGAGTAATGTCCTATTATAACCTATGTATTCGGCAGCTAAGGTAGCTTTAGTCTTGCATAAATGCAGCATGATCCAACTTAATTTCCAAATTTATGGAATCTTGAGGTATAGTAGTATGAGTACCACCTACCAATTTCCTTGGATTCCTACTTTTAGAAACCTGGTTATTGCTTCTAAAACTGCAATTTGATACGCCGCCGCCATACAGCTCATCTTCCCAGATGACATTTCTTCACTTATCCCCAAATTTTTGGTAAGATAAGCACTACAAGGTACTTGTCTAACACTTTCCCATAATGGAAACTATAAACCTTGACAAAAAAAGTCGATATCTGCAATTCTATATTCCATAAAAGTTGTCTCAAAAGTTCTGTCCAATCACCTACATAGTCCTATACATCACTTGAACATTTCGGTTTGAGTACCGAGATGTCATTCCTCACTGTAGATAAGAGATTATAATTAGTCATACTAGGTTATAACTTATTATTATTACCCCAAATTGCATCATAATAAAGAATTATCGCACTAGAAACATGACAATGTAATTCTCAAGTGAATACTCATCATATTTCTAGAGAACTCTTTACCGTTGCTAACATACTTCCTACAAGTTCTACCCATTTAATAGGTTTCCAACCTAAGGTCAAAGCTTTTGATCTCGTACCAGTTGTGGTGACCCAACATACCACTGGATGTTGTAGTATACTATAGTCGTGGACATAACACTCACGGAACACCATTCCGCAAATATTACATCCTCAGAGCGGTACAACAAAAACAAAGCGGGTCCACAAGCATACACTATTATTATTACATCTAGAAATTACACAACGACTTTGGGATCCTCTTAGGTCCATAGAGGTATTCCGATGACTCAGGGTTAAACTATAATAACTATGAGAACAAGATAAAGAAGAAAACTAAACTTTAAGGTTTATATGAGATAAATATGTATATAGAGGATAGGGATATATGCTACTAGAATTGGTCACTATATATGATACATCTATGCTTTAGATACTTTGGTCTCCATTCCATAGATGATTTCATAATTGTCCCCTTTGACACTTCTAGATACTTCTGGTTCTTTATAGCAGAATTCTTCTTGGTCTTCAATTGGATAGAGTATTTCCGCTTCTTGATCTTTGATTTCTTCGGAATCTAGCAAGGTTTAAGAAGATACGTTGAGTACGAGCGTACTTAGCAAGTTCACTAAAAAGGAGTGTTTGATGCACTATATCTACAGCCACAGACCATAGTTCATAGGCAATGCAAGTTTTCATAAGCATTTCTTTGAAGGTTGCTTTTATTCTGAAAAGCTATGTTCGTCAGCCTTCACAGGTTTACCAAAACTTTCATGGAGTTCCTTTCCTGCAGCGTTCGCAACTCCTTCCCGGAACAGGGAGTAACAAGTTATAGTTCTTAGACTCTACAGAGGTGCGTTACTTTACCCATGAGAGATCTTAGCTTTGTTGCACATTCGGGCGTGTATTCCCGTTCACACTTCCTTGGTATGAGGCCTAGACTAAGATCCAAACCAATCACTGTCCTTCTCCGCGACCCTGCATACAGCGTAATTGTTGTATGCTCAGACTCAAGGTAGAATTTTTCCCATATAAAATGGCTATACCTTAGTCTAATACAGACAACAACCATTAACACTAGAAGTCTGTCTTTTGTAAGCCCAGATCCACGGTAGTCTTTTCCCCGTATACACGGCTATACCCATGGGCTGCAACTTACAAAATGCCCAAAACAGTGTCCGAGGCATGTGAAAGGGATCCGATCCAGCTGACTTCTCCATCCCATTCCAAATCTCATGGTTCACGCGTAATATATGGAGCAAGAATCATTGGCGAAATTGGTTGTTAAGTCCTAGGTATTATGTTCTTTTATCACCGAAACTTCCATAGTAGGTTATTATCACTTGGTAAATAACCCATAATGATTTATTATGAAAATAGTTTGTTCTAACCTTTTTTAAATGCAGGTGATGACAACACTGGATTTGCAAATACTTTACAGAAAATAATCAAAGGACATGAGCAAGTATGAACTTGCCTTGATATAGTGAAGTATTGTAGTCGAATGTCTCGACTTGAACCTATACCTAGGGTTCTACAAAATAACATCATTTCCCGATAAGGACAATTTTTAAAGAAGTAATATGCTATTATGCATAAGTAATGAGATGCATGATGTAAAACCCCAAGTATTTACAAGTGAGATGGATTTAGATGATTTATCTTATGGTTTTATTTATATTCAAGTTCACCTCACAAAAGAGTGTGGTTGCAAGGATTTTGAGATAAATATATAAGACATGAAAGGTAAAGTACAAGTATAATAAAATTCTAAGATTAAGTGGTATCATGTAACAATTTCAAAGTTCAAGTTTTAAGTGGTTATGATTTAAAAGAAATGTATAGTGCTTCTTTTGAAGTGACAAAAAGAATAACATTTGAAGAAAATCTTATTTACTTTGAGTTAATTAACTCTGAAGATTAATAAGATTGAAGATATGGTTTTTTAATAAGGTTTAAATGATATTGAGTCATTATATATCTAGCTTAGGGTATATCAGACTAAAATAAACTATAAAAATGTAATTGGACTCGAGATATAACATTTGTAGAATTATCAACTATTAGGGTTTTTCCTAAGCATAATCAAAGATGAAATCTTATAATTATGAAACTTTCTTTTAAAGATTTAAATTTAGCATGTGTAATATTTATAGATTATACTATAAGATTTTTCTATATAAAGAAAAATAGGTGAATTATTTTATAATTTATTTAGTGAATACTAAGTTTGCTAAATATGATTATATATGAATTGAGATCACTTACTTCTAATATAAGTTAATGATTTGCAAAAAATAACTTTGTAAATCTTTGACTTATAGTTAGTTAAAGATTTTAAAGAAATATTATAAAGTTGATTGTTTACGCCAGGATTGTATCCTAAATTATAATTTATGGTTTTATACTAGTTAAAGGATTGTGTTTTGACTATAATTATTTCTTACTTAAGAATAATTTTAAATAAGTAACAAAACAACTATCTTATTTCAATAATTTGGGAACTTAAAAATGTTTTTGGAATAATATACTTAGTATTTCTTCTAGTAAGTATACTTACTTAGAATCTTAAAAATGAATTTTATTTATTTTTATGCATTATCTAGATTTTTTATAAAATTTCTTAATTATTGGATGTCTTTAAATATTTTTTTAATTTTTATTTATAAATTTTTTAAGTTAGTATTTTTATGAGAACAGTTTTTTATGCATAAAAGTGATTTTTATTTATTTTTAGGAATTTTTGTAAATTTACTAAATTTCATTTAGATATTTAAGGGTGATAATATTTATTTGTATTTTATTAAACTTAAATAAGTATTATTATATTTTTCTTAGGTAGATATTATTTTCATAAACATTTTGATGTATTAAATATATTTTTAGGATTTTCTAGACCTTAAAATGTTCAGAGGGTATTTTGGTCATTTAGTATTTAGCTTAATTTTATTTTTCTCGTTTAATACATTGGGCTTGGTTCTTGGGCCAGCCCAGCCTAATGCTCAGGCCAGCCCAATACCCATTTGGGCTAAACTGCTAGACTCGGTCGACCGAGTGTGTCAAACCCAATCTATTTCATCCCCTATCCTCTCTCACGCGAGCTCCTTCTTCTACACGATGGTGATGAGCCTTCGCCTTTGCCGTTCGATTCCGGTGACCTCCGGCATTCCCAGATGACAGCGCCGTGGTTGCTAACATAGTCGACGATGCAACTTCGACTGGTCCAATTCGATTCTCCGCTCGAGCTTTCGCTGGTCATGCAATCTCCCCTCTGGTGGCTAGGGTTTGCGGCTCTCTAGTGATGCCTTTCATCGGTACCTCTCCGGTTACTATGCTGGTGTTTCAGAGTGTGGTGATGTCCATCAACGTCGGGTTTCTCCTCTGGCGGTATATATTGCGGCCTAGGCGCGGGTTGAAGCTCTCCTAGGTGCTCGTCGTTCCGCCGCCCTGGGTCCCATCACCTCTGTGTTCTGCCGTCTACTTCCTCTTCTTTCTGCGCGAGGACAATCGGGTAAGTTTTTCTCTATCTCCCCCCTCTCTCGGTATAAATCCTAATTCGGGTTCCTCTCTTTGGTTCATGTGTATCTTACAGTAACTTTGCTACAGAACTTGCTTAGTGAGTTTGTCTTGAATATTTACCTATTTGAATATAGTGGATGGTATTGAATTGTGACCATAGAATAATGAATTTATTCTTATAAGAGGTTTAGCTGGTTGTTTAGATGATACAATATTAATTGGTTTTGATCTAGTTGGCTTGTTGAATTGTTTGGCATTGACTCCATGCTATCTAACATGTGTTGTTGCACTACTAGTGTGGTTTACACCATTTGAAGTTATGTTCTGCTGGAATTGATGTTATAACTTGTTGTGGAATTATCTAGGAATAGCAGTGGTATTACCCCTGTCCACCTTGTTAATGATATGATCCAATGGATAATATGATTTTGTGTTGTATTCTTATCTCACCTACTGTGATCTGGTATGAGCATACATTAGAACCTTATGAGACTCATACTTGGCTTGGTCTGGTACTGCCTTGCAGGACCAATTGAATTTCTAAAACTTTATAATTGTTAAAGATGGCAGTGGAATTATATGTACTTGATTCTTAGGGACAATTCCTAATGATTCACTGGAATGATGGTTGTGACTTTAATTTGATACTGATTTGGAACTTGGGAAAAGGATCTGACTTCATGTCTTTATTGATAGTAAAATAATGTATACATTTGATTCCTAGATTTCTCTACTAGGAAAATGAAAAATCTATTTGAGCTGAAATTTCTAAGTGGTTATTTAATGTGATGAAACTCTCTAGTGGCTTATGTGTATAAGACTGCCACTGTGGTGCCCCCATTTTGGAATGTGCACAGTGGTGGATCTTGTTTGCATAATCTGTTGTTAGCTTGGTTGGCAAAACCAAATTGTGGTTGGTAATGATAAGTATTCTTTAAGTGATATGTTGGAATATAGATTGAGTGGTGATGATTGCAACTAATTGATTCCTAGACTTTCTTACTAGGGGAATGATAGAAACTGTCTTGTTTGAACAATCTTGATGACTAGCTAATATGGAAAATTACCCTTGTGGCTTTAGCTGCCTTGGGCTGCTGCTGTAGTGCCTCCAACCTTGGAGTGTGCACAGTGGTAGACCAGGTAGCATGATTTGCTGTTGGGAACCACTACAATAATATAGTTGATGTTGATATAAAAAAATAGAGATTTAGCTCCTGATGCAAAAGGCTGAAGCTAGATTGGTTGGCTAAAACTGTTAAGTTTACCACTGTAGTGCCTCCCCTAGGAGTGTGTAAAGTGGAAACATCTTAGATGTGGACTGCTGGATTTCTTGGTTTGGCTTGTGATGCAAATACTGAGGCACACCTTTGGATAAGAACATATATTTATGTTGGTTCTAAACCTCTATGATGAACCTTGCCTGGCATTTCCATGCAATTTTGAGAGGACCTCTCCATCCAATCCTCCTAGATAAAAATCTAGTTGAAGGATAGATGGAATTTGTCGATTTGTAGTATTCCCATGGTATCCCCAGATCTATATGTGAGATACAAGAATGGGTACTGCATGATCTAGTGTGTGGTTCTGATGATTTTTACCTGATGTTAGTGATTGGCTTATGGCCTATTGTAGATCTTCTGCTTGCCCTTGATCAGTAGCTGTAACTCCTCCTTGAACACCTGGATGGCTTTCCCAAGCAACCAGGGTGCTTGTGGTGTACATGTGGTGCACCAAAGTGATCTGGAAATGAACCAGTGTAGGTGTTCTTGATATAATGGAAGCAGTGTTCTTGACACTCTCGTACTACTGAGATAGAGCGGTGTGGTTTCGGCTGGAATGTTGGGGTGAGTGAGATAGAATCCTGGAATTCCCTCACTGCTACCTTTGTACTTCTGTAATGATTGATGTGGTGGTGACAACACATGCTATACATGTATTGTGTAAGCTGTTTGTGTGCTTGCCTCCTGTGTGTGGATCAGATCAAGTAAATATTGGATATTTGCTGATGGTTTTACCTTTACTACTTACTGTTTTGGTGAAACTTTCCCCACTTCTGTCAATGATGCTGTGTTGAGACAAGTACTATACTGATAAGAACATATATCATTTTTGGTGAAACTTGCTGTCAACACTCGAATTTTTAATCCCAGATGCCTGTTATTCCATACATCGCAATCCCAGGATTACCATTTTTTTGAGACATAACAAATTGGTACCATACTTCATCATCCATTACAAACCATAATAAAGGTCTTACAAATAAAGGATCTCATGATCCAGTCTTAGTACAATCAAGCAGCGGAATAATATAGTGACGTTAGCATGGGCGAGGCTCCATCTTCATGGTCACATGCAATGGTGATAATGGGAGATAATCCTAGTTGTCGTAACCTTCCTGCGGTCCATCATCCTGGTAGTCCTCTTCATAGTCTGGCCATGGGAATAGCCAGGGACAAAGCCATGAGTACTCTTTAAGTACTCGCAAACTATCACTAACACGTAAAGAGGTTTCAAGTAGGAATACTAAGCTCTAGGTTGTTTTGCAAAAAGCCAGGTTTATCTCTAGCTGAGTTCAGATGTAAATAAAACTAGTTTAAGGTTTTATAACACCTAAGTGGTTACTCAGTTTTCATAATCACAACCCTGTTGTGGTCTAGTCAAAGTCATGATTCATTTCACAGATCATTTTGAAAACATCTGACGATGGAACAGTATGGCCACTCCAACTGTCCATAACCATGGACGCGACTATTCAAATAGTTTGACACTCTACAGAGGTGGTACACTTTCACCATAATATTCAATACATCCGCCAGGAATAATCCCGGATTCACCATACTCAGTATGCGAATAATAATTCCTAACCTTTCAATTACACACCCTAGTATAGGCACCTCTCCTATGATTTTGGCCTCCCAACCATGACCATCTATCATCTTGGGAACCACACAAGTGGTCAATCATCACGAGGTAGCCTCAGCTCAAACCTTGGCCGCAAGGGAACCCATACTAAGATATACAAACTTCCAGTCAAGCCCTACCCAATTTCGGGTATTGTGGTTGTACGGTAAAATTGGAATGGTATCGCATCCAGACACAACCATCAGTTTTATAAAGGGCTAAGGCTCATGCCTCAACATTTTCATCATCAAATTCACCTTGTGTTCACTAACACATGTCAAAATATTTCATTAGAATGACTCATCATTCTAAGGTTTTCATAATAATTTTCACCAAGTATTCCCATCTAAAGTGATCAAGTTTTATGCTTAGCACTAGCCACTAAAGTTGGGGGTAAACACTAGTGAGGGGTGATAATCAAGTGTGACTTATCTAAGTATAATCTCATGCCTCAGGATGACATCAAGTTATACCTGACTTAGGCCAAGTTTTATGCTCTTTATGCTAACTCTAATATCTTTCCAAAACTTCACAAGTCACTAAGTAAACAAAGAATTTTGATAAAGAAATAAATGAATAAAGCTTGCATGTAAAACTAGGATTTGGTATTAGCAAATGGTTTAATCACATATGCCTAAGGCATCTAGTTTGCATACTTATCATGCAAGTGTTAACTTGCAAAGTTAACTTGTTTTGTGAAGCTTGCATAGATAACATGCAAGTGGTAGCTTCCCTTGTGCAGTACAGTGGTTGAAGTTCTCCTCTGCTTCTTCTTCGTAGTATTCTCCTTCCTTTTCGTATCCTTGGCCGGTACTAGCGTCTATAAATAAATACGAAGTACACAATCACTAAACAATACTTAACTAATTCTATTTAGCACAAAAAGGCTCACACTAGATGATCTAGCATCATCACAAACATCACAAGGATTAAAGCAATATTTTTATTTATTTTGTTTTTAGAAAAGTATTTTCTACTCATTGAAAAACTACTTAAGATTTAATATTCTCCAATTAAAACATGGGATCATGTTGACACATGTCATCACCACATATTCTAATACTTGGGAATGTGATTTAAACTGGTGTCACAATTTAATAAGGTTTAACCTTTTATTTTAATTAATTAAAATGACTAGAAATGCCTATGGGGCATTATTTTATTACTTGTCCATTATTACTGCAAGTAAACCTAGATATTTTTATATATTCAGAAAGGTCTTATCAAATGTGATTTTTGAGAGTTGGAATCAACTCAAAAGAATTTATGGTTGAATTTTGAAAAATGTTCGAATGCAGAAAAGTCTCTGCGTTGTTATTTTTACTATAGGTGATCTAGAATTTCAAATGGTTTGAATCCAACAGGCTTGGATTAAGAATTCCTATACCTTTCTAACAAAATTGGTTTTATGCAATTTGGTTTAGTTAATCTCTCTAAATTAAATTTTGAATCTACTACTAGAACTAAGTTTGAAACTAAATAGATAAATCTAAATTCAAACTAACTGGGTCATGAGGAATTCTAGGGTGGTGCCACTTGCATCTTGGCGCTGCTTGGGCTGGTTAAGTGGTTGTCCCCACACGTCAGTGGGACAGGGGGTGTGAAGGGGTACGGGCTAACTACGACCGTAGGATTAGATCAAGGATCAACGGCTCACGGCCATCGTCCTCATCGAAAAGAACACGACAGGCTCGAACCCTAGCGCGGCCAGTGGTGGTCTGTGGCGGCTCACGGGGGCTCAGGCGATGGTCGGCGATGGGGGCGAATGACGAAGTCCACAACGGCGGTTCTCCTGGTACCGACGGCTTCTCCTAGTGTGGCTCCAATCGACGGCGCCGTTCTCCTCCAGCAGCGACAGGCTCCGGAGAAATTCCGGCGATGTTGTGCCCGCCTTGCTCCGGGAAGAAGTGGGAAGGATCAGTGAGAGGTGGGGAGTGGAATGATGTGAAGAAAACGAGCGGGGAAGGTCTCCTTTTATAGCTGGGGCTAGGGGACGGTGCGCCGTCTCCTGGCGGTGCTCAACGGCTTGATGGCACGACAAGGGGTGGTGCGGTTCGGTCGGAACGCGTTGGTTCTCTAAGAGGCACCGACAGCGGTTTTGATGACACACAGTGGCTACGGGTCGCGTGGCGGCGAATGGGGATGTCTGGGAGGTTCTTGGGACGATGGTGATCACAGGCACGGGCGGCTAAGGCGAGCTGCGGTCTATGCGAGTGTGTCGAGTGCAGCGAGCTGGGGCGCTCTAGACATGGTAGAGACAAACTGGGTATGCGTGTTATCGATGGTCCACGGCTTGGCAGGGCTCGAGGGCTGAAAAGGGGGTGGCTGTGGACGGTGGCATGCTTCCTGGACAGGGTGGCTAGGCGCGGCGCTTGCTCCTGCTAGCTAGCCATGGTCGGTTGTCCGGGGCTGGCTCGGGCATGCATGGCATGGTGAATTGGGTAGGGTCTAGGTTGGTTCAATGCACTGGTTGGCACTAGGGGAGACGAGGGTGATCAATGGGGAAAAAGGTTTGGGGTGATCACTCCTCAAAACAGTGAAGTTTGGCCAAATTGGTTTTCTGTCTCCAAGTGTTTGATGAAATGGCCGAAAGAATTTCATATTTGAATTTTTGGTTGAAACTTGGTGGGTGCAATGGTCACACACTAGGTAGTCTCTAGTTGATTGTATTTGTCAAGGTGCATTGGTTTGGTTGGGTTTTGAGAAATGGTGATCTTACCATATGAACTAGATTCAATTTTGAGTTGTTATTTGAATAGGGTTGCCAAATGTTTATGTGGGTTTGCAAGATGGGCTTGGGTTCACTTTTACTTGTTCTAGCAAGGGGTGAAAAGTATTGGATTTGTTTCTGTTTGAACTCTTGGACTAGAAACACTCAAAGTGGTCTAGTGAGCAAGATTGGCAAAAATGACCATTAGCTCATTTGGTTTGTTTTTGAATTACTAATGATTTGATTCTGCTTGGAAATGATTTAGATAGTGTTGTTTTCATCTTTAAACCAATCCTTGCCTTTCACAACAATCAAACAAGTCCATTCAAGCATTCATGCATTCATCACATACACACATGCATTCATAAGGATTTTAATTACAAAAGTTTTTGTTGACCCTAAATTTGGGTGATTGTAATTGATAACCTTGATTAATATTTTTAGGATGTTACACTTCCCCCTTATCAACTCTTCTGAGGGATGTAATGAACAGTGCACCTCACTGTTAGACTGAGAGCAAAATTACTAACACTAACCCTTTTTGTTTTTATCTTCAATTTATTTGTTTTTGCAGGAATCAAAAGGATGTCCATGAATACCAAGACTAGATATAGGAATTGTAGTTTAGATTAAAGTTACTGTAATTTTCTTATTCTTTTGTAATAACCATGTAATACTTATATTTTTGATTAAAGTATTTCTTTTTCTTTACTTGTAGTTGTTAATCTGTGGAATAACTTCTAAATTACTTGTATTCTTTTAGTCTTTGTATTGTTAAATAAAGAATTATACTTATTTGTATTTGTTTGAATTTCATTATTGTATTTGATTTCCTTCATTTCATTTACTTAATTGTAATTTAGTTTTATTCTTTTATCGTAAAAGAACAATGTAAAACTTTATGTATTCTTATCAATAAAGAATTCTTTTATATCATTATTTTAACCATTTCTTTTTACTTTGTTATAGTATTATTATTCCTGAACTTCTAAATTCAAAGTTGAATTGAATTTGGAAATTCAAAGTAGATATCAAATTCTACCCCTCCAAAAACACATATAGTACCTAAAGGTCATGTCAAAATCTATCGCACTCAATGAGATGGCTAATTTCTAATCCATCAAAGCAAGAGAGATTCCGATCGCTCTAGGATTTTAGTTTGCGAAATATTTACCCGGATTTTCAGATACATGCATGAAGATGCACAAAATTCAAAATATACCCTTCATTTAGTCCTAAATGTTGGGATGTTACATAGTACAAATGTGTAATGGTTTGGAGGAGCCAAGCCACTACCAGGTATAGATCATCGTATAACAAAATGATGGAGTTTTCATAAACAATAGGTAAAACATGCATAACTAAAATAGTAGGGCAAGGCTTATGAGCAAGAAGGTGGCTTGTCTGTGATCATCAATATGACAATATGTCCCTGGACTTCATCTTAGAATTCAATAGTAACCAAAAATAAATTCCTTCTCCTTGCCTTTGATACAATCGCAACTATCGTCGTCGAGAATCGCACATGCAAATAACAAACGCCACAATCAACACAGGGCGTACAAACACCAATACAATACAACAGCCAAACATACAATATACCATACACTTCAGTAGGTTTTGATATATTGAGTTCCTAGCAATTGGAAAATACTTTGTTTGCATTTGTGGAGCTTCTTTTATGATTTAAGTGGCATATATCACTTAATTGAGGGCCTTAAGGCCAAGAATTTGTTTTGTATGATATCAATATACAAAAAAGATATCATTAGATAGGTATTGACAAAATGAAACCGATCAAAGTGCTTTCACTATTTTATCATTTTCTTTGATTTTCTATCAATTTTCTAGTGATAAAAGCTCTAGTTTTAGGAAATAATTCACTATAAGTTCTATGTAGCTCAATTTAATTTTTCCTCAGAGGTTATTGTAAATATTTATGTTTTTGGTTTTTGAGAGTTGGAAACACCTCTTAATAATTACTAAAATACCCTTGGGAAAATCCTAAAGTCAGTTCTGAGCATAGTTTATCTTTTTCACTAGGTTTATTCTATAGGTCCAAGTGATATGAGACCAATGGCATTGGATATATATTACAAATACTTTCCAGTATAAATTTGAATAACCATTTTAGGAGTTGTATAGATACATGGGTGATTTATGTAGTGAAACAATCCTAGACAGAAGTTTTTAAATCACTATAATTCAACAATGGCTTAATAAATCTTGATATCCTATGTTGGATGAAATATTGTACCGCATACTTGCAGGGAGTTGGAATTAGGTCCAAATAAGCAACAATTTGACCTAGGGAATTTTGTGAAGTCCAAAAATAGTTGATTTGGTTATTTTTGTTACTTCAGATCTATGTCTCCAATTGGCATGGGACTAGGTTCATATGATGGGGGCTTACCAATGGATACCTAGACAATTGGATTCATACCATTTGGGGATATGAGTATCCCTAGAGGATTTATTGACCGCAAAAGATACTTTGTAGAGGAATTATTGCCAGAAAATAATAAAAACCATTTTCGGCATGAGGCTTTCTATGCATGTTAGATAAAACACCAAGGAACAATGTAAGAATTAGATCTAGATCATATCCTAAATTTTCCATTTTTATATTGGTTTAATCCTAGCAGTGATCTGGCCGAGCAGGGGGCTTGACTGTCAGTTGCCGTGAATTGTCGAAGTGGTATGGCATGACGCCAACCGTCCGATTAGAATCGGATGGACGGCCACAACACGTCGTCTTCCTCGCGATAGGAGAGGCGACGTGGAAACCCTATCGTGGCGCAGAGGCGACACATGGAGAGCACCGGAGGACGGGGAGAGGCTAGGAAGGTCATGGGGCGGCTGACATGGATATGCCCTACGGGTAATCGATGTTAGCCTATCTGGTCCAGCCCGACGGAAGGCCCACTCGACGACCTGCCAGGGTCCATGACGCCTACGATGTTTTGGCTGCTATGCCCATATGGACACGGACTCCTAAGCGCACAAGAGAAGGAAATCTCAAGACTAGAGTTTAAATACAACTTATAACCAAATCATATTGGCATTCGAGACCTAGCCTTCCCATATATAAAGTCTAGGAGGATCCAACGAGGAGGACAGATTACTATACAATAGACTATATCCCAACAGATCTATAGACCTCTCTCAACTCACCTCATAGACACCTCACGCCAGATTGCATCTGCGCACCCCTGTAACCTTCGGTTCCGCCGTAATCAAGAGCAGACAAGCATGAGTAGGGTTTTCCCTCCGGGGGCCTGAACCTGGGTAAACCTCGTGTCGCCGTGTTGCTTGTTTGCTAACCATTCCGTGATCTCCAGCATCCCCATCTTCTTCAAAATCCAAGACCATAACAATAGGCATTGACGAGTCAAAACCTCGTCAATTGGCGCCGTCCGTGGGGAATAGGGACGCTGATCATGCGGTCGTGACGGTCCTATCACCAGTAATCTACAATTTGTCGGCTTCCAAAAAGAAGATCTACTTCGCCTCCCTAAGCTTCGCCATCAACGTCTCCGTTTTAGCCGATTTCGTCTTCATCATGATCAACTGCGTGGAATTGGCAATTGTCCAAAGTACCAGATCGGAGAGGTTTTGAGTCTTTAGCCCTCACGTACGAGTGTCCAGTTGACTCTACCCTGGATGACTGAGTTCAACAAAAATCTAAGACGCAAGATTAAAAATTCATCCTGGCGGCTGTCGCAGCTAGTGCTATTTGTGATGCCGTGACGACACGCAAGGAGCAAATACCGTGTGGAACAGGTCCCAGTGCAGCAAGACGTGTACCAACGTCAAATCTGAAACCTGCAATCATCTTGGATCAAGCCTCGCGTGCAAAGACAGAAGAGAAAAAACATGCATGCGACAGCCTGGTCACGTCGCTCTCCGGGGCATATTCCAATTCAGCCAATTAGAAAGACAAAAAAGTGACATAGCTACATCAATCAACAAACGAGTTCATAATGAGCTAGCCATGCAACGGAAAAAGAAAAACGACAAGGGAATCCGTGTGGTCCATGTAGACTACCTCATGTTTCAAAAAAAAAAAAATCAATTTAGATCGTGTCAGCTGATCAAGGAAAATAATCAAAATCTCCTAAACTACGTGTTCGCTGCGTCGACTCCATCCGCCGTGTAGATTACTCGACGGTCACGTCGACTTCTTCTGTTGGTGACCCGCCGATATGTCTACTACATTCTTAGGTTGAGTGACATGCTGCCGCATCGACTACATCCGTTATGTGTGACCTCGACAACACCTCCGCCGTTGACTCCATCGACCGCGCTGATCTACACTCGGGGGCTGCACCTACTTGGCCAACGACTCGCGACCATCGACCGGTTGCGGTTTTCGACTGCGATGATCCTCTGCGGCCTTCAACATCGGTGACCCGCTGCATCCTTCGGATGCGGCGACCCGATGCGATCTTCGATTGTGGCGAACGGTCGCATCGGCTTCGGCGACCGCGAATCGGGGGCTCCTTCGACCCCGGCGATCCTCTACTCCAACGACTCGGGGCCTCGGGGCTCTCTCTACTTCGGCGATCTGCCGCGGCCTTCGGCTCCAGCAACCCGCTGTGGCCTTCGGCTCCTACGAACCACTACTTCGACGCCCACGACCCGCAGGTTGCATCGCCTCTCGTGACCCGCCGATCACGACGAATCTCAAGGCCGCTACCCACCGGTTGGGTTGGCTCCCGCGACCCATTCACCTCATCGACAATGAACAAAGTAAGTTTCCCTCTACTTAGAGTTGATACTTTTATTTGTAACTCGCACTCGAAACACTCGGGGGTTGCTGAAGGGAATATGCCCGAGAGGCAATAATAAAGTGGTTATTATCATATTCCTTGTTTATGATAAATGTTTATTTTGCATGCTATAATTGTATTAATACGGAAATATTAATACATGTGTGTTTAATAAACAAACAGAAAGTTCCTAGTTATGCCTCTCTCATAAACTAGCTCGTTGATTAACAAGATGATCAAGGTTTCCTGATCATGGACATTGGATGTTATTAATAACGGGATCACAATATTAGTGTAATGGTGTGATGAACATTCATCTGAAGTATAGCATTATGATCAAAGTCATTGAGTTTATATTGCTATAACAACTTACGAAGTGATCTTAATCCTTAGACCATGAGATCATGTCAATCACTAACACCGGAAGAGTTTCTTGTTAACATCAAACGTCACACCGTAATTGGGTGATTATAAAGATAGATTCAAAACTACTAAAGTGTTATGTTGAGACTCATGGATCAAGAGTAGAATTTGTTCATCCCGATGACGGATAGATATACTCTGGGCCCTCTCGGTGATATCACATTGGTTAGCTTGCAAGCAAGTGATTTGATCACTAGAATGTTATATCACGGGAACGAGAAAAGAGTGCATGTCAGTAACGAGATCAAACTAGGTATGGAGATACCGATGATCGAATCTCGGACATGTAATATATCGTGAAACAAAGGGATTAAGATACTAGCGTAAAAGGTTCCGACGATCACAAGAAAGTCATCGTTGAATGTGTGGGAGTCAGTATGGGTCTCCAGATCCCGCTTCTGATTATTGAACCGAGAGGGGTCTCGATCATGTCTGCATTATTCACGAACCGTAGGGTGACACACTTAAGAGACACCGACATCCAATTGGAGCAAAAGTTTCATGCCGAAAGAAAAGGAAAGCGCAGGAATTTATTTCACTAGACACCGAAACTGTTTCGGTTGAAATTGCTGAAACTGGTTCTGCATGTGAAATGGAATACTAGCAAGGGGTTTTATGTGAATGTTTGTTAATTAAAGTAATTAACAAAATTCTTAATAAATAAATAAAAGAGTTTTATTTAAATGAGAGCTTGCATTAAATTTGGTGAAAATTTAATGCATGTGAGTGGATTTTTGAGTGGAGGCTTTTTAATGGGAGTGGAGGCTTTTCATTTTGAGTGGGAGCTCCACCCACATGAATGTGGAAGAGGTGGGGGCAGCCCCCATGGCTGGGTGCCATGCCCCTTGGGTGCCCCCTCTCCCCTATAAAAGGCCCCCTCTCCTCCTCTCAAAGTACACCTCCTCGCGAAGGATCTCTCTCCCCCCTTTAGAATTTCCCCATGGTCTCGGATCAGCGAGATACATGTTCCCGGTGGCTTTTTCTGGAAGGATTTGTTGCTTCTGCTGCTTCGCTGGAGCGAGGGCGCGGAGGTTGTCGGGGTACCCGTACGTGTGTGCGATCACGGATGCACCACTGCTTTGAGGTGCTGGACTTGATCGTGCTGGACCGGCTGGACCAGATGGACTTCATCACGATCTTGAGATCGGCAAGCGTTTGTCTACATCATCCACGAGTACAACATCGTTAACTCTATTCGGTCTTCGAGGGTATGTATTCTATGGATGTATATCCACCCGTTGCTTGTATCTAGTAGATAGATCTTGGTACTTAGTTGTTCCCATCGTAGAATTTTTTTTGTTTTCTATGCTGCGAACCCAACAGTTGCGCCCTCTTCGAGTAACCTAATATGCCATCGGCTCCATGCACTCGAGCACCTCGAACGCGATAGCCTGAGTAGCTGATTATGTCTGATCGTCGAATTCTGGAACTCCAAGTGCCTCGGCAAGATACTGAGACTAAGGGTAATCAGGCTAACAAAAAGGCCTAGCATACAGTACAAAAGTGTCGACTCGATCAGCACCAGAATATTACTATACAAGCCGACAGGCAAATATTTCTTACAAGATACAAATACTTCACAATTCTTTGCGTTTTCTGCATCTTACAAGGACATCGACTGCGTCAAGCTATTCCATTAGGATCCTCTAACAGGAGTTGACAAAACAACCGGCTACGCCATAAAATCAAGACCCGAGTCGAGTCCCTCCTCGGATGGATGCATCGCTTGATGTTACGAAGACGCGACGTTGGCCGCACACTTGACAGAAGCAACACTGTGGACTTCATCCGGAACGCCGAGTCCTTCCGGCTAAACATCGCGTGACTCCACTACGTCGACCCTTTGCGTGAGACGCTGACTCGATGTACTTTCGAGTCAGTGGTTTCTCCTCGCATGAGTCTCCACTCGAGTCTACGACTCGACTAGACACTCGAGGGCTACTCCTAACTGGAGCGCTGGTCGCGCACCTAATGTACTTCAGGGTCAGAGGTATGCCCATGAGATTGCCGACTACAACTGCACGATACAAGGCTCGAGTCTCTGCCCGAGTCTACGACTCCGCCAGACACTCGGGGGCTACTCGAAACTGGAGCACTAGTCGTGCACACAGAAGATCTTCGAGTGCCACACTTTGATTCCTCACTCGAATCAGCGATTCGACTGAGGACTCGGGGGGCTACTCCCATAGGGAGCGTTGGTCGCGCATTCGAAAAAATGAAGGCATTCAGGGCATCTGTAAGGTCATCCGAAGAACTTCTGGATCGCCGTAAGCCACTACCGACGAATATATGTCTCTGCTCGAGTCTACGACTCGAACAGACACTCGGGGGCTACTCACATAGGGAGCGCTGGTCGCACACCCTATAGACCATTGTGTTGACTACGTCCACAATGCTAACTCCTTTACAACAACCGAACAAATTCAGCTGACCCGACGATATTTTGGGTGAAGTGCTTCGCACTCGACACAACTTTCGACTCCGACATCCAAATGCAAGGTTCAAGACAACTAAGTCTCCATCTGAATCAACATTTCGGAGGGACACTAGGGGGATAATGACATGGATATGCCCTACGGGTACCGGATATTGGCCTACCTGTTCCAGCCCGATGGAAGGCCCACTCGACGACCTGTCAGGGTCCATGACGCCTACGATGTTTTGGCTACTATGAAGCCCATATGGAAACGGACTCCCAAGCGCACAAGACAAGGAAATCTCAAGAAAAGAGTTTAAATACAACTTGTAACCAAATCGTATTGGCACCCGAGACATAGCCTCCCCATATATAAAGGCTAGGAGGATCCAACGAGGAGGAGAGATTACGATACAATAGACTACACCACAACATATCTATAGACCTCTCTGAACTCACCTCATACACACCTCACGCCAGATTGCATCTGCGCACCCCTGTAACCTTCGGTTCCACCGTAATCAAGAGCAGACAAGCAGAAGTAGGGTTTTCCCTCCGGGGGCCTGAACCTGGGTAAACTTCATGTCCCTGTGTTGCTTGTTTGCTAACCGTTCCGCGATCTCCAGCATCCCCATCTTCTCCAAAACCCATGTCCATAAAAATGGGCATTGACGAGTCGAAACCTCGTCAGCAGCATGGTAGACAGAGACGGACTGGAAGAGGGGAAGCCAAGGTGGTTTGTATCTCGGGGAGGACCTCGTGGTGCTTCGTTCGAGAAACTCTTGGACGGAGCTCGGTGGTGCTTCTCGTGAAGCCATCCCTGGGACAGAAAAAGGGCAGGGTTAGATAGAGGTGGACAAGTAGGTTGCATCACAACGACATCTAGAGGGGAAGGGTCTAGGGAGAGAGCTCTAGGCTTGGATCTTGTAGATGGCCAAGGGGTTCTTTCCTCTCTTCTCCTGGACAGTATAGAGTGAGGGATGGGAAGTGGATATAGGGAGTGGTGAATAGAAGGGAGAGGAAGCAAATGAGGGATAAGAGGGATTGTAGAGTAGTCTCTGGCCTTATAAGCCAAGAGATGTTGGTCCATGGTGGACATGGTGCATATGAGTGAAGGGTTTAGCAGCATAGTAAATCAAAAAATTTCTACGGATGCGAACGGGAAAGCCAAGATCTAATCTAGGAGATGCAATCAACGAGAGGGATAGATGAGATCTTCAACAGAACGTGGTTGACGTAGTCGTCCTAGCCTTCTCCTCGCGATCCGATCCAACGCCGCAAGTGGCAACGCCTCCGAGAGATGTACGGCACCGCGACGTCTCCTCCTTCCTCGGGCCAGCAAGTGGGGTGGAGAGATAGATTGGATCTACAACACGACGGCGTGGTGCAAAGGTGGAGAGTTTCATGGCAGGCTTCCACGCCGCAATGGAAAGAGAGAGAGGAGGGCAGCAGTATGGCGGCTAGGGTTTTTAGGGGTGGTGGTAGGGTGTGCCCCTTGACCACCTTATATAGGGGGATGGCCGGCCCCCTTGCCCCTCCTCCAAGCCCTAGGGCCGGCGGCCACAAGGGTGGAGTGGGGGGCAAGTCTTCCCCCCTTCTAGAGTTTTGGCCGGCTGGGCCTATGGGGCCTTGTGCCCCTGGCCCAATGCAGCCAGGGCACTCCCTCATAGGCCCACGCCCCCCTCCGACAAGTGGGGCCACGTTGGTCCCACTCCGGAAGCTTCTAGAACCTTTCGGTACAATACCGAACATTCCGAAACAATTCCGAAATCCAAAAACCGCTTTCCTTTATATGAATCTTATTCTCCGGACCATTCCGGAACCTCTCGTGATGTCCTGGATCTCATCCGAGACTCCGAACAAAAACTCACAAACCAATTATCCATTCTATCCTAGCGTTGAGGCACGTTAAGTGTGTGACCCTACGGGTTCGAGAATATGCGGACATGATCTTCTATCAATAATCAACAGCAGGATCTGGAAACCCATATTGACTCCCACATATTCATCGATGATCATATCGGATGAACCACGATGCCAGGATTCAATTAATCCCATATATATTCCCTTCGTCACGCGATATTTTACTTGCCCGAGATTTGATTGTTGGTATCAGCATACCTAGTTCAATCTCGTTCACATCAAGTACTTTACTCGTTCCGTAATCCGATATCACTTTGTGATTAACTCCTTAACCACATTCTTGCAAGCGGTGTTGATATCGATTACTGAGTGGGCCCGAAGTATATATCTCCGACTCGGGAGGGACAAATCCCATCTCGATACATACAACCCAACAAGTACTTTCCGATCACCTGAGAGACACCTTTATGATCACCCTCTCATAGGATGACATTTGATGACCTCAAAGCTTTCTTCCGATACCATGGAGTTGCATTATCTTATGGTCTAAGGAATACAATATTTGACATAGAAAAAGCTTCGCAAAGATGAACACGATGACACGATCTAATTGCTCTGCTTGATTTGGGTCTGTCCATCATATCATTCTCCCAATAATATGATCTCATTATTAATTGACAACTCATGTCTATGGTTAGGAAACCTTAACCATCATTAATCAATGAGCTAGTCCATAGAGGCGTACTAGGGACACGGTGTTGTTCATAAACCACACAAGTATCAAAGTTTCCGCTTAATACAATTCTGGCATGGAATATAGACTTTATCATGAACAAGAATTATAATAATAACATCTTTATTATTGCCTCTAGGGCATAATTCCAACAGTCTCCCACTTGCACTAGAGTCAATAATCTAGTTTACATCTGGTAACAATCTAACACCCATGGCATTAAGGTGCTGATCATGTTTTGCTTGGGGAAGAGGTTTAGTCAACAGATCTGCGACATTCAGATCCATATGTACTTTGCTAATCTTCAGATCTCCATCTGTTATATAATCTCGAATTATATGAAATCGGCGGTTGATGTGCTTGGTCTTTGGATGATATCTTGGTTCCTTAGACAGTGCTATGGCGCCAGTGTTGTCGCACAATATCTCCAGTGGGTCCAACGCACTTGGAACCACACCAAGCTCAGTGATGAAGTTCCTGATCCAAACTCTTTCACTTGACGCTTCTGCAGCAGCCATGTATTCTGATTCTACTGTAGATCCCGCGATCATGCTTTGCTTGTAGCTTCTCCAGCTCACAGCTCCTCCATTCAAAATATAAACGTATCTTGTCTGAGATTTAGAATCATCCGGGTCGGTGTCGAAACTAGCATCGACGTAACCTTTTACGACGAGCTTCTCATCACCTCCATAGACCAAGAACATTTCTTTAGTCCTATTTAAATACTTTAGGATGTTCTTTACGGCTATCCAGTGTTCCACTCCTGGATCACTTTGGTATCTGCTCGTCAAACTAAGAGCATTGGACACATCCGGTCTAGTACACAGCATGGCATACATGATAGAACCTATGGCCGAGGAATATGGCACTTTGCTCATAGTTTCTCTATCGTTTACCGTAGCCGGACACCGAGCCTTGCTCAATATCTTACCTGACAACATGGGCAATGAACCTTTCTTTGCTTTATCCATTCTGAACCTTTTCAGAACTTTGTCTAGGTATGTACTTTGGCTTAAAGCTATTAGGCGTCTTTGTCTATCTCTATAGATTTTGATGCCTAATATATAAGCAGCTTCTCCTAGGTCTTTCATTGAAAAACATTTATTCAAATAACTCTTCACATTGTTAAGCATATCAATGTCATTTCCAATAATCAATATGTCATCCGCATATAGTACTAAAAATGTCACTGAGCTCCCACTCACTTTCTTGTAGATACAAGCTTCGTAGCAATTTGGAACAAATCCAAAGCTCTTGATCACTTGATCAAAACGAAGGTTCCAACTCCGAGATGCTTGCTTTAGTCCATAAATGGAACGCTGAAGTTTTCACAGCTTATTAGCATCCTTAGGATCGACAAAACCTTCGGGCTGCATCATATAGAACTCTTCATCAATGTTGCCATTGAGGAACACAGTCTTGACATCCATCTGCCATATTTCATAATCATGAAATGCAGCAATTGCTAATAAAATCCGAATGGACTTGAACATCGCTACAGGAGAGAAAGTCTCATCGTAGTCAACACCTTGAACTTGTCGAAAACCTTTCGCGACAAGTCGAGCTTTATAGACAGTAACATTACCATCTGCGTCCGTTTTCTTCTTGAAAATCCATTTGCACTCAACGACCTTTCGGTCACTAGGAGGGTCCAACAAAGTCCATACTTGGTTTTCGCTCATGGATCCCAATTCGGATTTCATGGCCTGTAGCCATTTCTCAGAGTCTGGGCTCATCATTGCTTCCTCATAGTTCGCAGGTTCACTGTTGTCTACCAACAAGACAGTTAAGACAGGGTTGCCGTACCACTCAGGAGATGCACGTGACCTTGTCGACCTACGACGTTCAGCAGTAGCATCGTCCGAAGTTTCATGATCCTCATCATTAGCTTCCTCTATTGTTGGTGCAGACGGCACCGGAACAATTTCAGGTGCTGCGCTACTCTCCAACTCAAGAGAAGGTTCAATAACCTCTTCTAGCTCTACTTTCCTCCCACTCACTTCTTTCGAGAGAAACTCCTTCTCAAGAAAGGATCCGTTCTTTGCAACAAACACTTTGACTTCGGATCTGTTGTAGAAGGTATACCCAATCGTTTCATTAGGGTATCCTATGGAGACGCATTTCTCCGCTTTGGGTTCGAGCTTGTCCGGCATCAACTTCTTGACGTAAGCTTCGCATCCCCAAACTTTAAGAAATGACAACATAGGTTTAGAACCAAACCAAAGTTCATACGGTGTCGTCTCAACGGATGTAGATGGTGCCCTATTTAAAGTGAATGCAGCGGTTTCTAATGCATAAACCCAAAATGATAAGGGCAAATCTGTAAGAGACATCATCAATCGCACCATATCTAATAGAGTTCGATTCCGGCGTTCAGACACACCATTGCGCTGTGGTGTTCCGGGTGGCGTGAGTTGCGAAACGATTCTGCTTGCTTTAAGATGCGTGAGAAAATCATAACTCAAATATTCACCTCCACGATCGGATCGTAGAAATTTAATTTTCCTGTTACGATGGTTTTCCACTTCGTTCTGAAATTCTTTGAACTTTTCAAACGTTTCAGATTTATGTTTCATTAAATAGATATACCCATATCTACTTAAGTCATCAGTAAAAGTGAGAAAATAGCAATATCCACCGCGCATCGAAACACTCATTGGTCCGCATACATCGGTATGTATGATTTCCAACAAGTCCGTTGCTCTCTCCATTATACCGGAGAATGGGTTTTTGATCATCTTGCCCATGAGGCACGGCTCGCACGTGTCAAATGATTCAAAATCAAGAGACTCCAAAAGTCCATCAGAATGGAGTTTCTTCATGCGTTTTACACCAATATGACCTAGACGGCAGTGCCACAAATAAGTTGAATTATCACTATCTACTTTGCATCTCTTAGCCTCAATGTTATGGATGTGTGTTTCATTGCTTTCGAGATTCAGAAGAAATAAACCATTCATAGCAGGTGCATGACCATAAAAGATGTTACTCATATAAATATAACAACCATTATTCTCCGATTTAAATGAATAACAATCTTGAAATAAACATGATCCAGATATGATGTTCATGCTCAACGCAGGCACATAATAACATTTATTAAGGTTTAAAACTAATCCCGAAGGTAAAACTAAGGAGAGCGTGCCGACGACCATCACATCAACTCTTAATCCGTTGCCAACGCGCATCGTCACCTCATCCCTCGCTAGCCACCATCTATTCCGTAGCTCCTGTTTCGAGTTACAAATATTAGCAACTGAACCAGTATCAAATACCCAGGCACTACAACGAGCGTTAATAACATGTATATCAAATATACCTTTGATGGTGCCAGCCTTCTTGTCCGCTAAGTACTTCAGACAGTTGCGCTTCCAGTGACCCTTGTCCTTGCAATAGAAGCACTCAGTGTCCGGCTTAGGTCCATACTTGAGCTTCTTCTCAGCAGGGCAATGCGCTTGCCGATGCCTATCTTGAAGGACTTCTTTGCACCCTTACCTTTCTTAAAGCTGGGGGGCTTGTTGACCATCAACACATGATTATATTTCTTGATGTCCACCTCCGCAGCTTTCAGCTTAGCGAAGAGCTCAGTGATCGTATCAGTGGAACCAATCTGATTATGAGTAACTACAAAACCTTTGTAGCTAGGAGGGAGTGATTGCAGAACTCTGTCAATCTTGAGCTCTTCTGGAATCTTGCAGTCCAGTTGCTCAAGACATTGAGTGTAGCCCGACATCTTAATGGCGTGCTCACTAACGGAACTCCCTTCCTCCATCTTGCAGTTAAAGAATTTCTCAGAGATCTCATATCTCTCAGAACGGGCCTGAGTCTGAAACATGGTTTTCAGTTCCTCAAGAATCTCAAAGGGCCCGGCGAACTCCTCAAAACGATTTTGAAGGTCCAATTCCATAGCAAACAACATGGTGCTCTTAATCACACCATAATCATCTTTGCGCGACTGATAAACAGCTTTTTCATCAGTCGACGCATCTACAGCAGGGGCGTCACCTAGCGCTTTCTCAAGGACATAGTCCTTTTGTCCGCCAGCGAGAATGATTCTCAGATTGTGGAACCAGTTGGTGAAGTTAGAACTAGTGTTCTTAAGCTTTTCTTTCTCAGCAAAAATGTTGAAGTTAAAGTTGGACTTAGCCATTTGATCTACAAAATTTGCAAGTACAATTTAGACTATGTTCACGATAACTAGTTCAACTTAATCAAATTACTAGATGAACTCCCACTAAATTCAACATCCCTCAAGTTGTTTTAGTGAACATGATCCAAATTCACCACACCTAATCCGATCTTAACGAGAAGAGATGTGGTTTCAATGGTGGACAACAAAGTGTCGATCATATCATTCATATGACTCATGCTTAACCTTTCGGTTCGTGTGTTCCGAGGCCATGTCTGTACATGCTAGGCTCGTGAAGTCAAACCCAAGTATTTACACGTGTGCAAAACTGGCTTGCATCCGTTGTATGTGAACGTAGAGTTTATAGCACCCGATCATCACAAGATGCTTGAACACGACGAACTTTCGTAACGGTGCATACATGGGGAGAACACAATTTTATCTTGATCTTTAAGTGAGGAATCATCTTATAATGCTACCGTCGTGATCTAAGCATAATAAGATACATAAAAGGATAAACATCACATGCATATAATTTTATGTGACATGGTATAGCCAATCTCCGCGCAATGATCTCCATCTTGTGCGTGCCAGCATGATCTCCATCACTCCACCATGATTTCCTCCACCACGAATAGCAACTACAACTATTGCTAACTACTTAGCGATAAAGTAAAGCTATTACATGGCGTATAAGAAGTTATCACACAGGTCATACACAATTATAAAGACAACCATATGGCTCCTGCCGGTTGTGTACTCATCGACATGCAAGTCATGAAATATTACAAAACATGATCATTGCATACAACATACACATCATATCTTGGGCCATACCATATCACAAAAACACTCCCTGCAAAAACAAGTTAGACGCCTCTACTTTGTTGTTGCATGTTTTACGTGACTTATGGGAGTAACAAGCTAAGAACGATTCTTACCTACGGAAAGCCACAATGGTGATATTATGGTTGCCAACATCCGGTGTAAATCCCATGACAACTATAGTGAGAGAAACTGGCGTCCACCAGCCGCATGTGTGGAACAAGCCACACGTCAAGTGCGGAGCTGGTCTCGCGAACGAGGTCGCGTAAAGTTGGCCTGGACCGCTTCGATCTCACTATCCTGCGTCATAAGAAGTACACAACAAGAGGCTTGCAACAGAAAACATCAACGCCCGCAACAAGCATGTTGCGTTCTACTCGTGAAACACATCTACGCATAGATCTAGCTCTGATACCACTGAAGGGTTTCGCAGCATAGTAAATCAAAAAAAAAAAATTACGGATGCGAACAGGAAAGCCAAGATCTAATCTAGGAGATGCAATCAACAATAGGGATAGATGAGATCTTCATACCCTTGAAGAAATCGCACAGTGGAACGTTCAACAGAACGTGGTTGATGTAGTCGTACTAGCCTTCTCCTCCTCGCGATCCGATCCAACGCTGCAAGTGGCGACGCCTCCGAGAGATGCACAGGTATGGAACTGTGACGTCTCCTCCTTCCTCGGTCCAGCAAGTGGGGTGGAGAGATAGATTGGATCTATAGCATGACGGCGTGGTGCAAAGGTGGAGAGTTTCTGCGGCAGGGCTTCGCCTACGCGCAGTCGGGGAAGAGAGAAAGAGAGAGAGAGGAGGGAAGCAGTATGGCGGCTAGGGTTTTTAGGGGTGGTGGGAGGGTGCCCCTTGCCCACCTTATATAGGGGGCTGGCCGGCCCCCTTGCCCCTCCTCCAAGCCCTAGGGCCGTCGGCCACAAGGGTGGAGTGGGGGGCAAGTCTTCCCCCCTTCTAGAAGATCCCCTAGGGGTTTCCCCTAGGGTTTTGGCCGGCTGGGCCTATGGGGCCTTGTGCCCCTAGCCCAATGTGGCCAGGGCACTCCCTCGTAGGACCACACCCCCCTCCGATAAGTGGGGACATGTTGGTCCCACTCCAGAAGCTTCTAGAACCTTCCGATACAATACCGAACATTCCGAAATCCAAAAACTGCTTTCCTTTATATGAATCTTATTATCCGGACCATTCCGGAACCTCTCGTGATGTCCTAGATCTCATCCGAGACTCCGAACAAAAACTCACAAACCAATTATACATTCTATCCTAGCGTCGAGGCACGTTAAGTGTGTGACCCTACGGGTTCGAGAATATGCGGACATGATCTTGTATCAATAATCAACAGCAGGATCTGGAAACCCATATTGACTCCCACATATTCATCGATGATCATATCAGATGAATCACGATGCCAGGATTCAATTAATTCCATATATATTCCCTTCGTCACGCGATATTTTACTTGCCTGAGATTTGATCGTTGGTATCAGCATACCTAGTTCAATCTCGTTCACAGCAAGTACTTTACTCGTTCCGTAATCCGATATCACTTTGTGATTAACTCCTTAACCACGTGCTTGCAAGCGGTTTTGATATCGATTATCGAGTGGGCCCGAAGTATATCTCTCCGACTCGGGAGGGACAAATCCCATCTCGATACATAAAACCCAACAAGTACTTTCCGATCATCTGAGAGACACCTTTATGATCACCCTCTCATAGGATGACGTTTTATGACCTCAAAGCTTTCTTCCGATACCAGGGAGTTGCATTATCTCATGGTCTAAGGAATACAATATTTGACATAGAAAAAGCTTCGCAAAGATGAACACGATGACACGATCTAATTTCTATGCTTGATTTGGGTCTGTCCATCATATCATTCTCCCAATGATATGATCTCATTATTAATCGACAACTCATGTCTATGGTTAGGAAACCTTAACCATCATTAATCAATGAGCTAGTGTATAGAGGCGTACTAGGGAGAAGTGTTGTTCATAAACCACACAAGTATCAATGTTTCCGCTTAATAAAATTCTAGCATGGAATATAAACTTTATCATGAACAAGAATTATGATAATAACATCTTTATTATTGCCTCTAGGACATAATTCCAACAATGAGGGCAATGTGAGAGGTGGAAAACCAGGGGTGGTTGCTGTGGGCGTGGGGAGTGGTATGAGGGTGCCCTGGTCGGGTTGTGAGGAAGAGAGGGGTTAGGGTAGCTGTTGGAAGCAATAAAGGAGCAAGTAAATGACTAGTCTTGGTCTCCTTCATAGCCAAACACATGAGACAAAGGATGAATAATGCTGCTACACTGCTGTGGATACAAGGCTAGGTCGACCAGAGAGCCGTGGGGTGCTGGATAGAAGTGCTGGACAACATTTGAGGGGATTTGGATATGCTTAGTTCAAGATTTTATTAAAGTGTCAAAATATGTCATATTGATGATCATCAAGGAAGTGCTGAAATGGATCTTCGCAAGGTGAGCTGATAGAAAGGTGTTATCCATATACAAAGTTATGAATGATCACCAAAACATGATCTTGGCAAGGTGAGCTGACTATGATGGTAGATAGGTGTTATCCATATACACCTCCAGGAATTTATTGAGATTTTTCAGATGATTTTTGGTGCACTTTTGATCAATCATTCAAAAAGTGCTGAAACTGTTTTAATGGTTTTATTTGAAAACATTGAAATGGCCAAGATGGGTTTTTGGTTTTTAAGGTTCCCAAATATGAATACATACCTTAGATAATTTTTCCAAGATTTATTGGTGAAGAAAAGGTCTTTAAAACCATTATTTTTCCATTTCTGCAATTTAAGAAAAAGGGCAAAAGAATTATTAAAACACTTTAAAACTATTTAGTTTTGAAGTGGGAAGATAGGGAACAAGATATAGGCCTCAAATGTGTATTTATTTAAGGAGGTGATTTGAAGAAAAACAAAGTTTGTTCAATAGAGGGAGTATTGGGGATTTTGTAAAAGAATAGACTTGAATAGTTTTAGGTCAAAAATAATTAGGAACAAATTTTTTATAAATATTTATAATCAATGTAGACTATGTGAAGATTTTGTATCCATCATTTGCAACCATGGTTTTTGAAAATCAAACTTGATTTTGAAGGAAAACAAGAAATGAAGGATCTAGGGCTAGAATAATTTTATACCTTATGGACCTAGTTAGGTTAAGAAGCCCAGAGTTCACCTTGAAGCAAGGGATAGATGGATATATAGACCAAGTTATATATATGATCATGGTACAAAGAGTTAAGCTTGATCATGCTTGTGGGCTTCTAGAAGTGATGCCAAACTTTGTTGAAATTAAGGTTGCCATAACATATTTATAATTTAGTCTAAAAAACCATGAGGGTTTAAGTTGCAATAGGCTCAAATAGAAACAAGGGAAGTGTGGATTGATAAACCATGGTTAGTAGATCACAACCATGCAAAGAGTTGGTCAAAAAAAGGTAACAAGGGGAAGTGAGCTTCTGCCAAAGTAGGCATGATGATGTGTGTAGAACCTCGGGTAAATTACTATCAGAAAATTGCTCGTTATTTTGTGCATCATCATGATCGCATACTCATGTCATCATGCCACCTTGCATTTGAGAATCGTCATGTCATCATGCATCTTTTTCCTAAAGCTATTTTCTAAAAGCCTACTTTTGTTTTCTAAATACCCCTCTCTATATCAAATGTAAAACCCCGTTCTCTTCTGGGCATTTTTGTTTTGTCTAAAATCGATTACAAAAAGTCCATAAAATAAAAACAGAAAAATAATATAAAACCTATTTTTACCGGGGAAGATCGCCACCGGCCCGACCCAAATGGCCTAGCTGGCAGCAGCCTACCACCCCGGCACGCTGGCCAGATCCATCTGTACCATTCCTTAGAATACCCTAGATCCTCGGCTAACACTAACCCTAAACCCTAGACCACCCCACCTACTCCCTATAGCCACCGCCACCCACACTTGGTCAACTCTCCACCAACCGCTGCTCACATCTGACCCTTACCCATCGCTGCCCTGCACACGCACATGGACGCAACGCCACCCCAAACCATCGTAGTACATGGCTCACACCCCACTCGACCCGGTCCACGTACCGCCCAGGACAGGGCCACGTGACCCACGTGATGCGCGGTCGCATGCATGTGAACCACACCCATGCACGAACGCGTTCCCTCGATGCCACCACAACGTCACCTGAGCCCGCACCTGCTTCACTCGGCCCACCCAAACCCGCTGACCTGTCTCTTTCCTCTCCCCACCTTCCTCGCGTGGTACCCTGCCCTGCAGCGAGCCCCTACAACACCTCGAACATGTGCCCCGCTGTCGCACCCTCTGCGATCCCGACACCGGCTGTTACCCTGTCCCTCACCGCCACCTTGCCGGGCCCTAGGCGCTGCCGCCACCACCTCGGAATCCCCTGCTGCCCTGACCCCATCTACCGTGGTGCCCTAACCCCCGCCGGCACCGACGCTGCCCCACGTCGGCCTCCCTATTGTCCTATGATCTGGCCTGGTCGCCACAACATCCTCACCAGGTAGGCCTTGTTCCAAGAAGCGTCCAAGCACCTCCAAGTCTAGTGTAACACCCTCAGAATCGGCCCTATGCAAGTCTCAGCGATTCCTGCCAAACCCGCATAGAAACGATTCAAAGGTGCCCACCAGGCACTTTCGTGCAGGTGGAAAACGAATTAATACCATTACACAATAGTCCTTGATGGAACCCACAGAACAGATATATACAACAATGACTCAAAGAGTCAAGAATACAGATATACAATACAAAGATCCAAATCACGTTTAAAACGATACAGCGTCCGAGTACGGACAAGATGCAAAAGAGCTAAGAGCCCTGAAGAATAACCAATGACGTCCATAACCCTGCTCAGGCCAAGCCGGAAGGGTAACCCTGCTAACAACGTCGATCTCAAAACCTGCTTAAACAAAAGGGGTGCCGACAAAGGGCAAAGGAAAAAGAGAGCGGTCAGTACTGAGGCCAGTACACGACGATACTAGAATTCGGCGGTCCTCGCCTACATAGGTATGGTGGACTGAAGCGGCAGCGCAGCATGCACTAAACAACCTATAGAGACTCAATACAGCTGGTGGCTATCAGATAGGGATAATAAATACCTATTCGGATCCAACCTGAAACTATCACCAAGCATACCGATCCTGGTATTTCCCCCTCGAGACCAAACGAGGAAGTCAACCGAGGAACTCACACAGTTGGCAGTTTTATTCATTCCATTATAGTTGCGGCAATTACTAGTAAGATATAGATAGCATGAGTCATCCTGATATAATAAGCAGTGGACAATTTTAGTTAACCATTCCGTTGTAGTTGTAGTACTTACTAGTCAGATACATATAGCATGAGACATCCCAAAACCCAGCAGTTGTTGGTACTTTTATTTAGCCATTCCGTTGTAGTTGCAATACTAACTAGTCAGATACAATGGTAACAAGTGACAACCCAAACCAGCAATTGTTGGCACTTTTATTTAGCCATTCCATTATAATGAAGCTGATTACTAGTCATTATAAAGTCAAATTTATAGCACTATTTTAGTTATAATTGTCTATGATCGAGATACTGTGCTCCAAGTCGTCCATAACCGCGGACACGGCTTTCAGAAAGTTTTACCCTGCAGGGGGGAAAAATAGCAACACACGCACGATCAACCTCGAGAAAAACCAAATGAAACCCAACGAGGCATCACGATAGAGCAATTGCAAGATTCATATAATATTTTAGGGGGCCACCCCACCAAGCTACCCGCGACGAAGTTGGCCGGCTCCGGAACGGACCTAGAGGTTTGCGTCAATGGCTGTAAATGACTGGGAACCCGAAAGTGTGACTGGGCTTGTCGATACCGCAAAAATACTCCGCTTACCTAAACAGTACAGGCGCTCCACGCACAATCATAAATAAAGCAGTAAAGCATGACATAAGTACAGGATAGTAATAAAGCCCCAAACTAGTTTGTGGCCCCAAGAAATAATATATGACTCAAGCTCTGACTAGGGGGATTCATGGTCCCACATGCGGATAGTGCGAGTATTCAAAGAACATGTATCAAGTACTCGGGGTCCTACGGGACACAAGTGGACGGTTAAAAACCAAATAACATCTATTGCCCACCTGTGCCTCTGCATTATTTACCTACTTTCAATTTTAGTTGTAAAACTGTAATTAAACCCATGATCATCTCCAACATAAAGCATATGGCAGTCTTCCAACAACTGTGGTACTTGACGACACGCAACAGCACTTGAGCAAGCGACTACGACATGCAAGTCCAACTATCTACCAAACAACAGGTAATAGGATGTGTCCAAAGCGATATAAGGCTGCAAGGGATATTACAGGTATGAAAACTAGAGCATCGCAACACAGATAGCAATAGATCAACAGGAAGAAGTAAAGACTATAAAAGTAAAATAGGTAGAAAGGGGAGAATGCTCGCCTGAAAACATTGCCGAAGATTCATCCGAAGATCGGATCGAAGCTCGCATCAACTCATCGGCCTAATCCGTGAAGAAGCAAAGCACTAGAAAAAACACCGGATGCACTATTTAATACTATGGCAAAAGATCGGGCATGATGCATGTATGATGTATGACATGGCAAAGATGCTATGCAACTAGGCAATATTAAGCGGAACTAGGGTCCCGACAATTAATTATTAAGTTTATGTTGTTTAGATACCCCCAATTTAAATGTTGCATTAACAAGGCAAAAGATAGCACCGGTTCGCTACATAAATTTAAATGGGGCCAATATAAGACTAGATTTGCCCGTACATGGACCCATATTTAATTATGAGGTGAATCGACATAATGCCCCCAAACCACAAACATGTATGCAACATGAACATTTTAATGTGAGACAAGTATATGACATTTATAAAAATAAGGGCTCGGAAAAGGGTCACACATCGGATTTATAAAAACCAGGCACGGAGGCAAGCACGCAGAGGGAGCAACGCTAGGGGCGCGGTCCTGAGAGATAGATACGAAGGCGGCCGGCCGGAAGGAGCGAGGAAGACGGCATGAGGAGGCCTGAGAGGCAGCATCCTGCGACGAGGGGACCAAGGGCGGCGACGCCCAGGCTCGAGGACGAGAGGCAGAGGAGGCGAAACTTGGTGGCGGCCAGAGGAGAAGCACGAGGAGGAAGGAGCCGACGGGGCTCATTGGAGGCATGCGGGAGGAGGGGGTCGCGGTAGAGGGGCATCGGGTTCCGGCGAGGCGGAGGCGGGCTCCTGGCGGCGCCTGGGGTCGACGACACGCGACCGCGGGACCTGCTGACGGAGGCGGGAGGAGGGTCGCGGCCTCCGGGCGATGCTGGAGAGAGGCGGGGAGGTGGCTGGTGGAGGGGAGGAGCTCGAGTCGGGGATAATGGAAGGAGGCGGCAGTGGTGGTTATCGGGGCTAGGTAGAGGATCGCGGGGAGGGATGCATGCGAGAGACACGGCGAGTGGGTGGGTCCGCTCGCTGGGCCAGGAGGTGGACCAGGTGCGGCGCTATGTGGTGTGCGTGCTGTGTGTGTTGCGTGCATTGGGCTGCTGGGTCATGTCGGGTTGTGAGGAGAGTGGGGTGGTGGCGGGATGGCGGCTAAGTGGTGGACTAGGATAGCTAGGTTAGGGTTTGGGGTGGTCTAGGGTTTAGGGTTCCACCGATTGGGCCTTTTGGGCCTGGCCAGTTAGGTCTAGGTTTTATTTTTATTTATATTTAAAATATTTTATGTTTCTTTTCTTTTGTACATTAAACATTTTTTAAATAACTTTACACGTTTTAAAATAGCAAAAAATATAGTTTGAATAAAGAACGAGATGTAACGCAGAAAACAATATAGGGTGTTATCAAAAATAGTTTTGAGGCAAAGTATGCAACAATGATGTCATGATGATGCACAAATTAGAAACACCATGCAATTTCTAGTAGTGGTTTTACCAGGGGTGCTACATCCAGGCCCCTCCGTTTCCCTGAAGACCTCCTTGGCTCGTCAAGATGCCTTTTTTCCTTGATGTGCAAGTGTGGCTCCTTGATGTGCATGTGTGGCTCTTCTCCTGGTTGTTGTGTTCCCACGGTGATGCTGCAGTATGATGTTGGAGCTGGTGAAGTACAAACCAGAGTGCATCATAACCCAAGATAATCTTGATAAGATACCTGTTTCCACCCGAAGAGTAAAACCAACGCCCCTCGTACATGGAACATCAAGACCCCGAGGCACGATCCCGTTGATCCCAAACCCCATCAATCCCTCAGAACCCCAAGATCACCAAACCTCGAGGTGTGACCCCTTTTTCCATGACTCATATTTTTATAATACTCCCTCTATTCCATTCTATAGTGCCTATAGATTCTGGCACAGAAATTAAGAAACACATGTGGAGAGAAAATTCAAATTGTTTTGGGTGGGATTTCTCGTGGCTAATTGACATGATAAAATAGAGGAGTTTGTAGGAGGCATGAAATGCTATATACTTTATGTAAAATCTCTAAAATAGTTGTCCAAACGAGTTTTGTAACACACTATATCTTATATTTTGGATTTTTTCTTAAAAAAGTATAGGCACTATACAAAGGAACAGAGGGAGTATATGACATATATCTTGGTGCATTTTAATCGTCATGCTTGCACACATATCATGTGGTTTGGGGGCTTTTGGCTATTTGAAATGGATCGTATGGGCACCTAGAGGGGGGGGGCTGAATAGGCGCTACTCAATTTTTCAGTTCTTTTTCAATTTTAGGCTTGACCCAAAGTAAATTCTCTAGATATGCAACTACGAGAATTTCCCTATATGCAAACCTATCTACTAAACACTTAAAGAGAGGAGCGAGGAAACCCTAGTGGAGTACGCGGAGACACATGTATTTATTTTATAGTAGTTCATTCCTTGTTAAGGTAAGTACATCTGTGTTGGAGGGGTGGGCGGTTCTAAGACCACCACACCAAAATAGGCCTCACCCTATTCTCCGATGGATATCGCCACAAAAGGACTGATCCACCTCTCCACTATTGGTACCCTTAGAGGAGGGAACCGATGCCTTTACAACTCCAGCACGGCACACATCCACAACAAAATTGGAGGCTCCCGTAATAACAACAAGCTGCACAAGAACAAGGATTATCAAATAACCAAAACAAGGATCTAGATATTTGCAAGGAATACTAGATCGAGGAACCTCCAAATGAATGGAGGGGAAGTGAAGCACTTGATTGATGTTGATGAAGATCGAGCCCTCCTCTTTCGATTCCCCAAAGAATGAAGCCTTTGGGTGGATGAAGCTAGAGATCTCTTAGATGGAACTTGAGGAACAGATCTTGCCTTTTTCGAATGAACCAAGAGTTCTGGAAGGAGGGGAGAGATGGGTTTAAATACCCTCTGCCTAGAACTCGCCGTTGGAGCAATTTGGGGGCGGAATATCCGCTCCCTACTAGGGGCGGACTATCCGTCCTCGGGGAAAAATCTGCCATAGAGCCAGAAAGTCCGGGGAAAAATCTGCCCCACTCAATGAGATCTGCGCCATGCTTGCCTTGAAGAAATTCCTCGAGGGGGCTGATTATCCGCCCTAGGGAAAAGTCCGCCCCAAGGCTAGAAAATCCGGGGGATTATCCGCCCCCTCACTAGGAGCGGTGCCGAGATTGCCTTTGCAAAAGTTCTAGGAGGGGCGGATTATCCGGCCCCCTTTAGTGGTGGATTATCCGGCCTGGGGAAAAACTCTGGCACTGGCCAGACAATCTAAAAGATATTCTGCCCCCACATAGTGCGCCACGCCCTTGCTCCCTTTGTGATTGGGAAGGGGCAGATTATCCGGCCCCTGGCAGGGGCATATTATCCGCCCCCCAAAAATACTTTGAGCTTCTTTTGATATTGCTAAGATCTGCAGCACTTCAACACACATTAAATAATCCTTGATATTGTTATCTAACACACAAAACACTAGAGATCATGAAATGTTCTTTCAATCTCCCCCTTTTTGGTGTTAGATGAGAATACTAGGATTTGCAATGAAACCTACTAAGATCATCTTCAAGTAATGAAAGAGGCTCCCTGTAAATGTGTGCATATCAATAACTTGCATTTGAATAAAAATGCACACACTAAGGAACAAGCCAAATTCATAAGATTGACGGCTATATCAACGATGAGTTAGGAAAACACTTCATACCACCGGGAGATGAATTAGCCAATATAATAATCAAGAATATCAGGCCTTGAAACATCCCACCATTGTGATGCATCAATAGATATGATTCCAGAATCCCTCACAGATAGTTTCACACATAAACGATATTGCCACACACGACATAGTCTCATACAAAACGAAGCACAAATAGAAGTTCAACGCTAAAGGGGCACAAGCAACCGATAAGGAGAATGAATGATAAAAATTTAAATGCTTGCGCCCGAACCATGCAAATCCATGGAGACCTAAATAGAACTACTTATCCCCCTTTGGCATTGAGACGCCAAAAAGGAAGAAGAGCAATGATAATGCCCCAAGAGATCATTCCTCGTATTCCTCCTCGTCATCATAGTCGTCCCCGTCCCCTTCCTCTTCCTCATCATCATACTCATCATCATCAGAATCTAGAGGAGTTGGCTCCCTAGGTGGTGCAGGAAACAAGTGACGCTTGAGCTCTCCATAGTTGATCCCTGAGGTGTTCCACTGAGCATATGGTTCTGGAGCAGTAGCAGGGGGAGGATGGCCAGAAGCCCAGACACATGATGGAGAATCAACTACTGGGTGGGTGTGGGCCATCTCATGGCGCTGCTGGTAGGCCTAATACTGACCCTTGTGACTGTCAACCTCCATGCACAATATGTTCCATTAGAAATATTTCAGCTGCTTGACCTCATGGTCCATAGGAGGCATTGGGGCCTATGTCCACTTGCCCGTGCATCAAGCATGAAAGACTCAGGAGCTATGGACAGTTGGGAGGTCTTCTGTGCCTTGTTGTAGATCTTCTTGGACTTGTGGACTCAATCCAAATAGCTACCAAACTCCTCATGTGGAAGCATGTGCTTGATAAGCATCATAATATATGGAGCAAAAGGAATAGAGAGCCTGTTGAACATTGTATCAGTCATCTCATGGTAAATGTAATCCATGACATGCAACTTGTATCCCACAGTTGACTCGGCATTGGTGGCACATTCATTGGAAAAAGGCAAGCAGGGGCACAAGGTGACCTCGAATCTTATCATTATTGCCCCCACTCGGAGCAATGCTATCCCGGAACAAACCAACTAGAGCTGCATATAAAGGAGATAGTCTAGAGAAAGTACCAGCTACCCCATAGGAAGTCAATCATGGAGCAAGAACAATTTCCTTGTTGGGCTTGATAGGAGATATGATGCGATGGCTAGAACCAGTGTCACGACCATGGAAAGTGTAGCCAAGGACCTAACCAAATGTGCAGAAATCAGACTGAATCATAGTGTTCCCGGTCATCCACTTCATGGTGCGAAGATCATCTCTGCAAATCACAAGGGTAGAGAAGAATAGCTTCACGACCGGTGAGTCATAGCTGCATTGCAAAGTCATAAGATGGTGCAGCCCCATTCTGCCAGTCACTTCCAAAGACTCACAAAGTCTTTACTTGGATTGAGCCTCAGTCAAATTCATAGGATGCATGGGGTGGATCTTGAGGGAAGCATAAACATAATAATGAATGTACATGTAGTTTGCGCACCAGAAAAGACTGTCCTCCTGAGGGCCATCGATGTCAGCCTCATCATACAAATCATGGTGTCAAATGGCAGAGTACTCAATGATATCCATTGCCTTGTAGTTGACACGGTCTTGCTTGCCCTTGCTCTTCTGCTGGGTGGTCCTCTTGGTTTTTCTAGCTTGCTTGGCCATCTGTTCAACCTCTCTTTTCCTCCTTATGATTTCAACCTCGTCAACAAGCACACCGTCTTTGTTCTGCCTGATATAACGGGCACGGGGATGACGCTTGTTGGTCTTGGGAGCATTAGAACCACCTGTGAAGAGAAATAGATAGGTAGCATGGGGATAAGCATACACACAAGTCCAATAGGAATGGTTGAATTAGTAGAAAAACAACCCACAGTCGAACGATGCATGATACGGAAAGCTGAGACAAAACTGAAACAGGCAATGAACCTCTAGGCCGGATTATTCGGCCTTGCCAGGGGCGGATAATCCGCCCGCTGCGAAAATTTTCAGTGCCACCACAGATTCACCTCATCAACGCAGATCAGGCCCAATGGTTGCAAGACTACAGAATCTAATAGGCAAATGAATCACATAGTATCTTATACAACGAGTTTCCACCAAGAACAACAACTTCAAAACACAAGAGATGAATGAAGGAGTTACCCTCCCTCATTGGAGGAAGAGCTCGGAGGAGAAGATACCTGGAGGCGCTAGGAAGAAGATCCGGAGAGAGCCCGGAGAATCTGGCGGTGGCTGGGGTAGGACACGGGGTGGGAGGGAAGGGTTGCTCTATTTGAGCCCTCCCCCTGATCCCTAGTCCTTAAAGGACAGAACCGCCCATGGCGGATTACCCGTCCCTCACTAGGGGCGAATAATCCGTACCCTCTTTGAAAAATCTGTAACACAGATTCAGGCCCGAGCACTCCAAAAAAACCTCATAGGGATACATGGGACTTGTGTGCAAGAATAGATGGCTCGATATGAGAAAGAATCTTGGGTTTAGATAACCAAACTGAAATGGTACTGCACACCCAAACTTGCAAGAACAAATCAACTAAAAGCCAAGATTGGGTGTGTTTTCCATAATAACACAAGATATGCAATAAAATCCAAAAAGATCCAAAAGAAACCAACTCTTCTTAAGGAATAGGGCGGTGGCCGAAGCCACCATGTTGGAGCGCATGGCATCACACCGCAAAGATGTATCTTGAGTTCAAAACCAATGCTATTCGATAACCCACATATCACAAAATGATATTAAGGGAAATGATTTTTCTTGCTTTCGGCATTATGGGGGAGGGTTAGCCCAATCAATTAGGACCACACTCCACCTATTTCTATGCCCACATCTAAACCAAATACATGAGCTCATTCCTCAAGTAATAAAACCTTGCTTCATCAAGTGGCTTCTAGAAAATATTAGCAAGTTGGTTCTTAGTGCTCACAAAAGATAGGGCAATATCACCACGAGCAACATGATCCTGAATAAAATGATTGCGAATCTCGATATGTTTGTCCTTGTATGCTGCACCGGATTGTAAGCAATTTTAATAGCACTTTCATTATCGCATAAAAGAGGCACTTTGTCACAATTTACACCATATTCCTTTAAAGTTTGCCTCATCCATAATAATTGCGTACAAGCACTTGCAGCAGCCATATATTCATCTTCGGCGGTTGAGAGATATATACAATTTTGTTTCTTCGAAGAACAACACACAAAAGACCTGCCCAAGAATTGACATGCACTAGAAGTTGATTTTCGATCATCCTTGTCACCAGCCCAATCTGAATTAGTATACCAACATAGAGAGAAACTAGAGCCTTTGGGATACCATAGACCAAAATTTGGGGGATGAACCAAATATCTGAAGATTCTCTTCACCGCCACTAAGTTTCTTTCTTTAGGACCGGCTTGATACCTTGCACACACTCCTACACTCAACACAATATCAGGTCTAGATGCACAGAGGTAAAGGAGAGAGCCAATCATGGATCGGTATACCTTTTGGTCCACATCTTTACTCTTTGTATTAAGATCGAGATGAAATTTAGTTTGCATTGGCGTGGCAACACCATTTAGATCAGTCATCTTGAACCCATTGAGCATGTCTTGGATGTATTTTGGTTGATTAATGAAGTTTCACTCTCTAAGTTGCTTGATCTCGAATCCACGAAAGAACCTTAATTCTCCCATCATAGACATCTCAAACCTGTCAGTCATAAGCTTTGAAAATTCTTCATTAAAAGCTTTATTAGTAGAGACAAAGATAATATCGCCTACATATAGTTGGAATACAAAATGGTCCTCGTTAACCTTCTTAGTAAAAAGAGTGGGATCGATTTTCCCAACTTCGAATCCACGGTCTAACAAAACCTCTTTAAGGTGCTCATACCAAGCACATGGGGCTTGTTTAAGGCCATAGAGCACCTTATCAAGCTTGTAGACATGGTTCGGAAACTTGGGATCCTCAAAACCCGGGGGGTGGCTTGACATATACCAACTCATGTAGAGAACCATTAAGAAATGCACTCTTAACATCCATTTGCTATAATTTAAAATTATGATGAGCGGCATAACCAAGGAGGATACGCATGGACTCAAGGCGAGCCACATGAGCATAATTTTCGCCAAAATCAATGCCTTTCACATGATAGAATCCTTGAGCCACAAGCCTTGCCTTGTTCCTTACAACTATTCAATTTTCATCTTGCTTGTTCTTGAAAATCCACTTTGTGCCGATAACATTGCAACACTCTTTGGGTTTTTCTACTAGCTTCCATACCTTGTTGCGCTCGAAGTTATTCAATTCTTCATGCATTGCAACTACCCAATCTGGATCTTCAAGAGCATCGAAAACCTTCTTGGGTTCCACCATAGAGATATGAGCTTGATGATCACCGAACCTCGCAAGCTCACTTCTAGTGGACACTCTTCTTCTTAGATCACCTACAACCTTGTCAAGAGTGTGACCCCTTAAATCAAGGTTCCTTCTAGCACGTGTTTTGTGAAGAGATTAAATCTCCTTATTGTTTCTTGGAGGGATTGCTTCAACATTTGGGACCTCGTCTTGACCACTACCTTGTCCTTCATCAACAACTTGATCAATGCGAACTGGAGTTGAAGAACCTTTCCCTTGATCTTGATCAACATTCATAATAGGATACTGATGTAATTCTAGAGCTTTAGAGCCAGATAATCCGCCCCTAGGAGGGGCCAGATAATCCGGCCTGGGAGTTTCATCTTTGTTTTGCTCTTCCTAATTGCCCTAGCATGAGTTGGAGTGCCAGGGCCGGATAATCCGCGCCTGGTAGGGGCCGGATAATCTGGCCTAGGATTTTTAGCGCCTTCCTGTTCGTCCTGATTGCCCCTGGAACGAGTTGGAGTGCCAGGGCCGGATAGTCCACCCCTTGGATGGGCCGGATAATCTGGCCTAGGACTACCAGTTTTCCCAAATGATTGATGATCTTCAGGAGGTTCTGGTGTTGGTGCAGTAATTTCTCCATGAGGTGGATCTTGTTGACCTTTTGTAGATGAGGGCTCTACTTGATAGAGCATTGTCCTTCCCGATCCACCAAAAGGGGTTCCTCAATGGGGCGGAAAAATCCCACGCCCATTCTTCTTATGGCATCTTGGGGTATTACAACATCTGCATCACAAACATCAACTTGCCCCACATGGGAGCCCTCATTCTCATCGAATTCCACACTACAAGTTTCTAGAATAGTTCCAGAGAGCTTATTGTAGATTCTATAAGTGTGGGATTCAGCACCATAACCAACAAAAGTGCCTTCTAAAGCCTTAGACTCAAATTTATACAAACGAACTCCTTTGATAAGAAAGAAACACTTACAACCGAATACTCGGAAATATGATCTGATGGGATTGCTACTGGTAAGTATCTCATAAGGCGTTTTGTCCAAGAGCTTGCGGAGGTAAAGGCGGTTTTATGAGTGACATGTGGTGGAAATGGATCTAGCCCATACGTTGTACAGTGACTTGAATTCAACCAACATAGATCTAGCCATATCCATCAAAGTCCGTTTTTTCCTCTCGGCTACATCATTTTGTCGAGGGGTGTACGAAGTGGAATATTGATGTCTTATCCCCTCTTCACTTATAAATTCATTTAAGGTGTAGTTCTTGAACTCGAAGACGTTGTCACTTCTTATTGCCAAAATTGGGAAATTGTGTTGACGCTGGACTTCATTGGAGAAATCAATCACGGTTTGTTGAGTCTCACTCTTTAAGTTTAAAAAATAGACCCATTTATATCTTGAGTAATCATCGACTATCACCAAGCAATATTTCTTCCCACCGAGGCTAGCATGAGATGGAGGACAAAACAGATCCACATAAAGTAATTCAAAAATCCTCTTTGAGGAAATAATAGTTTTCCACTTGTGGGGAGAGTCATGCATCTTGCCTTCAAAACATGCCCTGCAAACATGATCTTTGGGAAAGGAAACATTGTCTTTTAGTCCAAGGATGTGGTCTCCCTTGTGAATACTTTGCAAAGTTCCTATGTTGACATGGGCTAGATGGTGATGCCATAACCAGCCCACGTCGGCCTTTCCGAATAAGCACATCAGACTCGCAGTGGTTTTCCCTGAAAAGTCCACCACATACAGGTCATTTTTGATGTGCCCAACAAAAGCGACCTTTAGATACTTGCTCCACAATAGTACCACTAAAAATCACCATCTATGAAAACAGCAAATCCCATGTTACCAAGGTCACGAACATAAAGTAAGTTGTAACCGAGGGTCTCAACAAGAATGATGTCCACAACAAAGATATCGTGGGAAACAACAACCTTGCCGAGACCCAATACCTCTAATTTCGACTTATCACCATAGGAGACTGTAATATGATCATGGTTGGGTCTCATCTCCGTGATGATCTCTTTGCTTCCGGTCACATGACTAGTGCACCCACTGTCCAGTACCCATTTACAACCACCGGAAGCATAGCCCTCCAAGAAAGTTAATTCTTTGTTTTAGGTACCCACTTTTCAATGGGTTATCTCATGTTAGTAACTAGGGTCTTTGGAACCCAAATAGACCAAGCAATATATTCATCAAAAGGACCAACGTAGTTATCATAGATATCACCATAGTAATCACAAAATAGCTCATAAATAGGAGTTAGGCTCTGCAAAACTAATATGGTCAGTTTTGTCCTTTGTGATGTTCTTTTCACCGGTGCTTGTCTTTTCTTGTGCATTCCTGGTCTTCCTTTTCTTGTTCTTCTTCTTCTTCTTCTTGGAGTTGGGAACATAGCAAAGTCCCTATTTTTCAAGTTTCGATCTTTGCTTTCCAAGAATATCATCAATAACTCCCTTACCTTTGGAAGTGGAGGATTTGGCAAGCTCATCTTCCACCCTAGAACTTTCTTCATGAACATATGTTGACTTAGATGTGCTAGGATATCATACTTAGTCAATAGAATTTGGAGCTGATCATGAGACTCATTGAGAATAGAGAATTCACTTTCTAAAGCCTTGTCAGCAATGTCAAGTTCTCAAACTCCTCGCAGAGTCTAGCATGAACAGCCCCAAAGTCAATTTTTTCTTACTTAGTCAATCGTTTCTTTGTGTTGGCTACTTCATTGTCATGTTCCTTTACAAGCTTGGTCACAACTTCTTCGTGTGACTCCTTGATTGACTCAAGTCTCTCCTCAATAGAGACTCGAGCCTCTTCCTCTTATTCTAGAGCATTTTTTAGGGATGCAATCTCCATTGCATCCTCCCTTTCAATCCTACCCTTTTCTTCAAGAAGCACTTCATTTTGGGCCAGCTGGTCCATGAGAGCCTCAAAATGTCTTTTGTGCTCACCTTGCAAGTTAGTGATAAAATAGTCCAAAGCAATAATTTCTTTATTAACCTTTAGACTAGTAGGATCATCCATGTAAATCATAGCCTTAGGAAAAGAAGTGATGGAAGATGATACCTCGGAACCTCTTGCCATGAGGCAAGTGACATTCTTGTTGATGATGTTTTCATTCGTTGATTTGAAGAGAGATGATGGTGTAGATGTGATGACTATGGCATACACCTCTCATGAGCTATCATCCTCTTCTTCATCTTCGCTTCCAAATGAATTCTCCTCTTGAGCCACTAAGACAATCTTTGGTTGCCTTTTGAATGGAGCATTCTTCTTCACAAATTGCTTCTTTCGTGGAGCCTTTGACTTCTCTTTGAGGATGATACTTCCTCCATTATCCTATTTACTTTGATAAGGACACTCAGCTACAAAGTGCAGCCCGTCTCCACAATTGAAGCAGGTTCTTAGCTTGGGAACCTTTCCCCTTCTTCCATTAGCTCCACTCTTGCATTCAAGTTCAGATTTGGCTTTGGCTGGATCCTTCCAAAAGTTTCTAGCATATAAGGCCATGTACTCGCCATGAGCCCTCTTTACATTCTCGGAAAAACTATAGCTTCTATGTCATCCTCGTTTTGTTCATCCATACATGTTTTCAAGGCCATGTTGACCCCCTTTTGCATTCCAATGGCTCGTGCATGGGCATCTTCGGCATTCTTGGTAGCCACTTTGGGAGCTTCCATTTCTTGCATTACCTCATTGGAAGTCATTAGGTGGTAGTATTGCCTTCCTTGGAGACTCTTCAAATCTGTGGGCTCAAATGCCATAAGATCACTAACATACTTTCTCTTGATCCACGCATCATCAACATGGGAAGCACCATGATTTCAGAAGGTGGTGCCTATTTACTTGAGCCACCTATACATATCCTCGTGATCTTATCCATCCATCATATAGAACCCTTTAGCTTGGTTACTCAAAGAATCATACCTATTCCTTCTTATGCTTTCATTTCCAATGAAGAGCTCGGTGAGGGCATCCCAAGCTTCCTTTGCTGTGTTGAGATGTTCTATGGGGGCATGTCTTTGGTACCCACACCAAGCTGGATCATGTGTAGAGTTGTTGCATTGAGTTGACTTTCTACAACCTCTCTTCTTGTTAGGTTCTTTGGATCTCCAACATGAAGACCATTCTCTATGATTTTCCATAACTCAATGGAGGAGCTTCACACATGAGACTTCATGAAAAATTGCCATTGATTAAAAGTAGATGCTGAAAGTTTGGGTGGATCACCCCTATTATGTATATGAGGGTGTGGGATAGGTGGATCGGGTGAATACACATGAGAAACCTCATTATATCCTTCCTTACCACTATCCTTTTTCGAGAAGGATCTCTTACTAGTGCCATCACCAACCACCTCGTTCTCTTTGGAATTAGTGTTTCCTTTTCCTTAGATTGTGGAGTGGTGGCATCAGAGGCAGATGGAGGTGGTGCTGCGGGTGTGGAGAGACACATTTTCATTTGACGCATCTCTTCCATCTTAGCCTCCACAGAACTAATCAAGGTTGTTTCCAACGTCTTGAGATCGTTCATGGTGACTATTTCCGCAGCATCACTCCCATCCCCCATTGTACCCATACTTCTCTTAGGCGGTTAAGCCCGAATAAAGAGCTAGGGCTCTGATACAAATTGAAATGGATCATATGGGCACCTAGAGGGGGGGAGGGGGTGAATAGGTGCTACTCAATTTTTAGTTCTTTTTTAATTTAGGCTTGCCACAAAGTAAATTCTCTAGATATGCAACTACGAGAATTTCCCTATATGCAAACCTATCTACTAAACACGTAAAGAGAGGAGCGAGGAAACCGTAGTGGAGCACGCGGAGACACAGGGATTTGTTTTACCACTGTTCCTTCCTTGTTAAGGGAAGTACGTCTGCGTTGGAGAGGTGGGTGGTTCTAAGACCACCACGCCATAATAGACCTCACCCTATTCTATAATGAATCTCTCCACTAAAGGCCTGATCCACCTCTCCACTATTGGTACCCTTCGAGGCGGGAACCGGTGCCTTTACAACTCTAGCGGGGAACACATCCACAACAAAATTGTAGGCTCCCGTAATGACAACAAGCGGCCACAAGGACAACGATTATCAAATAACCAAAACAAGGATCTAGATATTTGCAAGAAATACTAGATCGAGGATCCTCCAAATCAATGGAGGGGAAGTGAAGGGCTAGATTGACCTCCTCCTTCGATTCCCCAAAGAAAGAAGCCTTTGGGTGGCTGAAGGTGGAGATCTCTTGGATGGAACTAGAGGCACATATCTTGTCTTTTTTGAATGAACCAAGAGTTCTGGCAGGAGGGGAGAGATGGTTTTAAATACCCTCTGCCCAGAACTGGCTGTTGGAGTAATTTGGGGGCGGATCATCCGCCCCACTAGGCGCGGACTATCTACCCTGGGGGGAAAATCCGCCCCCATCACTAAGAGCCGCGTCGAGCTTGCCTTGAAGAAATTCCTCGAGGGGGCGGATTATCTGGCCCCCCAAGGGGAGAATTGTCCGCCCTGGGGAAAAGTCTACCCTACGGCCGGAAAATCCGGGGATTATCTGCCCCCCTCAATTAGAGCCGCACCAAGCTTTCCTTTGCAAAAGTCCTGGGGGCGGATTATCCGGCCCCTTGAGGGGCGGATTATCCAGCCTGGGCAAAATCTCCGGCCCTGGCCGGACAATCTGAAAGATATTCCACCCCCCACATAGTGCGTCGCGCCCTTGCTCCCTTTGTGATTGTGGAGGGGCGGATTATCCGCCCCCCCAAAATACCTTTGAGCTTATTTTGATATTGCTGAGATCTATAACACTTCAACACACATTAAATAATCCTTGATATTGTTATCTAACACACAAAATACTAGAGATCATGAAATGTTCTTTCACTATTCACCTAATAATTAAATTTGGAGACCATATGCGGGATAATCTACTCTTATATTGGCATATTTAAATTTGCATACTGAACCGATGATATAATTTTCCTTGATAATCCAACATTTAAACTGTGGGGTATCTAAACAACATGAATCTATTAATTAATTTTCGGGACCTCGGTTCCGCTTAATATTTCCTAATTGCATCACATATTTGCCATGTCAAGTATCATACATGCACCATGCTCGATCTTCTACCGTAGTATTAAATAGTGCATCCGGTGTCTATTTTAGTGCATTCTTTCTTCACAGATTAGGACGATGAGTTGCTGCGAGTGTAGACCCGATCTTCGAATGAACCTTCGGCAATGTTTATCAGGCGAGCATTCTCCCCCTTTCTACCTATCTTATATTTATAGTCTTTACTTTCTCCGATTGATCTATTGGTACCTATGTTGCGATGCTTTAGTATTTTCACACCCGCTATATCTCTTGCAGCCTCTATATTGCCTTGGACACTTCCTATTACCTGCTCTTTGGTAGATGGTCGGCCTTGCAAGTCGTAGTTGCTTGCTCAGGTTCTTCTTCGCGTCATTGATGTTCCGCTAAGGTTGGGGGTTGGCACATACTTAATGGTGGAGATGATCATGGCTTTAATTACAGTTTAATAACTAATATTGAAAGTATATAAATAATGCAGATGAACAGGTGTGTAATAGTCGACATATGGTTATTATCCTGCCCCCTGTGTCCACCTAGGAACCGAGTTCTTGACACCTATTCCAAGACTGAGAGAACTAACCACATGTCGGGTGTATGGGCACCCCTATCGGCTTAGTACCTAATTTAAAAATACTGTTATGGGGGCCACAAACTAGTTAGGGATTTATACATTACCTACTGTACCTATGCCAACTATGAGATATTACCTGTTGCTCGATGAGCGTTGATTACTGTTGCATATGTGCGACACTCTGTCACTGGAATATATTGTCTATGGCCTCTGCTCCCATGACAAGTCCATGCAACCTCAGGGTCCGTACGAGGAGGATTAGCTATACCTCATATGGGTAGCTCTTGCGGGTGGCCCCATGTACTTTCTTTGGGTCTGGGAAAGCATCGTGTCCTAGGCCCCGCTGACATACCGATGAGTGTATGTTAACTGATCTGGCAAAAAGGGTCAAAGTGCGTGTCGAAACTCTGGTACACACTTGTAGGGTTAAATCTTTTCGAAAATCTGTGTCCGCGGTTATGGATGACTTGGAGCACAATTCAACTACAACTAAATTTTACTGTTATACTTTTACTTGTATCTGATATGACTAGTAAGTTGGATAACCACCATGGAAAGAATGAATAAAACTGCCAACCGTGTGAGTTTCCTCGGCATGACTTCCTCATTTTTCTCGAGGTGGAAATACCAGGATGGGTATGTTTGTTGATAGTATCAGGTTGGTTCCGAATAGGTCTTTCCTCCCTCTCTCTGATAGTCGATAGTTGTATCGAGTTTCTATAGGTTGTTTAGCGCATGCTTCGCTGCCGCTTCAGTCCACCATACTTATGTAGTAGAGGACCGCTGAATTCTAAGTCTGACTGTATACTGGCCTCAGTACTAACCACTCTCTTTTTCCTTTGCCCTTTGTCGGCACCCCTTTTGTTTAGCAGGTTTGAGATCAACATTGTTAGCAGGGTTACCCTTCCGGCTAGGCCTGGGCAGGGTTATGAACACCATTGGTTATTATTTAGGGCTCTTAGACCAATTTGCATCTTATCCATACTCAGATGTGTATCGTTTTCAAGGTGATTTGGATCTTTGTACCATAATATGTATTTTTGACACATGGAGTTCTAGTTATATATATATATGTTCTATAGGTCCCATCATGGACTATTGTGTAATGATATTACTTTGTTTTCCACCCGCACGCAAGTGCCTAGTGGGCACCTTTGAATCGTTTCTATGCGGGTTTGGCGGGAATCGCTAACACTTGCATTTCCATCTGAGGGTTTGGTGGGCACCTTTTAATCGTTTCTATCCGAGGGTGTTACAATGTGATTTGCAGGAATTATTATTTTATTGCCTCCAAAACCATTAGGAATAAGTGGGTCATAGAATGATTGAGTCAGGGGCAAGAGTGTGATTTGGAATTCCTTATGATGGTCTTGAAGATGGTTCAGGTACATTTCCAAAAAAGTACAAGGATTGAGAAATTAAAGGGCTCAAAGATGTGATGGTGATATCAGTTCTAGACTTAGCCATTTTGGCAGATTTAGAGTTTTAGACTAGATTACAAGAGTAGATGATTTTTAGAAAATTCTATGCTCCACACTCATGATCAAGTGGGTGATGTTGATGTGTTGATTGAGAATAAATGATTCATGCTTGGATTTGATCTTCATTGAGTTTGGAAACTTTCAGAAGGGATTAACCCTAGATTAATCTGGTTAAGAGATGAGAGGGTCACTTTAGTGACTAGAGATCAGATCAAACATAGGGTATTTACTTAGGATTTGTATTCTTGATTTAGCTTGATCCTAAAGAATGAGCTCATTGGGTGTCTCATGCTACTTCCTAAGCAATCAAGTCAATCAGGAGATCAAAGCAATTCATCAAATAGTAGATCAAGGCAACTCATCTTAACAACAACTCATATTGATACCCAATGTTACCATCAAGCCTATCTTGAGGTAGGGGTGAGTATTTTGTAAAGGTTGTGATTTGAAGTAAGATGAGAGTCTCTTGGTATTTGTACCAAGAGTAGAGTTCAAAATGTTCTATAAAAGGTTTTGGAAAAAAACTTGAGGTAACAGTGGTGGATGGTTTTGTCTTGAAAACATAACACTACAATAAGTGTGCTAATTTTTGACCCTCCATATTGGTCACTGACTGGTCATTGATCTCCATTCTATGAACTTCTTGTGACCAAAAACACATGGTCAAAAGCTGAGAGTCACCGACGGACTATAAATACCTTTCCCATGAATTGGTCATAGACTATTATGACTAATATAGATGGATTAGTCACCGGCTATCTAGCATGTCCATGTAAGCTTCCACGTAAGCCAATCCTACGTGGCAATGCTTGTACATCGAATTCTGCCCATTCCAATGAGGTGCTCTATATGGGCCAAGCCCAACAATTCTAGCCTTTTTATTTTACAAATTTAGCATTTACTATTGTTATTTAGTAGGGCTAGCCCCAAAATTCAGCCCATATATTTTCTAGGCCTTAGCTCTTTTACACACAATTTCTATTTATTTTCTACCTTTTAATTTAGGATGGTCATACTAGTCATATGGGTCCTAGTTGTCAGTCAGTTTTGTTTTACTGTTAGTCCCACATTTCAGGTTCTATTATCCAACAAAAATACATTAATTAATCAATTAATTTAATCCCAACCAAGAATATATTAAATTATTTTGATAATATCCATAATAAGTCAATTAAAATATTTTCAAGGTTCACATATACACTGGTTCAAAGCACACATATACACTGGTTCAAACCACACATACATTGGTTCAAATATACAATTGTTCAGACCGCATATAGACTAGATCAAATCACGCATACACTAATACCCCAGCTTGATCTTCTCCTGGTTCAAACCGCATACACACTACTAAGGAGCTTGATATTATCCTGGTTCTCTTGGTCCAGGTTATTCCGCTGCAGCCCATCGCACAACACACACAAACAAACATCCCAGATCAGATAACCTGGGACAAAAATTACTTCAGCATCTTACACTATAAAGAACCGAACTTAGAACAGAAATGATATAATGCATTCATGGATGGAATAAAACCAAATGCGCACCAATTTAATAGAAGGACCAGGTAGAGCATGCAAACTTTACCCAAGGTAATCTTTACACGTCTATGGAAAAGTAGCATTCCCTTTGTTCTCTATGATTCCTAGATCTGAATAAGACGTTGCAGATGTGCTTCTCCATATCACAGGAACTAGATTTCCTACAAAATTACATATATGAGAGATAAAATCACTCTAACAAGAACATACAATAGTACCTAATAGTATAAAGAGTCCACATCTCCAATTAGATTCATGTGCAAGGAAAGATAGTAACTTTTCCAAATTTTGATGTTAAGTTCCTGTTACAAGAGATAGAGAAGCATGGCTACAAGAACCGAACCCTGTCATTATATATCTATAAATATTGATACATGTTTTTTATTCATATAGATCCCAAACATACAATATTACATACAAACCAGAAATCATGAAACAGGTGTAGGATATGTATCTAAACTAATCTCTTTGTTATTAATATGGAACATAGGTAAACAGTACTATAAATTTATCACTGGATCCTAATATACCCCTACCATTGCAAAACATAATACATTGAATAAGGATACAATTGCCAATGAACTACAACTATCTATAGCTGGTCTACATGAAAAATGTATGTTGTTCTAAGCATTCACGAGAAAACTATACAGAGTGAACTACAACTAATAAAACAAGTGGAACTACAACTAATAACCAAATATTCAAAAGGTTATTTTTTCTACTCCCTAGAAGCTTTACCTCTGTATAAACAAATAATTTTATAAATACTATAATTAGACTAAATAACCACTTTATATTTTATATAAATTTATCTAAAAATATTTGATACATATTTGAATCAATTTGGATAGACAAAATAAAGACTACAAAAGAAATCAGGAAAAAAACGAATTAAAAAAAAGGAACCGACCAACATGGGCCGACCCAACTGCCCCATTACCGGGTCGATCGATCTTCTTCCTGGTGAACAACAGGTACGACCTGAAGCTCATGCCATGGATACTGTAACCTTTTCCCCTCTCTTTCTAGGTCATTCAAGACCACGAAACAACTCGACTTAAATACGAAACTTATTACAAATTCAATGGGGTATCCGTTTAGGCCATTAATTTCTCAATTTAATGTCTTAATCTCTCAAATCAATACCGTGAATCGAATGTCATATGGCGGCATACATCCTTCGATCTCCTTCCCTAGTGCATTTCAAGACGAACCGAGAGAACCAGCGCGTACCTCTAGTCCTCCTCCTTTACTTTCGTTCCTAAACTTTCTCGAGAGGAGATCTGTAGATCACATACCGACCATGCCAAGAATAGCCTAAAAACAGAGTTCATCGTCAGATCTTGTCTCCCTCAGTGAATTCCTCATCGATTCCTTCTATCAGAAGACTAGTCTTGATGTTGCCTACCTCCAGGACATGATGGTTTAACTTCTTGTTGTAGTTGGCCGTGTTGCTCCAACGAAGGATTTCTGCCTCTCTTGAATGCTACCGACGATGCCATGGTGTCCATCGTACTCGCCTCGTCATTCTCTACGTCGTCCATGTCTTCATCGACTCCGGTGACTTTCCTAGCAACGGGAACATCAATGCCAAGCCTGTGCCCGCAAATACAACGAACTTCTCTGGCGAGCTTTTTTGGTGAGCCATCCTGGACCATTAGATATTCATCTAAAGGTCATCATAGATCACTTAAACGAAGGGATATCCTCCAATTAGAATCTACCAAGTGTCATATCTATTCCTATTTTCGGATTTTTAGACATAAGACACACAAACGTGCAAAAATCATATCTTTAGTTCTGTATATCCAAATTTAGCAAATAATATGTCTATGGATTCACAAAAACGAGTAGAACATAATGGAGACATAATTAGGTATTTTTGAGTCTGTTAATATCACGTTTTATACAGAACTATTTGTGGAGTATTTTGAGTATAAAAATTGTTGTGTAAATTATTTTTAAGTGAATCCTTTTGCAAATGGTTGTAAATTGAACCCTCTGTACAGTAAGACCAAAATATAATTTAATTTTAGTATAAATAATACCGTGGCAATTATTTAGTGAGAACGGCCTTTCCAACTATTAGAAAATGTTGCTAATTGCTACAATTGCACAAATGGTTGCATTTGTAATCTTGAAAAATATAAAATATTCATAAATCATTTGGTAATGTTCAGAACCTTGTTATAAAAAAATTGTACAATAAAAATTGCTATCTTGCATGCTTGCATACTTTGCATGATTTTTGGTATTGCCATTTGTGTTGATCTTGTGTATGTTTTGTCTTGGTTGTTTTGTTTGATAGATTGTGTGAATTTCCAAGTGTGAGCTGCAAAGAGTGTACTAACACCACCAACTATTAAGGAAAGTGGCACTATCATCCATGTCCTACTATTTTCATTACACTTAGTGTAATTTTTGTAGTATGCATGCTAGGAATACTATGTTACTATGCTATGCTATGTCCTATTAGGATATCCTTTATATCTTCCTTAGTGGAAACATCGTAGTTGTAGTATGATTAGCCCTGATATAGATTCGAGGTGAAATACCATGTTATGATTATATGAAGTGTTGGAAAAATATATGTTTTATATAATAAAACAAGTATTCAATGAATCACCTGGGTGGAATGTGGATACTCAGTTGTGAATAAGGTGGCAATGAAGGGAGCCATATATATGGCTATCTTTTTTTGTGTGCACCAAAAAATACCACCCAGAGACTTAGAGATTGAACATGTTTCTCGTACCGTGGCTTCCGTGTACAACCACATGCTAAATGGGCTCTGGCTTAGTCAATTACATAGTGGAAGACCCTTGCATTGGTACCTATTCAAGTTAACTAGAATTATGTATTGGAAGTATATCCTTGCATTGGTGCCTGGTAGACGTGCTAGCATTATGTATTGGGAGGACTTCTATGGAAAGACTTTGTCACATTCTCGATCTGCCGGTACTCCATTTGGTGTGTACTTATCCAGCGGCCACTGGTGGCTTCAAGACGAGATCGTGTAATGTGGGTAAAGTGTACAACTTCTGCAGAAGATCAAATTCTAAGTACTTAGCCGTGTTCCCGGTTACGGACAACTCTGAGCAACTAAGGTCCGAAGCTATGGAAGATCTCGACATTCTAATTTCTCAAAGTAAAACTTGATGGTGTCAACAAGGGATTAGAAGCACTTGGAGTTTGCCAAGGAGTTCAGAAAGATTGTTAAAAGATCAAAACTATTTGAAAATATAGGATAAAACCATATTGCTTTCTGCAAATGAGCCTAAACCCTACTTAGCCAAATATGCATATATTGATAGGTTCCAACTTATTTCCACATAGTAGTGAAACTTGCCAATACAATTCAAATGTATTGACCCCTGTGGCTGTAACTTATTATGTTGCAGGTTTGTTTGATGTTAGTGAAGTGTGTTGAATAGGATTACAAGTCTATAACCAACATGATTGCCTGTGGCACTTTGAAGATGAAGGACTCCATGCTATATAGTTATTTCTACTGCATTGTAATGAGATAGCCAAATGAGCTATGTAAGATGTAATGAATTATTTTATTCCTGGTTATAAAGTTGTATTATGACCTTTGTTTCTTGATATTACATCTTAAACTGTGGATGCTAGCTACTGATCCAGGGACTAGCATTGTAAACACAGGGATCTCTACCTTATCAGGTTGGGACCTTTACAGATAAACAAGTACGCCTGTCCTTGCAACAACAATAGTTAGTGGTGCATCATTAGACCCACACTAACTTGTAGATGATTTTAAAAAATCACAACGGAGGACTCCTAGTGTTGGGGATATACTTTCCGGGTGTACCCACAAGACTCACTAACCAGGGTGTCCCACCAACGGGTTAGAGTTTTGCTTCACGTGCGGACCATCCAAAGAAAGAGGAGGAGCCAATTCCGGCTACGGCAAGTCTCAGAAGAGTTACCGAATTAGGAATGTAGTATTACTTTTAGTCCAAGCTGTATCTAGTTACCGAATCTTTAACATAGCCGGATAGGTCTCTCCTGTAACCCTAGGTCCTAGTTACTATATAAACCAGATCTATGGGAGCCTTTAGGGCAATAACCACAATCACAACTCGCATAGGATAACCACTCTTGTAATCCGTTGTAACATCCGGCTCTCGCGGATATATTACTGGGTTGCTAGCAGGAGTAGGATCCGATCACCGTAGTCGGATCTGAACTTGGATAAACTTGTGCTCACCGTTCCCGGAACATCCGATGTCTCACATCCATCTTCTCAACACCATCAGGACCCCCTATGGCGTACTTGTCAACAATCCGACGACAGTTGGCGCCCACCGTGGGGCGGGTGACTTTAGGACCTTCGTTCTAGGCGGAATCTACGCGTGCAGGAATCGGTGAAACAATCGACATGGGTCACGTGGTCTATGCCAGTGATGTCCCTCTTGTTCTTCTCGATGAGACTTAGATTCCGGCTAGCAAGCCTGTGACAACTTACACGATCATGCCTGTCGGCGAGATCGATATATACCTCGGTTTCGCTGAACCCGCCAAACCCACCCTTGTGGTGATGACCATGGCGGAAGGAAAATACGGATCTACTCTGTCTGCAGAGGCAGAAGAGTTCACGATCCCAGAAAAAATCGAAACCACCCAACCCACTCCTGTAGTTGAAAAAGCGGTGGAGGAAAAATCCGGATCTGATCTTCCTGTCGAGATCGGATACACGGATGAGGAATATATCTGCTATGGACCCGGCCCTACCAATGTCGTAGTAGAAAAAGTACTCTTGAAGCACAGGATAAAGAAGAGGCACTGCTTCGTATACCACGTAAGCTCTGGATCCGACTCTGTCGATGCTGGAGACGACAACGATTCAGTCCTCAATGCAATCGAAGAAAACATTGACTTACCTGGTTCCCCTCAAGAGTCAATAACATTGCAGGAACTTCGAGACATCGAGAAAGAGATGTAGGAGTACGAAGAAGAGCACGCCTCGAAACCAATGTAGAGTGATCCGGACACTCCCCCCAGTCCATATGATAGCATGGATGAAAGCTGCACCTTGCAGGATGACATGGACACCGGAGATTCATCTGAGGTCCAGAAGCCAACTACTACGGAAAGTACCGACAGAAGTTTATCCCCCGGTACCGGACCGAAAGCTGTCTTTGCCACCGTTATACACATTAAGGCTACTAGGCAGTCAAACAAGAAGAAGAAAAACAAAAATCCAACACCGGCAGAGCCGAACGTCGAGGAAACCAACAAAGAAAAAGTTGATGAAGAGATCGAGATGGATAATCAGGATGGAGATCTGATTAATACCACGCCGATCGATCCCCGCCGTGGATGGAAATGTTGTCACCAAGGGTGCACGTGAAATCAATGGAGATGCTCTCACAATTCCAATCCCAACGGCTTTGGATCTTACTCCGGATGCGCTGGATAAAAGGGCTGAGGACCTAGAAAAGACTGCTTTTTTTACTCGAAGAGGCCGCGCGCATCGTCGAGCTTAAACAGCAGTTAGACAATGATCCTGCCAAATATCAGTCAGATTCAAGCGACTACCAATCAAGAAAAGAGGAGGTCCGGTTCTTGCCAATAAGAGCCCGGATATCCACATAGATCTATTCGACAGAAAAACTGGAGAGCAGATCCAAGTCTATAGCACGACGTTGGAAAACGCTGAAGCAGCTCGGGCTATCCTCGCCAATAATACGTCTCTAGAGCAAGTCCGACAATACGTTGCGTTGCTACACAAAGGATTGAAACAGTAGAAAACGGCCGCGCCATTCAGTGGCAAGCTGGCCTCAAAGTAGGAATTCTACCACACTGGCACTGACCAAAGCGCTGACGAAAGACCCCGCAGGGATACAGACCAACGCTATCGTCCCTCAAGAGAAGAAGAAAATTCAAGTACCAGATCAAACGGTCATCCTCGCAGGCCCGCATGGGATTAGGCAAGAGTTATTCCGGCTGCTTCCAAGGATGCCATCAGGGCAAAGGTCCCCCATCAGGGCCATCGTTGGCAAAACAACCGCCACAGAGAAGACCCGGAAGTGCGCCGCCAGCGAGAATAGGACCGACTGAGAATGCCACCACCAAGACGTCTGGCTGGTAATGCCGGACAAAGAGATGATCCAGATCATCCTGCATCAACTAGGGACGGAGCCCGAAGAAACCATCATCAAATTCAGCATACTGAGGCTCCACCACCACCGCGTAAACCAGCCGGAAACAATCCACCAGGGCCACCATCACCCCTAGGCAACGACCATGAAGGATCCCATCATAGCCATGGAAGCCGCAGGGGCGGAGGCAGCAATGGTGAGAGCAGAAGCAGAAATCCGACTCCGCCACGCAGAAGCCACGAGCCCCCAAGGCGCAGATCTCTCTCGCCAAACGATGCTCACCACCGCATTGTGTCAAACATAGAAGCACGGCGGTACGAGGAAGAAGATGTGTACGTGGGACCCAAGTTCTTTGGCCCACGCATACGTCAGCCATATTTCCGGTTGACTTTGGAATTGCCAAACATATTCAACCCTACGACATACAGGATCGACCAGATACTTGGCTCCAGGACTTTTTCCAGGCTTGCTGCATCGCCAAAGGAGGAAACAGCCTGGTCATAGTCCGTTATCTCCCGCTTATGCTGAGGAAGGCAGCTCGATCTTGGCTCAATGAACTACCAGAGAATTCAATTCATTACTGGTATGATATGCAAAGTGCGTTCTTTTCAAACTTTGAGGGAACATACAGGAGGCCGTGCACAGTCAGAGACTTGCAGCGTTGCACCCAAAGACCCGAAGAAACTTGCCGGGATTACCTCGGACACTGGATCGACACGAAAAACTCCTGTGAAGGAGTAAACGAGCAAACTGCGATCGAAGCTTTCATCGCAGGACTCCTAGTCGGACTTTTGCGTCACATATTGAAGCGTGACCACGTAACAGATTCGGGAGAGATGATAGAGACAGCAAGCAAATATGCTGATGCCGATGATGATTCAAAAGGGGCTGCTAAATATTCTGGCCAATCCCAATGCAGCCAAATAGCCAAAACAACAAGCTCAGAAGCGCAAGAACACCTCACAAGATAAACCGGCTCTGGAAAACACAGCTGTTAACGCAACATTTGGATCCGCAGGACGAGGAGGGCACGGAGGCGACCGGATTCGAGGCCGTGGAACTTCCATAATCTAGGGCAGAGGAGAGCAGCAACCCGGAAGAACCTTTACTTGGGCTGACATTGCCAATAATCCTTGTGTCCACCACTTGGATAGTAATGGAGGATCTACCCACACAAATGCCGAGTGTCATTTTAATGGCGACATCAAAAAAGACGAATCCGCTGGCAACAGAGCCAAGTGACGAAAAGGAAAGAAAAATTTCCGAGAAAGGCAAGGAGCCCAAGGAAGGTTCCAACATAGAAGAAGTGGATGCCGCATAGGCCAAGTGGGATGGAAAGAAGGATTTTCCCACAAAGAAAGACGCATACGTCTTCTTCCTTGGATCTCAACTGGCTAAGGCCAAGAAGGCGGTTCTCTCTAAGCTCAATGCCATGGTTTCGGCTGTTCCACAACTTCTGGATTGCTCGGATGTAGCCATCACCTTTGATCGCTTAGATCCCGAGGAAAACACATTGTCGGGGAAATATCCTCTGGTCGTCTATCCTCTTATTGATGGCTATGAGTTCTCTAAATCCCTCATGGACGGTGGTAGCAGCATTAACATCCTTTACATCGAAATGCTCCACTGCATGAAGATCCACGAAGGCTAGTTGAGTTAGAGCGGCGTAACTTTCCATGGCATTGTACCAGGGAGACAGGCGGATTCTCTGGGTGAGATTACTCTGGACATGACATTGGGAACTCGAGAATATTACCGGACCGAGCCACTCTTTTGAGGTGGTACCGTTTAAAAGTGCTTACCATGCCATCTTTGGGCGTCCGGCTTACTGGTAGTTCATGGCTCGTCCCTGTTACATTTACAACATAATAAAACTTCCAGGTCCAAAGGGCGTCATCACCATCCGGAGAAATCCAGGGAAAGCACGAGAGTGCAACAAAGGATCTGCTGCCTTTGCCGAAGCCATGCTACATGCCCAGGAGTACCAGGAGATCAAGCAAACCATCAACCCATCTGAGATGCCCGCCACGAAGAACGAGGTGCTGAAACCAAGCATACAGTTCAAGGCGTCGGAAGAGACAAAGAAAACATCGCTGAAGGAAGATGATCCCTCGAAGACGATGAACATAGGGGTAGGCTTAGACCTCGCATAGGAAGGCACGCTCATCGAGTTCCTCAAAGCTAATAGTGATATCTTCGCATGACAGCCTTCTGACATGACCAGAGTACCTAGGGAACTTGTCAAGAACTCTCTTAATGTGTACCCTGGCGCTAAACCCGCCAAGCAATCCTTATGACGGTTTGGTGATGAAAAGAACAAAGCAATAGCCAAGGAATTAGCCCGACTAGAATTAGCCGGATTCATAACATAGGTCATCCATACAGATTGGGTGGCAAATATTGTACTCGTCCCTAGAAAGGACACTATTGATTTAACGATGTGTGTTGATTATACCGCTTTGAACAAGGCATGCCCAAAAGACCCGTTCCTCTTGCCAAGAATCGATCAGGTTATCGACTCAATGGCAGGGTCGGAATTACTCTGTTTTCTCGATGCATATTCCGGATATCACCAAATACCGATGAAAGAATCAGATCAAATTAAGACGTCTTTCGTCACTCCTTTCGAAACCCTCTGCTACAAAATTATGCCTTCTGGCTTAAAGAATGCAGGAGCAACATATCTATGTACTATGCAACATTGTCTCAACGATCAAATCGGACGCAACGTCCATGTATACGTAGATGACATAGCAGTTATTTCCAAAAAGAAGGGAACTTTAATTTCCGAATTAGAGGAAACATTTGCTAGCCTACGGAAATTTAACATGATGCTAAATCCGAAGAAGTGTTTCTTTGGAATTCCAGCCAGAAAATTGTTAGGTTTCATCGTCTCTAAGCGAGGCATAGAGGTGAACTGAGACAAAATTAACTCTATACTTAACATTACCAGGCCGACTCGCCTGAAGGACGTGCAACGTCTCACTGGTTGCATCATAGCAGTGAGTCGGTGCGTCAGCCGGCTCAGAGAAAGAGCCACGCCTTTATACAAACTCTTGAAGAAAACTGACAAATTTGTCTGGACCCAGGAAGCTGATCATGCCCTACAAAGTTTGAAAGACCTACTTTCAAACCCACCAGTTCTCGCAACGCCAGAACCTCAGGAGCCTATGTTACTTTACATTGCAGCGACCAACAAGGTCATAAGTGTGGTAACATTAGTGGAGCGCGAGGAAGAGGGCCACGAGCATAAGGTGGAGTATCCAACTTATTACCTGAGTGAGGTTCTGACAGAGTCGAAACAACGGTACCACACCATCAAAATATAGCATATGGAGTGTTCTTTTCATCTAGAAATCTACGCCACTACTTTCAAGAGCACAAGATCACAGTGGTGAGTACTGCTCCCCTACGAGATATAATCAATAATCGTGATGCCACAGGACGCGTCGCAAAGTGGGGAATACTTGTCGATTTCGTTGTTGATTGGATAGAGACGGCAGAAAATACAAGTCCTCCAGACTCGGAATTTTGTACACTTCATTTGGCGGATCAAAAGAACGAGGAGGATCGGGGGCTGGCGTGGTGCTCAAATCACCCTAAGGAGATAAGTGATTCTATGTGTTACAAATACACTTCACGGTGACCAATAATATTGCCGAGTATGAAGCATTGTTACATGGAATACGCATGGCAAAAGCGTTAGCGTAACAAGACTCATGTGTTACGGAGACTCAGATTTAATTGCTCATCAAGTATCTGACATCTGCAATGCAAATAAACACATGGCAGCCTACAAAACTATTGTGGATGAATTATTTAAATCGTTCGAGAGTTTGGAGGTTCAACACATCCCTCGAGCAGAAAATGAGGAATCATATGCTCTATCAAGGGTAGGCTCTGCGTGGAAATAAGTACCGAATGGCACTTTTTAGAGCATTTAAGGGGTCCCCTACATAACTAGAGTTGATGAGGACTATCCGACGAAATCCGACTCACCCGGAGTTTTGGCTGTAATTCCCAGCCGGACAAAACCCAATCTGGATTTCCTAATAGACCGAAAATTACCCGAAGACGAAGTCCTGAGCCGGCAGATCGTCCGATGAGCAAAAGCCTACACAATAATAAATGGTGACCTTTATAAGCGGAGTGTTTTTGGGGGTTTTCAGAGATGTATTTCTCTGGAAGAAGGAGTGAAAATCTTATGAGAAATCCACGAAGGCGAGTGTGGTCACCATGCTGCAGCCAGATCCTTAGTGGAAAAAGCTTTTAGACATGGATTCTTTTGGCTTACAGCTAAGGGGGATGCCGATAAACTGGTCAAAACGAGCAAAGGCTACCAAAAATATTCCCATCAGGCACATGTTCCAGCTGATCAGTTGCGAACAATCCCTATTATATGTCCGTTTGCGGTCTGGGGGCTTGATATGGTAGGGCAGTTTCACACGAAAAATGTGGATTTACTCACCTACTAGTGATGGTGGATAAATTTACGATGGAGCCACAGCCAGAAAGTTTGTCGAGGACGTGATCATCCGATTCCGATATCCACACGGTATAATTACTAACAACGGGAGCAATTTTTCCATGGGGGAACTTGCTGAATTCTACGAGCAGCAAGGGATCTGACTTGATAATGCATCAGTCGCGCATCTGCAGGATAATGGACAAGTCGAAATAACTAATGGTCTTATTTTACAAGGACTCCGATCTTGCCTCGAGGCACCACTTCTTCGTGCCACAGGGGGCTTGGGCGGAAGAATTACCGTTTGTGATATGGCGCTTACATACAACTCCTAACAGATCAACCGGATGCACTCCTTTCTTGTTGGTCTATGGTGGAGAAGCAGTTCTACCAAGCGATCTAATTCATCAGTCTCCATGAGTCAAAGCGTATATTGAAGAAGATGCAGAAGTTTCTCGATAATATTTTGTGGATATAATCGAAGAAGTTCGCGTCGTTGCTGAGCAGAGATCTATATCCTATAAGCAGAAGTTGTGCAAGTATCATAGTCAGAGAGTATAGAACCATTCTTTCAGGAAGGGCGATTTGGTTCTCCGACTTGTGCAAAAAATAAAGCACAAAATTTCCCCGATTTGGGAAGGACCTTTTATGATCAGCAGAGTTCTGCATAGTAGGTCATATTATTTAACCGACATGAGACTACTCAAGGAAAAACAGATACTCGAAAGAGAAAAAGAGCTGGCGATAGTACATACCCGGATGAGATAGACCGTCCATGGAATATTGCACAGCTAATCCCCTTCTATTCTTAGTTATATTTTCTTGTAATCATATGTGTACATGTTCAAAGTGAAATAAAGTATTGGTTTCCTCATATGTTATCTTTGAGAAGTTTTTTACCATCTTATTTCCAAATGAGCATGTCGTTTTCAGAAATCACAGAATGCTTGAAAGTACTTTATGCTCATGTTCATTCTGGTTATGATTTTTGAAATTCTAAAAATTGTTACCTTAGGGTAAAAATTCAATTTATTGTTTATACTTTGATTTTTATCTGATTGCTTAGAAGCGAGTATATTCCGAGTAATGAATTGTTGGTACTAGAGGCCGGCTTTATTTCTAAGTTTAAACTGGTTTAGCAATTGAGCTCCGTTGCTCGGCAAAAATTCCGTGCTAAAGGTTGGCCGGCTCATGAAAGGGAAGAGGCCGAGAGCCCGATAAAACGACTAAGTACAAGCATAAAAAAATAATGCTTAAGAAATTTTCAAGCACACGCATAAAATATGTACAAACATAAGTGGTACGATAGGAAAAGCATTAGTTCTTACAGACCAACACAAGCAAAATATTGCTTCCGTCATTACATGCCCAAATTTCAGAATAATGCATGAGAAATATTTATGCTGCAGAATTAGGTGGTGGTGATGAAGAGCGTGGAGCGCTGGAGTCGGCATCATCATTGTCGGCCTAGACCTGGGAATCGGAAGCTGCTTCAGAAAGGCTGTCTTCTGGATCTTGAGGTGAGGGAGGCACAGTGATGGATTTGAAGAATGGCGTCGTGTAATTGGTCATCTCTGCCACACGACAAGCATAACCTGCACAGGACTCCTGGATAGCCTTGATGTTCTGCGGGTTACCCTCATCGTCCTCATCGGCGATACCCTTGGTGACGTTCCAGATCTCCACATCACTATGGTGGCTCATCACCATGGTAAGGGCGGTCTGTGCAGCAGTCCGAGCGTAGGAGATCTTCCAGTCTTCAATAATCTTTGGAATCTCCTTAGACTTGTCCCTCACCTCTTGCACTGGCATCTTATGCAAGTCGAAAAGTCTGACCGACTCGCCAGCCTCTTCAAGAGTCTGGCGGAAGTCAAACATAATATCTCCGACGAGCTTTATACGCTCCAGGCGAGGTTCGGAGGTAGGAGAGTCGGAAAGGTTCATTGGATCTGGGAAAGAATCAAAAATCAACTGACTAAAAGAAAGTCGAAAAATCAATCGAATAAAGAAAGTCGTAAATCTTACCTATCACAGAATGATTCCACTGAGCACGCTCCTCTCAGAGGATATTCAGTTCATTCTTGGCTTGGGCTAGATACCTCTGGCTATCAAAGTCCTTCTTGAGATCATATAACTATTTATCTCAGAGGGCTAGGAGCTTCTCGAGCCTCTCGGTCTCCATGTTGCTTGACTCCGGATTTCTCCGACTCAATATTAATCTTATCAAGCTTGTCCCGGAGCTCAGCATTCTCCATTTCCAAGATCTTGAAGTTCTCGGATTGCTCCACCATCTTGCTGGATTCACACAAAAATTCTGCAGAGGAAAAAAATATTAGTCGGACAGAACAAGTTTGACTACGATAATAACTAAGTGATAAAGAGGGAGTAGGGAAGGTTTACCTTCTGCTTCATCTTTTTCAACTTTCAACTTTGAATTCTCAAGGATCAAGGCCTTGATTTCCTTGTGTTTATTGCATATATTCTTGAGAAATTTCTGGTTGGAAGATGCAATTTTCTGTAAGTTTAGAGACGGAATACCGTCAGACGGCTACTAAGACTCGGGCTGCAAATTTAACTAGGTGAAAATATAGCACGAGCCTTGGGGGATACACTACATCGTTCTTTTTCATCCTATAAGCATCAACTTGGATTCAACGATGTTTATACGACTTTATGCTTGGGGGCTAGAGGATATGAGAATAATCGCTACAAATAAGAATCAGAAACTTACAATGTGTTCTAGGTGCAGCTTCTCAATTCCGTGTTTAGTGTTATGGAACACTTTCTCGGCAAGGGAGAGGGAGGTAACGCCCGTCGCTGGGAGTTTGCCAGACTCTATCTTCGCGTCCCGGACCAAAATCTAGTCCAGGAGGCTGACCAGCTTCACATCCTCCGTCTCCTGGCTCGCTGCCTCTGAAGTGATGGTCTGTTTCTCAAGACTGGACTGAGACAGCTTGAGGATCTCCTCATTTTTCTTCCGGTTTAAGCCGGAGACTGCAGAGCCGGGTACTTTGTCCAATTGTCCTGTAGACATTACCATGGGGATCATTACCCTTGATGGGTTCACCCTTGTTAGTTGCCTGGTAACCAGGGCTTTCGATGTGGTGCTAGCGTCGGGGATGGCAGAGCCAGCATCAAGAGAAGCGAAAGCATCTCGTGCTGATGATGGGACACTGGTTGGAGTTGGCAGTGGCATCATTGGGGAGATGACAAGCTTCTGGTGAGGCAGTGGATTGCCCGGCTTGCTGCCTGGCTTCAGTTTGGTCTTCAAAACTGCTTTTGCTCTAAAACACATAAAGTCCAAATATCAGGTGTGCTTCGAAAAGTAAGAAAAATATACAAAGTACTGAAAACATTAGCAAGGTGCTTACTTTTTAACTACCGGTAGCACTTGGCTACCAGCAGTGATTACAACATCCTTGGCCTTGCGCTTGTTGGAAGCGGAGGAAGGAACTTCCTTCACCTCGTCGTCCTCCGTCGCTTTCGAGTCATAGCCCTTGATGGGGGCAAGCTCGGACTCAGGAAGATCCTTGAGCTGATAAGTATAAATAAATGTCTGTGAGAGAGAAGTCGGATTACCAGGCGGAAAAGAGCAAATAAGCTTAAAACAAGTTGAAACATTTACTGGGATCAGAGGATGATCGGATGTGTACATCTTCATGGAGACTTCGAGGATTCTCTTCTCAACCCGCTCCTTGATCAGCTACTGCATTCGGGTCTTGTAGTCCTTCGGAGCTATGGGAGTCGGACTGACCCTCAGGCTGTCCTTTCAGTCTTCGATGACCATGTGCATCAAGCGGTCTCCCTGAAATTGCAATTGCTGAATCCGACGATCCAACCAGCAGTGGATTAAATCAGATCCACGGAGCCCCTTGTTCTTCATCAAGAACACGATCCGCCTCTTGGCAAGGATCAAGTACTCAGAAAGTTCCAGTGCTTCGGCGTCCCATGACTCCTGGTGGGGAGCAGCACCATCGACGAAGGCCGGAAGACCTTCTGCCTTTTCAGGAGACAGAATATCCTTGTGATCGAAGAAATTTCTGACCCAGCATTTAGCAGATTCACTAGTAATCCTAGGATAAACTCGGTTTCTCCTAAGGACTAAGCTAAGAGTGCAAGCGGTGTAAGGAACACCGACACTGATGGAGTTCTTCCGAGTACCATAGTAGTACCAGAAAAGGGTGAGACTTGTCCTAATGCCAAGAAGACCCTCGCTCAAAGCTGCATGAGTACTAAGTTCTAGCAGAGAGTTGGGAGGGAGATAATGTTACTGCACACTGTAGAACTGCAGAACTTCAGTGAAGAAATCCGATGGTGGCAGACTAAGGCCACAGTTGACGTGCATAACAAAAAGGGCACGTTCGCCTTCGCATGGTGCTGGGACGGCCTCTCCCGTGCCGCTTCGCAATGCGTCGGCGACGATGTAGCCTTCTTCCTCCATAACTTGGAGTTATGCGTTGTCCATGGCGCTGGGAAACCACGAACCCCGCAGTTTCCTCTCGTCCGTCGCCATGAGTTCTGTCGCTGCCGTGCCTGAGCTGGATGGTGCTTCCATATCCTTAGGGTTGAGGGCGATTAGGGTTTTATCTCATGGTGTGTAGATGAGAATGGTTGAGGAGGGCTCGAGGAGTACGAGGAGGCAATAAGTGAAACGGTGGACAGATGAATTTGGGAGAGAAGGGTTTCTCATCTCTTTTATTTACCTCTGCGCCAAGATTCGTGCTTCAATCACGCGATTTGCGCCACGCCTATAGGAGAGAGGGAGGTGGCTTCCTCGCGACTCCTCCGCCCCCTTGATTCTCGTGTGATCATTAAAACGGTGCTCTGTTCTGCAGGGAGAGGACCCACCAACGGTCGTGTTGACGGGACTCCTGTCAGTAACAGGACCTGGTCAGAAAAGTTGTCAGCCAGCACGCCGCTGTTTGAAATCCGGTTCATGTTTCAAACTGAGCAAGGAAAATACTAAGTCAGAACAAAACATATCCGACTCAACCGACTTGGAATCCTACACAATTAAAATAAGTTTTCGGGAACCCTTCATGATTCTCAAGATGAAGAAACCATCAAGCTAGACGATTTATCTGACTTTGGATCTTGGAGACTTCCGGGGGCTACTGTTGGGGATATACTTTCTGGGTGTACCCACAGGACTCACTGACCAGGGTGGCCCAGCAACGGGTTAGAGATTTGCTTCACGGGCGGCCCAGTCAGAGAAAGTGGAGCCAGTTCCGGCTACGACAAGGCCTAGAAGAGTTACATACTTAGGCATGTAGTATTACTTGTAGTCCAAGCTGTATCTAGTTACCGACTCTGTAACGTAGCCGGATAGGTCTCTCCTGTAATCCTAGGTCCTGGTGACTATATAAACCAGCCCTATGGGAGCCTTTTGGGCAGTAACCACAATCACACTCGCATAGGCGAACCTCTCTTGTAATCCGTTGTAACATCCGGCTCTCGCTGATATATTACTGGGTTGCTAGGAAGAGTAGCATCCGATCACCACAGTCGGATCTGAACCTAGGTAAACTTGTGCTCACCGTTCCCGGAACATCCGACGTCTCACACCCAATCTTTTAACCACCGTCATGACCCCCTATGGTGTACTTGTCGATAATCCGACGACACCTAGCAACAAAAGTTCTTTGTCGTGTTATCTTTGGCGAGCCTGAAGAAAGCCTAGCCAGCGTTGTTGACGAGGATGTCCAGCTTGCCTCGAGCTCATCACTGGTCATGGAAACGAGTCACTACCTATTGGAGCAAACGGATATGTTGCATTCTGTGGCCGTGAAACACCCACACAGCCGCTTCTCTAACAACGATGCTTGCGGAATCAACCTGAAAAAAAGCATGCCATGGAAATAAATCACACCTGTGGGTTTAGTTTTTCACTCCTCCGACAGCAATGCTTGCAGAATCGACCGGAATACTTACAACTTCACTGAGGGAGATGATGTGGGATATGAGGGCAGAGGCGAGGCGGAGGCAAGTCTGCGACCAGGTGAAGATGGTGAGGCCCGTGGCTCCAAGATCCTATGAAATTGATTTATAAATAGATCTACGTACAATTATTGATTTATAAATAGAGCGATCATAAGAGAAGCACGTGATCTTATGCAGGTGGAAGCTCCCCATTCCCTTTGTGCTGCACCGCAGGACCACCTCGGCGAAGCGCATCCATCGCTGGCGCCATGATTCCTCCTTCTCATGTTTACTACTAGCTACTAAATGACTGAAGCGAGGGACGAAGAGGTTGGCGCTTGTGAGAGGAGACGAGGGGAGATGGGAAGAGGCAATGGAAGCCATAGAGGATCGAGGTGGCAGTAATGGTTGGTGAGAGAAGAAGAGGTCGATCACAGTCTTCCGATCTGGACCGCGACCCAGATGGGTGGGGAGAGAATACGAGCGATGCATGACAAATTAGGGTTCAGATGTTCTGCTAGATAGCGACCTAGATGGGCGGATAATTTTATGAAACTACCCTTGATCAGTTTTTTGTTAACTGTGGGAATTGTAGTGCCTTACAGTCAATTCATGTCCAAAGAGTGTGGGTCACTGGGTCGACGGGAGATGAAATTGTTGGCGTGGACGCACGACATCTAGATGGCTGAGATCTACTTCCACTAGTACAAACTTGCTACTTAGAGACATCAATTTTCCATAGGCCTCAGACGGTTTCTTGTTCTGGCTCAAGCGCATAGCTTCTATGAGCGCACCATCTGAGTCGGTTTTTCTTTGCGGCTCTAAGATACGCAACCTCAGACGGTGAAAAAAATCAAATGCCTCTAACATCTACGAACTAGAGACGGGAAATATTTCTGACCGCTCGCAAGAACTCTTCAACCTTAGACAACCTATACTATGGACCGTCTCGAATAGTGAGGCGACCTGAGTCGGATTGTAACAAAGACCGTCTCCAGAACTAGTGTGCCTTGAAGCTTATTTTTAAATTGATCGTATCCACTTTATGTAAACCATTTTAAGTAGCATGCTAATTCAAACTCGATCATAGCTTACATGACACATAATCATGATTCAGCAGCCAGATAGACAGATTTACTCAAGAACTTATAGCAGCTTGATCGCAGTAAAATTAGCCAGATAGTTGGGGAAATCCATACAAATTTAGCCATTACACATTTTGGCAGTACATACAAAGTGAAGTACGTAAATCAATCAGAATGTCATAATTAATACTCTCTAACAAACTAGCATTGCATTTATAATTGGCCGCCCGGTGGTACTTGCTGAACTAGAATATGTACCTCTCCATTATCTTTTTCATCGGAGCAAAAAAGGACAATGCTATCTTCAGTCGTCAAGTCATCAAGATTGCATTTGACCTATGGACATCAAAGCAAAAAGGACAATGCTGGCCATCTCCTAACTTCATCCTAACCATCTTTGGCTCTTTTCTCTTCATTTGCAAAACATGGACATCAATAGGTTCATTAAGGAGATTCTTTAGGTATTTTATTGTGAACTCAGCTCCAAATGTTTGGGCAAGTACAAAGAATTGAATAATTAGCATGCTTGTGATTACTGGAAGTATTTCAATATCACATGGTAGATTGTTGTTTATAACATTATCAAGAATATATCATCTTACCATCTTGAACTTCTTTTTCATGAAAGATGAATAGGGAAGCTGATGGCTGTGAAATATAGCCATCCACATCCACATTTAAACTAGCTATTATTCATATTTTTGAGGAAATATCTCTCCAAATCCTGCCACTAATGCCTAATTTTCAAAGTGCAGATAATGACATTTGATGATGGGAATCACAACATTAAAATCAAAGATACGATATTTCCAACAACTCAAAGAAACCTGAAGTCGTGAAGCGGAGGAAGAAGCTTTAATGACCAACTATACGACGGGAATTTTAATCCGGATGTATAGTTCCGGCCATATAATTTCCACCGACATCACCAGGTCAAACAAAACAACTTTCCTGAAGGGACCCCTATATAAAGAAGCCTCGGGCAACGAGAAAAAGGCCCTCGCTCTCGACCTCCTCGATTCTTTCTTCCGTCTCCCTGCCACCAGAAGCCACCACACCGGAGGAATAGATCTAGATCTAATCTCTAAACCCTTCTCCACAACCATAACCATATTCCACCACTTGTAATAGTAGATCTCATCTCCAATTGGCGATATTGTAAGACTATTATTATTACCAATCTCATTATTTACATTACAATGTTTTTGATTGTTTATTTCAACGCTATATGTGATTAATTCTCCTTGGGCTAAGGGCTTCGGCCTAGCCATGTAGCTTTTATGCATGTTATTTATAATAGAATGGATCATGTATTAGTTTTTATGACATGATGATTTATTGTACCCACTCTTGCCTCAATTTAAGGACTTGTTAGGTACCCAAGACCCCAAGGATTGATCCAGGTATGGGAGTGTGAGTAATGATTAATTTGAGGATGGGAACCCTAGTGACAGAAGGGGCAGTATGCCTGTATGTGAGAGATTTACTTGGGATTAATGGTGACATCACTATGCATATCATTAGTTCTCTTTCTTCTATGGATGATACTAGTAGGTTATTGCTATAAGTGGTTGTGGAGGCAATAGCAATTATGGATGCACTGCCCACATATAATTATCTTTCTCTAACAATTACATGCATACTTTATTATTATCTTTTATTCCCATCAAATGTTTTGCACAACTACTGGTGAAACCGAAAGCCCAAGCCCTCTCTCTATATCTTCAACAACAACAAAAGATCGCAAACTCTTGGTCTGCTAAAACCCAAAAAGAATTCTAAAACTCCCGAAGGTCCGTTGAAGTAACCTTACTATGATTTCTGCTTCCCGATGATTCATAACCTAGGTCTAATAGGGAAAAAGAGCTATACTACATCTGTAATCCGGATTGATGCTATCAACCCTTTTTTTGGCGCCGTTGCCAGGGAAGCAATAGCTACCCTGGTGAGGTTAGTAGGAACCTTGCTAGTTTTAATTCTTGTTTTTAATTTTGTTAGTTTTCTTTCAGTCTTTATTTGAAAAACCAAAAAAATTAGTTAAGTATTTTAATTTTTGCTTTTACTATTATAAGTTTTTATGTAAGAAAATCCAAAAACATAGGAAATATTGCTGAAAAGAAGCTTGGGGAGTTTGCAACACCCAACAATGATTATTTGCATACTCCTATTACACAACGAGCAATTACTGCTGAAGACTATGAAATAAAGCCCCATTATTTAAGTTTGGTTTAACATAATCAATTTGGAGGCTCTGATGTTGAGGACGCAAGTATGCACTTGAATACTTATACTAAAATATGTGATATGATGCGCATTAAAAATGTTGACCCCGATGCAGTTAAATTGGGCTTATTTCCTTACTCTCTTAGAGGAAGAGCAGAAGAATGGTTGCTATCTTTGCCTATAAATACTATGGGATTCTATTTTTGTACCCTTGGTTCGTTAGTTGTACTCACTTTTCCCTAGCCGTTTAGCTTTTTCTCACTTTTTCCCATATCCTAATATGGAACTCTCGCACGGTCTGAAACTCGATGTACGTCAGCCTTGCTATTATATGCTGACAAGTGGGCCGCATTTAGTCGGGTTCCGTAGTGGATCCTCGTTGTTACGTGCTGATAAGTGGGTCTGTAGTCTGTCAGGTCCCATAGTGTACCCTTGCCATTACATGCTGACAAGTGGGTCCACTTTAGTTGGTTCTTGTAGTGGACACTTCTCTCCACTTATCCAGATCAGCATGGGACCCGCAGCTTATCCACAGGAGCGTCGGACCCACAGGTTATCCACGTGAGCCAGCCCTGTGCCCGCGCCCATGTCGTTGCCTCCCCTTTCTTCTTCTTATTCTCCGATGACGGTGGCCCTTGTCCAGCGATGGCGGACCTTTGTCGAGCTTCACTTTGTCCTCCCGTTCGTCCTGGCCGCAGTATGGTTTTGTCTTGTTGACCTGTACGAAGGATGACAATGGCAACCGTGCGCAGAGAAGGTTAGATATCGCACCAAAATGCACCAATATCTCGCACCAAAATGGCAACCGGGGCGCTTGCTATGGAGAATGCGGCCGGCGAGCCGTTCTGATGATTTAATTGGTTTATCGAGTTAATGTCTCGGCTGCAATCAAGTAAAAGAGTATTTATAATTAAAAATTAGGGACATGGATGTATAATAAATAATAAAATGACACAACTCTTGAACACTTTTAAATTAAAAAAAATTATACAATTATTAATGTACAAGAGTGTTTATAAATGACACAGCTCTTGAACACTTTCAAATTAAAAAAAGTATACAATTCTTAATGTAAGATATTGTTTATAATTGACACAACTCTTGAACAATTTAAAATTAAAAAAAATTATACAACTCTTGAACACTTTTAAATTGAAAGAAATTAGACAACTCTTAATGTAAAAGAGTGTTTATAATTGACACAACTCTTGAACACTTTCATAATTAAATAAAATTATACAACTCTTAATTTAAAAGAGTCTTTATAATTGACACATCTCTTGAGCACTTTCAAATTCAAAAAATTATACAACACTTAATGTAAAATAGTGTTTATAATTGACACAACCTTTGAACACTTTAAAATTTGAAAAATATAAAACTCTTAATGTAAAAGAGTGTTTATAATTGACACAACTCTTGAACACTTTGAAATTAAAACAATCATACATGTCTTAATGTAAAAGAGTGTTTATAATTGACACAACTCTTGAACACTTTCAAATTGAAAAAATTATACAACTCTTAATGTAAAAGAGTGTTTATAATTGACACAACTCTTTAACATTTTAAAATTAAAAAAATTATACAACTCTTAAGGTAAAAGAGTGTTTACCATTTTTAGAGTGTCAAAAGTGATAGATTAACTTGCGTATACGAAAATTATAAACCTTTGAACACTGTGAAATCACACTTAATACGTTATCATGATGTGCTAAGAAAATGTTGAGAAATTATCATTTTCATAGAATGTAATGCATAAACTTGCATATGGAAAAAATTATACAACTTTGAACTCTTTGAAATCGCACTTAGGACATGATAATGTTGTGCTAATAAAATCCTAATCGTTTATCATTTTCATGGAGTGAAATATAATGCAAAAATTATACACCGTTGAACACTTTCCCTTCAAATTATATTCAAAATCATTTGTTTATGGAGTTAAAGCATCGACGACAAACTTGTTATTTTGCATGGATAGAGGGTGCCCCCCGATAGATACAGGGGTTATCCTGTCCATCGGATCACAGAGGATCAATAAGAGGATCAACGGTTGGTGGATACGATCCGAGTGACAACTGTCTCGACCAATCAAAGCATAGCCGCCAAGATAAGAACAGGTGTGAGAGTTTGTATCTAAGAGAGAGGGGAAAACTGAGTTGAACTTAAAAACCAAGTGAAAAACTAACAAGGGGGTTCAAATAGAAAATGGAAAGAGATTTAAAAAATGGAGAATGCTTCTTTTATACAATAAAATACAGATTGACATACGTCAAACTATTTGCAATTCAAAAATATATTAGTTTGACAATTATTGCCTCATTCAGACAAATTATGTTTTGGGGAGGGATGTTTTGGGAAGAGGCTTGAGTAGAAAGCCATGAACCTTCATAGATAGTAGGTGATTTGAGAAATGGTGATTTAGGTTAAAACTTTATTTATATACATTTCTTATGGTGACAGGTCACATAATAAGACTTCCTGGATAGACTCCACTATGTTTTGATCTTTTTGAATTTTTTGTGCATAAACTGACTCAATTAGCCAGCTAAAACCCATTCGTTGACTCTTTATTGACCAGCCACCGGAGGGTAAAAGTGAGTATATTCCACACGGCAGTGTTTGTACTGGAGGGCAAAACTTAGTACAACCAAACTACCAGTGCTATACTCGAGGGTATAACTGAGCACAACTAAGTGGCCGAGGTTAGACACGAGAGGGAAAACGTGACACACGGTCAGCGGTGCATGGCATGAAGTGACGCGGTGGCGCAGTATGCAGCAAGAGTGTACGCATTACGGTGCATGGTGGTGCAACGAAACATCTCCTCCCTTCACCTTTATAGATGCCTCCTCACTCTCACTCATCACTCGCTCACTCACTCACGCAACCATCTCCACTCTCTCGTCACCTTCTGCAAACCCCCAAGAAAACCCCAACCACGCCGGCGATGGACAATAACGGAGCGGTGGCCATCCTCACCTCCAAGGAGGCCGACGAGGAAGCCCTCATACCTATACAGGCCCCCGTTGAGGCATTGAAGGCAGCCGCAATCATCGTCCACCGTAGCCACCGGCGAGGAGGCCCCCGTCCCCGTATAGGGCCCCGCCATTCTCCTCCAGATCCCGCACAGCTAGGACCCCTACAGGGACAATCATTACATCAAGCTGGAGAACTTCTTCGACACCAGCTTAGCTGACCCATGGTCGGAGGTAACTAGGGTTTTCTCCCCTTCCTTTGTTGTTCCTGCATTTCCATCGTTGGATGCTAGATCGTGTGTTATTAGGGATCGGTTGTTCGTATTTTTCTTAGTTAATTTTACAGTAGCTAATCCTCTTGTGTTAGATCTCGTATTTTGATGAATGCCCCTAGTTGGGATAAGTATTAGCACCGATCTATAGTTGGGATCAGTACTAGCACCGATCTATAGTTGGGATCAATACTAGCATCAGTCTGTAGTTGGGATCAGTATTCGATCTGGTTTGAAATTTGGGGATTGGGGAATAATCAGGGGATCTCAATCGGTTAATTTATGCTAGTAACGAATCACGATAAACATGGTATATCAATCATGTCCTTATTGCATGCTGCTGTTTTTTGTAATAGGTGGATAGCAGCGACGTTTGCAGCGACGACAAGTCCACAGACACCTAGACTCGTCAGGTGCTGAGGAAGCTGAAGTCCGGCCAGTTCAACGGCTTCTTCGCTGGCGACGTCTATAGGTGCCTATTCTGCACCAGGGGCCTCGCCACCGACCTCAAATCCCTCGTGAGGCTTGCCGAGGAAGTGAAGACCTGCGGCCTGTCAAAGGATGTCCACGCCTCAGAGCCAAGTACCAGACGCTCGGTTTTCACCACCGCAACCTCCAGAAGGTGGGTATTGAGGAGGTTCGCATGCGCTCGATCAATCCCAAGGCTCCCAAGGTGAAGGGACTAGGCAGCAAGAAGTGGAGGAAGCGCTAGAGGGAGGAGGCGAAGGCCCTCCTAGCGGAGGCCATGAGGGGCCACTAATCTTGTGATGATGCTGCTGCTGCTGTAAAGAAGCTTCTTTTGTTTTGTTGTCAGTGTTGAGCTTGTAAGCTGCAGATGCTGAGCAGCCTAATTGTTGAACGTCGTTTAAGTACCGTACTATATAATCCTATATTAGCTGCTTTATCTACATCTTCTCTGTTTATCTACATATTTATGGTGCTGTCTAGATTTGCTGCCAAATTGGAAAAATACGAGGGCCAAAAGGAACCATGAATAAAGAGAGAAGCTGCTCTAGATTCACTCCCTTTTGGGGCAAAAATAACAAATGTTAGCGACATAAAGGGAAAAGGTGCTCTTAAAAAGGCCAATCGTAAAAATAAAAAAAGAAACCTTCCAATTTAGGCGACAAGGCACACGTAACTACCAAACACGCCCCACCTGTTCCCACACCACATCTCACAAAACGTGTTCACAACATGGGCCCCATGCATTCCAACATGGGGGGTTCCTACTACGGGACCCGACTGAACGTGGCCCCACCTGTCAGCACATAATAGGGGGGGTCCTACTTGTCAGCACATAACGGCGAGGGTCCACTAACATGACCTGACAGAGAGCGAGGAAAAGTTAAGCGGCTATGGAAAAGTGAGTACAACTAATGAACCAGGGGCATGAAAAATAGAAATCCCAAATACTATTGCATCATGGGTGGTATATAATTCATTATTTATGACTAAATGTTTTCCACCTGCGAAGACTATGCAACTAAGATCTAATACTACTTGTTTTAGACAGGAAGAGCGTGAGACACTAGCGCTTGCATGGGAGAGAATGAAAGAATGCATTAGAAATGCTCCCAGCCATGGGATGGAAGATTGGTGAATTCTCCATTTATTTTATAATGCTCGTAACCATGTATCTAAGTCTATACTTGATACTGCAGTTGGAGGAACATTCATGGGCAAACAAATTACCGAAGTAAAGCAGATGCTAGACAATATGCAAGACAACCATGCCCAATGGCATGTGGAAAGATCAAATACAAAGAAGGTTAAATCCGTCACACCTCAAGAAAATGAAGAACTCAATGCTAATATGGATGGGCTCATATTAGCTATCAAAGGTAAGGAAACTCAGCTAAGAGCTATCCTAGAATCAAATATTGAAGAAATATACTTCATAGCTCGTAATGATTATAAAACTTCTTGGAATAAGAACTATAATCCTAACTTCCAAAAACATTATTCTAGTACTGCAGGTAAAACTAATAATAATACATGACCAAGTAATGGTAGTATCCAAGAAACTCTTAAGTCTTTTATTGACTCATAAAATGAGCAAAGCAATATCCTTGTTAAGATAACGGAGAACCATGATAATATGCTTGGAAAACTATCTAACCAAGATGTAAGTTTGAGGAATGATTTGCATACCCTCCAAGAAAGAACAAGGATTGTTGACGAATAGCAAGGTAATATAACCGAGAGTCAAACTCTCATTCTAACTAAATTTGCAGGTAAACCTGAGCCTAATCTGGTTGAAGACCACAATATGATAAGAATTCAAAGGGAGAAGCCTGAAGAACTTGATTATAGCAATGCTCCTTCACCAAATTACATAGTTGAAGATCTTGTGAAAAGGATCAATATCAAGATTCTAGTAAGTGAAGGAAATGAGGAAGCCATGTATCAACACTTTGCTAATCAGGTATAAGTAAAGGTACGTGAGCTTGAGGAAGAATATAAGAAAATTGCTAAAAAATTACCTGTTAAGCGTGATGATATATTTGAGCCTACTATTAAAATTAAAATTGGGACTAATGAGATAGTAGCACTTTGTGATTTGGGTGCAAGTGTTTCAACAATTCCAAAAAGTCTTTTTAATAAGTTAAATCTTGACTCTTTTGAAATCACCGAGTTAAAATTACATCTAGAAGATTCTACCTCCAAACAAGCAGTAGCAATTAAATAAAATACTTTAGTATACATTAAAGGTTGTCCTGCTCTTATTAATTTTGTTATTGTTGACATGCCTGAAGATGCTACTGCTCCTTTCATATTATGTCGTCCATTCTTAAGAACTATTAAGGCTTTGATTAATCTGCATGAAGGGAACGTGAAGCTCCAATTTCATTCGCGGAATCCTTTTGTTATTCATTTTCCCAGGAAGAAGAAAGCCAAGCATGATGAGAAGGAGGCCATCACTTTGAAGGCCAACTATTTTGGAGTGGGTATTCCACTCATTTGGCCTAAGTGAGAAACATAAAGGTCAAGATATTTGACCATAAAAGAGCTCTTCATGGGAGGAAACCCATGTGAAATAAAGGTTTTGCGTAAAGTTTCTAAGTTTTAGTTTTAGTTTAAGTTTATGTTGAATAAAGAGTGCTACAAAAATCCAGTTGAGGAGGAGAGGTTAGGTGGTACTAAAATTCCTGTTTTATACATGCTAATGTTGGTCGATAATTTAGTCTGTCATTTTCCTGTAAAAACATGGTGTTTCGCTAAGTTTCAGTTTAAGAAGTAATTCTAGAAGAAACAGAAAAATTTTCACGATTCCTGAAGGTTTAACGACCAACTATACAGCGGGAATAAAAATTCCAGTCGTATAGTTTTGGCCATATAGATATTTTTTCCATCAAAAAATTTTCATTTCCAAATACTAAAGGTTTATCGACCAACTATACGACGGGGATCAAAATCCCGGCCGTATAGAAACAGCCGCCAGGAAAGAAACCCTAGAAACCGTAATATTTTGCCGTCAGACCAACTATACGGCGGGAATAGATGTTCTGGACGTATAGTTGCGATCGTATAGTTTGGCCCGACCACATAAATGCACGGGAAGGTACCCCCAACACCAAAAATTCACTTCTTTTTCTCTCTTCTACCTCCAAACTCTCTCAAAACTTCAAGCGATCTTCATCACTACTCAAATTCGTTCGATTTTCTCGCACACAAGTGATCAACGGTATGTTTCTCCTCCGATCCTCCAATTACTTTTTGCAAATTCATCTCCGAACTTTTGTTATTATCAATCTAGGGACCTACTATGAAGTAATTGACATGTTTCTCTTGCCTAGAATATTATTTTGAGGAGATTCTTTAGTGTGCTATGATAAGGAATATGTTATACTTATTACTGTTGGATCAAAAAGTTTTATTTTTTGTATCTCTTATTATTTTAGAAGATGAACAGAAGGATCCAAACACGTGCTCGTGCTGCTGCAAGTTGTTCCCAGGCTACTGCTATAGCTCAGGACCACATGGGGATACAGTTCAGGAATGAGCTCCAACATGATCACTTCATTAAGATCAGGAACCGAGAAGTGAAGATAACCAAGTGGGATTGTCCCATTATATTGAATCAACTCGGTATTTCTAATGACTTCAATTTACTATGCAATAGAGTTGGCCTTCAAAACTTTCTATTCCAAGATGTGCCTACTTATCACCAGTTAACCCTTGAATTTTTAAGTTCTTTGAAAAGCACCATTAAAACATGGCAAGGAGACATGATTTCATTCCGACTTATGAACAACAATTATACATTAACACTTGATAAATGGTGCAATTGTTTTAGTTTTCCAAACAATTATGCTAATGCTTTACGTGCCTCTTTTACCGGCATACGCCCTTCCCCGGATAATTTTTATAATAGAATGAGTTTCACTTCTAGAGTCAACAAGGGGAAGAATATTCAGCATCCTGCTATTCGCTATTTGTTGTATGTTATTGATAACACTTTGCAGACACGAAATGAGTTTACAAGACTCAATGAGGAGGACATTCTGGTCCTTGCAAAAGCTGTTTTCAACAACAATGAGTTGTCACTCAACTTGGGCACAAGTCTTGTGCGCTACTTGGAGCACCAAACCGCCCAAATCCAAGGGCTAATCACATGTGGATGCGTCATCACCGTGCTTGTCATTTCCTTGGGCATCGACCTAGGTGAGCTACAACCATTGCTATCTTGTGGAATGCTCACTAGGAGAGGTAGTGTTTATTACTTGCATATTGTAGGAGCTGGGCGTCTCTATCATGCTCCTTTGCCTAATGGTCTCTTCTCTATAGCGGAGGGATGTTTGCTATATGATGTGCAGGTTCAACAACATCAAACCGAAGAGGATATTCCGGATGAGGATGAAGACCAAGAAGAGGAGCAGCCACCAACCTGGTTTGCAACATATCAAGACTTCCAAGAACTTGGAGGGACTATGGAGGGGATGCGTAATATCGCCCTGAACTTCTGAGAAACCACTAGTAACTTATCAACTCAATTTGCGGACTGGAGTTACAACCTTTTCCCACCACCTCAATGATTTGAAGGGCTTGCAAAAGCCTAAGCTTGGGAAAGTTTTCCATTTATTTTTATTTGGCGTTCATTTGCTTTATTTTTATTTCGAGGTTATGCTTTTAATTTCAGTTTATAAGCACTCATGTTGGTTTCCCCAAAACTTCATATTTAGTTGTTTTATTTAGTTTTCCAGATTTTCAAGCCAAACTTTGCCGCCAATTTTTCTATTATTTAATTCCCTCTCTCAAAAACAACAAAAAGATTTTTCCATTTATATTTATTTTCCCTCTTTCTTTTATTTCCTTTTCTCCTCGAGGTTTTCACGTATTTGTAGGAGAGTGATCGACTTCGAGTTTCCAAGAAACAAATCAAAAGGGAAGAGAGAAGTGGAACCAAACATGAAAGGTATGCCTTATGACTCCCCACTTTTGAAGTTTAAAAAACCCATCCTAGTTAGTAGTAAATGTTAAGATATTATATTGTTGGAGTGAGTCTTTATATTTGAGTAAACTTTTGTTTGCATGGGTATTTAGTTGAGTATGTTTTGTTCCAACTCTTGTAGTTAACCAAGTCTTTCCTAAAAATTTGTTAAACAATTGAAACAAGAAAAAGTCTCACAACTGAAGGGTTGGGTGTTATAGTGTTTAGTCTTGAAAGCTTATTCCTACAGACACTCAACACCACAGAAAATAATGATTGACTTGATAGCTCTCTTTTAAAGGATTTGTTCAATTGAATTAATGTTTAGCGGTTTTTGTGAGCATGCCAAAGTTTGACTTGTGAATCAAAAGAATGATATAGCTTTATGCATGTTAAACTTCATGGGATGCCAACAACTCCGCTAGTCTACAAATGATCTTCATGGAGGAAACTCCGAGATTTCAGTTATGAGTTGATTAAACATATGTAGCAACAATGTTATAATGGGTAAGATTCTTGGCACTCCCTGGTAGCTACGTTGGTGATGGAATCACTCCTCTGGATGATATGAGTAACCATTATGTAAAAGGAATAAAAACCTTAGTGTTGCCACGAGTGTCCATCACAACCTGATAAGCTAATGATTTTTTTGGCATGCTCTCAATTACTGAAGAACTGAAATTCTTGAAGGACAATGAATAGAAAGGTAGTGCTTGAAAAGTCTTGACTTATATGCTTTTCATGACAAACTCTCACACTCTCAATTTTACATAATTATACTTTATTGTTCGAAGGCAAGCTTATGAGTTGACTACATGACATTGAATAAAGTGCACTCATTTGAATCATCCATGCCAACAATAATCTTGCTATGCTATAAGGATTCATGAGACCCGTATGATATGCTTGCCATTACTCTATCTATGCTGAAGTTTTTCAGATTAATAAAATGGAGGAAACATGAGACTACCAATCATGAGTAAGATCAGCATCTCATTATTTCAGTTCAAATGCCGTGTTCCTTTTTGATTTTGGTTTTGCTTGCTCGAGGACGATCAAGTTTAAGCTTGGGAAGGTTGATGGCTATGAAAAATATACCCTTCCACGTCCACATTTTATCTAGATATTATTCATAATTTTGAGGAAATATCTCTCTAAATCCTGCCACTAATGCCTAATTATCAAAGGGGTATACAATCTGTCATCAGATTGTCGACAAGTACGTCATAGGGGGTCCTAGTGGCGTTAGAAGGATGGGGTGTGAGACATCGGATGTTCCAGGAGAGGTGAGCACAAGTTTACCCAGGTTCATATCCGACTGCGGTGATCGGATCCTACTCCTGCTACGAACCTAGTAATATATCGGCGTAAGCCGGATGTTTCATATTTTGCCAGTGGAAAATGTCTCTAAGAACATCCGTTTGCGAATATTTCATATTTTGCCGCCAAGAAACTTACCTAGCTAAGACGACTAGTAGTTTGTAATAAACATGTTCGAAACTCTGGATATATTCAGAACTCTAGCATTTGATTATTCTAAAATTTGACAATTATTCATTTAAAAGCAAGAAAGTTGTGTATACATGCTTTCTAGAGTTAAATTGATTCCCCAAAGACTAAATAAGGTTCATAAATTTAATCAAAAACTTGGTGTAGAACAAACCTTGGATCTTATACCCTTGAAGCATGATGACTCCTAGTGTTCATGCGCTTGGGGGCAGAGCAATAAGATGCAAGTGTTTTGAATTTGACTAATTCAAATGTCTAATCATGAAGTGAGATCATTTGGTTTATTAATTATGATTTTTTCACCAATATAACCATTTTCATGTATTATTTGAAGGAAGTCTGGTTGAGTGAATATTTGGAAATCCGGATATATTGAGAACTCTGGATTTCGTTAATCATAAATTTAGACTTGCTTGCTAGATAAGTGTTTAAACATGCTTGCTAGGTGTTTACACACTTAGAATCTTATAGGAATGAAAAATGCAGGAATCAGTAAGATAAGCTGTTTGATTGCACCGTAGGAAAAACACAGGAAATTTTATAGGGTTTAGGTATATGTCATAGTTGTCAGACAAAAAGGAATTTTTCCAAGAGGTCTCACCTCTTGTTAGAAATCCTAAAGAATTATAGTGTAGGAAAGCCATGCATATGAATTTTGAAGGATTTATTCCTTTGAAACAAACACACCTGTGACACCCCCACATTAGGGATAAACAAATTCCAGACCTTCATCTGACATAAGCTTAACCTTGAGCTCGAGGATATCCACTGGAGAATCGGTAACACAATAGTGACCCTACGACACAAAAATTATTACAACAAGCTCAAATCTGAGCGAAGAACCAAATTATTACAAGCAGAGGTCACTGACCACAAATATCAAACAACGGAAGGCAAATTATGCTATTAAGTATAGCAAACTTAACAAATGTCCTAAAAGGCCTTAAGCATAACGATGATGTCCCAGCCCATAAATTCCAGGCTGTCGGCCGAGAACCCCAACCTACTCGTCGATATCAATGTCGTACGGAACTCGTCTTCAAGGGAACACTTACTCTTCTACAAAAGTATCAACAAAGAAAGGGTGAATACAGGGTGTACTCCGCAAGACTTATGGATGGTGGAGTTGTTTTGCATCGTAGAGGATGAAATTGGGGAAAGGATAAGCTAGGGTTCGTCTAGCGGCTCGAGGGGAGACTTGTAGACGTTGGCGGAGGAGGTAGCGTGCATCGTAGCTCCGGTGGGAATTGTGGGGCAGACAGGCGGCGGAGGCACAGACAGCGAGTTGCTTTGGCGGTAGGAGGAAGATGACGTCGCGTTAGATGGGTCGAAATGGTATGGGGCCGCTGGTGGGCTGGTTTGGGCCGCAGCTGGGCTGCTGGTTTCTACACACTGGCGACAGGGAAGAGAGGAGAGGGAGGTGGATAGCTGGGCCGGCCTGGATAGGTTAGTTGCTGCTCTATTTTTTTAGCAAAACCCTTTTCCATTTTTCTGTTTTGTATTTCTCTTTGTGTAATTTCAATTTCAAACTGTTTTGAATACTTTTAAAATACCAGGGACTTTTATAAAATATATGAACTTATTGTAGGGGCTCTTTTAGTCCAATTGGGCTCCAAACATTTAAAAAGGTGGTTTGTTTTGGGCTCCAAACTTTTTGTTTTAAATGGATTTCAAAAAGAGGGAAGGTATAGGGTTTTGATTCGTTTATTATTGCATGCATTTTTATAATATGATGATTATGACGCACAATTAAACCCTAATATAAGAATAACTAAAACTGGAGTGTTATAACATCCTATTGGAAAAATTCCAATGGATTGGAATCCTATAGAATTCCTTTGGAAATCCTCTGCATCAAACAAGCCCTAAGATACAATGCATTAGAGAGGTTGTTTTTCTTAGGTATTTATAACTCCTATATATGGTAACGTGCAAAGATATATACAGTCCATTATGACAAGCCTAAGAGTAAATGAGGTTCATACATCGAAGAAAATATATGGCTAAGTACCTAAGTATTAACTCCTACATATTGTAACGGTTACGCTTCCATCCTTATTAATTCAACCACCAAAGACTACATATATAGATCAGTGCGGCGGCATGGTCAGTAATATGATTGAACACGAGAAAATTGAAGGAACTCCATATAAAGGAGTAGATTAATATATAAATGAGGTACTTATAATAGTTTAACCACTAGAGACTACAGATGTAGATATTACCTTACATGAAACCAAAGGTAATATTGAACTTAAACAAAATATACGCAGGGGAAGGAGCGTAGCTGTAGGAGAAGGGACACGGAGCCGCCTTAGTAGGAGCATCAGCCTACTGATCAGTGTCAAATAGGCCAGTCAAGACATATTCCTGGAGGAATTTGTTGTAGGCTGCATGTTGGGCCAAGGTCTTCGGCTGGTGCATTCGGCCTTGGCCTATGACAATCTCAACCGCATTCTCGATCATGCCGTGGATGTCCATGTTCATGGCTCTACAACAGAATGGCCAAAAGAAATCCCCCTTGTGATGGAAACGAATTAGCCCCCATCATAAGCGCCTCAGCACATAGCGGCTTTTGTTGTCTCTGGAATGCTTGCTAGAGTCCACGTCATCAGAACCGTCCTGTTGATTTTTAAGAATATAACTTAGAACTCATACATATGATTGAATTGTATTACAACTCAAGAATTTACAACATATATGTAAGACAATACGAAATGACAATTAACATATATATGTAAGACAATAGTTTGATCAGTTCATATATCATTCATGTATCCAAACAAAATGACAATTAATTAGATGACAGTTATATGTAGAACAAAGTCTGGGGCCTCATAAGTTTTCTTTAGGGATGGCGTGAGCGAACCAAGTAACAAATGCACAACCTATATATCATCTTATACATTGCCCCAGGTTCGCTAACTCATTCCTGAAAAAATCTGACAGCAATTAATGTGTTTGCCTCTCTTTTGGGGCAAATTTGAATCATTGGCCACAATAGGAAATTGAAATGTAATCCTTCTTATACACTATGAATGCATGTGAACTCTTTTGGGGCAAATTTGAATCATTGCCCTCACTGTGAAATTAAATATAATAGTTCATATGATTGTAGAATAAATCTAGGGCCTCATAAGCTTTTAGAGATGGAGTTAGCGAACAAAGTACCAATTGCATAACTTATATTACTGCTGTACATTATTGCCTCAAGTTCACTAACCCATCCCTAAACAGATCTAAAACCATCGATCATATGTGTCTCCCCTTGCACTCTTTTGGTTTATGATTGAATCATTGGCCTCATTCAGAAATAGAAACGTAATGTACACTATGTAGCATATATATGCATGTTGTGTATCGAAATCAACACTCCAGTAACATGTATGCTAAGAAAATGTAAATTTACTAGATGGCTGATGAGCAGATCTAATAAAATATCCAAAACAATCGACTGTTCGAACCATATATATTTAAGAAGGCACGCAGTAGAGCAACAAAATCTATAGAGGAACGAGCAAATCCTACGTATGAACACTGAAATCTGCGCCTGCGACGAATAGAGAAGTTAGCAAAGTAATACCTCGGATGTCTAATCATAGCGATCCTCCTCGAACTCATCGCTGTACTTGATTTCTTTGAACCGTATTTGTTCGGGGAGTATATCGTCGTTGATGATGAGCACCGGGTTGCTTCCGTCAGCTAGTGCATGCCCCTCAACCAGATCTGTCGCTGGAGCCCAAAGCATCAACGGCGCGGCAGCGAGCGGCGTGCATGCTCAGAGATCCTCCTCCGCCTTCTTGGCGATGACCGAGCCATCTGCTGCCGCACCTCCAACTGGCTTCACCTCCGGCTCGTCTCCACTTGTACGCTTCATGGCACAGCTAATAGGAAGGCGGTGGTGCAAGCGAAGGAGCTTCGGCACACGCGGAAGGTGCAGATTAGGGTTTTATGACTAGACAGATTGGAGGAAAATGACACAAGCTCGTGGAAGAAGAAGTCCTAGCGGGTTTATATACGAGTGGACACGTGTATGGGTGTGGACGCGTGTGAGATGGTGCTACTGCATGATATACACTTTCTAATTGCATTAACAACACGCGCACGGTACCTTGGAAACGTCCACGACGTGAGTTTTCGAGGTAGGCGGCATAATGGCCTGCCTCAGTATACCTCTAGAGGCGATTACTATATCTAACCGGATGCAGTTGAGTGATCTAGGGAGATAGACAATAATTGCCATTGTCTCAGGTTCCATTTAGAGGCGTTTTGTTTTAACAATCGGCTGAGGGGGTAGTCATACTAGAGACGGTGAATATTAAACACCGTCTGGGGTTAAAGTTAGAGGGGGTCAAACAATTACACCCGCCTAGGGGTGATAAACAGAGTCGGTGGATTATATTTTTGGGGTACACCATCTCTAGGAACATTCTCTAAGTAACAAGTTTGTACTAGTGTTCGATGGAGCAATCCGCACAATTGTGGGTAATCCGCACATCCGTGGATAATAGCACATTGGAGGCGCACCTGAAAAGAGCCCTTTTCCTACAACCGTGGGTAGTCTAACTCTCTATCCTGATTGGTTGGCTCTATAAAAAGGCCTTTTCCATTTCTTGAGTGCCAAAAACGGGGATTTTATTAAAACAACCACAAAATGAAAGCTTCAGAATGGTACCACCCTATTTTTCAAAAATACTAGACAACATTGCATGGACAATGTTCCAATTGGGGTATCTCAGGGCCATTTTCCTTTTTTTGAGCGCAAAAAACACGGGGTTTGTGAAGCAACCACAAAACGCCTAATTCAAAATGCTACCACCCCATTTTTCAAAAATACTATACCACCTTACATGAACAATGTCCCAACCGGGGTATCTGAAACCTTTCCATACACCCTGGTGAAAAAGACAAATGACTGCCGAATCGAAAGGAAGTGGGTTAGATTTAAACTACATGTATATTATCTAATGGTCGTATTTTCATTGAAAAAATTATTTTTAGAATCACAATATGCTATTTTATTAGAGATCCGTTGCAAGTTTAGCGAGGCTTATCTCCTAGTTAAGAACCTTCATGCCTGTTATTTTAACCATAGTTTGAAACAGGAATGAAAATTCAAAAAACAGTCAAAACAAGGTAAATACTTCGCATGGTGTCATATTATGTGATATATTTTCAAGAAAAAATACCAAACTTGTAATATTGTAAATATATCAAGAAAACCTTCTGAGAAATGACCTATCATGTTTGAGGTTTCATGACTTTCAGGCCAAATAACCAATGTTATGGCCAGAATCGCGACATAGTTTTTGATAATGTGTCCATATTGTGCATGGATGTGTATCATGGTATGGAGAACAATGTTTTAGGAGGAAGTTTTCCTTTTCGTCTCACAAAAAAACCATTTTCCATTTTCCGAGCGAAAAAACGGGGTGTTTTGTGAAGAAACCATCAAATGGATAATTCCAATTTCTACCACCCCATTTTTAAAAAATACTAGACCATCTTACATGGAAAATGTCTCAACTAGGGTATCTGAAACCTTTCCGTCCACCCCTGGTGAAAAACACAAATGACTGCCGAATTCGTAGGAATTAGGTCCAATTTCAACTACATTTACATTATCTAATGCTTTTTTTTGCAAAATTCATTTTTAGACTCACAATATGCCATTTTGTTAGATATCCAATGCAAGTTTAGTGAGGCTCATCCCCTATCTAATAACCTTCATGCCTACCGTTTTGACCATAGTGTGAAAAGGGCATGAAAAATTCAATAATGGTCCAAACAAGGTAAATCCTTGGCGTGGTGTCTTATTATGTGACATATTTTCAAAAAAAAAACTTGGTATATTGTAAATATCTCAGAAAAACCTTCTTAGAAATGGCCTATCATGTTCGAGGTTTCATCGCTTTTAGGACAAACGACCAATGCTGTGGCCAGAATCGTGTCATAGTTTGTGATAATATGTCCATATTGTGCACGTATGTGTATCATGGAATGTCGAAACATGCTATAGGAGGAAGTTTTCCTTTTTGTCTCAAGGAAAAACATTTTCCATTTTCCGAGCGCAAAAAAGGGGTATTGTAAAGCAACCACCAAATGGCTAATTCAAAATGCTACCAACCATTTTTCAAAAATACTAGAACACCTTAAATGGACAATGTCCCAACTAGGGTATCTGAATCCTTTTCATCCACCCCTAGTGAAAAAGCAAATGACTACCAAATCATTAGGAATTGGGTCCGATTTGAACTACATGTACATTATATAATGCTCGTGTTTTTTTGCAAAAAATAATTTTTAGACTGATAATATGCTATTTTATTAGAGACCCGATGCAAGTTTAGCGAGGCTCATCCCCTAGCTAAGAACTTCATCCCTCTCGTTTTGACCATATTTTTCAAAGGGCATAAAAATTCAAAAATGACCCAAACAACGTAAATCCTTAGCGTGGTGTTATATTATGTGACATATTTTCAATAAAAATACCAAACTTGGTATATTGTAAATATATGAGAAAAAGCATCTAAGAAATGACCTATCATGTTCGAGGTTTCATGGCTTTCGGGACAAACGATCAATGTGATGGCCAGAATGGCGGCATAGTTTTTGATAATGTGCCTATATTCTGCACGCATGTGTATCATGTGATGCCGAACAATATTGCATGAGGAAGTTTTCCTTTTCGTCTCAAGGAAAAACCATTTTCCATTTTTCGAACGCAAAAAAGGGTTTTGTGAAGCAACCACCAAATGGCTAATTCAAAATGCTACCACCCCATTTTTAAAAAATATTAGACCATCTGATATGGATAATGTCCCAACCGGGGTATCTAAAACCTTTCTGGCCATCCCTAGTGAAAAATACAAATGACTGCCGAATCAGTAGGAAGTGGGTCCGTTTTGAACTACATGTATCTAATGCTCTTGTTTTTTTTGCAAAAATCATGTTTAGACTCACAATCTGCTATTTTATTAGATATCCGATGCAAGTTTAGCGAGGCTCATCCCCTGGTTAAGAACCTTCATGCTTCCGTTTGGACCATAGTTTGAAACGGGCATGAAAAATTGAAAAATTGTCCAAACAAGGTAAATCCTTTGCGTGGTGTCATATTATGTGACATATTTTCAAGAAAAAAACTACCAAACTTGGTATATTGTAAATATCTCAGAAAAACCTTCTTACAAATGACCTATCATGTACGAGGTTTCATGGCTTTCAGGCTAAACGACCAATGTTATAGCCATAATCTTGTCATAGTTTGTGATAATGTGCCCATATTGTGTACGTATTTGTATCATGGAACGACGAACAATGTTGCAGGAGGAAGTTTTCCTTTTTGTCTAAAGGAAAAACCATTTTCCATATTCCGAGCGCAAAAAACAGGTTTTTTTTAAAGCTACCACCAAATGGCTAATTCAAAATGCTACCACCCCATTTTAAAAAAATACTAGACCACCTTACATGGACAATGTCCCAACCGGGGTATCTGAAACCTTTCCGCCCACCCCTAGCAAAAAATACAAATGACTACCGAATCGGTAGGGAGTTGGTCCAATTATAACTACATGTACATTATCTAATGCTCGGTTTTTTTTTTGCAAAAATCATTTTTAGACTCATAATATGCTATTTTATTAGAGATACGATGCAAGTTTACGAGGCTCATCCACTAACTAAGAACTTTATCCCTATCGTTTTTATCATAGTTTGAGAAGGGCATAAGAAATTCAAAAAGGATCCAAACAATGTAATTACTTCGCGTGGTGTTACATTATGTGACATATTTTCAATAAAAAATATCAAACTTGATATACTGCAAATATTTTAGAAAAAACATCTCAAAAATGAACTATCATGCTCGAGGTTACATGGCTTTCAGGCCAAACGACCAATGTTATCACAACATAGTTTGTGATAATGTGTTCATATTGTGACCACATGTGTATCATGAGATGGCGAACAATATTAGAGGAGGAAGTTTTCCTTTTGGGCTTAAGGAAAAACCATTTTCCATTTTACGAGCGCAATAAATGGGGGGGGGGGGGTGTGAAGCAACCACTAAATGGATAATTCAAAATGCTACCTCCCCATTTTTCAAAAGTACTAGATCATCTTACATGGACAATGTCCTAACCGGGGTATCTCAAACCTTTCCGTCCATCCCTGGTGAAAAAGCCAAATGACTGCCGAATCGGTATGAAGTAGGTCCGATTTGAACCACATCTACATTATCTAATGCTCGTACCTTTTTTTGCTAAATAGTTTTTAGACTCACAATATGCTATTTTATTAGAGATCCGATGGAAGTTTAGAAAGGATCATCCCCTAGCTAAGAACCTTCATGCCTATCATTTTGACCATAGTTTGAAAATGGCATAAGAAATTGAAAAATGACCCAAACAATATAAATCCTTCGCGTGGTGTTATACTATATGACATATTTTCAATAAAAAATATCAAACTTAGTATATTGTAAAGATCTAAAAAAACCTTCTTAGAAATGACCTATCATGTTAGATATTTCATGGCTTTCAGGACAAACGACCAATGTAATGGCCAGAATCGCGGCATAGTTTGTGATAATATGCCCATATTGTGCACGTATGTGTATCATGGGATGGCGAACAATGTTGTAGGAGGAAGTTTTCCTTTTCTTCTCAAGAAAAAATATTTTCCATTTTCCGAGCGCAAAAATGGGGCGGTTTTGTGAAGCAACCACCAAATGGCTAATTCAAATGCTACCGCCTTATTTTTAAAAAATACTAGACCACCTTACATGGAAAATATCCCAACTGGGGTATCTGAAAACTTTTCGTCCACTCCTAGTGAAAAAGGCAAATGACTGCCGAATCGGTACGAAGTGGGTCTGATTTGAACTACATGTACATTATCTAATGCTCATGTTTTTTGCAAAAACAATTTTTATATTCACAATAAGCTATTTTATTAGAGATCTGATGCAATTTTAGAGAGGCTCATCCTCTAGTTAAGAACCTTCATGCCTGCTGTTTTGACCATAGTTTGAAACATGCATGAAAAATTCAAGAACAGTCCAAACAAGGTAAATCGTTCGCGTGGTGTCATATGATGTGACATATTTTTAATAAAATAATACCAAACTTGATATATTACAAATATCCCAGAAAAACATTCTCTGAAATAACCTATCATGTTCGAGGTTTCATGGCTTTTAGGCCAAACGAACAATGTTATGGCCATAATCGCGGCATAGTTTGTGATAATATACCCATATTATGCACACATGTGTATCATGGGATGGCGAACAATGTTGCAGGAGGAAGTTTTCCTTTTTGTCTCATGGAAAAACCATTTTCCATTTTCCGAGCTCAAGAAACATGGCGTTTTGTGAAGGAACCACCAAATGGCTAATTCAAAATTTTACCACCCTATTTTTCAAAAATACTAGAACACATTACATAGACAATGTCCCAACCGGGGTATCCGAAACATTTCCATCCACCCCTGGTGAAAAAGACAAATGACTGCTGAATCGGTATAAAGTGGGTCCAATTTGAACTACATGTACATTATCTAATGCTCATGTTTTTTTTTGCAGAAAGTTATTTTTAGACTCAGAATATGCTATTTTTTTAGAGATCTAATGCAAGTTTAGGTAGGATCTTCACCTCGCTAAGAACCTTTATGCATACGGGTTTGACCATAGTTTGAATAGGGCATAAGAAATTCAAAAATGATCCAAACAATATAAATCCTTCGCGTGGTGTCATATTATCTGACATATTTTCAAGGAAAATACCAAACTTGGTATATTGTAAATATGTCAGAAAAGCCTTCTCGGAAATGACCTATCATCTTCGAGGTTTCATGGCTTTCAGGCCAAATGACCAATGTTATGGATAGAATCATGACATAGTTTGTGATAATTTGCCCATATTGTGCATGCATGTGTATCATGAGATGGCGAACAATGTTGCAGGAGGAAGTTTTCTTTTTTGTTGTACGAAAAACACCATTTTTCCATTTTCCAAGCGCAATAAACGGGGCATTTCGTGAAGCAACCACCAAATGGTTAATTCAAAATGCCACCATCCCATTTTTCAAAAATAGTAGACCATGATACATGGAAAATGTCCCTACCGGGGATCTCAAACCTTTCCTTGCACTCCGCATGAAAAATACAAATGTCTGCCAAATCTGTTGGAAGTGGTCCGATTTGAACTACATGTACATTATCTAATTCTAATGATTTTTCAAAAAATCATTTTTAGACTCACAATATGCTATTTTATTAGAGATCCGATGCCATTTTAGCGAGGATCATCCCCTAGCCAATAACATTCATGCCAGTCTTTTTGACCATAGTTTGAAAAGGGCATAAGAAATTCAAAAAATGACCCAAACAATGTAAATCCCTCACATGGTGTCATAAGAAAATCATTTCTCGCCTTATGTTATGCATCTCTTCGAGGTGAACTAAATTTATTTTTGTGTCATCTCATTGAAAGGTCATATACAAAATTGATTGTGAAATTATATTTTTAGAATGCATAAAAAAGTCCTGCATTTAGACTCAAACTTTGTAAGAAGGCTAGAATTCAAAGAAAGACAAACATTTTAATGGAATATGGGTTGTTGGCCCATCCCACAAAGAAAATAAATAAAAAATAAATAAAGGAAGGCCTTGTTCCTTATAGTCCTAGGCCCAACAACCGTTCCTTCGGTTAAATAGAGTAGCGCGAGAGTAGATATCATAGAGGTTCCTCCATGGTGGTTTGGTTCGCTTGGACGTAGTCGCGCATTCGCCTCCTGCCTCCAAATGTTTTGCGCGGGCGCGAGTAGATAATTGTAATGCTCGAAGTAGGTCTTGCTCCGCATCCTAGGTCCAGCAAATGATAGTTTAATGGGGGCCGAACAGTGAAGCCCAAGACCATCACGAGATTGTTTAAAGAAGGTCAAGTTCTATAGTTAGCACAAAGGAACGAGTGGTGGAGTGGTTTAGGTGTAGTCAGGATGTTCTGGTGGTTTTGAGTTTGAACCCCGGACGATTCATTTTTTCTTGAATATCTAGCACGTGCAAGTTGCCTCTCAGCTCCATGATGGGTCCACCCTCCATGGTGGGTCTGCCCTGCCTATCGGTCCCACCTGCAGGTCTGCACTATGTCCCCCAAGGGTGGAGCCAGGACACACATGCATGAAAAATAAGCAAAGTTGGCACATGTGGACATGATATGTAGGTGATACTATAGAGTTGTACGTCCTATCATTCCTTTGCCTTAGAATATAATCATAACGACCATTTAAATTGGTCATAGTCTGCCAAATAAAAGGCTCTAAACTAGTGTTGTTCATCTGTGACAATTTAATGTTAGGAAATTATGACCTTCTTGCCAAATTGGTCATTATTTTTCAAGGTTTGGAACCTCCCAAATTCCCTACGACCAATTGGTTTAGAATGGTCATAGATCTATGACAAAAAAAACCCATTGTCGTTAAGAAAAGGTCACTAGTCAGCATATTTCTTGTAGTGTAAGGAGATTATATCTGATAGATCTGCACAGTTTTCTTAAATAGAAGCTAACAAATGGTTGTACTTACAAAGGCATCTAGTCTCAGGTTTTGACTGGTCAGAACATTTGAGAATATGTAAAATGAGCTAAGACAGTTTTGTTAAATAGATTTTGTAAACTAAGGTTGAGATGGGGATTCTATCATCTACCACACGTTAAGATGCATAAGCACAAACAAACATGCAAGCAAACATTGCATCATTAAACAAGAAAAAGTTTTTGTTCCCCCTGATTATTGCATTCTGGTCAACTAATCAGGGTTGCTAAAATTATGATGCTACAGACCTTTTGAAAGAACATTTCATGATCTCTAGTGTTTTATGTGTTATATAACAATATCAAGGATTATTTAATGTGTGTTGAAGTGTTGCAGGTCTTAGCAAAATCAAAAGAATCTCAAAGGTGTTTTTTTGGGGGGGGGGGGCAGATAATCTGCCCCTCCCCAATCGAAAAATGGTGGCAAGGCATGTCATGCAGTATGGGGGGCGGAATATCTTTCGTATTTTCCAGCCAGGGCCGAAGTTTTTGCCCAGGCCGGATAATACGCCCCTCAAGGGAGGATATTCTGCCCCCAGGATTTTTGCAAAGGGTGCCATGACGCGACGCAATGTGTGGGGGGCGGATAAGCCACCGGATTTTCCGACCCTGGGACGTACTTTTCCATAGGGCAGATAATCCACCCCTTGCGGGGCCGAATAATCCGCCCCTTCGAGGAATTTTTTCAACGCAAGATCGGCACGGCGCTCAATGAGGGTGGTGGATTTTTCCCCGAAATTTCCGGCACTGGGGCGGATTTTTCCCCAAGGGTGGATAGTCCGCCCCTAGTGGGCGGCGGATAATCCGCCCCCAAAGTTCTCCAACGACCAGTTCTGCGCAAAGGGTATTTAAAGACGTCTCTCCCCTACTACCAGAACTCTTGATTCATTGAAAAAAGACCAGACCTATTCTTCAAGTTTCAACAAAGAGATCCCCACCTTCATCCACCCAAAGGCCTCGACCTTTGGGGAATCGAAGGAAGAGGGATCGATCTTCATCAACAGCAATCACGCGCTTCACTTCTCCTCCATTCATTTGGAGGATCCTCGATCTAGTATTTCTTGCAAATATCTAGATCCTTGTTTTGGTTATTTGATAATCCTTGTTCTTGTGGCATTTTGTTGTCATCACGGGAGCCTCTAGTTAAGTTGTGGATGTGTGATCCTATAGAGTTGTAAAGGCACTGGTTCCCGCCTCGAAGGGTACCAATAGTGGAGAGGTGGATAAGTCCTTTTGTGGCGAGATCCATCGGAGAATAGGGTGAGGCCTATTGTGGCGTGGTGGTATTAGAACCGCCCACCCCTCCAACACAGACGGACTTTTCTTAAGAAAGAAGGAACTATGGTAAAAAAAATCTCGGTGTCTCCGCGTCCTCCACTATGCTTTCCTCGCTCCTCTCTTTACATGTTTAGTAGATATGTTTGCATATAGGAAATTCTCGTAGTTGCATATCTAGAGAATTTACTTTGTTTCAAGAATAAAATTGAAAAAGAACTAAAAATTTAATTGCACCTATTCACCCCACCTCTAGGTGCCCATACGATCCATTTTAATTAGTATCATAGCCCCGTCTCTTTATTCACGCTTAACTGCCTAAGAGAAGTATGGGTACCAAGGGAGATGGGAGTGATGCTGTGGAAATAGTTACCATGAACGATCTCAAGATGTTGGAAACAACCTTGATTAGTTCTATGGAGGCTAAGATGGAAGAGATTCGTTAAATGATAATGCTTCTCTCCACACCCGTAGCACCACCTCCATCTGCCTCTGAGGCGACCGCTTTACAATCTAAGGAAAAGGATAACACCAATTCCAAAGAGAACGAGTTGGTTAGTGATGGAACTAGTAAGAGCTCCTCCTCGAAAAAGGATAGTGGTAAGGAAGGATACAATGAGGTTTCTCATGTGTATTCACCTGATCCACCTATCCAACACCCTCATATACATAATAGGGGTGATCCACCCAAACATTCAGCATCTGCTTTTAATCAATGGCAATTTTTTATGAAGTCTCATGTGTGCATCTCCTCCATTGAGTTATGGAAAATCATAGATAATGGTCTTCATGTTGGATATCCAAACAACATAACAAGAAGAGAGCTTGTAGATAGTCAAATCAATGCAATGGCTCTACACATGATCCAACTTGGTGTGGGTACCAAATCCATGCCCCACATAGAGCATCTCAACACAGCGAAGGAAGCTTGGGATGCCCTCACCGAGCTCTTCATTGGAAATGAAAGCATGAGAAGGAATAGGTATGAAGCTTTGAGTAACAAAGCTAAAGGGTTCTATATGATGGATGGACAAGATCACGAGGATATGTATAGGCGGCTCCAGTAAATAGCCACCACCTTCATAAATCATGGTGCTTCCCATGTTGATGATGCGTGGATCAAGAGAAAGTATGTTAGTGCTCTTATGCCATTTGAGCCCACAGATTTGAAGAGTCACCAAGGAAGGCATAACTACCACCTAATGACATCTAATGAGGTAATGCAAGAAATGGCAGCTTTCAATGTGGCTGCCAAGAATGCCGAAGATGCCCGTGCACGAGCCATTGGAATGCAAAAGGGGGTCAACATGGCCTTGAAGTCAAGTGTATCTGAACAAGATGGCATAGAAGCTATGGACTGTCCCGAGGATGTAAAGAGGGCTCATGGCGAGTACCTGGCCTTTTATGCCAGAAACTTTTGGAAGGATCCAGCCAAAGCCAAATCTCAACTTGAACGCAAGAGTGGAGCAAATGGATGAAGGGAAAACAGTCCCAAGCCGAGAACCTTCTTCAATTGTGGAGACCGGCTGCACTTTGTAGATGAGTGTATTTATCAAAGTAGAGAGGATAATGGAGGAAGTCTCATCCTCAAAGATAAGTCAAAGGCTCCACAGAAGAAGCAATTGGTGAAGAAGAATGCTCCATTCAAAAGGCAACCAAAGATTGTCTTAGTGGATAAGAGGAGTATTTATTGGGAAACGATGATGAAGAAGAGGATGATAGCTCACGAGAGGTGGCTGCCATAGTCACCATGTCTACTCCGACATCTCTCTTCGACTCATCGAATGAAAACATCATCAACAAGAACATCACTTGCCTCATGGCAAGGGTTCCGAGGTATCATCTTCCATCACTTCTTTTCCTAATGATATGATTGACATGGATGATCCTACAAGTCTAAAGGTTAAGCAAGAAAATATTGCTTTGGACTATTTTATCACTAACTTGCAAGGTGAGCAAAAAAGACATTTTTATGCTCTGATGGACCAGCTGGAGCAAAATGAAGTGCTTCTTGAAGAAAAGGGCACGATTGAAAGGGAGGATGCAATAAAAAATGCTCTAGAAGAATAGGAAGAGGCTCGAGTATCTCTTGAAGAGAGGAGTCAATCGAGGAGTCACACAAAGAAGTTGTGACCAATCTTGTAAAGGAACATGACAATGCAATAGCCAAAGCAAAGAAACTAAAGAAAGATAAAGTTGACTTTGGGGATGCTCATGCTAGACTCTCCGAGGAGTTGGAGAAAATTGACATTCCTCACAAGGCTTTGGAAAGTGAATTCTCTATTCTCAATGATTCTCATGATCAGCTCCAAATTCGATGAGCTTGCCAAAGTGTCCACTTCCAAAGGTAAGGGAGTTCTTGGTGATATTCTTGGCAAGGAAAGATAGAACCTTGGAAAAGAGGGACTTGTCTATGTTCCCAAGTCCAAGAAGAATAAGAACAATAAAAGGAAGACCAAGAATGCATAATCAAAGACAAGCACCATTGAAAAGAACATCACAAAGGACAAAACTGACCATATTGGTTTTGAAGGGCCTAACAATCCTAATTATGAGCTATTTTGTGATTACTATGGTGATACCTATGCTAACTATGTTGGTCGTTTTGATGAACATATTTCTTGGTCTATTTGGGTTCCAAAAACCCTTTTTACTAACATGAGAGGACACATTAAAAAATGGGTACCTAACATCAAGAAGTAACTTTCTTGCAGGGCTATGCTTCCGGTGGATTTAAATGGGTGCTGGAAAGTGGGTGCACCAGTCATATGACCGGAAGAAAAGAGATCATCACGGAGATGAGACCCAACCATCATCATATTATAGTCTCCTATGGTGATAAGTATAAATCTGAGGTATTGGGTCTCGACAAGGTTGTGGTTGCCCACGATATCTCTCTCGTGGACGTCATGCTTGTTGAGACTCTCGGTTACAACTTACTTTCTGTTCATGCCATTGGTAATATGGGCTTTGCTATTTTCATAGATGGTGATTTAGTGGTACTCTTGTGGAGCAAGTCTCTAAAGGTCGCTTTTGTTGGGTACGTCGAAAATGACTTGTATGTGGTGGAATTTTCGGAGAAAACCACTGCGGGTACGATGTGCTTATTCGGAAAGGCCGACGTGGGCTGGTTATGTCATTTCCATCTAGCCCATGTCAACATGAGAAATTTACAAAGTCTTCACAAGGCTGTAAAAGACAATGTTTCCTTTGCCAAAGATCGTGTTTGTAGGGCATGTGTTGAAGGAAAGATGCAAGACTCTCCCCACAAGTGGAAAACTATTGTTTCCTCAAAGAGGATTTTGGAATTACTTCACGTGGATCTATTTGTTCCACCATCTCATGCTAGCCTCGGTGGGAAGAAATATTGCTTGGTGATAGTTGATTATTACTCAAGATACAGATGGGTCTATTTTTTCAAGCTAAAGAGTGAGATTCAAAAAACTATCATTGACTTTGCCAATGAGGTCCGGCATCAACACAATGTCCCAATATTGGCAATAAGAAGTGACAATGGCTCTGAGTTCAAGAACTACACCTTATATGAATTTCTAAGTGTAGAGGGGATAAGACATCAATATTCTGCTGCGTACACCCCTCAACAAAATGGTGTAGCCGAGAGGAAAAACTGGACTCTAATGGACATGGCTAGATCTATGTTGGCCGAATTTAAGTCACTTTACAACTTCTGGGTTGAAGCCATTTCCACCGCAAGTCACTCATCAAACCGGCTTTACCTTCGCAAGATCTTGGACAAAACTCCATATGAGATACTTACCGGCAACAAGCCCAACATATCATATTTCTGGGTATTTGGTTGTAAGTGTTTCTTTCTCACCAAAGGAATTTGTTTGTCTAAATTTGATTCTAAGGCTTTAGAAGGTTATTTTGTTGGTTATGGTGCCGAATCCCACACTTATAGAATCTACAATAAGCTCTCTGGAACTGTAGTAGAATCTTGTAGTGTGGAATTCAATGAGAATGATGGTTCCCATGTGGGGCAAGTTGAGGTTTGTGATGCAGATGTTGAAATACCCCAAGATGCCATAAGAAGAATGGGCGTGGGATTTTTCCGGCCCATTGAGAAACCCCTTGTGGCGGATCGGTAAGGACAATGCTCTAGACAAGTAGAGCCCTAATCTACACAAGATCAAGAAGCTCCACCTAATGGAGAAACTACTGCACCAGCACCACAACCTCCTGAAGATCATCAATCAACTGAGCAAACTGGTAATCCTAGGCCGGACTACCCGCTCCCTCCAAGGGTCGGACTATCCGTCCCTGGCACTCCAACTCGTTCCTGGGGTAACCAGGATGAACAGGAAGGCACTGAAACTCCCAGGCCGGATTATCCGGCCCCTCCTAGGGGTGGACTATCTGGCCCTAGAAGTCCAACTCGAGACAAGGGAAACCATGAAGAACAGGAAAATGCTGAAACTCCTAGGAAGGATTATTCGGGCCCTCCTAGGGGAGGATTATTCGACCCTGAAGCTCCAGAATTGCAGCAGTCTCCTATTATGGTTTCGGATCAAGATCAAGGGCAAGGTTCATCATCTCCAACTTGCAGTGAACAAGTTGTTGATGAAGGGAAAGTTGGTGGTCAAGACGAGGACCCAAATGTTGAATCAATCCCTCCAAGAAATAATAAGGATATTGAAACTCGTCGCAAAACTCGTGCTAAAAGGAACCTTGAATTAAGGGGTCATACTCTTTACAAGGTTGTAGGTGATCTAAGAAGAAGAGTATCCACTAGAAGTGAGCTTGCAAGCTTCTGTGATCATCAAGCTCATATCTCTATGGTGGAACTCAATAAGGTTTTCGATGCTCTTGAAGATCCATATTGGGTTGTTGCAATGCATGAAGAACTGAATAACTTCGAGCGCAACAATGTATGGAAGCTAGTAGAAAAACCTAAAGAGTGCCGCAATGTTATCAGCACAAAGTGAATTTTCAATAACAAGCAAGATGAAAATGGAATAGTTGTAAGGAACAAGGCAAGACTGGTGGCTCAAGGATTCTCTCAAGTGGAAGGCATTGATTTTGGCAAAACTTATGCTCATGTGGCTCGCCTTGAGTCCATCTGTATCCTCCTTGCTTATGTTGCTCATGATAATTTTAAATTACAACAAATGGATCTTAAGAGTGCATTTCATAATGGTCCTCTACATGAGTTGGTATATGTCAAGCAACCCCAGGGTTTTGAGGATCCCAAGTTTCCGAACCATGTCTACAAGCTTGATAAGGCGCTCTATGGCCTTAAACAAGCCCCATGTGCGTGTTATGAGCACCTTAAAGAGATTTTTATAGACCTTGGATTCGAAGTTAGGCAAATCAATCCCACTCTTTTTACTAAGAAGGTTAACAGGGAGATTTTTGTATGCCAACTATATGTAGACGATATTATCTTTGGCTCTACAAATCAATCTTTTAATGATGAATTCCAAAGCTTATGACTGACAGGTTTGAGATGTCTATGATGGGAGAATTAAGGTTCTTTCTTGGATTCGAGATCAAGCAACTTAGAGAGGGAACCTTCATTCAATCAAAATACATCCAAGACATGCTCAAGAGGTTCAACATGACTGATCTAAATGGAGTTGCTACTCCAATGCAAACTAAATGTCATCTCGAGCTTAATCCAAAGGGTAAAGATGTGTACCAAAAGGTATACTGATCCATGATTGGCTCTCTCCTTTACCTCTGCGCATATAGACCTGATATTGTGTTGAGTGTAGGAGTGGGTGCAAGGTATCAAGCCGCTCCTAAAGAAAGCCACTTAGTGGCAGTCAAGAGGATCTTCAGATATTTGGTTCATTCCACAAATTTTGGTCTATGGTATCCCAAAGGCTCTAGTTTCTCTCTTTGTGGATATAATGATTCATATTGGGCTGGTGACAAGGATGATCAAAAATCATCTTCTCATGCATGTCAATTCTTGGGCAGGTCTCTAGTGTGTTGGTCTTCGAAGAAACAAAACTGTATATCTCTCTCAACTGCCAAAGATGAATATGTGGCTGCTGTGAGTTCTTCTACGCAATTATTATGGATGAGGCAAACTTTAAAGGAATATGGTGTAAATTGTGACAAAGTGCCTCTTTTATGCGATAGTGAAAGTGCTATTAAAATTGCTTACAATCCGATGCAACAGGCAAGGACAACACATATTGAGATTTGGAATCATTTTATTCGGGATCATGTTGCTCGTGGTGATATTGCCCTGTCTTTTGTGAGCACGAAGAACCAACTTACTGATATTTTCACGAAGCCACTTGATGAAGCAAGGTTTTGTTACTTGGGGAATGAGCTAAATATCATAGATTCAAGGAGCTTGGCTTGACTACCCTTGTATACTCACTTGCACTTTCTCATATATTTGGTTTAGATGCAGGCATAGACATAGGGGGAGTGTGGTCCTAATTTATTGGGCTAACCCTTCCCCCATAATGCCTAAAGCAAGAAAAATCATTTCCCTTAATATCATTTTGTGATATGTGGGTTATCAATGAGCATTGGTTTTGTACTCAAGATACATCTTCGTGGTTTCATGCCATGCGCTCCAACATGGTGGCTTCGGTCACTGCCCACTTCCTTGAGAAGAGTTGGTTTCTATTAGATCTTTTTGGATTTTATTGCATATCTTGTGTTCTTATGGAAAACAAACCCAATATTGGCTTTTAGTTGATTTGTTCTTGCAAGTTTGGGTGTGTAGTACCATCTCAGTTTGGTGCTCTAAACCCAAGCCTTTTTTCATCTCAAGCCATCTATTCTTGCACACAAGTCCCATGTATCTTTGTGATGGTTTTGTTTGGAATGCTCTGACCTGAATCTATGTTTACATACTTTTTAGAGAGGGCCAGATTATACGCCCCTAGTGACGACTGAATAATCGGCCCTGGGCGGTTCTGTCCTTTAAGGACCAGGGATTGGGGGGAGGGCTCAAACAGAGCATCCCATCCTCCCCCACCCCGTGTCCTGCCCACATCCACCGCCGGAGCCTCCGCCCCTCTCTAGAGTCGATTCGACCGCCGGATTCTCCGGGATCTCCCCGTATCTTCTTCCCAGCACCTCCAGGTATCTTCTCCTCCAACCTCTTCCTCCAATGAGTGAGGGTAACTCCTTCATTCATGTCTTGTGTGTGGAAGTTTTTGTTCTTGGTGGAAACTCGTTGTAGAAGATACTATGTGATTCCTTTGCCTGTTAGATTCCGTAGTCTTGCAACCCTAGGGCCCGATCTGCACTAGTACGCTAAATCTGTAGTGAAACTGACGATTTTTGCAGGGGGGATTATCCGCCCCTAGCAAGGCCGGATAATCCGGCCTGGAGGTTCATCCATGTTTCAGTTTTGTCACAGCTTCTCGCATCATGTATTGATTGGACCATGGGTTGTTTTTCTACAGTCTCTAACATTCCTCTTGGACTTGTGTGTATGCTTATCCCCATGGTACCTATTTATTTCTCCGCACAGGTGATTATTGTTCTCCCAAGACCTACAAGCGTCATCCTTGTGCCTGTTATCTCAGGCAAAACAAAGATGGTGTGCTTGTTGACGAGGTTGAAGTTAGAATGAGGCAAAGAGAGGCTGAACGGATGGCCGAGCAAGCTAGAAAATCCAAGAGGACCACCCAGAGAAAGGACAAGGGCAAGCAGGCCCGCATCAAATACAAGGCTATGGATATCATTGAGTACTCTGCCATTCGCCATCGTGTTTTGTATGATAAGGCTGATAGTGATGGCCCTCAGGAGGATAGTCTGTTCTGGTGCTCACACTATAAGTACATTCATGATGATGTTTATGTTTCTCTCAAGTTCCACCCCATGCATCCTCTGAATTTGACTTAGGCTCAATCCTATCCAAGACTTCGTGATGCTTTGGAAGTGACTGGCAGAATGGGGCTGCACCATCTTATGACTTTGCAATGCAGCTATGACTCATCGGTTGTGAAGAAATTCTTCTCTACCTTTGTGATTTGCGGAGATGATCTTCGCACCATGAAGTGGATGACCGGGAACACTATGATTCAGTTTGATTTCCACATATTTGGTCAGGTCCTTGGCTACGCTTTCCATGGTCATGACACTGCTTCGGGCCATCACATTATATCTATAATCAAGCCCAACAAGGATAATGTTCTCACTCCATGCTTGACTTCCGATGGGGTGGCTGGTACTTTCTCTAGACTATCTCCTATATATGCATCCCTTGTTGGTTTGTTCCAGGACGACATTGCTCCGGATGGGGGTAATAATGATAAGATTCGTGGTCACCTTGTGCCCCTGCTTGCCTTTTCCGATGAATGTGCCACCAATGCCGAGTTAGTTGTGGGGTACAAGTTGGATTTCATGGATTACATATACCATGAGATGACATATGCAATGTTCAACAGGATCTCCATTCCTTTTGCTCCATATATTATGATGCTTATCAAGCACATGCTACCACATGAGGAGTTCTATAGCAATTTGGATGGAGTACACAAGTTCAAGAAGATCTACAACAAGGCATAGAATACCTCATCCTTCCACATCTCCTGAGCCTTTCATGCGTGATGCACGGGCTAGTGGACGCAGGCCCCCAGTGCCTCCTATGGCCCGTGAGGTCAAGCAGCTGAACTGGTTCCAACGGAAGAAATTGTGCATGGGGGTTGACACTCACAAGGGCCATTATGAGGCCTACCGGCAACACCATGAGATGCCCCACACCCAGCAGCTGATTCTTCATCATGTGTTTGGGACGTCTGGAAATCCTCCTCCTCCTCCTACTTCTCCGAAACCGTATGCTCACTGGAACACCTCAGGGATCAACTATGGAGAGATCGAGCATCACCTGTTTCCTGCACCGTCTAGGGAGCGAACTCCTCCAACTGATGATGATAAGTATTATGATGAGGAAGAGGAAGGGGACGAGGTCGACTACGATGACGAGGAGTACTACGAGGAGTGATCTCTTGGGGAATTAGCATCGCTCTTCTTCCTTTTTGGCATTTTGATGCCAAAGGGGGAGAAGTAGTTCTATTTAGGTCTCCGTGAATTTGCATGGGTCGGGCGCAAGCATTTGCCTTTTTTATTGTTCGTTATCGGTTTCTTGTGCCCTTTTAGCGTTGAACTTCTATTTGTGATTCGTTTTGTATGATACTATGTCGTGTGTGGCACTATGGCTTATGTGTGGACTTATGTATGTGGAATTATCTATGGATTGTCGAATATCTATGGCATATGGAATTCTGGAATCATATCTATTGATTCATCAAAATGGTGGGATGTTTCAAGGCCTAATATTCTTGCTCATTATATTGGCTAATTCCTCTCCCGGTGGTATGAAGTGTTTTACTATCTCATATCTGATATAGCCGTCAATCTTATGAAATTGGCTTGTTACTTAGTGTGTGCATTTGTATTCAAATGCAAGTTATTTATATGCACACATTTATGTGGAGCCTCTTTCATTACTTGTAGATGATGTTAGTAGGTTTTATTGCAAATACTAGTATTGTCATCTAACACCAAAAAGGGGAGATTGAAATAACATTTTATGATATCTAGTGTTTTGATTGTTAGATAAAAATATCAAGGATTATTTCATGTGTGTTGAAGTGCTGCAGGTCTTTAAAAAATCAAAAGAAGCTCAAAGGTGTTTTTGGGGGGCGGATAATCCACCCCTGCCAGGGGCCGGATAATCAGCCCCTCCCCAATTGACAAAAGGCGCCAAGGCGCGTCATGCAGTATGGGGGGCATAATATCTTTTGGATTGTTCGGCCAGGGACGGAGTTTTTGCCCAGGCCAGATAATCCGCCCCCAAGATTTTTGCAAAGGGTGCCACGGCATGGCACACAGTGTGGGGGGAGGATAATTTCCCGGATTTTCCGGCCCTGGGACAGACTTTTCCCCAAGGCGGATAATCCGCCCATTGGGAGGGCAGGATAATCCGCCCCCTTGAGGAATTTCTTCAAGGCAAGCTCGGCACGTCGCTCAGTGAAGGTGGCGGATTTTCCCCAGGACTTTCCGGCACTAGGGAGGATTTTTTCCCTACGGTTTATAGTCCACTCCTAGTGGGGTCGGATAATCCGCCCCCAAAGTTCTCCAATGGCCAATTCTGGGAAGAGTGTATTTAAACCCGTATCTCCCCTCCTGCCAGAACTCTTGATTCATTCGAAAAAGATCAGACATGTTCTTCAAGTTTCAACAAAGATATCTCCACCTTCATCCACCCAAAGGTCTCGATCTTTGGGGAATCGAAGGAGGAGGGATCGATCTTCATCAACAGCAATCAAGCGCTTCACTTCCCCTCCATTCATTTGGAGGATCCTCGATCTAGTATTTCTTGCAAATATCTAGATCCTTGTTTTGGTTATTTGATCATCCTTGTTCTTGTGGCCGCTTGTTTTCATCACGGGAGCCTCCAATTCAGTTGTGGAGGCGTGCCCCGCTAGAGTTGTATAGGCACTGGTTCCCGCCTCGAAGGGTACCAATAGGGTGAGGCCAATTGTGTCGTGATGGTCTTAGAACCGCCAACCTCTCCAACACAGACGTACTTCCCTTAACAAGGAAGGAACTGCGGCAAAACAAATCCATGTGTCTCCGCGTGCTGCACTACGGTTTCGTCGCTCCTCTCTTTACGTGTTTAGTAGATAGGTTTGCATATAGGGAAATTCTCGTAGTTGCATATCTAGATAATTTACTTTGTGTCAATCCTAAAATTGAAAAAGAACTAAAAATTGAGTAGCACCTATTCACCCCTGCCCTCTAGGTTCCCATACGATCCATTCCACCTTTCCCCCTTAAAATAATATCGTCTCGAGATTCAGGAGAGTAGGCTTAGGGGATTTTGAGTCAGGTATTATTATGGGTCACTATTGTACTAACTTAGAGGCTTCGTCTTACAATGTGGTTATTCTGTTGGGAAGTTGGACTTCAGTATTCTTGGGTGCATGGATAGATTAGCAAGCTTCAGACCCAATTTGCGATGGATGATATTCTTTTCTTTCGGGACTCGATATCTCAAGGGCTTAGGATGGAGGGATTATCTCTAATTGGGATTTTGTGAATTTCCTCGTGAGGATAGATTCTTCATATTGATTTCTTCTTTTTAGGACCCATGGTGTTTTCCTTAATGGCTTATCGGTGCTTAATCAAAGACTAGGGTCAAAACTCCGAGGGTGCTTCTGGCAAAGGGATACTCTATTTTTGTGGAAAAGACGCAGTATTTTCACCTTAGGGTTAAACTACAGTAGCTCAGGGCTATATAAGTTCTTTCTTCTTGAGTTGAGATGATGGTTTGGGTGGGTGTCCGATATCATTAATGCATCTTTGATGATCTTGATATTCTATGTGCCTCTTGGAAGACTTTATTAGGAGCTGCCTCTTCAGGGGCTGGTTGGTGGCATCGAGAATTCGGAGGGTGTCTTTTGATGTATGGTTAAATCTGTTTGAGTAGGAAAGCCACAGTCTTTTCCCTTAGGGTGATACTAAAGGTGGTTAGAGAAGACACATACCTTCTGTCGTGGAGTTGCATGATGAAATATTCCGCCTAGGGTTGGAAATCTTCATATGTAATCTGCTAATTGTGTCCTACGAGGCTTGTATTCTACTTTTATGTCTACTCAGCTTATCAGAGCTGTTGAATTTTGTGAATCTTGAAGACAGGTTAGATATAACAAGGTTAGCAAAGTAGGAGGTCTTTTAGGTGGGTTTTAGCTGAAATGCTAGAGTAGGGCCTCGCAACATCTTCAGGGATCTTTTTCATCCTCATTCCGATCTTCGTGGGTACTTTGGGAAGGGCTTCGGAGTGGACATCTTCCTGAGGTATCTTCCTCTAGGTGATCTTCTAGAATTGAGTGGAAAGACGCACTCTTTCCACCTTAGAGCTTTACTTAGGTCCATCGAGGCTGGGGTAGATCCTTCGTCATGAGGTGTGGGCGTGACGCTTGAGTCGAGGTCTTCAAGTGAGGCCTTATTGCGACTACCTTGCTATGGTGGTTACCTAATGAAGCTTTTTAGGGGTTAGATCCTAGAAGGTTAGTGGTTAGCGACGCTTATTCTTAGCTTTCAGTCGGGGTAGAGGCCTTTAGTCTCAGAGAGGTTGTCTTTTCTTGAAATCTTTGTGTCTCTCTTGCTCAATTGACAAAGAAGACTCATTGTCTTCGGGCATCTATCTTCAGGATTTTGTGGTATTCTGGCGTTCTGGTGAGGAACTTCCCGTTGTTTAGAGTAGATGGGTCAAATAGGATCGCCTAGAGTTCTGTTAGATCGAAGGTTAGTGTAGTTAGTTCTTCATGTCTGGTCTTGATTTGCAAGTCTTGTGATTTCGTCGGGATGGTGGAGATCCTTCTATGGTAGACATCTAACTTCATAAAGGCGCTCGATTTTGTTGGTAGGTGAATAGGGAAGTGAGGGTTGGTAACGGGTCTTGAGAAGTTAGTTTGACGAGTTATTCCATCCTGCCGAGGAGAAAATTTTCAAGTTGTTATATCTTGACGACGTCAAAGTACTGGTTCTAAAGGTACTCCTCCTCTCATAACTCTCGGGGTTTGAATGGGTTTTTGATTATCTACAACTAACATGGTGTGCTTGAATTTCTAGGTGGTGTGTCTATTCTGAAACCCTTTTTAGTTAGGTCAAACAAGCCGTAGAATTCAATCCAAGGTGAATAGAGTTATTGGGTCTAAATATTTTTCCCAATCAGAGAAGCACAAATATCACATATCAAATAACACACTGTGCACTTACTCAAACAAGCACGGTCTACTGTATAGACCAAGGATTTAACTACTCGCGATATAGGGGAATCCTAACCTGGTACTATTAATCTTAGGTGTCGTGTTATTGGGATCTGGGTCGCTATGTTGCAAATGAAGCTTTTGTTGTGTTGTTGGAAGCTTCTGGGTAGTGCAGTAGTTGATTTCATCTGATATGATTCCGCTGGTAGGGCGATCTTTTAGTCTCTTTGTGTTTGCCACTAGATGCTTCTCTTCATCTTTCTATCCTCGTCTTCACCATGTTTCTAGGTCCTATTTGTTTTTAACACCGTATATTTGAAATTGGTACAAGAGATAGAATGAATTCAATTTTTGAAATCATCTAAATTTGGAGAAGATAAGGAGTAGAATCTTTCAAAAAAGTTTTTGAGAAATAATTTTTGAAACCTGTGTTTCCAAAGTAGGTTTCCTGTCTAATGACCATGCTAACTAAGGTTCTCCTACGGTCAGGGTGGCTCTGATACCAAGTCTATGGAACCCTACATTTGTCCTCCGAGAAGCCCTCTTATGCATATCACGACGATCCCATGATCAGTCTATCGTGGCGCATAACCAACAAGTATCAAAGTAAGAATCCATTACTTAAGGGGATACGAATCATACCATAGTTGCCCTTAAGGCTACTTCAATCAATATGAGCGGAACTTCATCAAGCATAGAGCCCGAACCATGCCTTAACCTACAGGCAGCTGACTGGGAGAATGTCCTAGCTCGCATAGTCATCATCATCACCTTCTTCTTGATATCTGACCAAGTTATTAGCCAAGGACAGTGCCAGTGAGTACTTGGAATGTACTCGCAAACCACCTGGAATGCAATATGGTTGTGGTAATAGGAGGGCTGCTTGAGAGGTTCTTTTCTAAAATAGTTTCTCTTGTAGATATAACATCTACAAGGTTTTGTAAAACATTTTGAAAGTTCTTTTGAAAAGTTTTGGAAAACATTAGGATTGGGTCACCTATTTTTCTTTCCTTCTGGTCATCTCATGAACAAAATCCTTTCCTTCCTTTCCGACCATCCCATGGTCAAAACACTTCCAAAGCCTTTGCTTTTCCGAAATCCTTTTGAAAGAAAAACCCGCACCGCTCTACAGCAACCTTCCCAACCGTCCATGACACCTAACGGGTACCCTGCACTGATATACACCGATCGGGGTCCAAGTAACTGGTCGAGACCCTCTGCATGCCACTCCAGTATAAGTGCCTACCCTATGAGAGTTGTTACACTGAACACCGAGACGTCCTGTATAGTTCAAAAGCCAACTAGAGCGCTTTTTCATTAAACAAAGTGTGCGCTTTCAATGATGGGCTCATCGTAACGCATGGAGGCCCATAGACCGTTTGTTTCTTCTCTCGATCGATAATTTTCATGGACCGTTTTACTAGAGAAGAACCACCCTCCAGGACCTTGAAATCGCATGTAGAAGTTGTGAGGCAGCTTATACCAGAGTTAACAAACTTTGAATCAAGCCCCTTCCCATATAGGAGTAATGTGGTTGCACTGGTTAATTGTTCTAGCAAAATGCAAAGAAACGGGTGCATTTTCATAACCATTTTTCCTCCATCCTCTTTTTTTAAAACAAAACCTTTTTCTTTCTCAAACTTTTTTGGGTTCTTCCCATCCTATAACTTTGTTCCAGCTAAAATATGGTCTCCAACGGGGTATGATGTTATACACCATCAACCATACTAGGGACAAGTAGGTGTAATCAAGGGGGTTGTACTTAGTAGTACAAATGTATAATGGTTTGGAGGATCCAAGCCGCTACCAGTTATAGATCATCATGTAACAAAACATTGCAGTTTTCATAAACAATAGGTAAAACATGCATAAGTAAAATAGTAGGACAAGGCTTATGAGCAAGAAGGTAGCATGCATGTTGTTGTGACCTTGGATCAATAAAGATCCTTGCTCCCTGTGATTTACATGCTAGTCCTTGCATCAATAGCTAGCACTCATAGTCGATGAATGTCATGTAAAACAAACATGCTTAGCATATACCTAGCTCAAATTATAGCGGAAGCATAAATAACTTTAGTCCATCAACACCCCAGTGTTGTTGAGTGTAGACTCGTGATCCCTACGCACCTTTCAATCTTCGGATTCTGCACATAAAACATGCAGCCAACAAGTTGGGTCAATACTTTGAATGTATTTGCAAATTACACCAAGGATGGAATAAGACTAGCTCTACATGCAAGGCTAGTTTAGGCTATGGGGTTCATTTGCACAAAGCTACTTTTCTCTAAGTATGGAGAAAAGAGAGAGAGAGTTTTTCCTACTTTGTAAACATTTGCTTAAATAATATAGGGTCGAATGGCACACGAGGATATTACTCACTAAGTGTCCAAGCAACCTAACACTTGGATATTACTCACCAAGTTCCCAAAATCCCACCCATTGGCGATATGACTCACGCCATGGGGCTTTAGAAAATCTTTAAGTTTTGAAAGAGAGAGAGAGAGAGAGGAATTCCTTTAGATGATCCGTCCTTCGGACGCTCAAGTGTTCTTTTCTATGAACTTGGCTGATTGATCAGATTGCAATACTCTCGAGAGTTTGTGCACTTTACCTACAATCCACGATCAAGTCCTTTTACAGACAATACCATGGCGAGGCTTTCCCTTAGTAGCCCCTCTACCTTCTGGATCCAACTGTGCCAAGAACCTCCAAATGTTGGTACCCCAGTGAGGTTTCCCACTAATTACTAGGCCAAGACAGAGCCCTGATACGTCGGAAATGTATCTATAATTTTTGATGCTCCATGCTTGTTTAGTATCTACTTTGTTTTGACTTTTCTACACTTTGAGGTGCTTTTTACATATTTTCTGGTACTAACCTACTAACAAGTTGCAACAGTGCTAGATGCCTGTTTTCTGCTGTTTTTGGTTTCAGAAAAGTTAGTAAAGAAATATTCTCGGAATTGGACGGGACAAACGTCAAAGTCAATTACTTTCCGTGGGGAACAAGAAGTATAGAAGGGAGCTGGAGAGGCTGGCCAGGGTGGCCAGACCCACCATACGCGCGGGTGGGCCTTGTCCCACGCCTGGGAGGGGTGTGGGGCCCCTGGACGCCGCCTCGGCCTCCCCCTTCGCCTATAAGAAGCCCCCGATGCAGAAACCCTAAGCACCCGATCAAATCTCCACGAAACCGTGTGTATCCACCGCCACCATCATCCCTAGATCGGGAGGGGATCTGAAGTTCTTCCCGGCACCCTGCCGGAGGGGGGATCATCCCGGAGGCCTTCTCTCCAGTATGATGCGTGAGTAGTTCCACCTTGGACTATGGGTCCATGTAGTAGATAGATGGTTGTATCTCCTCCTTTGTGCTTTCATGTATAGATCTTGTGAGCTCCGTTCTTGATCAAGATCTAATCTATTTGTAATCATGCATGTTGTGTTTGTGGGGATCCAATGGATAATGAGATTATTATGTTGGTTTGATTAATGATTTGTCTTTATGATTCTATCATGTCTGTGTTGTTTGTGATCTTGCATGCTCTCCATTGCTAGTAGCTATCTTGGCCAAGTAGTTGCTAGTGACTCTAAGAGGGGGTATTTATGATCGATAATTGGTTCATGCCTCTAGTTTCCAATGGAAGTGACAATAATCTCTTCGGTTGTAGATGTGCTGTTGCTACTAGGGAGAAAACAACGGTCTCTTGTTCATGGAACATGTGGACTGTTTACCTTACACACTTTTCTTAAAGCAGTTGTCTGTTGCTTGCAACTTAATACTGGAGGGGGTTCGGATGATAACCTAAAGGTGGACTTATAGTCATAGATGAAGTTGGATGGAGGTCTATGTATCTTGTTGTATTTCCCAATCGAATCTCATTGGATCTTTCTGACTAGTAATTGCATTGTTATGCCTTGCTTAGTTCCTGTCAATTGCCATGTTGTAATTTGTTTACCCTTCATGCCATGATGTTTATCTAAGGACAGCACCTCTAGTGAACTATGGACCCCGGTCCAATCTTTACCATTGATACATCTTCCACTATTACTTGTTTACTTGCTCCAAACCATTACCTTCCACACCATACGTTTAATCCTTTGTTACAGCAAACCGGTGATCTTGACAACCTCACTGATTCGTTGGGACAAAGTCTTGAGTTTGTGTTGTGCAGGTCTCCATGTTGCTTGCAACACCTTTGAGACGTTTCCTTCCTCCTTCAGGTTCGATAACCTCGGTCTCTACTGAGGGAAACTTGCTGCTGTGCTCATCACACCTTGCTCTTGGGGTTCCAGCAAAGTGTCCCACGTCAACACTAGGTCCACACATCAAGATTTCTAGCACCGTTGCCGGGGAGGCTAAGGACGTCTTCACAAGGGGAGTCCTTCACTTCCTTTCTCTTTACTTTGTTTTTAGTTTGCTTTGTTTCTTTTGCTTGGTTTTGTTTGCCTCTTTCCAAAAAAAACCAAAAAAAATTAGTCTAGTTTGGTTTGCTTGCTTTATTCAAAAACAGAAAAAATTAGTTCCTGCTCTAGCTGCTGCTGCTATTTTTGGCCTGCCCACCTTTGCCAAAATGAACTCTGCTGAGAACACCAAGTTGTGTGACTTCACTAGCACCAACAACAAAGATTTCCTAAGCACTCCTATTGCTCCACCTGCTCCTGATGCTACCTTTTATGAAATTAAGCCTGCCTTGTTGAATCTTGTTATGAGAGAGCAATTTTCTGGTGCTGGTTCTGATGATCCTGCTGCCCATATCAATAGCTTTGTTGAACTTTGTGAAATGCAAAAGTATAAGGATGTAGATGGAGATATTATTAAGCTCAAGATTTTTCCTTTATCCTTGAGGGGAAAAGCTAAAGATTGGTTGCTTTCTTTGCCTAAAATAGTATTGATTCTTGGACTAAGTGCAAAGATGCTTTTATTGGAAAGTACTATCCTCCTACTAAGATTATATCTATGAGAAGTGAAATTATGAAATTTAAACAACTTGATAGTGAACATGTTTCTCCAGCTTGGGAAAGAATGAAATATTTTGTTAAGAATTGCCCTACTCATGGACTCACTTCTTGGATGATTATCCAGACTTTTTATGCAGGTTTCAACTTCTCCTCAAGAAATCTGCTCGATTCAGCTGCTGGAGGTACTTTTATGGGCCTAACTTTGGGTGCTGCAACAAGGCTCCTTGATAATATGATGGTTAACTACTCGGAATGGCATGTTGAAAGAGCTCCACATGGTAAGAAGGTAAATTCTGTTAAGGAAACTTCCTCTTTGAGTGAAAAGATTGATGTTATTATGGCTATGACTATCAATGGGAAAGCTCCTTTAGATCCTAATAGTGCTCCCTTAGCCTCTTTGTTTGCTCAAGAAGAGCAAGTTGATGTGAACTTCATTATAAACAACAATTTCAACAACAATTATAGGCCTTATCCTCCTAATAATGGCAATTACTATGGAAGCTCTTACAATAATGCTAGAAGTGCCCCCTCTGAACTTGAAGTCGTGCTCAAGGACTTTATTAGTAAACAAACCACTTTCAATAAGACTATAGAGTAAAAGCTTTTAACTATTGAGAAAAATATATCCTCTTTGTCTCAAGCTCAGTCTTCCTTGATTAATAAAATGGCCGCTAAACCTGAAACTATGGAAAACACCTTTGCTACTGCTCATGCCATACAAGTTACTATTGATGAAAATGTTAGGCTATTACTTAACTTCATGCTAAGTGGGAAAGGGAAGCTGAAATTGATAGAAACAATAGTGTGTGCACCATCACCACTAACCCACAAGTAGTCCCTATTCCTCCTCCTACTCTGCCTAAGCCTATTGAGCCTACTACTAGTGATGCTAAGTTTGACTTCGATATTGATGGTTGCAATATTTCTGAAGTGATTATGTTCTTGCAAAAGCTTGCTAGAAGTCCTGATGCTAGTGATATGCATGTTGCTTTCACTAAACATATTACATATGCTCTTGTGAAAATTAAGGAAGAGAAGCTAAAACACAAATTTTCTATTCCTAGGAAAGTAGAAGATAGTTGGGAACCCATTATTAATATGCAAGTGTATGACTTTGATCTCAAAGCTTCATGTGATCTTGGTTCTAGTGTCTCTATTATGCCTAGGAAGATTTATGAAATGCTTGATTTGCCACCATTGGAAGATTATTATTTAGATGTCCCACTCAATGATAATGCTAAGGAGAAACTCATGGGGAGTATTAATGATGTTCTCATTATGGTTAACAATGCTTATGTCCCTGTTGATTTCTATGTTTTGGATGTTGAATACAATGCTTCTTGCCCTATTACTTTGGGAAGACGTTTTCTTAGAAAAGTTGGTGCTATCATTGATATGAAAGAAGGCACCATTAAATATCATTTTCCATTCAAGAAAGGTATTAAACACTTCCCTATGAGGAGAGAAAATTTTCCTTTTGCTCCTCCTTTGAATGCAATATTTGATGTTAATGCTTCTTCATTTGAAAATACTTGATTCTTCTTGCTTCTTGTGCCTAACTTAAAGGCGTTAAAGAAAAGTACTTGTTGGGAGATAACCCAAGAGTTTCCTTTAGTCTTGGAAGTTATTACTTCAGTAATGACCTCTCCTTATCCTTTTTGTTTGCTTTTTGTGCCAAGAATGACCTCTAATGAGAGGGAAGTAAGATTAGGGGAGTTGCTGTCCCGAAACAGATTTCTTTCCTCCACCAAAAAAGTTCGTGAGGAGTCCCTGTAACTCGGATTGAGCTCAAAATTTACGAATAAATCCCCCAGTATGTTAGATAACTTTAGTTAGTTCAACACTTTTTGATTTGAGAAACATAAGATGTTCGGTAAAAATCGGTTTCTACCTGCTGGTCTGTTTTGACAGATTTCTGCCATTATTTGCATTTGCTTCTTATTGATTCCTTTTTCAGTTCTCTTTAGGTGAATTGAGCTTTTTGAAGGAGTTACTACAGTAGCTTGTGTTTTTAGTGAAAATCCTTGTTGTTCCAAAGCTTTGCTAGACGTCTAATATCTTTTGAATACACTAATGTTGCTAATGAAGTTTTGTATGAAGGAAAATTTTCAGGTGTAAAGAGAGAATGATGAAATGAGATGAAGAATGGACAAAAGCTCAAGCTTGGGGATGCCACCATGGTGTCACCCCAAGAAATATCCAAGATATACAAGCGTCAAAGCTTGGGGATTCTCAAGGCATCCCCTTCTTCATCAATAAAAATCTAGGTCTGTCTAGACACTTCGTTTTTATTATTTCATGCAGAGTTGTGTTGTTCTTGGAGCGTCTTAGTTTTTGTTTGCTTTGCTTAGGTTGTTTAGTTTGCTTGAATAAAGTAGTTTAGACCCCCATTATCTCTGTGTTGTTTTGCAAATAAGTTGCTTAGTGTTGGAAAGGAGTAGTAAGTTCTTGCTTGAAGTGCAAGAGGAGCTTGCATTGGCTGTGACTTAGACTTTAGCATGACATGCTAGGTGTTGTTTTGACCTTATGCTTAGTGATTATTGTTGTAGCATGTCTTGTTCCAAACAATTGGGATTGCTTAGTGTGCCTTGAAGAAATTATGCGCTGTTTTAGCATGCAAAAGCATAGTATTGTGGTATTCTCCTATGATGCTTTGCTTAGGTTGACTTGGCACATGCTCACACCATGTTATGACTATGACAAGTCACCATTAGCCTCTATGATAATTTAGTCCTTGACTTTTAGTACCACTCTTTGCTTTGATTAGTATGATTTGTTGCTCTACATGATTATGGCCATTATGCTCTCTTAGTTGGTTGCTCCCATTATTTTTGCTAGCCTCCACTTCTATGAGTAAGTTCTACTCATGCTTCCAACTCCCAAGAAACCAAGTATTTCCGATGTGTTACACCATTCCAAGTATATTCTTGTTTTCAACTAGCTTCCAATTAAAAACTATTTTGTTATGTGAAAACATAGTGATTAAATCCCTCACGAACTTGATGGCACACTTTATATTATTTACCCCTAATAAACTTGAACCATTGTGACAACTTTGTTGTATATGCTTGCACTTATACGTTGGAATTAACAGAACCGTGCTGTCACAGGGAACGTTTTCAACATTGCACTTGTGCTTTGTACTCAGTTGATATCATGCTCTTTTGTCTATGGATGTCACCGGTGTGTAATAAAGAGGGAACTTGTAAGTCCATGGAGTTTGTATCCTGTGTTAGAGAAATGCCTGGGCCGCTAGCCTAAACCATGCCTAATCATGGTGGAAACTTGCAGCATCACCATAATGAGCTATCTATGAAGCAACCTCAATAAAAAGCTATGCATATGGTAAATAAAAAGATTGCTGAGATGCTCATTGTCTGCTTGCCTTGTCATTTTTTTATGGGAAAGCTCCTGTACCATGTGCAAGGGGTACCTCGTTGGTGGTTCTCAATGATATGCAAATACTTACAATGACAAGAACTTACCTAGGCCCAAAGTTGAGTATGCATGAGGTGTGTCCCTCGTATTCAAGGGACTTGAGATTGCCAACTTATACTTCGTCAAGCATATACTCCATCTTTGCCACTTTAACCTTAATCACTTCAAGATGCTTATGATAGGGGCAATGAGGGATGAAAGCTAACAAGTACCATAATTTTTGGAAGCTCTTTTTGAAACTTGAAATCCCTACTTCCCTTTTTGAAGGGCCTGTCTTCCACTATTATTTGAGTCTCCACCTTCTACCTTTAGGCACCATTAAGAGAGCATAGTTGTCATTCTGTGTGTAGTGTTCCAAAGCTTATTGATTGATGCATATTGTGATATTACTTGTTCTTATGCTATTTGTTTCTAGTCACCCTTGTGAACTTTGAAGGTGTCCTATGCATCTATTTGCTACTCTATGAGTGACAAGCTGATTGCCACTATGCCATGTTTTCTATATGTGAAACAAACAAACGTTTTTCAATGCATGTTATTCGTGATCTTTGTTTGTATCTTGTCATGTTGCATGCATAGCTACTATGTACTATTGTTAGAACTCCATCTTTCATGCACATGTTTATAGTTCTTTGATCCCAGCTTTCAATGCATGCAAATGGTTGGATCTTTATTCTGAGGGTGCATGTTACCTCAAAAATTATTCTTTTTATCACTTACCAACTCGATTACGAGCAGGAGTTAAGCTTGGGGATGTTGATACGTCGGAAATGTATCTATAATTTTTGATGCTCCATGCTTGTTTAGTATCTACTTTGCTTTGCCTTGTCTATACTTTGAGGTGCTTTTTACATGTTTTCTGGTACTAACCTACTAACGAGTTGCAACAGTGCCAAATGCCTGTTTTCTGCTGTTTTTGGTTTCAGAAAAGTTAGTAAAGAAATATTCTCGGAATTGGACGGGACAAACATCAAAGTCAATTACTTTCTGTGGGGAACAAGAAGTCTAGAGCGTAGCCAGACAGGCCGGCCAGGGCGGCCAGACCCACCCTAGGCGTGGGTGGGCCCTGCCCCACGCCTGGGAGGGGTGTGGGGCCCCGGGCTGCCGCCTCGGCCTCCCCCTTCGCCTATAAGAAGCCCCTGATGCAGAAGCCCTAAGCACCCGACCAAATCTCCACGAAACCATCTGTAGTCGCCGCCACCACCGTCCCTAGACTGGGGGGGTCTGAAGTTCTTCCCGACACCCTGTCGGAGGGGAGATCATCCTGGAGACCTTCTCTCTGGTATGATGCGTGAGTAGTTCCACCTTGGACTATGGGTCCATGTAGAAGCTAGATGGTTGTACCTCCTCCTTTGTGCTTTCATGTATAGATCTTGTGAGCTCCGTAGATGATCAAGATCTAATCTATTTGTAATCATGCATGTTGTGTTTGCGGGGATCCGATGGATATTGAGATTATTATGTTGGTTTGATTAATGGTTTTGTCTTTATGATTCTATCATGTCTGTGTTGTTTGTGATCTTGCATGCTCTCTGTTGTTAGTAGATACCTTGGCCAAGTAGTTGCTAGTGATTCCAAGAGGGGGTATTTATGCTCGATAGTGGGTTCATACCTCTAGTTTCCAAGGGAAGTGACAATAATCTCCTCGGTTGTAGATGTGTTGTTTCTACTAGGGAGAAAACAACGGTCTCTTATTCATGGAACATGTGGACTGTTTAACTTACACACTTTGCTTAAAGTAGTTGTCTGTTGCTTGAAACTTAATACTGGAGGGGGTTCGGATGATAACCTGAAGGTGTATTTCTAGTCATAGATGCAGTTGGATGGCGGTCTATGTATCTTGTTGTATTTCCCAATCGAATCTCATACGATCTTTCTGACTAGTAATTGCATTGTTATGCCTTGCTCAGTTCTTGTTAATTGCCCTGCTGTAATTTGTTTACCCTTCATGCCATGTTGTTTATCTAAGGAGAGCACCTCTAATGAACTATGGACCCCGGTCCAATCTTTACCATTGATACATCTTTCACTGTTACTTGTTTACTTGCTGTAAACCATTACCTTCCACACCATATGTTTAATCATTTGTTACAGTAAACCGGTGATCTTGACAACCTCACTGATTTGTTGGGACAAAGGCTTGAGTTTGTGTTGTGCAGGTCTCCACGTTGCTTGCAACACCTTTGCGACATTTTCTTCCTCCTTCAGGTTCGATAACCTCAGTCTCTACTGAGGGAAACTTGCTGCTGTGCTCATCACACCTTGCTCTTGGGGTTCCAACGAAGTGTCCCACGTCAACACTGGGTGCACGCATCAAGCCCATATGTATTGTGGTTGCACTGGAAGGTTCTGAATTCTGAAACATGGGAGACTTCTTTGATTCCTGGGCGGTCGTCCTCCACCAAAATCTCACTCGTTGACCCGACAACCATTCCGCCCAGAAGATAACTTAGTTTTATTTTGAAGTGGATTTGAGAAGAAAAGATCGCTCAAGTGAGCCTTTATACTTAGAAAATTTCTTGTCTTTCAAACCCCCCAACGGTACTATATATATATAGAATAGCAAGCACTTAGCAAAAACAGGGATAACCTATTAGGAGGGAAAATCCTAAGCATAGAGCTACTCATGGCATACTACAAAATCATCGCACTTGCAAAAATAATACTAAGGAAAATTCTACCAGTAAATCATACACATGTATACTACAGAATTTGAAGATCACATGCATAGACAAATCTGGGGCAATAATATGAAAAAGTGGTGTAACTTTCCTTGATCCGAGCAGCAATCTACACAACAATAATCATTGGCGCACTTCAAACAATCTAACAAAGCATAAACATATATCGAATCACTCCTTACACAAAAACAAATCCATATAAATAACATGCATGCATGCAACATGGTAATATGCAAGAATGAGTTCCAATTCGAACAAGGTATTGTTCAGGGGTGCTATTGTGTTTGGGATGTTGTTAACATTGATTTCTCACAGATTTTAGGTAATTTGGATTATTACTTTTTTTATATGTCCATAAGGAGATCCAATCTTCAAGTCTACCACAAATAAGATCTAAAACTTCTAAGCAAAGTTTTATAATTTTAAACATTAGATTATTTTTCTATGAATTAAATACTCCGATATAGTGTTTAAATTCTACATAGATAATATCGCAGTAAATTTGTAATTTTATTTTAGATCTGTGTTCTATACAATTTTAGAAATCCAACGGTATATCATTTGTAATTTTTTGGACAAGTATTCTATTTACTATGAATTTTGCAAGATTGAATCATATTTTGTCTATTAAAACAAATGACACACGTCACGATGCTAATGGGCGGCGCAGACGCATTGCTGACTGGGTGCGCTGACTGTGTGCATGCCACACGGCGCAGTCCTATTCGTCAGTACCCCTTCGCTACGAGATCTAATCTGGACCGTTGCTTCAAGATCTAACAGACGAGGGGGTGACACGACTTACATGACGGCGATGATGGTGACGGTGGCGGTGGCGCGGTCAGGTGACAGTGGTGGTCGACAGTCCGATGATCCCTGGCAATGAGGGTCATGCTGATGGTTCTCCTCTCCTTCCTGTGATCTTCCCTGTGTGCACGGCGTCATCCTTCTCTTCCTCCTCTAGGGGCAATGCTCCGCCGACATTCGCGAACTCCGGCGAGACTCTGACGAGGAATTCCCGTCGGTGTACTATACAAGGGGAAAAATCAAGGGGCAGGGTGAGGCAGTGATTTATGGGGAATAAGATTAGAGGAAAGGGGGGCAAGGAGCGACATAAATAGTTCCCTACCTCGAGCTCCCGAGTCTCGACAGTGGTACTCTCCGACGAGATCGGAATGACCTCGGAAGTGGCAACCCGGTGGTGGTAGATCGAGTTTGGTTTGGGTTTTGAGGCGGTAGGGCGCAGGGGCCGCGGATAGCTCCGATTCAGCCAGGAAGATCGACGTGTCGTGGCGGTGTCGTCGTTATCCCCCCGGGGTGGGGCTAGGCGGTCAGCGGGCGTGACGCTAGCGGGCTGCATACTGGGGAAGGGGATGCAGCCCAGCTAGGCTATGCATCACGCGCGGGCGGAAGGAGGGTTTCCTGTGCGGGCCGTCCCAACTAGATTAGGTTAGTTGTTTTTTTGTATACATTTATTATTTTATTTTTAGTTCAAACTTTAATAACTTTTGCATATTAACTCCAAATTCAGTAAACCTGTTTCTAAATTTTTGTAAAAATGAGGTGATTAACTTAGGGTCATAATATAACCCCTTTGCATAATTTTTGGAAGGCCAGGTTTATAAAACCCCCTTCCTTGTCCATATGGAAAATTATACTTAGGGTTTTGGTGATAGGGTTTTGTTGTAATTTAGTTATGTGATGCCATGATGCAAATGATATGATGCATGCATCTAGTAACATATTTATATACAAAAAATTAGGATGTTACAAACCTACCCCCCGCCCCCTTAAGAAGAATCTCGTCCTCGAGATTCAGGTTGGCTAGCAAATAGGTGTGGGTGTTCCGTCCTCAAATCATCTTCACAGTCCCAAGTGGCTTCTTCTTTAGAATGGTGATTCCATTGGACTTTGCAAAATCTGATAGTCTTGGTACGGGTAAACCTCTCGGTTGTTTTCAATATTTTAATGGGATTTTCCTCATATGTGAGATCGTTTTACAACTGTACGTTATCCAGGGGGACTGTATCTCTCAGCGTAGTTTCGGCCATTTCCAGGTGACACTTCTTCAGTTGTGACACATGAAACACATCATGAACGATTAGTCCTTCCGGTAACTCCAACTTATAAGAAACTTCTCCTCTATGAGACAAAAACTTATATGGCCCTATGAATCATGGGGCTAACTTACCCTTGATTCCAAACCTCTTTACTCCTCATAGTGGTGAAACTCGGAGGTATGCTCGGTCCCCTATTTTGTAAGTCACATCCCCGGGCTGGGAATCAGCATAGCTCTTTTGTCGGGATTGGGATACTTTTAGCATATCTTGAATCTGTCGTACCTTTTCCTCAACATCTTTGATCAACTCAGGTCCAAACAGACTACGTTCTCCAACCCCACTCCAGAACAGCGGAGCCCTACATTTCTTGCCATATAGAACCTCAAACCGGGCCATCTTGATACTTGTTTGGTAATTGTTGTTATATGATAACTCCGTATACGCCATGATTTCATCCCAACTACACCCATAGTTTAGTGCGCAAGCTCTAAACATATCCTCCAGAATTTGATTAACCCTCTCCGCTTGGCTATCTGTTTGAGGGTGGAAAGAAGTATTGAACTCTGGTCTGGTTCCAAGAGACTCATGTAGCTATTGCCAAAACTTCGAGGTGAACTAGGTACCTCTATCAGACACAATTAATTTGGGAACACCATGCAGACTTACAATCCTTAACATATAAATCTTGGCGAGCTTAACACTTGTATACGTGGTCTTTACAAGGATAAAGTGAGACACTTTGGTAAAGTGGTCCACCAATACCCATATATAATCATATGCCGAACGAGTCTGGGGTAATCCCGTGATAAACTCCATGTGTACCTTGTCCCACTCCCAGTCCGGTATACGTAGCGGTTTCAGGAATCCTGTTGGTCTCTGATGCACGGCCTTAACTCTATTGCACATGTCACAGAGAGAAATCTACTCGACAATTTCCCTTTTCAAAATTTTCCACCAGAATCTATCCTTCACATCCATGTACATTTTTGTGTTACCCAGATGAATTGAGAATGGTGAATTGTGAGCCTGTTGAAAAATTTGCTTCCTTATATCGGGATCATTAGGGACGCACAAACTCTTCTCATACCAAAGGGTTCCTTGCTCATCCGGATGAAAAACTTTTTCTTTCCATTCACTTATTTTGGCTCTTATTTCCTCCAAATCTTTGTCTCCCTTTTGTGATTCTTTGATTCTCTCTTGAAGTGTAGACACTATTTCCATAGCTGCTACGTGTCCTTCCGGAACTATTTCTAGCCTGAGATCTTTAAATTTCTTCCATAAATCCTTTGGAAGTTCCCCTGCGGTAAGTCCATTCACATAAACCTTATGACTTAAGGCATCTGCTGCTACATTAGCCTTTCTGGGGTGGTACTGCAAATACAAGTTATAATACCTAATGAGTTCAAGCCATCTCCTTTGCCTCATATTTAACTCCTTTTGGGTGAATATTTATTTCAAACTCTTATGATCCGTGAACACATCGCAATGTTTGCCCATGAGGCAGTGTCTCCATACCTTGAGTGCATGTAGCACAGACGCAAGTTCCAAATCATGTGTGGGGTAGTTGTGTTCATGGTTCTTAAGCTGTCGATAGGCATAAGATACTACCTTCCCATCTTGCATCAGTACACTACCAAGTCCTTGCCGAGAAGAGTCACAATAGACTTGGAAATCCTTTTGGATATCAGGCAAACATATAACTGCTGTCGCTACAAGGCGTTTCTTCAACTCTTGAAAACTTTATTGACATGCCTCGGCCTATAGGGACTTCTTTTTCCTTCTTCAACAATTCAGTCATAGGTTTTGCTATCTTGGAAAAATTTTCAATGAACCTCCGGTAATACCCTGCGAGGCCCAAGAAACTCCTAATATCTCCCACATTCTTAGGCGACTCCCATTCAGTCACAGAAGCTACCTTGCTAGGGTCTATGGAAACTCCTTTTTTCGACACAACATGACCAAGGAAACCCACTTCATTTAACCAGAACTTACATTTGCTGAACTTGGCATACAACTTGGAGTATAATTAGGCGCAGATGCCTCTCATGTTCCTTCTCATCCTTGGAGTATATAAGTATGTCATCAATAAATACCACGATAAACTTATCCAAATACTCTATAAACACCTTGTTCATCATAGTCATGAAATACGCCGGGGCATTAGTCAGACCAAACGACATTACGGTGTACTCATACAAACCATATCTTGTGGTGAATGCTGTTTTGGGCACATCTTGTTCTCGTATCTTTAGCTGAAAGTAACCTGATCATAGATTGATCTTAGAGAACACACTATCTCCCTTTAACTGATCAAATATATCATTGACTTTCGGTAGAGGATACTTGTTCTTGATTGTCACTTGATTCAATGAACGATAATCCACAACTAGCCTCTTGGTTTTATTCTTCTTTTCCACGAATAAGACAGGTGCTCCCCAAGATGACACGATGGGTTGAATGAATCCCTTGTCCAATTGCTCCCTAAGTTATTTCTTGAGTTCCTTCAACACGTCCACATCCATCTTTTATGGTCTCTTGGCTATCGGTCATGTGCCCGACATCAAGTCAATAAGAAACTCAATATGACGGTCGGGAGGCATCCCTGGTATTTCTTCCAGAAAGACATCTGGATACTCCTTCACAATGGGTACATCCTCCAATCCAAACCCCTTAAGGGAATTCACCATAATTTCCTTAAGCGCAAAAGTTGACTTGATACAAATCCATTTTCCTTCCGATGTTATGAGTGTGACATTCCTTTTTGGCACAATCTATGACTCCTTCATATTCGGTCATCCAATTTATGCCCAAAATTATGTCTAATCCTTGTGACTCCAGAATTACTAGACTTGTGGGAAAGATGTGTGTCCCAATCCTTAGTTCTAACCCTCGGCAACCAGAGTTTGCCACTATTTCTCTTCCAGGAGAACTTAATCTTAGGGGAGAACTTATAGTATCTGTAGGTATCTTTCCTCTATTCACAAATACCCTTGATATGAATGAATGCGATGCACCAGTATCGAAAAGAACAACTGCGTGAATGGAATTGATCTTGAACTTACCAATAACGGAGTCTGGTGCGTCACAAGAATCCTCCATGGAGACATGATTCACCGTGGCTTTGACAAACGGATTCGGCTTCTTCCAATTTCCAATACCATGGTTGTGTCCATTGCCATTCCCATTACCATTTCCATTCTTCATCCTCTCGGGGCAAGTAGTTGCATAGTGCCCTGTCTTGTTGCACTTGAAGCATGTCACCTCACTGAGATCCTTCCCATTGCTACCATTTCCATTGCAGTGCTTATGACCATTGTGTTTGTGACTTCCATGGTGATGACCGTTATGGTTGTGGCCATTACTGTTATGAGGTGGTGGTGATGAAGTGTGTTGCTTCTGGTACGGAACAGAGTGCTTGTGCGGATTAGACTTCCTCTTGCGGTTTTCTATGCTCTTCCTCTTGGATTCAACGAAAATAGCCCTGTCTAGGAGTTCCTGAAAGTTGTCCAACTTCTGAGCCACAAGATGAATAGATATCTCATCATTGAGCCCTGTTAAGAACCCCTCCTGCCTCTTGGCATCAGTGGAAACATCATAGGGTGCATAACGGGCGAGCTTGTTGACAAGCTCCCCATACTTGGTGATAGAAAGGTGCAGCTGCTGTAAGTCCCAAAACTCGCGCCTTTTCAGAGTCATGGCACCGGTAGCCACATGGTGAGAGCGGAAATCTATCTCGAACTGATTCCAAGTAATAGCATCAATATCCTTGTGGGTGACGGCGGGTCCACCATGAGTGAGTTCCACTGAGGCGATCGGGGAGGCGATCGTGTAGGGCTAGGGTTTCTCCTCGGGGGTGGTATTTTTGTTTTGTTCCAGAGAGATTACGACGGCGTGATCTCCCTAGAGACTTGGTGATGTCTCCGATCAGCTCTTTTCATCGAGATGTGGTTAAGGTTTGGAGTGCTTCGGTTCCTGGTTTGTTTCCCCTCCTGTTCTCATGGCGGAAAAAGCTTCTTCTAGTAGGCGGGGGGTTTCGGTCTGGCCGGCAAAGGGAGATGAGGAAGTTTCGGCTGGGCTCTCTGCCATCATGAGCGATCTGGTGCTCATGGAGAAAGAGAAGATGGGTATCTTCATTAGGGTTTGGAGCCGTCTCAGTTTCCAAAACCTAGATGGGCAATGGTTGGGAAGGCATGTACCCAGAGAAAGCTAGTTCTCCATGCGCTCAAGAGGGAGATGGATTGGGCATGGGGGCTCCATGGCGCAGCCCAGTTTAAGGAGATAGGAGACAACAGGTTCATGATTAGGTTCAGTTCCGAGGCTGATAGGAAACATGCTTTCAAGAATGGCCCCTGGCAATTTGACTACCACCCTTTGCTGATCCGAGAGTATGATGGATCGGTCTGCCCTTCTGATATGAACTTTAATAAGATGGAGATCTGGGTTAAGGTGTGGGATCTTCCTTTATACATGATGAATAAAGCGTATGGAAATTTGAATGGAGGATGGATATGAGAATTTCTCTCTCTTGATGTTGACGAAGATGGGATGGCTTGGGGAGAGGAGTTACGCATTCGTGTGGCCATTAAAGTGATGAGCCTCTATTGCGAGGGGTTTGGATCTGCGAATCGGAATATCAGGTGGAGGGGAGTTAGTTCAATCTGAGATATGAGAAAATACCACACTACTGTTTTGACTGCGGTCGCCTAATTCATCCTGAGGGGAAGTGTCTAGAAGAAAAAAGAGAAGATGGCCAATGGGGAGAGTGGCTGAGGACATCACCAGGGAGGAAGAAGAAGCAACCATAGTACCAACGCCCTTTAGTCTTGTCTGGCAGTTTCTTCGGAAGATCAAATGACTTTTCTTATGGCTCTTATGATCAGGCAAGAGTTCTCTATCTCCCTCCCTGCAGGAATCTATCAAGAGAATTCTCTAGATATTTTTCATCCCGCACTGGCGGTGGTGATATTCGTCGAGAGAGGGAGGAGGTGAATAGCCCACAAAAGAACCACAGGGTGCAGGGGGATAAAAGGGACATACATCATGTGGCAATTGCACCTGCTAATAATCCTAAGAGGGGTACATACACAAGAAAACCGAGACCCAAGGAAACTAGGGAGGCTAGTGAGAACTCAAAGGCTCATGTGTCACCGAAGAGCGGGAAGAGAAGAACCAAACAAGTGTGGTTACCTAAGGATGGCCAAGCTGGTCCTGGAAAGGATGATGAGACTGATGGAAAGTGACAGTGCACAACATTAGTATTTGATCGTTTGGCAAAAAATGAAGGAGAGGTTGGAGATTCTGGCAACTCGGTTTTTGATAGACTCGCAACAAACAATTATACATTGGCGGACACTGCTAATCAGGGCCGCCGGGGACAATGAATCTTCTATCCCATAACAGTCGTGGTTTAGGATTGGCTGAGGCTGTGGGCGAGCTCCACGACTTGATACGGTCATGCAATCTGCAGGTGGTTTTTTTGTGTGAAACTAAATAGAAAAAATAACAGTCGAGAGGTTACAGTGGAGTTTGGGGTTCATGCACGGAGTTTGTGTCAATGTCAAGGGGAAGGGTGGAGGTCTCGCACTGTGGTGGCACGATGGAATTGAAGTTTCTATGCATCCCTGGTGTTAGTACTACATCGACGCGCAGATCACATCTGAGGCTAGAAAGGTGCGGTTTACAGGAATGTATGGAGAGCCACGGACCGAGAAAAGATCGAGGACTTAGGATGCATTGTGATATCTTCGAGCCCAAGATGATCTGCCGTGGCCATGTGCTAGCGATTTTAATGAGATTACATCACAGGATGAGCAGCTGGGACAAAATTAGAGAAGTGATGCGCAAATGAACCTGTTTAGGGTCTGTTTGGCGGACTGCCGCCTGACGGACCTCGGCTTCTCTGGGTATCACTTTACTTGGGACAATCACCGTGAAGGTCTGGCCAATGTGCAAGCGCGCCTGGACAGGGATGTGGGTGACGTGAAGTTCTTGAATATCTTTCCAGCTACAAGGGTGGAACATATTCATACAGAAATATCTGATCATGCGGCTCTCCTGATCAGAGTGGCGATAGCGTCTACTCTGCCTCGCCTTCCGCGAGCACGGAAAAAACTGTTAGGGAGGCAAGCATGAGCACTATGAAGAAACTGTCAGGGAGGCATGGAAAAACACAGGTAACCATGGCTCTGGAATAAACGCACTATGGAGAAGGCTTGAAGATGTCTCAGGGGACTTGTAGAGATGCAGCTTTAATAGCTTTGGTTTAGTACAAAGGGATATAAAAAAGTTGAGAGCAGGGCTAGATGAGGCAAAGGTACATGCGCTTGTCTCAGGATCGACACATGAGGTATGAGGAATTGAAAAATCTCTACATGACATGTATGAGTGTGAAGAAATTATGTATAGACAGATATCAAGACAGGATTGGTTGCAAGCGGGGGACCGAAATACAAGGTTCTTCCAAAATCGTGCATCTCATCATCGACGAAAGAATACTGTCCACTTCTTGCAGCGGGAGGACGGTAGTAGATGCGATACTGATGTGGGCATGCGAGCTATGGAACATGCCTTCTACCACAATCTTTTACCTCTAAAGGAGCCACGAATATGGAGATTATCCTTGACAAAATCATTGGATTTGTCACTACAAAGATGAACGAAAAGCTGACTGTAAATATCTCTGATGAGGAAATAGAAAAGACCCTATATCAGATGGGGCAACGAAGGCACCCGGGCCAGATGGGCTATCGGCCCTCTTCTACCAGCACCATTGGGACGTTATAAAGGGCGAGGTATGTGTGGTCATCCGCGAGTTCCTAGAAAGGGGGACTGTTCGAAAGATTTCAATGATACCATTCTAGTCCTAATCCCGAAGGTCCACTCGCCAGTGGTTTTAACTCAGTTCATACCCATTAGTCTGTGTAATGTGATGTACAAATTAGCCTCAAAGGTGTTGGCTAACCGCATTAAAGTGATCCTACCCATTCTTATCTCGGAGGACCAGAGTGCCTTTGTTCCTGGGAGACTTATCACTGACAATGTATTCGTGTCCTACGAGTGCACTCATGCTACCAGGACAAGGAAGAGGAAGAATCATTTTGTGTGCGGTGAAGCTTGACATGATGAAAGCCTACGACAGGGTAGAGTGGATATTCCTGGAGCACATGATGCTAAAATTAGGCTTCTCTCAAGGTTGGATCAATATGGTAATGTGGTGTATTACATCAGCAAGATTCTCAATCAAGCTCAATGGATGCCTGTCGGATTCTTTTGCTCCATCTCGTGGCCTTCGCCAAGGCGACCCGATCTGCCTGTATCTCTTTTCTGTTCTATGTAGAAGGCTTTTCGGTCCTACTCAAACATGCTCAAGCTAAAAATGAGATCAAGGTGGTTCGTTTTGGTGCTGCGGGGCTGCATGTCACACACACCTATTGTATGCAGATGATAGTAATCTTCCTTGAGGCCTCGCATCGGAACGTCCAGGTGTTAAGAAGAATTTTGCGAGATTATGAAAGTAGATCGGGTCAGAAAGTCAGTCTCCAAAAATCTTCCTTTTATTTTGGGCCAGGATGCCAGGATGATCTCAAGGGAGCCTTGAAACAGAAGATTGGCATATTGTGTGAAGCATTGTCAGAACGCTACTTGGGACTGCCCACAGTAGTTGGTAGAGCAAAAGATGGGGCATTCTAGTACCTCACCAATTGTTCGTGGGGAAAGGTTAAGGGATGGAAAGGGAAAGGCATGTCAAAGGTTGGTAGAGGGACCCTTGTCAAAGCTGTTCTCCAAGCCGTCCCAGGCTATGCCATGAGCTGCATCCAACTATCAAAGAATCAATGTAAAAAACTAAGCAATGTCTCTTCTAATTTCTGGTGGGGAGATTCTGAAGGCAAAAGGAAGGTTCATTGGATTAGTTGGGACCATATGTGTTGAAGAAAGCAAAGCGGTGTACTCGGTTTTCGGGACTTTGGGTGCTTTAACCAAGCATTCCTTGCAAAACAGGGGTGGAGACTGCTCCTAAACCCTGAATCACTTTGTACCAAAGTCCTAAAGGGACGTTATGTTAGGGATTCCAACTTCATGCAGGCTGCCTGTCCCAAGCGAGCTTCGTTTACCTGGCACATCATACTGCACGGAAAATATCTCCTCACAGCTGGTTTGATTAGGAGAGTCAATGATGGTAGAAGCATCAAAGTGTGGTAATATAACTGGATTCCTAGAGCAAGTTTTCAAAGACCGCTAGGTTGGTTAAAAGAAGAACCACCAGATCGGGTTTGTGAATTTATGCTACCAGATACGACGTGTTGGCATGAGGAGAAGCTTAGAGAATTCCTACCAGAACCTGATGTTGAGGATATTCTAAAAATCCCAATTGGAAAAAGGGGCTCTGAGGATTTTCTAGCTTGGAATCACACAAAAGGAGGTTTGTTCACTGTTAAATCAGCATATCACTTGGCAGTGCAGCGGAAGAAGCTTGAAAAGGGTGATGCGGAGGTCTCGGGCTCTGCTGAAAATCATCGTGGCCGTTTGGCGCTGTGGGCAGCTCAGGTACCTTGCACGGTTAAGGTTCACCTCTAGATATTAGTGGAGAATGGTCTAGCGGTTGGCACTAAACTCTCTCATAGGAGAATCAACGACGGTGTTTCCTGTCTAGCGTGTGGAAGAACTGAAGATCCATTGCACCTGTTCTGGACCTGCCCCCACTCTGTTTCGACTTGGACTTTCCTACCAGATCTTACTGGGTTTATTTCTCCTGTGCCTCCAAAAAAGTTGCAATATCATTCTGAACTCTAGGGCTGGATGCTTGATTGGATTGGAAAAGCAGATGCAGACCATATTTCTTGGTAGTTCCTGCTGATATACAACCTATGGCTCACACGGAATGATGCACGGGAATCAAAGTGTATGGAGGACCCTCATGCTATAGCAAGGCAGACCAAGGCATATGCTGACGAATGGCTAGAGATGCTAATCAGACCTACTGCTACAGCAAGTCATCCGAGTGAGCACTGGCTCGCCCCAGACATCGTCTGGATCAAAATTAATGCTGACAGTGCTTACCGTTCAGCTGAAGGCAACGACGGGGGCGGCGTGGTCCTAAGAGACCATCATGGTGACTTTGTGTGTGGAGCAAACCATTTTTCCCCCATGTTGCAAACGCTGAAGGAGCAGAGCTGCTGGCGTGTCGTCGGGGAGTGTTATTTGCGAAAGAGGCGCATGTTAATCAAGTGGTGATGGAAATGGATAGGACGGGAGTTGCGGCAAAGCTAAGGGATGGTGAAAAGGACAAATCTTTTCATGGTCCTCTCATGGAGGAAATCAAATTTCTACTAAAGAGATTTGGTGATTCTGTGGTGCAAGTGGTGTGATGATCTGCGAATGCAGTGGAACATGATCTAGCAAAATGAAGCTACAAAAATAAATCTTGTAATTTATGGTTTGGAGATGCTCCAACCTGGATTGTGAACTCTCTTGTAAAGGATTCTAGTTACGATTAATATAAAGCGCGGCTATCTTCTCAAAAAAATCCGGGTGGGTGACTTGATAGTTATCCCACCATTCTGCAGCAGGTCCTTCAAGTTGGTGCGCGGCATAACGCACCCTGTCAGCTCCTGTAGCTTGGACTTTATCTAACTTCTTGTTGATTGTGCGGAGCCATTCATCCGCAACAATCGGTTTAGCGCTGCTAGTGGAGGTAGGAGGGTTCAACATCAAAAACTGAGTCAAGCGATCCGGTTGAGGAGGTGGTGGGGGTGGCGGAGGTGGCGCATTGTTGTTGTTGTTGTTGTTGTTTTGCATATTCTGAGTTAGTAGTTGGATCAACTAGTTCTGAGAGGCCAAAAGCTGTACAATCTCTGGGGGGGGGGGGAGATCGTTTGTACGTCTTGGCGGCATCTATGGGTTTGGGCAACAAGTTAAGAGATATATAGATAGACTATAGTAATAAACTCCTACCCTTATTAAAACACACAAGAACACAAAAGGCACACATAGCACAAAGTATAACACATGAAACATCCAAGTTTCACTAAACCAAACATGTCTTGGCATTTATTACAATCGTGAATAACGTTTAACTTATAAAAAATAAGGGTGTTCCAACTAACTACTCTACTCTTCCATGCATTCCACTTCCTTGTCCTTGAATGAGTAACCTTCCTTCTCTAGGGTTGACTTGTACAACTCCCTCTCCTTTGTAGAGGCTTCAAGCTTCTCATGGAGGTCCTTTATTTCTTCTTGCAGTTTCTTGGTAGTGGCTTCTAGCTGCTCCTGAAGTCCCTCCTTCTCGCCCTGCAGCTCCTCCACTAGGCTTGACTCCTTAGAGGCTTCAAGTCGCCTTTTCAAGCCCCTCTTGGAAGCACGCACATCATTGATTATCTTGCAAAGGCCCTCGGTGTGCACATCATTGTCCTCGATTTCCTTCTTGAGATCCCTAATCTTCTTTTTCTTTTCTATCACCCTCTTCTCTTGGTTAGTGAACTTCTTCTCTTGGTCCTTGAACTTCACCTCTTGAGCCTTCATCGCCTCCTCCTGCTGCTTGATTATTTCCTCCATCTCCTTGATGAGAGTGCATAGCTCATCATTCCTTAGCATCTCGAGTGAGCTACCTTTTTCAAGGTCATGGATGTGGCACTCCATGTCTTGATATTGCGTCCTTCGGCGCTTGGTCGAAGTCCTTTCTTCAAAGCTCAACTCCATGCGAACTCCTTCCTCATCATGCCTTCGAAAAAGTGCACCACGGTGACCTTGAAGATCTTCCTGATAGCGCCCACACAAGCAACCAATGAGCTGCTGCAAGCTGATGCGAAGTTCCTTCTCCTTGGAGTCGCTGATGGTGTGGATTTCTATGTCCTCCTTTGGGCGCTCACCTTCTTCACGTCATGGTTGGATGACCTTGACTCCCCAGCAACCGTCCTTGTGGAGTTTCTTCATTGGGCTTCCCTGGATTGTTGGCAGGGGAAGTCTCAAATGCGTGAGGAGGTCCATGATGCATCCTCCAAAGCGAAGGGGCTCGATGTCCACGACGATGTCATAGAAGAAGCTCGTCATCTTTAAGTTAGTAGAACGAAGATTAGATACTTAAATAAGTAGGGAAAAGCAGTTACTAGAAGTGCATAAATACTTAGAAGAATAAAGCGAGTAAGGCACACAAAGTTAAAGCGAGGAGGCCCATGAGGCATCCTAGGGGTCATGTCCTACAAGAAACTTTGTGATCTGATACCATCTGTTGTGACCTCAGATCAATAAAGATCCTTGGTCCCTGTGATTTACATGCTAGTCCCTGGATCAATAGCTATCACTCGCAGTCGACGAATATCATGTAAAACACAATGTCATTTATTACATGAGTAATCCAGAGTATGAAATTATTACAAACTTTCTTAACATATAGCTAGCTCAAATTATAGCGGAAACATAAATAACTTTAGTCCATCAATGCCCCAGGATTCTTGAGTGTAGACTCGTGATCCCTACACACCTTTCAATCTTTGGATTTTGCACATAAAATGTACAACCAACAAGTTGGGTCAATACTTTGAATGTATTGGCAAATAACACCAAGGATGGAATAAGACTAGCTCTACATGCAAGGCTAGTTTAGGCTGTGGGGTTCATTTGCACAAAGCTTCTCTAAGTATGGAGAAAAAGGAGAGAGTTTTTCCTACTTTGTAAACATTTTCTTAAGTAATATATGGTCGAATGGCACACGAGGATATTACTCACCAAGTGTCCAAGCAACCTAACACTTGGATATTACTCACCAAGTTCCCTAAATCCCACCCATTGGAGATATGACTCATGCCATGGGGTTTTAGAAAAACTTTAAGTTTTGAAAGAGAGAGGAAGATCCTTCAGAGGATCCGTCCTTCGCATGCTCAAGTGTTCTTTTCCATGAACTCGGCTGATCGATCAGATTGCAATACTCTCGAGAGTTTTTGCACTTTACCCACAATCCATGATCTAGTCCTTTTACAGACAAAACCATGGCGAGGCTTTCCCTTAGTAGCCCCTCTACCTTTTGGATCCAACCGTTCCAAGAACCTCCAAATGTTGGTATCTCGTTGAGGTTTCCCACTAAGTACTAGGCCAAGACATAGCCCATATGTATTGTAGTTGTACTGGAAGCTTCTGAATTCTAAAACATGGTAGACTTCTTTGATTCCTGGGCGGCCATCCTCCACCAAAATCTCACTCGTTAACCCTACAACCATTCCGCCCAGAAGAAAACTTAGTTTTATTTTAAAGTGGATTTGAGAAAAAAAGATAGCTCAAGAGAGCCTTTATACTTAGAAAATTTCTTGTCTTTCAAACCCCCCAACGGTACTTTATATATATATATATAGCAAGCACTTAGCAAAAAGTAGGGGTAACCTATTAGGAGGGAAAATTTCTAAGCATAGAGGTACTCATGGCATACTACAAAATCATCGCACTTTCAAAAATAATACTAAGAAAAATTCTACCAAAAAATCCTACACATGCATACTACAGAATTTGAAGATCACATGCATAGAAAAATATGGGACAATAATATGAACAATTGGTGTAACTTTCCTTTATCCGAGCAGCAATCTACACAACAATACTCCTCAGCGCACTACAAAAAATCTAACAAAGCACAAACATAGATCGAATCACTACTTGCACAAAAACAAAGCCATAGAAATAACATGCATGCATGCAACATGATAATATGCAAGAATGAGTTCCAATTCGAACAAGGTATTGTTCAGGGGTGCTATTGTGGTGGGGACGTTGTTAACATTGATTTCCCACAGATTTTAGGCAATTTGGATTATTACATTATTTTGTATTTCCATAAGAAGATCCAATCTTCAAATCTACCACGAATCAGATCTAAAACTTCTAATCAAATTTTTATAATTTTAAATAGTAGATATCGTAATAACAAAGCCAACACAAAAAGAATAAACTAAAATGGACTTACGATTATTTTTCTACGAATTAAATAATCTGATCTAGTGTTTAAATTCTACAGAGAAAATACCGTATTAAACTTGTAATTTTATTTCATATATTTGTTCTACACAATTTCTGCAATCCAACGGTATATCATTTGTGATTTTTGGCCAATTATTTGATTTACTATGAATTTTGCAAGATTTAATCATATTCTGTCTATTAAAACAAATCTAAAAAACAAACAACATGCGTCGCGATGCTGCTGGGCGGCGCGGACGCGTTGCTGACTGGGCGCGCTAACTGTGACTATTCGTCGGTACCCCTTCTCTACGAGATCTAATCTGGACCGTTGCTTCAAAATCTAACAGACGAGGGGACGACGCGACTATCAGGGCAGCGACAATGGTGACGGTGGCGGCAACGCGGTCAGGTGATGGTGGCAGTCGACGGTCCGATGATCCCTGGCGATGACGGCCATGATGACGGTGATCCTCTCCTTCCCGCGATATCCCTGTGTTCATGGCGTCGTCCTTCTCTTCCTCCTCTGGCGGCAATGCTCCGCCGACCTTCGCGAACTCCGGCGAGACTCGAACGAGGAATTCCCGTCGGTGTACTGTACAAGAGGTAAAAGTAAGGGGCAGGGTGAGGCAGTGCTTTACGGGGAATAGGATTAGAGGGAAAAGGGGCAAGGGTCGACAGAAACGGTGCCCTACCTCGAGCTCCCGAGCCTCGGCAGTGGTGGTCTCTCACGAGATCGGAATGACCTCAAAAGCGGCAGCCCGATGGAGGTAGATCGAGTTTGGTTTAGGGTTTTAAGGCGGTGGGGCGGGAGGTTTAACTAGGAGGGGGGCAGGGGCCGCGGTCAGCTCTGATTCGGCTGGGAAGATCGACGCGTTGCGGCGGCATCGTCGTTATCCCCCCGGGCTCTGAGGGGAAGACGATGGGGTGGGGCCAGGCGGTCAGCGGGCGTGGCACTAGCGGGTTGCGTGCTGGGGAAAGGGATGTGTCCCAGCTAGGCTAAGCATCGTGTGCGCACGCGGAAGGAGGGTTGCCTGTGCGGGCCGGCCCAACTAAATTAGGTTATTTTTTGTATACTTTAATTATTTTATTTTTGTTCAAACTTTAATAACTTTTGCATATTAAATCCAAATTCAGTGAAACCTGTTTCTAAATTTTTGTAAAAATAAGTAGATTAACATAGTGTCATAATATAACCCCTTTGCATAGTTTTTGGAAGGCTAGGTTTAGAAAACCCCCTTCATTGTCCATATGGAAAATTATACTTAGGGTTTTGGTGATAGGGTTTTGTTGTAATTTAGTTATGTGATGCCATGATGCAAATAATATGATGCATGCTTATAGTAACATCTTAATATACAAAAATTTGGGATGTTACACCTGTGATCATCAATATGGAATTATGTCCTTGGACTTCATCTTAGAACGCCATACTAACCAAAAAAAATTTCCCTCTGCATGCCTTTGATACAATCGACACTATCGTTGTCGGGAATCGCACATGCAAGCAACAAAGGCCACAATCAACACAAGGGATACAAACAATAGTACAATACAACAGCCAAAAATACAATACATCACACACTTCAGTAGGTTTTTATATATTGAGTTCCTAGCAATTAAAATATACTTTATTTGCATTTGTGGAGCTTCCTTTATGATTTTAGTGGCATATATCACTTAATTAAGGGGATTAAGGCCAAGGATTTGTTCTTTATGATATCAACATACAAAATTGATAAAATCAGATATGTATTGACAAAATGAAACCCATCAAATTGGTTTCACTATTTTATCATTTTTCTTTGATTTAATATGAATTTTCTAGTGATAAAAGCTCTAGTTTTACGAAATAATTCACTATAGATTCTATGTAGCTTGATTAAATCTTTCCTCAGAGATTATTGTAAATATTTAAGTTTGTGATTTTTGAGAGTTCGAAACACCTCTTAATAATACAAGAATGCCCTTGGGAAAATCCCAAAGTCATTTTGAACATAGTTTGTCTTTTTTACTTGTTTTATTATATATGTCCAAATGACATGAGACCAATGGAATTTAATAGGTATTCCAAATACCTTTCAGTAGAAATTGGAATCACCATATTAGGATTTGTATAGCTATAGGGGCGATTTATCTAGTGAAACAATCCTAGACAGAAGTATTTAAATCACTATAATTCAATAGTGGCTCAATAAATCTTGATCTCCTAGGCTAGATTAAGTATTATACTGCATGCTTGCAGAAAGTTGGAATTAGGTCCAAATAATCCACAGTTTGAACGTAGAGAATTTTGTGCACTCAAAAAGGGTTGATTTAATTATTTTTGTTACTTCAGATCTATGTCTCCAATTGGAATGGGACTAGGTTCCTATGTTGGGGGATCCCAAATGGATACCTACACAATTGGATTCATACCATTTGGGGAATATCCCTAGAGGATTTATTGAGTGCAAAAGATACTTTGTAGAGGAATTATTGCCAAAAAATAATAAAAATCATTTTCGGCAGGAGCAAAGAGTCTGAACGATCTGAGTTCTTTTCAGAGAAAGATGAAGATGCAAGGCAAGCCTGAAGGCGACGTGGAGTGTTATTATTATCGTGACTCCAGAGAATGGGCTTTTTATGCATGTTAGAGAAAACACCAAGGAACAATTTAAGAATTAGATCTGGATCATATCCTGAATTTTCCAGTTTATATTTGTTTAATCCTAGAAATGATATCTTAGAGATATCAAAAAAGAATAAAGGACTATCTAACTCGGGCCAGATCTATGAGGGAGGAGAGCTTACTAGGACGCACAAAGGGGAACAAGCCCATCCGGGCACCGATGAGTGTGCGGCTGCCTGTTTGAAATGGCCGGGTAGGGGCCTGCTTGTCACTTTCTGCACCACATCGAAATGATATGGCGTGATGCCAGCCATCATATTACGGATCGACGGTCGTGGCACGTCGTCTTCCCCGTGACAAGAGAGGCAGCGATGAAACCCTAGCGCAGTGCAGAGGCGGCGCGGGGAGAGCGCCAGAGGATGGGGAGACGCCGAGGAGGTCCTAGGGCGACGCGGTAGACAGAGATAGACTGGAAGAGGGGCGGCCGGGGTGGTTTGTATCTCGGGGAGGAGCTCGCGGTGCGTCGACCAAGAAACTCGTGGCCAAATTTTGGTGGTGCTGCTCGTGGAGCCATCCCTGGGACAGAAAAAGGGCAGGGTTTGATAGAGGGGGACGAGTATTTTGCAGCACAACAACATGTAGAGGAGAAGGAGCTAGGGAGAGAGCTCTAGGCTCGGATCTTGTAGATGGCCGAGGGGTTCTTTCCTCTCTTCTCCTGGCCAGTACATAGCAAGGGAGGGAAAGTGGAGCTACGGAGTGGTGAGTAGTGATAGCTGTGAGATTTAACACATTTTTGATGGTTTCTATCAGTGGTTTTTGTTTGGATTTGATGGTTTTCTAGCTTTGCCTAATGCTAATACTTCGATAGAGAAGAAAACTTGGTTTTTAATATGTGTTTCAGGTTCTGAGCATCAACAAAGGGATTTAACAGCAAAAACACAATATTCAGGCGAAACAAGAAAGTCACTTTTTGGAAGCAATCAAGGGGGGTTTACTGAAGCTTTAACAAGCAAATATACGGCAGTAATATTTTTCCGGCCATATAGATCCCTCCGTATAGCTGCCATCTCCTTCTTATTATTAAACGGGACAACTTTCGTGAAGAGATAGAGGACGAAAACAGAACACCGAGCCACCATCCCATCCAGAAGAGAGAAAGAAGATATCTAGAAAAGAAGGGGAAGACGTTCTTCATCTCGCTCCATGATCTTCGATCTCCCAGCCAACACACCTCCATATCCATTACTTGTACTTGAGAGAGAGAGATCTCCACCTTGCAAGACTAGGGTTTGAGATTGTTCTTCCCGTCTTGAATTGTGTTGGATTTATTTATATTTCATACTGTAGATCTCCACGGTAATATCAAGAAGAACTCCCTTTATTTAATTATATTGATGATGCTTTCTTCTCTCATGTGTGAGTAAGTTCCCTTGGGCGTGGGAGATGTAGGGGATTGGTGAGATGTGACGTGCCTATATAATTTCCACTAAGTTTGTGGTTGATTTTAATTACTATATTATGTGTGCTTGACTATCTGTGGGATGCTTAATAACTGTTGTCCAATTAAGGGCCCAGATAACATGACGCTTTGTTCTACATAGATAGAATCTTATTTGCTAGCAGACTGACGACCACTGAGTGACACGGGGATATCAATGGGAAACTAGTTTGACTCAAGGATCACGAGGAGCCACCGAGCTTATTGTATTAGTCTGATCCAAGGAGCTTAATTACTAAGAAACCTGAAGGATCTTAATCGTCTAGTGACTGACCATGGTTGTGATAAACATGCTAGTAGGATTATTGAAGTTGGGATGAAATCTACCAAGAGGAGTTCTGGCTAATTATGGGTTTTTCTCCTACACACATACTTATAAGATTATAATTTTTACACTTATCATTCATTCACCCGACACATTCACTATCACCATGAATTGAATTTCCACGCGCCTACTTCGTCATCTACAGAAAACAACAAACAAATCATTCGTTACTTTTATGCTTTTTATTTATAAAGTTTACATTTTAGTTATATTTAAATACTTTTGTTTAATCAAGACTCTATTCTTATTTCAACACTTGTAGTCAATTCACCCGAAGACCTGTGAAAACTTCGGGTGTGACAGAGACTTCACCAATAAACACTTACCTTTGGGCTCACTGTGGGATCGACATCTTAACTTCGAAACTAGCTACAAACGATATGTGCACTTGCAGCCTTCAAGCTATTTTCTGGCGTTGTTGCCAGGGAGATAACAGCTAAGTGTTTAACATTCAGGTGTTACTATTACAAGATGGTCTCCCTAGGAGACAAATGGTCTGCACGCTCTGGTAGGGCTTATCTACCAGATTATCTTGATCGCCTACTACTCAAAGGCGCGAGGAAATTATTGAAATTTTTTTGAAGTCAAAGAAAGTTGAAGTTGAAAACCTAAGCGACTTCATGTAAATCATGTCCATTCATAGGAAAACCCCCAAGAAACCCGAGAAGACTCTAGAGAATATAGTCCTCCAAATTCTGCATTTCTTAAACAACCAATATAATTTTCTAATCCTGGATTTAGTGAATATCAATTTGATGGTGAGATTATTAAAAATTTGTAGGAAAAAGCTTTCAGTGGAAGGGAAGATGAAGACCCATGAAGACATCTTAGAGAGTTCGACAATGTGATAACATCACTTGGACCAAAAGGTTTGCCTAGAGAATTATGTCATCTAAAACTATTTCGTTGGTCTCTCAAAGGTAAAGCTCTAGACTTATTATATTCTCTCCCTCGTCATTATATTAAATGTTGGGAAAACTACATTGTAAAATTCATAAACAGGTTTAATCCTTTTACAAAGGTAACCGAACTTGGAAAGAATATAGGCAACTTAAGTCAGAACGTGGGAGAAAATTACCCACAAGCCTGGGAAAGATTCTTTGGAATGATCAATAGTATTCCTAATCATGGCTATTCTGACTCAACTGTTTGCCACTTATTTTACCACGGTCTTAATATCCAATGCAGAGAGTTGCTAGATTTATCTGCGGGAGGATCGATAAATACTTTAACTGTTAAAGCATGTTTGGAATTGATGTCTACTAGGGCTAAGAATGATTCTTTATATAATCCTGATTTTGGCACTAAGCCGGAAAAGGGAATACTTCGTATAAATCTTGATCTTATGCCTGAAGTACGCAAAACCATGAAAGAAGAAGGTATACCTTCTGAACATGTTAAGGAAAACAAAGTAGATTTTTTACAAGTTTTTACTGAAGAGGATGAAACTAGAATTTTTTTTTCAAAAATTGAAACATCAACAGGCCAAATCTTACAATAGCTTGCATAAGAAATTTCAAAAACACAAAAAGATTTTGGCCAAACTCACAGAAAATTATGATGAAATTGGTCAAGAAATAAAATTATTTCACAAGTACCTCAGTATGATTGAAATTCAATGTATCATCTTCTTGGCTTTATTTGAGCAAGGCTTTTTTACTTTCGATCTTTTTCAGCTTCATATTCTGGTGATCCTAATGGTCCTTTAATGGCTTTATTTGAGCAAGGCTTTTTTACTTTCGATCTTTTTCAGCTTCATATTCTGGTGATCCTAATGGTCCTTTAACAATTGCACCTCTTCTTGTAACAACATTAGTATAAAAGGAATATTTATATCATCTTGAACAAAACTTTGATAACCAGATGCTATTGTGGATCCTAAAGATGAGACTACTCAAGACACACAAAATCAAACCATAGAGGAGCAGAATGATGCACATGATGACAGTTATAACTCTGATGCAGAGCCTGTTAATCCAATAGAGGAAGAAGACACAAGCAAAGAAGATGAACTAGTTGAAATAGAAAAGAAGAAAAGCGAGAAGAAACAACAAAAGAAAGCAACTAAAGAGCCTGATCCTCCAGAAAAGGTAAAATATAAGACTAAGAAACTTCCATATCTAGACCGCTAAAGAAAGCACCCGATGAGGTAATTTACGATTCTTTTAAAAAGGCATTTGGTGATCTTCGTCTAGAAATTCCATTTGCAGATGCAATAAAAGTGCCTTCCTATTCTAAATTTCTCCTTTATATTCTTACTAGAAAGAAAGAGATAACTGAAACCGTCGCCATGGTAAGTAGTTACCCTGATAATGGGAGGCTATTGTCTAAGTCAGGAGATCCCGAGATACCAACTATTTCGTGTTCAATAGGCAGAACTAATATTCAAAATGCCTTACATGATTTAGGTGCAGGAGTTAGTGTAATGCTGGACTCACTCTATAAAAGGTTAGGATTAGGGTAATATTCCCCAACTTCTATCACTTTATAGATGGCGGACAAATCTACTAAACAACCTGTTGGTATGATTAATGATGTTCTACTTAGAATAGATGAGCATGTTATCCCCACTGACTTTATTATTCTTAAAATGTCGGAGGATGAAAAATTATCCATAATACTTGGAAGACCTTTTCTTAGCACTGTAGGAGCGTCAGTTGACTGTGCTGTAGGGAAAATAATCTTCAATGTTTATGATGCTAAAATAATCCGGTATTTTCCAAAGAAACTAGAAGTAGGAGAAAGCTATGTTCCACCGACAAAACGAGTTCATGTGGTAAATACCTTTGATAAAGGGCAACCAAAGGTAAGAATTCGAGAATCGAAAAGGGGTTGAAATATTCAACCATTCTTAATAAAATGCTTAATGGGAGTCAACCCATCATATCAATAAAGTAGAGTTCAATAATAAAATGTTCATCGCATTCCTACAACTTTTTCACAGACATTTTTGCGGAAGCCCGCCCGTAAAGATGCAACTGTCAAAAAGTAGTAGAAATATCGATTGAATAACCATAGATTTAAAGTAGAAAATAAAGTTTGATTTTTATATGTATAAACTAGCTTAATCATATTGGTCAGAATAAAAAGTGCATCTCTGAAAATTTGGGCTAAAAAGCATGTTCCAGGAGTTGTAATGACCAACTATATGCCTGGAATATTTATTCCAGCCATTTAGTTGCAGCCATATAGTTATCAACAAAATTCTAAAAACTTGGGGCTCGGATATAGAAGGTTTGACGACCAACTATACGGCGGGACCATTTGGTCCAGCCGTATAGTTGTGATCTTATAGTTGTGATCTGGTGTAAGGAAACCCTAACCCTCGCTGCCGCCACAACTATACGGCAGGAGCTAGTTAACCCTGCCATATAGCTCCCTCCATATAGTTTGTCACGACCACTTAAACAGGTCAGGGTACTCTAGGGTTCTTCCCCCCACAATTATTTCTCTCAAACTCTCTCCCCAAACCTCAAAAAACCTCCCTAGAACTCTCGATACTTCGCGGATTTTGCTAGTTTGAGTGAGGGATCAATAGATCGGTATGTTTCTCTCCCTATCCATGCTTTTTTTTCAGAATTCCATGGTTGAAATCTTCACATTGAATTAGTGGATGAACTCACACTTGATTGATTTTCTCTTTTAAATTCTCACGGTAGGATTGAATTCCTCCTCGTAGAATCATTCATTTATCATGTAGAAACTATATGCCTAAGGTTTTCTGTTGAAACTTCTTAGTGCATCAAGATGAATAAGCTCTTTAGTATTTTTTCATAAGAGCAAGCGCCAACGTGGTAAAGGCTCGGGGCTCCGGGCCGAGCTCGACAACAAGTATGCCATTGTTTTGTCAAGGAAGGTGTTTCCCACTCGATGGGCCGATGACGGCTTTCTCAGCTCAGCAGCGTTGAGGGCGGACTTCGACCACTTGTGTGCAAACATAGGGCTATCCAACCTCGCCTATGCAAGCCACCACACCTACGCCGAGCTCACTCATGAGTTCCTCGCCTCCTTCCACAACTACTACAAGGAGAAAGGTAACGCATGCACGGTGGGTTTCACCATTAACCAACGACAATATCAAATTACTTTTCAATAATTTTGTGAAGCTGATGGATTCCTTCAAGAAGGGGAATCAACTGTAACAAACTTGTATAGAGTATCAAGTGGAGCAACTTGGGAGATTATTTCTGTTAATGGTGGCAGGGACTTCTACCAGAATAAGATGTCCACCATTTAGAACCCAACCATCCGTTACTTTGCTTTGTTTCTTGCTAACAATTTGCTAGGAAGAGGAGATACCGACTCTATGGCCAATACAGACATGTCCATGATCACCAAGGCACTCTTCCCTAATGCACCGCAGAGTCCCACTCCTGCAGCTCTATTCCTCGAGCACCTCCACCACCAGAGCAACAAAAAGAAAGGTGATATTCGCATCGGTGGAGTGGTGACCCACCTAGTCCAAGCTCTTGGAATTGCAATTCCTATTGTGCAACTTGTTGATGGCTCCATACTTATGGATGTCAAATATATAACTGCTTGTGGCTTCCTCGGGGTTTATCGAGCTAACAGGAGGCTCCGATCCTATCAATTTTGTTATCTTGATGTTGTGGAGGATGATTAGGTAGCATTGCCTTGCCCACAAGACTTTGATGTTCAGGGAAGGGACAACTGGATCCTCACCAAGGATCAAGTGACTGAGATCATGGAGGCACTCTATCCTGACTCCGAAGAAGAGGAAGAAGGAGGACATCAAAAATGAGTAGGAGCAGCAACAGCAGCAGGAGTACAACCCTACTTGGGAGGGATAGCAGCAGCAACCTTTTGACCAATTTCCCAATCAGCAACAACAGCAGCAGGAGTTCAACAATGTCCCTATCAACAATTTCCCATAGTAAGTGAAGATATGAGTGCCTTAACTCATAACTTTAGTAACTTCATGAACTACTTCCCCGACTACTACCAGCAGCATCTTCACCCGCCACCGAACGACGACAACAACTAAGGATGGCAACAGCCTAAGCTTGGGGGAGGTTTTGAAAACCTCAAAACTTGCATTCATATTTTTATTTCTTTTTTTATTTGTTTTATTTTCCAAGAATAGCATGTTTACTTCAGTTTGCATTCTTAAACCAAAAAATAGTGTAACCTTTATTGCAAATTTGTTTCTTTGTTTTTCTCGAAGATTTCTCAAATTCAGGTGACTTGGCAATAGGGAAATATAAAGGGGGCTCGACTCAAGTACGAGAACGAAGCGAGCAATAGGAGGTATCACATTCCTTTGATCACCCCTTCTGCAACTTTAAATTGATCCTACAATTATTTACTCGCTTGCACTTGAGTCACTCCCCACCTAGCTTATTATCCTATAAATTATATTCCCTTGGTGGTTTCCTCTTTTAGCTTTGAAACAATGAGCAATGAACTTGGTTAAAAAATTTCTGACATTTTTAGAACAAGAAAAAGCATCTGATATGTCCAAACTGTATCTACTTTCCCAAACACTTTTGCTATTGTTTCTCCTCTAATTTGTGTGATTTGGATATAACTAACACAGACTGACATTGTTTTCAGCAGAATTGCTTTGGTGTCTCGTTTTTGTGCAGGAATCAACTTTCAGGAAAAATCCCAGAAAATACCGCAAAACTCCTATTTTACCAGAAGACTCATGGAGTCAGAATACGAGATGGAGAGGGGCCACGAGGGGCCCACACCACCTGGTGGCTTGGGCCAGGTCAGGCCGCACCAGGGGGTGGTGTGGCTGCCTCGGTCTCCCCCTCGACCTCTCCTTCCGCCTACAAATAGCCTCTGACCTAAAAACAACGGGGGGTTCGAAGTTTTTCCAGATAGAGTTCCGCTGCGACGCCACCACCAGAAACCATGATTCGGAACCAGAAATTCCGTTCTGGCACCCTACCGGGACGGGGAATTGGAGAAGATCATCGCCATCATCATCACCAACGCCTCTCCATCAACCATCCATGAGTGAGTAATCCCCCGTAGTAGGCTATTGGGATGGTAGGGATTGGATGAGATCTATCATGTAATTGCATAAGATTGTTAGGGCATGGTCCCTATTATCTATTGTTAGTGCTTTTTGACATTGTTGCAACTTGTTTTGCTTAATGCTTGTCACTAGAGCCCGAGTGCCAAGATCTCAGATCTGAACATGTTATGGATTCATGATGATATTACTGTTTATGATCTTACCTGCAACAGGTATACACAAATCATTGTTCGGAACCCAAGGCCCCGAAGTGACAGAAATCGGGATAACTAGAGGGGATGGTTGTGATGTGAGGATCACTGTGTTCACAGAGTGTTAATGCTTTGCTCCGGTGCTCTATTAAAAGGAGCACCTTAATTGCTAGTAGATTCCCTAGAGGCCCCATTGCAATGGGCTAACATGACAAAAGATGTTGTGCAAGTTTTCATTGCGAGCACGTATGACTATATATGCAACACATGCCTATGATTACTTAGTAATTTGATACTTTACCTTGTTTATCTGCAAATGCCCTTGATCTTGATATTACGTGAATTGTCTTATCCATGCAACGCCCGTCCATCCATCCCTATGGCTACCGCACTTAAATCCTGCTGTTTACTACAATTGTTACTACTGCATTTATTTTACTACTGTTGTTACTTTGCTATTGATACTACAAAACTATTGCTACTGATAAACTATTGTGAGCAATACTATTTCCAGGTGCAGCTCAATTGAAAACTCAGTTGTTAAGGATTATAAATATTCTTTGGCTCCCCTTGTGTCGAATCAATAAATTGGGCTTTACTTCCCTCGAAGACTATTGCGATCCCCTTAATTGTGGGTCCTCAAGACTATTTTCTGACGCCGTTGCCGGGGAGCATAGCTTTATTTATACTGTTCACTTGGAATTATTATTGTTCGCTGCTATCCATTCATCATGGGTAAAACTCGTGATGGAAAAGTTCCTATATTACCATCCACTACAAGAAGAGGTATAGTCCTGAACACCTATGTTGCTCTTGATTCACCATATGTTATGAGTAAGCTCCTTACACCACCACCACATACACATGTTACACATACTACTACTTCCAGTGAATCTAAAATAGCTTCTAATACTCATGATGTTACTTCTACTATGCTTGATGAGAGTGGTTCATTAGGTCCTTTCCTAGATGCTACAATTGCTATAACTATAATTGGAAACACTAAAACTCCTAATGAAGATATTACTACACCTGTTAACTCACCTGAGTCTAGAGAGAGTCCTATTTATGATATTAATGACGGTTATATTGTATTGACTGATGAATTTATTGAAGGATGTCAAAACACTCACGGTGCGAGTGCTATTAAAAGTCTTCTTGAGAGACGTACTATTAGACGTAAACTATTTCCTAACGATAAGTTTGCCACATCTCCCATAAACATTAAAGATAAGCATTATGATTTATCTCTTGATTTATCTTACATAACCATTGTTGAGAAATAACCTTTTTGTTGAACTGAAAATGAAAGTGTTTTAGCACATATGACTGAGCTTTCTACCATGGGTGGATTATTTTCTGATGATATTAAGATGCGCACCTACTTTGTTGCTAAAATTTTCCCTTTTTCACTAAAAGGAGAAGCTAAATCTTAGTTTAATAATGTACCTCCTAGATCTATTGATAGCCCTGATTGCTTGATTGATACTTTCTTCAATAAATATTTCCCTCCTAGTGCTCGACATGCCATTTTGCAGGAACTTTTTGATTTTAAACAGGGAGAAGAGGAGAAATTTTCTGAATCACGGGCAAGGTTTTGTGCTTTAATTCATGCACAGCCTGTATGTCCAATACCTAAAATTGAGGTTCTTGATATATACTATAATGGACTAACTGATGAATCTAGGACATACCTGGATAGTTGTGCTGATTGTGTTTTCACGAAAAGAACTCCCAAAGAAGCTATGAAATTAATGGATAAAATAAGCAAGAATTATGATGATTGGACTACACCTAAGCCAAGTATACCTGAACCAATTGTGCCTAAGCCAGCAACAACACCAACAGCAAAGAAGAGGGAAGTCGTTGGATTAAATGATGAAGTGATGAAAGAAGCTAAGAAATGTCTTAAGGAGAAGGGTATTAAATCTAAAGATGTGAAGAATTTACCTCCTATAGAAGAATTATGCAAGACAATTTTCCACTCATCCACTATTGAGTTACACTCTCTCCAACATTTTGATGAAGGTTACATTCCTTATTCTAAACCTCCCGATCAATGCTTAGAAGAATTTGATATTTTTATTGTTAAGCAAGATGATTTTAATAAGAGAGTGCAGAATTAGTTAATGGAAAACTCTAGAGCTATTAATGAGTTGAAAGATATTGTGGAAAGAACCTCCAATGATGTTGAAATGCTTGTTAAACATTTCCAAAGGGTTCAAACTCAAATTGATCATCTTACTAAAGTATAAAAAGATTTGCTAGTTAATGCTTCTAGAGAAAAACATGCTTATGAGATTAGAATTAGGAGTGGTGCTTCCACTCAAGATCTTTTATATCCTTAGGGACATCCTAAAAGAATTGAGCAGGATTCTCAAGAAGCTTAAAATATTGGTACTTCTTCTAAGAGAAAAAAAAGAAACATAAAACAGTTGTAGAATCTTCTAAACCTGCTATAGATCCTAATAGTATATCTCTCTCTGATGCTAAAACTGAAAGTGTAATGATAAAAATCATGCTCCTGATAAGAAAGAAATTGTAGAGGAACCTGAAAGGCACACTAAGAATACTAAGTATACTAAGGAAGATTTTGTAGCTAACAAACATGGTAGTGAAAGAGAGCCTTGGGTGCAAAAACCAATGTCTTTTTCCTGATAATAAACACAAGTCAAAGGAAGAAGAACACTATAAAAGTTTTGTGAGTGAATGAAATCTTTATTTTTGCAAATTCCTTTGACTGATGCTATTAAATTGCCTCCTTATTCAAAATATATGAAGGATATTGTCTCTAATAAAAGGAAGACTCCAAATGAGAAAATTTCCACTTTACTTACTAATTATTCCTTCAATGGTAAGGTTCCAAGGAAAGTTGGGGATCCAGGGATTCCAACTATTTCTTGCTCCATTAAAAATAATTTTGTTAGAACTGCTTTGTATGATTTAGGAGCAGGAGTTAGTGTTATGCCTTTTTCTCTCTAAAAGAGACTTTAATTGGAAAAATTGATATCAACTGATATATCTTTACAAATGGCTGATAAGTCTACTACTATTCCTGTTGGTATATGTAAGTATGTTCCTGTTCAAATGACTCATAACTACTTATATGAAAGTTGACCTTTATAACACTTTATAAATATGTCCACGTCACCGTATGTAGTATAGATGTGTAAAGTTTGCACGTCTAGAGTGCCATTGATCGCCTCCTTCCGTCTCTGATGGGATTTACGGCCTGATTCGGTCGTTCCCGATTGTGAGATGGTCAAAGCGGTGTGCGTGGAATATTTTCCAACAACAATTTGATGCCTTCCACCCCCTATCCCGATCTTTCTCGTCGTGCCTAACCGAATTGATTCATGAAGAAAAGATCTTGCGAATGCCTCTCTCTCCGCAATACACACGCCCCATGCCCCGCTGCACGCCTCCCATGCCCTGCCAAGCTTCCATCACCGGCATCCCCTTTTCCTAAGCCACCGTCGGCCGTCACTTAGTCGGCCGTGTGTGTGTGTCGGTATAGTAGGTGCCACACGATTCTTAGAAGATTTTCCACATCCAATTGATCAGACTCCAGATTGATGAATCTGATCTTCCTCGCGTTACTCCGACGGTGGATGAGCACAGCGGTACCTCTGCCTCAGGTTTCATGGACGGTTGAGACAGTGTTAACTAATTCCAACGGCAATTGGTAGTACTGGTTACTCTTCCTTGAGATTTGCCATCCATTAATCCCAGCGGCAATTGGTACAGTTTTCTCTTCCTTGGGTTCAGCGGCTGGTGTTACCAATATGATGACTCTACTTTGTATGAAATAAATTCGAGTTCTCATGCTATTTGATTATCTTATGCTTTCTATGGTACTAATTTTGCTCCTAATCAGAGTTTGGCTACATGGTAGATTGACTGATAACTATCGCTGGTGGGCAGTGTCCCTTACGGTAAGCACACAGAGAAGGTCAGCTGTGTCCTGCCAATTAAATTAGCTGTCTATTTTTGTAGGTGCTTGACTAATTGCTACATGCTACGGTGATAGTCGGACTGATCCATATATTAGCTGGCGTTCAGAACGGTGTTCATGCTGATACTGAAGATAGCGGTGCAGCTGTGCCGACATGGTCTAGCCATCGGAGCATGGTCGCTGAAGACATGGTCAGCGCACAACCCCACAACAATGGGCTGATTGATTTTAGCCCTCGTTCGTGGTTTAGATATGTTAATTCTCCACAATTTCACATAGCTGCAGCTTACAAACTTTGATAATCAAGCAGGAGCTGCTTCCTTCATCCGACTAATGTTTAATTAGTGCAATGCAATTGTACTCTAAGAAATATAACACGAAGAGGAAGCTGGAAACACCAAAAACATTTTCATTAAAACAATTTAGAAGACCCCTCACTAGTGCAGACCTCCCCCTTTAACTCCGGTTGGGAGGGTTCAGTGTTAGAGGGGGGGCCTTTAACACCGGTTCTTATATGAACCGGTGTTAAAAGTGGCGACGATATTGGCGCAATATCATCCCTCCCTTTAACACCGGCTCGGGGCTGGAACCGGTGTTAAAGGTTCTTACCATGGCGAAGATTTAGGCCGTTTTCTGCTGGCGGCAGAACTATTTAGGCTGTTTTCTGCCTGGCGAGTTCTACGCAGGACGGCCTAAATCTGCCTGCCAGACTTCGCCTGCCTCTGCTCGGGCGTATTTACGTGGAGGGGGAGGGGAATCGATCGGGAGCGGTATACACATACATCGTCATCGGTACATACGAGTACATGAATAATTAAGCAACTATTATTATACACAAACATCGTCATCGGCACATACATCGTCATCGGCACATGCATCGTCATCGTTCATTTTGGTGGATATCTAAAGAGGTCTCCGCCAGGCGTGACGACCTCATCAAGTATGAACCCCGCCAATTCCTCTTGAATGGCTCGTATGCGTTCAAATGGTAGGAGTTGGTCCCGCATCCATTCGATCTGAATATATATGAAGAATAGGCCGTCAATATATATATAAGAATAAAACTCAACACAATTGATGGTAATAAAATAATGTTGTGGACTTTGTTTATTTACTCTAAGTTGTTCTAGTGCGGCTTGGCCGTCGCACATATCGTGTTGCGAATGAACTCGCAAACATAGTACCCACATAAGTTATTGCCGTGTCCCTAATGCATGCACTTTACGAGAATAGAGAGTTCAATCAAAATAATAATCAATAAAGCATGATATAATGGAATTGGAAGCATAATCAAAGAGATACGCAGACCTAGCTAGCTAGTATTACTTACATTTTGGTCTACAAATTTTAGTTCTTCTGACCATTCACCCACAGCCCTGCCTGTGAACCTTTTCCAAACCCTGTCCGGCAAAGAAAATGGATAAAGGAGTAATTAATTACTTGTTGTCACGAAAGTTGCCGATCTAGTGCGATAATATGATTGAAATTACCTCTGGAGCATCTCTCTAAAGTCTGCCCATAGCTCTTTTTCTTTTTGTAATGAGTCCATGAAAAGGACTTTTCCTGAGTCGGGTTGAATGACTAGCAGAATAAAGTGGAACCTACGCACACATAACTCGTCATCAGTTACACTTAACATCGAGTAAGCCGAAATAGAATGTGTACAAGAGAGAGGGTAACAGTACTCACGAGAAGCTGTAAGGCAATAGTATTTCCCTTTTGGTTTGTTGTCTCAGTAAAGACCTTAGCAAGTAATCTTCTGTTTGCCCGGGTTTGGTTCTTACCACTTCTTCATGAACTCTATTTGGGTTAAAGAACCCAATGTCAAAAGGGCCTCCTTTCCTGCATTCCATAACCTTTTTCCTGCATAATAGTATATACATATATGGTGAGCATATATATATACATGCAATTAATGAAGTGAATGAGATGAGATATAAATTACAGAAATAGTACTTACACACAATAAAGGCTGATGGCAGCTTTGTCGAGTTCCTTCTGATTGAATAGAAAATGCAAGTCTTGAATGTTGAAGTCGATCTTGTCGTCTCCGCACAAGAAAATCTCATCTCTTATATGCGCCGTGATCCATTCTTCTTTTCTCGTCTTGCAGAAATCAAGATACCACTTGTGCAATTTTCGCATCTTTGTTGGTAGATTCTTGAGCTCCTCTTTCTTGACGAGATTCTTCCCATACTTCCATGGCTGTATGGGGTTGGCATCGCATTTGGGCAAGTTGTCTCCCATGACGTTCAAGTATGCAATGTAAGTCATCCCCATCTCATTGGCCTTTCTTTGTAGCTCTGCCTCCTAATCATTTACGGGAGGAGCGTCCCGTGTGTCGAACATTTGGAGCGGGGCGCATGATTATTTTCCTGCTCCGAGCATGGGAACTGTTTTCAGGGTGCCTCACGACTGCTACTTTCAGTCTCCCTACGGAGCCTTGCATCCGCCTTCAAAATCTGGCGCTCGTAGTCCGGCACAAGTGGGGTTTTAGGTTTCAAAAGATTTTTGTAAAACTTCTCCACCACCGCCAGATTTATTTTCTCCTTTGGCTCGGCCCGTCTAGGTGCAAATAATTTCTTGACCTGTTCTTCCGAGATCCTATTGGTCTCCTCGTCGCTGCGATTCCACGGTAAAACCGGCAATGGCTTGGCGGAAGACTGGGAGACGTAGTTTTTTGAACTCTTTGGCGTACGGTTTCCTGCGGATTTCTTTGTGGCAGTGCTACTGATGCTCTTCGTGGCAGTGCTCTTCCGCTTACGCTGAGGAGATGGCTGAAGCACCGGAGATGGTGTGGCCTTGGAGATGGCTGAGTGAGAGATGGCTGAAGCGCCGGAGATGGCTGCCGTCGAGAGATAGCTGAAGCGGCTCGATCAGCCGACGCTGGAGGCACGGGGGTGCCAGTGGCCTCCAATTTGGAAGCACGACGTGTTCCTTCTTCCAAAGAATGGTTGTTTTCACTGCAAATTTGAGTTGAGTTTCCCCTTCACCTGTAGCATGGTCAAGCTGTGCTTCCTCATATTCCTTCACAACCTCATCCACCCCGACAATAGCATAGCCATCTGAAATCGGTCGGCAGTGGTAAGTTCCACCAGCTACAGGAGGTAAGGCATATCCGACAGCCACCTTAATGGATAAGCCCATTAATCTCACATGCAGCTCAGCGTGTTCGCTCTCCGTGATCTCATCCACGGGGTATCGAGGACCCGTCATTTCAGCGTCTGCGTTCTCCGTGGAAGCCACGCTGCTTTTCCGCGCAGAGTCTGGGCCACCGGTAGCTTCCAATGCAGGCTCTTCGTGCCGCTGAGATGGGCCGGTAGCTTGATGGCTCTGTTGTGCATTCACTTGCGCCTACAGCACCTCAAGTGCATGTTCTATCTGTGTCATCCGCTCTGTACGCTCTTTTTCTTTTCTGCCGTGCCATCTGTAAGAGTCGCTCCACTCGGCAAACCCATCCTTCCACGTCATACCCCCTGTGCCTCGTGCATGTCTAGGGTGTTCTTTTTTAACGATGGCGCGTGTGAGCTGGTCATTCTCTTTGTCGGGATGGAAGGTCCTGGCGGATGTTTCCTCGTATGCCGTGATGAGTTCAGTGACGGGTTTGGCAAGGATGGTTGGGAAGATACACAATCCTGTTTCTGGGTCCAACCTTGCCCCGATTCCGTAGAACCAAGTCTTTGCACGTAGGTCCCACCCATCTGTCTGGGGTGTGATCCCTCTAGCACGCAGGGCCTTCTCAGCTTCCTCCCACTTAGGCCTCTGAGATATGTAGCCACCTGACCCCGTCCTCTGGTGATATTCCTTCTTTTGGGCATTAAGCGTATTGGTTTCTGACCTCTTTTTAGCTATAGCACTTTTTTTATATGTCTCAAATTCGGGCCAGTGAGGTATTATCTTTGCATAATATGCGTCTTCGAAATCTGGAGTCTCGCCGGCTTTGACAAATTTGTTCAATTTTGTCTTCCAGTTGCGGAAAGCGTCAGCCATCTTCTTTAGAGTCCACTCTTTGACCTTTTCCTTTATAACCGGGTTGTTTTCATCCTCCTCTGGCGGAAGGGTGAAATTTACCAACAACGAATTCCAAAACGTTTCTTTGGATCTTTTATCAACAAAGGTACCGTCGCCCTTCTTTGGCTTATTCCAATTTTCAATTATGATTGGGATTTGGTCCCTAACAAGAACTCCAGCCTGACGTACAAATTTGTCTGCGACCTTCTTGGGCTCCACCGGCCTGCCATCAACACGGACTGCTTCGATCGTGAACTTTGCACGATCTTTCAACCGATGGCTCACGCCTCGCTTGCTCTTTTTCGTAGAAGAAGATGGTTGCTGGCTGGTCGATCCAGAGGGCTAAAAGAAGAAAGAAGCGTTAATTAATACATGTAGAAGAAGATTGTTGGTGGAAGTCATAAGAGGCTTAATCAATGCATATACCTCGCCGGACTTTGTAATCACTAAATTGCGTTCACCGGAGTCTTCATCTTCTCCATGACTACTACTTGAGATGTCGTCATGCCCCTCCAAGTTCAGATATTGTGAGGTGTCCTCATCAATAATGTTCTCCATTATTTCTTCTTCTTCAAGGTTTCTACTAAGTGGATCCATAGTTTCTAAAACAATAATATAATCTAGAGTAAGAGTGTAAACATTCAAGTGGACTTGGATTCATACACAAATATACATATTATTCATACAAAAATACACAAATAAATACACAAATGAAATTAAAACCCTAAGGATGCTTGATCATTTTAAACGAGTTCCGAGGGGTCCAAACCCTAATCAGGGATGAGTCGAGCTCCTAGCGACACCCCCAAGAGGGTAACGTTGGCAGGATGCAAGTTTGTATACAAGTGGGGCGGGTTTGCGGACAATTATTTAGTCTCAGACAGCTACACCTACACGCAGTCCAATTTGTATACAAGTTTTAATCTATGCCTGTAGTACAATTTATATTAGCCGGTAAAAATATGTTGCCCGCGAACCTGCCCCGCTTGACATCCTATCTATACTACTACTCCCTCCATAATTACATGCCATCTTTGTTTCGAGTTTCCCGATTTTGACCATCAAGTTCACCACCAACACTAAGTAAACAATATTATCGATGTTACAACATCAGAAACTTTACTCAAATATGAATACACGACTACATCTTTTATACATCACACATATTCCCCACATTGTTCCAGAGATTAATCGCCTTGAGGCGTGGGCCATTGCCGCATTGACACATTGTTCACATTGTGCCGCCATCTTTGACACATTGTTCACATTGTTTGTGTCGCCACATTGCATGGACGCAGAGGCGTGAGCGTGGACTCCAGGGACGAGGCGAGGCGGCTCCGGACGGCGAGGCTGGCGGCTGCACCGCCTGGCTGCTGTCTCTGCTCTCAGCGGATGCATTATAAAATAATTTGCATTTTAAATTATTTCATTTTAAATTATTTTTTGGAATATTATAAAGTAATTTGCATTTTTGGAATTTACTTAAACAATTTTCTTAATTAGAAAACATTTATGGAAATGTTTTTATCGCTTGCAGATAGGGCCCACATGTCAGGTATTTTCTTCACTGAAATAATTACAGAAAAAGAATTACAGAAATAATAAAAGAAAAAGAAAATGATTATTACATCACGCTGACGTCAGCAATGGAGCTCCTCTCAGGTCGATCTTGCTCCTGTCGATCTGCTACATGCAAGGACTTGTGGTTGGGCTGGTTGGAAAGAGGAGGTCGAGGCGGACCTAGTAGTGGCGGCGCCTCCCCTTTTTGGTCGCCGGAGAACAGAGAACAAGGAGGAACTGGCGGTCGGGCGGTTACAATCTTGGAGGCGATATAGAGGAGGAAGAAGATGTGCCTGAGCACCAGAGGCTCACCAGGAAGCCGATGGTGGGGTCGACGAGGCCGGGGAAGGTCGGGGTTGCCGGCAGTGTCGATGGCGAGCGGCGGACAGAGATGGAGGTGACAGGGCCGACGATTCAGGGCACCCACGGCTGATTCCTCCCTCACTCTCCGAGGGCGGTGGCAGCCGACGGTGGCTTCTCTCTGCTCCAATGGGCGGTGGCGGTGGCGGCGCTTCTCTCTGCTCGATGGCCGTATGTGGCGATGTGATTCGCTCGGGGGAAGAAAGGAAGGAAGCGAATTTAATACCCCCTTTAACACCGGTTGAGGCTGGAACCGGTGTTAAAGAGATCGTTCAGGCATTTATTACACCCCCCCTTTAAAACCGGTTCCAGCCCTGAACCGGGGTTAAAGAAATCTGTGTGAAAAAATAATCGCCTTTAACACCGGTTCGTTATGGGAACCGGTGTTAAAGGGGGCATTATTCATGCATTAAAGGGCATTTTTAATTCAAAAAATAGGATATGAATTTAGAAAATTCATATCTTTTTCATTTCAACTTAGAAAAATATGAATAATATATCATAATTTTCAGAAAAATAATATCTATCCATTCATGTAAATAATTTTATATTTACTTTACATGAAAATTTTCAAAATGATTAAAACACTTACATATAAATTTTGATTATTCAATTCAAACAAAAATAAATTGTTAAATCCTAAAAGTTTGAACATAAGAAATATTAAGCATCTAAAAAGGAATCTAACCCAATTTTATTAGAGAAAATCATATTTTAATGCCGCATCTTTTGTATTAACATTTTTGAATTGATTGGATATTTAAATGTCGCATCTTTTGTATACACTTGAATCTCACCAAGCCTCGCTCAACTTGCATTATTTTTATGATAAAATAGCATATTGTGAACCTAAAAATGATTTTTGTAAAAAATCATGAGCAAATATCATGTACACATGGTTCATATCTGACCCACTTCCTACCGATTCGGCAGGAATTTGTCTTTTTCACCAGAGGTGGACGGAAAGGTTTCAGATCCCCCTGTTGGTACATTGTGCATATAAGGTGGTCTAGTATTTTTGTAAAATGTGTTGGTGGTTTTTTGAATTAGCCATTTGGTGGTTGCTTCACAAAACCATCCGTTTTTAATGCTCGGAAAATGGAAAATGCCTTTTTGGTGCGATAAAAAGGAAAACTTCCTCTTGCAACATTGTTTGCCATGCCATGATGCACATGTATGCACAATATGGCCATATTATCACAAACTATGCCTTGATTCTAGCCATAACATTGGTCATTTGACCCGAAAGCCAAGAAACCTCGAATGAGATAGGTCATTTTGTGAAGGTTTTTTCGAGACATAATCAATATACCTAGTTTGAGATTTTTCCTTCTAACTATGTCACATAATATAACACCACGCGAAGGTTTTGCACTGTTTCGATCTTTTTTTATTTTTTTATCCCCGTTTTAAACTATCGACAAACTTTGTCGAACAACGGGCATGATGATTCTTAGCTCGGGGACAAGCATCACTCAACTTGCATTTTTTATGATAAAATAACATATTGTGAACCTAAAAATGATTTTTGTAAACAATCATGAGCATCGTATCATGTACCTGTAGTTCATATCTGACCCACTTCCTGGAATTCGTGAGAATTTGTCTTTTTCACCAGAGGTGGATGGAAAGGTTTCAGATCCCCTGTTGGTACATTGTGCATATAAGGTGGTCTAGTATTTTTGTAAAATGTGTTGGTGGTTTTTTGAATTAGCCATTTGGTGGTTGCTTCACAAAACTGTCCGTTTTTTATGCTCGGAAAATAGAAAATGCCTTTTTGGTGCGATAAAAAGGAAAACTTCCTCTTGCAACATTGTTTGCCATGCCATGATGCACATGTATGCACAATATGACCATATTATCACAAACTATGCCTTGATTCTAGCCATAACATTGGTCATTTGACCCGAAAGCCAAGAAACCTCGAATGAGATAGGTCATTTTGTGAAGGTTTTTTCGAGACATAATCAATATACCAAGTTTGAGATTTTTCCTTCTAACTATGTCACATAATATAACACCACGCGAAGGTTTTGCACTGTTTCGATCTTTTTTTATTTTTTATCCCCGTTTTAAACTATCGACAAACTTTGTCGAACAACGGGCATGATGATTCTTAGCTCGGGGCCAAGCCTCGCTCAACTTGCATTGTTTTTATGATAAAATAGCATATTGTGAACCTAAAAATGATTTTTGTAAAAATCATGAGCATCGTATCATGTACCTGTAGTTCATATCTGACCCACTTCCTACCGATTCGGCAGGAATTTGTCTTTTTCACCAGAGGTGGACGGAAAGGTTTCAGATCCCCCTGTTGGTACATTGTGCATATAAGGTGGTCTAGTATTTTTGTAAAATGTGTTGGTGGTTTTTGAATTAGCCATTTGGTGGTTGCTTCACAAAACCGTCCGTTTTTTATGCTCGGAAAATGGAAAATGCCTTTTTGGTGCGATAAAAAGGAAAACTTCCTCTTGCAACATTGTTTGCCATGCCATGATGCACATGTATGCACAATATGGCCATATTATCACAAACTATGCCTTGATTCTAGCCATAACATTGGACATTTGACCCGAAAGCCAAGAAACCTCGAATGAGAATGCAACTAATAGTAACTTACATAAAGCCGAACTGGAACTGAAAATTAAGATACATAAAAGAACTGAAAATTAAGATACATGGCCAGATTAAGTAACAATCGCCCGAACTTGTTTCGGAATGTTGGAGTGATTCAGTCATGCTCCTGTCTACACCTGTAATACTCGCCACTGTAGTCGTCGTACTCGCTGCCGCCATCATCGCTGTCGCCATCGGGGTCGCCGTAATTGAACCTCTGGAGAGTACACGTGGGCTGGACTTGAGGGTAGCGCATGGGATGGACTTGAGGGTAGCGCAGAAGGGGGTTAGAGTCGGCGGCAGTGTCATAGGCCATGACGCTCTGGAGAGTCCGACCACGCCACCATAGCCGACGGCCGGCCTCGTTGAAGTTAGGAGGAGGTGGGCCGTCCTCCTCGTGCCTGGCGAGCGCCCTCTCACGCCGATCCACGAAGAAGGCTTCCCAAGTAGGGAAATAGTCGGGATGCCATCTAGGATTCCTCTGCTGCTCCGGCGTGAGCTCGAAGTAGTAGTGGTTCGTGATGGCCATCCAGCGCGCCACACCTAGAGGGACAGGAGGAACCGGCACGCCTCCGACGCCAAGATCCAAAGCGGGGACACACGAGCTTTGGCGGTTAAGGGTAGTTCGAGGCGCAAAGCGCCTCCGCCTCCCTGGGGGTTAGTGCTACGGTGGAAGCCATGGGAAAGAGTGATGAGGTTGCAGATATGAGTCTAGAGATGTGCAATGACAATGGAGGCCAACCCTACATATATATATAGTGAACTAGCAGGAAAAACTGGAGGGAAGAACTGGCGGGAAGAAAAATGGCGGGAAGAAAAATGGCGGGAAGAAGAACTAGTGGGAAGAAAAATGGCGGGAAAAAATGGCGGGATGAACCTTTAGTCCCGGTTGGAGACACCAACCGGGACTAAAGATGAACCTTTAGTCCCGGTTGGAGACACCAACCGGGACAAAACAAATCGCACTAATAATAGGGGTGAGTGTCGACATTATGTCGTGCGGCGTGTACCTTGTCCCGGATGGTGTCACCAACCGGGACTAAAGATGAACCTTTAGTCCCGGTTGGAGACACCAACCAGGACTAAAGATGAACCTTTAGTCCCGGTTGGAGACACCAACCGGGACAAAACACGAGTCAGCACCAATAATAGGGGTGAGTGTCGACATTATTTCGTAAGTGTCGACACTATGTCGAGCTGCTTGTACTATAAATAGGCATCCTTGTGAGTCCAGTCCTCCAGCCAGTTTGAGGCATCTCCAAGATGGTTTTCGAGAGCAGGGACACCACTACGGCCAGCCAGGAGATGCCGATGGAGCCCAGTCCTCCGGCATCTCCGAGAAACTGGTCATAGAGGCACTCCCTAATATGTGAAATTAGTTAGCTCCCAGGTGTATTGATCTAGTTAGAGAAGTTACAAAGCTGCAAGATGGTTTTCGAGAGCAGGGACACCATTACGGCCAGTTTCAGGGAGATGCCGATGGTGCCTAGTCCTCCGGCATCTCCAAGAAACTGGTCATAGAGGCACTCCCTAATATGTGACCGCGCGCGTTTGGAGATCAGATCTTAATGGTAAGTACGAATCGGGACAACTTCTTCTCATAGTCCCAGTCCATCCACAAAACAAGACTAACACTCAAGCCATGTATTAATATTAAAAACATGAACTAGACTTACATAATATGAGCATGAACTTCTTGGCATATGTCCTTCCTTATGATCGCTTCAGACGTAACCATGGAGCATCTTCTTTACATAACGGAATGCTTGGGTCAGTTTTCACTGTGAAGGGCGGAATTTCATCAAACTTATAATAATCTTCTGACATGTCTGTCTTGTCCTCGATTCCCACGATGTTTCTTTTCCCTAAAAGAACTATGTGACGCTTTGGCTCATCATATGATGTATTCGTTTGCATATTTTTCTTTTTTTTGGTCTGGAGAACATGTCCTTAACATAGAAAACCTGAGCCACATCATTGGCTAGGACGAATGGTTCGTCTAAGTTCTTGTCTACCTTCATAAGATTGCTGAGATGCACCATTGTCATTCCGTACTTCTTGTCTACCTCAACCCCTCCTCCTGTTAGCTTGACCCATTTGCATCGAAACAAGGGGACCTTAAAATTAGGTCCATAGTCAAGTTCCCATATCTCCTCTATGAACTCATAATACGTGGTCTTCTGCCCATTGTCTTCTGCTGCATCGAAGCGGACACCACTATTTTGGTTGGTGCTCTTTTTATCTTGGCATATCATGTAAAATGTATTCCCATTTATCTCGTACCCTTGGAAAGTACATACAGTCGAAGATGGTGTCCTGGCCAACAATTATAGCTGATCCCCAACAGTGGTGTTATTCGTGAGAAGTTTTTGCAGCCAGCCGCCAAAACTCGCCATGTGTTCACTTATAATCCATTCATCAGACTGCCCCGGGTGTTTGAGGCGTATTAAATTCTTGTGTTCATTGATATACGGGGCAACCAAGATAGATCTTTGTAAAACCGTGTAGTGTGCTTGATTGAGAGAATGCCCGTCCCTACATTCATTGCTTTACATCCTAGGGTGCCTTTTCCACGCAGTCTCCCCTCATGTCGTGATTCTGGAACACCAATCGCCTTAAGGTCAGGAATAAAATCTACACAGAACTCAATGACCTCCTCTGTTATATAGCCCTTGGAGATGCTTCCTTCTGGCCTAGCACGATTATGAACATATTTCTTTAAGACTCCCATGTACCTCAAAGGGGAACATATTGTGTAGAAATACAGGACCGAGAATGGCAATCTCTTCTACTAGGTGAACCAGGAGATGCGTCATAATATTGAAGAAGGATGGTGGGAACACCAACTCAAAGCTGACAAGACATTGGGCCACATCTGTTTGTAACCCTGGTAGGCTTGCTGGATCGATTACCTTCTGAGATATTGCATTGAGGAATGCACATAGCTTCACAATGGGTACTCGGACATTTTCAGGTAGAAGCCCCCTCAATGCAATCGGAAGCAATTGTGTCATAATCACGTGGCAGTCATGAGACTTCAGGTTTTAGAATTTTTTCTCTGCCATATTTATTATTCCCTTTATATTCGATGAGAAGCGACGGACCTTGATCTTTGCCGGACATTCAAAAAAGATTTCCTTCTCTGCTTTGGTAAGAGCGTAGCTAGCAGGAGTTAAGTGGCATCGTTTACCCTTCTCGTTCTCAGGATGCATAGGCTCTTTAGGGGCTTTCAGACGTTGATGGTCCTGCCGTGCTTCCGGTGTATCTTTTGTCTTCCCATAAACTCCTAGAAAGCCTAGCAGGTTCACGCAAACATTCTTCGTCACGTTCATCACGTCGATTGAAGAGCGGACCTCTAAGACTTTCCAATAGGGTAGGTCCCAAAATATAGATTGCTTCTTCCACATGGGCGCGTGTCCGGCATCGTCATTCAGAACAGATAGACTGCCAGGACCTTTTCCAAAGATTACTTCTAGGTCCTTGACCATACCAAATACCTCCTCACGATGCACGGAGGACAGGCTTCCTCCGGTTACGCCAGACGTTTGAAATGCTTGCCTTTCTTTCTTACTGGATGCAGGTTCGGAAGAAATCGGCGATACCCTAGGTACACAACCTTCTTACATTTATCCAAATATACACTTTCAGTCTCATCTAAATAATGTGTGCATGCATTGTATCCCTTGTTTGTCTACCCTGAAATGTTACTAAGAGCAGGCCAATCATTGATGGTTACGAAAAGCAATGCTCGTAGGTCAAATGGCTCCCCTTTGTGCTCATCCCACATACGTACACCTGGTTTGGCCTACAGCTGTAAAAGTTCTTCAACTAATGGCCTTAGGTACACATCAATGTCGTTGCCGGGTTGCCTCGGGCCTTGGATGAGCACTGGCATCATAATGAACTTCCTCTTCATACACAACCAAGGAGGAAGGTTATAGATACATAGGGTCACAGGCAGGTGCTGTATTGCAGCTCTGCTCACCAAAAGGATTCATGCCGTCTGTACTTAGACCAAACCTTAAGTTCCTTGCGTCACGTGCGAAGTCCGGGTACTCTCGCTCGACTTTTCTCCACTATGACCCATCAGCGGGGTGTCTCAACATCGCGTCTTTCTTACAGTATTCCATGTGCCATCGCAACAACTTGGCATGCTCTTTATTTCTGAAGAGATGTTTTAACCGTGGTATTATAGGAGCATACCACATAACCTTGGCGGGAACCTTCTTCCTAGGGGCCTCGCTCTCAACATCGCCAGGATCGTCTCGTCTGATCTTATATCATGATGCAGAGCATACTGGGCATGCATCCAAATTCTCGTACTTCTCACCGCGGTAGAGGATGCAGTCATTAATGCAGGCATGTATCTTCTGCACGTCTAATCCTAGAGGGCAGACAACCTTCTTTGCTTGGTATGTACTGTCGGGCAACTCATTATTTCTTGGAAGAAGATTTTTCATTTTTACCAACAACTTTGAAAATGCGCTGTCAGTCATACCATTCTCTGCCTTCCATTGCAGCAAATCCAGTGTGGTATCTAGCTTTTTGTGGCCATCTTCGCAAGTTGGATACAATAATGTTTTGTGATCCTTTAACATCTGCTCCAGCTTCTCCTTCTCCTTTTCAGTTTCACATTCTTCCTTTGCATCAGTAATGGCCCGACCAAGATCGTCATCAGCGGGCCCATCTGCTCCCCCTTGATCTTCATTATCTACCCCGTTGCAGTATCATCATATTCAGGATACATATTATGATAGTTGTCATCATCCTCTTCTTCTTCGTTGTCTTCCATCACAACCCCTTTTTCTCCGTGCTTGGTCCAACAATTATAGCTGGGCATGAAACCGGATCGAAGCAGGTGGGCGTGAATGGTTCTGGTATTTGAGTAGTCTTTCTTGTTCGACGGAACACACGGACAGCACATAAAACCATTGTGACCATGGTTTGCATTAGCCACAACGATGAAATTTTGGAGGCCCGTAATGTACTCGGAAGTGCGGCGGTCACCGTACATCCATTGCCGGTTCATCTGCATTAATATGTAGTATATATCGAAAATTAATAGGGAGATGACCATTTATATATATAGTACACCAATGACACATGAAAGGATAGTTGCCGACCTCGACCGAGACGGAAAGAGCAACAAGAAAACTTATTTTGAGCTCTCGGGCATTTCACCGAACACCTCTTGTGCATATGAAAAAAACACAAACTAGCACTCTTCACACCCTCTTTCTAGGCTCAAAAATGAGATAGTGAAAAAAATGGAAGAGTGGGGTGTGTGGGGGCTGCGGGTGGTGTCTTATATAGCCCCCCCTTTAACACCGGTTCATGCCACGAACCGGTGTTAAAGGGCGGGGGCTGCACGGGCCACTGTTGCAGGGTCCTTTAACACCGGTTCATGGCACACACCGGTGTTAAAGGGGGGCTCCTTTTTTGCCGCAGGGGCCACGCTGGTACGGCCCCCCCTTTAACACCGGTTTGTAGAAGAACCGGTGTTAATGCCCTTTTTCTGGATCAACAAAAGGCCTCGTTTCCACTAGTGCCTATTCCAACTGTTGATTTTCTTAGTGTGCGTAAGACGCACTGCTGTTAGAGAAATATATAATTCATCAGGTTCTAGGAGGATAAATTATTGGATATATTTTTCTTTTCGTAGATTATTGGCTCTGTACATCTATTAGGATGAACTCAAATTAGGCTAAAATCTTAGATTGATTAGTGCTTTTTATGTATAATTTAACTATTTTTGTTGACAACAATAATCTAGACTATTTATTTAGAACAAATTATCAAAGTATGTTTCTACTTAAAATGTATTAATTATAGATACATTTATATCTCCTCACTTCAAATTTAAGAATCTAGACTATTTCTTCAGCAGTTTCTGGCATTTCGTCTCATCTTTATGCTAAAGAAAAAAACTAGACTTGATCGCAGAAGAAATATAGAAGAGATGATTGTGCATGTGCACCTCACTTCCTATAATCAGCGCCATTAAGGTGAGTAAGGAGTAGGGAGAACATTGCTGGTCTGAAGAATTGTAATTAGATACAAAGTTTCACTTTCTTTCTTTGTGTTACTAATTGGTGGAATTTTTTTCTTATCAGATTTAGGTGTCCACTAATTTTGTTTGAACCTTGCAAGTTCAATCTTATATGGTATATGAAACTATGGATATATTTGTTCAAACCAGTAGTTGCGAGCGATGGTGACGTCCTATTGACATGCCATCTAGCAAGATCAAATGTGAGATGCTATGAGTAAACATGTAATCGTCTCCTATAGCTTTGGTATTTTGTAACAGATCTTTAGATGTCCCGACATTGTTTATGTTTCACTATTGTGTCATTTACTATGATCAACCATTATTGATAGCAAAGATTTACACACGACTCACTTTGTGTTTCTGTTTCATGAAAAGTAAGATGATACGTGTACTCATGACCTGAGAAATTATCCAAGAAATTCTATTTGCTCTAAATGAAGAAAAATGTAAATATACTATTGCACAACTATATGTACTTCTATAGTTATGTGGTCTATCTAATAGTTGCGTAACAATCTCTCCAGGGAGAACAATGAAAAAGTTTGAACTTCTTTTGGGATCCTACAATCCGTTACATACACTCCTGGAAACTGCTACTGCTGCGCAATGAAAAAGATAAGTCGTTGTTGGATTTTTGTCTACGCCTACTGGGGAAGATGTGACTGGTATTACTTCGGATTGACTAGCAGAAGTGCAGAACTGAAGACGGACCTTTAGTGCTTCCAATTCACTCAGACAAGCACCGAACAAGCACCGAACAAAAGCTATGATCACTCAGACAAGCACCGAACAGAAGCTGGTGCCCTCAGGGTGAACACTGCTTTATTCTGCCATTTGTCTCATGTAAAAACCTATGTTTAAGGACAAGCAGTTTTGCTGACCTAAAGTATAGCACAATATTTCACAACTATTTTGCAGATTTAGATCATACGGTCAAATTTGCATGTTTAGCATCTTTTCAAACAAATATCGAAACGAGAGCTGCTACTACAACTTCTCTTATGTTCTGTGCATTTGCTAACATCTAAAAACTACTTCAATGCATGTCAACATCGAAATTTGCTATATACACAAATGAGTTAACGTCACAGGCGCGGCGTGTCGCCGCGCCAACTTACCTAGTAATTGTTTGATATTAACTGATTTTGTTATGCTTGAAATGTCTGAAGATTATAATATGTCTATTATTCTTGAAAGACATTTTCTTAATACGGCAGGTGTTGTCATTAATTGGGGGATACTACTTTGTGGCCCGAAAGTTCGCAGGCGAAGGAAACGCGGGACCCGAGTTGCGTGTAATCACCACGATTCGAAAAGTTCGAGGGGCATTTCGAGTAAATAGTGGCCAAACCAAATATTTTCAAATCTTAGCCGTTATGTCAGGATATTCCGTTACATTAGTACCTATCGTGCCTCTGATGTGCCCCTTCTAAGTCACCGTCCACGTGCCGTACGGGCAAATCCATTTCTGTACTTTCCTAACCCCTGATACTGAATTCGGCGGCGGCGGCGGTCCTTGATCTCCCTCCTTCTACATTGAATCCGGATCGGTGGCGACGACGGTCGTTTTTCTCCCAGCCCCCTCCGCCTCCCACCCACCCACCCACCCACGCACACACACACACACACTGAATCCGGAGGCGGCATGTCAAGCGAGGCCAAGGTGGTAGCTACGCCGGCGACCGATTCGGCTTCATCGGAGCCAGCGTCTCGGACATAACGCTAGACAAGCGAAGCAGCGGCGGGGTCTGCAGCCCAGGTTAGCGAGGAGGTTAGCCAGAAGTCTGCTAATAGGGTACCTACAAGCAGCGGGTTGAAGAGAAGAGCTAGGCCAGCGGCGGAGTGTTCGGCTGTAGTGCGGGGTCATGCAACCCAGATCTCGAAGAAAACCACCCGCGAGAAGAGCGAGAGGTGAATTTTTCTTATCTGTGCCTTGTCTTGCAAATAGATTAGTTACTGCAAAGTAGTGTCGAATGAACTGAAAGGTCCCCTTTTTAATCAAATTAGAAACAGCTTCGATGCAGCGGACCTATATGAGTTCACGGTTCATGTCCGCCAGTACAGTGCAAAACTATATTGTGGTTGCGATAGGGTTGTGTTCGGGCAGGATGTGCGTCTGCTTGTCAACTACAAAGAGGTTGTGTCTGTTTCGCCGCTGATAGATATGCTTTTTTAGGGTAAAACAGTAGGGCAAAGTACCCCACTGCAATTTTTATATATCATAGAGTGCTACAAAAAAATATTTACAAGCTCAAGCCACCTCGAAAGAGGGATAACATTCTAAGCAGCTATCTCCTGTCTAAATTATTTTCAATCCAATCTTTGAGGCCCTGATAATACTTCTTCTTAATTCTATACAGGACCCATCTTAATTCCTGAGCGACAATAGCCCTCCATTCCTCAAGCGAAGCATGCTTGTTGTTGAAGATTTCATTGTTTCTGCATATCCAAATGCCCCAAGCTCCAAGAATAATAATTTCCATTGCAAAACGGACTTCAAGATCTTTTTTAATACTGGCTAAAGGTTCAAAAGATTTTGATCAGTCACTTGGACATGTGAGATTTCAGCCCAGCAAGCTCTTGCAAAAGGGCAGTCCCAAAATAAATGTAGAATGGTTTCTTCACTGATGCAGCCATGAAACACACATTCATAGGATGCCAGAGTAAAACATTTCCTTTTCAGAAGGTTTCTTGTGTTTAGCCTATCAAGAAGCAAGAGCCGGAAGAAGAATTTGTGCTTTTGTTGACAAGAGGACTTCCACAACCAGGAGAAATGTGGCTGCACAGGTTGGCAACCAGATAGGGAATAATACCTTTTGGACTGAAAAATTACTGCCCCAAATGTAACTCCAGTTGTCAGCTCCCCCCAGCCTGCCAGTATTAAGAATTTGCTCAAGGCTTTGATATTCCTGGTAAGCTTGCTGTGACAGAGGGAGGAAAAAATGATCTTGAGTATTATCTGCCTGCAGGAACTCATTGACAGAGATGTCTGGATTTTTTGCATAGGAAAGGAGATGAGGAAGCTTATGCTGCAGATAACCATCATTCCACATATCAGACCAGAGAAGGGTGGATTTTCCATCCCCCACCAAGCACTTTGCAATTCCTTTAAAAATGTCAATCAATTTCAAATGAGCTTTCCACCAAAAGGATCCCTCTAGACTTCTTCCAGGGAGTTTACCATTACAGTAATAAGTATTCCATATAAGGTGAACCCATGGGATATCCTTGTGATTATAAAATTTATCCAAATTCTTCAAAAGAAGTGCAGAGTTTTGAACATTAAGGTCAAGCACTCCCAATCCCCCCTGGTTTTTGGGCCGACAAACTTTCTTCCATGCAACAAGAGCTTTACCTCTAGCTTGAACATAAGATGTTTTCTTTCTCCACAGACATTGTCTCATATATTTAATCAACTAATCCTTAATAGTGACAGGAAGATCAAAACAGCTCATGTAATATATGTGAATGGAAGATAAGATAGATTTAACTAGCTGCAGTTTCCCCCCATAATTAAGAAAATCAGCAATCCCACACAACCTTTCTCAACTCTCTGAACAATAGGCAGGAAATGTTCCACTGTAGGCTTATTTATACTTAAAGGCAGACCAAGGTAGGTGAATGGCAATGAGCCAGTGAGGCAAGAAATAGTATTGGCAAAGTGCCCAAGCCTCTCAGAGTCCATGTTAATTGGCATCATACTAGATTTAGAATAATTAACTTTGAGTCCAGTGGAGAGAGCAAAAGTATGAAGAAGGGCCTTAAGGCACAGGAGTTGCTCAGAATCAGCTTTAAGGATTAATAAAGTGTCATCGCATCTCGCACCACGGGGAAGTCAGATGAACACACCTTCAATGGGAAGGGAAAGAAGACCAAGATTCATTGCTTTATTGAGGATGCTTTGGAGAAGATCAGCAGCCAAGACAAACAGGAGAGGAGATAAAGGATCCCCTTGTCTAACACCTCTTCTGCAATAATTTTTTTCCCAGGCACTCCATTTAATAGAACAGAGGAGGAAGCTGAACCAAAGATTAACTGAATCCAAGAAATCCATTTATCACCAAAACCTTTGGCTTTGAGGATACTGATAATTGCAGAGTGCTCAATTCTATCAAAAGCCTTTTCAAAGTCAAGCTTAAGAATTAAAATTTCTTCTTTGGACTTGTGGCATTGATCAAGGAATTCAAATGCCCAACCTAAACAATCTTGGATAGATCTTTGTTTGAGGAAACCATATTGATTCTTGTGGACAAGCTTAAGGATGACCTTCTGCAGTCTATTAGCCAGAATTTTGGTTATAATGTTGAAGACACTATTTAGCAAAGAAATAGGCCTAAAATCAGCAGGAGTCAGAGGAGCTGCAATTTTTGGAATGAGGGTGATAAAAGAGGCATTAATGCTTTCCAAGGAAGTTTGCCCCTCATAAAAATCCACAAGGAGTTGTTTCACATCATCCTTAATAATAGGCCAGCATTTTTTCATGAATTCATTATTAAAACCATCAGGGCCAGGTGATTTGTCATTTGGCAGATCTTTAATGACCTCTCAATCTCCTCATCAGAGAAAGGTTTTTCCAAAACCTCCTTTTCCTCTTGCCTTAAACCTTCCCCAGCCAAGACATTAAGATTGAAGTGCATTTCAGGCTTATCAGAAGCACCCAATCTATCTTTAAAGGAATTCCATAGGAGATTTGCTTTGCCATCATGATCATAAATCAAATCATTAGAAACATCCTTAAGCATGTAAATGTAGTTATGCCTACAACTTATGGTAGCTCCAGAATGAAAGAATTTTGTGTTTTCATCACCCAGCTTAACCCATTTAATTTTCCCCCTCTGTTTCCAATAAGTATTTTGGTCTTGTAACAGAGAAATAATAAGATTTTTCAGGAGATCCTTGAGATTCCATTCTTGGACAGTAAGAGTTCTCATTTCCTCCATGACATCCAGAAGATCAATGGTGGCATTAACATTGCAGATTTGTGATTTTAGGTAGGGCAGATTTTTTGCCCAGAGCTTCAGCCCCCTTCTCACATTTTTGAATTTAGCATTGATTTTTTTTGCAGAATCCTGAAAGCCCACGGGAATATTCCAGGCATTTTGAACAATAGCTTTAAATTCCTTATGATGCATCCAATGATTTTCAAATCTGAACACCTGGGCTTTGGGAATCATTGTGCCAATTGAAATGACACAAGGAAAATGATCAGAGGTAGGTTTTGTAAGAGGAGCAACAAAAGTTGAGGGAACACTCTGGGTCCAGGAAGCAGAAGTAAAAAACCAGTCCAACCTTTCCAAAAGGGGTTCTTTTTGCATGTTACTCCAAGTAAATCTTCTACCTTTAAGGGGGAGTTCTATGAGACCCAAATTATTAATGGCTTCATTGAAGAGAAGCATACCATTCACATCCCCACCCAATTTTTTTCTATCAGAAGGCTGTCTACAAAAGTTGAAGTCACCCACAATGAGCCAGTCCATATCATCAGGCATATCAATATTTCCAAACCAATCCAAAAAGTCTGCCTTTTTTCAGGTAAGCATGGCCCATAAATATTGGTGAGGATCCAGGATTCATTGGACAAGAGAGATGTCAAGGTGATGGAGATGGAGAACTCATTGTGGAAGGAAAGGTGCCCAGAGAACAGAGAACTATTCTAGATGGTGATCAAACCTCCAGAGGCTCCTCTGGAGGGAAGGAATTCAAAATTGGTAAATTTGGGGGGGGGGGGCAGAATTTTTTGATGTAGGAGCTGTCAAAATCTTCTCTCTTAGTTTCTTGAAGACAAATAATGTCACAGCCAGACTCCTCAATTTTATTTCTGAGAGCTATCCATTTTTTTCAGAGTTAATACCCCTGATATTCCAATTCAAGACCTTCCAAATTCTTTTGTTATTCATTAAAAAACCAGATGTAAGTAGAGGGATGGGGTGATATAAGTAATGTAATCACCCAAGTGTGGAAACAACAATCACATAGGCAAAAGGCAATCCATATCATAGCACCACAGACAGATTCCACAAAAAGTACCAAAGACATGAAAAGATCACAAGAACAGATCACAGGACAGGGAGTCAACAAGACTCCAGCAAAAGACTTAGTTTGATACATTTAAAACACTTAAGATGAGGGCTTATTCTTGGCTTGCTGTCCACAGGTACCAGCAGCCCCAGTTTTCTTCTTGCCTCTAATGCTCAAGCCATATGAACCACTTCCTTTGATGATACCTTTCAGAGGAGCCTTAACTGCCACTTCATTGGCCTTCCCTTTCTTGAGAAACCTCTTCTCCAGGTCCCCATCCTTAACCTTGCAGAAAGAGGCAGCAAGATTTTTAACCACTTTAGGATTCAAACATGGAGGAACAACATTGCAAACCAGACAATCAGAAATAAGAAAATTTAGGTGACTTTTACAGCCCCCATTCAGTTCAACAATTCTAGGGCTCCTTCTCACCTCAGTGTCAACAAGAGGATCCTAGCCCTTTCTCTTTCTGGCAGGGGTGGAGGGAGAGCAGAAAGATTTATTAGCTTCAATGCCCAGACAAGAAGGAGCCATCTGGGAAAAGCTCTCATTAGGGATGATGAAAGAAATGGAATTATCCTCAGCAATAGGCTCTTTAATAATTTCCCATAAAGGATAAGTAAGGAAGATCTTGACCCAATTAAACTTCTCAGGGGTAGCAAGCATGAGTGTAATAAAGTTAAACCAACTTACAGGGATATCACACTTGAGAGAGCCCATTGAAGAAGAGTCCTTCTGAATATGGGGAGCAAAATAATTTTCCCAGAGATCCAGGCCTTGCTGGGAAAAGCTCTGCTTTGCAGTGTTCACATCAGGAATGGAAACAAAAGTTCTCACCATTCCCACCTGAAGATGTGCCTCATTTGGAGAAACAAGATGCTGATCCTCCAACATCCAATCTTCATTTTCAGCAGCCACTGTACTTGAATCCATAGGGCTCCCCACCCTCTCCTCAGCATCTGAGTTAGCCTCATCATCATCAACCAAATAGTTTTGTAAAATATTCTGAAGGCCTTCACCAATACCATCTCCTTGGGGTCCATCAGCCACACCCAGATCCACAGCAGCCACAGGCTCAGCATTGACAGACTCATCATCATCAGACTCCCAGTCTTGGACAATGATAGCACATGTAACCCCACTGTTAACATCCTGAGGTGGAAAATGTTGGTTGTCAACAGGTATGTCTTCACCAGGAGCAATGACAGGGACTTGAACAGGAGCAGCAGCAGCTTCCCAGGGGCCCCAACCTTCATTATTATCACCTTCAGGAGCAGGATCCTGCACAGGGGCCAACCACTGACCCCAACCACCCCCAGGAGCAGGGGGGAGGGGGAGGAGGGGGGATTTGGGGCCCAAAGACAGGGCCATGAACAGGAGCAGGATGTGGGTCCTCATTGTCATCTGGAAGTGGGTCCTCATCAGGTGGGCCCCCCCAAGCAGATCACTTTGCAACACTTCAACAGAAAAAGTCCATGATTCAGACTCCACCAAGTCGCCAATGGTAAACCTTACACTCTTGGGGAATTCAACCAGGTCAGTGACACGAATCTTTGCAAGAATACTACCTTTTTGGTCTGGGTCCCTCTCCCATAAAAGAACCTTCCCAATGTCAGCAAAGACTGCATTCAGATCCTCAGTATGCCAGTGGTCTAAAGGAGGCCCAACCAGCATCACCCAACATTCATTACTGAATTGAGCCTTCCTCCAGTTATCCCCCTCATTGTGCTTAACAAAAGAAACATGCACATCTTGAAACGGAATGGGGCTAGCCGCAATGAGTCTATCACGATCACTAACATGGTGAAACTGCACATAAGCAGACCCGAAGGGACAATCCTGGACATCTCTAAAGTGAAATCGAACCTCATTGTTGAGGAAATCAACCAGGACATCACGAATATTCAAGAACGGAACTGGACCAGGGGGGAGGGGATTAATGGTAGCAATGGCATACTGTTCATGCGACCTCGACCTCCGTGGCACTACCACCCGTTTGACACGATTCCGCCCAGCCACCTGCATAATCTGGAAGCCATTCGGCAAGAAAGGAGCAGGATCAATCGGGATGTTCGCCATTACGACACTCTTCACCGGCGACGAGCAAGAGGGGAATGGGGTTTCAGCGGACGGGGGAGTTGAGGAGACAGGGGAAATGACAGTTGTTTTTTGCAAAGAAGTGGCGAACTCGTGAAAACTGTTGTGAACAATGGGCCGAGAATGGGTAATTTCCTGGGCCTTGAACCACCCCTTGTAGGAATTGTCGGGCCAAATACAATTTGGGAAAGAGGGGAATTTCAGAAAGGGAAGGAGACCAGGCAGTTTAAATGCCGCGCGATTGGCGCCCCCTAAAGACCCGACCGGCGTTACAACTGGTTTAATACTGCTATCAGCGAGCACCTGTGCATAGGATCTGTCTTGAATGCTTGATTTGAAATCACACTTAATATGTTCAGCAGACACAGGCGAAGAAACCGCAACCGGTGCCGTAAATTTGAGCTGCTGGAAAACCGAATCACCTTTATTGGAAGGCTTCAACGAAGGAGATTTCTTGGAATTTTCTTTTTTGTACGTGACAACTTTCCATTCTCCAGCAGATTCTTTATAAAACTCTCTTTCTTCATGCATCCAATTTGGCCCCCCATTACCCCAAAGGTTGACATGGATCACAAAAGATGTACATGAAAACTTTGAAATATTGTAGATTTCAAAACCCACCGCCCTTGAAGCAACCGAGAAACGAAAAGTTCTATCTTGCAAAAGCTTCACCTGGAATTTAGAAGCCTGACCACCAAAGCAAGCTTGGAGAGCAAGACTAACCGTATGGAAATCCAACTTAAAATTTGCTCTTCCAAAAGAACAAACCAGATAAAAAGGTCTCTTTCTGAAACCACCAAGGAAATTAACTTGATGCCTGAATTTATCAAAAATCTTCCTCTCAAAATCCAGCCCTAATGAAAAATCCAGGGCAGGTCGACTCAAAGATTCATCCTTGAAAGCACACACCGAAGGGAGATTCTCAGTGAAATCCAGCGTTTTTGGCACAATCTTCTCAACATCGGAGGAAAACTTCTTAACCAAAGGGCTGGGCAAAATCTGTGCGCCGACGACAACCCTCTTCACCTAAAGATCAATAGAAATACCCGAGGCCACAACCTCACCTTGAATCAAGTATCTAGCATCAATCACTACCTCATTGTGGTTGAGAAGCACCAACCTTTTAGAACTCGGAAAAAAGCATCAAAAACCTTTTGAAGGCTCAAGATCATCGGTTGGCAAAGAGGAGCAAAGGGCATGCCATTTAAAACCAGTATCCTCATCTGTTCCAGAGATGGTAGGAGATCTACCAAGAAAACCAGATGAAGGATCCAGAGAAACATTAACACGAGAGAGATGAGAGGGGAACCTCAAAACAGATCCAATAGAGATCTTCTCCCCATTTTCCAAACATCTACCCTCAAGGGGGGAGCCTTTGGCGTTGAGAAGAACCAGCCAAGAATCTGCCGAGAGAGCGAGAGAGCCTTCGAGAAACTTACCACCCGTGGTCACACCAGAGTAGGTGATCTTCCAACAACCCCCTGAGGAATCCTTGCAGAGCTTTGCCGGTGAGACGCCGGCGAAGGCCGGAGGCCGACCAACGGTCACCTCAGAGGAGCCTCATGCCTCATGCCTCAATAGATATGCTTCATTCTAGAATTTCTTGGGGATCCACACAGAGGGAAAATTAGTATGGCATAACATGAGTGATACCTATGTGCAAATTGAGCACTCCCATGAGCTTTAGATGCTTTGGAAGTGTTGTGCAGCTGATCGTCATGTCAAAGTTGAAGCAATGATTGATGATATGTATGCAGATACTGGAGATCTTGCTGCAAGAGCTTCCAATGCTTGAGTTTACGGGCCACCAGATGTTGATCAAGATAAGTTCAATATACACCTGGAGGTGGATTCATATACAGCAAAACTTTATGGCGGAGTTAGTAAGCAAATTTCGTCATGTACTCTGGAGATAGCCATCGATTCCAAAAACATAACTCTTGTTGAAGTGAGAGATATGATTGGTAAGGAAATCATTATTGGTCCTAAGCAGATGGCACGACTCCGGTGGTGGCATCATAAGAAGCAGGAGTTCATAGAGGTTTTGGATACCGATGATCTAATGCAGATTATGCGACAAAAGAAGCAAACTAGAAAGCTGTTCTTACTGGCTTCCATTTCTGATGTTGTTAGACAGGTTGTAGTGGATGCAGAGGCCCCTGCTATGGCTTAACAGAACGAGGCGATAGACGTTGATCTGATGAGAGCTGCTACCCAGGACTTGTCAGATAGACCGCAAGGTTCCCCTGCCTGTATTTATAACAAAGATTTTGTTGCTTTGAAACTATGTTGATGTGGTCGTGTTTGTTTAAATATTGCAATCCGATGTTCTGTGAGCTGTTGAGATTTTCGAACATATCACTCAATGAAAGCATCGTTGTTGTAATAAGACACAAGTACATTGTAGTTGACATGATTGTGTTTGTTGAGATGAAGTGATAAATTTGTTTCTGAGATTGTAATATAATGTGCTGTGAGCTGTTGGGTTTTTGGGACATATCATTCATTGAAACCATCTCTAAACAAGGTGATATACCAGTACCTTGTAGTTGACATGATTATGATGTAATATAATGCTCTATGGGATTAGTAATTTGACTAATCGCTGGATAACTATCTGTTACTTAGAAGGAAGTACTATAATGGATGAACGAGTGTAGGGTTTAGAAAAAAAACTTACTAAATAGGAGAGTGATATATTGGACGCACAGGTCTAGGATTTAGGAATGAGGGTTAAGGGGTTAGTACAATAAACAGTTCATTAGAACCTAAACCATAAACCATAATCCTATATTGTTCGATACATAAGATTTTGTATGTTGCTATAAGTCAAACAAATTGGGAAGGAGTAACTAGGAAGTACTTGATTAATATTACAAATTAAAATGAAGGAAGCGAAAAACTATTAGATATGACATAGTAATCCAGCCACGGGACATTGTATCCCCAATTAAACCATTGTAGCATGCCAATTTTGTCAATGTTGCAACGTTGACACACTTCACTTTCTCTACTCCTCTCTTCACTCACTACCCCCCCCCTCTCTCTCTCTCTCTCTCTCTCTCTCTCTCTCTCTTCGCCGTCGTCGTGGCCACATTCGCCATGCCGCTCTAGAACGATGAGGACGACCAGTCGAGCAGCGACAACTTTCTCTCCGACATTGAGTCTTCCCTTCCTGATGTGAGTTCCTTTGTTTTCTCGACAATGGTTAGGCATTGGTAATTACCTCGACCCAAGAGTTGAAATGTGCATGGAATCATGTTTATTTCTAGCTTTTCGTTCCCTTATAGGTACCACTCATGATCTACGACCCCGATTGGGAGGGCCTAGATCTCGATTGGGAAGTACCATGTGACCATGGGCTAAAACTGAGGAAATATGTTGCACTTCAAGGCAGTAACACTGGAAGAAGGTTTTTGGGTTGTACAAATCAGATTTGCTTTCGTTATGTACAATGGCGACATGAATAAAATTGTGTAGTGTTATGTTGATAATTAGGTCCCATGTTTTTTTAGGTTGCCCGGTGTGTAAAGCAGTAGAGTGGGTGGATCTTGAGTGGCCAGACGCACTTAAGAAATGTTTGGCCCAGTTGTAGGATATGTATGAGATCGAAAGGTCAGGGAGATTTACAGATGCCCGTGATGCAGCTGCAGAAAATTACAAGCTCTTGGTAGGAAATAAGGAGCTGGAACAGGAAATCAAGCATTTACGATCAGATCTAAATGACACAATCAATGGGAGCTTGGTGGTGGGAACTTCACGGAAGATTCAGAAGGCGGAAAAGGAGAGGGATCAGCTCATGGAAGAGAATAAGAAGCTAGAGTACTGCATTGCGAAGCTGTTGAAAGATCTGAAGAAGGAGTGCGAGGTGAACAAGGACAAGCTACAGACGATCAAGGAAATTTTAGATGAATAATTTGTGTCGTGGCAATATCTGAAACTAGTTAACTGTAAGACTTGTAGTTGTGATATCTTGACTAATCCAAACTCAATCCTTGAGAAAAATAACCTTTTAGAAAAAAGCATAGTTTGCATAGAGAGAGGTCCATATTTACAAAATCACTACTACACATGGATAAAACATGATTTGGTCCGTCAGAACACATAGTTTGCAAACTAACTTTAGAGGACATTATAGTTTGCACTAAGCCTGGCACATATATGGTCGTGTTCCTTTCTGAGAAACTCTAGTTCGAGGGTTTTTTCGATCAGATCGTCTTTGGTTTTTACCTGCTCCCTCAGTACTTGGACGTGCGCCTACCGCTAGTTCAAGCGCTCTGTCTGGGAAGCGACAAGCTTATCAGTAATCTTAAGATTATCCACCATGAGATCCTTCATGATGTCCTCCTTCGCACGCGTCGAGGCGATACTTTTCTCGTGAAGTTCCTTCCAGCCGGCGATGTCCACCTTCAGACTGTGGCACTTGTCATAAAGGATGGCGTGTTCTTCTCTCAGGCGGTCAGGGGACACTTTATGAAAATTCTGCTTCTCCACTTGGATAGCCATCATGTCCTTTAGACAGGTCGGCAGTTCTGGGTTGAGCTTTCGCCTCTTCTGCTGTAACAAAAATATGTGGTTATTTTTCACAATTTAAACGATTAACTAGTGTCAAAGTCATAATTTGAAGGACAGAGCAATCAAGGTTTGTTCAAATTTAACAGAATCAACTAGTGGCACAGTCCTAATTCCAGACATAATGTCAGAGCAATATAGGTTTTTTCCCAATTCAACAAGATAAACTAGTGGCATACTTCTAATTTATATGACAGAGAAATATACCCTTTTTCCAATTCAACAGTATAAAGTAGTGGCATAGTCCTAATTTCAATTTCAGAGCAATATAGCCTTTTTTCCCAATTCAACGGGATAAAGTAGCGACATAGTCCTAATTTCCATTTCAGAGCAATATAGCCTTTTTCCCAATTCAATAGGATAAAGTAGTGGCACAGTCCTAATTTCAACTTCAGAGCAATAAAGCCTATTTTTCCTAGTTCAACAGGATAAAGTAGTGGCATGGTCTAATTTCAATTTCAAAGCAACGTGCGCCTATATCCAACTAAGGGTGTTGTGGGTTTTTCCAGTGTAACCAAATAGTAGTGGCATAGTCATAATGTACTTCCAAGCTCAGATACATAATGGAAAGAAAGGATGATGACCATTCATGAGAACACAAACTCATAATTAAGTTGACAGCCAAGTAAGATAAACAGACAAATAAGGAGTTGCTCCCATATTGCTTAATTGAAGACCATGTATAAATTAAAAAAGTAGCGGAGCATGAACTGAGATTCCTGCCGCTCCCCCTACTCTGAATCTGAATTGGAAATTGTCATTGGCTCCCAGTTCTCCTTGTTTGGATTCTTAGGCATGATGAGACCTCGGCCCATGTCCTCCTTCATCTGTCTCAATGCATCTAGGCAACGGTCCCTGTCATTGTAGGCTTTGATGGAAACCTTTGCTTCGATGATGCGTTCTCTGCGTGTCTTGATGGCTTCGTCTAGCAGGAGGACACATCTATCCTAGAGATTCTTCTTGTCACGCAAGAGCTTCGTAATTAAGTTGATGTCCAGGTCTTGTTTGGACAAGCTGTGTGCGATCAACTTCTGCAGCTCGTCGGCCACCCTATGCAGCTCATCGCGCTCTGCTTCGAGCCTCTTGATGTTAAGTGAAAAATCAAGCATGATCTCCTTCTGCAGAGACAAACGCTGTAGCACCCCTGGTAAATTCACTACTAGAAAATCGCTGTTATTTATACTCTTTGCATCATCATGACATCATCACGTATGTTTTTTTATAAAACTAATTTGCGAAAACCCTATTTTTGTTTGACATTACTCCTCTCATTTATTTTAAATCAAAATGCAGGCTATTCTACAATATTTTGTTTATCAAACCGTTTGCAAAAGTCTATTAAAAAATAAACTAAATAAAAATAAAACATTTTTTGGGGGAGTCAGCCGGCCAGGCCAAAAGCCCAGCCAGCCATACTACCACCCCCAGCGGCCCAGATCCCTCAGCCTAGCCAAACCGTAACCACAGGAAACCCTAAACCTGCCTACCCTATACCCATGCCGCCGCCACTCCACTCATCTCACCTGGTCCACCACACCAACCACACACACATAGCGCCACACACGCGAACGCCACCGCCCGCTCATCCCGCGCCGCTCATCCCTGGGCCCCACGCACGCTCCCTACCTCTCCGCGTGCAGCCCTCCGCACTCGCAAAACCCGCTCCTGCCGCTAGACGCCATCCATCCCGCACTTCCCGCATCAATCCAACGCCACCAACCGCGCATGGCCCACCTGCCAGCGTCCCCGACATGCCTTTCTCCTGAATCTTCCGTCCGCCTCCATCGATCCTCTCCCGAGCTCGCAATAGCCGCCAGCACCCTCTGCCCGCTCGGCCGTCAGAGCTCCTCAGCGGCCATCGGCCCGCCTGCACTGCGCCCGTGCGTCTCCGTCGTCTCCCTCCCTCGGCCTCCTCCGCCTTCTATCGTCCACCGCCGGCCTTGCTCGTCCTCACCGACGCCTCCTCTCCCCGGGCCTCCTCGTACCCTGCCGCTGCCCTCTGCCTCGCTCGCCCTCGCCGGCGCCCTCTGCCTCGCCCGGTCCCGCGCCGACCCGCCTGGCGGCCCGCTGCAACCCCTCCATGATTCAAGCCAGCCGCCTCCCCAGCCTCGCACTGGTGCCGCCGATGCTCTCTGATCCCGCGTGGCTCCGGCCGCTCTGCATCGAGCGCTCCCGCCAAGCTCTACCATGGCTCCTTCCCGCTTCTGCCCTACCTCTCCTTCATCCTCCTGCGGGCAGCGCTGGTCGTCTTCTGCCGTTGCCTTCTCCCAGTACCGCTCGTGCCCTCCGGCACCCTGCATGACCCTGCCCGTCAACCTCTGGTTCCGGGTTGTGCTGCTGCCCGTCCATGAGTCCGTGTCCTGGCCATATGCTTGCTTGGTGCCCTGTTCGGTGTAAATACCTGCAGTGCATTGGTGTCATTCTTCCAGGTTCATTGGGCATACATTCCCTCGGTATGCTGGTTAGTGAGATGACATAGGAAGGTTGACAAGATGGTGTGGTGTGATGTTGCGATCTCCGTCTACAATCTCTCGGCAAAATGATTACATAATCTACAAATCAAACAAGGCACCCAAGATCTTCTACATGGAACTCGAAGAACCAACAATCAAAGTCGAAGCCGCCAAGTTCTCCATCCCGGAAACCCTGATGCCTCCAGCACGTAGCGCCGAGGATGCTGTCACGAAAATCGAAGACCCCTGTTCCCGGATTCGAAGACCGATCCCGGTGAGACCGAACCCGTCGAACCCCAAGACCGCCAAGTCCCCATGTGTGACCCCTCTCCAAGCCCTATTTTATCAATGATATAAAATTGTTGCATATTAAATTGATCATGTAGCATACATATTATGTGGTTTGGGGGCCTTATGCCAATTCACCTCATAATTAAATATGGAGATTAAATGCGGGCTTTTCTAGTCTAATATTGGCTCTATTTAAATTTGTGTAGAGAACCTATGATATATTTTGCCTTTGCGGGGTATCTAGAACAACTATAACCATATACTTAATTGTCGGGGCCCCGGTTCCGCTTAATATGGCCTAATTGCATCGCATCTTTGCCATGTCCTACATCATACATGCATCATTCCCGATCTTTTGCCGTAGTATTAAATAGTGCATCCGGTGTTTCTTTTAGTGCATTGCTTCTTCACGGATTAGGCCGATGAGTTGATGCGAGTGTCGACCGATCCTCGGATGAACCTTCGGCAGTGTTTTCAGGCGAGCATTTTCCCTCTTTCTACCTATTTTCCTTTATAGTCTTTATTTCCTCATGTTGATCTATTGGTATCTATGTTGTGATGCTCCAGTTTTCGTACCCGTGATATCCGTTGCAGCCTTATATTGCCTTGGACACATCCTATTACTTGTTGCTTGGTAGATAGTTGGACTTGCGTGTCGTAGTCGCTTGCTCAAGTGTTGTTGTGGGTCGTCAAGTACCACAGTTGTTGGAATACTGCCATATGCTTTATGTTGGAGAGGATCATGGCTTTAATTACCGTTTAATAACTAAAATTGAAGTAGGTAAATAATGCAGAAGCACAGGTGGGCAATAGATGTTATTTGGTTTTTAACCGTCCACTTGTGTCCCGTAGGACCCCGAGTACTTGATACCTGTTCTTTGAATATTCGCACTATCCGCATGTGGGACCATGAATCCTCCTAACCCTAGCTTGAGTCATATTTAATTCCTTGGGGCCACAAAGTAGTTTGGGGCTTTATTACTATCATGTACTTATGCCATGCTTTAATGCTTTATTTACGATTGCGTGTGGAGCGCCTGTACTGTTTAGGTAAGTGGAATGTTTCCGTGGTATCGACAATCCCAGTCACACTTTCGGGTTCCCAGTTGTTTACAGCCATTGACACAAACACCTGGGTCCGTCTCGGAGCCAGCCAACTTCGTCGCGGGTTGCTTAGTGGGGTGGCCCCCTGAAATAAATATGAATCTTGCGAATGTTCTGTCATGATGCCTCGTTGGGTTTTCATTTGGTGTTTTTCCAAGGTTGATCGTGCGTGTGTTGCTATTTGTGCCCCCTGTAGGGTAAAACTTTCTGAAAGCCATGTCCGCGGTTATGGACGACTTGGAGCACAATATCTCGATCATAGACAACTATAACTAAAGTAGTGCTATAAATTTGACTTTATAATGACTAGTAATCAGCTTCACTACAACGGAATGGCTAAATAAAAGTACCAACAACTGCTAGTTTTGGGATGTCTCATGGTATATGTATTTGACTAGTAAGTATTGAAACTACAACGGAATGGTTATCTAAAACTGCCACTGCTTATGTTATCAGGATGACTCATGCTATCTATATTTGACTAGTAATTTCCGCAACTATAAGGAATGGATAAAATTGCCATTTGTGTGAGTTTCCTCGATACGACTTCCTCGATTGGTATCGAGGGGGAAACGCCAGGATGGGTATGTTTGGTGTTAGTATTATGTTGGTTTCGAATAGGTCTTTCTTATCCCTCTCTGATAGCCACCAGTTATATCGAGTCTCTATAGGATGTTTAGTGCATGATGCGCTGCCGCTTCAGTCCACCATACCTATGTAAGCGAGGTCCGCTGAATTCTAGTCTCGCTGAGTACTGGCCTCAGTACTGACCGCTCTCTTTTTTTGTTGCCCTTTGTCGGCACCCCTTTTGTCTAAGCAGGTTTTGAGATCGACGTCGTTAGCAGGGTTACCCTTCCGGCTTGGCCTGGGCAGGGTTATGGACTCCATTGGTTAATCTTCAGGGCTCTTAGCTCAATTTGCATATTGTCCATACTCGGACGCTGTATCGTTTAGAGGTGATTTGAATCTTTGTATTGTATATCTGTATTCTTGACTCTTTGAGTCATTGTTGTATATATCTATTCTGTGGGTTCCATCGTGGACTATTGTGTAATGATATTATTTCGTTTTCCACCAGGACGAAAGTGCCTGGTGGGCACCTTTGAATCATTTCTATGCGGGTTTGGCGGGAATCATTGAAACTTGCATAGGGTCGATTCTGAGGGTGTTACAAAGTGGTATCAGAGCTCAGCAGTTACGATACCCGCTGGTCCAGCCTGTAGGATAACCTAGCTAACGGACGTCGTAGAGTGTCAAAACTATTTTGAAAAATCGGTTGGATAGATCTGATTAGGTCTGCTTTTACTCCTTACTTCTCTGCTATTCTCCTCTTACCTTCGCGTGTTTCGAATCCTCTCTTATATTTTCTTCGAGTCTAGGAATTCTCGTGGTTGGGTTTCTATCGTACCTTTAGGGTTTCGCTTCCGTCCTCTTGTAATGGTGCTTCGACATTTGGACTTCTTGCTATCTGAGGAACTTTCCTCTGTTGTACCTTTCAGTGTATCGAAAGTTCACTAAAAAAATTTCTTTGTATCTTTTGGTGTTTTACAACATGACGACCTCATCTACATCACATCTGATGAACATCTTACACCATTCTTTTGTTTCCGAAACTCGATTGTCGAGATCTTCAGTCTGAATTTCGAGAGTTGGCTGCATAACTCCCCTATTCATGTGCAGAGTAATGCTTTGGGTGCGCGATGGACTGATCACCATCCAACTAATCTTATCATTCGCTCTTGTACATTGAATGGTGGATCGATGCAATTATACTACTTCCACGGAAGTTAGAGGTGGGCTTACCCTTTTGAAACCTTTACCTTCGTCTTTTGTTTATCCGGAATGTTCTCTCGATGAATGTGAGCAATGACCCTTGTTGGTGGTGTCGCTGACTTCAAGATGGAGAAACAACCCTTGTTAGTGGTGTCATGAAGATCTACACGAAGCGAAAAGATTAGACCGTTGGCCTTCTTTCCCGTACCATGAGGCGGATCTCGAGGGCGAGACCATTGTAAGTGGTGTCGAATTGTAGCACCCCAGGTAAATTCACTACTAGAAAATTGCTGTTATTTATACTCTTTACATCATCATGACATCATCACGCATGTTTTTTTATAAAACTAATTTACGAAAACCCTATTTTTGTTTGACATTACTCCTCTCCTTTATTTCAAATCAAACTGCAGTCTATTCTACAATATTTTGTTTATCAAACCGTTAGCAAAGTCTATTAAAAAAATAAACTAAATAAAAATAAAACATTTTTTGGGGGAGTTAGCCGGCCAGGCCAAAAGCCCAGCCAGCCAGACTACCAGCCCCAGCGGCCCAGATCCCTCAGCCTAGCCAAACCCTAACCACAGGAAAGCCTAAACCTACACCCTATCCCCACGCCGCCGCCACTCCACTCATCTCACCTGGTCTACCACACCAACCACACACACACGCAGCGCCACACACGCGAACGCCACCGCCCGCTCACCCCTGGGCCCCACGCATGCTCCCCACCTCTCCACGTACAGCCCTCCGCGCTCACAAAACCCGCTACTACCGCTAGACGCCATCCATCCCACACTCCCCGCGTCAATCCAACGCCACCAACCGCGCCTGGCCCACCTACCAGCGTCCACGACGAGCCTTTCTCCTGAATCTTCCGTCCGTCTCCATCGATCCTCTCCCGAGCCCGCAACAGCCGCCGTCGGGCACTTCCTCTGCCTTTCGAGCCAGTAGCTCCCCGACGCGGCCGCCCGCCCTACTCGCTTCGGCAGAGCGTCTGTATCTCCCTCCCACGGCCTCCTCGCATACGCTTGGCCACCGCTGGACTTGCTCGTCCTCGCCGACGCCTCCTCTCCCCGGGCCTCCTCGTACCCTGCCGCCCAACGGCGCCCTCTGCCTCGCCCGGTCCCGCGCCGACCCTGCCTCTGGCCGGCCCCGCCTGCAACCCCCTCCGCCGTTCAAGCCAGCTGCCGCGCCTCCCTGGCCATGGCGCCGCCGATGGTCTCTGATCCCGCGTGGCTACGGCCGCTCTGCGTCGAGCACGCCCACCAAGATCTGCCATGGCGCCTCCCCGCTTCTTCCCTACCTCTCCTTCATCCTCCTGCGGCGGCTGGTCGCCGTTGCCGTTTTCTCCCAAGACACCTGCTCCTCCGGCACCCTACATGACCCTCCCCGTCAACCTCTGGTTACGGGTTGTGCTGCTGCCTGGCCATGAGTCCTTGTCCTGGCCGTATGCTTGCTTGGTGCCCTGTTCGGTGTAAATACCTGCAGTGCATTGGTGTCATTCTGCCAGGTTCTTTGGGCATACTTTCCCTCGGTATGTTGGTTAGTGAGATGACATAGGAAGGTTGACAAGATGGTGTGATGTGATGTTGCGATCTCCGTCTACAATCTCTCGGCAAAATGATTACAGAATCTACAAATCAAACAAGGCACCCAAGATCTTCTACATGGAACTCGAAGAACCGACAATCGAAGTCGAAGCCGCCAAGTTCTCCATCCCGAAAACCCTGATGCCTCCAGCACGTAGCACCGAGGATGCTGTCATGGAAATCGAAGATCCCTATTCCAGGATTCGAAGACCGATCCCGGTGAGACCGAACCCGTCGAACCCCAAGACCGCCAAGTCCCCATGTGTGACCCCTCTCCAAGCCCTATTTTATAAATGATATATAATTGTTGCATATTAAATTGATCATGTAGCATACATATTATGTGGTTTGGGGGCCTTATGTCGATTCACCTCATAATTAAATATGGAGATTAAATGCGGGGTTTTCTAGTCTAATATTGGCTCCATTTAAATTTGTGTAGCGAACCGATGATATATTTTGCCTTGATAAGCCAACATTTAAATTGCGGGGTATCTAGAACAACTATAACCATATACTTAATTGTCGGGGCTCCGGTTCCGCTTAATATGGCCTAATTGCATCGCATATTTGCCATGTCCTACATCATACATGCATCATGCCCGATCTTTTGCCGTAGTATTAAATAGTGCATCTGGTGTTTCTTTTAGTGCATTGCTTCTTCACGGATTAGGCCGATGAGTTGATGCGAGTGCCGACCAATCCTCAGATGAACCTTCAGAAGTGTTTTCAGGCGAGCATTCTCCCCCTTTCTACCTATTTTACTTTTATAGTCTTTATTTCCTCCTGTTGATCTATTGCTATCTGTGTTGTGATGCTATAGTTTTCATACCCGTGATATCCATTGCAGCCTTATATTGCCTTGGACACATCCTATTACCTGTTGCTTGGTAGATAGTTGGACTTGCGTGTCGTAGTCGCTTGCTCAAGTGCTGTTGCGGGTCGTTAGGTACCACAATTGTTGGAAGACTTCCATATGCTTTGTGTTTGAGATGTTCATGGCTTTAATTACCGTTTAATAACTAAAATTGAAGTAGGTAAATAATGCAGAGGCACATGTGGGCAATAGATGTTATTTGGTTTTTAACCATCCACTTGTATCCCGTAGGACCCCGGGTACTTGATACCTGTTCTTTGAATATTCGCACTATCCGCATGTGGGACCATGAATCCTCCTAACCCTAGCTTGAGTCATATTTAATTCCTTGGGGCCACAAAGTAGTTTGGGGCTTTATTACTATCTAGTACTTATTCCATGCTTTACTACTTTATTTACGATTGCGTGTGGAGCGCCTGTACTATTTAGGTAAGTGGAATGTTTCCGCGGTATCGACAAGCCCAGTCACACTTTCGGGTTCCAGTCATTTACAGCCATTGACACAAACCTGGTCCGCTCGAGCCGCCAACTTTGTCGCTGGTTGCTTAGTGGGGTGGCCCCTGAAATCAAATATGAATCTTATGTGTTGTTATTTGTGCCCCCTCATAGGTAAACTTTCAAAGCCGTGTCAAGTTATGGACGACTTGGAGCACAGTATCTCGATCATAGACAACTATAACTAAAGTAGAGCTATAAATTTGACTTTATAATGATTAGTAATCAGCTTCACTACAACGGAATGGCTAAATAAAAGTACCAACAACTGCTGGTTTTGGGATGTCTCATGGTATATGTATTTTACTAGTAAGTATTGCAACTACAACGGAATGGTTATCTAAAACTGCCCACTGCTTATATTATCAGGATGACTCATGCTATCTATATCTGACTAGTAATTGCCGCAACTATAAGGGAATGGATAAAATTGCCAACTGTGTGAGTTTCCTCCGTACGACTTCCTCGATTGGTATCGAGGGGGAAACGCCAAGATGGGTATGTTTGGTCTTAGTATTATGTTGGTTTTGAATAGGTCTTTCTTATCCCTCTCTGATAGCCGCTAGTTATATCGAGTCTCTATAGGATGTTTAGTGCATGATGCGCTGCCGCTTTAGTCCACCATACCTATGTAGGCGAGGACCGCTGAATTCTAGTCTAACTGACCGCTCTCTTTTTTCTTTGCCCTTTGTCGGCACCCCTTTTATCTAAGCAAGTTTTGAGATCGATGTCGTTAGCAGGGTTACCCTTCCGGCTTGGCCTGGGCAGGGTTATGGACGCAATTGGTTATTCTTAAGGGTCCTTAGCTCAATTTGCATCTTGTTCGTACTCGGACGCTGTATCATTTTAGAGGTGATTTGAATCTTTGTATTGTATATCTGTATTCTTGACTCTTTGAGTCATTGTTGTATATATCTGTTCTGTGGGTTCCATCGTGGACTATTGTGTAATGGTATTACTTCGTTTTCCACCCGCACGAAAGTGCCTGGTGGGCACCTTTGAATCGTTTCTATGCGGGTTTGGCGGGAATCGTTGAAACTTGCATAGGGTCGATTCTGAGGGTGTTACAAACGCCTTCGAAGGCGATCATTAGCTTGGGTTAGGGAGCGTGCACCCTTCTGTTGGTTGTATATCTTGGCATTGATCGCGGCCACCTTGTCACGACAATCGGCCTTCGCTTGCTGCATCGTTCATATTATTTAAAATAAGCACTCTATAATTGTACTGCATGTTCCAGGGAAGCACAATATTCAAGTCACAAAAAGCCCAAATGTGTCTACGAAGATTGAACATGGTCCCTACTTGGAGGATACTTGCGGGCAGACATGATAATATTTCCACATTTAGAATCTCAAAATTAAAACCAAATGTATGTCGGGATTTCCTACCTCACTGAGCCGGGGAATAGGGCCGAACGGGTCCTGCGATGCTGCTGCCATCGTGATGGTTTCAGGAGCCACGACCGACCTGGAATATGTAGCAGAGTAAGAAGAAGAAGAAGACTGTACCGGGAGGAGCCCTGGCCTGCTGCAACATTCAGCAATGCCGCCGCCATCATGCTACTTTCAGGGTCCACGGCCGCCCTGGAATATGTAGCATAGTACCGGGAGGAGCCCTGGCATGCTGCAACATGCAGCGCCGCCATCATCGTGCTGCTTTCAGGGTCCACGGCCGGCCTGGAATATGTAGCATAGTAATAAGAAGAAGAATAAGAAGTGGACATAGAAGAAAAAGAAGAAGACTATACCAGTAGGAGCCCTGGCCTGCTGCAACATGCAGCGCCGCCGTCTCCATCATGCTGCTTTCAGGGTCCACGGCCGCCCTGGATAATGTAGCATAGTAATAATAATAATAATAATAAGAATACTATACCGGGAGGAGCTGTGGCCTGCTACAACATGTAGCGCCGCCGCCGCCATCGTGCTGCTTTCAGGGTCCATGGCCGCCCTAGAATATGTAGCATCGTAATAAGAAGAAGAAGTAGACATAGAAGAAGAAGAAAACAGAGAACAAGAAGACTGTACCAGGAGCGGCAGGAGCACCAGCCTGCTGGAAGATTTAGCGCCATTGCTAGGAGAGATTGGGTCTCTGTGCGAGGGGGGACTAAGTAGCTGGTTGAGCTGTAGGTCCAAGGAGGCGATTTTTCTCCATTCTCTTCGTGCGCACGGTCGATCTGCCTCTCCTCTGAGGAGCCATGGATAATGCAGATGGAGGAAGGTGGGGGTAGGAGGAAGAAGAAAGTGATGTGTGGGGGAGAATAGTCAAAGAGTCTAGTCCGTGGGACAGTCTTATACAAGACCACCACTTACTCCAGTGCTATCTCAACCTACATCTACCGTTAATTTGTTAATCGATGGCCTATATCGCTTCCTTCTCAAAGAAGCATGACTGGCAGAACCAGGGAATAAAACCCTAAAGTCCACACGATGGGACTTAATTGGACTGGCTTTAATGAGATGGACAGTTTAGTGGGGGCTTCGGTGCACGCCGCCTAGTATCCCGTGGATAGGGGTGGGACTACGAGGGAGGAAGTAATTATGGGATGCATGTCCAGCGTGCGTGCGTTTTCAAGGGGTTTTCACGACGCGTGCAACTGCTGCACGGACAGAACATGCTGGAACGTTCAACTCCACGTCGACAAGGACGCATTGGACAGTTCCGGATGCTACCACACGGCGCATTTTGTGGTTTATTATGTGACAACACTCCCGGTACGTAGATATTTTACGATGTAGCAAATTTTTTACGTCACTAGAATATGAGATGCTCCTGGCGCCCACCCAACTCTGCGTACCCGCCATCGCGCATTTCCGAACAACTTCCTCGTGCAGCATGGAACCATGTCGTGGCAGTGGCAGATCCTTGCCTGTGGCTGACCGTCCTGCGTCACCTACTCGTCGTGGCATCGTTCATGCCCGCCGGCACCCATCTGAGGCACCACAACGTGTCCATCCGAGCCTGGATCCATCGACATCGGTGCTCGAGGACACCGCAACGTCGTATCTTGTTGTACCCGCCGCACCCGAGAAGCGCGATGCACCGACAGAGACAGAGGAGCGCCAAGCAGTAGCCAAGACGGAGGAGCGCCAGAGGAAAGCATGCGAGACCACCATGAAGAAGGGCATGAGGAATAGAGGAGCCAGCGACGAGGACGACTCCGACTCGGGCAACGAGGAGTCTTTCATGGAGCAGTTAGAGGCGGAAGCGGAGGAGAGTGACATCAACCCGTGGGACTACAAGGAGGAGGAGGACTCCGATGAGGAGAGGGCGCGTATATACGAGGAGGGAGTTGCCAACGATTCATCGGAGGACACCGCCGCCGCCACCGATGATGACAATGACGAGGACGACAATGACGACGAGTAATGTTCTGTTGTTAGTATTTTTACTACAAATTTAACTACCACTTCCTGCATTGTCATTGTTGTAACTACCATTTCGTGTGTAATAATAATGGGATGTTGCTACTATAACAATTTCGTGTGGCCGTTGGATCAAAGAGGATCAACGGTTGGCTGGCACGATCCGCGTGAAAACTTTCTGAATAATCAGGACGTTCTGGTTTCTGTGTGAGCTATAGTAAGGGCTTTTCTGAGTATTCGTGACTAGCAAAGAGGGCAAATATATGTAAACATTGTTTCCAATCCTAGATCCCCCTCGCTGCCCAGAACATGGAATCACTCCATGGATTGAACCCAAACCCGGCACCTATCTCCCTCTCGGCATCGCAAGCGACTTCTCCAACTAGAGATTTCGTGGTGCTTTGGAGAAATCTAGACTTTCCATTTTCTAAACCTGAAAACCGGTGTTTTCCCAAAGGAGGTACAAGATTAGGGTGCTCCCATGGGCCCGAGGCAATTTCCACACATGCTACACCATGGTGCATGGCATTCCTGGGAGGTGGGTATTTATCTCGTGGTGCCGATATGTACTGTATTTTTTTCGAGTTACGACCCGATAAATGCGGTTTCTAACTGTATATACCCTATAAGAGACTCTCAATTTTCGGGGTAAAATGGTTTGGGGTGCCCCATGGGGTACCTAGGCTGGATGCATGCCTGGGTCCAAGATTGCGCCGACCGTCGCGTTGCCACGGCCGTCGGTGGGTTTCGCCGTTTTCTTGGGCAGCAGCAAATAAAATCTAAAAAAATAAAAAAACGTGAAAACGGCTCCTGGATCCCTTGCATGTGACCCACCGCCCTCATAAAATCATAGGAAGGGCATACCAGGTCATTTGACACCCATGGCACCACCAGGATGTCTATCGAGTGTGAGTTAACATGGCTTCCAACCCTAGATCCCCCCTCGCTGCCCAAAACATGGAACCACTCCATGGATTGAGCCCAAACCCGGCACCTAGATCCCTATTGGCATTGCAAGCGACTTCTCCAACTAGATATTTTGTGGTGCTTTGGAGAAATCTCGAATGTCCATTTTCTGAACCCAAAAAACCGGCGTTTTTCCAAAGGAGGTGCAAGATTAGGGCCTTCTGCGACCCAACTGTTAGGCACCGTTGGATTGGGGAGAATGGACGATAAGGATCGTCCTTTACAATATCGATCAGCGAGTAGGAATTTATGCGTCCCTATTGGCCCTGGCAACCACCAGTGGGCCTACCTTCTTGACTTTATAAACGCGACCGTGTGGCCGAAGCTCAAACCCCGTTCGTTCCCTGCAACTTGCGTCAACACAAGCGTCGAATCCTACCTGAAGAAACGGCGCCTCGCCATAGAGAGGCCCCTTCTCAGCTTGCACAAGGCCGAGTTGTTAGCCCAGTACGACATACTTGCGCTGCCGCTTGCGAGGCTACCGGCCGGCTACGAGCTTAGCTACGACGGGGTGCCCGTGGCGCCGCTCCTGCGTGGGATCGCGTTGTTGAGGCAGATCGAGGAGCGTCAACGCCAACTTCCGGAGAGGAAGAGGGCAATGGACCGATACGCGCGCACCATCACGTACTGGCCAAGGTGCTTCAAGAAGGAGTGGGAGGTGTTGATTTGGATTTGCAGAGCTCACCGTCCGGAGACCCACCCGGATCTGCGCAACCCCGAAGGTAGGCATCACTTATGGGTAGTTCCTGGGCGTACGCCGTCCACCATTATCGATGCTACGCCCGGACAGCGACACGGCGAACGTCGTGCATGACGAGGACAGTGGGAGCGTCATAGTTGATTAGGGTCACTTGAGCCTAAATTTAATCTACGTACGGTAACTTTAACGACTAGTTCAGATAGAATGGCTAAGTTTTAAGAGCATGTACAATGTTTTTTGAGTCTAGAAAAAATCTTAGACATGAGTCTAACAGAGGAAAATATGCTACAGTGTTTAGACGTACTGATTGGCCCCACTATTAGAATAAAATAACTATTTAAAATGGCTCTTTTCCTATTCTTTTTTTCTTGTCAAAGCTCTTTTTTTGTACAGCGTCGGTTGAGTCTAGAGAAAATCTTAGACACGAGTCTAGGAAAACCAAGTATGCTCCCGTGTTTAGACACACTGGTAGGCCCCTCTACTGGAATAGAAAACCTATTTATGAAGACTCTTTTCTTATCCTTTTTTTCTTGCCAAAGATTTTTTCCTCTTAATAGAGCATCAATGCCCCTGATGTTGCCGATGCGACGTCGCTGACAAAGACGAGGCGAGGCTGATGGGACGGTGCACTGCCTCTGCTCCCAGCACTTGATGGCACAGTCATAATTTTTGTGTGCGTCAGAGGAGAAGGAGACGCGCGTATCCGCAAAAGATCTTCTCCCCACTTGCTAGTCCAGTCGGCATCCTCGATATAGCTACGCACTGCAGAAGACCGACAAGGCAACACGCAAACACCCCTCAATCAAAGAGCCTCCCATCTTCTCCATCTACTTCGCACTTTGTTCTCGCCCACATAATCGGTTCTTGCAGGCCGCCAACACTCTCCTCCAAGAAACCCCAAGAATAATGAATCCGCCCTCGCCCCCAGTTCATCTGGACTCAATAGCGGATTCGATGCACAAGATTCGGTACGGTGGCTGAATCAAGTTCGGGGACGACGCCTTTGGAGAAATCGCTATGCGTATGGACACTACCAGCGCCATCATGCTGTCTGCATGCTCCAAGGAGTTGCTCCGCCAAGTCGCTGGCGGAAAAGGTAGAAGATGCCCCAACAATGGCTGCGGGACATTGGTCGCCTTCCACGACTTCCTCAACCACAAGATGGCGTGCCTGCACGACCCATGCTACTGCCCTGAGCCTGTCTGTGAGTTCGCCTCCCCACCCACAGTGCTCCTCGCCCACCTCGAAAAACCCCACTCTATGGAAGTGCACAGTTTCCACGATGGTGTGGAACACAGGTTCATCTCTCAGCCTTTGCTGGCACCTGGCTCATGAAGAGTAGAGACCGTCAGATCCGGGGACGATGGTACAGTGTTCGCCGTGCGATTTGACATGCTCCACTATGTCCTTGCCATATCCGTCGAGTGCGTCAGGTCAGTGGCATGCAAGTTTCCGCGGTACATGGTGGAGATGCACTTATATACACCTTCAATGATGGGAGGGGACCAGAAGGAGTTCGCTAAACATAGCCTGTTTCTCGAGCCAAAGAGCAGCGCGTAGCCGGCTACCGCCAGGATGACTAAAGATTTATGGAATTTTCTAATTAATAAACATGATAGGTTCATCCTGGATTACTCATTCTGCATCCACAAGGTGGTAGATGACAGATATGATGGTCTTGATTCTGATGATCTACCGGTCAAATTTGGGATTAGGTATTGATGTTGATTCTAGTCATCCAAGGTTTTAAAAGATGAAATAAGAACTGGTTCTATCTATACTCCTATTGTGTTTCAGTGTCTGTATAGCTAAATCACTCACTTGGAAATCCATCATACACGCATTTCTTCTAATGAGAGGATAACATGTGGGTCCAGATGCGTGATTAAATGACAGCGTAATAAAGTTCTGAACATGGTAGCGGGAGCGAAGGAAAAAATTCCATCATGTTGGTCATGTGCCATCGATCCTTCTAGGCCAACACTGCAGGCGACGAGGCAACTCCATGGCACGGCCATTATTTTGGTCATTGAATTGTTACAAATCCATGATTATTGTTTATGGGTAATCAGTATAAAAATTAATGTAGAATCTAACGACCTCGAATAAGGTCGACACCACACATCACATACCCGTTACAAGTACCAGATATAAATAAGTTCCAATGAAAATTCAAGAAACGACGTTACTATGCCACCTTCTCTCTTCTCCTCTTATTACTATTCAATCTCGCGCTGCACTAAACAATAGTTGATGAGGACAAAAACAAAAATGATCAAAATGCCAAGTAAAACTAATTTCAAGCTTACCTTTTTTTCTGGAGAGTCATATAGAGACGAAATTGACGGGGATTTATTGTTTCTCTTGCAGTTAGCCGAAAGATCCTCAAGAACATCCTTAATCACCCCAACAACTTCTTCATATTCAAACTCAAATCCATTATTATCGTTTCCCTTCCTCTCTTGCTTCCTTTTGTTTCTTTTTTCCCCTATCCCTGCCGGCATGTCCATGTCCTTAGCCAATTGCTGCTTACCAACGTTTCCCTCCACATGGGCATCACCCTTTTCCTTCACATGCAACACTTCCTCCACGTCATCTCGCTGCGCTTCCTCAAGTTCTGCCTGAGAAGCCTCATCTTGTTCCTCTGTGATGTGAACAGGGACAAGTTTGGCATCTCCGAAATCATGTAGAACTAGGTTTTTGCATAGCCTCTTGATATGGCCCAACCCTCCACACCGTTTGCACTTCCGCTTCCTTGCTCCTAGTCTCGAACCTTTTGCGGTGAAGGCTTTGGTCCTTTCCTTTCGAGGCCTCCCAGGTGGCCTCCTAAGAACTGGTGGTTCGAGTTTGAACCCTGGATCGACTATCTCCCAATCATTTTCATCAGTAATAGGTGGTACGTTTTCTGCATAAGTTGCAGCAAACTTGTCCACGGAAAATAGTTATGAACATAGTTCCCTATTTCAGCACCTCTACCTCTCAGCTTTAAGATGAAGTGCAGTGCATGGTGGCATGGCAGACCAGCAACCTGCCACTTCCTGCATGAACAAGTCTTATTACCAATGTCTACAGTAAACCTCCATTCAGTTTCGTGCTTGTCTTGTGCATAAACCTCAGCCAATGTATTGGAACTTCTGACCATCCTCGTCTGTATCGTTCTCATTTGCCCTGGTTCTTGCATTTAGTAATAAAACCACCTTTGGAATTATTTTATGGCCTACAAATTTTCTTGCACAAATTCTCTGCCTAAAATCTATCTTCACCATTATACACGGTCTTATTGCATCTAACAAAATAACAATTGCAAGTGACTTCATGCTCGTAATCTTAGCATTGAACCTTTTTGTCAGATTAGTGCAAAAAGATCCACTTCGCTTAACTCACCAAACTTGCTTCTGGCCCATAACTTGTTATGATGTTCTTCGAGGTATTCTTTCAGCTTTGGCACGATATACAAGTTCTGCATGTAAGTAGCATGTGTGCTTGGGGTGTATGTTTATGTTGATCGCCACAAGTTGTCTTCAAAGGTCTTTCCTTTGAACTTCTTCGTGAAGCTAGTAGCGAGGTGCCGCATGCATTCCCTATGCTCAACCCTAGGAAACACAACATCAACAGCATTTTGAAGCCCCTTGCATGCACCACTGTGTATCACCAAGCCTTCAGGGTGACCAAGTATTGCATGTAGTCTTTGCATGAACCATGTCCAGCTTTCAGTCGATTCATCCTCAAGAACAACATAGGCTACGGGAAAAGGAAATTATTGTCAACACCCGGATTTTAAATCCCAGATGCCTGTTATGGCATACATCCCAATCCCAGGATTACCATTTTTGCGAGACATAACAGACTGGTACCATAGTTCATCATCCATTGCAAACCATAATAAAGTTCTTACAAATAAAGGATCTCATGATCCAATCTTAATACAATCAACGCAGCGGAATAATAATAAGGGTAGCATGGTCAAAGCTCCATCTTCAGGGTCATAGGCAATGCTGACGATGGGAGATCATCCTAGTTGTCATAGACTTCCTGCTTTCCATCATCCTAGTAGTCCTCCTCATAGTATGGCCATAGGAATAGTCAGGGATAAATCCATGAGTACTCTTTAAGTACTCGCAAACTAATACTAACAAGAAGGTACTACAAGTAGGAATCCTAAGCTCTAGGTTGTTTTGCAAAAAGCCAGGTTTATCTCTAACTAAGTTTAGAAATAAATAAAACTAATTTAATGTTTTACAACACCTAAGTGGGAACTTATTTTTCATGATCACAACCCTGTTGTGTTCAAGTCAAAGTCACAGTTCATTTCACAAGTCATTTTTAAAACATCTGAGGATGAAACAGTATGGCCACTCCAACTGTCCATAACCGCGGACGCGACTATTTGAATAGTTTGACACTCTGCAGAGGTGGTACACTTTCACCACAACATTCGATATATCCGTCAGGAACAATCCTGAATCATCATACTTAGTATGCGGATAATCATTCCTAACCTTTCAATTACACACGCTAGTATAGGCACCTCCCCTATGAGTTTGGTCTCCCAACCATGACCACCTGTCATCTTGGGAACTGCATAGGTGGACAATCATCATGAGGTAGCCTCAGCTCAATCCTCTTCCGCAAGGGAACCCATACTAAGACATATAAACTTCTAGTTAAGCCTTACCCAAATCAGGTATTGTGGTTGTACAATAAAATTGGAATGGTATCGCATCCCAACCCAACCATCAGTTTTATAAAGGGCTAAGGCTCATGCCTCAACATTTTCATCATCAAATCATCTGGTGTTCATAACACGTGTCAAAACATTTCATTAGAATGACTCATCATTCCAATGTTTTCATAATCATTTTCACCAAGTATTCCCATCTAGAGTGATCAACTTTTATGCTTTGCACTAGCCACTAAAATTGGGGGTAATCACTAATGAAGGGTGACTTAACCAAAATCTACATCTCATGCCTCAGTATGACATATAGTTCTAACTAACCTAGGCCAAGTTTTATGCTCTTTATGCTACCTATAATATCCTTCCAAAACTCAAAAAACACTAACTAAAAGTAATAAAGAGCTTTGATAAATAAATAAATAACAGAATAAAGCTTGCAAGTAAAACTAGGATTTGGTATAATCAAGGTTGCATAACCAAAGTATGCCTAAGGCATCTTGCATAGGTTAACTAGTAGGTTTAGGCTTGCAAGGATGGCTTGCATGGTTTACCTTAGCTTGCCTTGAGTAGTGTAGTGGTTAAAGTTTTCTTCTTCTTTGTAGGACTCCTCCTCCTCGTAGCCTTGGTCGGTACTACCATCTATAAATAAATATGAGGTACACAATCATCAAACAATACTTAACTACTTCTATTTGGCACACAAAGTTTCGCACTAGATGATCTAGCATCATCACATGAATTAAAGACCTAGTATTATTTATTTTCTTTTAGAAAACTAATTTATACTCATTGTAAACTACTTAAGATTTAATATTCTCCAATTAAAATATGGGATCATGTTGACACATGTCACCACCATATATTTTAATACTTGGGAATGTGATTTAAAGTGGTGTCACAATTTAATAAGTTTAAAAATTACTATTTTAAATAATTAAAGTGACTAGAAATGCCTAATGTAGCATTCCTTTAATACTTGTCCAAGATCACTGCATGTAAACCTAAATATTTTTACATATTTAGAAACATCTTGTCAAATGTGATTTTTGAGAGTTGGAATCAACTCAAAAGCATTTATGGTTGATTTTTGAAAAATGTTTGAATGTGTAAAAGTCTCTGTCTTGTTATTTTTACTATAGGTGGTCTATAATTTCAAATAGTTTGAATCCAACGGGCTTGGATTAATAATTTGAATACCTTTATAACAAAATTGGTTTCATGCAATTTAGTTCAGTACAACTATTTGAATTGATTTTTAAAGTTACTGACTGAACTAGAGTTTGAATAAATTGGAAAAAGATTGTTTAAATATCCGGCTACGCTGGAGAGTTATCGGCAGGCCCAACAAGACAGCTGGGTCTGTGACAGGGTGGTCCAGCGGCGTCGGCCGGCTCAGTCTAAGCGAAGGGGTATGTTTCAATATGGGCCCTATGATTACAACAAGATCTACGGCTCACGTTCGTCGTCTCCGTCGAACAGCTCCGATGAGAACAAACCCTATCAGCGATGGTGGGGGTACGCGGCGGCTTACCAGGGCTCCAGCTAGGGTCAGTGATGGGGGAAAACGACATTGTCGAGGATGGCGGTTCGAACGGTGGTCGCGGCAGCTCCTGGAGTGGCTCCAATCAACATCTCCGCTCCTCCTATGCAGTGGGGGACTCCGGTGAAATTCTGGCGGCCTGGTGCTCACCTTGCTCCAGGGAAGTGTCAGGGGTGGTTCTGAGAGAGAGGGGAGTGAGATGGTGTGAAGAATTGAGGCGGGCGTCGCCTCTGTTTATACACTAGCGAGATGGGCAGTGCGGCATGGTCTGGGCTCGTCGGTGACTACGATGTAGTGAGCTACGGGCATGGCGAAGGGCCTAGGACAGTGCAGTGTCTCCTGGCGATCGTCACTGGCTTAATGGCGCAGCACGGGGCGGTCGAAAATGGTCGGAACGGGTCGATGCTCTACGCGGCACCGACAATGTTTTAGACGACGTACAGGGGCTATTGGTCGTGCGGTGGAGAACGGGCATGTCTGGGAGGTAGCTAGGGTCATGGAAAGTGTAGGTACGCGCGATGAGAGCAAGGTGCGGCGTGTGCACGCATGTTGGCTGCGGCGCTCTGGCATGCTCTCGGCATGGCATAGAGACAGTGGGAGCGGTGTTTCTTGGGTGGTCCACGACTTAGCTGCGCTCGAGAGGTGGACAGGGAGTGGTGGTGGACGGTGGCCGATCTCCTGGACATCGTGAACGGGCGCGGCGCTGCCTCCTACGTGCTAGCCATGGTCGACCGACAATGGTGGCTTCGGGTGGCATGGAACTGGTGCAAGGGTAGGGTTAGTATCTTGTTCAATGCACTGGTGGTCACTGGGGGAGACAAGGGATCGAATTAGGTGCAATGGGGAACAAGGCATTGATATAGAATAGTGAAAGTTAGGCAGTTTGGTCTATGCTCACCATGTTTTTGATGAAATGGCCGCATGAGATTTGAATTTGAATTTTTGGCTGAATTTTGGTGAGTTCTCTGGTTACATGCTTGGTAGTCTAAGGTTGGTTGGGTTTGTCAAGGTGAACTGGTTTGGTTGGGTTTTGAGAAATGGTGATCTTAGTACCTATTAAGGATTCAATTTTGAATTGTCATTTGAATAGATTTGGAATTTGTTTCTGTTAGTTTGTAGAGTGGGCTTGGGTTCACTTTTACTTGGTCTAGCAAGGGTTGAAAAAATTGGATTTTTTCTGTTAGAAATATTGGACTAGGAACACTCAAAGTAGTCTAGTGGTTAACTTTGGTCAAAATGACCATTTGCTTATATATCTTATTTTTTATTTTATCTTCATTTGATTCTTCTTGGAAATGATTTAGATGATGTTTTTTTCATCTTTAAACCAATCCTTAGCAATCATAGCAATTAAACATGACATTTCAAGCATTCATGCATTCATCACACACACATGCATTCATATTCATTATAATAATAAAAGTTTTTGTTAACCCTAAACTTGGGTGATTGGAACTTGATAATCTTGATTAATATTTTTGGGATGTTACAAACCTTTCCTCCTTAAACAAAATCTCGTCCTGAGATTTAAGAAAAAGAAATCTAGGAACTAAAGAGATTTGGAAACTCAGTCCTAATGTAATCTTCTCGCTCCCAAGTAGTTTCTTCTTCAGTATGGTTGCTCCACTGGATCTTGAAAATCTTGATACTCCGGGTTCTTGTAGTTCTAAAGGCTTCTTTGAAAATACGAATGGGTACTTCATGATAAGTCAGTTCATTGTTGAGCTCTATGGTCCTGTGATCAATATTCTTGAAAACATCGGTCTTCTCCGGGACTTCTAGTCATTTGCGAAGTAACGAGATATGGAACACATCATGCATGGCTGACATCTCCTCCGGCAGTTCCAGTTGATAGGATACTTCTCCTCGACGATTCAAAATCATGAAGGGTCCGATATATCTGGGGGCAAGATTTCCTTTGAGTTGGAAATGTTGCATTCCTTTCAAGGGTGATACTTTCATATAAATAAAATCTCCGATAGCGAAGGCTAGATCTCGACGTCTCTTGTCGGCATAACTCTTCTGTCTAGATTGGGCGGTCTTAAGGTGCTCACAGATCTTGTGAACTTTCTCCTCGGCTTCTCTTAGGATGTCGGGTTTGAAAATCTGACTCTCTCCTACTTCCGACAAATTCAACGGGGTATGGCACTTCCTTCCATAAATAAACTCAAATGGGGCCATTTGCAAACTGGCTTGGTAACTGTTGTTGTATGAGAATTTTGCAAAAGGCAAACAGTCTTCCCATTTTGATCCATATTCCCAAACATAGGCCCTCAACATATCTTCGACTATCTGGTTTACTCGCTCCATTTGTCCATCAGTCTATGGGTGATAAGCTTTGTTGAAATCCAGTCTGGTCCCTAATCCTTCTTGGACTTTCTTCCAAAATATCGAGGTAAACTGGGTTCCTCGATCCAACACAATGTTCTTGGGGACTCCATGCAAACTGACTATTCTAGCAATGTACAACTCTACTAGCTTCGAACTCTGATAAGTGGTCTTGACAGGTAAGAAATGGGATACTTTGGACAGTCTATCCACTATGACCCAAATAGAGTCATTTCCCCTATTAGATGTAGGCAAACCGGTGATAAAATCCATTCCAACTGAATCCCATTTCCATTCCAGAAACTGCAATGGTTACAAAAGTCCTGTAGGTCTCTGATGTCCCACCTTGACTCTCTGACAGGTATCACATTTGGCTATGTAGCTTCCGATTTCTCTCTTCATCTTATGCCACCAAAATTGCTCATTCAAATCCTGATACATCTTCGTTCCTTCTGGGGGATAGAATAAAGAGTATCATGGGCTTCTTGCAAAATAGCATGCTTGAACTCTAAATCTGCTGGTACACAGATACATCCTTTATACCACAAAACTCCTTCTTCATCTTCGATGAATCTGGGTACCTTCCCTGTACCGATACGACGTTTGATTCCTTCGATACTAGCATTTCCTTTATGCGCCTCCTTGATCTGACTGATCAAAGTAGGTTGAAGTTCTATGGTAGCCAAAAATCTTTTACTAACTAGCTCCATTCTATAATTTTCCATCTCCTTATGCAAACTTGGTTGGGCATCTTTTATCATGGTGTTCAATCGACACGGCAATCTGCTAAGAGCATCTGCTACCACATTGGCTTTGCCGGGGTGATAGTGAAGGTCAAGTTCATAGTCCTTGATTAGCTCTATCCATATCCTTTGCCTCATATTTAGCTCCTTCTGGGTGAAAATATACTTCAGACTCTTGTGATCCGAATAAATCTCACAGCGGTTACCCATGAGGTAATGCCTCCATGTATTCAAGGCTAAAACTACAGCTGCTAGTTCAAGGTCACGGGTAGGGTAATTCTGCTCATGTTGCTTCAGTTGTCGGGATAGATAGGATATGACTTTGCCTTCTTGCATTGGCACACATCCGAGACCAATCTTGGACACGTCACAATACACACCCAAAGCCATCGTAATATCCGGCATAATCAAGATTGGGGCTGAAATCAATCTCTTCTCGAGCTCTTGAAAACTTGCTTCGCATTTGTCCGTTCTTTCAAACTTCTTATCTTTCTTCAACAATTGGGTCATGGGTCTTGCGATGCTCGAGAATCCTTCTACCAACTTGCGGTAATATGCCGCTAATTCTAGAAATGCACGAACCTGGGTTTGAGTGGTTCAGCTTCCACATCCTTAACCTTGGCAGGGTCGACATCAATTCCTACTGCCGATACGATATGTTCTTGGAATCCTACTTCCTGTAACCAGAACTCACATTCGATAAACTTGGCATGCAACTGATGCTCTCTAAGGGTTTCAAGGATGGACCCCAGGTGTAGCTCATGTTCTTCTTCTAATTTGGAATAGATCAGAATGTCGTTGATGAAAACCACGACAAACATATCCAGGAAGTTCATAAAAATCTTATTCATGAGGTTCATGAAATAAGCAGGGGCATTCGTTAGTCCAAAAGACATGACGGTGTACTCATACAATACATATCTGGTGGTAAAGGCAGTCTTTGGAATATCCTCTGCGTGAATCTTGAGTTGATGATAACCAGTTCTAATATAAATCTTAGAAAACACTTTGGCACCGGTCAACTGGTCAAACTGATCTTCTATCTTTGGCAGTGGGTACTTGTTCTTAATGGTGACATCATTCAGCTTCCCATAATCCGTGCATAAAGGGTTACCTCCATCTTTCTTATCCACAAATAAAACAGGTGATCTCTATGGGGACGCACCAGGTTGAAACAGTCCTATCTCTAGCATAGCATCTAGTTTCTTCTTTAGCTCCACTAATTCAGATGGCTTCATACTATAAGGTATCTGAGCTATGGGTCTAGTTTCAGGGATTAGTTCAATGATAAACTCGATATCCCGATCTGGGGGCATACCGGGCAATACATTTGGGAATACGTCGAAGTATTCACAAACTACTCTAACTTGGTCAATGGTTGGTTGGGCTGGACTCTTGTTGCACTTTAATTGATGGGGCAAAGTTTCAGATACATGCTCTACTGACACTCCAGTGGTACTAGTCATGGTTATGGTTTTCTTGGCACAGTTGATTAATCCCTTATGTTTTAACATCCAATCCATCCCTAGTGCTACTTCCAAACCTTTGGTTCCAAGAACTATTAGATTAGCATAAAAATCTATTCCATGGATTCTGATAGGTACGGCCTTGCAAATTTGACTAGCTTTGGTGGTTGAAGCAGGTATTTGAACTATCATAACATGCTTCAATTTTGTTGGTTGAATCTTACTAGTGCATGAAAATCTGTCTGTAACAAATGAGTGCGATGTTCCAGAATCAAAAAACACTCTTGCAAGTACTGAGTTAACAGAAAACATACCCATCACAACATCTGGCGCTTCCTGGACTTCTTCAGCATTCATGTGGAACAGACGGCCGTTGCGGTGGAGTGAGTTCTCTAGGGCAAATATCCTTCTAGGCTGAACACGTCGATGTTGCTAAGCTGGGGCATTCACATTGGTGGTTGCTGCAAGCTTCTTGGGGCACTCGTTTGAGTAGTGACACTTGACTCCGCATTCAAAACAAGTAACCTGAGACTTGTCTTTTCCTGCAACAGGCACAACATTGCTTCCAATCCTTGGGGCAGTATTGTTGTTGTTGGGGTTGTTGTTGTTGTTGGACTTGGGAGGTGCATGGTTGGAGTTGTCGGGGTTGTTGTTGAGGTTTCCACCGGGCCTGAGGTTTCCTCCTGCAGACGGGTTGGGACGATACTTTGGGGTATGGTGGGATCCTGGTTGATTCATCATTCGACGCTTGCGATTCTCATCTGCTTGGTTGATCTTGCCTTCCATCTGGATTGCAGAATCCACTAAGGCTTCAAGGTCAGCAAAGGGAATGTTGACTATCACTGTGTGCATCTCATCATGCAGACCGTTCAAGAATCTCTCCTTCTTCTTGGCTTCAGTACTAATCTCACCAGGGGCATACCTAGACAAAGATAGAAATGTGTCATGGTACTCTACCATAGTCATTCTTCCCTGCTTCAGCTCTTTGAATTCATCCCTCATCCACAGAATCAAACCCGGTGGCACATGGGTTCGGCTGAACTTGAGTTTGAATTCATCCCAAACCATCATATGTCCTCCATTCATGGTGCGAATGCTATTGCACCAAGCTCTTGCATCACCTGCCAGATAATGGTTGGCAAACAGTACTTTATCATTGGCCTCCACTCCTACGACTTCTAAGTTGTTCTCCATGGTCTGCAGCCAGTCATCAGCATCTAATGGCTCTTTAGACTTCCTAAAAATGGGTGGAATGATGTTTTGAAAGTTCTTGAGCTTGGATCCATGGTTGTCCTGGTTTCCATGGCATTGATTATTATTGGCCATCTGAGCTATCTGTTGAAGGGTGGCTAGGTTAGCTTGCCGTTCCGCTCTACCAGCTTCACGGTCAGCAACCAACATTTGCAGCATTAGGTCTTGAGACGAGCTGCTTCCTCCGTGAGGCATCTGAATATTGAGATAGATCATGACACAAGAGGGAAATTTCTAAGGTTCATGGATTTGTTTTTGAAAAGATTTTAAACTTTGAGTTTGACTCTGGTTTTGCCAACAAGCAACTTGCTTTTCATTCATTCATAGCACCCCATACAAACACACACCACACTAACATAACAAATGGTTTTAAGAACTATTCTATGAAACTACGATAAAGTGGGACCAGATACATCTCACAACTATGATAGTTGTCAAGTGCTACTACTCATCAGAATCAGTGGCTTATTCATAATCAATGAAGGCAGAATCATCATCATCAGTGTGGAAGTGTATGTCTTGGTCCTCTAGGTAGTCATCATCATCGCTGAGGTAGGAGTAGGGATCTCTACGGATATCTTCCCCTGCATTCTCCCTCTCCTCCAGCTGCATGTACCGCTCATGGATGGTCTCCTCCAGGTTGACACTTTGTGACTAAGGCGGGCAATGATGCGATCCTTCTTGTCATGCAGACGGCAAAGTGACTTGCGCTCCTTCACAAGGATGGCGAGGGTCTAGTCCTTCATGACTGCAATGTCATAGTTGTGGTTCGCATAGGTGCGGGCGTTGTCCAACTCTTTCTGCCTATCATACAACATGAAACTGAGATGATCCACCTGATGCTTCAACTCCGGATGGTGTGGCACCTCCAATGGCTGTCCTATAGCATCACACCTTGCATAGTACTCAAAGCGAGTGCCCTTGATTTGATTGATGCTTTGCCCACATAGACGGGCAAGAGCTTCCTACATAGCCCTGGATAGTCCATCTAGGCAGTTGTTCTCTCTTAAGCTGAATTGCATCCCCTCTGAGGTGGGTGCCTCCTTGCCTCCGAGATTGGCAACAATCAGCCATTGTAATTCTCCTCCTTGCTGATCATTGAGTTGTTCTCTAAAGAACACGGGGTTCGGGAGCTCAAGAAGTTCCGAGAGTTGGTCTAAATCGCCCTCCAAGATGAGCTATCCTCCGTTGCCCAACTAGTAGAACTTGCTATACTTGACCTCCATCTATAAGAATGTAGGATAAGTAAGTTAGTAGAGTGATCAAGTGTGTCAAATTTTATGTAAGATTTTGCAAGAATTTTTGAGGAACATAAATTTTCTTGAAAGAATATCAGTGATAAGAATGAGAATAGGTTTTCATAAATACTCACTTATTTTTTTTTGAAACTAAGTTTTTGATTCCAGCGTCCATTCTAACTAGGGTCTCCTATGGTCAAGATGGCTCTGATACCAACTTGTCAACACCCGGATTTTTAATCGCAGATGCCTTTTATGCCATACATCGCAATCCCAGGATTACAATTTTTGTGAGACATAACAGATTGGTACCATAGTTCATCATCCATTACAAATGATAATAAAGGTCTTACAAATAAAGGTCTTACAAATAAAGGATCCCTAATCCTTCTTGGACTTTCTTCCAAAATATCGAGGTAAACTGGGTTCCTCGATCCAACACAATGTTCTTGGGGACTCCATGCAAACTGACTATTCTAGCAATGTACAACTCTACTAGCTTCGAACTCTGATAAGTGGTCTTGACAGGTAAGAAATGGGATACTTTGGACAGTCTATCCACTATGACCCAAATAGAGTCATTTCCCCTATTAGATGTAGGCAAACCGGTGATAAAATCCATTCCAACTGAATCCCATTTCCATTCCAGAAACTGTAATGGTTGCAAAAGTCCTGTAGGTCTCTGATGTCCCACCTTGACCCTCTGACAGGTATCACATTTGGCTATGTAGCTTCCGATTTCTCTCTTCATCTTATGCCACCAAAATTGCTCATTCAAATCCTGATACATCTTCGTTCCTCCTGGGGGATAGAATAAAGAGTATCATGGGCTTCTTGCAAAATAGCATGCTTGAACTCTGAATCTGCTGGTACACAGATACATCCTTTATACCACAAAACTCCTTCTTCATCTTCGGTGAATCTGGGTACCTTCCCTGTACCGATACGACGTTTGATTCCTTCGATACTAGCATTTCCTTTATGCGCCTCCTTGATCTGACTGATCAAAGTAGGTTGAAGTTCTATGGTAGCCAAAAATCTTTTACTAACTAGCTCCATTCTATAATTTTCCATCTCCTTATGCAAACTTGGTTGGGCATCTTTTATCATGGTGTTCAATCGACACGGCAATCTGTTAAGAGCATCTGCTACCACATTGGCTTTGCCGGGGTGATAGTGAAGGTCAAGTTCATAGTCCTTGATTAGCTCTATCCATATCCTTTGCCTCATATTTAGCTCCTTCTGGGTGAAAATATACTTCAGACTCTTGTGATCCGAATAAATCTCACAGCGGTTACCCATGAGGTAATGCCTCCATGTATTCAAGGCTAAAACTACAACTGCTAGTTCAAGGTCACGGGTAGGGTAATTCTGCTCATGTTGCTTCAGTTGTCGGGATTGATAGGATATGACTTTGCCTTCTTGCATTGGCACACATCCGAGACCAATCTTGGACGCGTCACAATACACATCCAAAGCCTTTGTAATATCCGGCATAATCAAGATTGGGGCTGAAATCAATCTCTTCTCGAGCTCTTGAAAACTTGCTTCGCATTTGTCCGTTCTTTCAAACTTCTTATCTTTCTTCAACAATTGGGTCATGGGTCTTGCGATGCTCGAGAATCCTTCTACGAACTTGCGGTAATATGCCGCTAATTCTAGAAATGCACGAACCTGGGTTTGAGTGGTTCAGCTTCCACATCCTTAACCTTGGCAGGGTCGACATCAATTCCTACTGCCGATACGATATGTCCTTGGAATCCTACTTCCTGTAACCAGAACTCACATTTGATAAACTTGGCATACAACTGATGCTCTCTAAGGGTTTCAAGGATGGACCTCAGGTGTAGATCATGTTCTTCTTCTGATTTGGAATAGATCAGAATGTCGTTGATGAAAACCACGATAAACATATCCAGGAAGTTCATAAAAATCTTATTCATGAGGTTCATGAAATAAGCAGGGGCATTCGTTAGTCCAAAAGACATGATGGTGTACTCATACAATACATATCTGGTGGTAAAGGCAGTCTTTGGAATATCCTCTGCGCGAATCTTGAGTTGATGATAACCAGTTCTAATATAAATCTTAGAAAACACTTTGGCACCGGTCAACTGGTCAAACTGATCTTCTATCTTTGGCAGTGGGTACTTGTTCTTAATGGTGACATCATTCAGCTTCCCATAATCCGTGCATAAAGGGTTACCTCCATCTTTCTTATCCACAAATAAAACAGGTGATCTCTATGGGGACGCACCAGGTTGAAACAGTCCTATCTCTAGCATAGCATCTAGTTTCTTCTTTAGCTCCACTAATTCAGATGGATTCATACTATAAGGTATCTGAGCTATGGGTCTAGTTTCAGGGATTAGTTATATGATAAACTCGATATCCCGATCTGGGGGCATACCGGGCAATACATTAGGGAATACGTCGAAGTATTCACAAACTACTCTAACTTGGTCAATGGTTGGTTGGGCTGGACTCTTGTTGCACTTGAATTGACGGGGCAAAGTTTCAGATACATGCTCTACTGACACTCCAGTGGTACTAGTCATGGTTATGGTTTTCTTGGCACAGTTGATTAATCCCTTATGTTTTAACATCCAATCCATCCCTAGTGCTACTTCCAAACCTTTGGTTCCAAGAACTATTAGATTAGCATAAAAATCTATTCCATGGATTCTGATAGGTACGGCCTTGCAAATTTGACTAGCTTTGGTGGTTGAAGCAGGTATTTGAACTATCATAACATGCTTAAATTTTGTTGGTTGAATCTTACTAGTGCATGAAAATCTGTCTGTAACAAATGAGTGCGATGTTCCAGAATCAAAAAACACTCTTGCAAGTACTGAGTTAACAGAAAACATACCCATCACAACATCTGGCGCTTCCTGGACTTCATCAGCATTCATGTGAAACAGACGGCCGTTGCGGTGGAGTGAGTTCTCTAGGGCAAATATCCTTCTAGGCTGAACACGGCGATGTTGCTAACCTGGGGCATTCACATTGGTGGTTGCTGCAAGCTTCTTGGGGCACTCGTTTGAGTAGTGACACTTGACTCCGCATTCAAAACAAGTAACCTGAGACTTGTCTTTTCCTGCAACAGGCACGACATTGCTTCCAATCCTTGGGGCAGTATTGTTGTTGTTGGGGTTGTTGTTGTTGTTGGACTTGGGAGGTGCATGGTTGGAGTTGTCGGGGTTGTTGTTGAGGTTTCCACCGGGCCTGGGGTTTCCTCCTGCAGACGGGTTGGGACGATACTTTGGGGTATGGTGGGATCCTGGTTGATTCATCATTCGAGGCTTGCGATTCTCATCTGCTTGGTTGATCTTGCCTTCCATCTGGATTGCAGAATCCACTAAGGCTTCAAGGTTAGCAAAGGGAATGTTGACTATCACTGTGTGCATCTCATCATGCAGACCGTTCAAGAATCTTTCCTTCTTCTTGGCTTCAGTACTAATCTCATCAGAGGCATACCTAGACATGATAGAAATGTGTCATGGTACTCTACCATAGTCATTCTTCCCTGCTTCAGCTCTTTGAATTCATCCCTCATCCACAAAATCAAACCCGGTGGCACATGGGTTCGGCTGAACTTGAGTTTGAATTCATCCCAAACCATCATATGTCCTCCATTCATGGTGCGAATGCTATTCCACCAAGCTCTTGCATCACCTGCCAGATAATGGTTGGCAAACAGTACTTTATCATTGGCCTCCACTCCTACGACTTCTAAGTTGTTCTCCATGGTCTGCAGCCAGTCATCAGCATCTAATGGATCTTTAGACTTCCTAAAAATGGGTGGATTGATGTTTTGAAAGTTCTTGAGCTTGGATCCATGGTTGTCCTGGTTTCCATGGCATTGATTATTATTGGCCATCTGAGCTATCTGTTGAAGGGTGGCTAGGTTAGCTTGACGTTCCGCTCTTCCAGCTTCACGGTCAGCAACCAACATTTGCAGCATTAGGTCTTGAGACGAGCTGCTTCCTCCGCGAGGCATCTGAATATTGAGATAGATCATGACACAAGAGGGAAATTTCTAAGGTTCATGGATTTGTTTTTGAAAAGATTTTAAACTTTGAGTTTGACTCTGGTTTTGCCAACAAGCAACTTGCTTTTCATTCATTCATAGCACCCCATACAAACACACACCACACTAACATAACAAATGGTTTTAAGAACTATTCTATGAAACTACGATACAGTGGGACCAGATACAACTCACAACTATGATAGTTGTCAAGTGCTACTACTCATCAGAATCAGTGGCTTATTCATAATCAATGAAGGCAGAATCATCATCATCAGTGTGGAAGTCTATGTCTTGGTCCTCTAGGTAGTCATCATCATCGCTGAGGTAGGAGTAGGGATCTCTACGGATATCTTCCCCTGCATTCTCCCTCTCCTCCAGTTGCATGTACCGCTCATGGATGGTCTCCTCCAGGTTGACACTTTGTGACTAAGGCGGGCAATGATGCGATCCTTCTTGTTATGCAGACAGCGAAGTGACTTGCGCTCCTTCGCAAGGATGGCGAGGGTCTAGTCCTTCATGACTGCAATGTCATAGTTGTGGTTCGCATAGGTGCGGGCGTTGTCCAACTCTTTCTGCCTATCATACAACATAAAACTGAGATGATCCACCTGATGCTTCAACTCCGGATGGTGTGGCACCTCCAATGGCTGTCCTATAGCATCACGCCTTGCATAGTACTCAAAGCGAGTGCCCTTGATTTGGTTGATGCTTTGCCCACATAGACGGGCAAGAGCTTCCTACATAGCCCTGGCTAGTCTGTCTAGGCAGTTGTTCTCTCTTAAGCTGAATTGGATCCCCTCTGAGGTGGGTGCCTCCTTGCCTCCGAGATTGGCAACAATCAGCCATTGTAATTCTCCTCCTTGCTGATCATTGAGTTGTTCTCTAAAGAACTCGGGGTCCGGGAGCTCAAGAAGTTCCGAGAGTTGGTCTAAATCGCCCTCCAAGATGAGCTATCCTCCGTTGCCCAACTAGTAGAACTTGATATACTTGACCTCCATCTATAAGAATGTAGGATAAGTAAGTTAGTAGAGTGATCAAGTGTGTCAAATTTTATGTAAGATTTTGCAAGAATTTTTGAGGAACATAAATTTTCTTGAAAGAATATCAGTGATAAGAATGAGAATAGGTTTTCATAAATACTCACTTATTTTGTTTTGAAACTAAGTTTTTGATTCCAGCGTACATTCTAACTAGGGTCTCCTATGGTCAAGATGGCTCTGATACCAACTTGTCAACACCCGGATTTTTAATCGCAGATGCCTTTTATGCCATACATCGAAATCCCAGGATTACAATTTTTGTGAGACATAACAGATTGGTACCATAGTTCATCATCCATTACAAATGATAATAAAGGTCTTACAAATAAAGGATCGCATGATCCAGTCTTAATACAATCAACACAGCGGAATAATAATAAGGGTAGCATGGTCGAAGCTCCATATTTAGGGTCACATGCAATGCTGATGATGGGAGAAGATCCTAGTTGTCATAGACTTCCTGCTGTCCATCATCCTGGTAGTCCTCCTCATATTCTGGCCATAGGAATAGCCAGGGACAAATCCATGAGTACTCTTTAAGTACTCGAAAAATAATACTAACAAGAAGGTAGTTCGAGTAGGAATCCTAAGCTCTAGGTTGTTTTGGAAAATGTTGGGGATATACTTTTCGGGTATACCCACAGGACTCACTGACCAGGATGGCCCACCAATGGGTTACATCTTTCCTTCACGGGTGGCCCACTCAAAGAAAGACGAGGAGCCAGTTCTGGCTACGACAAGGACCAGAAGAGTTACCGACTTAGGCCTGTAGTATTACTTGTAGTCCAAGCTGTACATAGTTACCGACTCTGTAACATAGCCGAATAAGACTCTCCCTATAACCCTAGGCCCCAGTGACTATATAAACCGGACCTATGGGAGACTTTAGGGCACCAGATCATAGATCAACCACAACCAACTCGCACAGGAGAAACTCTCTTGTAATCTGTTGTAACATCCGGCTTACGCCAACATATTACTGGGTTGCTAGCAGGAGTAGGATCTGATCACCGCAGTCGGATCTGAACCTAGGTAAACTTGTGCTCACCGCTCCTGGAACATCCGACGTCTCACACCCCATCCTTCCAACACCACTAGGACCCCCTATGGCGTACTTGTCGATAATCCGACGACAGTTGGCGCCCACCGTGGGGCAGGTGACCTTTGGAGCATCGTTCCAGGAGGAATCTGCGCATGCAGGAATCGGTGAAACAATAGCCATGGGTCGCGTGGTCTACACCAGTGATGTCCCTCTCATCCTCCTTGTTGAGACTTGGATTCCGACTTCGAAACCCGTGACGACCTACACAATCATGTCAATCGATGAAATCGATATTTATCTCGGTTTCATTGAACCTGCTCAACCCACCCTAGAGGTGATGACCATGGCAGATGAAAAGTCCGGATCTACTTTGTCCGCAGAGGCGGAAGAGTTCAGGATCTCAGAGAAAATCAAACCGACCCAACCCACTCCTGCAGTGGAAGAAGAAGTCAGATCCGATCTCACCAGCGAGATCGGATACACAGACGAGGAGTACATCCGCTACGGATCTAGCTTTGCTGACGTCAAAGCGGAAACCAAGTTATACAAGTACCTCAAGAACATGAACAAGAATAAGCACTGTTTCATGTACCACATAAGCACTGGATCCTACTTTGTCGATGCTGGAGCTGGTAGCGACTCGGTCCTAGCCGCAATCGAAGAATACACCTACTTACCTGGCTCCCCAACAGAGTCAATCACGTCGCAGGAACTTCGAGACTTTGACAAAGAGATAGAGGAGTACGAGCAACAACACAGCTCCAGTCGGAAACTCCTCCTAGTACATATGATAGCATGGATGAAAGATACACCTCGCAGGATGACATGGAGAACGGATATTCTTCCGAGGTCTACAAGCCTACCATTACGGAGAGTACCGACAGATGTTTATCCCCCCGTACTGGACCAAAAGAAGTCTTTGCCACTGGTACGCACTTAAGGCTACTGGGCGGTCAAAGAAGAACAAGAATCCGACTCCGGCAGAGCCGGATGTCGAGGAAACCAACAAAGAAAAAGTGGATGAAGAGATCGAGATGGAGAATCAGGATGGAGATCCGATTAATCCCACCCCGATCGATCGTCGTGTGGATGGGCACGTTGTCACCAAAGGTGCATGCGAAATTGACGGAGACGCTCTCACAATTCCAATCCCAACGGCTTCGGATCATACGCCGGACGCGCTAGAGAAAAGGGCTGAGGACCTGGAAAAGCACCGCTTGTTTCTGCTTGAAGAGGCCGCACGCCTTGTCGAGATGAGACAGCAGTTAGACAGTGATCCTGCCAGATATCAGTCAGATTTCAAGCGACATCCAAACAAAACAAGGGGAGGTCCATTTCTTGCAAACAAGAATCTGGATATCCACAAAGATCTATTTGACAGAAAATATGGAGAGAAGATCCGAGTCTATAGCACGCTGGTGGAAACCGCTACTGCAGCTCGAGCCATCCTCGCCAACAATCCATCTCCACAACAGGTCCAGCAGTGTGTTGCGTTGCTGGACAAAGGATTAAAGCAGTAGAAGACGGTCGCGTCATTCAGTGGCAAGCTAGCCTCAAAATCCGAGTTTTGCCACACTGGCGCTGACCAAAGCGTTGACGTAAGGATCCACAGAGATACGGCTCAGCGTTATCATCCCGTGGAGAAGAAGAAAATTCCAAGACCGGCTCCAACAGCCACTCTCGCCGGCCGGCACGTGACTAGCCAAGACTTATTCCGGCTGCGTCCGAAGACGCCATCAGGGCAATGGTTCCTCATCAGGACCATCGTTGGCAAAATAATCGCTATAGAGAAGACCCGGAAACACGCCGCCAGCGAGAGGAGAAAGATCGGCTAAGGATGCCACCATCGAGCCGTCCGGCTGGCAACGCAGGACGAAGAGATGACCCGAATCACCCTAAAACTAGTAGGGACGATGCCCGAAGAAACAGGCATCGGAGTCAGCATAATGAGGCTCCACCGCCACCACCAAGAAACCCAGCCAGAAATAATCCACCAGGGCCACCATCGCCTCCCAGCAGCGACCATGAAGGATCACGTCATAGCCATGGAAACCGTAGGGGCGGAGGCGGAAATGGTGAGAGAAGAAGCAGAAATCCGATTCCACAGTGCAGAAGCCGCGAGCCTCCAAGGCGCAGATCTCTCTCGCCAAACGACGCTCGCCATCGCATCGAATCAAACATAGAAGCGCGGCAGTACGAGGAAGAAGATGTGTACATGGGACCCAAGTGGTTTGGTCCATGTATACGTCAGAGAAAATTTCCGGTTGACTTTGGCATCGCCAAGAACATTCAGCCCTATGATGGCGCAGCTCGGCCAGATACTTGGCTCCAGGATTTTTTCCAGGCTTGTTGCATCGCCAAAGGAGGAAACAGCCTGGTTGCAGTCCAATATCTCCCACTGATGTTGAGGAACACGGCTCGATCATGGCTCAACGAACTGCCAGAGAATTCAATTCATAACTGGTATGATCTGCAAAGTGCGTTCTTTTCAAACTTCGAGGGAACATACATGAGGCCCTGCACAGTCGGAGACGTGCAGCGTTGCACCCAAAGACCCAGAGAAAGATGCCGAGATTACCTTAGACGCTGGATCGATACGGAGAATTCTTGCGAAGGAGTAAATGAGCAAACTGCGATAGAAGCTTTTATTGCAGGACTTCCAGTCGGACTTTTACGTCACAGGCTGAAGCGTGACCACATCACAGATTTGGGAGAAATGATAGAGATGGCAAGCAAGTATGCTGAACCCAATGATGATTCAGAAGGGCTGCTAAATATTCTGGCCAATCCCAATGCGGACAAACAGCCAAAGCAAACTCAGTAGCGCAAGAACACCTCGGATGAAAAGCCGGCTCTGGACAGCACAGGTGTCAACACAACGTTCGGATCTGGAGGACGAGGAGGGCGCGGAGGTGGCCGTGGTAGAGGCCGAGGAACAACCCGGAAGAACCTATACCTGGGCTGACATTGCCAATAATCCATGTGTCCATCACTTGGATAGTAACGGAGGATCTACCCATACAAATGCCGAGTGTCGTTTCAATGAAGACATCAAGAAAGACGAATCTACTGGCTACAGAGCCAAGCGAGGAAAAGGAAAGAAAAATTCCGAGAAAGGGAAGGATCCCAAGGAAGATTCCTACATGGAAGAGGCGGAAGCCGCCGCAGAGCCCAAGACGGAGGGAAAGAAAACTTTTCCGACTAACAAAGACACATATGTCTTCTTCCTTGGATCCCAACCAGCTAAGGACAAGAAGGTGCTTATTCGTGAGCTCAATGCCATGGTTCTGGCTGTACCCCAATTCCTGGATTGGTCAGAGGTGACTATTACCTTTGATCGTTCAGATCACCCGAGGAAAACACATCGTCGGGGAAAGTATCCTCTGGTCGTCAATCCTCTTATTGATGGTTATGAGTTCTCAAAAACACTCATGGACGATGGGAGCAGTATCAACATCCTCAACATCGAGACACTCCACCGCATGAAGCTACACGAGAGCCAGTTGAGTTACAGTAGTGTAACTTTCCATGGCATTGCACCAGAAAGACATGCAAATTCTCTGGGTGAGATTACTCTGGACGTGACATTCGGAACCCGAGATAATTACTGGACCGAGCCACTCTCCTTCGAGGTGCTACCATTCAAAAGTGCTTACCACGCCGTCTTCGGACGTTCGGCTTCCTAGGCGTTCATGGCCCGTCCCTGTTACATATACAACATGATTAAACTTCCAGGTCCAAAGGGCGTAATCACCATACGAGGAAATCCGAGGAAGGCACGAGAGTGCGACGAAGGATCTGTTGCCTTCTCCGAAGCCGTGTTGCACGCCCAGGAGTACCAGGAGATCAAGAAGACCATCAATCCATCCGAGATGCCTGCTACGAAGAACGAGGTGCTGAAGCCAAGTTTGCAGTTCAAGGCATCGGAAGAGACGAAGAAGACATCGCTGAAGGAAGATGATCCCTCCAAGACGACGAACATAGGGGTAGGCTTAGGCCACGCATAGGAAAGCGTGCTCCTCGAGTTCCTCAAAACTAATAGTGATATCTTTGCATGGCAGCCATCTGACATGACCGCAGTACCTAGGGAACTTGCCGAGCACTCTCTTAATGTGTACCCAGACGCTAAACCCGTCAAACAGTCCTTACGACGGTTTGGTGATGAAAAGCGCAAAGCAAAAGCCAAGGAATTAGTCTGCTTAGAGCTAGCGGATTTCATAACAGAGGTCATCCATACAGATTTGGTGGCAAATCCTGTACTCGTCCCTAAAAAGGACACCATTTATTTAAGGATGTGTATGGATTATACCGCTTTGAACAAGGCATGCCCAAAAGATTCGTTTCCTTTGCCAAGAATCGGTCAAGTTATCGACTCAACGGCAGGGTCGGAATTACTCTATTTTCTCGACGCATATTCTGGATATCACCAAATACCGATAAAAAAGTTGGATCAAATCAAGACGTCTTCCGTCACTCCTTTTGGAACCTTCTGCTACAAAACTATGCCTTTTGGCTTAAAGAACGCAGGAACAACATATCAACATACCATGCAACATTGTCTCAACGACCAAATCGGATGCAACGTCCACGTATACGTAGACGACATAGCAGTTATGTCCACAAAGAAGGAAACTTTAATTTCCGACTTGGATGAAACGTTTGCTAGTCTACGAAAATTCAACATGATGCTAAATTCGAAGAAGTGTTTCTTTGGAATTCCAACCATAAAATTGTTAGGTTTCATCGTCTCCGAGTGAGGCATAGAGGTGAACCGGGACAAAATCAAGGCTATCTTAAACATTACCAGGCCGACTCGCCTAAAGGCCCTACAACGCCTCATTGGTTGCATTGCAGCGGTGAGTCGGTTCGTTAGGCGGCTTGGTGAAAGAGCCACACCTTTGTATAAACTCTTGAAGAAAACTGACAAATTTGTCTGGACCCTAGAGGCTGAAACTGCACTGCCAAGTTTGAAAGATCTGCTTTCAAATCCACTAGTTCTCGCAGCGCCAGAACCTCAGGAACCTATGTTTCTCTACATCGCAACGACCAACAAGGTCATAAGTGTGGTAATAGTAGTTGAGAGCGAGGAAGAAGGCCACGAGCATAAGGTGCGACGACCAACTTATTATCTAAGTGAGGTCCTAACAGAATCAAAGCAACGGTATCCACATCATCAAAAGCTAGCCTATGGAGTGTTTTTTTGCTTCCAGAAAGCTATGTCACTATTTTCAAGAGCACAAGATCAGAGTAATGAGCACGGCTCCTCTCCGAGATATAATCAACAATCATGACGCCACAGGACGTGTCGCAAAGTAGGGAATAGAGCTTGCAGCTTTCGACATTGAGTACAAACCATGTACAACAATCAAGTCCAAAATTCTCGCCGATTTTGTCGTTGATTGGACAGAAACGGCAGAAAACTCCGGCCCTCCAGACTTGGAATTTTAGACCCTTCACTTTGACGGATCAAAAGCACAAGGAGGCTCAGGGGCTGGCGTGGTGCTCAAATCACCCCAAGGAGATAAGATGTTCTATGTGTTGCAAATACACTTCACGGCAACCAATAATATTGCCAAGTACGAAGCACTGTTACATGGAAAATGCATGGCCAAAATCACTGGCATATCAAGACTCATGTATTACGGAGACTCGGATTTAGTTGCTCAGCAAGTATCCGATATCTGCAATGCAAGCAAGCACAAGGCAGCATACAAAGCTATTGTGGATGAATTATCCAGAGCATTCGAGGATTTTGAGGTTCAACACATCCCTCGAGCATAAAATGAGGAAGCAGATGCTCTATCAAGGATAGGCTCTGCGCGGAAACAAGTACCGAATGGAGCTTTTCTAGAGCATTTAAGGGTCCCCTCCATAGTCGGAGTTGATGAGGACTATCCGACGAAATCTGACTCACATTTAATAGCAGTTCTGGCTGTAATTCCTAGCTGGATAAAACCCTATCTGGATTTCTTGATAGACGGAAAATTACCCGAAGACGAAGTCTTGAACCGGCAGATTGTCCGACGAGCAAAATCATACACTATAATAAATGGTGAGCTCTATAAGCGGAGTGTTTCTGCCATGTTTCAGAGATGTATTTCTTTGGAAGGAGTGGAAATCTTAAGAGAAATCCATGAAGGTGAGTGTGGTCATCACGCTGCAGCTAGATCCTTAGTGGCAAAAGCTTTTCGACATGGATTCTTTTGGCTTACAGCTAAGGCAGATGCCGATAAACTGGTCAAAACGTGCAAGGGCTGCCAAAAGTACGCTCATCAGGCACATGTTCCGGCTGAACAGCTGCGTACAATCCCTATTACATGGCCATTCACGGTCTGGGGGCTTGATATGGTAGAGCCGTTTCACACGGCAAAATGTGGATTTACTCACCTACTAGTAATGCTGGATAAATGTACAAAATGGATTGAGACTAAACCCGTAACAAGTTGCGATGGAGCCACAACCAGAAGATTCGTCGAGGACGTAATCATCAGATTCGGATATCTGCATAGTATAATTACTGACAATGGGAGCAACTTTTCCATGGGGGAACTTGCCGAATTTTGTGAAGAGCAAGGGATCCGACTTGATATTGCACCAGTCGCACATCCACAAGCCAATGGACAAGTCGAAAGAACTAATGGCCTTATTTTATAAGGAATCCGGCCTCGCCTCGAGGCACCGCTTCGTCGGGTCCGGGGGCTTGGGTGAAAGAATAAACGTCTGTGATTTGGAGATTACGTAAAAATCCTTACAGATCAACTGGCAATACTCCTTTCTTCTTGGTCTACGGTGCAAAAGCAGTTCTTCCAAGTGATCTGATTCATCAGGCTCCACGAGTCAAGGCGTATATCGAACAAGATGCAGAAGTGTCTCGGCAAGATGATCTTTATATAATCGAAGAAGTACGCGTCGTTGCTAAATAGCGAGCTACAACCTATCAGCAGAAGTTACGCAAGTATCATAGTCAGAGAGTGCAAAACCGTTCTTTTAGAAAAGGCGATTTAGTTCTCCGAATTGTGCAAAAAAGAAAGCACAAACTTTCCTAAATTTGGGAAGGATCTTTTTATGGTTAGCAGAGTTCTGCATAATGGGTGGTATTATTTAACCGACATGATACCAGTTAAGAAAAGACCTGATACTCAGAAAAGGAAGAGAGCTGGTGGCAGCACAGACCCGGATGAAATAGACCGTCCATGGAATATTGCACAACTACGTCCCTTCCATTCTTAGTTATATTTCCTTGTAATCATATATGTACATGTTCAAAGTGAAATAAAGTATTGGTTTTCTCATATTGTTATTTTTGAGATGTTTTTGCCATCTTATTTTCAAAAGAGAATGTAATTTTTTCAAAAATCCCAGAATACTTGAAAGTACTTTATGCTCATGTTTGTTCTGGTTACGATTTTTTGAACAATCAAAAAAATGTCACCTTAGGGTACAAATTTTAAATTATTGTCTATACTTTGATTCTTTATCTGATTGCTTAGACACAGACATTTTCCGAGTAATGATTCGTTGGTACTAGAAGCCGGCTTTGTTTCCGAGTTTAAACTGGTTTAGCAATTGCGCTCCGTTGCTCAGCAAAGATTCCTTGCTAAAGGTTGGCCGACCCATGAAAGGGATGAGGCAGAGAGCCAGATAAACCGATAAGTATAGACATAAAAAAAGAGTGCTTCAGAAACTTTCAAGCTTAAAAATATATAAAAAAAAGTGCTAAGATAGTAAAAGCATCCGTTTTTACAGACGAACACAAAATAAAATATTGTAGCCATCATTATATTGCCATAAGTTTTAGATAATGCATAGAAAATGTTTATGCTGCAGGCGATGGCGATGAAGCAGGTGGAACACTGGAATCATCTACAGTGTCGCCCTCGATCTCAGACTCGGAAGTGTTAATGATTTCTGGCTTTTGAGGCGAAGGAGGCGCGGAGACGGATTCGAAGAATGGCGTCGTGTAGTTGGTCATCTCCGCCACTCGACAAGCATAACCTGCAAAAGATTCTTGGATGGACTTGATATCTTGCGGGTTACCCTTATCATCCTCCTTAGCAATGCCCTTGGTGACGTGCCAGATTTCCATCTTGCTACGGTGGATCATCACCATGGTCAGAGCTGTTTGCGCAGCAGTCCGAGCATAGGAGATCTTCCAGTCCTCAATCCACTTCGGAATCTCCTTCACTTTGTCCCTCACCTTGTGTAGTGACATTTTATGCAACTCGAAGAGTTTGGCGGAAGTCGAACAAGACATCTCCGATGTATACGCTCGAGGCGAGGTTTAGAAGTGGAAGAGTCGGAATGATTCAGGGGGGCTGGTAAAGAACCAAAAAGTCAAATCCCATCTAAAAAAAGTCGAAAAATGAATAACACAAAGAAAATATTCAGAAATCTTACCAAGCATAGAGTGGTTCCATTCAGCATGCTCCTGTGGAGGCTGTCTAGTTCACTTGCTGAGGCCTGGGCAAGATCCTTCTGGATATCAAACTCCTTCTTGAGATCAACAAGTTCTTTATCTCGGAGGGATAGGAGCTTCTCGAGCCTCACGGTCTCGTGGTTGCTTGATTCCAAGACTACAGCTACGGATTTCTCCGACTCCATAGTTTGGGTCTCAAGATTTTTCCGGAGTTCAGTATTCTCTGCCTCCAAGACCTTGAACTTTTCGGCCTACTCCACCATCTTGCTGGATTGGCATAACAATTCTGCAAGTACAAAAAATATCAGTCAGATAGAGCACATCCGACTATGACAAAACATTTAACTGACAAAGAGGAAGCCGGAAAAGTTTACCTTCTGCTTCATCTTTTTCAACTTTTAACTTTGAATTTTCAAAGCGCAAAGCTTTGATTTCTTTGCGCTTGTTGGAAATATTGTTGAGCAATTCCTTGTTGGAAGATGCAATTTTCTGTAAGTTTAGAGAAGGAATATCGTCAGACGGCTACTAAGACTCGGGGTGCAAATTAAACTAAGTAAAATTACAGCACGAGCCTTGGGGGCTACACTATATCGTTCTTTTGCAACCTAAAAGCATAAACCTGGATCCAGAAACGTTTATCCGAATTTATGCTTCGGGGCTAGAGGATATGATAATAAATGCAGATAAGAATTGGAAACTTACAATGCGTTCCAGATGCAACTTTTCAAATCCGAGCTTGGTGTTGTGAAGCACCTTCTTGGTAAGGGTGATGGACGGAACGTCCGTTGCTGGAAGTTCGCCAGAAGCGATTTTAGCATCCTAGACTAATATTTGGTCCAGGAGGCTGACCATTTTGACGTCTTCCTCCTCTTGGCTCGCTGCTTCTAGGGTCAAGATTTTCTTCTCAAGACTGGACTGAGCCAGTTTGAGGATCTCTTCTTTCTCCTTCCTCTTGAGTCCAGGAACAGCAGAGTCAACCACCTTATCCACAATACTTGTTGTCATAACCATGGGATCATTACCCTTTACGGGTTCACCCTTATCAGTTGCATGGTCATCAATGTTGACCAGGGCTTTTGAGATCTTCCCAGCGTTAGGGGATGCAGAAGCTCCCTGCGCTGACGGAGCAGTGGATGGGGTCGATGGTGGCACCACTAGAGAAATGACAAGCTTCTGCTGACGCATCTGCTTGCCTGCCTTGCTTTCCGGCTTAATCTTTCTCTTCAACGATGATTTAACTCTAGAACATGGAAATCTTAAATCTTAGGTGTGCTTTGGGAAGATAACAAATGTACAAGAGTACTAAAAATGAAAGGTGAGGTGCTTAGTTTTTAACTACTGGTAGCACTTGGCTACCAGCAGCGACAACTTCCTTCGCCTTACGCTTCTTGGAAACGGAGGCGGCAACTTCTTGCACCTCATCATCCTCCGTCGCCTCTAGGTCGTCTGAAGCATAGTCCTCTAGTGGAGCGAGCTTGGACTCAGAAAGTTTCTCGAGATGACAGAATCGGAAAAGCATCGATGAAAATAGAGTCGGAGAACGAACCAAAGAAAACGACAAAACACGAAAGAAGAGTCGAAATAATTACCGAAGTCAGAGGAAGGTTGGATGTATACATCTTCATGGAAACTTTCGGAACTTTTCGTTCCACTCTTTCCTTGACCAAATATTGCATGACGGTCCTATAGACCTTCGGCGAAAGCCGGTTCGAGCTGACCTTCATGTTGTCCTTCTTGTCGCTGGTGATTTGGTGCATGAGGCGGTCTCCGTGGTGCTGGAGAGGCTGAATCCGGCATTCCAGCCAGCAGTGGATCAAGTCGGATCCACGAAGCACCTCATGCTTCATCTAAAATTCGATCCGCCTTTTGGCGAGGATCAAAATATCCGACAGTTCCGGCGCCTCTGCATCCCATGAATCTTGGTGGGGAGCGGCGCCATTGGCGAACACCGGAAGACCTTCCACCTTACCCGGAGCCGGAATATCCTTATGGTAGAAGAAAGTTCCGGCCTAGCGTTTAACGGACTCACTAGCGTTAATCCTATGATAGATCCGATTCCTCCTAAGGACTAAGCTAAGAGTACCAGTGACATAAGGCACACCGGCACTAATGGAATTCTTCCGAGTACCATAGTAGTACCGGAAAAGGGTCAAACTTGGCCTAATGCCAAGAAACTCCTCGCACAGAGCTGCGTGAGCACTAAGCTCAAGCAGAGAGTTGGGAGGAAGATTGTGGAGTTGCACACCGTAATAGTTGAGGACCTCAACGAAGAAGTCCGATGGTGGCAGACAGAGGCCATGGTCGACGTGAGTGCTGAACAACACCCTCTCGCCATCTTTTAGCGTGGGGATGGCGTTTCCAGCAGCGCTCTGCCACGCGCCGTCAGCGATGAACCACTCATCCTCCATGACTTGGAGCTCCGCAGTGTCCATGGCGCTAGGGATCCATAGACCCCGCATCTTCTTCTCATCCGCCACCGCCACTCCAGAGGACAAAGCAGACGCCATAGTTCTTGGAGGAAGATGGGATGGTGGGGAAGGAAAGATTTTTTCTTAGCGGTGTGTAGATTGGAACTGGTGCGGAGAGCTCGAGGAGTACAAGGAATCAATGAATGAATCTGAGAAGAAGGGTTTTCTCTCCTCTTATTTGCCTCTTTGTCATGATTCGTGCTGTGAGACACGCGATTATCGCCACGTGTATAGGAAAGGGGGAGTTATCTTCCTCGCGACTCTTCCGCCCCCTCGACTTTCGCGCAGGCATTGAAATGGTGTTCTATTCTGTAAGGAACGGACCCACCAACGTTCGTGCTGATGGAAGTCCTGTCAGTGATGGGACCTGATCTGTAAAGTTGTCAGTCAGCACGCCGCTGTAAAATCCGGCTTATGTTTCAAATCAAGAAGGGAAAGGATTAAGGTCAGAGCAGAATATATCCGACTCAACTGACTTAGAATCCTATATTAATGAAAGAAGTTTTCGGGAACCCTTCAAGATTCTCAAGACGAATAAACCATCAAGCTAGACGATTTATCCGACTTCAGATCTTGGAGAATTCCGGGGGCTACTGTTGGGGATATACTTTCTGGGTATACCCACAACACTCGCTGACCAGGGTGGCCCACCAATGGGTTAGAGCTTTGCTTCATGGGTGGTCCAGTCAGAGAAACAGGAGGAGCCAGTTCCGTCTATGACAAGGCCCAGAAGAGTTACCGACTTAGGCCTGTAGTATTACTTGTAGTCCAAGCTGTACATAGTTACCGACTCTGTAACGTAGCCGAATAAGACTCTCCCTGTAACCCTAGGCCCGGGTGACTGTATAAACCGGCCCTATGGGAGCCTTTTGGGAACCAGATCATAGATCAACCACAACCAACCCACACAGGCGAACATCTCTTATAATCCGTTGTAACATCTGGCTTACGCCGACATATTACTAGGTTGCTAGCAGGAGTAGGATCCAATCACCACAATCGGCTCTGAACCTAGGTAAACTTGTGCTCACCGCTCCTGGAACATCCGACGTCTCACACCCCATCCTTCCAATGCCACTAGGACCCCCTATGGAATACTTGTCGACAATCCGACGACACAAAAAGCCAGGTTTATCTCTAACTGAGTTTAGAAGTAAAGAAAACTAATTTAATGTTTTACAACACCTAAGTGGGAACTTAGTTTTCATGTTCACAACCCTGCTGTGGTCAATTCAAAGCCATAGTTCATTTCACAAGTCATTTTGAAAACATGTGATGAGGAATAGTATGGCCACTCCAACTGTCCATAACCGCGGATGAGACTATTTGAATAGTTTGACACTCTACAGAGGTGGCACACTTTCACCACAACATTTGATACATCCATCAGGAACAATCCTGAATCATCATACTTAGTATACGGATAATCAATCCTAACCTTTCAATTATACACCCTAGTATGGCCTCCCAACCATGACCATCTGTCATCTTGGGAACTGCACAGGTGGACAATCATCATGAGGTAGCCTCAGATCAATCCTCTTCCGCAAGGTAACCCATACTAAGACATATAAACTTCCAGTTAAACCTTACCCAAATTAGGTATTGTGGTTGTACGGTAAAACTGGAATGGAATCGCATTCGATCCCAACCATCAGTTTTATAAAGGGCTAAGGCTCATGCCTTAACATTTTCATCATCAAATCATCTTGTGTTCATAACACATGTCAAAACATTTCATTAGAATGACTCATCATTCCACGTTTTTCATAATTATTCTCACCAAGTATTCCCATCTAAAGTGATCAACTTTTATGCTTAGCACTAGCCACTAAAATTGAGGGTAATCACTAATGAGGGGTGCTAGTCAATGGTGACTTAACCAAAATTTAGATCTCATGCCTTAGTATGACATCTAGTTCGCACTAACTTAGGCCAAGTTTTATGCTCTTTATGCTACCTATAATATCCTTCCAAAACAAACAAAACACTAACTAAAAGTAATAAAGAGCTTTGATAAAGAAATAACAGAATAAAGCTTGGAAGTAAAACTGGGATTTGGTATAATCAAGGTTGCATAACCAAAGTATGCCTAAGGCATCTTGCATAGGTTAACTAGTAGGTTTAGGCTTGCAAGGATGGCTTGCATGGTTTAGCTTAGCTTGCCTTGAGTAGTGCAGTGGTTGAAGTTTTCTTCTTCTTCTTCATATTACTCCTCCTCCTCGTAGCCTTGGTCGGTACTAGCGTCTATAAATAAATACGAGGTACACAATCACCAAACAATACTTAACTAATTCTATTTGGCACATAAAGGTTCACACTAGATGATCTAGCATCATCATAATCATCACATGAATTAAAGACCTAGTCTTATTTATTTTCTTTTAGAAAAGTAATTTTTACTCATTGAAAACTACTTAAGATTTAATATTCTCCAATTAAAATATGGGATCATGTTGACACATGTCATCACCACATATTTTAATACTTGGGAATGTTGACACATGTCATCACCACATAGTCCTTGATTAGCTCTATACATCTCCTTTGCCTCATATTTAGCTCATTCTGGATGAAAATATACTTCAGACTCTTGTGATCCGAATAAATCTCACAATGGTTACCCATGAGGTAATGCTGCCATGTCTTCAAGGATAAAACTACGGCTGCTAGTTGAAGGTCATGGGTAGGGTAATTCTGCTCATGTTGCTTTAGTTGTCGAGATAGATACGATATGACTTTGCCTTCTTGCATTAGCACACATCCGAGACCAATCTTGGATGCGTCACAATACACATCCAAAGGCTTCGTAATATCCGGCATAATCAAGATTGGGGCTGAAATCAATCTCTTCTTGAGCTCTTGAAAACTTGCTTCGCATTTGTCCGTCCATTCAAACTTCTTACCTTTCTTCAACAATTGGGTCATGGGTCTTGTGATGCTCGAGAATCCTTCTACGAACTTGCGGTAATATCCCGCTAATCCGAGAAATGCATGAACCTTGGTTTGAGTTGTTGGGGCTTGCCATTCTTCCACATCCTTAACCTTGGCAGGGTCGACAGCAATTCCTCGTGCCGATACGATATGTCCTAGGAATCGCACTTCCTATAACCAGAACTCACATTTGCTAAACTTGTCATACAACTGATGCTCTCTAAGGGTTTCAAGGATGGTCCTCAGGTGTATCTCATGTTCTTCTTCTGATTTGGAATAGATCAGAATATCATCGATGAAAACCATGCCAAACTTATCCAGGAAGTTCAAAAAAATCTTATTCATGAGGTTCATGAAATAAGCGGGGGCATTGGTTAGTCCAAAAGACATGAAAATGTACTCATATAATCCATATCTGGTGGTAAGGGCATGTTGGGCCACGCATAGATAAAACAAAACTTTTCCCTCTAATGTGGTGATCCCAAGATCTAGCTGAGGTAGAAGGCCACGAGGTTTACGACTAGACGCGCAGTTGCGGATTACTGATGTAGCGCGTCAGTTGATGCAGTGCAATCCTCACGATCCGATCCTCCTGGTGCTGATCGTACAACACCTCTGCTGGTATCCACACGTACAAGGAGGAGCGCCGGCGGCAAACTTCTAGATTCCTTACGGCGGCAGGACTGCTGTGGAGCTAGGGTTTCCAACACATGGAATCACCTAACCGAACAACGATTAACCTTTCTGGGTTAAGGTGCTCCACTATATATAGGGAGTGAATGTGGGCTCTGATCGCGCGACCCATTCACTAAAGCACATATAACACTATCACCGTGAGTCCAACTCACTAACTCAGTCCTAATACGGTTTAGGTCCAACCCAACTAGATTACAGGTTCAGATCCATTCCGAACTTGCTCCCGCTCTTAAGGGTGTGACCCCGCAGGCTCATGGCTACTTGGACACAATTGGAGTCTGACTCTCAATCGATCAGTCGGTAGCGGCTCCTAGCAGAACGTGCCGACTCCCAAGTACCAAAGAGTCATGACAACTTGCCTTTCCAATATGACTTACGTCCGAGTCCCTTTTGCCTCACGATATACCTTGTCAGACTATAGGCGAATAATTATCATCCATTAAATAGTCTGATTCTCTTCTCGATCCGAGATAAGTGATTCACCCGACTAACTCTTAGTCGACCGCCTCGGTTAACACTTAATTGAGTCGTGCATGGCCATGCTTTCCGAATCATATCATCCGAGAGGGCCCAGAGAATATCTCTCCGAGTGGAGGGGCAAAATCCCATCCTCGTTATTCACATCACGCAGCTTGATTCTCAGTCGACCCGAACCCTGCCTTTATAACGGCCCAGTTACGGATCAACGTTTGACTGAACCTAAGTCGGTGATCCTCAACTTAGACTATGCAACAACCTCAGGTCTAAGGATTACATTGATTGAGATATCCAAATGACAACTTGTCCGTTGTACCTCAATATGGGTCAATCCGACTTGCTAAACTCTTTAGACGAATCTGTGTAAGTTGGAATAGCATCTCCATGCCCATGACAAATGGAACCGAGTCATCAAGCCAACTTTCACATTGGTCTAAGTTTTGTGTCCAGCACAACCTCAATGACCAAGGATATTTAGTACAAACAACATGAATGCATAGTTCCACAACCGAATCACATATTCAATGATACACATCAGATGTTTATACAAGGACTACTTAATATCTTTATGAATACAATGGGAAATATCATCATACATGATTGCCTCTAGGGCATATTCCCAACAGTCTCCCACTTGCACTAGAGTCAATCTTCCGACATCACATGTCTAGGCATCTAATGCCCATGGATCTCAGGTGCACCTCATGCTTCGGCTGTGGTAATGGCTTTGTCAACGGATCCGAAATATTTGCATCCATGTGTACCTTGCATAACTTGATATCACCCTGATCCATGAACTGGCGAATCAGGTGGTACCGCATGAGTATGTGCTTGTTCTTCTATTGTTGTCTAGGTTCCTTGGCTTGTGCAATAGCACCATTGTTGTCACAATACACGTCCAACGGATTGGACGAGCCCTGAACCACACCAAGATCCATGAGTAAATTCCTCATTCAAACAGCCTCCTTTGCTGCCTCCGAGGCGGCAATATAGTCAGCCTCTGTTGTAGACGCAGACACAGTTTCTTGCTTGGAACTCTTCTAGCTCACAGCACCTCCGTTTATAATAAACACGTATCCGGATTGCGAACGAGAATCATTAGAGTCGGTAAGATAACTCGCATCCGTGTAACCCTTTACACTGAGTTCATCTTCACCACCATAAACCAAGAACATATCCTTAGTCCTTCTCAAGTACTTTAGGATATTTTTAGCCGTTGTCCAGTGGATCTCTCCAGGATCAGCCTGGTATCTGCTCACAACACTTAGAGCATAGGAAACATCTGGCCTAGTACATATCATGGCATACATGATGGATCCGACTATAGAAGCATATGGAATCGCACTCATCCGACTTCGCTCATCAGTTGTCGAAGGACACTGAGTCTTGCTAAGTTTTACACCATGGGACATCGGTAAGAACCCCTTCTTAGACGATTCCATGTTGAACTTCTTCAACACTTTGTCCAAATAAGTACTCTGACTCAATCCAATTAGCCTTCTTGATCTATCTCTATAGATCCGGATTCCGAGGATATATGTTGCCTCACCCAAGCCTTTCATTGAGAAACTCCTTTCCAATGATTCCTTGGTTTCTTGAAACATCTGGACATCATTTCCAATCAGTAATATGTCATCCACATATAAGATTAGAAAGTTTACTTTGCTCCCACTAAACTTCTTGTATAAACAAGAATCATGATCACTCTTGATGAAGCCAAACGATTTGACTACCTCATCAAAGCGAATATTCCAACTCCGAGATGCTTGCTTCAACCCATAAATGGATTTCTAAAGTTTGCACACCTTGTTAGCATTAGCCGGATCGACAAAACCCTCGGGCTGTATCATATACACGTCCCCGGTTAAATTTCCGTTAAGGAAAGCCGTTTAACATCCATCTGCCATATCTCATAGTGGAAATAGGCTGCTATAGCTAACATGATCCGAACTGATTTAAGCATCGCTACGGGCGAGAAAGTCTCGTTGTAATAAACTCCTTGAACTTGTCGGAACCCCTTCGCGACAAGGCGTGCTTTATAGATGGAAACATTTCCATCCATATCAGTTTTCTTCTTAAAGAACCATTTGCACTCGACGGGTCTTGCACCGTCTGGCAGATCAACCAAGTTCCAAACTTGATTTTCATCCATGGACTTTAACTCGGATCTCATGGCTCCAAGCCATGAATCAGAATCAGATCCCACCATCACTTCCGAATAATTTGCCGGCTCATCACTGTCTCACAGTAATACATCACGAACACTTCGTAATATTGCCGATCTTCGTAGCATAGGTGCTGCTGCCGGCTCAGCTGCCACGACCGGCTCAACCTCCACGGTTTTTGCCAACTCGCTACTAGCCGGTTCCTCTCGAATTTCTTCGAGTTGCACCATGCTCCTACTTACTCCTCGACTGAGAAACTCTTTCTCAAGGAAGACACCATTCCAAGCGACAAACACTTTGCCCTCTTCTCGGTTGTAGAAGTAGTAACCCAAGGTTTCCCTCGGATACCCCACGAAAATACACTTATCCGACTTGGCTGTAAGATTCTCCGACTGAAGTCGCTTGACAAATGCTTCACAACCCCAAATCTTAAGAAAAGACAAACTCGGCTTTTTGCCTGTCCACATCTCATGTGGTGTCTTCTCTACCGATTTTGATGGTACTCTGTTTAGTGTGAATGCTGCTGTTTCTAGACAATAACCCCAAAATGATAAAGGCAGATCTGTCCGACTCATCATTGATCGTACCATGTCCAACAAGGTTCGATTCCGCCTTTTTGAAACACCGTTCCTTCGCGGCATTCCTGGCGGAGTAAGTTGAGGAACTATTCCACAACTTTTCAGATGGTCATCAAACTCATGGCTAATGTACTCACCTCCTCAGTCCGACCGAAGAAACTTTATTTTCTTGCCGAGTTGATTCTGTGCTTCATTCTGGAATTCTTTGAACTTTTCAAAGGCTTCCGACCTATGTTTCATCAAGTAGATATATTCATACCTACTCAAATCATCAGTGAAGGTAATGAAGTACTCATAACCACCCCTGGCTGTCGTGCTCATTGGTCCACATACATCACTATGTAATAGTCCGAACAAGTCGGACGCCCTTTCGCAACTCTTTGCAAAAGGTGTCTTGGTCATTTTGCTGAGTAGGAAAGATTCGCATGTCTCGAACGACTCCAAGTCGAACGAAGTTAGGAGTCCATCATCATGGAGCTTCTTCATGCGTTTCCAACTTATATGACCAAGCCGACAGTGCCAAAAGTAAGTCATATTCAGATCATTTGGTTTCAACCTTTTAACATTTATGTTATAAACCGACTCACCATCAAGATTCAAAATAAATAACCCGTCCTGGACAGGTGCAAAGCCGTGAAACATATCATTCAAATACAAAGAACAACCATTATTCTTGATATTCGACTCATAGCCTTGCCTCATCAAACATGAAGCAGAAATAATGTTTCGACTGAGCACTGGAACATAATAACAATTATTCAGTTCCATAATGAATCTGGAAGGTAAATGAAGTTGCATCGTGCCGAATTCCAACGCAACAACTCTTGCTTTGTTGCCGACTCGAATATCATCCTCTCCTCTTGCTTCGCTCCTAGTTCTTACCAGTCCCTACAACGAGTTGCATATGTGAATAACTGATCCGGTATCATATACCCAAGAACTATTTGGTGCATCAGCAATATATATGTCTATAACATTGCAAACAAGTGTACCTGAGTCAGAAGTCATACCTCCACTCTTGGCTTTGTCGGCCAAGTACTTGCTGCAGTTCCTCTTCCAGTGGCCATCCGCCTTGCAGTAGAAGCAAGTGGATCCGGCTGAAGGAGATGGCTTAGTCCCTGAGGAAGTGCTTGGGACCAGGTCCTGATCCTGCTTTCCTCCTGACTTAGCCTTCTTCTTAGTCCAAGAACTCTTCTTGAACTTAGCCTTATTCTGCACCATCAACACTTGACTGGAGCCCTTCTTGAGATCCGCCTCCGCCTGCTTGAGCATCCCATGCAATTCAGTGAGGTTCTTATCCATACCATGCATGTGGTAGTTCAAAATGAACTGCCCATATGCACTAGGAAGAGAGTTCAGAATTATATCCGTAGCGAACTCTTCGCTAATGGGGTAGCCAAGCCTCTCCAAAGACTGCACATAACCAACCATTTTGATCACATGCGGACTCACTGGATCACCATCCTTAAGCTTGCAACTCAGCAAAGCCTGAGAGACTTGATACCTCTCAGTCTTCGCCTGAGCCTGAAACATACTTTTGAGGCTTTCAATCATATTGTAGGCCTCAACATTCTCGAACTGCTTTTGCAAGTCCGGTTCCATGTGAGCAAGCATAAGACAGCTAATATCCGTGGAATCATCCTTAGCCCGACGGTAGGCATTGGTGGCAGCGACAGTCGCATTCTCATTCGGCTCATCTGGAAGTGGTTTGTCTAGGACATGGTCCTTCCTTTCTTGTTTGAGAACAATTCTCAGATTTCGATACCAGTTGGTAAAATTAGTGTCGTTCAGTTTATCTTTCTCAGGAATGGTTCTCAACGCAAAACCGGATATCTGAGAGTGACTGCTACTTGGTGCCATGATCTACAACAGAAAATATGCAAAACACTTAAGACATGTATTCATAAAAGAGCAAGCATATTAAACATTTTAATATTTTATGATCCCACTAGAACCAACACCCCTCTGATGGTTCCTTAGTGATTCATGATCCTAAATAAGCAAGTCGGCTAGTGAGCTTTAGCATCACTGCTAGCCGCCAAGTGATCTAGGTAGACAACTCCTTGTCAATCGCATCTCATGCGAATCCTGTTGGACGGGTGGCATCACATGCCCCGACTCCCATCCGACCTTTCCCCGAGCCCCACAACCGTTGTGATAGACCCGTCTAGCTTATCGAGTGTTTCCGCAGTAAGAGTCCGACTCGAACCCACCTAGTCGGAAAGAATTGGCAGCACCTCAATTTTATGAGCCCACTACCAAAAAAATGTCCGACTTGTGATGGTGCAAACACCGGCAGGAAAACCGACTAGACCTTCTTTGAGGGATTAAATTTTACCGACTATCTAATGGATGTAAAACAGAGACATAACAATAACACAAAAATAAAGCAATTATAATGTGAAATGGTATGGCTCTCTTCATGGCGATATCCATCTCCCCAAAGCCTGTAATCCGACTCGTGCCAACTCTTGTCACTTGTCGTCTTACCCCATGTCGCCGACATGTACATCGCCTTGCATGCCATTCGGATTCTCCAAACAGCTACACTAGCTAAGTAAAATACATTACATAGAGAATCCGACACGCAGGTCGTTTATACTATAAAATGCCAACACCTACGCCCCAGCCGGCTGACAAAAACCATGATTCGCAGATCACGTATGGATTACACACATACATCACATGCACATGAACCATACCATTCACAACTTCCTGCAAAAACAAGTTATGCATAGATACAATATCTACCGGCGTTGTGAAAATCGCAACAACATCTAAGGCGCTACGACAGGGCGAAACCGGCGGTCCCGATATCATCTACGATCCGGACATGGATTCCGACCATTGTTCCGACTCGATCAAACTCTTTGATCTTCCATCACCGCATTTGGATTTACGTGTCATAGTCTACCCCGATGGCAGAAGCTGACCGGTACGGGTATGTCGTTCTAAGACCTCAGCAGTATGATCACGGAAATCAGATCTACCATTCCCCGAGTACAGTTGATCCAATCAACCTCGTACAAAACCGATCTATCTCATAGATCGACCACCAAAACAGCACATAGATCTCATCTACAGCCAACCGCATATCACATATGCGAGATCTCGAGCCTAAAACCAGAAGCTATCGCTCTAATACTACTATTGGGACACGCATAGATAAAACAAAACTTTTCCCTCTAACGTGGTGATCCCAAGATCTAGCTGAGGTAGAAGGCCACGAGGTTTACCACTAGACGCGTAGTTGCAGATTACTGATGTAGCGCGTCAGTTGATGCAGTGCAGTCCTCACGATCCGATCGTCCTGGTGCTGATCGCACAGCACCTCTGCTGGTATACACACGTACAAGGAGGAGCGCCGGCGGCGAACTACTAGATTCGATACGGCGGCAGGACTGCTGTGGAGCTAGGGTTTCCAACACATGGAATGACCTAACCGAACAACGATTAACCTTTCTCGGTTAAGGTGCTCCACTATATATAGGGAGTGAACGTGGCCTCTGATCACGCGACCCATTCAGTAAAGCCCATATAACACTAGTCACCGTGAGTCCAACTCACTAACTCATTCCTAATCCGGTTTAGGTCCAACCCAACCAGATTACAGGTTCAGATCCAATCCGAACTTGCTCCCGCTCTTAAGTGTGTGACCCCGCAGGCTCATGGTTACTTGGACACAATTGGAGTCCGACTGTCAATCGATCAGTCGGTAGCGGCTCCTAGCAGAACATGCCGACTCCCAAGTACCAAAGAGTCATGACAACTTGCCTTTCCAATGTGACTTACGTCCGAGTCCCTTTTGCCTCACGATATACCTTGTTAGACTATAGGCGAATAATTGTCATCCCATAAATAGTCCGATTCTCTTCTCGATCCGAGATAAGTGATTCACCCGACTAACTCTTAGTCGACCGCCTCGGTTAACACTTAACCAAGTCGTGCATGGCCATGCTTTCCGAATCATATCATACGAGAGGGCCCAGAGAATATCTCTCTGAGTGGAGGGGCAAAATCCCATCTTGGTTATTCAAATCACGCAGCTTGATTCTCAGTCGACCCGAACCCTGCCTTTAGAACTGCCCAGTTACGGATCATCGTTTGACAGAACCTAAGTCGGTGATCCTCAACTCAGACTATGCAACAACCTCAGGTCTAAGGATTACATTGATTGAGATATACAAATGAAAACTTGTTTGTTGTACCTCAATATGGGTCAATTCGACTCGCTAAACTCTTTAGACGAATCTGTGTAAGATGGAATAGCATCTCCATGCCCAAGACAAATGGAACCGAGTCATCAAGCCAACTTTCACATTGGTCTAAGTTGTGTGTCCAGCACAACCTCAATGACCAAGGATATTTAGTACAAACAAGATGAATGCATAGTTCCACAACCGAATCACATATTCAATGATACACATCAGATGTTTATAAAAGGACTACTTAATATCTTTATGAATACAATGGGAAATATCATCATACATGATTGCCTCTAGGGCATATTCCCAACAGGGCAGTCTTTGGAATATCCTCTGCGATAATCTTGAGTTTATGATAACCAGTTCTAAGATCAATCTTAGAAAACACTTTGGCACTGGTCAACTGGTCAGCAATGGGTACTTGTTCTTAATGGTGACATCATTCAGCTTCCCATAATCCGTGCATAAACGTTTACCTCCATCTTTCGTATCCACAAACAAAACAGGTGATCTCCATGGCGACGCACTAGGTTGAATTAGTCCTATCTCCAGCATAGCATCTAGTTGCTTCTTTAGCTCCACTAATTCACATGGGTTCATACTATAAGGTCTCCAAGCTATGGGTACATTTCCAGGGATTAGTTCAATGATAAACTCGATATCCCGATCTGGGAGGCATACCGGGCAATACATCTGGGAACACGTCGGGGTATTCACAAACTACTCTGACTTGGTCAATGGTTGGTTGGGCTAGACTCTTGTTGCACTTGAATTGATGCGGAAAAGTTTTAGGTATATGCTCTACTGACACTCCAGTGGTACTAGTCATGGTTATGGCTTTCTTGGCACAGTCGATTAACCACTTATGTTTTGACATCGAACCCATTCCTAGTACTACTTCCAAACCTTTGGTTCTATGTACTATTAGATTATCATAAAAAACTATTCCATGGATTATGATAGGTACGGCCTTGCAAATTTGTCTAGCTTTGGTGGTTGAACCAGGTATTTGAACTATCATAACATGCTTCAGTTTTGTTGGTTGAATCTTACTAGTGCATGCAAAAACTTCTGTAACAAACGAGTGCGATGCTCCAGAATCAAACAACACTCTTGCAAGTACTGATTTAATAGAAAACATACCTAGCACGACATCTGGCGTTTCCTGGGCTTCTGCAGCATACATGTGAAACAGACGTCCGTTGCGGTTCGGTGAGTTCCCTAGGGCAAATCTCCTTCCAGGCTGAACATGGCACTGCTAATGAGCTGGTGCATTCACATTGGTGGCTGCTGCAAGCTTCTTGGGGCACTCGTTTGAGTAGTGACCCTTGACTCCACATTCAAAACAAGTAACGACATTGCTTCCAGTAGACCCCCTATGTTGCTTCCAGTCACGACATTCACATTGGTGTTTTTTATCTGCAACAGGCACGACATTGCTTCCAGTCCTTGGGGAAGTATTGTTGTTGTTGGACTTGGGCGGTGCATGGTTGGAGTTGCCGGGGTTGTTGTTGAGGTTTCCTCCGGGCCTTGGGTTTCCTCCTTCACGGTTGTGATAGTTCAGACGTGACATAGGGGGTATATTGTTTCTTGGGGCATATCTTGTAGATGGGTTGGGACGATACTTTGGGGTATGGTGAGATCCTGGTTGATTTATCATTCGATGCTTGCCATTATCATATGCTTGGTTAATCTTGACTTCCATCTGGATTGCAGAATCCACTAAGGCTTCAAGGTCAGCAAAGGGAATGTTGACTAGCACTATCTGCATCTCATCATGCAGACCGTTCAAGAATCTCTCCTTCTTTTTGGCTTCAGTACTAATCTCATTAGGGGAATACCTAGACAGAGATAGAAATCTATCACGGTACTCTACCATAGTCATTCTTCCCTGCTTCAGCTCTTTGAATTCAGCCCTCATCCGCAGAATCAAACCCGGTGGCACATGGGTTTGGCTGAACTTGAGTTTGAATTCATCCCAAGCCATCATATGTCCTCCATTCATGGTGCGAATGCTATTCCACCAAGCTCTTGCATCACCTGCCAGATAATGGTTGGCAAACAGTACTTTCTCATTGGCCTCCACTCATGCGACTGCTAAGTTGTTCTCCATGGTCTGCAGCCAGTCATCAGCATCTAATGGCTCTTCAGACTTACTAAAAATGGGTGGGTTGGTGTTTTGAAAGTTCTTGAGCTTGGATCCATGGTTGTCCTGGTTTCCATGGCCTTGATTATTATTGGCCATCTGAGCTATCTGTTGAAGGGTGGCTAGGTTAGCTTGATGTTCCACTCTTTCAGCTTCACGGTCAGCAACCAACATTTGCAATATTTGCAACATTGGGTCTTGAGACGAGCTGCTTCTTCCGCGAGGCGTCTGAAGATTGAGATAGATCATGAGACAAGAGGGAAATTTCTAAGGTTCATGTATTTGTTTTTGAAAAGATTTTAAACTTTGAGTTTGACTCTGGTTTTGCCAACTAGCAACTTGCTTCTCATTCATTCATTCATAGCACCCCATACAAACACACACCACACTAAGGTAACAAATGGTTTTAAGAACCATTATGTGAAACTATGATTAAGTGGGACCGGATACAACTCACACCTATGATAGTGCTCAAGTTCTACTACTCATCAGAATCGGTGGCTTCTTCATCATCAATGAAGGCAGAATCATCATCATCAATGTGGAAGTCTATGGCTTGGTCCTCTAGGTAGTCATCACCACTGCTGAGGTAGGAGTAGGGATCTCTATGTATATCTTCCCCTTCATTCTCCCACTCCTCCAGCTGCATGTCCGGCTCATGGATGGTCTCCTCCAGGATTGACACTTTGTGATGAAGGCAGGCAATGATGCGATCCTTCTTGTCACGCAGACGACAAAGTGACTTGCGCTCCTTTGCAAGGATGGCAAGGGTCTGGTCCTTCTTGACTGCAATGGCATAGTTGTGGTTGGCGTAGGCGTGGGCGTTGTCCAACTCCTTCTTCCTATCATGCATCATGAAGCTGAGATGATCCACCTGATGCTTCAACTCCGGATGGTGTGGCACCTACAATGGATGTCCCAGAGCATCACGCCTTGCATAGTACTCAAAGTGAGTGCCCTTGATTTGATTGATGCTTTGCCCACATAGACGGGCAAGAGCTTCCTGCATAGCCCTGGCGAGTCCGTCTAGAAAGTTGTTCTCTCTTAAGCTGAATTGGATCCCCTCTGAGGTGGGTGCCTCCATCTTGCCTTTGAGATTGTCAACAATCAACCTATGTAATTGTCCTCCTTGCTGATCATTGAGCTGTGCTCTGAAGAACTCGGGGTGCGGGTACTCAAGAAGTTCCAAAAGTTGGTCTAAATCACGCTTGAAGATGATCTGTCCTCCGTTGCCTAACTGGTAGAATTTTCTATACTTGACCTCCATCTATAAAAATGTAGGATAAGTAAGTTAGTAGAGTGATCAAGTGTGCCAAATTTTATGTCAGATTTTGCAAGAATTTTTTAGGAACATAAATTTTCTTGAAAGAATCTCAATGATAATAATGAGAATAGGTTTTTATAAATACTCACTTTTTTGTTTTGAAACTAAGTTTTTGATTCCCGCGTCCATTCTAACTACGGTCTCCTATGGTCATGATGGCTCTGATACCAACTTGTCAACACCCAGATTTTTAATCGCAGATGCCTGTTATGCCATACATCGGAATCCCAGGATTACCATTTTTCTGAGACATAACTGATTGGTACCATAGTTCATCATCCATTACAAACCATAATAAAGGTCTTACAAATAAAGGATCTCATGATCCAGCCTTAATACAATCAACACAACAGAATAATAATAAGGATAGTGTGGTCGAAGCTCCATCTTTAGTGTCACATGCAATGCTGACGATGGGAGATGATCCTAGTTGACATAGACTTCCTGCTGTCCATCATCCTGGTAGTCCTCCTCATATTATGGCCATAGGAGTATCCAGGGACAAAGCCATGAGTTCTCTTTAAGTACTCGAAAAATAATACTAACAAGAAGGTAGTTCGAGTAGGAATCCTAAGCTCTAGGTTATTTTGTAAAAATCCAGGTTTATCTCTAACTGAGTATAGAAGTAAAGAAAACTAATTTAATGTTTTACAACACCTAAGTGGGAACTTAGTTTTCATTTTCACAACCCTGTTGTGGTCAAGTCAAAGTCATAGTTCATTTCACAAGTCATTTTGAAAACATCGAATGATGGAATAGTATGGCCACTCCAACTTTCCATAACTGCGGACGCGACTACTCGAATAGTTTGACACTCTGGAGAGGTGGTACACTTTCACCACAACATTTGGTACATCCATCAGGAACAATCCTGAATCATCATACTTAGTATGCGGATAATCAATCCTAACCTTTCAATTACACAACCTAGTATAGGCACCTCCCCTATGAGTTTGGCCTCCCAACCATGACCATCTATCATCTTGGGAACTTCACAGGTGGACAATAATCATGAGGTAGCCTCGTCTCAATCCTCTTCCACAAGGGAACCCATACTAAGACATATAAACTTCCAGTCAAGCCTTAACCAAATCAGGTATTATGGTTGTACGGTAAAATTTGAATGGTATCGCATCCGAACTGAACCATTAGTTTTATAAAGGGCTAAGGCTCATGCCTCAACATTTTCATCATCAACTCATTTGGTGTTCATAACACATGTCAAAACATTTCATTAGAATGACTCGTCATTCCACGGTTTTCATAATCATTTTCACCAAGAATTCCCATCTAAAGTGATCAACTTTTATGCTTACCACTAGACACTAAAATTGAGGGTAACCACTAATGAGGGGTGCTAATCAAGGGTGACTTAACCAAAATTTAGATCTCATGCCTCAGTATGACATCTAGTTCTAACTAACTTAGTCCAAGTTTTATGCTCTCTATGCTTCCTATAATATCCTTCCAAAACTCACAAAACACTAACTAAAAGTAATAAAGAGCTTTGATAAATAAATAACAGAATAAAGCGTGCAAGTAAAACTGGGATTTGGTATAATCAAGGTTACATAACAAAAGTATGCCTAAGGCATCTTGCATAGGTTAATTAGTAGGTTTAGGCTTGCAAGGATGGCTTGCATGGTTTAGCTTAGCTTGCCTTGAGTATTTTAGTGGTTGAAGTTTTCTTCTTCTTCTTTGTAGTACTCCTCCTCCTCGTAGCCTTGGTCGGTACTAGCGTCTATAAATAAATACGAGGTACACAATGACCAAACAATACTTAACTACTTCTATTTGGCACACAAAGGTTCACACTAGATGATCTAGCATCATCATAATCATCACATGATTTAAAGACCTGGTCTTATTTATTTTCTTTTAGAAAAGTAATTTCTACTCATTGAAAACTAAAGATTTAATATTCTCCAATTAAAATATGGGATCATGTTGACACATGTCATCACCACATATTTTAATATTTGGTAATGTGATTTAAAGTGGTGTCACAATTTAATATGTTTAAAAATTACTATTTTAAATAATTAAAGTGACTAGAAATGCCTAATGTAGCATTCCTTTAATACTTGTCCAAGATTATTGCATGTAAACAAACATATTTTTACATATTCAGAAAGATCTTGTCAAATGAGATTTTTGAGAGGTGGAATCAACTCAAAAGCATTTATGGTTGATTTTTAAAAAATGTTTGAATGTGTAAAAGTCTCTGTGTTGTTATTTTTACTATAGGTGATCTATAATTCCAAATGTTTTGAATCCAATGGGCATGATTTAATAAATTGAATACCTTTCTAAAAAAATTGGTTTCATGCAATTTGGTTTAGTACAACTCTTTGAATTGATTTTTAAAGTTACTAACTAAACTAGAGTTTGAAAAAATTGGAAAAAGATTGTTTAAATCTCTGGGCTACGCGCGGGAGAGTTACTTGGCCGGCCCAGCTGCACAGCACGCGCACAGCGGGCTGCTGACAGGGGTAGTCTAGGGGTAAGTGGCTCAGTCTAAGTGAAGGGGTATGTTTCAATCCGGGCCCTACGATTAGAACACGATCTACGGCTCATGTTCGTCGTCTCCATTGAACAGATCCGACGAGAACGAACCCTAACAGCGACGGTGGGGTACATGGCGGCTTACTAGGGCTCTAGCTAAGGTCGGCAATGGGGGCGAACGATGTTGTCGATGACGGCGGTTCGATCGGTGGTCGCGGCAGCTCCTGGGGTGGCTCCAATCAACGGCTCCGCTCCTCCTCTACAGCGGTGGACTCCGGTGAAATTCCGGTGGCCTGGTGCTCGCCTTGCTCTAGGGAAGGATCAGGGGTGGTTCTGAGAGAGAGGGTAGGGAGATGGTGTGAAGAATTGATGTGGGGAAGGCCTCTATTTATACACCGACGAGAGGGGAAGTGCGGCATGGTCTGGGCTCGTCGGTGACGACAATTGTCACATCCCAAAAATTTCCAAATTTTGAAATGTGAAAAATAAATAACAAAATAAATAATTGTTGAAATTTAGGGTGAAAAGAAACTTTTTGATTCCAAATGGAAACATCAAAAACCCATCTTGAACAAATTTGAATAAAATGGAATCCAACAAATTTCAATCAGCTGAAATGCATTCATCAATGAATGTATCTTGAAATTTAAACACTTGGAAAACAAAAATGATTTAAATGACCCATTTTCGCTAACTCGGTTTTAAAATGGTTTTGCCACTTTTATAAATGACCAATAGGTGTCTTAAAATGTTTATAACCTATTAGAAACCACCTTTCCAAATAAAACAATCTTTTGCATGGTGGCATGCATTGCCTTGTTTATTCATTTTATGTGGTGAAATTGTTTGAATGCTAGTTTTGAATTTGTGCCTTGCTTGATTGAATTGTAGTGAACTTTGAAGACTGTGACAATTGCAAGATGAAGGAGTGAATCTATATTCTCTGCTAAAAAGGCAAGTGGTGCTTCATACTTTTGTCCTATTAATTTCACTATGCATTAGTGATATTTCTAAGTAGGACTTGCATGGAATTTTCTATGTGTTAACTATGCCATGGGAAATCCTAGTAGATGATGCCTTAGTAGAATTTTCCCTAAGTTAAGATTTCTACTACTATCGAGCTTAGCCTAGCTAGTAGAAAACAAGGGTGGATTATATTCATGCTATGAAATATTTCTAAGTCTATGACTTGTGTTTTGTTTAAAAAAACAACTATGTGAATGAATCACCTGGGTGGAATGGTGTGAATGGGTTATGTTGAGTGGTTACACAGGGCCCCATATTTATGGCCTACCCTAGTGTATCTCACTTGTGGAAAGCCACCCAGGAACAAAGATATTTGATATGTCAAATTTTGAGAAGATTAAAGTGCAGCCACAAGCCACCCAGGATGCTAGCTATTGATCTAGGGAGTAGCATTGTAAACACAGGGATCTCCACCTTATTAAAGGTAGGGACCTCTACAGATGGTATGAGAGCACTATGTTGCCTGTAGGATTGTAACCCTAGTATTGGAAAAAACCCATTAGAGAAATAGGAGTGGTATTTGTTACAAAACTTATTTACAAACAATCTTGTAAAATCTTTCCTCAACTATTTTTGGTTTTGATTCTACATCTCTCCCATTCAACTTGATGGACAAATCCTCCACCATGAGCAAAGGACTTCACCAACTCCAATGACTTCAACTTCAACATCACCAATGACTTCAACTTTAGTTTCATCAAGGAATTCAACTTCGACATCACTAAGGATTACAAGTGAGACAAGAAATATTACTCAAGACTTGAAGACTAGAGAAACACAACCTAGAAGGAACCATCATCACCTTTGAAGCTTTGTGACCAAGATGCAAGAATTTTTCCAAAGGACAACATGATCTTATTCATGGAGAAACAACTAAGAAGAATGGAATGATCTCAAGTAAACCATATAGTTGGACCACCATACTAGTGATTAAATTAAACCCACCAACTTATGTGGTGTAGCAAAAATATTTTGGTGCCTAAAAATGTGCTTGAATCTTGTTGTTTGAGTGGAATGTTTGATTGTGATTGCTTGCACATTGCTTGTGTGAATTGTTGTGTGTGATTAGAATTCTTCCTTAGAAATCTTTTGCCTATTCTAATCCCAATCCAAACTAAACAGATGACTTCTCCAAGAAACTCCAACATCAACAATGGTGACAATAACAACCAAGAGATGCACATGAGAGAACAACTTATAGCAACCCAAACCCAGTTGAATCAAGTGACAACTCAGTTTTTAGCCAACAACAACGAGTTAGACCCAACCATGCAAAAGTTTTTGGAAAACCAATCCTAATTGTTGCAAAGGATGACCAATCAAATGATAACATGATAAACAACTCTTCCCAAGGAGATTGTGACAACAATGATGTCAAGGATGATATTATAGTAGGAACTCAAGCTTGCAATATTTGTGGAGACATGGAACACACATCTAAAGAGAATGAGGATCAATGCCCTAATTGTGAAGAGAAACAACCAACTAAACAATGCCCCACATCTCAAGATACTTGTTTCCTATGTGAAGGAAATGATCATGTCGCTATCCAATGCCCCATCTATCCCATAGCTGAACAAATGAAACAAGATGAAATGCATCAAATGTTTGGAAACCTCTATAAGGGAACAAGTAATACCAAGAAGGATGAAGGCAAAGTCAGAACCAAGCCTCATAACGCCAAATCCAAAGTGACCAAAAAGTGTTGCTACTCTTGTGGAGAAGAAGGTAATATCTCTAGTAACTGCCCCTAGAAGAGAGAAAGATTTCCCACCTTTGAGGTGAGATATGAAGAGCATGAACTAGAAAAACTCCTAGCTTTGGACAGACCCAAGAAGAAGAAGAATAAATGCCCTAATTCCAACAAGAAGGACAATAGCCATGTGCAATGTTACAATTGCAAAGAGATGGGACACTATGCATCACATTGTACAAAAAAGAGGAAAGATATTAGCCAACATATGTGTTTCAAATGAAAAGAGCTAGGCCATTATGCCAACAAGTGCCTAGAGAAGATACGTCAAGATGTAATCTAGTCAAAAACCTTTTTAAGGATGGTAGTACCCTAGTTTCCTTGAAGCCAACTTGTAACCTCTAGCCTTCCCAAATCTCGGGACAATATTTCTTGTAAGGGTGGTAGCCTGTCACATCCCAAAATTTTCAAAATTTGAAATGTGAAAAATAGATAACAAAATAAATAATTGTTGAAATTTAGGGTGAAAAGAAACTTTTTGATTCCAAATGGAAACATCAAAAACCCATCTTGAACAAATTTGAATAAAATGGAATCCAACAAATTTCAATCAACTGAAATGCATTCATGAATGAATGTATCATGAAATTTAAACACTTGGAAAAGATAAACCAAAACCATAATGGAAGAAATTAATTTCCAAGATCTCTCTAAGAATATGGATTTGATCCATATAAAAATTTGTCAACAAACATTTATAAATGATCAAGGATGATAAATAAAAATATTATAAAACCATAGAAATTGGTTTCATTTAATTTGGAGCCATGGATAAAAACTTATGAATTTAATAAGATGAAAGGAATTAATTTCCATAGCTAATAAATTGTGAGAAAAATAATCTGACAGGATTTAAAAATATAAAAAAAATATTAAATAAAATTATACAAATTGGAATCACCAAATTTGGAACTCTAAATCAAAAGATATGGATTTTATAAGACAAAGAAAGAAAGAAATAATTAAGGAATATTTAAAAGTAAAATTAGATCTTGGCCAAATCCATAAGCAAATGGAAGATATTAAATAATAAAAAGAAATAAAAGATTATTTAAGTAAAACTATATGGGCATTAAACCATATTGTAATTATATTTAAATGGAGACAAATCCCTAATGAAAATGATTAAATAAATCATGAGAAAATAATAAATTGGAATTGCCCAAGTGGAATAAAAGTTACTTAATTAACTTAAATGGAATCATAGAATTATTTGAATAAAATTTATATAGGATTAAAACCATATTTGATTTTATTGAATAAAGACAATTGCCCAATTTAAATGATTAATAAATCATATTTTAACTAATTCAAAATGAATTATTTAACACTACGGAATAAATAAAACCTACTGAAAAAAGTTTGGTAAAAATTAGAATTCAAATAAGAGTTTGAAAATATAATTAAAATCTTATTTGAATAAAGGCAAGTTCCTATTTTAAATAAATAATAAACCATAATTCAATAAAAGAATTATTCCAAAAATCGTCTTTAAAATACATGTTTAAACAGTATGGAAACATACTGAATATTTGGAAAAGATTTAAAAAAGAAATCTGAATTCAAATGATAGTTTGAATTCAAAACAGAAAATCAAAATAGAAAAAGGAAAAAGAAACAGAAAATAAAAAAATAGAAAACAAACCAGCCGAGCCTAACCAGCCCACTAGGCCCAATAGCCAGCCCACTCCCTCTCTCTCAGCGCGAAGCGTTTTTCTACTCAAACTCGAACCCGCACAGACGCTGACGACCAGACCCCACTGAAACCCCTCTCTCTCACTGACTTAACGACCCCACTTGCCAGTGCATCGTCTCCACCCCGTGACTCGTTCTCCCCCTGTCGTCGTTTCTGGCTTTGATTCCGCAGGCTTAATTCGCCATAACGCCGCGTTAATTCCTCCCCGCGATTACTCTCGCTTAACCGCCTCCCTCCCCTCTCCCTTTCCCCTCACACCCCTCTGCCTATGAACCACGAGGCTGCCGCAATTTTGCTTGCGAACTCTCTCTGCTCCGACGAGCTCCTTTCCCGATTCCGGCGAGCACGAACTTCCCTTTGCCTCCTAGTTTCCACGAGGACATTCCCCACCTCCATACGCATCTCCCAGTACCACCCACTCGCCCGCGCAAGTCCTAGAGGCTCAGCAACCTCGACGACAGAGCGTCGCTACCGTCTGCCATTTCTCCGACGAGCTCCCCTGGTAAAGTCCGACCACTCCTCTCCCTCTCTTTCACACGCGTGTACTCGCCTCTACCGTGCGCATCCAATGACGCCTTTTTCGTGTCCTAGCGCGCCTTGTAGGTTCGTCTTCGACAATGCCAGAGCACGCCCATCGCCAGAAGGAACTCCGACAAGCAATCTACGCCAGCACCGTGCACCCCTTCGTCCACTGCAACCACCTCGGCCTTCAGCACGTCACGGCGAGTCCGGTAATGATCTTCTCCCTCTCCCGTGCTTCCTGATTCGTCGGCAACATCACCGCCCAAGCGCCGCCGCCGCGCAGCTGTCGCCAGCGCCGCCCATCTGTGGTCGCTGTGCTTTTAGCCGTTGGATGAAGATCTGATGGACATGTTAGATCCACTTCAGCGAAGGAGTATTCTAGATCTAAATCGTGCGATTCCACTTAAATCCAACGGTCTATACTGATCGATCCGTGCGAACAGGTACTGACCAATAGGACATAGACGCGTGGCACAGGATTTGTTTTAAAAACAGAAACTATCCTATTAGATGTTTGAATTTGTAAATTCCATAACTTTTGATCCACACGTCCAAAGTTTCTAAACTATATATCAATGGAATCATCAAAAAGATTACCATACAACCATGCCCTTTGTTTAGTAAATTGCTTCTGTAAAATTAGTTGTTTTTGCAGAAACTTGTTTAGGCATATTTTGAACATAAAAATTATTCTAGAAATGATTTTAGGGTAAAATATTTTTTAAATGGATTGTTTTGAACCTACTGACCATAAAAACCAACTTCTGGTTTTAAAAGTATATTTTGTGACACTAAGGAATTAATCCTTGAATAAAAGCATTTCTAGTTAAATAAAATATTGATTATGGTTTAAAAATGCTTTTTGAGTAAAACCTTTTGCAAATGGTTTGATTTAAACTCTCTGACCCTAAACACTAAGATTTGAATTTAAAGAAAATGTATTTGATTAAACCTAGAAAATTATTACTTTGATTGAAGGCATTTCTAGTAAAATAAAATGTTACTTTGATTTAAAAATGATTTTGGGTGAAACCTTTTGTAAATGGTTTTCTTTTAAAAAAATTTGACCATAAACATTAATATTGGTGTTTAAAACATATTGGATAACATTAGAAATTATTCCTTTGATTAAAATCATTGCTAGCAAAACAAAAATGATTTAAATGACCCATTTTCACTAACTCAGTTTTAAAATAGTTTTGCCACTTTTATAAATGACCAATACGTGTTTTAAAATGTTTATAACCTATTAGAAACCACCTTTCCAAATAAAACAATCTTTTGCATGGTGGCATGCATTGCCTTGTTTATTCATTTTATGTGGTGAGATTGTTTGAATGCTAGTTTTGAATTTGTGCCTTGCTTGATTGAATTGTAGTGAACTTTGAAGAGTGTGACAATTGCAAGATGAAGGCGTGAATCTATATTCTCTGCTAAAACGGCAAGTGGTGCTTCACACTTTTGTCCTATTAATTTCACTATGCATTAGTGATATTTCTAAGTAGGACTTGCATGGAATTTTCTATGTGTTAACTATGCCATGGGAAATCCTAGTAGATGATGCCTTAGTAGAATTTTCCCTAAGTTAAGATTTCTACTACTATCGAGCTTAGCCTAGCTAGTAGAAAACAAGGGTGGATTATATTCATGCTACGAAATATTTCTAAGTCTATGACTTGTGTTTTGTTTAATAAAACAACTATGTGAATGAATCACCTGGGTGGAATGGTGTGAATGGGTTATGTTGAGTGGTTACACAGGGCCCCATATTTATGGCCTACCCTAGTGTATCTCACTTGTGGAAATCCACCCGGGAACAAAGAGATTTGATATGTCAAATGTTGAGAAGATTCAAGTGCAGCCACATGGCATTATGGGCTCTGCCTGGATCATATAGGTTGCAATAACTTAGACTGATGGACAGTTGGTGGTAGGGGTGATAGGTTTGGGAACGCGTCCATTTTGGCCTAAGGGAAGGCTTCTGAAAGATCTTGTCTTGATGCATGTCGAGTCTTGTGGGAAAATTGCACCACCTCTTGAGAGAGTAAAATCTAAGTACTTAGCCGTGTCCCCAGCAATGGACAATTTGAGCATCAAGACATGGAAGCTATCAACGATCTCCTCGTCCCAATTTCTAAGTTAAAAACTTGTGGTTGAACAAGGGTAAAGGTTAACCAATATTCATTGGTTGTTCCTTAGGTGATTTTGACAAACAAAAACTTAGTGTTTTCAAATGATAAGGAAAATCTATTTTGAGCAAAGCAAGCCTAAGATCCACTTAGCCAAATGCATATAGATGATAGATACCACTATTCTACCATAGTATCACTTGCTAATACAAATCAAATGTATTGACCCTTATGGATGTAACTTATTATGTTGCAGGTTTGTTTGATGTTAGTGAAGTGTGTTGATTAGGATTACAAGTCTACAACCAACATGATTTCCTGTGGCACTTTGAAGATGAAGGACTCCATGTTCTACTGCATTGTAATGAGATAGCCAAATGAGCTATGCAAGATGTAATGAATTATTTTATTCCTGGTTATAAAGTTGTATTATGACCTTTGTTTCTTGATATTACATCTTAAACTGTGGATGCTAGCTATTGATCTAGGGACTAGCATTGTAAACACAAGGATCTCCACCTTATTAAAGGTTGGGACCTCTACAGATGGTATGAGAGCACTATGTTGCCTGTAGGATTGTAACCCTAGGATTGGACAAAAGCCCTTAGATAAATAGGAGTGGTATTTGTTATAAAACTTATTTACAAACAATCTTGTAAACTATTTCCTCAACCATTTTTGGTTTTGATTCTACATCTCTCCCATTCAACTTGATGGACAAATCCTCCACCATGAGCAAAGGACTTCACCAACTCCAATGACTTCAACTTCAACATCACCAATGACTTCAACTTGAGTTTCATCAAGGAATTCAACTTGGACATCACTAAGGATTACAAGTGAGACAAGAAATATTACTCAAGACTTGAAGACTAGAGAAACACAACCTAGAAGGAACCATCATCACCTTTGAAGCTTTGTGACCAAGATGCAAGAGTTTTTCCATAGGACACCATGATCTTATTCATGGAGAAACAACTAAGAAGAATGGAATGATCTCAAGTAAACAATATAGTTGGACCACCATACTAGTGATTAAATTAAACCCACCAACTTATGTGGTGTATCAAAAATATTTTGGTGCCTCAAAATGTGCTTGGATATTGTTGTTTGAGTGGAATGTTTGATTGTGATTGCTTGCACATTGCTTGTGTGAATTGTTGTGTGTGATTAGAATTCTTCCTTAGAAATCTTTTGCCTATTCTAATCCCAATCCAACCTAAACATATGACATCTCCAAGAAACTCCAACATCAAGAATGGTGACAATAACAACCAAGAGATGCACATGAGAGAACAACTTATAGCAACCCAAACCTAGTTGAATCAAGTGACAACTCAGTTTTTAGCCAACAACAATGAGTTAGACCCAAACATGCAAAAGTTTTTGGAAACCCAATCCCAATTGTTGCAAAGGATGACCAATCAAATGATAACATGATAAACAACTCTTCCCAAGGAGATTGTGATAACAATGATGTCAAGGATGATATTATAGTAGGAACTCAAGCTTGTAATACTTGTGGAGACATCGAACACACATATAAATAGAATGAGGATCAATGCCCTAAGTGTGAAGAGAAACATCCAACTAAACAATTCCCCACATCTCAAGATACTCGTTTCCTATGTGAAGGAAATGATCATGTCGCTATCCAATGCCCCATCTATCCCATAGAAGAACAAATGAAACAAGATGAAATGCATCAAATGTTTGGAAACCTCTATAAGGGAACAACTTATACCAAGAAGGATGAAGGCAAAGTCAGAACCAAGCCTCATAAGGCCGAATCCAAAGTGACCAAACAGTGTTGCTACTCTTGTGGAGAAGAAGGTCATATCTCTAGTAACTGCCCCAAGAAGAGAGAAAGATTTCCCACCTTTGAGGTGAGATATGAAGAGCATGAACTAGAAGAACTCCTAGCTTTGGACAGACCCAAGAAGAAGAAGAAGAAGAAGAAATGCCGTAATTCCAACAAGAAGGACAATAGCCAAGTGCAATGTTACAATTTCAAAGAGATGGGACACTATGCATCACATTATACAGAAAAGAGGAAAGATATTAGCCAACATATGTGTTTCAAATGAAAAGAGCTAGGCCATTATGTCAACAAGTGCCTAGAGAAGATACATCAGGATGTAATCTAGTCAAAAACATTTTTAAGGATGGTAGTACCCTAGTTGCCTTGAAGCCAACTTGTAACCTCTAGCCTTCCCAAATCTCGGGACGAGATTTCTTTTAAGGGTGGTAGCCTGTCACATCCCGAAATTTTCAAATTTTGAAATGTGAAAAATAGATAACAAAATAAATAATTGTTGAAATTTAGGGTGAAAAGAAACTTTTTGATTCCAAATGGAAACATCAAAAACCCATCTTGAACAAATTTGAATAAAATGGAATCCAACAAATTTCAATCAACTGAAATGCATTCATGGATGAATGTATCTTGAAATTTAAACACTTGGAAAAGATAAACCAAAACCCTAATGGAAGAAATTCATTTCCAAGATCTCTCTAAGACTATGGATTTGATCCATATAAAAATTTGTCAACAAACATTTATAAATGGTCAAGGATGATAAATAAAAATATTATAAAACCATAGAAATTGGTTTCATTTCATTTAGAGCCATGGATAAAAACTTATGAATTTAATAAGATGAAAGGAATTAATTTCTAAAGCTAATAAAGCTCCTATCTAAAATCCATACGAAATTGTGAGAAAAATAATCCTAAAAGATTTAAAAAGATAAACAAATATTGAATAAAATTATACAAACTGGAATCACCAATTTTGGAACTCTAAATCAAAAGATATGGATTTTATCAGACAAAGAAAGAAAGAAATAATTAAGGAATATTTAAAATTCAAATTAGATCTTGGCCAAATCCATAAGCAAATGGAAGATATTAAATAATAAAAAGAAATCAAAGATTATTAATATAAAACTATATGGGCATTAAACCATATTCTAATTATATTTAAATGGAGACAAATCCCTAATGAAAATGATTAAATAAATCATGAGAAAATAATAAATTGGAATTGCCCAAGTGGAATAAAAGTTACTTAATTAACTTAAATGGAATCAAAGAATTATTTGAATAAAATTTATATAGGATTAAAACCATATTTGATTTTATTGAATAAATACAATTGCCCAATTTAAATGATTAATAAATCATATTTTAACTAATTCAAAATGAATTTTTTAACACACTACGGAATAAATAAAACCTACTGAAAAAGGTTTGGTAAAAATTAGAATGCAAATAAGAGTTTGAAAATATAATTAAAATCTTATTTGAATAAAGGCAAGTGCCTATTTTAAATAAATAATAAACCATAATTGAATAAAATAATTATTCCAAAAATGGTCTTTAAAATAGATGTTTAAACAGTATGGAAACATACTGAATATTTGGAAAAGATTTGAAAAAGAAATCTGAATTCAAATGATAGTTTGAATTCAAATCAGAAAATCAAAATAGAAAAAGGAAAAAGAAACAGAAAAGAAAAAATAGAAAACAAACCAGCCTAGCCTAACCAGCCCACCAGGCCCAACAGCCAGCCCACTCTCTCTCTCTCTCTCTCTCTCTCTCTCTCTCTCAGCGTGAAGCGTTTTTCTACTCAAACTCGAACCCGCGCAGACGCTGACGACCAGACCCCACTGAAACCCCTCTCCTTCACTAACTTAACGACCCCACTTGCCAGTTCATCGTCTCCACCCCGCGACTCGTTCTTCCCCCGTCGCCGTTTCTGGTTTTGATTCCGCGGGCTTAATTTGCCATAACGCCTCGTTAATTCCTCACCGCGATTACTCTCGCTTAACCGCCTCCCTCCCCTCTCCCTTTCCCCTCACACCCCTCTGCCTATGAGCCATCAGGCTGCCGCAATTTTGCTTGTGAACTCTCTCTGCTCCGACGAGCTCGTTTCCCGATTCCGGCGAGCACGACCTTCCATTTGCCTCCTAGTTTCCACGAGGACATTCCCCACATTCCGTCTTTTCTCCGACGAGCTCCCCTTGTAAAGTCCGACCATGCCTCTCCCTCTCTTTCACACGCGTGTACTCGCCTCTACCGTGTGCATCTAATGACGCCTGTCTCGTGTCGTAGCGCGCCCTATAGGTTCTTCTTCCACAACGCCAGAGCACGCCCATCGCTAGAAGGAACTCCGGCGAGGAATCTACGCCAGCACCGTGCGCCCCTTCGTCCACTGCAACCACCTCGGGCTTCAGCACGTCACGGCGAGTCTGGTAATGATCTTCTCCCTCTCCTGTGCTTCCTGATTCGTTGGCAACATCACCGCCCGAGCGTCGCCGCCGCGCAGCCGTCGCCAGCGTCGCCCATCTGTGGTCGCTGTGCTTTTAGCCGTTGGATGAAGACCTGATGGACACGTTAGATCCACTTAAGCAAAGGAGTATTCTAGATCTAAACCATGCGATTCCACTTAAATCCAACGGTCTGTACCGATCGATCCGTGCGAACAGGTACTGACCAATAGGACACAGACGCATGGCACAGGATTTGTTTTAAAAATAGAAACTATCCTATTAGATGTTTGAATTTGTAAATTCCATAACTTTTGATCCACCATCCAAAATTTCTAAACTTTATATCAATGGAATCATCAAAAAGAGTACCTTACAACCATGCCCTTTGTTTAGTAAATTGCTTCTGTAAAATTAGTTGTTTTTGCAGAAACTTGTTTAGGCATATTTTGAACATAAAAATTATTCTAGAAATGATTTTAGGGCAAACTCTTTTGTAAACGGATTGTTTTGAACCTACTGACCATAAAAACCAACTTCTGGATTTAAAAGTATATTTTGTGACACTAAGGAATTAATCCTTGAATAAAAGCATTTCTAGTTAAATAAAATATTGATTATGGTTTAAAAATGCTTTTTGAGTAAAACCTTTTTGCAAATGGTTTGATTTAAAATCTCTGACCCTAAACACTAAGATTTGAATTTAAAGAAAATGTATTTGATTAACCCTGGAAAATTATTACTTTGATTGAAGGCATTTCTAGTAGAATAAAATGTTACTTTGATTAAAAAATGATTTTGGGTGAAACCTTTTGTAAATGGTTTTCTTTAAAAACACTTTGACCATAAACATTAATATTGGTGTTTAAAACATTTTGGATAACATTACAAATTATTCCTTTTATTAAAATCATTGCTAGCAAAACAAAAATGATTTAAATGACCCATTTTCACTAACTCAGTTTTAAAATGGTTTTTCCACTTTTATAAATGACCAATAGGTGTTTTAAAATGTTTATAACCTATTATAAACCACCTTTCCAAAAAAACAATCTTTTGCATGGTGACATGCATTGCCTTGTTTATTCATTTTATGTGGTGAAATTGTTTGAATGCTAGTTTTGAATTTGTGCCTTTCTTGATTGAATTGTAGTGAACTTTGAAGAGTGTGACAATTGCAAGATCAAGGAGTGAATCTATATTCTCTTCTAAAAAGGAAAGTGGTGCTTCATACTTTTGTCCTATTAATTTCACTATGCATTAGTGATATTTCTAAGTAGGACTTGCATGGAATTTTCTATGTGTTAACTATGCCATGGGAAATCCTATTAGATGATGCCTTAGTAGAATTTTCCCTAAGTTAAGATTTCTACTACTATTGAGCTTAGCCTAGCTAGTAGAAAACAAGGGTGGATTATATTCATGCTATGAAATATTTCTAAGTCTATGACTTGTGTTTTGTTTAATAAAACAACTATGTGAATGAATCACCTGGGTGGAATGGTGTGAATGGGTTATGTTGAGTGGTTAAGGGCCCCATATTTATGGCCTACCCTAGTGTATCTCACTTGTGGAAAGCCACCCAGGAACAAAGAGATTTGAGATGTCAAATGTTGAGAAGCTTCAAGTGTAGCCACATGGCATTATAGGCTCTGCCTGGATCATATAGGTTGCAATAACTTAGCCTGATGGAGAGTTGGTGGTAGGGGGTGATAAGTTTGGGAACGCGTCCATTTTGGTCTAAGGGAAGGCTTCTGAAAGATCTTGTCTCGATGCATGTCGATTCTTGTGGGGAAAGTGCACCACCTCTCTAGAGAGTAAAATCTAAGTACTTAGTCGTATCCCCGGCAATGGACAATTTGAGCATAAAGACATGGAAGCTATCAAGGATCTCCTCATCCCAATTTCTAAGTTAAAAACTTATGGTTGAACAAGGGTAAAGGTTAACCAATATTCATTGGTTGTTCCTTGGGTGATTTTGACAAACAAAAACTTAGTGTTTTCAAATGATAAGGAAAATCTATTTTGAGCAAAGCAAGCCTAAGCTCCACTTATCCAAATGCACATAGATGATAGATATCACTATTCTACCATAGTATCACTTGCCAATACAATTCAAATGTATTGACCCTTGTGGCTGTAACTTATTATGTTGCAGGTTTGTTTGATGTTAGTGAAGTGTGTTGATTAGGATTACAAGTCTACAACCAACATGATTGCCTGTGGCACTTTGAAGATGAAGGACTCCATGCTACATAGTTATTTCTGCTTCATTGTAATGAGATAGCCAAATGAGCTATGTAAGATGTAATGAATTATTTTATCCCAGGTTATAAAGTTTTATTATGACTTTTGTTTCTTGATATTACATCTTAAACTGTGGATGCTAGCTATTGATCCAAGGACTAGCATTGTAAACACAGGGATATCCACCTTATTACGATTGTCACTGGCTTAATGGCGCTACACGGGGCGGTCGAGAACGGTCGGAATGGGTCGACGCTCTACGTGATACCAACAATGTTTTAGACGACGTAAATGGTCTACTGGTTGCGTGGCGGCGAACGGGCAAGTCTGGGAGGTAGCTAGGGTCATGGCGAGTGTAGGTACGCGCGGTGAGAGCAAGGTGCGGTGTGTGCGCGCGTGTCGGCTGCGGCGCTCTGGCGCGCTCTCAGCATGGCGCAGAGGCAGCGGGCTCGGCGTTTCTCGGGTGGTCCACGGCTTAGCTGTGCTCGAGGGGTGGACAGGGAGTGGATGTGGACGATGTCCTGTCTCCTGGACATCATGAACAGGCGCAGCGCTGCCTCCTGCGTGCTGGCCATGGTCGGCCCACAATGGTGGCTTTGGGTGGCAAAGCACTGGTCCAAGGGTAGGGTTAGTAGCTTGTTCAATGCACTGGTGGTAACTGGGGGAGATAAGGGGAGAGAATTGGGTGTAATGGGGGAACAAGGCATTGATCAAGAATAGTGAAAGTTAGGCACTTTGGTCTGTGCTCACCATGTGTTTGCTGAAATGGCCGCATGAGATTTGAATTTGAATTTTTGGCTGAATTTTGGTGAGTGCTCTGGTTACATTCTTGGTAGTATGAGGTTGCTTGGGGTTGTCAAGGTGAACTGGTTTGGTTGGGTTTTGATAAATGGTGATCTTAGTACCTATTAAGGATTCAATTTTGAATTGTCATTTGAATAGATTTGGAATTTGTTTCTGTTGGTTTCTAGAGTGGTCTTGGATTCACTTTTACTTGGTCTAGCAAGATGTGAAAAGAATTGGATTTTTTTCTGTTAGAAATCTTGGACAAGGAACACTCAAAGTGGTCTAGTGGTGAACTTTGGTCAAAATTACCATTTGCTTATATATCTTATTTTTGATTTTCTCTTCGTTTGATTTTGCTTGGAAATGATTTAGATGATGTTGTTTTCATCTTTAAACCAATCCTTAGCATTCATAGCAATCAAACATGACATTGCAAGCATTCATGCATTCATCACAAACACACATGCATTCATATTCATTTTAATAATAAAAGTTTTTGTTAACCCTAAACTTGGGTGATTGGATCTTGATAATCTTGATTAATATTTTTGCGATGTTACAATTATGCACGTCCACAGCACAAGCGGTAGCAAGTTGTACCCTGAACTTTCTTGTTAAAGAAGTTGCATATGTTGCCAAGTATGGCCTGCAGCCGTCTAGGAACCCGTTCTAGCATGCCTTCAGGCAGACAAAACATCTCCTGAAGCATTTCTTATCCGCCTACTTATACTTGACCCCCCTTCAGACCTTTTATCTTCCTCTCACAACCTCTAATCAATGTCAACAATACTACCAGGTGATGTCTTCTCTACCTCAGCTTTGAAACTATACAACATGTGAAAACTGTCAGTCCACTTGCCCTGAATGAAGTCTAGAGCCATCTCCTTCCCATCAAAGACACTATGGTAAGGAATAAAAACTGTCAGTCCACTTTTTGCGAAGCTTAGTTCTAAGTTTAGCAGGTCCAATGCTACAATCCTGCCTCACCTAGGTAAGTACCTTAGCAGCAATCCACTTGGTTGTCGCCGGTCTAACTTTATCACTTAAATAAGTATTAGGGAAGTTATGTTTCTTTGTGTTTACCTTGATCTGCATTCAATTGGAATAAAAATAAATTAGAGGACTCATCAGCAGAACAAATATGAGAAAGACCAAAACTAAATGTAGCTATTGAAACCTAAAATGGGTGTCCACCCCGCATTGGAGATGCATGCAATCTCCATTTACACACCTTACTTTCCCTACAATACACCCTAAAAATCTTTTGGTCGATCTTTTCAATGATAAATTTGAACCCAACTCTTATTGCATAGGTAGCAACGGCATATCTGCATTCATCCACAGTATGAAAGACAGTTGCCTCATCAATTGTAGGGTTGACCCTGTCAAAGTGTATCAATGGCATGTCCTCTTCTTTGTCATCATATATCATCCCATTTCCCCATCCTCAAATTCCTCTTCCTCATCAGTCCCATAGTCAGGCTCATAGTTCGAATCAACCAAATATTCCCTACTCTCCATCCTATCAGGGTCAGCAGCCACCTCTGGATATGCTTTCTCATCATCATCATCATCATCATCATCATCATCATCATCTTCGAGCACAAAATCACCCTGACCGCCACACATTTCGATGTCTTCATGCTCAACGAAAGGTTGGTCGGTCACCCTCGGTATCGAAAACAGAGCCTGCTCTGTTCATGTTCCACACGACACGGTATCATTCATGATAGTACCTTCCATAGTATCTTTGTTCACAATGTGCACAGACATCAGCACAGTCCCTGTGCCGAGGTGTTTACTCCACATCATGGCCAGAGCCTCCTTAGTTCTAACATCGTAGAAAGTCTGTGAATTTGTGTCGTAGTACCTTATTACGAATTCATCATGCTGGCCAATGGTAATCTTGCCAAATTGCATGTGCAAGTCACTTAGAGTTATGTCCTTCGCGTATACTATCAGCCGATAATCAAATCCACTGGTAACTGCGATTCTACCATCGGATAAGGTTTCAGTCTGACACCCATGCCAAATCTTCAACAGAAATCTGGATGAAGCAGATGTCCTACGGTCACCAACATAGATCCTGTCCATCAACACGGTACTAGAAACGCTAATTGGGAGATCCAGAGATGGAATTGCAGTTCTTACCCTTCAGGGAGTATGTACGACACATTCAATGGGATCCATTGCCATCCGAGATGGTTGATTTTGCAGAATGTGCTGCATCTGCGGCGGCGGCAATGGCAACGACGAAGGCCACCACGGCTTCGAGAAGGACCCACCAAGCATCATGGAGAATGCGCACGACGACATTTTCGTGTGCTTTGTGCACAAGAAAGAAGGTAGGTTCCGAAGCGTGCCTGCGAGCTTGCTGTCGAGGAAACAAACCCCCGAACAGGGCGGCGCCAAGGTCAACAAACTCACGCCGTGGAGCAATCTGGGCGCACGCCTTCAGCGGCAAAGGCGATCCATCCTACGCATCATCGGCGGCCACACCGCGGAGGCGTGCTTCCATCTACACTCAACTTGTTGGAGTGTTCGACAGCTGAAGCTGACGACGGGCAACAGCTCAGTGCCGAAATTCAGGTTCAGATTCACAGGGACCTACGATTCCTGGCACAAGAAGCCGGAGTTCACCTTCAAAGAAATCGTTGCAGCGACACAGCTGTTCGTACTGAACCGGGACTAGTTCAAGCGCGTCAACTAGTGCATGAACATTGCAGATCTCTTAAAGTTTGGCAGGAAGGAAAAAAATCAGTTGTGGTTGAATGATCGCTGAACTTACGTCCTCTCAAGGCAATTGGCCAGCCATCTTTTATGGTGGAGATATGTAGTTTCTTTAGTGTAGAATAGTTAAAGTTTAGAGACTAAGTCTGTAGAATGCCTTTTGTAGAGGCAATAGCCCCCTTTTGCGCAGCTATCCCATACTGTAGTATGGAACTAGTTCGGAAGTAACCAAATACTATCAAGATGTATATATTTATTCAATTACTACCGGCGGTTGAATTCAGTTTACTGTCATACTTATCCAAGGCAGACAAGATTCAGACAACATTTTATGAACTGATCTTGGGTGGTTTATTCATGCAAGTTCCATGCAGAATCACACACCAGCTTGAACAAATATATGTATAAATTGTTCGAGGCATACAAACCAGCATCATTTCATGCTTTTTGGATCGCTCACCAGCAGCATTTTCCCGGCAATGGTGACATTGATCATTGCTCGCCCACCCTCTTTTCACGAGACTAACCTTGGTTATGCACACAAATTCATTAGGAACACATACTAAAAATTCATTAGACACACAAACTACAAATTATTAGCCACGCGTACTACAAAATCATTAGCCACACAAACTACAAATCATTAGCGACACATACTACAAATTCAGTAGCCATACATTACAAATTCAGTAGCCACACATACTATAGCAGTTCAAACTATTACATAAGGTGTACTACGTGCTTGACTCTCAAGTCGGCAATCTTTCAGATTCACTAAACCTCTGTCTTCACTCGAGGGAAATCAGAACCACCAGCCTGTCCATGCCCGGTCCCCCCACAGAAACCGTGCGCTCCGTCGTGGAACGGTGGTGGTCCTATGCCATCGATCCTTCCAGGCCAACACTGCAGGCGACGAGGATGCTTTCTGTCCGCCTCTCCGGGGTCCTGAATGCCATGTACCGGATCCAGAACCTCCTGCAGGTGGATGATCACTGGATGCTTCCAGCAAAGCTGTCCTCTTGCCCTTCTTGGAATCTCCACATTGTACATCTTAGAAACAATGTCTAGATATTTGAACCACGCCTTTACCTCGATGATCCATCTGTCGCTCGGTGGCACAATCTCCAACAGCTCGCCGCCAAGGCTACTAACGACCTGCTTGAGGGCCTCCGGTTCCCAATCATGCAAAGGGAGGCCATCAAGGCCGAGTTTACAGAAGAAACAAAGCTGCCCCAAGCGATAGTCCCACCCACAGGCGCGATGCTAACGCAGGAAGCTCATTTTCTCCCCATAACACTCAAAAGAACGGGAAGAATGCAGAACACGCTCGCTATATGAGCTGTGGGCGAACCAGACAAAGAAATCGAATGGTGGCACGCATACCTCAATATTGACCACTTTTCGTATGATCCCAAAACGAGACATGAAAGCCGACAGCAAGTCTGCCGGGGAAACGACGGGACACGTGCCAGCACGGTGGCCATGAGAGCGTTGTCATTGATCTCCTCTGCCAGGGCTACCGTGCCTAGGGTGCGCGACAGCATGCAACTGCCCGAGGCCGGTCGCCGGTACGGATTACCCGGCCAGACGCCCTCCGCCATGCGAGAAGGTCTAGGCAGCGGCGAGAGGCTAGGCTGGAGACGCGAAGCTCCGACACGCTGACTAGAAAAAACGAGGTGAGGGCGATGGCAACGAGCTTATATTAAGGGCGTGGGAGGTTGACCAGCCATGGCGGGGATGGTGGAGATCGCAAGACGGTTAACAGACACACGGCATGGAGGCCATGGTGGGGACGCAAGGAGGTCAACAGCGAGCTCTGATCTGGAGACCATTATACGGAGCTAAGCAAGGTAATGGAGAGGGGAACAATAGGGGAGAAGAGTAGAGCAGAGAAGAAGATATAGTCCTCGCAGGGGTAAACCAGTCCACGACCACAAAGGATAACGGGAACTACTGACGGGTCAATGCAAGAAGAGTTGACCTAACGGCGGGATTTGAGTTCAACAATTTTTGACTGGTTCAAATGATCGTTTAGCCGTTAGATTTGTATTTAACCCCATTTGGCCCCTCACGACAATTGGCGAAGCTACTACAGCCCTTCCGTGATATTACACACAACTTGGACCCCGCGTTGCCTTGGAGTCTGAACTTTCGGGCCGCATGTTAAAATTCTCCATTAATTGTTATCAAGGAAAAGTAACTTTTAATGTTAGTGATAAGGAACATACTATTTATTTTCCCAAGAAAATTGATAAGACTTATGGCCTAAATTCAATTGAAAATATTGAGGGCATCAAAGTTGGAGAAATATATTGTCCCATGCCATAAGAAAATTCTGAAACTATTATGATTCAGACTATTGCTATCAAGATTGAGGTAACATAATCATTTAGTGAAATGCAAAGTTTTTTATATAAAATTGTTTTGGTAACAAGACCTGATCAACCTTGTTAAGAAAGGGATTTTGGAAGAACAAAACAATGTTTTCACCATGATTATCCTTGCACACTTTTACTTTCACATTTCCAATCTTTGCTCTTCACCTTGTTCATCTTAGTATTGCTAGTAGCTTGCATATTAGAGTGTCTTAGAACTTCTATGGTTTTAGTTTTAGTTTTATTTTGCATATTTCCAAAATATTTTTTCTGCGAGAAAATCATTTATCAATGCCTGAAAATTGCTCAAAAATAAAGCTTCTCGAAAAATTCTAGAAAATTCATATTAAATTTTTATGGAAAAACAGGGGAAGAGAGGTACCTGGAGCGACCCAGGGGGGCCCAATAGGTAGGCACAACACCTGGTGGCGTGGCCAGACCAGGGGCGTGCCTGGACATGGTGTGGTCCACCCCTGTCCCTCTAGTTACTCTCCCACCTGCCACTCCACTCTCTCTCTCCCGAGAAAACCCCAAAAAATTTCTCAAAGCTTGTGTTCTTGCTTGCGATTTTCGATCTCCTTGCTCAGCCCACTTTAGCTGCTGATTTTTGGAGGGTTTGCTCTTCGGTATGTGACTCCTCCGCTTGTCCAATTAGATTTTTGATTGGTGAACTATATCTTGAGTATTTTGCTACTATAGGTGACAGGTTATGTGAGTTTGCATGCTTGTTTTATGCTTAGAGAAATCATTATGATGCATGTTTTTCCCTCTTACAAGTCCCTATAGTAGTTCCCCATCATCTATTAGCTTGGAAATCACTTGGTTTGATGTTTGTCTAAAAATTTCAGAAAAAGAGAGATGGACAACCATACTTTTGGAGAAGTGATTGAAATAGATACACCTAGGAGGGCAAGGACATCGAAATCATCCTCTCAATTTAGGCCATCATATAATGAAGATCGTATTGCGCCGTACTTTGGCAATGAGGGAGATGATGGAGATGCGCACCCATCTACCTTCCCTTGTTTTGTCTTTTTGCAAGTTGCAGGGATCCTCGAGGATTTTATACTTCATGTTCAGAGGGTTGGTCTAACCACTTACATGCAGGATGAGAGTGAGCAATATGCTTTGCTCACCGAAACCTTTGTTGAAAGCTTCACTTTCACTAATACCCCTTATAGGTCAACTGTTTCATTCAAAATCTATGATAAACCTGTTGGGTTCGCAGCGTCAAAAACAAAAAATTTCCTACGATGGGAACACCTAAGTACCAAGATCTATCTACTAGATACAAGCAACGGGTGGATATACATCCATAGAATACATACCCTCGAAGACCAAATAGAGTTAACGAGGTTGTACTCGTGGATGATGTAGATGAACGCTAGCCGATCTCAAGATCGTGATGATGTCCATCTGGTCCAGCCGGTCCAGCACCATCAAGTCCAGCACCGCAAAGCAGTGGTGCATCCATGATGGCACACACGTCCGGGTAACCCGACAACCTCCTCTCCCTCGCTCCAACGAAGCATCGGAAGAAACAAATCTTTCCAAAAAAGCCACCGGGAACATGTATCTCGTTGATCCGAGACCATGGGGAATTCTAAAGGGGGGAGAGAGATCGTTCGCGAGGAGGTGTGCTTTGAGAGGAGGAGAGGGGGGCCTTTTTATAGGGAGAGGGGGGAACCCAAGGGACATGGAGCATAGCCATGGTGGCTGCCCCCACCTCTTCCACATTCATGTGGGTGGAGCTCCCACTCAAAATGAAAAGCCTCCACTCCCATAAAAGAGCCTCCACTCAAAAATCCACTCACATGCATTAAACTTTCACCAAATTTAATGCAAGCTCTAATTTAAATAAAACTCTTTTATTTTATTCAGAATTTTGTTAATTACTTTAATTAACAAACATTCACATAAAACCCCTTGCTAGTATTCAATTTCACATGCAGAACCAGTTTCAGCAATTTCAACTGAAATAGATTCGGTGTCTAGTGAAATAAATTCCCGCGCTTTCCTTTTTCTTTCTCTAGCATATTATTTGCTCAAAATGGTGTCGGTATCCCTTAAGTGTGTCACCCTACGGTTCGTGAATAATGTAGACATGTTTGAGACCCCTCTCCGATCAATAATCAGCAGCGGGACCTGGAGATCCGTACTGACTCCCACATATTCAACGATGAATTATGTGATCGTGTGAACCTTATACGCATGTAACTCAATCCCTTTGTCTCGCGATATATTACATGTTCGAGTTTCGATCATCTGTATCTTCATACCTAGTTTGATCTCGTTACCGACATATACTCCTTTCTCGTTCCCGTGATATAACATTCTAGTGATCAAATCACTTGCTTGCAAGCTAATTAATGTGATATCACCGAGAGGGCCCAGAGTATATCTCTCCGTCATCGGGATGGAAAAATTCCACTCTTGATCCATGAGCCTCAGCATAGCACGTTCGTAGCACTGAACCCATCTTTATAGTCACCCTGTTACGGTGTGACGTTTGATGTTATCAAGATACTCTTCCGGTGTTAGTGATTGACATGATCTCATGGTCTAAGGACTAAGATTACTGTGTATGATGTTATAGCAATATAAACACAATGACCTTGATCGTAATGCTATACTTCAGATGAATATTCATCACATCATTCCAACAATGTTGTGACCTCGTTATTAACAACATCCAATGTTTATGATCAGGAAACCTTTGATCATCTTATTAATCAAAGAGCTAGTTTAAAAGAGAGGCATAACTAGGAACTTCCTTTTTGTTTATTAAACACACATGTATTAATGTCTCCGTATTAATACAATTATAGCATGTAAAATAAATATTTATCATAAATAAGGAATACGATAATAACCACTTTATTATTGCCTCTCGGGCATATTCCCTTCAAAACCTATCACCATGCCATTGGAAAGATTTTGCAGCATTATAGGTATTCGCATGACTAGAATAGCAAAGATGATCCAGGGTAGACCTACTGATTTGCTAGAACTCTACCGAGGTATAAAAAATGATGATGACCATGCAGCCTAGCGTGGGAAGATAAGAAACATTTCACTCCCAGCTCTTAGATATTTTGCTTACTATCTTGCCACTAGCATTCTTGGTAGGGAGAACACTAGTAATGTTTCTCATTATCATTTGCTTTTCTCGCTACTGCAGTTAATAATGAAACAAAGTATAATCTTGGTTCTCTCATTGCTCGCCGCCTAGCTTCTAGAGGACCCATTTATGGGGCACTATTGCTGCATGCGTAGTTGCTGCCTTGGACCTTTCTGTTGATCTGAATGATACAGTGCTGGCCCCACGGAGGGTTGATCTAGCTATCATGAAAGCACATCACTTTGTTACTGCTAGATCTAGCATTGAGAGTTTAGTTTACAGGATGTTGTTTACTGACGGAGAGGAGAGGGAAATTCCCTTGCCACAGTCTACTTTGTTCAGTATTTTTAGGAGGCCATGGTCGTGCTCCAAGGAGGAGATGTATGAGAAGCTCCGCTTTCTTGGTTTCCACGGGTGGCACCAGGGGGATGCGCCCTCTTATGACTACTCTGCGCACTACGTAGGGGCTTCCTCGAGTTCGTACCAAGATGAAGGAACTTCTTCGCCATATTATGGAGGTGCTCCTTCTTTGCCAGGATGGGATTGATCTCCACTTACGCCAAAAGCCTAAGCTTGGGGGAGGTATACTGACATCACACTCATCTACATATAATGTTCGGTCGGTACTTTACATATCCATGTTTCGCTTTTGTAACATCCCAGTATTTAGGACCTAACGAAGGGTAGATTTAGGAATATGTATTGTTGGATGCATTTATTTATGAAAATGTTGGTAAAATTTTTGCCAAATAAAAAAAACTTAAGTGATCAATGTTTCTTTCTTACTTTAGGATTAGGTTTAGACTTAAAGAAGGATTGTTATAAACTTTGATGTGATCTTAAAGGATTTATGGGTGTTTTGAAATGGGTTCGAATTTAAAACTTGAGTGTTTGAATCATCATTTAAATGATTTAGATATAAGAATCTACCCACGAAAATCAATAAGAACCTAGACGCACCCAACATGTTATGCAGTATGACCGCGTCCACTGAGGGTAGCACAAAGCGCGTGCGTCCGCAATGCTGCTCGACGTTCGAGCCCAATATCGTGGGTACTTGGGCTGGTTTCACCGCTACACTCGCAGTAGAGGCCTTCGCCATGAAGCGAGGGATGGTTTCCACCGCCGCTACCTAAGCACTCGTCATGGGTCTTGACGCCTCGACCAGCGCTACCGGCTCCACCTGATGCGACCTCGCGTCCATGTTGGCCTTCGCGGCCGCGGCCGCTCCAGTCAGAGCTTCACTGGGCGCGTTGGCCAGCTCGTCCAAGACAATGAACATCATCGTCGCCCTTTGTCTTCTTAGCGCCCTCAGCTAGCGCCTCGGCATCGTCGCCCTTCCTCTTATTAGACGAATCAACCTCCTTTCCTGAGGCGTCTACTGGGACCTTGGCCACCGAAGGGTGACCAATCTTCTTCACGGCAGTCCTACAAAGGAAACAATCAATGATTCAGACAACATCTACAAGCTAGTGATCTAAATCGGCGCAGCAAACACTCACCTGGCGATTGGGATATAGCGTAGGTCCATGCGGATGTGCGGCAGCTTCTCCAATTTTGGGCCCAGCTGGCGGCCGATGCCTGTCTCGAACAGGGACGGAGCTCATGCCACTGAGGCCTTCTTCATCGACAAGGCCACGATAGTAGGAAGTTCCCCTCTGGTCTGCGCAGGCGCTCCCTGGATGGCGAGGACTCTGCGACTAAAGCAGACCCGAGGCCCGGCAGAGAACGGGGTGGAATCGATGCCAGTGGCACCTCATCCTCCACCATGGCCGTAGCTGTTGTCTCTGGCGCCTTCATCGACTACTCGGCCCTTGCATCGTCAGCCGTGCTAGTCGCTTCGGAGCTAGTTGCCGACCGAGGCGGCGACACCGCCTTGGGCTCCCCCTTCTTCTTCTTTGGCGCCTTCTTCTTGGACGGCGTGGCCACATGCCGCGAACTATGTTCGTAGGCATCGCCCTCGCTCATGTCGTGACCATCGAGGCTCTTGCTGGCCTCGAGTTCGCGTTGCTGCTTCCCGTGAGTTTTCTGAACCGCGGGTGCAGCGACCTCCACGGACTCATCATCATCATCGTCGGAGGAGGAGGACTCGCTCTCGTCCCCCTCGGCCTAGTTCGAGCTCTCATCATCGGTGGGAGGGAGCCAGCCCTCCACAACTTGGGACAGCTGAACCAACGACACATGATTAGTAAACCGCGACTGCATTCTTGCGACTACGACAATAAACTAGGGAAAACAGATTTACCGATGGAGCCTTGCGCTTCGTGGTGTATGGGGTGATCCCGGTGTAACACCCTCAGAATCGGACCTATGCAAGTTTTAGCGAAACCCGCCAAACCCGCATAGAAACGATTCAAAGGTGCCCACCAGGCACTTTCGTGCGGGTGGAAAACGAAGTAATAACATTACACAACAGTCCTCGAGGGGACCCACAGAACAGATATATATAACAGCGACTCAATGAGTCAAGAATACAGATATACAGAACAAAGATTCAAATCACCTTGAAAATGATATAGCGTCCGACTACGGACAAGATGCAAATGGGGCTAAGAGCCCTGAAGAATAACCAATGGCGTCCATAACCCTGCCCAGGCCAAGCCGGAAGGGTAACCCTGCTAACGACGTCGATCTCAAAACCTGCTTAAACAAAAGGGGTGCCGACAAAGGGCAAAGGAAAAAGAGAGAGCGGTCAGTACTGAGGCCAAGACAGCGAGACTAGAATTCGGTCCTCGCCTACATAGGTATGGTGGATCAAGCGGCAGCGTGCACTAAACAACCTTTAGAGACTTGATACAACTGGCGGCTATCAGAGGGGCAAGAAGGACCTATCCGGAACCAACCTGATACTATCACCAAACAAACCCATCCTGGTATTTCCCCCTCGAGACCAAACGAGGAAGTCAACCGAGGAACTCACACAGTTGGCAGTTTTAATTATCCAGTTATAGTTGCGGCACTTTACTAGTCAGGTTTAGATAATCATCCTGGTAAAGTAAGCAGTGGGCACTTTTAGTTAACCATTCCGTTATAGTGGCAACACTTACTAGTCAGATACAATTAGCATGAGATAACCCCAAAACCCAGCAGTTGTTGGTACTTTTATTCAGCCATTCCGTTGTAGTTGCAATACTTACTAGTCAGATACAATGGTCGCCAAGCACGACAAGCAAGCGATTGTTGGCAGTTTTATTGAGCCATTCCATTATAGTGAAGCTGATTACTAGTCATTATAAAGTCAAATTTGTAGCAATAAACTTTAGTTATGCTTGTCTATGGTCGAGATACTGTGCTCCAAGTCGTCCATAACCGGACACGGCTTCGAAAGTTTTACCCGCCGGGTGCACCAATAGCAACACACACTCGATCAACCTCGGAAAAACCAAATCAAAACCCAACGAGGCTTTCACGACAAAGCAATCACAGGATTCAGAAATATTTCAGGGGGCCACCCCTTAAGTAGAACCCGCAACGAAGTTAGCTGACTTCGAGACGGCCTCAAGGTTTGTGGAGCCGGCTGTAAACGCATCGGGAACCCGAAGTGTGGATCGGGCTTGTCGATACAGCGTAAACGGGTCACGGACCTAAACAGTATAGTGTGCTATCCATCGCACAATTTAAATAAAGCAGTAAAGCATGGCATAAGTACAGGATCGTAAATAAAACCTCAAACTAGTTTGTGGCCCCAAGAAATAAGAATGAATCAAGCTCTGGCTCAGGGGGGTCCATAAGCCTCCCGGATGTGGATAGCGATAAATCAAGGAACAGGTATCAAGTACTCGGGGTCCTACGGGACACAAGTGGGCGTTCGGAAACCAAATATTACCTATCACCCACCGATGCCTCTGCTTATTTCAATTTTAGTTGTTAAACAGGAATTAAAGTGAGCGATAAGTAAAACTATGATCATCTCCAACATCAACATGCGGCAATACATCAACGACTGTGGCACTTGACGACACGCAACAGCACTTGAGCAAGCGACTACGACGCGCAAGTCCAACTATCTACCAAACAACAGGTAATAGGGTGTGTCCAAGGCAATATAGGGCTGCAAGGGATATCACGGGTACGGAAAACTAAAGCATCGCAAATACGTATAGCAATAGATCGGAGGAGGAATAAATACTATAAAAGTAAGATAGGTAGAAAGGGGGAGATGCTCGCCTGAAAACATTGCCGAAGGATCAACAGCAGATCGGGGCGAAGCTCACATCAACTCAACGGCCTTATCCGCGAAGAAGCAAAGCACTAGAAGAAACACCGGATGCAATATTTAATACTACGGCAAAAGATCGGCATGATGCATGAATGATGTATGACATGGCAATATGCGGTGCAATTAGGTCATATTAAGCGGGGTCCCGACAATTAATTATATGGTTCAAGTTATTTGACTACCCCGCCAATTAAATGTTGAATTAACATGGCACGATAAGTTACCGGTTCGCTTCACAACTTTAAATGAGGCCAATATACGACTAGATTTGCCCGCATATGGGCCCCATATTTAATTAGAGGTGAATCGGCATAAGGCCCCCAAACCACACGACAATATGCATGCAAGTATGCTCATTTAAGATGCAACAATTTGATATTATATTTATAAAATAGGGCTCGAGAAAAGGGGTCACACATTAGGGTTCGGCAGATCTTGGGGTTCCGGGGTTCGGGGTCGGTCTCAGGGTCCAGGGTTCGACGGAAACGTTCTCGGACTCCGGGGTAGGTCTTGGCGTTCCGGGAGGAAGTACTTGGTCTGGCGTCGGGGCACATCGGATTCTTCCGGGTCGGTGTCGTCCTTGTCGCATCCGTGGTCTTCGGGTGTTATGACGACGATCTTGTCGTTTCGATGTCGGGGTCTCGAAATCCGGAGTGAAGTACTTGTCGTTCCATGGCGATCTTGGCGGCTCGGAGGGGTTCGAGGAATCGGTACGGTCTTCGGATTCCGTGAGGGAGATCATGGCGTCGGTGCGGTCGATCTTGTCGACTCAAGCCAGAGGAAGTCCTTGTTGTAGCACCACTCCATCAACACACCTCGTCGGCACAACACCATCTTCGCTTGCACACACACAAGCATCATGCTTCAAGGTCCCAACTCCCCTTTACTGTATGTAGCATCAGGAGCACCGCTCACGAGCAGGAGGGCGAGAGGCCGGGAAGACACGACGATCGCACCGCCGAGGGGCGGCAGCGCCACTACAAAGCAGGGGCGGGGCCCACGGCGGTAGACGCGCGGACGGAAGGAGCTCGAGCCTTCGCGAAGAAGGCGCGGCGGGCGGAGGGGAGCGGCGCGGCGCCGGCGCGAGGAGGCGGGGCGGCGATGGTCCGTGGCGGGAGCGAGGAAGGGCGCGAGGAGGGACGGCGCGGGCCGGGCGCTGGGCCAGCCTGGTGGAGGGGACGGGCAAAGGAGCGGGCGAGCGGAGCGGAGCCGGGCGAGGAGGGAGGGAGCGAGGCGGAGCGGTGGGGAGCGGGGAAGATGCGGGCGCAGAGCTGGGGGCGACGGAGAGGAGGCGAGGAAGCGGGCGCCAAGGGAGGAGGTTGGTGCAGGGCTGAGCGGAGGTTGCAGGAGGCGGAAGGTGCGAGGTTGGAGGAGGCGGTGACGGGGAACGACGGCGAGGAGGAGGGCCCAGCGGCGGTGGCTGGAGCGAGGCGGGAGGAGCGGTGGGGGGGAGATGCTGGCCATGGCGCAGAGAGCAGGGGAGGGAGAAGGGTGAGCGGGGTGGTGGTCGTGCGCGCGGGGGGGGGGCTGGTAGTGGTGGGCCAGGTCGCGGGCCAGGGGAAGCAGAGGGACGTCAGGGGTGGGGCCGGGGTCGGTTGGCTGCGTGTGTGTGGTGGTGAGAGAGAGGGGTGAGAAAGAGAGGCTGACGTGGCAGAGTTTGATTGGCCAGGGGGAGGGGAGAGGATGAGGTGGCGTCTCGTGATAGGAGGGGGTGAGGTGGAGGGGGTGTGTGGGTAGGTAGTTTGGTGAACTTAGGAATTAGGGGGGCTGTTTAGGTGGTCCGATTTAAAACTCAAGGCGGTCGTTGTCATTCGCCCGTTCGATGCCCCACTAAAACAATTAATTAAAATATTTATTTTAACCAGCGCTTTTGCAATCCGACAATGACAAAACAAATTGTTCGTAATTCGGTTTTGCGTGTTTGAATATAGATGGGGCGTTTGGAAAACAAAACGGGCTTTGCGTAAATAGTTTTATGCAAACAATGCATGATGATGACGATGCAATGCACAAATTCAACGCGATTTTCTAGTAGTGGTTTTGCGGGATGCCACAATTCGACACCACTAACAATGGATCTCGCCCTCGAGATCCGCCTCATGGTACCGGAAGGAAGGTCGGCGATCTGTGTCTTCTCGCTTCGTGTAGATCCTCGCGACACCACTAACAAGAGGTTGTTGTCCGTGATCGTCGGGAGGGCACTCCGGGAAACAAAGGCGAAGGTAGAGGTATCCACAAATAAAGCCACCTCTAACTCCGATGGAAAGAGGGAACCGATGCATTCTCATCCACTTCAATGTACCGAAGCGAATAGAAAGGGTAGTCGGCATGGGGGCCAATCCATCACGCACCCAATCTATTACTCTGCACAATCAGTAGAAAAGCTTGCAACCATTCTCGGAGTTAGACTAAAGATCTCGTCAAACGAGGTTCGGAAACAAAGGAGGGATGCAGACTCTGCATCGGATCTGGCGTAGATGATGTCGTCGCGTCGGAGAACACCGTTACCAAAAGAGGAAGCGAAACCCTAAAGGTACGACGGATCCCAACCACGAGAAATCCTGGACTCGAGGAGGGAGAAGAGAGCGGATTCAAAACACGCAGAGGTGAGAGGAGAGCAGCAGAGGGGTAAGTAGTAAAATCAGACCTAATCAGAACTATCCAACCGACTTTTGCAAATAGTTTGACAATCTACTTCGGCCGTTAGCTAGGTTATCCTACAGGCTGGACTTGTGGGGTATCGCAACTGCTGAGCTCTGATACCACTCTGTAACACCCTCAGAATCGGACCTATGCAAGTTTTAGCGAAACCCGCCAAACCCGCATAGAAACGATTCAAAGGTGCCCACCAGGCACTTTCGTGCAGGTGGAAAACGAAGTAATAACATTACACAACAGTCCTCGAGGGGACCCACAGAACAGATATATATAACAGCGACTCAATGAGTCAAGAATACAGATATACAGAACAAAGATTCAAATCACCTTGAAAATGATATAGCGTCCGACTACGGACAAGATGCAAATGGGGCTAAGAGCCCTGAAGAATAACCAATGGCGTCCATAACCCTGCCCAGGCCAAGCCGGAAGGGTAACCCTGCTAACGACGTCGATCTCAAAACCTGCTTAAACAAAAAGGGGTGCCGACAAAGGGCAAAGGAAAAAGAGAGCGGTCAAGATCGAGGCCAAGATTACAGCGAGACTAGAATTCGGCGGTCCTCGCCTACATAGGTATGGTGGACTGAAGCGGCAGCGGCAGCGTGCACTAAACAACCTTTAGAGACTTGATACAACTGGCGGCTATCAGAGGGGCAAGAAGGACCTATCCGGAACCAACCTGATACTATCACCAAACAAACCCATCCTGGTATTTCCCCCTCGAGACCAAACGAGGAAGTCAACCGAGGAACTCACACAGTTGGCAGTTTTAATTATCCAGTTATAGTTGCGGCACTTTACTAGTCAGGTTTAGATAATCATCCTGGTAAAGTAAGCAGTGGGCACTTTTAGTTAACCATTCCGTTATAGTGGCAACACTTACTAGTCAGATACAATTAGCATGAGATAACCCCAAAACCCAGCAGTTGTTGGTACTTTTATTCAGCCATTCCGTTGTAGTTGCAATACTTACTAGTCAGATACAATGGTCGTCATGCGACGACCAAGCAAGCGATTGTTGGCAGTTTTATTGAGCCATTCCATTATAGTGAAGCTGATTACTAGTCATTATAAAGTCAAATTTGTAGCAATAAACTTTAGTTATGCTTGTCTATGGTCGAGATACTGTGCTCCAAGTCGTCCATAACCGCGGACACGGCTTTCAGAAAGTTTTACCCGGCCGGGGTGCACCAATAGCAACACACACTCGATCAACCTCGGAAAAACCAAATCAAAACCCAACGAGGCTTTCACGACAAAGCAATCACAGGATTCAGAAATATTTCAGGGGGCCACCCCTTAAGTAGAACCCGCAACGAAGTTAGCTGACTTCGAGACGGCCTCAAGGTTTATGGAGCCGGTCAGAAACGATCGGGAACCCGAAAGTGTGACTGGGCTTGTCGATACAGCGTAAACGGGTCACGGACCTAAACAGTACAGTGTGCTATCCATCGCACAATTTAAATAAAGCAGTAAAGCATGGCATAAGTACAGGATCGTAAATAAAACCTCAAACTAGTTTGTGGCCCCAAGAAATAAGAATGAATCAAGCTCTGGCTCAGGGGGGTCCATAAGCCTCCCGGATGTGGATAGCGCGATAAATCAAGGAACAGGTATCAAGTACTCGGGGTCCTACGGGACACAAGTGGGCGTTCGGAAACCAAATATTACCTATCACCCACCGATGCCTCTGCTTATTTCAATTTTAGTTGTTAAACAGGAATTAAAGTGAGCGATAAGTAAAACTATGATCATCTCCAACATCAACATGCGGCAATACATCAACGACTGTGGCACTTGACGACACGCAACAGCACTTGAGCAAGCGACTACGACGCGCAAGTCCAACTATCTACCAAACAACAGGTAATAGGGTGTGTCCAAGGCAATATAGGGCTGCAAGGATATCACGGGTACGGAAAACTAAAGCATCGCAACACAGATAGCAATAGATCGACAGGAGGGAATAAATACTATAAAAGTAAGATAGGTAGAAAGGGGGAGATGCTCGCCTGAAAACATTGCCGAAGGATCAACAGCAGATCGGGGCGAAGCTCACATCAACTCAACGGCCTTATCCGCGAAGAAGCAAAGCACTAGAAGAAACACCGGATGCAATATTTAATACTACGGCAAAAGATCGGCATGATGCATGAATGATGTATGACATGGCAATATGCGGTGCAATTAGGTCATATTAAGCGGAACCGGGGTCCCGACAATTAATTATATGGTTCAAGTTATTTGACTACCCCGCCAATTAAATGTTGAATTAACATGGCACGATAAGTTACCGGTTCGCTTCACAACTTTAAATGAGGCCAATATACGACTAGATTTGCCCGCATATGGGCCCCATATTTAATTAGAGGTGAATCGGCATAAGGCCCCCAAACCACACGACAATATGCATGCAAGTATGCTCATTTAAGATGCAACAATTTGATATTATATTTATAAAATAGGGCTCGAGAAAAGGGGTCACACATTAGGGTTCGGCAGATCTTGGGGTTCCGGGGTTCGGGGTCGGTCTCAGGGTCCAGGGTTCGACGGAAACGTTCTCGGACTCCGGGGTAGGTCTTGGCGTTCCGGGAGGAAGTACTTGGTCTGGCGTCGGGGCACATCGGATTCTTCCGGGTCGGTGTCGTCCTTGTCGCATCCGTGGTCTTCGGGTGTTATGACGACGATCTTGTCGTTTCGATGTCGGGGTCTCGAAATCCGGGGTGAAGTACTTGTCGTTCCATGGCGATCTTGGCGGCTCGGAGGGGTTCGAGGAATCGGTACGGTCTTCGGATTCCGTGAGGGAGATCATGGCGTCGGTGCGGTCGATCTTGTCGGCTCCACGGTTTCAGTTGTCGGTGTCGGACTCGGGTTCCGGCACTGGGAGATCTTGGTTTCCGAGGTTCTTGTTGGGATACTTCGGGTCTCATCATCCATTGTCGATCTTGTCGACTCAAGCCAGAGGAAGTCCTTGTTGTAGCACCACACCATCAACACACCTCGTCGGCACAACACCATCTTCGCTTGCACACACACAAGCATCATGCTTCAAGGTCCCAACTCCCCTTTACTGTATGTAGCATCAGGAGCACCGTTCTGTCGAGCAGGAGGGCAGACGAGAGGCCGGGGAAGACACGATCGGCGCACCGGCCAGAGGGCGGCAGCGACCACAGCTGACAAGGCAGGGCCAGGGGCCACGCGGTAGACGCAAGGGACGGGAAGGAGCTCGAGCCGGGGCTCATGGAAGAAGGCGGCGGCGGAGGGGAGCGGCAAGGGCGCCGCCGGAGGAGGCGGGCGGCGATGGTCCGTGGCGGGAGCGAGGAAGGCGCGGAGGAGGGACGGCCAGCGTCGGGGCTGTGGACGGTGGCGGGCGGGGGACGGGGAGAAGGGAGCGGCCAGGAGCGGAGCGGGCCAGCAGGGAGGGAGCGAGGCGGAGCGGTGGGGAGCGGGAAGATGGCGGTTGAAGGCTGGCAGCTGTGGCGACGGAGAGGAGGCGAGGAAGCGGGCGCCAAGGGAGGAGGTTGGTGCAGGCGGCGGAGGGAGGTTGAGGCGGGAAGGTGCGAGGTTGGAGGAGGCGGTGTGAGGGGAACGAGGCGGAGGCGAGGGCCATGAGGCGGTGGCCGGAGCGAGGCCGGGAGGAGCGGCGGGGGGGGAGATGCTCGCCGGCGCGCGGGCGCAGAGAGCAGGGGAGGGAGAAGGGTGAGCGGGGTGGTGGTCGTGCGCGCGGGGGGGCTGGTAGTGGTGGGCCAGGTCGCGGGCCAGGGGAAGCAGAGGGACGTCAGGGGTGGGGCCGGGGTCGGTTGGCTGCGTGTGTGTGGTGGTGAGAGAGAGGGGTGAGAAAGAGAGGCTGACGTGGCAGAGTTTGATTGGCCAGGGGGAGGGGAGAGGATGAGGTGGCGTCTCGTGATAGGAGGGGGTGAGGTGGAGGGGGTGTGTGGGTAGGTAGTTTGGTGAACTTAGGAATTAGGGGGGCTATTTAGGTGGTCCGATTTAAAACCTGGGGCGGTCGTTCGGGTCATTCGGCCCGTTCGACTGCCCCACTAAAACAATTAATTAAAATATTTATTTTTAACCAGCGCTTTTGCAATCCGACAGCGGACAAAACAAATTGTTCCGGCGACCCGGTTTTGCGTGTTTGAATATAGATGGGGCGTTTGGAAAACAAAACGGGCTTTGCGTAAATAGTTTTATGCAAACAATGCATGATGATGACGATGCAATGCACAAATTCAACGCAATTTTCTAGTAGTGGTTTTGCGGGATGCCACACCCGGCCTTTTAGATCGCGGTATTCAGCGTCGGTTGTCTTCCTCAACGCGGAGGCGTAGTCGTCGGCTTTCCACTCGGTGGTGAAGGCCTTGGTCCCATCATCCTTACCGGTGTATTCGTACATCCAGTGAGCACAACTGGCCAGGGGCACCAATCGTCGCCCGACCCAACAATTATATAAATTGATGGTCTCGCGACCATCCTTCTTCAGCTGGCGAATCATCGTCAGCATCTCGTCTACAACCATCCGCTGTTCATGCGGGAGCTTGGCAACCTAAAGCCGGCGCGGCTCGGTTCGCTCGGCGAAGTACGCCGGGAATGGCACCTCACCGTCCAGCATCAACTCACTCATGTAGAAGCAATGCTTCTTCCATTCGCTTGCCGCATTCTTCGACAGCATGAGGTCGAGGAAGGAGGCCTTGGACTTCAGCTGGAAAGTGAGGACACCCGTGGCCAGCATCGGCCGCCTGCCCTGTCGCGACTAATCTGCCCGTGTAACAATTCCTACCATAGGGGAAAGTATGGGAGGCAGCACAATTAGCAATCGCAGAACACCACGAAGATGGCAAGTTGCTCGATGCAGTGCGGCCCCATATCTGATAGCTAGATGTTGTAGTAGGAGCATAATCGATGAAAGAAGAGCGAGGTGGGGAATCCGAGCCCCCTCTCGAGATGGTTGGTGAAGCAAATAAACTCGCCGGCGCACGGATCTGGTTCCACCTCCGTGGCCATAGGAACTCGCCATCTACCGGTGTAGACAATCCCTGTGTCCTCGAAGGACTTCAGCGTCGCCCTAGTACACTTGGACTTCCCCCACAACTCCTTGGGAGGCGCCATTGGATCGAGGATCTGGTCTCGCTGGATTGCTCTGGAGGTTCTGGAGGGATGGGAGACTGAAGGACGGGCAGAGATGGAGGAAATTGGAGGAATGCTCGCAACTCACCCGTCACTCTCCTTATATAGGGTTGGTTCCCGCTAATTTAGGGGAGCCGTTATCGTGCGGTGATTACGCCGATATAACCGTTGGGTTACCCAATGGCTAGTTTGACCAAGCTGACGGTCCAACTTCATCTACTCGACTCGTCGACCCATTCACCAAAGATGCGATTAGACTACTTGCCAAATTGGCGAGTCGACTAGTCGCTGATATTGCGACTGAAGTTACATACTATAGATTCTTTCTCTCTTTGAAGGATTCCATCTCCGATTCGACTAGGCGTCCAAATTGGACCCGAATACTCTGAATGCAAAAGAATACCTGTGATGAATCAACGACGGCCTCTAGGACTACTGATGGGGATATGCCGAGTGGGGTATACCTAGCAGGACGTTCCCTACTGGATCATACTCCTAGCGAGTGGGCCTGCAGGGCAACGACTAGACCATGACCCAAGAGGAAGCCAGGCGACTGGATGCTGAAGGCCCAAAAGCATAGGTAGGCCCAGTCGGATTAGGTCAAAACCCTCCGAGTCCTTATCTAACTCTATTGTAGATCTGTAAACCCTAGAGAGGTGATCCTATATAAATCTCCCGAGGGCACGCATCGCACTTACGTTCCATCATACACCCCATCGACTCTCCTCGTAGCTGCTGAGCTCGACCTTTGTAATCTATCATCAATACAATCTAGCAGGATTAGGTATTTACCCACCGGGGGGCGAACCTGGGTAAACCCCTGTGTCTTTGCCCTCATCTCGCACCGCAGATGGCTGGCCACCCTTGCCCCTCATTCTACAACTCGCTGCCAATCGTAGCATCTCCCATGGCCATTCCCATGACACAAGTGAACGGCAATGATGATTTATGACAACTCGAGGTGTGGTAAGAGACTGGTATGAACTCTATTTGTTTTCATTTTTGTACATATACTCATCATTATGGGCATGCTTAGTTTGTTCGTGTAGGGTGTATGTTATTTAATGGATGCTTAATAGTTCTTGCTCTCTTATGATTAGTTCCATCCTGCTAATAGTTTGTAGCATGTCATATAAATGTTTACTTGCATTGTTCTATTCATAACTTGGTATGACTGATGTGTCCAATTTGCATCACCATTTTATATCATAATTTGCCTCTATTCATTGATATATTTCATATTAAGAGGTTTTACTTATGTCTTTTCATCTGTTTTTGTATGTTGGATGACTCTTGGAGGATGAACTGCCGGAGTCAGGATTCTGATGGAAAAAAGCGGTGTTTTGACTCAATTTCGTGAAGATCAGAAAATACCATAAAAACTATGGAAAATCATATTTTCCCAGAAGACGAAGGATTCCAGAATGGGAGGAGGAGTTGGGCCACAGAGGGCCCACACCCCCAGGCGCGGGCCACCCTAGGCCGTGCTTATAGGGGGTATGGCCATCCTGGCCCACCTCTGGCTCCTCCCTCTCCCCTATATCTTCTCCTCGATACCCTAATACACGGGAAGCGAACACAGAAAGATTCCTCCGCCTCTGCGAGGCGGAAAACACCGAGAGAGAAAGAGGTCTCCGGCAGATAGATTTCTGCCGGGGAAATTCCTTCCTAGAGAGGGAAGATCGTCGCCATCAACACCATCATGAAGCTAGACTTCATCGGGATCATTATCATCATCATCCACACCATCATCTCCACCAGCACCATCAACTCCACTCCATCCCGCTGTAACAAATGTGTTGAATCTTGCAAAGTTCTTAGGGGAAACTTTCCCGATGTTGATTACTATTGTAGTTGATGCTTGTGAGTTGAACCATTGAATTATTGTTTATGTTAGATTGTTATCCATTATCATACATTTTGATCTTGATCCATATGATGTCTCGTGAGTAGTTCCTTTAGTTCTTGAGGACATGGGAGAAGTCATGTTGTTAGTACTGGATTTGTGTTGAGGTATTATTCAATGGTTTAATATTTAAGTTGTGGTGCTATTCTTCTAGTGGTGTCATGTGATCGTCGACTACATGATATTTCACCATTTATAGGCCTAGGGGAGTGCATTGTGTATTTGGCTACTAATTGTGGGGTTGCCAAAGTGACATAAACCTCGATGCCCATTAGGAAACCTTTGCACAAGGGAGTGTAGGATCTCAGAGTTTAACTCTATGGTTAGGTTTATATCTTAATTGCTTTCTTGTAGTTGCGGATGCTTGCAAGGGGTTTAATCACAAGTATTTATTAGTCCAAGTAAGGTACATACATTAACACTGGTTCACCCACACAACACTTATAAAGCCAAATAAGATTAATCAACTATATGAAACGAAAGCACTTAACGGTATTCCCATGTGTCCTCAAGAACGTTTGGTCCTCATTAGTATTTCCACCGACTTGTCCTTTGCTAAGAAAGGATTGGGCCACTTGCTGCAATTATTTGTTTTCTTTATTTACTTGCACTTTATTTCCTTGCTTAATCAGAAAACCCCTAAAAATCCATTTGTTAAGTATTTACAGAGATTTCCTGCTCCATACCACTAGTCAACACCTTCTGCTCCTTGTTGGGATCGACACTCCTATTTATCAAAGTTCTACGATACACCCCCTATACTTGTGGGTAATCAAGACTACTTTCTGGCACTATTGCTGGGGAGTGAAGGGCTATTGAAGAGTGAAACTAGTAAAGGAATCTTTTACCATAAGTATTGTTTTTTATTGTTGTTTGTTACTTTGTTTCCAATATGGATAACCCACATGGTTTTCTATTTGGGAAAACTACTACCATTGTTAGTGTAGTAGATGAACCACCACCTATTGAGATAGGCCCTTTTAAGATACCTACAAGTATTGTTGATCGTGTTATGAATAATTATTATTTAGGGGATGGAACTGTCCACCCTGGTGATCACTTGCTTTTTATCCATGAATTATGCAGGTTGTTTAAGTGTGCATGTATCACACCTGAATAGGTGAAGAAGAAGTTACTCTCTATATCATTGAAAGAAAGAGCTGAAGAATGGTATAAGCTGCTGAAGAATGGACAATCCATGGAATGGGAGGAAATAGTACATCTCTTTTATTCTAAATTCTATCCTCCTAGTGAGATTCATAAGGATATGAATCTAATATATAACTTTTGGCCTCATTATGGAGAGAGTACAGCTCAATCTTGGGGGAGATTGAAGTTAATAATGATTAAATGTCCTATTCATGAACTCCCTAACAATATTATTATCAATAACTATTATGCTAGGGTTTCTCTTGATGATAAAGATTTACTAGATGCTTCTTGTGCTGGATCATTTACACGTATGAAGGAAGAAGCTAAATGGGATCTCCTAGACCGTATTCAGGAGAACACTAAAGCATGGGAGAATGACAAAGGAAGAAAGTCAGGTATAAACTATGATTATGAATGCATTAAATCTTTTATGGGAACTGATGACTTCCGTGATATTAGTACTGAGTATGGTCTTGATTCTCAAAGTATTCCCAATTGTTTTAAGGCTTTTGCCTCTTACATAGAAATTCCGAAAAAAAGTGGACCAAGTACCATGCACCTTATAAAGATGTTGTTAATCATGTTTCTGCTACAAATACTGAAGTTTTTACAATTAATCATACTTTGGTTGAACCTTATGTCGAGAAAACACCTCTCCCAGCTAAGGTAAAGGAGTATTCTATGATAATTAGTGCGGATGACAAAGGTACAAATAAAACGGTGGAACCTGATGAGCAAATAAATATTGAACCTATAGTAGCCATTGAGAAAGATCTTGTCACTAAAAACATAGAAGTTGGGCACATTTTCTTCTGTGAAGACGCTTCTAATATTGTCTCTTATCCTAGTAAAGCTAGAAAAACTAGTGTCCTTGTGCTTTCTGTTATAATTGGTGATCATTGCTACTATGGTTTATGTGATATTTGTGCTAGTTCTAGTGCTATTACTTATGAGCTTTATAGGGAAATTATGCATGAAATTGGTCCTTGTGAGCTTGAGGACATTAATGTGGTTATTCACCTTGCTAATAAGGAAACCATTTGCCCTATTGGTATTATAAGAGATGTGGAAGTCCTCTACGGTAAGATTAAGTATCCCGCTGATTTTCTAGTACTTGGTTCAATAGCTAGTAAAACTTTTCCTATCATTTTTGGTAGACCCTTTCTAAACACTTGTGGAGCGATTATAGATTGTAAGAAGGAGAAAGTTTTAACTATGTTTTATGGAGATTCTTATGAGTTTAACTTTTACAAATTTTCTAAAGCTCCTTATGAAAATAGTTTGCCTAATGAAGATTTCATGGTTGAACAACTTGCTTCTATTGATCCAATTTATGACCTTAGAACTCTTTTTAATGATCGTAAGGATGCTCATTCTAGTGGTAAAGTTGTTTCCTGTGACAGTTATATTGTCAACTTTATTCAAAGTGCTACTGAAAGTTATTATGAGAGAGGGAAACATGGTTTTATGCATCTCAATATTATTAAGTTTCCCCGTTTTATGTTGAAAGCTTTGAAGTTGCATTTGGTTTGTCTTCCTATGCTAGTGTCCTTTTGTTTTAACAATTTGTTTTCTCATGAGACTCCCTTGCATAGGAAATGGGTTAGACTCAAATATGTTGGATATTTGCTTCTTGATGCTCTCTTTCACTTCAAATCTATATCTCCTATGTAAGCATCTTTGAAATTATCAAGCCTAACTTAAAGGCATTAAAGAAAAGTACTTCTTGGGAGATAACCCAATAGTTTTGTTGATTCTTAGAAGTTATTACCTCATAAATAACTGCCCATTATCCTTTTTGTTTTGGTTTTTGTGTCAAGATCAACTACTTTTGAGAAGTAGAGGAGTTGTGAAAAGTGGCTGTCCTGGGATAGATTTTTTTGCTGCATTATAAAAATTTGTGAAGGAGCTCATTACATCGAACGAAGCTGTAATTTTCTATGCTTGTTCTCCAAGTTGTTATTAAACTTTCATTAGTTTTGCACTTTTTGATTTGAGCAACAAAAGTTTTTCGAAAAAATCAATCTTTACCTTCTGGTCTGTTTTGACAGATTGCTGCCATCATTTGCCTTTGCATGTTATATTGATTCCCTTTCAGATTCTTTTTGGGATTTTGGAAAGGAGTTGCTACAGTAGATTTTTTTTGATGGATTTCAGTTGAAGTTTGAACCTAAAGTTTTATTGTTTTTGCATACATTAATGTAGCCAATGAGGTTTGTGTAAGGCCTTGTATGAAAGGAATTTTCAGGAGATGGAGACGAGGAATCTGCAGAGTCCGTTTTTGAATAGGTAAAAGTGCTACAAACTGAAAGGTTCGTAAAAACCTTATCTTTTTATATTTTTGATGTTTTTATTACATACGGAAGGTTACTAGACGAAACAGAGGAGTAAACGGAGGGCAGGTGGGCCACACCCATCCTAGGAGCGGGCCCTAGCTGGTCGCGCCTATAGGGGTGTGAGCCCCCTGGAGTCCGTATCCTCCTCATTTTTGCACAGTACCATCATTATGTCATATAACTTTGTAATATATAACCCCTGGATCCCCCGAGGTTCGTATATCGTGTTCTCGTCGTGTTTTTGTTTTGATCTGTTTCTGTGACGAAATCTTCTCAAGTTTAGAGCACCATGGTATCCGCCAACGACAAAGGCAAGAAGCCCGTGGAAGATGATCTTTAAAACCCCAAGGAGGAGGAGATCTTGGTTGGGGATGAAGAAGACATGAAGGAGGAAGAGCATCTAGACACCCGCGCTACCATTGCAAGCATTGGAGTGGTGGCAAACCCTACCAATCTTAGTAGGACAACACAGATGTCTACAGGACGTAAAACCCCACGTCATATCCTCGCTCCATGGTCACTTCCTTCACACACCAAGAACCCCTTCCATACTCTCATAATTGATCAACAATACGAAAAGGTGCACCAAGGGAGTTTGCCCTCTGTTTGGGATCTGCCTCGTTCTAAACCTGCAGGGAAGGAACACACTAAGAAGGAAGAGTGGGTAAAGAATAAAAAGGAATGGGATTCTCGGTCTGACATGATCATGAGCTGTATTGAGCATAATTTAGAGTTGATTCATACTCTAACCTTCGATATTGAGGAATTGAGGGAAATGATTGAAGAGCTTATCAAGAGAATGCCACCACCATCGAAGGAGTAATTCATCATCCGGTTTGGCATCCCCTTGGCTTGTTCCAAGCTTGGGGGAGTGTTGCGGTATCACATCATTATCTTTTATCTTTTACCTTTTTATTAGAGTCATATCTTGGGTAGAGAAGTTATTTTATAGGTTGGTTTGCATTGTGGAAGTATCTCTAATTTAGTTGGTTAGCTATGTATCCCTTGGTGTGATTTCCTTTATGGAATATTAATGAGAAGTTTCATCTTTTACTTTTTGCACTTCTTATTTTAGTTTGCACTCTCTATTAAATGATTGACCTTGTTGATCAGTATTGGTATCACTTTGGGAGTATCAAGTAGATCTAAATTGATGTTGGCAAACTGAGCTCTGGTTAGTAGAAATAGTTTTTGGGGTTTGAAAGGAAAAGAGAAAAAGCTTATAGGTATTTTGTATCATTTATTTTCTTTCTTGATTGGCTCATAAGCTTAGTATTCTTTATTTAAGATCTTTTGTGTCTTCAAGGAGGATTGCATGTTTGGGTTTATTACTTGTATGTTTGCTTGTTTCCTTCAACTCTTTTGCTTGCTACCCAGCCTTGCTAGCCAAAAACCTGTGCTGAGAGGGATTACTTCTCATGCATCCAATCCTTTAAACCAAAACATGTGCCATTTGTTTCCACCATATCTGCCTATTAGCATTAATGCTATTCCAAGTAAATTCTCAAGATTCATCTATCTTTCAAATTAAAAATTATTTTGTTATGTGAAAACTAGTTAGTAAAGCTCTCACGAACTTGATGGCACACCTTATTTTCTTGCCCCTAATAAACTTGAACCATTGTGTCATCGAAGTTGTATATGCTTGCACCTATACGTTGGAATTAGCAGAACCATGTTGTCACGAGGAACGCTTTCAACATTGCACCTGTACATGATACACCCAATTTGCATCAGCATTCTATATCATAATTTACCTCTATTCATTGATATGTTTCTTATTATGAGGTATTACTTATGGCTTTTCATCTATTTATGCATGTTTGATGATTCCTGGAGGATGGACTGCTGGAATCTGGATTATATGAGTACACTGTCATGTCCTTTGGATTAACCAATGCCCCCGCTTATTTCATGAATCTCATGAATAAGATTTTTATGGACTTCCTGGATAAGTTTGTCGTTGTTTTCATCGATGACATTCTGATTCATTCCAAATCTGAGGAAGAACATGAGATGCACCTAAGGACCATTCTTGGAACCCTTAGAGAGCATCAATTGTATGCCAAGTTTAGCAAATGTGAATTCTGGTTACAGGAGGTAGGATTCCTCGGCCACACTGTATCAGCCGGAGGAATTGCCGTTGACCCTGCAAAGGTGAAAGATGTCGAAGATTGGCAAGCCCCAACCACTCAAACCCAAGTTCATGCATTTCTCGGATTGGCGGGATATTACCGCAAGTTTGTAGAAGGATTCTCGAGTATCGCCCGACCCATGACCCAATTGCTGAAGAAGGACAAGAAGTTTGAATGGACAGACAAATGTGAAGCGAGTTTTCAAGAACTCAAGAGGAGATTGATTTCATCCCCAATCTTAATCATGCCGGATATCACGAAGCCCTTCGATGTGTATTGTGATGCATCCAAGATAGGTCTCGGATGTGTGCTAATTCAAGAAGGCAAGGTTATATCTTATCTATCCCGACAATTGAAACAACATGAGCAAAATTACCGAACCCATGACCTCGAACTCGCAGCCGTAGTTCTAGCCCTAAATACATGGAGGCATTACCTGATGGGAAACCGTTGTGAGATTTATCTGGATCACAAGAGCCTGAAGTATATATTCACTCAGAAGGAGCTGAATATGAGGCAGAGAAGATGGATTGAGCTAATCAAGGATTATGACCTGGACATTCACTATCACCCTTGTAAAGCCAATGTGGTAGCCGATGCCCTTAGCAGATTGCCGTGCCGCTTGAACTCCATGATTTTGAACGAGCAACCAAGCTTGCACAAAGAGATGGAACATTTTCGAATGGAATTAGTGAGTGAAGTATTTTTGGCTAGCATCGAACTTCAACCCACTTTGATCAGCCAGATCAAAGAGGCGTAGAAAGGAAATGCTAGTATCGACGGAATCAAGCATCGTATCGGTACAAGCAAAGTACCCGGATTCACCAAAGACGAAGAAGGAGTTTTGTGGTACAAAGGACGCCTTTGTGTACCCACAGATTCTGAGTTGAAGGAAGTTATTTTGAAAGAAGCTCATGATACTATTTATTCTATCCACCCCGGAGGAACTAAGATGTATCAAGATTTGAAGGAGCAATTTTGGTGGCATAAGATGAAGAGAGAAATCGGAAGCTATATCGCCAAGTGTGATATATGTCAGCGAGTCAAGGCAGGACATCAAAGACCCGCTGGATTGTTGCAACCATTGCAGATTCCGAAAATGGAAATGGGATTCCGTTGGAATGGACTTTATCACTGGATTGCCTACTTCTAGTAGGGGAAATGACTTTATCTGGGTTATAGTGGACAGATTGTCCAAAGTCGCCCATTTCTTACCCTTCAAGACCACATATCAGAGTTCGAAGCTAGCGGAGTTATACATTGCTAGAATCGTTAGTTTGCATGGAGTCCCCACGAACATCGTATCTGATCGAGGAACTCAGTTTACCTCGAGATTCTGGAAGAAAGTCCAAGAAGGTTTAGGAACCCGCCTAGATTTCAGCACAGCTTATCACCCTGAGACCGATGGACAAACGGAGCGAGTAAATCAAATACTCGAAGATATGCAGAGAGCCTGTGTATTAGAATATGGATCTAAGTGGGAAGATTGTCTGCTGTTCGCAGAATTTTCATACAACAATAGTTATCAAGCTAGTTTGCAAATGTCCCCATTTGAATTCATGTATGGAAGGAAGTGTCGCACCCCTTTGACCTGGTCAGAAGTAAGAGAGAGTCAGATCTTCGGACCTGACATCCTATGAGAAGCAGAAGTGAAGGTTCACAAGATTCGTGAGCACCTCAAGACAACCCAGTCAGGAAAGAAGAGTTACGCTGACAAGAGACGTCGAGACCTCGCCTTCAACATAGGAGATTTTGTATATCTGAAAGTGTCGCCATTGAAAGGAATGCAGCGTTTCCAACTCAAAGGAAAGTTAGCCCCCAGATATATCAGACCCTTCAAGATTCTGAACCGTCGAGGAGAAGTTCCGTATCAATTGGAACTACCAGAAGAGATGTCAGCCGTGCACAATGTGTTCCATATCTCATTACTTCGCAAGTGCCTCGAAGTTCCGGAGAAGACCGTAGTGTTCAAGAATATCGATCACCGAACCATAGAGATCAACGATGACCTGACCTATCCCGAAGTACCCATACGTATTTTCGAAGAAGCTTTCAGAACCACCAGAACCCGAAGCATCAAGTTTCTCAAGATTCAGTGGAGCAACCACACGGAATAGGAAGCTACCTGGGAGCGCGAAGATCACATCAGGATGGAGTTTCCCGATCTCTTCAAATCCTAGGTAATCTTTTCGTCCTTTTTCAAATCTTGGGACGAGATTTTGTTTAAGGGGGAAGGTTTGTAACATCCCAAAAATATTAAACTAAAATCATCAAACTCTAATCATCAAAATTAGGGTTAACAAAAACTTTTCCAATTAAAATATGAAAGCATCCATATGTGTGTGCATTAAAATTTGGATTCTTTTGAATTGCCTTGCTTGTGTGTTTCTTTGCTTGGAAAATGATTCTTAGGTGAATTCAACATCATCTAAACAATCCCACACTTTTACCAAAGACAAATAAATCAAAACAAACAAAATAAGGGAATGGTCACTTTGGCCAATTTCACTCCCATGCCTACTTTGGTTGTCTCTAACTTTCAAAACTTAACAGAAACTTTTTTGGATCTTTACACCCCTTGATAGTACTCATAACAAAGTACCAAGGCCCACCTTTCGATCATCCAAAAACATTTGAATGCATAGTTTAAAGGACAGTTCAAGATTGAATCTATATCATATGGGAAGATCCCACTTTTTCAAAAACCACTCAAACAAGCTCAACTTTCAAAACCCAAGCATCCACAGACTCACCAGCACATGCCTAGCACACCCACCAAAAATCTTTTCAAAATTCAAAACTTGAAATCATGCGGCCATTTCATCAAACACCTTGCAGATTCAAATCAAACAAAATAAAAACACTATAGTGTGCAGTGTTTTGGGCCTAACTTGTTCCCTCTCTGGACACCACTAGCCTTAGTAGATCATGTAACGACCCTAACTAATCCCTAGCACCACTGTAAGCTTGACAATGTCATCAATGGTGAACAGCCCGAGAGCACCCATGTCACCCCAGTGTGGACAGCAGGCTAGAGGAAGAACTAGCCGTGCCAACCTTGTCTGGGAGGTAGCCCATGCCTCACCGCCCCCTCTCGACCAACCCTGCCTCGCAGACAGCAGCCAGAACCGCCAGGAACGCCGCGCCCGTGCCACTGTCGACCATGCCGACGTGCGCCACAGAGCACGTGCCGTTCCCACTCAACCAGACCACCTCGAACCCTCGCCGCCCGCCAACATGCTCCCCACCATCACAGGAGACCGCCAGACATGCCCATTTCACCGCCCATGCCCCATAGCCACCGCTCGTCGTTGAAGACGCCGCCTCTTGAGATGTTTTGAAAAATGGTTATGAAAATCTTGGAATGATGGATCATTCTATTGAGATGTTTTGACATGTGTTTCCGAACACCAGATGATTTTGGTGATGAAAATGTTAAGGCATGAGCCTGAGCCCTTTATAAAACTGATGGTTGTCTGGATGCGATACCATTCCAATTTTACCGTACAACCACAATACCTGAAGAATGGGTAGGGCTTGACTGGAAACTTATATACCTTAGTATTAGTTCCCTCCCGGACAAGGTCTGAGATGAGGCTACCTTGTGAAGATTGTCCACCTGTGCAGTACCCAAGATGACAGTTGGTCATGGTTGGGAGGCCAAACTCACAGGAGAGGTGCTTATACTAGGGCGTGTAATCGAAAGGTTAGGATTGATTATCCGCATACTGAGTATGGTGAATTCAGGATTTTGTTCCTGACGGATGTATCGAATGTTGTGATGAAAGTGTACAATCTCTGCAGAGTGTCAAACTATTCGAATAGCCGCGTCCGCGGTTATGGACAGTTGGAGTGGCCATACTGTTACCTCGTCAGATGTTTTCAAAATGACTTGTGAAATGAATTGAGAATTTGACTTGACCACGACAGAGTTGTGGCATGAAATACAAGTTCCTACTTAGGTGTTATAAATGTTCAACTACCATTCGTTGCTTCTGAACTTAGTAGAGGTAAATCTGGATTTTTGCAAAACAACCCTAGAGCTTATGTCTTACTACAAAAACCCCCTTCACTTGTTAGTACTAGTTTGCGAGTACTTAAGGAGTACTCATGGCTTTGTTCCTGGTTATTCCCATGGCCAGACTATGAAGAGGAGTACCAAGAGGATGGACCCCAGGAAGGTTACGACAACTAGGATCATCTCCCATCGTCAGCATTGCCTGTGACCCCGAAGATGGAGATTCGCCCATGCTACCGTTATTATTACGTATTCTGCTGCTTGAGTTGTATTAAGAACTGGATCATGAGTCCTTATTTGCGTAAGACCTTATGTATGGTTTGTAATGGATGATGTACTATGGTATCTAATTCTGTTATGTCTTGCAAAAATGGTATTCCTGGGATTGCGATGTATGGCATAACAGGCATCTGGGATTAAAAATCCGGGTGTTGACAAGTTGGTATCAGAGCCATCCTGACCATAGGAGACCCTAGTTAGACTGGACGTTTGAATAAAAAAAAACCTAGTTTCAAAACCGAAGAAAGCAAATACTTACAAAAACTTATTCCCATTCTTATCACCTTCATTCTTTCATGAAAATTCATGTTTCTCAAAAACTCTTGCAAATACATAAAATTTGACACACTTGACCACTCTACTAACTTACTCCTCCTATATTCTTAATAGATGGACGTGAAGTACAGCAAGTTTTATCAGTTGGGAAATGGAGGAGACCTTATCTTTGAGAGGGATTTGGACCAGCTTTAGGAACTTCTGGACCATACGCACCCCGAGTTCTTTGGAGCTCAGCTCAATGATCAAGGAGGAGAAGATCTGCAGTGGCTAATTGTTGCAAGTCTTCGAGGAAAGATTGAACCTCCCACCGCTGAGGGAATTCAGTTTACCTTAAGAGAGAACAACTGGCTCGATGGACTTGCCAGGGCTATGCAGGAAGCTCTTTCCCGTCTGTGTGGGCAGAGTATCAACCAAATCAAGGGAACCCGCTTTGAGTTTTGTCCAAGGCGTGATGCAAATGGACAGCCACTGGAAGCCCCATACCACCACGCGCTGAAGACTCAGTTGGACCACCTTAGCTTCATGGTGTACGATCGTCAGCAGGAATTGGACAATTGTCGTGACTACTCCAACCACAAGTCCGGCATCATCAAGACGAAGGATCAGACCATCGCCATGCTAGCAAAGGATCGCAAGTCTCGCCGCTGTCAGCTCGACAATAAGGAGCGCATCATTGCCCATCTTTGCCACCGTATCTCGGCTTTGGAGGAGACCATCCATGAGAGAGACATGCAGTTGGAGGAATGGGAGAATGCCGGAGAGGATCTTCGTGGAGACCCCTACTCCTATCTCAGCGATGATGATGATTTTCTAGAGGATTAGGCTATGGACTTCTTCACCGATGAGAATGATTTCTCCTTCATCAATGACGACGATGATGATGAGGATGACGACTACACCGACTCCGAGGAGTAGTAGAACTTGAGCACTAGCATAGTGAGTAGTATTCGGTCCCCCTGTATCGTAGTTTCCAGAATGGTTCTTAAAACCATCTGTTTTTCTTGTTTTGTGGTGTGTGTTTGTATCGTGTGAATGAATGAATAAAAAGCAAGTTGCTCGAAAATTTGAGTCAAACTTTAAAAACTTTTCAAAGTCCCGAAAACCTTAGAAATTTCCCTCTTTTCTCATGATCTATCTCAATCTTCAGATGCCACGCGGAGGAAGTGGTTCATCCCCAGACCCGATGATGCAGATCATGCAAATGTTGGTTTTGGACCGCGAAGCTGAAAGATCCGAACGTCAAGCCAACTTATCTACCCTTTAGCAGATAGCTCAGCTAGACCACAACAACAAAGGCCAAGGAAATCAGGACAACTATGGATCTAAGCTCAAGAATTTCCAGAATACTAACCCGCTTGTTTTCACTAAGTCAGAAGAGCCCCTAGATGCCGACGATTGGCTGCAAACCATGGAAAATAACCTGGAAGTCGCCGGAGTGGAAGCTAACGAGAAAGTTCTGTTCGCCACCCACTATCTAGCCGGAGATGCCAGGGCATGGTGGAACAGTGTTCGCATAATGACCGAAGGCCAGATGATGACCCGGGAGGAATTCAAGGTCAAGTTCAGCAGAACCCATGTGCCATCGGGTTTGATCAAGAGGATGAGAGACGAGTTCAGAGAACTAAAGCAAGGAAGGATGACCGTAGTGGAATATCGTGACAAATTCTTGACATTAGCTAGGTATGCCCCGGATGAGATCGACACTGAAGCCAAGAAGAAAGAGAGATTCTTGAATGGTCTGCACGATGAGATGCAGACTGTGTTAGTCAATATCCCCTTTGTTGATATTGAAGCCCTTGTCGACTCTGCCATCCAGATGGAAGGAAAGATCAACCAAGCCAATGAGAACCGCAAGCATCGCATGATGCATCAGCCAGGAACCCATCAGACCCCAAAGTATCGCCCTAACCCATCTCCAGGATTTGCCCCAAGAACCAACAGACCCCCGATGAACCATCCCACCTATCCCAACCGTGGAAACCCTAGGCCCGGAGGAAATCACAACAACCCCGGCAACTCTAGCAATTTCAACCGTGCACCACCCAAGTTCAACAACAATGATGCTGCCAACACCAACACTGCCCATAGGACTGGAAGCAATGTTGTGCCTGTTGCAGCAAAGGACAAGTCGCAAGTGACTTGTTATGACTGTGGAAATAAGGGTCACTACTCCAACGAGTGCCCCAACAAGAAGAATGCTGCAGCCCCCAATGCCAATGCCCCAGCTCAGCAGCAGCGTCGTGTTCAGCCCGGAAGAAGATTTGCCCCAAGGAATTCGCTCAACCGCAACGGCCGTCTTTTTCTCATGCATGCTGAAGAAGCTCAGGAAGCACCAGACGTCGTACTGGGTATGTTTTTTGTTAATTTAGTACTTGCTCGAGTGTTGTTTGATTCTGGTGCATCGCACTCATTTGTCACCGAAGAATTTGCATGCACTAGGAAAATTCAACCAACCCCCAAAGCTAGGCAAATTTGCAAAGCCATCCCTATCCGAATCCATGGCATAGATTTTTATGCTAATCTGATAGTACTCGGAACTAAAGGTTTGGAAGTAGTACCAGGAATGGATTGGATGTCCAAACATAAAGGATTGATTGACTGTGCCAAGAAAGCCATCACCATGACCAGTACAGCCGGAATATCAGTCAATCATATATCTGAAACCTTACCTCGTCAATTCAAGTGTAACAAGAGTATAGCCCAACCTACCATTGACCAAGTCCGGATAGTCTGCGAATACCCCAATGTATTTCCAGATGTTTTGCCCGGTATGCCCCCAGATCGGGATATCGAGTTTATCATTGAACTAATCCCCGGAATGGGACCCATAGCTCAGAGACCCTATAGTATGAACCCATCGGAACTGGCAGAACTGAAGAAGCAACTCGATTGCATGTTGGAAAATTGATTGATTCAACCAAGAGCGTCGCCTTGGAGATCACCTGTTTTGTTTGTGGACAAGAAAGATGGAGGTAACTGTTTGTGTACGGATTATCAGAAGTTGAATGATGTCACCATCAAGAACAAGTACCCATTGCCCAAGATAGAATATTTGTTTGATCAGTTGACCGGTGCCAAAGTGTTTTCTAAGATTGATCTTAGAACAGACTATCATCAACTCAAGATTCGTGCAGAGGATATCCCTAAGACTGCCTTTACCACCCGTTATAGATTATACGAGTACATTGTCATGTCCTTTGGATTAACCAATGCCCTCGCTTATTTCATGAATCTCATGAATAAGATTTTTATGGACTTCCTGGATAAGTTTGTCGTTGTTTTCATCGATGGCATTCTGATTTATTCCAAATCAGAGGAAGAACATGAGCTACACCTAAGGACCATTCTTGGAACCCTTAGAGAGCATCGGTTGTATGCCAAGTTTAGCAAATGTGAATTCTGATTACAGGAGGTAGGATTCCTCGGTCACATTGTATCAGCCGGAGGAATTGCCGTTGACCCTGCAAAGGTGAAAGATGTCGAAGATTGGCAAGCCCCAACCACTCAAACCCAAGTTCGTGCATTTCTCGGATTGGTGGGATATTACCGCAAGTTTGTAGAAGGATTCTCAAGTATCGCCCGACCCATGACCCAATTGCCGAAGAAGGACAAGAAGTTTGAATGGACAGACAAATGTGAAGCGAGTTTTCAAGAACTCAAGAGGAGATTGATTTCATCCCCAATCTTAATCATGCCGGATATCACGAAGCCCTTCGATGTTATTGTGATGCATCCAAGATCGGTCTCGGATGTGTGCTAATGCAAGAAGGCAAGGTTATATCTTATCTATCCCGACAATTGAAACAACATGAGCAAAATTACCCAACCCATGACCTCGAACTCGCAACCGTAGTTCTAGCCCTAAAGACATGGAGGCATTACCTGATGGGAAACCGTTGTGAGATTTATTCGGATCACAAGAGCATGAAGTATATATTCACTCAGAAGGAGCTGAATATGACGCAGAGAAGATGGATTGAGCTAATCAAGGATTATGACCTGGACATTCACTATCACCCTGGTAAAGCCAATGTGGTAGCCGATGCCCTTAGCAGATTGCCGTGCCGCTTGAACTCCATGATTTTAAACGAGCAACCAAGCTGGCACAAAGAGATGGAAGATTTTCGAATGGAATTAGTGAGTGAAGGATTTTTGGCTAGCATCGAACTTCAACCCACTTTGATCAGCCAGATCAAAGAGGCGCAGAAAGGAAATGCTAGTATCGACGGAATCAAGCGTCGTATCGGTACAAGCAAAGTACCCGGATTCACCGAAGACGAAGAAGGAGTTCTGTGGTACAAAGGACACCTTTGTGTACCCACAGATTCTGAGTTGAAGGAAGTTATTTTGAAAGAAGCTCATGATACTATTTATTCTATCCACCCCGGAGGAACTAAGATGTATCAAGATTTGAAGGAGCAATTTTGGTGGCATAAGATGAAGAGAGAAATCGGAAGCTATATCGCCAAGTGTGATATATGTCAGCGAGTCAAGGCAGGACATCAAAGACCCGCTGGATTGTTGCAACCATTGCAGATTCCGAAAATGGAAATGGGATTCTGTTGGAATGGACTTTATCACTAGATTGCCTACTTCTAGTAGGGGAAATGACTCTATCTGGGTTATAGTGGACAGATTGTCCAAAGTCGCCCATTTCTTACCCTTCAAGACCACATATCAGAGTTCGAAGCTAGCGGACTTATACATTGCTAGAATCGTTAGTTTGCATGGAGTCCCCAAGAACATCGTATCTGATCGAGGAACTCAGTTTACCTCGAGATTCTGGAAGAAAGTCCAAGAAGGTTTAGGAACCCGCCTAGATTTCAGCACAGCTTATCACCCTCATACCGATGGACAAACGGAGTGAGTAAATCAAATACTCGAAGATATGCCGAGAGCCTGTGTATTAGAATATGGATCTAAGTGGGAAAATTGTCTGCCGTTCACAGAATTTTCATACAACAATAGTTATAAAGCTAGTTTGCAAATGTCCCCATTTTAATTCATGTATGGAAGGAAGTGTCGCATCCCTTTGAACTGGTCGGAAGTAAGAGAGAGTCAGATATTCGGACCCGACATCCTACGAGAAGCAGAAGAGAAGGTTCACAAGATTCGTGAGCACCTCAAGATAGCCCAGTCAAGACAGAAGAGTTACGCGGACAAGAGACGTCGAGACCTCGCCTTCAACATAGGAGATTTTGTATATCTGAAAGTGTCGCCATTGAAAGGAATGCAGCATTTCCAACTCAAAGGAAAGTTAGCCCCCAGATATATCGGACCCTTCAAGATTCTAAACCATCGAGGAGAAGTTTCGTATCAATTGGAACTACCAGAAGAGATGTCAGCCGTGCACATTGTGTTCCATATCTCATTACTTCGCAAGTGCCTCGAAGTTCCGGAGAAGACCGAAGTGTTCAAGAATATCGATCACCGGACCATAGAGATCAACGATGACCTGACCTATCCCAAAGTACCCATCCGTATTTTGGAAGAAGCTTTCAAAACCACCAGAACCCGAAGCATCAAGTTTCTCAAGATTCAGTGGAGCAACCACACGGAAGAGGAAGCTACCTGGGAGCGCGCAGATCACATCAGGACGGAGTTTCCCGATCTCTTCAAATCCTAGGTAATATTTTCGTCCTTTTTCAAATCTCGGGACGAGATTTTGTTTAAGGGGGAAGGTTTGTAACATCCCAAAAATATTAAACTAAAATCATCAAACTCTAATCATCAAAATTAGGGTTAACAAAAACTTTTCCAATTAAAATATGAAAGCATTCATATGTGTGTGCATTAAAATTTGGATTCTTTTGAATTGCCTTGCTTGTGTGTTTCTTTGCTTGGAAAATGATTCTTAGGTGAATTCAACATCATCTAAACAATCCCACACTTTTACCAAATACAAATAAATCAAAACAAACAAAATAAGGGAATGGTCACTTTGGCCAATTTAACTCCCATGCCTACTTTGGCTGTCTCTAACTTTCAAAACTTAACAGAAACTTTTTTGGATCTTTACACCCCTTGATAGTACTCATAACAAAGTACCAAGGCCCACCTTTCGATCATCCAAAAACATTTGAATGCATAGTTTAAAGGACAGTTCAAGATTGAATCTATATCATATGGGAAGATCCCACTTTTTCAAAAACCACTCAAACAAGCTCAACTTTCAAAACCCAAGCATCCACAGACTCACTAGCACATGCCTAGCACACCCACCAAAAATCTTTTCAAAATTCAAAACTTGAATTCATGCGGCCATTTCATCAAACACCCTGCAGATTCAAATCAAACAAAATCAAAACACTATAGTGTGCAGTGTTTCGGGCCTAACTTGTTCCCTCTCTGGACACCACTAGCCTTAGTAGATCATCTAATGACCCTAACTAATCCCTAGCACCACTGTAAGCTTGACAATGTCATCAATGGTGAACAGCCCGAGAGCACCCATGTCACCCCAGTGTGGACAGCAGGCTAGAGGAAGAACTAGCCGTGCCAACCTTGTCTGGGAGGTAGCCCATGCCTCACTGCCCCCTCTCGACCAACCCTGCCTTGCGCATGCCGTGACGACCATGCCGTAGAGCACGTGCCGTTCCCACTCAACCAGACCACCTTGAACCCTCGCCGCCCGCCAACATGCTCCCCACCGTCATAGGAGACCGCCAGACATGCCCATTTCACCGCCCGTGCCCCGTAGCCACCGCTCGCCGTCAAAGACGCCGCCTCTGCCGCGCAGAACATCGAGCGTTCCAGACCGTTTTCCACCGCCCCTACACGCGCAATAAAGCCATAGAGCATTGCCAGGAGACCACCGATCGATCGCCACCCTCGGCCACGCCTCTAGCAGCCCGTAGCCATGTCACCACCGTCGCCTACCCATCCCGTTCGGTCTCGTCGTCGAGACTATAGATAGAGGCCTCCCCCGCTCAAACTCTTCACACCATCTCACTCCCCTCCCATCACTGATCATTCCACCTCGTTCCCGGAGCAAGGCGAGCAGCGCAGCACCGGAATTTCACCGGAGCCCGCCGCTGCTAGAGAAGAAGGGAGCCAGATTGGAGCCGCCCCAGGAGAAGCTGCCGGTACTAGGAGGTTCGCCGTCGTCGACTTTGTTGTTCGCCCGCCTCGCCGACCCTCGCCTAAGCCCGGGTGAGCCTCCCACGACCCCCACCTGCCGCTTTAGGGTTCTATCTCGCCGGCGCTGCCCGACGTGGACGATGAACAAGAGCCGTTGGATTAGAACTAGATCCAACGCACCACGTTGCCCCGTACCGCTTCGCACCCCCCGTCTCACTGACGCGTGGGGACAACAACTTAACCAGCCCGCGTAAGCGCTGTGCGTAGCAGGCCGGCCCATTTTCTCTTCCCGCGCAGCCCACTCGTTTGAATTTGGATTTTTCCATTTTCATTCAAACACAGTTCTGTACCTAGTTTCAAAAATCAACCCAGCTCGATTAAGTGAACCAAATTGAATAAAACCAATTTTGTTAGAAAGGTCTGGAAGTGCTGAATCCATGCCCATTGGATTCAAATCATCTGGATCTGTAGATCACCCTTGGTAAAAATAACAAGGCAGAAGCTTTCCTGCATTCAAACATTTTTCAAATTTAAACCATAATAGCTTTTGAGTTGATTCCAACTCTCAAAAATCACACGTAACCATACCTTTCAGAATATATAAAAACATTTGGGTTTACTTATAGAAATAATGTTCATGTAATAAAAGGATGCCACATAGACATTTCTAGTAACTTTATTTAAATGAAATAAAAGGTTAAATCTTATTAAATTGTGACACCACTTTAAATCACATTCCCATGTACTGAAATATGTGGTGATGACATGTGTCAACATGATCCCATGTTTGGTTTAGAGAATATTAAATCTTAAGTAGTTTTTCAATGAGTAGAAATTACTTTTCTAAAAATAAAATCAATAAGCCAAATGCTTTAATCTTGTAATGTGAGTGATGATGCTAGATCATCTATAGAACCATTGTGTGTGATGATTGAAAGTAGTTAAGTATTGTTTGGTGATTGTGTACCTCGTATTTATTCATAGACGCTAGTACCGACCGAGGATACGAGGAGGAAGGAGGATACTACGAAGAAGAAGCCGAGGAGAACTTCAACCACTGCTCTGCACAAGGCAAGCCAATACTTGCAAGCTATTCACTTAGCAAGCTTATACTGATACTGATGCAAGCCTTACTAATCAAGTTGACCTATGCAAGCTAACACTTGCAAGATACTATACTTATGCAAACCTAATACTACTAGTTGATTGGGCAAGCCAATACTGGCAAGATATTAACTTAGCAAGCTTATACTGATATTGATGCAAGCCTTGCTAATCAAGTTAACCTATGCAATGCACTAAGCATGCTTGGTTAGACACATTTGATGATACCCAATCCTAGTTTTACTTGCAAGCTTTCTACTTTATTTCTTTATCAAAGCTACTACTTAGAGTTTACTTGAGTGAATTGTAGATTCTAGAAAGATAATTGAAGGTTGCATAAAGAGCATAAAATTGGGCCAAAGCTAGATAATCTTGATTTCATCCCAAGGCATAAGATTGAACTTAGTTAACTCCACTAGTTTACCACCCCTCATTAGTACTTCCCCCATTTGTAGATGCTAGTGCTAAGCATAAAACTTGATCAACTTTAGATGGGAATACTTGGTGGAAAAATGGTTATGAAAACCTTGGAATGATGGATCATTCTATTGAGATGTTTTGACATGTGTTTCCGAACACCAGATGATTTTGGTGATGAAAATGTTAAGGCATGAGGCTGAGCCCTTTATAAAACTGATGGTTGTCTGGATGCGATACCATTCCAATTTTACCGTACAACCACAATACCCGAAGATTGGGTAGGGCTTGAATGGAAACTTATATACCTTAGTATTAGTTACCTCCCGGCCAAGGTCTGAGCTGAGACTACCTTGTGAAGAATGTCCACCTGTGCAGTACCCAAGATGACATTTGGTCATGGTTGGGAGGCCAAACTCACAGGAGAGGTGCTTATACTAGGGCGTGTAATCGAAAGGTTAGGATTGATTATCTGCATACTGAGTATGGTGAATTCAGGATTTTGTTCCTGACGGATGTATCGAATGTTGTGGTGAAAGTGTACAATCTCTACAGAGTGTCAAACTATTCGAATAGCCGCGTCCGCGGTTATGGACAGTTGGAGTGGCCATACTATTCCCCCGTCAGATGTTTTCAAAATGACTTGTGAAATGAATTGAGAATTTGACTTGACCACAACAGAGTTGTGGCATGAAATACAAGTTCCCACTTAGGTGTTATAAATGTTCAACTAGCTTTCGTTGCTTCTGAACTTAGTAGAGGTAAATATGGCTTTTTGCAAAACAACCCTAGAGTTTAGTGTCCTACTACAAAAACCCCCCTTCACTAGTTAGTACTAGTTTGCAAGTACTTAAGGAGTACTCATGGATTTGTCCCTGGCTATTCCCATGGCCAGACTATGAAGAGGAGTACCAGGAGGATGGACCCTAGGAAGGTTACGACAACTAGGATCATCTCCCATCGTCAGCATTGCCTGTAACCCCGAAGATGGAGCTTCGCCCATGCTACCGTTATTATTACGTATTCCGCTTCTTGAGTTGTATTAGGAACTAGATCATGATATCCTTATTTGTGTATGACCTTATGTATGGTTTGTAATGGATGATGTACTGTGGTATCCAATTCTGTTATGTCTCGCAAAAATGGTATTCCTGGGATTGCGATGTATGGCATAACAGGCACCTGGGATTAAAAATCCGGGTGTTGACAGTTTAGTATTTAAGTTGTGGTGCTATTCTTCTAGTGGTGTCATGTGAACGTCGACTACATGACACTTCACCATTTATGGGCCTAGGGTAATGCATTGTGTATTTGGCTACTAATCTTGGGGTTGCCGGAGTGAGATAAACCTGAACCCTGTTAGGACACCTTTGCACAAGGGAGCGTAGGATCTCAGAGTTTAAGGATGTGGGGTTAGATTTATGTCTTAATTATTTTCCTGTAGTTACAGATGTTTGCAGGGGGTTTAATCACAAGTATGTATTAGTCCTAGGAAGGACAGTATGTTAGCACAGGTTCACCCATACAACACTTACAAACACCAGAGAAGAGTACTCAGCTATTTGAAGCAAAAGCACTTGACACAATCCCATGTGTCCTCGAGAACGTTTGGTCCTTATAAGTATTTCCACCGGCTTGTCCTTTGCTAAGAAAGGATTGGGCCACTTGCTCTGTTTGTTCGTTACTTCTTTTACTTGCTCTTTGTTTTGTTGCCTTGTTAGAAAACCACTAAAATCCGTTTGCTAAGTATTCACAGGGATTTCCTGCTCCATACCACTGTTCAGCACCTTCTGCTCCTCGTTGGGATCGACACTCCTATTTATCGAAAGTACTACGATACACCCCCTATACTTGTGGGTCATCAAGACTATTTTCTGGCGCCGTTGCCGGGGAGTGAAGCGCTATTGAAGAGTGGAACTAGTAAGGGAAACTTTCACTATGAGTATTTCTTTTGTTACTGCTTATCACTTTGTTTCCAATATGGATAACCCACTTGGTTTTCTATTTGGGAAAACTACTACCACTACTAGGTTAGTAGATGAACCACCTCCTGTTGAGATAGATCCTTTTAAGATACCTACTAGTATTGTTAATCGTGTTATGGATAATTATTATTTTGGGGATGGAACTGTCCATCCTAGTGATCACTTGCTTTTTATCCATGAATTATGCGGGTTGTTTAAGTGTGTAGGTATCACAACTGAACAGGTGAATAAGAAGTTACTCTCCTTATCCTTGAAAGGGAGAGCTCAAGAATGGTATAAGCTGATGAATAATGGACAATCCATTGAATGGGAGGAGATGTCATCTCTCTTTTACTCTATATTTTATCCTCCCAGTGAGATTCATAAGGATAGTAATCTTAATATAACTCTTGGCCTCTTGATGGAGAGAGTATAGCTCAAGCTTGGGGGAGATTGAAGTTACTAATGCTTAAATTTCCTATTCATGAACTCCCTAACAATATTATTCTCAATAACTTTTATGGTAGGCTTTCTCTTCATGATAAAGATTTACTAGATGCTTCTTGTGCTGGATCATTCACACGTATGAAGGAAGAAGCTAAACGGGATCTTCTAGACCGTATTCAAGAGAGCACTGAAGCTTGGGAGAATGACAAAGGAAGAAAGTCAGGTATAAACTATGATTATGAATGCATTGAATCTTTTATGGGAACTGATAGCTTCCGTGATATTAGCAATGAGTTTGGTCTTGATTCCCAAAGTATTGCCAACCATTTTAAGGCCTTTGCCTCTTAGTTCGAAATTCCCAAGAAGAAGTGGAATAAGTACCATGCTCCTTATAAAGATGTTGTTGGTCATGCTCCCGTTAGAAGTACTCAAGTTTGTACTACTAATCATATTGTGCCTGAACCCCATGTTGATAAAATGCCTTTCCCAGCTAAGGTAAAGGAGTATTCTATGATTATTAGTGCAAATAGCAAAGGTACAATGAAAACTGTGGATCCTGGTAAGCATTTGATTGCTGAACCTGTGGTAGCTATTGTGAAAGACACTGTCACTAGAAATATGTAGGATGAGCACATTGTCTTCTGTGAAGACGCTTCTAATATTATCTCTCATCCTAGTAAGCTAGAAAAGCTAGTGTTCATGTGATTTCTATTAAAATTGGTGATCATTGCTACTATGGTTTATGTGATATTGGTGCTAGTTCTAGTGCTATTCCTTAGGAGCCTTACAGGGAAATTATGCATGAGATTGGTCCTTGTGAGCTTGAGGACATTGATGTGGTTATTCACCTTGCTAATAAGGAAACCATTTTCCCTATTGGCATTGTAAGGGATGTGGAGGTTCTCTGTGGTAAAATCAAATATCCTGCTGATTTTCTAGTGCTTAATTTAGCAGCTAGCAAAACTTGTCCTATCATTTTTGGTAGACCTTTCTTGAACACTTGTGGAGCTATTATTGATTGTAAGAAGGAAAACATTTTAACTAAGTTTGATGGAGAGTCTTGTGTGTTTAACTTTTCCAAATTTGCTAAAGGTCCTTGTGAAAATAGCTTGCCTAATAAAGATTTTTGGATGGAACAACTTGGTTCTATTGATATAGTCTATGACCTTGGACCTCTTGTTGGTGACTGTAAGTATGCTTATTCTGATGATAAAGTTGTTTCCAATGACAGTTATATTGTCAACTTTATTCAAAGTGCTATTGAAAGTTATTCCGAGAGAGGGAAACATGGTTTTATGCATCTCAATGATGTTAAGTTTCCCCATTTTATGTTGAAATCTTTGAAGTTGCATCTGTTTTGTCTTCCTATGCTTGTGGTATTTTGTTTTAACAATTCATTTTCTCATGATACCCCCATGCATAGGAAGTGGGTTAGACTCAAGTGTGTTGGTTATTTGCTTCTTGATGCTCTCTTTCACTCCAGATATATATATCCTATGTGAGCATCTTTGGAAGTTTCAGGCCTAACTTAAAGGCATGAAAGGAAAGTACTTGTTGGGAGATAACCCAAGAGTTTTGTCCTGTGTTGCAAGTTATTACCTCTGTAATAACCGCTCCTTATCCTTTTTGTTTTGGTTTTTGTGTCAAGTTCAACTACTTTTGTGAAGTAGAGGAGTTGTGAAAAGTGGCTGTCCTAGGACATATTTTTGTGCTGCATTGTAAAAATTCATGAGGAAGCTCAGTACTTCGGATGGAGCTGCATTTTCTGAGCTTGTTCTCCAAGTTGTTACCCAACTTTCATCAGTTCTGCAGTTTTTCATTTGAGCAACACAAGGTCTTTGGAAAAAACAATCTTTACCTGCTGGTCTATTTTGACAGATTTCTGCCATTCATTTGCATTTTACTCTTACAGAAGCTTTTGTTTTGATGGGTTTTTAGTTGAAGTGTGTACCAAAGGTTTATTGTTTTTTCCTACACTAATGTTGTCATTGAGTTTGTGCAAAAATTTTGTATGAAGGAAATTTGTAGGAGAAAGAGAGAAGGAATATGTAGAGTTCATCTTTGAATAGGTAAAAGTGGTGAAAGCAGAAGGTTCGTGAAATCCCAATATTTTTATATTTTTGATCTTTTTAATACATAAGGGAAGTTAAGAGACGAAACTGAAGAGGAAACGGAGCCCGGGGTGGACAAACCCATCCCAGGCGCGGGCCCAGCCTGGCCGCGCCTGGAGGGGGTTTGCCACCCTCGAACTCCATCTCTGTTTTGTTTCCGTGTCAAATCCTTCCTTATGCATTGAAACTTCGTAATATATAATCCCCCGGATCCCTTGATGTTCGTGCATCGTGTTCTCGTCGTGTTTTCGTGTCGATCTGTTTCTGTCAGGAAATCTTCTCAAGTTTAGAGCACCATGGCCTCCGCCGATGACAAAGGGAAGAAGCCCGAAGAAGAACCTCAAGTTCCAAAGGAGGAGGAGATTCCGGTAGGTTATGAAGGAGACAGGGAGGAGGATAAGCAACCAGACACCCGCGCTACCGTTGCAAGCATTGGTTTGGTGGCACAACCTACCAAGCTTAAGAAGACAGCACAGATGTATATAGGAGGGAAACTTCCACGTCTCTTCTACAATCCACAGCCATCTCCTCCACGTAACAAGAGACCCTTCCATACACTTGTACATGAATATCAATATCAATATCTCCCAAGGAAAGTTTGCCTTAGGTTTGGGATATGCGTAGTTCTAACAATGCAGCAAAGGATCATGCTAAGGATGAATAGTGGGGAAAGAATAACAAGAACTGGGATTCTCGGACTGACATGATCATGAACCGTATAGAGCAAAACTCGGAGCTAATCCGTACTCTTAATTTTGAGTTCGAGGAGTTGAGGAAACTTATTGAGGAGCTTATCAATAGAACACCACCACCACCAAAGGAGTAATTCGTCATCAGGTTTGGCATCCCCTTGGATTGTTCCAAGATTGGGGGAGTGTCGCGGTATCACTCCTTTTATCTTTTATCTTTTACCTTTTTAGTGGATTCATATGTGTGGTAGAGGGGTTATCTTATAGTTTGGTTTGCATGTGTAAGTATCTCTCCTTTAGTTGATTATCTATGTATCCCTTGGTGTGAGTGCCTTTATTGGAATATTAATGAGAAGTCTCATCTTTTACTTTTTGCACATCTTATTTTTAGTTTGCAATCTCTATTATATGATGGATCTTGTTGTTCAGTATTGGCACCACTTTGGGATCATCAAGTGGATCTAAATTGGTTTTGGCAAACCGAGTTCTGGTCAGTGGCATTAGTTTGAAAGAAAAAGAAAGAAAGAAAGAAAAAGCTTACATGTATTTTGTATCATTTGTTTTCTTTCTTGTTGGCTCATCAGCTTAGTATTCTTTATTTAAGATTATTTTGTGTCTTCAAGGAAGATTGCATGTTTGTCTTTATTACTTGTATGTTTGTTTGTTTCTTTCAACTCTCTCGCTTGCTACCCAGCCTTGCTAGCCAAAAACCTGTTTTGAGAAGGCATACTTCTCATGTTTCCAAAATCCTTTGAACCCAAAACTTTTGCCACTTTTGTCCACCATATCTACCTAGTAGCTTTTGCTATTCCTAGCAAATTCTCAAGCTTCATTTACCTTTCGAATTAAAAATTATTTTGTTATGTGAAAACTAGTTAGTAAAGCTCTCATGAACTTGATGGCACACTTTATTTCCTTTCCCCTAATAGACTTGAACCATTGTGAACATCGAAGTTGTATATGCTTGCATCTATACGTTGGTATTAGCAGAATCATGCTATCATGGGGAACGTTTTCAACATTGCACTTGTACCTTGTTGTACATAGTTGATATCGTCCTCTTTTGCCTATGGATGTCAACAGTGTGAAATAAAGAGGGAACTTGTAAGTCCATGGAGTTTGTATTCTGTGTTAGAGAAACGCCTGGGCTGCTAGCCTAAGCCATGCTTAATCATGGTGGAAACTTGCAGCATCACCATAGTGGGTCATCTATGAAGCATCCTCAATAAAAAGCTATACACATAGTAAATAAAAAGATTGCTGAGATGCTCATTGTCTGATTGCCTTGTCATTTTGGTTATGGGAAAGCTCCTATACCATGTGCAAGGGGTACCCCATTGGCGGTTCTCAATAATATGCAAATACTTACAATGAAAATAACTTACCTGGACCCAAAGTTGAGTATACATCAGGAGTGGCCCTCATATTCAACGTACATGAGATTGCCAACTTATATTTCGTCAAGCATATACTCCATCTTTGTTCACTTTAACCTTAATCATCTCAACATGCTTATGATAGGGGCAATTCAAAGCTAGTAAGTACCATAATCTTTTGAAAGCTCTTTATGACTTGTAATCCCTGCTACCCTCTAAGAAGGGACCTTTCTCCTAGTTACCAGTTGAGTCAGTAAACCTACTTTCTCTCTATCTCCAGCAAGCTTTTGAGTTGTTGTGTTTCAAGCATTCATATGGTGATTTATTCAATCATGTTCTTCATCTTCCTTGTTTGCACAAAACTCTTATCTATTGAATATTACTTTGAAAGCCTTCACTTGTGAAAAACCTTTTTGAGGAAACACTAGTGAAAACAGGGCCTCTAGTCCCGGGCCATAAGGACCTTTACTCCCAGTTTTTGAACCGGGACTAATCAAGCGGGACTAGAGGACTACCACTAGTCCCGTCCCAGTTACCATCCGGGACTAGTGGATGTCCACGTGGCTACCCCTGCGCGCTCGTGGTGCACCCCCACTAGTCCTAGTTGGTGTTACGGACCGGGACTAGTGGGTTTCTGCCGCGGTAGCATTTTGCCCCTTTTCTCTGCCGCAGAAGAGCATTACCTTGGACTAGTGGTTCTCTGCCACGGCAGCATTTTGTGCCCTTTCTCTGCCACGGCAGAGATTTCATTTCTTATTGTTTTTAATTACTTATTTTTCATTTCAACATAGTTTTTGAATAGTTCTACGCCACCACATATCGTACACATTCGTGCATATATAAGATAACTTGTATTACGATATCGAGCATACAAATATATACAATTTACATAGTTACATGGAGATCACAAAATCTTGGGACTAGAGCACGTCTGTTCGATTACATGGAGATCAGTAGCGCCTATTCACACTAAATTCTCCGGCATCGTCTACAATCTCTTTGACAATAAATCCCGCCAGCTCCTCCACAATTGCTAGTACGTGTTGCGCTGGTAGTAGTTGATCCCGCATTCTCTCAAACTATATATAAGAAAAAGGAGATCAATATGAATATCAATCATGATAACAAAATGTGACAGGAAATAAAATGATGGTGTGAATGCATTGCTTACATCGACTCTATAATCATTGTGTTCGGTGCTAAACGTGCGAATGAACTCGCATACGTAGACTCCACATAGATTAGACCCCTGTGGCTGCCTCGCGCACTTTACAAGAATAGAATTCAATCAAAATAATAATCTATCATCATTATTGTATTGAACTATAAGTAAAGATATGCACAGACATATCACGTGCTACTTACTGAGACCGCCCTAAACGTCAGCTTCTCACTAAATACACCGGTAACCTCGCGCTTGAACCGGATCCAAACCCTGCCCGACGAAGAAAATGACTGAATGAGTTATTCATTACCTGATATCTCAGGAAATCAACGAAAGAGACCGATATAGCGCGAAACTTACTTCTGTAGCATGTCCTGCATGCTGCGGAAATCTTCCAGGTTTCTCTTTGATGGGTCCATGACATCAACTCTTCCCTTATCAAGCTGAATGTCTAGCAGAACCCAGTGGAAGCTGCAGACATTTATATATACATCAGTAACTCATCAGTTACACTTATTAGCATCGACTAATCAAAAGTGAATGTGCACAATAGAGTAAGACCCTCACCTGAAATTGTAAGGAAACAGTATGTGGTCGGATAAAGTTTGCTCCATTAGAAACCTTAGAAGGTTTTCCTCCGTCTGACATGGTTATACCCTACGGGTACACGACCTTAGCATACCTGGTCCAGCCCAACGAAGGCCCATGACAAATATACACCGGCCCATGAAGACTTTCGGGTGGTCAGGGCCCATGACGCCTTCGAATCCTTGGAGAGCAAGACTAGGGTAGATAGAAAATTCAAAGGGTCAAACCCTAAAATCTGTAACCGACTCGATCTGTGCCTGGGACCTGCCTGCCTCTATATAAAGGCCAGGAGGGCACGACGAGGAGGCTCTCTTACAATCACCCGCATACCACCGCATACACACCACCACGCCAGATTGCATCTGCGCATCCCTGTAACCTTCGGTTCCACCATAATCAGAGCAGACAAGCAGGAGTAGGGTTTTCCCTCCGGGGGCCTGAACCTGGATAAACCTCGTGTCCCTGTGTTGCTTGTTTGCTAACCGTTCCGCGATCTTCAGCATCCCCATCTTCTCCAAAACCCAAGTCCATAACAATGGGCATTGACGAGATTAAACCTCGTCAATTGGCGTCGTCTGTGGGAACTGGGGGCGCTGATTGTGCGATCGTGATGGTCCCGACCAAAGCGATCTACAATTCTTCGGCGACGGAGAGTCATCTCCTCTTCGGCGCCTTCGACTTCACCACCCACTCGCCGGCCACCCTGAAGGACTGCGAGCCCGTTGGTGACGGACTCGAGATCCTGTTCGGGAGCTTCTGCTTCCAGGTGGGGCAGATCGGCACTCTCTTCCTCCCCGAGCGGGTGCCCCTACCGTCGATCAGGCCTGCTTCATGGGCTCCACACCCCGTGCTACGCACATCACCATCGACAGATGAGTCCTATGACAGCAGCAGCTGCAACTCAGATCTGTGCGATCCACCATCAGATGAAGGGACCTACTGTTCTGGATCCGAAAGTTGTGGCAGCAGCGATCCGATCTACAAGCGCTACAAGTGTGTCGCGGTCATCCAGAGTGACGATGATTAGGAGCACAACCCACCACCCAACCCGCAGGGTAGAAACGGTGGAAACAGAAGAAGCCAGTCCCCCCCACCCAACGGGGAAAACAACAATCGGGTCATCCACCTCAGCAAGGAGGGATGGGCTCAAGCACGCGAAGCCGTAGCAGGCAACAAGATCCTGCCAGCTGATGCCTCACGGGACCTGCTGATGGCATACCATATGCTCCTCGTCGAGGAGCACAAGAAGCAACTGAGGATGCAAGAGGTACTCGACAAGCGCAAGCAAGCAGCCTCGGAGTCCCGTGCACGGTGAGCTGCACTCTCCGTCATGGACATCGGCTCCAGCTCGCATGGAAACCATGGCAACAAGCACCGTTCTCGCACAGAGAACATGGATCCCAAAGCACGCCGCGAGGTGACTAGATCCCTCAACGCATCCTTCATGGAGATGGATGCCGACGGCAACGTCATCCAGAAGAAGCCGCAAGCTGTGATCATGGCAGCCACCGCGTACCTCGCATCCCATCCACCTCCGGAGGGGGACCCAAAGAGGTGAAAGAACATTTTATAATCCCTAGTGTTTTGTGTGTTAGATAACAATATCAAGGATTATTTAATGTGTGTTGAAGTGTTGCAGCTTCTATGAGAAAAAGGGAAAAGGATTCTGCTTTTGGGGGGCGGATAATCCGCCCCCACCAGGGGCGGATAATCCACCCTTCCCTCTTCCCAAGTACCGCAAGCCCCAGACCAGGGGCAGAGTTTTGGCCGGATTTTCCGGCCCCGCCGGATAATCCGCCCCTAAGCGGGGCCGGATAGTCCGCCCCCTACTCATCGCCAAGGCGCAAGCCCCAGAGAGGGGGCGGAGTGTTGGCCGGACTTTCCGGTCTGGCCGGATAATCCGCCCCTCAGGGGGGCCGGATTATCCGCCCCCCAAGATCTTCACCAAGCTTCGCAGGCGCTAGCCCCAGAGAGGGGGCAGAGTTTTCCCCGGATAATCCGCCCTTGTGGCGGAGTTTTCCCAGGGGCGGATAATCCGCCCCAAGTGGGGGGCGGATAATCTGCCCCCAAAGTTGTGCAACGGCCAAATCTGGGGAGGGGGTATTTAAGCCAGCCTTCCCCTCCTGCCAGAACTCTTGATTCATCTCGAAAAAGACCAGATCAGATCTGAAAGCTTCATCCAAGAGAGCTCCACCTAGATCCACCCAAAGGCCCCATCCCTTGGGGAATCAAAGGAGAACTCGATCTTCATCATCAGCAATCAAGCGCTTCATCTCCTCTCCATTCATTTGGAGAACCTCCGATCTAGTATTTCTTGCAAATACCTAGATCCTTGTTTTTGTTTATATTGATAAACCTTGTTCTTGTGGCAGCTTGTTGTCATCTCGGGAGCCCCCAATTCGGTTGTGGGTGTGTGCCCCGATAGTGTTGTAAAAGGCACCGGTTCCCGCCTTGAAGGGATCCAATAGTGGAGAAGGTGGATCAGGCCTCTCGTGGCGAGATCCATTGGAGAATAGGATGAGGCCTATTGTGGCGTGGTGGTCTTAGAACCGCCCACCCCTCCAACGCAGATGTAATTCCCTTAACAAGGAAGGAACTGCGGTAAAACAAACCCATGTGTCTCCGCGTGCTCCACTACGGTTTTCTCGCTCCTCTTTTACGTGCTTAGTAGTTAGGGTTACATATAGGGAAATTCTCGTAGTTGCATATCTAGAGAATTTACTTTGTGTCAAGCCTAAAATTGAAAAAGTATTAAAAATTCGTTAGCACCTATTCACCCCCCCTCTAGGTGCCCATACAATCCATTTCAATTGGTATCAGAGCCTCGGCTCTTATTTCGGGATTAACCGCCTAAGAGAAGTATGGGTCCCAAGGTAGATGGGAGTGATGCTCTGGAGGTAGTCACCATGAACGATCTCAAGACGTTGGAAACAACCTTGGTGAGTTCATTGGAGGCTAAGATGGAAGATATGCATCAATTGATAATGTGTATCTCCACATCCGCAGCATCACCTCCATGTAACTCTGAGGATACCACTCCGCAATCCAAGGAAACGGGTAAAACTGTTTCCAAATATAACGAAGTGGTTGGTGATGATACTAGCAAGAGCTCCTCCTCGAAAAAGGATAGCGGTAAGGATGGATACAATGAGGTTTCTCATGTGTATTCCCCTGATCCACCTATCCCTCACCCACATATACATAATAGGGGTGATCCACCCAAACTTTCTGCATCTACTTTCTCTCAGTGGCAATTTTTGATGAAATCTCATGTGTGCAGTTCCTCCATAGAGTTGTGGAAGATCATCGAAAATGGTTTTCATGTTGGAAACCCCAACAATCTCACAAGAAGAGAAGTGGTCGATAGCCAACTCAACGCTACAGCTCTACACATGATACAGCTTGGTGTGGGTGACAAAGACATGCCACACATTCAGCATCTTAGCACAACTAAAGAAGCTTGGGATGCCCTCACCGAGCTATTCATCGGAAATTAAAGTATGAGAAGGAATATATATGATGCCTTGAGCAATGAAGCATAAGGATTCTATATGATGGATGGAGAAGACCACGAGGACATGTATAGGAGGCTCAAGGCAATAGCCACAACCTTCAGAAACCAAGGTGCAACTCATGTTGATGATGCTTGGATCAAGCGCAAGTATGTCAGTGCTCTTATGCCATTTGAGCCCACAGATTTGAAAAGTCTCCAAGGTAGGCATAACTATCACCTCATGTCATCCAATGAGGTAATGCAAGAAATGGCCGCGTTCAAAGTGGCTTCCAAGAATGCCGAAGATGCTCGTGCTTGAGCTATGGGGATGCAAAAGGGGGTCAACATGGACTTGAAGACTAGTGTGATTGATCATGATGAATATGCGGTAGAAGGCCTGGACTGTCCTGAGGATATAAAAAGGATCCACGGACAATACATGGCTCTTTATGCAAGAAACTTTTGGAAAGATCCAGCCAAGGCTAAAGCTGAACTAGATCGCAAGAGTGGAGCCTATGGAAGGAAAGAAAATGGTCCCAAGCTGAGAACATGCTTCAATTGTGGTGACCGGCTGCACTTTGTAGCTGAGTGTCCATATCAAAGTAGGGAGGATAATGGAGGAAGACTCATTTTCAAGGACAAATCAAAAGCTCCACGTAAGAAATAGTTTGTAAAGAAGAATGCTCCTTTCAAGAAGCAACCAAAGATTGTTCTAGTGGCTCAAGAAGAATATTCATCGGGGAGTGAAGATGAGGATGAGGACGATAGCTCTCAAGAGGTGGCTGCTATAGCCACCACATCTACATCAACATCTCTCTTCGACTCTCCGAACGAAAACATCATCAACAAGAATGCTACTTGCGTCATGGCAAGAAGCTCCGAGGTAACTTCTTCTATCTCTTCTTTTCCTAAGGCTATGATTGACATGGATGATCCTACTAGTCTTAAGGTTAAAGAAGAGATTATTGCTTTGGATTATTTCTACATTAACTTGCAAGGTGAGCACAAAGTTCGTTTTGAAGCTCTTATGGATCAGCTGGCCCAAAACGAAGATCTTCTTGAGGAAAAGGGCAGAATTGAAAGGGAGGATGCAATGGAAATTGCATCCTTAAAAAATGCTCTTGAAGAGGAGGAAGAGGCTCGGGTCTCTCTTGAAGAGAGGCTTGAGTCTATTGAAGAGTCACATGATGAAATTGTGACTAAACTTGTTAAGGAATGTGACAATGCTGTCACCAAAGCAAAGAAGTTAAAGAAGGAATGGATTGACTTTGGGGCTGCTCATGATAGACTCTCCGAGGAATTGGAGAAACTTGACAATGCTCACAAGGCGTTGAAAAACGAGTTCTCTATTCTCAATGAGTCACATGTTTTTATCGATGATGATTTGGTGGTACTCTTGTGGAGCAAGTCTCTAAAGGTCGCTTTCGTTGGATACGTCGAAAATGACCTGTATGTGGTGGACTTCTTGGGGAAAACCACTTCGGGTCCGATGTGTCTATTCGGAAAGGCCAACGTGGGCTGGCTATGGCATCGCCGTTTAGCCCATGTCAACATGAGAACTTTGCAAAGTCTCCAGAAGGGTGGCCACATCCTTGGACTAAAAGACAATGTCGCTTTTGCCAAAGATCGTGTTTGCAGGGCTTGTGTAGAAGGAAAAAATGCATGACTCTCCCCACAAGAGGAAGACTATTGTGTCATCAAAGAGGATCCTGGAATTACTTCATGTGGATTTATTTGGTCCTCCTTCTCATGCAAGTCTTGGTGGGAATAAATATTGCTTGGTCATTGTCGATGATTACTCAAGATATACATGGGTCTATTTCTTCAAGCTGAAAAGTGAGACTCAACAAACCGTCATTGACTTTGCCAATGAAGTTCAACGTCAACACAATGTTCCTATCTTGGCAATTAGAAGTGACAACGGCTCCGAATTCAAGAACTACACTTTGAATGAGTTTCTAAGCGAAGAGGGGATTAGATATCAATATTCCGCTGCGTACACCCCTCAACAAAATGGTGTAGCCTAGAGGAAGAACCGGACTTTGATGGACATGGCAAGATCAATGTTGGCTGAATTCAAGTCTCCTTATAATTTTTGGGCTGAAGCCATATCCACTGCTTGTCACTCATCGAACCTGCTATACCTCCAAAAGATTTTGGACAAGACTCCATATGAAATTCTTACCGGTAACAAGCCCAACATCTCATACTTCAGGGTATTCGGGTGTAAGTGTTTCTTTCTTATTAAAGGTGTCCATTTGTCAAAATTTGAGTCCAAGCCTTTAGAAGGTATTTTTGTTGGTTACGGTGCCGAATCCCACACTTATAGAGTTTACAACAAGCTCACTGGGATTGTTGTAGAATCTTGTAGTGTGGAGTTCGATGAAAATAACGGCTCCTTTGTAGGGCAAGTTGATGTTTGTGATGGAGATGTTGAAATACCCCAAGATGCCATAAGAAGAATGGGCGTGGGATTTTTCCGCCCCATTGAGGAAACCCTTGTGGCGGCTCGGGAAGGACAATGCTCCACACATGTGGAGCCCTCATCTACACAAGATCAATAAGCTCCTACTGTTGGAGAAAATCCTGCACCAACACCGCAATCTGCTAAAGATCATCTGTCCCCTGGACAAGTTGGTAGTCCCAGGCCGGACTATCCGCCCCCTACAAGGGGCAGACAATCCGCCCCTGGCACTTCAAATCGTTCCAGAGGATCCGGAGGAGAAGCCAACAACTCTGAAGCTCCCAGGCCGGATTCTCCGGACCCCGAGGGCGGATTATCCGGCCCTGGGTCTCCAACTCCTTTCAGGCACTCTCAGGAAGAAGACTCTGGTACTTCACCTCCCAGGCCGGATAGTCCGGCCCCTCCAAGGGGCGGATTATCCGCCAAACAAACTAAGTAGCAATCTTCTTCCTTGTGTTAATTTCAAAAGAGAAAGGCAGGGCAGTAATCAAGACAAGGATACAAATACTGAACCAACACCTTCTAGAAACAATAAGGACATTGAGGCTCGTCGCAAGGCTCGTGCTGATCGGAACCTTGAACTAAGAGGTCACACTCTTGACAAGGTTGTTGGTGATCTATGACGAAGGGTATCCACTAGAAGAGAACTTGCAAGCTTCATTGATCATCAAGCTCACATTTCCATGGTTGAACCGAAGAAGGTTTTTGATGCTCTTGAATACCCCGATTGGGTTGTTGCAATGCATGAAGAATTAAATAACTTTGAACTCAACAAAGTTTGGAAGCTCGTAGAGAAACCAAAGGATTGCCGCAATGTTATCGGCACCAAGTGGATCTTCAAGAACAAACAAGATAAAAATGACATTGTTGTGAGGAATAAAGCATGACTCGTGGCTGAAGGATTCTCCCAAGTGGAAGGAATTGATTTTGGCGAGACTTATGCTCCTGTGGCTCGTCTTGAGTCCATCCGTATCCTTCTTGCATATGCAGCTCATCATAATTTTAAATTACAACAAATGGATGTTAAGAGCGCTTTTCTTAATGGTCCTCTACATGAGTTAGTATACGTCAAGCAGCCCCCGGGGTTTGAGGACCCCAAATTTCCGAACCATGTCTACAAACTCGATAAGGCGCTCTATGGCCTTAAACAAGCCCCACGTGCGTGGTATGAGCACCTTAAAGAGCTTTTGCTAGACCGTGGATTCGAAGTTGGGCAAATCGATCCCACTCTTTTTACTAAGAAGGTTAATGGGGAGCTTTTTGTATGCCAACTTTATGTATATGACATTATTTTTGGCTCTACTAACCAAGCTTTTAACGATGAATTTTCAAAGCTTATGACTGACAGGTTTGAGATGTCCATGATGGGTGAGCTGAGGTTCTTTCTTGGATTTGAGATCAAACAACTTAGAGAGGGAACCTTTATTAATCAAGCTAAGTACATCCAAGACATGCTCAAAAGGTTCAAGATGACGGATCTCAATGGCGTTTCTACCCCAATGCAAACAAAGTGTCATCTTGAGCTCAATCCCAAGGGTAAAGACGTGGATCAAAAGGTATACTGATCCATGATCGGCTCTCTACTTTACCTCTGCGCATCTAGGACCGATATCGTGTTAAGTGTAGGAGTGTGTGCAAGGTACCAAGCCGCTCCTAAAGAAAGCCACTTAGTGGCGGTCAAGCGAATCTTCCGATATTTGGTTCATTCCCCAAATTTTGGGTTATGGTATCCCAAGGGTTCAAGTTTCTCTCTATGTGGTTGCACTGATTCAAATTGGGCTGGTGACAAAGATGATAGGAAATCAACCTCTAGTGCATGTCAATTCTTGGGCAGGTCTCTAGTGTGTTGGTCATCAAAGAAACAGAACTGTATTTCACTCTCAACCGCCGAAGCTGAATATGTTGCTGCTGCAAGTGCTTGTACACAATTGTTATGGATGAGGCAAAATTTAAAGGAATATGGTGTCAATTGTGACAAAGTGCCTCTATTATGCGACAATGAAAGTGCTATCAAAATTGCTTACAATCTCGTGCAACATACAAGAACAAAACATATAGAGATTCGGAACCACTTTATTCGGGATCATGTTGTTCGTGGTGATATTGCCCTATCCTTTGTGAGCACGAAGAACCAACTTGCTGATATTTTCACGAAGCCTCTTGATGAAGCAAGATTTTGTTATTTGAGGAATGAGCTAAATATCATAGATTCAAGGAGCTTGGCTTGACTACCCTTGCACACCCACTTGCTCTTATTCATGCATTTGGTTTAGATGCGGGCATAGACATAGGGGGAGTGTGGTCCTAATTGATTGGGCCAACCCTCCCCCCATAATGCCGAAAGCAAGTCAAATCATTTCCCTTAATATCATTTTGTGATATGTGGGTCATCGATGAGCATTGGTTTTGAACTCAAGATACATCTTCGCGGTGTCATGCCATGCGCTCCAACATGGTGGCTTCGGCCACCGCCCTCTTCCTCGAGAAGAGTTGGTTTCTCATGGGTCTCGTTGGATTTTCTTGCATATCTCATGTTCTTATGGAAAACACACTCAAATTTGGCTTTTGATTGATTTGATTCTTGCAAATTTGGGTGTGTAGTACCATCTCAGTTTGATGCTCTCAACCCAAGCCTTTCTCTCCCCCCTTGAACCATCTATTCTTGCACACAAGTCCTCTAAAACACCATCGAGAGGTTTGCTAGGTTGCTCTGGCCTGATTCTGTATTTTACAGAATTTCTAGGGGGCGGATTATCCGCCCCGGGCGAAATCAGCCCCTTATAGGCTGGGTCGGGGAGGGCAGGCTCAAACAGAGCAGCCAGTCCTCCCCCAACCCTACCTCTGCCCCCCAGCCGCCGCCGGAGCATCCGCCTCTCCCGGAGTCGATTCGACCACCGGATTCTCCGGGCTCTCCCCGGATCTTCTTCACCTCGCCTCCGGGTATCTTCTCCTCCGCGATTTTCCTCCAATGAGTGAGGGTAACTCCCTCATCTCTCTCCTTTTGTATGGGATGCATTTTATTTGGTGGAAATCTCGTTGTAGAAGGTCCTTGGTGTTGTTCCTTACATGCTAGAATCAGTAGAATTGCAACCCTAGTACCCGATCTGTTTTTCCATGGTAGATCTGAGCCAATCTAGAAAATTTCTGCGGGAGGGGGGGCGGATTATCCGCCCCTGCCAGGGCCGGATAATCCGGCCTGGAGAGTAAAATCTGGTCTGTTTTGGTCCTGCTTCTGCAAATACACATCATTGGTTATGGGTTGCATTGCTACTCTTTCTCCGTGTTTTTTCTCCTGGACTTGTGTGTATGCTTATCTCCATGCTATCCCTCTAATGCTTTTCACAGGTGGTTCCAAGCCGACCAAGACCTTCGTCCGTCGTTCCCGTGCCCGTTATCTCAAGCCTACTGCAGACGGGAAGTTCATTGATGAGACCGAGGTCAGCAGAGCAGCAAGAGAGGCTGAACGGATGGCAGAGGCAAGTAAGAAAACTAAGAGGGCCGCATCTCGCAAGGGCAAACAGTCTTGGCCCAATTACAAGGCTATGGACAGTCTTCAGTATGCCACCATTCGCCAGACTGATTATTATGATGAGGATGACAGTGATGGTCCCCCCGAGGACTCTATGTTTTGGAATGCCCACTTTCGGGCTATTCATGATGATGTCTATGCTACTCTCAAGCTTCGCCCCATGCGTCCCGTCAATTTGACTGAGGCTCAATCCAAGACAAGGCTCATTGAGGCACTAGATGTGACCAACAAGATGGGGCGGCACCACCTCATGACTATCCAATGCAACTATGATTCCTCTGTGGTGCGGCAGTTCTTCTCAACTCTGGTGATTTGCGGTGATGAGCGCCGTACTATGAAGTGGATGACAGAGACCACCATGATTCAGTCGGACTTTCGCACCTTTGGGCAGGTTCTTGGTTATGCATTCCATGGCCGTGACACTCCTTCAGGCCACCGTATCATTTCTCCTCTGAAGCCATCCAAGGATACTGCACTTGCTCCTTGCCTTTCTTCTGATGGTGTTGCTGGTACTTTCGCTGGCCTCTCTCCCTTGTATGCCTCCCTTGTTGGCATATTTAGGGACTGCATCGCTCCTAGTGGTGTCAACAATGATAAGATCCGTGGCCACCTGGTTCCACTCCTTGCTTTTTCTCACGTGTGTGCCACTAACTCTGGATCAGCCACATGTTACAAACTGGATGTCATGGACTATATTTATCATGAGATGACGGATGCTATGATCAACAGGCTCTCTATTCCTTATGCTCCTTTCATAATGAAGCTCGTCAAGCATATGTTGCCACATGAGGATTTTGGCACTCCTTTGGATGGAATTCACAAGCCCAAGAAAATCTACAACAAGGCTCAGAAGACCCATCACCCTTCCACTGCCCCGGAGTCCTTCATGCGTGATGCTCGGGCTAGTGTTCATCGTTCCACGGTGTCCCCAATGGCACGCGAGGTTAAGCAGCTCACTTGGTTCCAGCGGCACATTCTTTGCATGGGCATTGACACTCACAAGGGACAATATGAGGCGTACCGCAGGGATCATGAGAGGGATCACACGCAGCAGCTTATTCTCCACCATGTCTCAGGTGCCACTGGCCATCCACCTCCTCCCACTGCTCCGGATCCGTATGCTCAGTGCAACACCTCCGGGATCAACTATGGTGACCTCGAGAGTTGCCTCTTTCCTCCCCCACCGAGGGCACCCACTCCTCCAGCTGATGACGATGATGATGAGTATGATGAAGAGGAAGGGGACGGGAATGACTACGACGAGGATGAGGAGGAGTGATCTCCAGGGGCGTTAGCATCGCTCTTCTTCCTTTTTGGCATTTCGATGCCAAAGGGGGAGAAGTAGTTCTATTAGGTCTCGTGGATTTGCAAGGGTCGGGCGCAAGCATCCTTCTTTCAATCATTTAATTGCTTGCTTGTGCCTGTTTAGCGTGAAATCATTTGCTATTTGCGTTTGATTATGTAAGACTTTGTCGTGTTTCACTAAGTTTGGTACGTTGTGTGGTATTCATGGATTTCTGGATTTATCTTTTGGATCTCATGGAATTCTGGATTTATCTATGGAGGAATATTTGATGGCATATGGAATCATGGGCCTATCTAATGTATGCCTCAATATTGCTGGCATGATTAGGATGTGTTTGGAGGCTATCAAACAAACTATATTCTTTGGCTATATTCTCATCCCGGTGGTATGACCTTGTTTCCCAAACCACCTTGTTTCAATTATCTTTGTTATGGAAGTTGTGTTCTCTCGAGTGTGTGTATTTGTATTCAAATACAAATTTTAAATATGCACACATCTAGGGGGAGTGTCTTCCATTTTTTAAGGTGGCATTAGCCGGTTTCATTGCAAATCCTAATATTGTCATCTAACACCAAAAAGGGGGAGATTGAAGGAACATTTTATAATCCCTAGTGTTTTGTGTGTTAGATAACAATATCAAGGATTATTTAATGTGTGTTGAAGTGTTGCAGCTTCTATGAGAAAAAGGGAAAAGGATTCTGCTTTTGGGGGGCAGATAATTCGCCCCCACCAGGGGCGGATAATCCGCCCCTCCCTCTTCCCAAGTAGGCGCAAGCCCCAGACCAGGGGTGGAGTCTCTGTGGCAGATTTTCCCCAGGGGCGGATAGTCCGCCCCTTGAGGGGGGCGGATAATCCGCCCCTTCGAGGAGTTTCACCAAGACAAGACCGGCACGACCTTCTGTATGGGGGCGGATTTTCCCCCGGACTTTCCGTCCTGGGGGCGGATTTTCCCCCAGGGCGGATAGTCCGCCCCTAGTGGGGGGCGGATAATCCGCCCCCAAAGTTGTGCAACGGCCAGATCTGGGGAGGGGGTATTTAAGCCAGCCTTCCCCCTCCTGCCAGAACTCTTGATTCATCTCGAAAAAGACCAGATCAGATCTGAAAGCTTCATCCAAGAGAGCTCCACCTAGATCCACCCAAAGGCCCCATCCCTTGGGGAATTGAAGGAGGAGAACTCGATCTTCATCATCAGCAATCAAGCGCTTCATCTCCTCTCCATTCATTTGGAGAACCTCCGATCTAGTATTTCTTGCAAATACCTAGATCCTTGTTTTTGTTTATATTGATAAACCTTGTTCTTGTGGCATCTTGTTGTCATCTCGGGAGCCCCCAATTCGGTTGTGGGTGCTGATAGTGTTGTAAAAGGCACCGGTTCCCGCCTCGAAGGGATCCAATAGTGGAGAAGGTGGATCAGGCCTCTCGTGGCGAGATCCATCGGAGAATAGGGTGAGGCCTATTGTGGCGTGGTGGTCTTAGAACCGCCCACTCCTCCAACGCAGATGTACTTCCCTTAACAAGGAAGGAACTGCGGTAAAACAAACCCCTGTGTCTCCGCGTGCTCCACTACGGTTTCCTCGCTCCTCTTTTACGTGCTTAGTAGTTAGGGTTACATATAGGGAAATTCTCGTAGTTGCATATCTAGAGAATTTACTTTGTGTCAAGCCTAAAATTGAAAAGGTATTAAAAATTGGTTAGCACCTATTCACCCCCCCTCTAGATGCCCATACGATCCATTTCAAGAGGGTCATGCACAAGTCCGCACTCACCGGACTCGGACTTGTTGGAGCCGTGCTCCACGGAGAAGCTCCTATAGAGCCAAAGAAGAAGGCTGCGGTCAGGTTCAACCGCAGCCCCACACCCTCATCCGAGGACGAAGAGCACGACCTTCCTCGAAGGCATAAGAGCTCGCGCCATCGCAGCCGTGACTACGACGCTCGAAACGAGCTAACACAGCGCAAGATCGACAAAGCGTGCGCCAAGCGCGTATGCTCGTCTGAATCCGAGGAGGACGATGATGAAGGAGAACTCTGCGGAGCCCGATGCTTCAGCCGATCCGTCCGGCGGACGCGGATGCCGCAAAACTTCAAGCTTCCTTCGGACACTCCGAAGTTCGATGGCACACAGGACCCCAAGGCGTGGCTCGGTGACCACCTGACGTCCGTCGAGCTACACGGCGGGAATAAGGAAACCGCCATGCAATGCCTTCAGCTGCAGCTGACGGGCGCAGCCCGAATCTGGCTTAGCAGCCTATCCTCGGGATCCATCCGAAGCTGGGAGAAGCTGGCATACAGTTTCGTCTAAAACTTCAAGGGCACCAGCAAGAGGCCTGCCTCGATCGAGGAGCTGCTGACCTGCACCCAACGAACGGGCGAATCAATTCGCTCGTACATACTGCGCTGGTCCAACACCAAGAACTCCGCAGCGCACATCTCTGAGGAGAGAGCTATAGACGTCTTCAGGTACGGCGTCAAACGCCAGGACTTCAAGGAAGAGCTCGGGCGCGTCAAGCCCAAGACACTAGAGCACCTCATGGACATCGCTAACAGGTGGGCCGATGGTGAGGACTCTATCCACCGATCGCACTCGGAGGAGGAAGACGATTACAGCCGGTGACGCGAGCGCTGTAGCAAGAGAAGATCGCGCATCTACGACGACCGCGATGGACCTGACATGGTAGCGGCTGGCTACACCGACCGCCGCAGTGATGGCAACCGCAGCAACGGCGGATACCGCGGAAGCAACTTCTGCGACGGAGGACGCCCAGCACAGTCGTGGAAGCGCCGCGGTCGCGACGACGGACCCTCAGCATACGAAAAATGGTCGGGTCCATGCACCATCCACTTCTACATCAACAAGCAGGATGGTAAGAAGAAGGCAAGCCACATGCTCAAGGACTTCCGCCAGTTCCAGAAACTCAGCGAAAGCGTGGCTCAGATGAAGCAGCAAGCCCCGAACCTTGGATTCGGGAACGCACCCGCACCAGGCAAGATCGCGCATGGAGCTCCTCCACCCAATCGCACCCGCCCAGAATAATGGTGGGGACGGGTATCCCCCGCCAAAGGAGCACTGATGATCCAAAAAGGGCGCCCAACGAATAGGGTGCAGAAGAAAATCACCCGTGAGATCAACCTGGCTGTGACAGCTCCACCCGCAATCCCTGAGTACCTCAGCGGATCGGAGTCTTGCATCACGTTCAGCCGTTCAGATCACCCTTTCCAGGTACCTCGCCTAGGTCATGCTGCCCTGGTGCTTGAGGCGAAGATCGGAGGGTTCGAGATGAGTCGTGTCTTCATGGACGGCGGCAGCGGCATCAACCTAATGTTTGCCAGCACCCTATCAGCAATGCGGATCCCTCTATGCAGCCTGGAACAGTCAGAAACAACGTTCCATGGCATCGTCCCACGAAAGGGAATATTCCTCCTAGGAAAGATATGGCTCGACGTCATCTTCGGCAAGCCGGATAACTTTCGATGCGAGCGGCTCGAGTTCGAAGTGGTGGACTAGCCATCACAATACCACGCCATCCTCGGGCGTGTAGCATTCGCAAGGTTCCTGGCAATACCGCACTACGCGTACCTGCTACTCAAGATGCCAGGACCCAGGGGCGTCATCACGGTCCACGGGAGCTTCACCCTATCAGACCACTGCGATAGGGACTTCAACAGAATCTCCCAGTCATTCGGCATGCAAGAGGAGCTCGTAAGGCTCCGCGAGGTGACAGACAACGGGGCACCCCCAGTCGCACGGCAGAACGCACCAGATATGTCCTTCGACTCCACTGTCAACAGAAAGAAGGTGCAGGTCCACCTGACGGATGCCTCCAAGACGGCACTGATCGCCAACGATCTCAGCTCCACATAGGAAAGCGCGCTCGTCGAATTCCTCCGTGAGCGCTGGGAAATCTTCGCCTGGTTTCCTGCGGACATGCCAGGATTTCCCAGGGAATTCGCCGAGCACGCACTCAACGTCTTTCCAGACGCCAAGCCCGTCAAGCAGTCCATCCGACGACTATCCGAACCACGGGACGAAGCAATCGGAGTCGAAGTCAACAGACTACTCGACGCAAACTTCATCAGGGAGATCAAGGAGAGCGAGTGGCTCGCCAACACCGTAATGGTCCCCGAAAAGGACACGGACATCCTGCGGATGTGCGTGGACTTCACATCGCTAAACAAGCACTGCCCGAAGGATCATTTCCCTCTCCCTAGGATCGACCAGATCATCGATTCGATGGCAGGATGCGAGAAGCTCTCCTTCCTCGACGCCTACTCAGGCTACAACCAGATTCGACTAAAGGTCGAAGATCAGGAAAAACCGGCATTCATCACGCCGTTCGGAGTGTTCTGCTACAACACAATGCCCTTCGGGCTAAAGAACGCAGGTGCCACGTACCAACGGTGCATGCAGACATGCCTGAAGGACCAGATCGGTCGCAATATCCAAGTCTATGTCAACGACATAGTCATCAAAACCACGGAGGCGAGAACACTCATCGACGATCTCCACGAGACGTTCGATAATCTCGACTGCTATAGGATCAAGCTTAACATTGAAAAGTGTGCCTTCAGCGTCCCATCTGGCTAGCTGCTTGGTTACTTCATCTCCCAGCGAGGGATCGAGGCAAACCAGAAGAAAATCCGGGCCCTAATGACCATGGAGAAGCCGAAGAACCTCAAGGGTGTCCAGCAGCTTGCAGGACGAATCGCGGCATTGAGCAGGTTCATCAGCCACATGGGCGAGAAAGCCCTGCCATTCTATCAGCTTCTGTGCAAGGAAGAAAAATTCGAGTGGACGCCTGAGGCAGATGATGCATTCAAAGATCTAAAGCGGATGCTCTCTACCTCGCCCGTCTTGATTACGCCAAAGGAGCGTGAGCCTCTACTGCTATACATAGAAGCTACACACCAGGTGGTGAGCACCGTACTGGTGGTCGAGCGACCCAAAGAGGGCAAGACCCATGGGGTCCAACACCCAATCTACAACCTCAGCGAGGTATTGATGCCGACCAAGCAGAGGTACCCTCACTACAAGAAACTCGCCTACGGCATGTTCATGATGGCTCGTCGGCTGAGCCACTACTTCCAGGAGAACCAGGTGATGGTCGTCAACGATGCACCATTAAACAGCATCTTGAACAACCCGGAGGCCACAGGACGTGTGGCCCTATAGGGCATTGAGCTGTCACCTCTAGACATCTTCTACGAGAAGCGACTCGCGATCAAGTCTCAGGTCCTCCCGGACTTCCTCGTCCACTTGATGGAGCTGCAACTGCCAGACACACCGGACATGACACAGTCATGGACGATGCACTTCGATGGCTCCAAACGCGAGGCTGGAGCAGGAGCCGGGGTCATACTGACCTCCCCGCAGGGAGACAAGATGAAGTGCGTCCTCCGGATGAAATTCCAAGCATCCAACAACGAGGCCGAATACGAAGCCCTCATCCACGGCATGAGGATGGCAAAGATCTACGGCGCAATGCGCCTGGTCATCTACGGAGACTCGAACCTCGTTGTCCAGCAGACGATGAATGAGGACGACGCACACGCCGAAAACATGATCGCGTACCGTGCACTCTACAACTCACTCGAGGGAGAATTCGACGGCTGCGAACTTCGGCACGTTGGGAGATAAAGCAACGAGTAGGCCGACAGACTTGCCAACATCGGCTCCACCTATGCACGGGTGCCACCAGGCGTGTTCCTCGAACAGATCTGCGTGTCATCCATCAAGTGGAAATTCCCAAAGGGATCACCCGAAGAAGCAGAGCACTCGGGGGATGCGCTACACGAAGGGCAGGAAGGACCCGAAAAGCTCGACACAGAGGTCGCTGTGGTCAATATGATGTAGTTCATGGCAGTCGAAGAAACTTGGACGTAACCATACCTCAAGTACCTGATAGACGGCGAGCTGCCTGATAGCCCGACAGATGCCCGCCGCATATCTCGCCGGTCAAAGGCCTTCACCATCATTAATGGCGAGATGTACAAGCGCAGCATTTCGGGTGTACTCCAAAGGTGCGTCACCATCGGTGACGGCAAAACCATCCTCCAAGACATCCACGAGGGCATCTGCGGACATCACGCGGGCAGCCGCGCCCTTTTCGCCAAAGCTCTACGAGCCGGATTCTACTGGCCAATGACCATGAACGACGCCAAGGACATCGTCCGAAGATGCAATGGGTGCCAAAGGTTCGATGATAAACCGCACGCACCCAGATCAGAGCTCAGGCCCATACCTTTGGCCTGGCCCTTCGCTCAATGGGGCCTTGACATGATCGGAAAACTACCAAGGTCCTCAAAAGGAGGTCATGTTTACCTCCTGGTCGCAGTCGACAAATTTACCAAGTGGATTGAGGCCACGCCCGTAACTAACCAAAAGGGAAAAACTGTTGTCAAGTTCTTTGAGTCCATTGTCTACAGGTTCGGCGTGCCGCATAGCATCATCACGGACAATGGGTCGAACTTCATCTCCAAAGAATTGCAGGACTTCTGCGAAGACCTCGGAATCAACATCACATACGCCTCCATGGCGCACCCGCAAACGAACGGGCAGGTCGAGAAAGCCAACGACCTCGTCGGTGCTGGCATCAAGAAGCGCTTAACGAGGCCACTCGAGCGACTTGCAGGTGCCTGGACACAAGAGCTACCTTCGGTCCTGTGGAGCCTGTGCACAATGCCAAACAGTTCAACCGGCTACACGCCTTTCTTCATGGTGCACGGAGCCGTGCTGCCAGCAGAGGTACGCCACAAGGCCCCACGGGTCATCGCTTACAGCGAAGCCGAATCGACGGCCGCACTCGAAGACACCGTCGACACACTCGACGAGGCGCGTGACATAGCAGCAGATCGATCAGCGGTGTACCAACAGAGTCTCCACAACTACCACAGCCGACGGCTACGCCCAAGGTCCTTCGTCGAAGGAGACCTAGTCTTGCGACTCAAGCAAGAGCGACCGAAGAAATTCGAGTCACCATGGGAAGGACCCTACATTATCACTGAAGTCATCCCAGGTGGCGCCTATCGCCTCAAGCACGTGGATTCTGGAGTCGCATACTCCAACCCATGGAATGTCGCGCAGCTGCGACGATTATACCCCTAGCTACCCCTCTTTTACTTTCAATAAGGCTATTCAGCCAAGGCTACTCAGCCGAACTATGTACATCTTCCTTATGATATGAATAAACTAAGTGTCTCGCCCCAAACATTTTCGTTCAACATCTGCATTTTACTCCATATACAAACACACTCGGGGGCTCCCCCTACCTCACAACTCGTCAGGCTAACGAAAAGGACACGTAAACAAACAGAGCACCATGTGCTACACAACAATAAACCTTTACAATACTAAAGGGCACAACACGCCCAGTTGAATATATACAAATTTTACATCTACCTTTTTTAAAAGTTCTACCTATTCTGCACAATAGCATGCGTATGCTGCTCAGACAGGTCTACAATCTGTTCGGCATACTGCCTTACAGCCGCATAATGTGGACGCATATCCCACTCACCACCATCCGGACGAAGAGGCGGCCCATCTGATACAGCAGAAAGATCTACATCAGGACGATGCAACCGCACAAGGGAAAGTGCGGCCTTCACCCCCGCAACAAGCTGATGCCGCACCAGTTCCTTGACATGGCGAACGTTTTGAAACTTTGTCAGCAGGCCAGAGAGAGTCGACGACGCCCCATCCAGCGGAAACATCACATGCAAAACTGACGCCAATGAAGACTGCACCTGACGAATCACCCGCGATACCTGGTGGACACGATCCTGCATTGTCGCGAGGACCATGGCACGATCACGGTCCATCCAGAAGAACCCGCCGGCCTCCATGTCCTGCTAGGTCAAGCAGTTAATCCGAACAGCAACACGCGCCTTTTCCTCCTTCGGAGAAAGGTTAGCACCTCCAATACTTGCAAAAGTAAGATGCAAGGCCAACAGGCGCATCTGAAACAATGAGCAGCAGCTCGAAAAACTCACATTCAAGCTGTTCTTCCAGACGATGCAACTCCCCCATAAAAAATTCCTCTCGGGCAGCGCCTCGCTCCGCCTTCGACTTCCAAACTTCAGCATGGCCACGCACTCCAAGCAATTCCCTCTCAAGACTACGGATGCGGTCTCGAAGAAACACAAGCTGCGACGGACCATCCAAGGATGGCCGCAACTGTGGTGCAGATGAAGTGTCAGCGGGGCCATCACCCGAAGGATCCTAGAGTAAAAGAAGACAAGGATATGAACAAACAGACGAATGAACTCAAAACTCAGAAATTCATTATGTACAGCAAAAAGCCACTACGTGGCGTAGGGATTGTTCAGAAACATAGTTACACAAGCTGGAAACAAAAGCTATCCTACGACTAGAAGATCTAAGAGGCTGCATCCTAAGTAGCCTCGGATCCGGACTGTCTCCCCTTGGCCTCTCCCTGCTGCTTCAACGCGTACTCAGCTAGCAAGTCAATCAACTTCGGCCCATAATGTTTACAGCGAGCAGCATAGATGGCAAAGGCTACCTCGGATCCATCAGCAGCAGTTGGCATCCGAGAGGTGACCTGAGGAAGATCCAGCTCCGCTCCAGAAGCCAGGGCCATCGCGAGCCCGACGGACGCACCAATGCCTTTCTGCTTGCGCTTGTACGCCGCAGGTGCTTCGGATGACAATGCCTCCGCCAAGGCATCGACATCTTCAAGGGCGACGCCCTTGGGGACGAGCTCCTTGTAGAAGGGCCCGAGAACCTCCATGGCCTTGGCAAGCGAGCTGATCATGGTACCACAATGGTCTTCGACCACTGCAGCAGCAGCATCCAGAGCACTCCCGTACTCTAGAGCACTGCGATCAAACTCGATGCCTGCGGCATCTAAAAAAACAAAGGAAGCAGCATAAAAAAATCACTACAAGGAAAGGCAAGGAAGCCAAAAAGAGAAGACAGAGAAACCCACCCGAAACAGCCTTGGCAGCCGCCATCAGCCTGTCGACTACCTCTCTCGTGCGTGAAGCCGTGGCAGTGGTGAGCTGCTCCTCGCGGTCCGTAGCTTCTTGCTGCAGGCACTCCTTGGCCTCGGCCGTGTTGGCCAGCTCCAGCTTGAGGCGCTCCTTCGCACTAAAGGCGACCTCGGCTTTCTTCTCCGCTTGCCCAAGGCTCTTTTTGAGAGCATCAAGCTCACGGAGAGAGGTATTGTGGTCCTCTGCAGTCAGCAACACACCTATCAGATCGAAGGACAAAAATACAAGAAGAAGCAAAAAGACCAAGTCGTAAACATACCTTGAAGTTGTTTGAAGCTGGCCTCCAATGCCAGGTGCTGCTGCACCAGTTGGTTGGCGCCTTGCACAAAAGGCTGCAAAAAGAACTACCGGTCAAAAGAACGGCTCGGGGGCTACACCCAAAAGAACGCGCAAAAACAAGGTACACATGCGAAAAATGCTCGGGGGCTCCCCCCGAGACTCGAAGGAAAAACGAATAACAAAATACCCTACAGATGCTCAGGGGCTCCCCCTGAGGCGGGAAGAAAACAATGACCAACAGATCATCTGAAAAGGCTCGGGGGCTCCCCCTGTGGCAGAAAACAGAATTACTTACATGGATAGATGGCGACTCCGAGGGTTCTCTTGCAGTCTTCTGAGGGAACACCACGAAAGCCTCCTGCGGAGAAGACCTCGGAGCAGCACCCTCAGAGGTGGCCACCGTCTGAGGAGGAGGAGAAGGAATTTTCAACTCCCCCACCATCTCTCGAGCGCCATCGCTGGAGGAGCTATCAGAGGAGTGGCTGCAAAAGAAAAATGTGAGCCAAGAATAATCAAGCGAAATCAAGATACATCAAAAAGGAACTGAGGAAGCTTACGAGTCAAGGTCGCTAAGGTCGAAAATAGGAGGGGTTTTCTTGCCCTTCTTCTCTTCCTTCTTTTCTTCCTTCTTTTCTTCCTTCTTCTCTTCCTTCTTCCGCTTCGCCGGCGGGTGCGGTGCCACAGCCCGCACGGGAACGGTAGGAATCGGAGAAGAAGAGCCCCCATGCCCATCACTGTGACGCTCAAGGCACAGCGGGTTCCTCGGCATCGACGGAGTCGAGTCATCCGATGATTCGCTGGAGCTCCTCGTCCGCTTGCAAGTGTGATCCTTGCTCGACTTGTTCACCTCTTTAGCCGGAGATCGCGCCGATGGCAGCTCGGACATGGAGTCCACCACCTCATTGTCCGGAGCATCCGGGAATACTTCAGGCAATGGAGGCGACATGCCTGGCACCTTGAATTCCTGCACAAAAATATAGCAAAATTTCAACACAAAGGTGGAAAACCAAACGCGGACAAAAATAGCGCTACGCGCACATCATAGTTCTACACCTGCGGAACCAGACGGGAAGCAGAGAACGGAGAAGTCAGCGACTTACCCGGAAGATCCTCTCCAGCCTTGAACTTCAGCAGCGGACAAAGGACCACGTCGAGATCCCCCTTGGAGAATTCCTCAGCCGAAACCCTCGTCGGATCATGACGACCCGAATAAAGAAACATCGGGTGCGCCCTAGCCTGGAGCGGCTGCACCCGACGTTTGAGAAAAGTGTGGATGATATCCACACTGTTCACCTCCTTATCCGGAAGATCCTCCACCCGACGATAGAGCCCCTCTATCTCCGCCACCTCACCATCCAAGATCTGGTTCTTCCAGGACCTCTTCGGCTCGATCTTTTGGGAGGTGTCAAAAGGAGCAAGACCAAAATCCTGCCCAGCCACCGTGGAGTCGTGGATGTAAAACCATCGCCTCCGCTAGTACTGGACAGATTCGGACATAGAAAAGGAGAAGAAAAGAAGATTGGATCGAAGGGAAATGATACAACCCCTAATGGGATAGACACCATCAGAACCAGATTGCCTCTTCACGGATTAGAGATTCCGGAAGAGGCCAAAGTGCGGCTCGATACCGAGCCAGCACTCGCAGAAAGTGACGAAACAAGCAATATGAAGAAGAGAGTTGGGGGAAAGATGATGCAGCTGGATGCCGTAAAGAAAACACAGTCCACGAAGGAAATTGTGGACTGGGAAGGAAAATCCCCGAAGAACAAAAGCGAGGAACATAACCCGAAACCCAGCGGGGGGACGGGGAATTACCTCATTGCCAGGGAGTTTGACGGCCTCCCTATCCTGTGGGATCAAGCCCTGCTCATGGAGCTTGCGGAGATCACTCTCCCGCGTCTCCGATCGCCGCCAGCCACTGTCGGTGAAACGGGCAGTGGTAGAACCTTTCTTGCCATCGGCAGCGCTGGTGCCAACCGCAGAAGAGGACTTCTTAGACTTCCCCATCGTGGTGCGGCGGCGCGGACGGAGAGAACGTAGGATCAACGAAGGAAATGCTCGAGGATATTCCAGCGCAGCAAGAAAGCTCAGAGTAGATTGGAGCAGTGCAACAAGAATGGATGCGTTGAAAACAAATTAACTTTTCCCCAATGATTATAAGGACGAAGAAGATGCACGATGACCATCCATCGGGAAGACCTAGAGCCAACAGCAATATCTAGCCGTCCACGTGTAAGCACAGCAGCAAACCGTCGCTCACACGCCGTCCACTACGCGCGGAAATCGAGGCGACACCGTAATTATCTCCACGTCGCGTGTGACCAGTCAACTCAAGGTCAGAAGGTGGGACCCATGTTTGTCCAGTCAAGTCACCTCTGGCGCCGCAGATGCGTGTGGTCACCAATCGTCAGCACTGATGTCATCAAAACCTATACTAGCAACTGTTACAATTCTTCGGCTACACATCTAAGAGTACTCACTCGAATCTACGATTCGATTAATTACTCGGGGGCTACTCCTATCAGGAGCGCTGGCCGCGCACCCGAAGCATAATAAAGGTATCACACTGCAAAGCTATTCTTCGAGTTCTACGTCGAGTCTACGACTCCACTACGGACTCGGGGGCTACTCCCATAGGGAGGATGGATTCAAGCATCCGAAAAATTTGTGTCCTACGGACCTGGAGTCAAACAACGGCTAAGTTAAAGTATATGCTCGAGTGTACGACTCGAACAGACACTCGGGGGCTACTCCCATAGGGAGCGCTGGTCGCGCACCCTTTGAATTCTTTGACTGCAATCCTTCGGATCAGAATGCAAAAACTTTTCGGCAACTTTGCCCCGATTAACGCTAAGTGAAAATCATCCTCCTTGGCCACCCGTAACTTTGCCCCGATGCAGGCACGATGAAAATCCCGACGGACGCGTTGGGTACATCATTTAAATTTACTGGAATTCCACTCCTGTAAGTCCTCCGCGGCCTGAGTCGCCAAAGATTCATTCCGGATTCGAGTCGAGGGACTCGAATCTGAAGAAGATCGTGTTGTTTTGTCCTAAGACAGTTAACTGACCCTGATCCATCGGGAGAGTCAGGCACACGCATCAACAATCCCTACACACTCAATTCATTCTCTAGCAAACAGAGATAGCCGCACCCGAAAGAATGAAGAGTCCTCAGCCGAATCTACGATTCGACTGAACACTCGGGGGCTACTGACATGGTTATACCCTATGGGTACACGACCTTAGCATACCTGGTCCAGCCCAAGGAAGGCCCATGACAAATATACGCCGGCCCCTAAAGACTTTCGGGTGGTCAGGGCCCATGACGCCTTCGAATCCTTGGAGAGCAAGACTAGGGTAGATAGAAAATTCAAAGGGTCAAACCCTAAAATCTGTAACCGACTCGATCTGTGCCTGGGACCTGCCTGCCTCTATATAAAGGCCATGAGGGCATGACGAGGAGGCTCTCTTAGAATCACTCGCATACCACCGCATACACACCACCATGCCAGATTGCATCTGCGCACCCCTGTAACCTTCGGTTCCACCATAATCAGAGCAGACAAGAAGGAGTAGGGTTTTCCCTCCGGAGGCCTGAACCTGGGTAAACCTTGTGTCCCCGTGTTGCTTGTTTTCTAACCGTTCCGCGATCTCCAACCTCCCCATCTTCTCCAAAACCCAAGTCCATAACAATGGGTATTGACGAGATTAAACCTCGTCACTGTCTCCTCGGGGTTATTCGTTAGGGTGGTTATATGCACTTTATCTGGGTCAATGAACCCAATATTGTAGATTCTTTTTCTTTTACATTCCAGGATCTTCATTCTGCATAATAAGGGTTATCACATGTTCCAAACTAAACAACTAAAAAACTGAACATGTAGACAATGAATTCAACAACTTACAGACAATAGCAGCTGAGGATGGATTTGTCCAGGGCGTCGAGATGGTATAACTGGAACAGTTCTGAAAACTCAATATGTACCTCTTCGGGTCTGAAGTAGTATGCAGGTGGGACTTTGGCTATGATCATTATTCTCCCCTGCTTAATGATCGCCGAGTACCATTGATGGAGATTCTGCATTTGTGTTGGCAGTTCTCTCAGACTATCTTTGCTGACCAAATCCTCACCTGCAACATATTTAGGGGCTAGTGGCATCTTGGGTAGATGGTCGAGTTGGGGGCCTAACAGTTCATCAAGAGTAATTTCCAAGATGGTCGCCAACTCCGCAGCCATTGACATATCTAGTGGTTGTTGTGCGAGGAGTGGAACGTTTTTTGAAACCATCCTTGAGGGGTGAGATCGTTTGTTTTGCCTATTGTCCGAGAAGGGGAACGTCTGATTTTTTACTGATTGCATTTTTGGTCCAGCTTGCACCTGTGCTTGCTGATTTTTTACCGCTTACACTTGATTTGCTTGATTTTCTCTTCGCCACTTCTTTCTAAAGTGTGCGTAGATAGTCATCTGGCTTATGGTGCAACTCATATTGCGATGGTGTGTTCAGAAAATCAAGTGCATATGCCTTTTGCTTCTCAGTGTATACCGGAGCGGGCTCAGGTTTATTCTTCTCAAAATGCGCCGCCACTTCGGCCTTTGATATCGCTGCAGATTCCACATCAGTATGATCATAAGGTCTGATGAGGCACTATTGGGAGGGGCGACATTTTCCGTTTTGGGCTGCCACGTCCTTTAGTACTCACTGACGGAGCACGCTTCCGCTTATTTTCCTTAGCGGGCGGCAAAGATGTTGGGAATATGCCCTAGAGGCAATCATGTATGATGATATTTCCCATTGTATTCATAAAGTTATTAAGTTGTCCTTGTATAAATATCTGATGTGTATCATTGAATATGTGATTTGGTTGTGGAACTATGCATTCATGTTGTTTGTACTAAATGCCCTTGGTCATTGAGGTTGTGCTGGACACACAACTTAGACCAATGTGAAAGTTGGCTTGATGACTCGGTTCCACTTTTCATGGGCATGGAGATGCTATTCCAACTTACACAGATTCGGCTAAAGAGTTTAGCGAGTCGGATTGACCCATATTGAGGTACAACGAACAAGTTGTCATTTGTATATCTCAATCAATGTAATCCTTAGACCTGAGGTTGTAGCATAGTCCGAGTTGAGGATCGCCGACTTAGGTTCTGTCAAACGTTGATCCGTAACTGGGCAGTTATAAAGGAAGAATTCGGGTCGACTGAGAATCAAGCTGCGTTGTGAATAACCAAGATGGGATTTTGCCCCTCCACTCGGAGAGATATTCTATGGGCCCTCTCGGATGATATGATTCGAAAAGCATGGCCATGCATGACTCGGTTAAGTGTTAACTGAGGCGATCGACTAAGAGTTAGTCGGGTGAATCACTTATCTCGGATCGATAAGAGAGTCGGACTATTTAAGGGATGACAATTATTCGCCTATAGTCTGACAAGGTATATCGTGAGGCAAAAGGGACTCGGACTTAAGTCACATTGGAAAGGCAAGTCGTCATGACTCTTTGGTACTTAGGAGTCGGCACGTTCTGCTAGGAGCCGCTGCCGACTGATTGATTGTGAGTTGGACTACAATCGTGTCCGAGTAACCAAGAGCCTACCGGGTCACAGACTTATGAGCGGGAGCAAGTTCGGATTGGATCTGAACCGGGAATTTGGCCGGGTTGGACTCGAGCCGGATTAGGTCTAAGTCAGTGAGTCGGACTCGTGGTGACTAGTGTTATATGGGCTTTAGTGAATGGGCCACGAGAGTGGAGCCCATGATCACTCCCTATATATAGTGGAGCACAGTAACCCAGAAGGGTTAATCGTTGTTCGGTTAGGTCATTCCATGTGTTGGAAACCCTAGCTCCACCGCAGTCCTGCCATCATAACAAACCTAGCAGTTCGCCGCCAGTGATCCTCCTTGTACGTGTGGATACCAGCAGAGGTGTTGTATGATCATCACCAGGACGATCGGATCGCAAGGGACTGCACTACATCAATTGACATGCTTCATCAGTAATCCGCAACTGCGCGTCTAGTGGTAAACCTCCTAGCCTTCTACCTCGGCGAAATCTTGGGATCACCACGTTAGAGGGAAAGTTTTGTTTTATCTCTGCCTGGCCCAACAGTGGTATCAGAGCAATAGCTTCTGGTTTTAGGCTCGAGATCTCGCATATGTGATATGCGGTAGGCTGTAGATGAGATCTATGTGCTGTTTGGTGGTCGATCTATGAGATAGATCGGTTTTGTACGAGGTTGATTGGATCAACCGCCGGCTTCGCCCTGTCGTAGCGCGTTAGACATCATTGCAAGTTTCACAACGCCGGTAGATATTGTATCTATGCATAACTTGTTTTTGCAGGAAGTTGTGAATGGTATGGTTCATGTGCATGTGATGTATGTGTGTAATCCATACGTGATCTGCGAATCATGGTTTTTGTCAGCCGACTGGAGCCTAGGTGCTGTCATTTTATTGTATAACACCCTATGTGTCGGATTCTCTATGTAATTTACTTTACTAAGCTAGTGTAGCTGTTTGGAGAATCCGGATGACATGCAAGGCGATGTACATGTCGGCGACATGGAGTAAGACGGCAAGTGACAAGAGTTGGCACGAGTCGGATTACAGGCTTTGTGGAGATGGAGATCGCCATGAAGGGAGCCATACCATTTCACATTATAATTGCTTTATTTTGTGTGATTGATATGTCTCTGTTTTACCTCTATTAGATAGTAGGTAAATTTAATCCCTCAAAGAAGGTCTAGTCGGTTTTCCCGCCAGTGTTTGCACCATCACAAGTCGGACATTTTTGGTAGTGGGCTCATAAAATTGAGGTGCTGCCAATTCTTTCTGACTAGGTGGGTTCGTTTCGGACTCTTACTGCGGAAACACTTGGTAAGCTAGACAGGTTTATCACAACGGTTGTGGGGCTCGGGGAAAAGTCGGATGGGAGCCGGGGCATGTGATGCCACCCGTCCAATAGGATTCGTATGAGATACGATTAACAAGGAGTTGTCTACCTAGATCACTTGGCGGCTAGCGATGATGCTAAAGCTCACTAGACGACCTCTTATTTAGGGTCCTGAATGACTAAGCAACCATCGGAGGGGTGTTGGTTCTAGTGGGAGCATAAAATATTAAAGTATTTAATATGCTTGCTCTTTTATGAATACATGTCTTAAGTGTTTTTGCATATTTCTGTTGTAGATCATGGCACCAAGTAGCAGTCACTCTCAGATATCCGGTTTTGCGTTGAGAACCATTCTTGAGAAAGATAAACTGAACAACACTAATTTTACCAACTGGTATCGAAATCTGAGAATTGTTCTCAAACAAGAAAAGAAGGACCATGTCCTAGACAACCCACTTCCAGATGAGCCGAATGAGAATGCGACTGTCGCTGCCACCAATGCATATCGTCGGGCTAAGGATGAGTCAACGGATATTAGCTGTCTTATGCTTGCTCACATGGAATCGGACTTGCAAAAGCAGTTCGAGCATGTTGAGGCCTACGATATGATCGAAAGCCTTAAAAGTATGTTCCAGGCTTAGGCGAAGACTGAGAGGTATCAACTCTCTCAGGCTTTGCTGAGTTGCAAGCTTAAGGATGGTTATCCACTGAGTCCGCATGTGATCAAAATGGTTTGTTATGTGTAGTCTCTAGAGAGGCTTAGCTATCCCATTAGCGAAGAGTTCGCTATATAATTCTGAACTCTCTTCCTAGTGCATATGGGCAGTAAATTTCGAACTACCACATGCATGGTATGGATAAGAAGCTCACTGAATTCCATGGGATGCTCAAGCAGGCAGTGGCGGATCTCAAGAAGGGAGCCAGTCAAGTGTTGATGGTGCAGAATAAGGCTAAGTTCAAGAAGAGTTCTTGGACTAAGAAGAAGGCTAAGTCAGGAGGAAAGCAGGCTCAGGACCCGGTCCCAAGCACTTCCTCAGGGACTACGCCATCTCCTTCAGCCGGATCCACTTGCTTCTATTGCAAGGCGGATGGCCATTGGAAGAGGAACTGCAGCAAGTATTTGGCTGATAAATCCAAGAGTGGAGGTATGACTTCCGACTCAGGTACACTTGTTTGCAATGTTATAGACATTTATCTTGCTGATGCACCTAATAGTTCTTGGGTATATGATCCCGGATCAGTGATTCACATCTGCAACTCGTTGCAGGGACTGGTAAGAACTAGGAGCGTAGCAAGAGGCGAGGTTGATATTCGAGTCGGCAATAAAGCAAGAGTTTCTGCGTTGGAAGTCGGCACGATGCAACTTCATTTACCTTCCGGATTCATTATGGGACTGAATAATTGTTATTGTGTTCCAGTGCTCAGTCGAAACATTATTTCTGCTTCATGTTTGATGAGGCAAGGCTATGAGTTGAATATCAAGAATAATGGTTGTTCTTTGTATTTGAATGATATGTTTCACGGCTTTGCACCCGTCCAGGACGGGTTATTTATTTTGAATCTTGATGGTGGGTCGGTTTATAACATAAATGTTAAATGGTTGAAACCAAATGATCTGAATATGACTCACTTTTGGCCCTGTCGGCTTGGTCATTGACATGGTTATACCCTACGGGTACATGACCTTAGCATACCTGGTCCATCCCAAGGAAGGCCCATGAAAAATATACGCCAACCCATGAAGACTTTCGGGTGGTCAGGGCACATGACACCTTCGAACCCTTAGAGAGGAAGACTAGGGTAGATAGAAAATTCAAAGGGTCAAACCCTAAAATATGTAACCGACTCGATCTGTGCCTGGGACCTGCCTGCCTCTATATAAAGGCCAGGAGGGCACGATGAGGAGGCTCTCTTAAAATCGCTCGCATACTACCGCATACACACCACCACGCTAGATGGCATCTGCGCACCCCTGTAACCTTCGACTCCACCATAATCAGAGAAGACAAGCAGGAGTAGGGTTTTCCCTCCAAGGGCCTGAACCTGGGTAAACCTCGTGTCCCCGTGTTGCTTGTTTGCTAACCATTCCGCGATCTCCAGCCTCCCCATCTTCTCCAAAACCCAAGTCCATAACAATGGGCATTGACGAGATTAAACCTCGTCAATTGGCGCCGTCTGTGGGAACTGGGGGCGCTGATTGTGCGATCGTGACAGTCCCAACCAAAGCGATCTACAATTATGCAGCGACGGAGAGTCATCTCCTCTTCGACGCCTTCGACTTCACCGCCCACTCGCCGGCCACCCTGAAGGACTTCGAGCCCGTTGGCGACGGACTCGAGATCCTGTTCGGGAGCTTCCGCTTCCAGGTGGGGCATATTGGCACTCTCCACCTCCCGGAGCGGGTGCCCCTGCCGTCGATCAGGCCTGCTTCGTGGGCTCCACACCCCGTGCTACGCACATCACCATTGACATATGAGTCCTATGACAGCAGCAACTACAACTCAGATCTGTGCGATCCACCATCGGATGAAGGGACCTACGGTATCGGATCCGAAAGTTGTGGCAGCAGTGATCCGATCTACAAGCGCTACCAGTGCGCCGCGGCCATCCAGAGTGACGTGGATCAGGAGCACAAGCCACCACCCAACCCGTAGGGTAGAAACGGTGAAAACAGAAGAAGCCAGTCCCCCCCCCCCCACCCAACGGGGAAAATAACAATCGGGTCATCCACCTCAGCGAGGAGGGATGGGCTCAAGCACGCGAAGCCGTAGCAGGCAACAAGATCCTGCCAGCAGATGCCTCACGGGACCTGCTGATGGCATACCACATGCTCCTCGTCGAGGAGCACAAGAAGCAACTGAGGATGCAAGAGGTGCTCGACAAGCGCAAGCAAGCAGCCTCGGAGTCCAGTGCACGGTGAGCTGCGCTCTCCGCCATGGGCATTGGCTCCATCTCGCATGGAAACCATGGCAACAAGCACCGTTCTCGCATAGAGAACATGGATCCCAAAGCACGCCGCGAGGTGACTAGATCCCTCAACGCGTCCTTCATGGAGATGGATGCTGACGGAAACGTCATCCCGAAGACGCCGCAAGCTGCGATCATGGCAGCCACCGCGTACCTCGCGTCCCATCCACCTCCAGAGGGGGACCCGAAGAGGGCCATGCACAAGTCAGCACTCACCGGACTCGGATTCTTTGGACTCGCGCTCCACGGAGAAGCTCCTACGGAGCCAAAGAATAAGGTTGCGGTCAGGTTCAACCGCAGCCCCACACCCTCATCCGAGGACGAAGAGCACGACCTTCCTCGAAGGCATAAGAGCTCGCGCCGTCGCAGCCGCGACTACGACGCTCGAAACGAGCTAACGCAGTGCAAGATCGACAAAGCGCGCGCCAAGCGTGTATGCTCGTCCGAATCCAAGGAGGACGACAATGAAGGAGAAGTCTGCGGAGCCCGATGCTTTAGTAGATCCGTCTGGCGGACGCGGATGTCGCGAAATTTCAAGCTTCCTTCGGACACTCCGAAGTTCGACGGCACACAGGACCCCAAGGCATGGCTCAGCGACCACCTGTCGTCCGTCAAGCTACACGGCGGGAATAAGGAAACCGCCATGCAACGTCTTCAGCTGCAGCTGACGGGCGCAGCCCGAATCTGGCTCAGCAGCCTATCCTCGGGATCCATCCGAAGCTGGGAGGAGTTGGCGTACAGTTTCGTTCGAAATTTCAAGGGCACTAGCAAGAGGCCTGCCTCGATCGAGGAGCTGCGGGCCTGCACCCAACGAACGGGCGAATCCATTCGCTCATACATACTGCGCAGGTCCAACACCAAGAACTCCACGGCGCACATCTCTGAGGAGAGAGCTATAGACGCCTTCAGGGACGACGTTAAATGCTAGGACTTCAAGGAAGATCTCGGGCGCGTCAATCCCAAGACACTCGACCACCTCATGGACATCGCTAACAGGTGGGCCGACGGTGAGGACTCTATCCACCGAGCGCACTCGGAGGAGGAAGACGATTACGTCCAGCGACGCAAGCTACGTAGCAAGAGAAGATCGCGCGTCTATGATGACTGCGATGGACCCAACATGGTAGCGGCTAGCTACGCCGACCGCCACAGTGATGGCAACCGCAGAAATGACGGATACCGCGGAAGCAACTTCCGCGATGAAGGACGCCCAGCATAGTCGTGGCAGCACCGCGGTCGCGACGACGGACCCTCAGCATACGAAAAACTATCGGGTCCATGCACCATCCACTTCTATATCGACAAGCAGGATGGTAAGACGAAGGCAAGACACGTGCTCAAGGACTGCCGCGAGTTCCAGAAACTTAGCGAAAGCATGGCTCAGATGAAGCAACAAGCCCCGAACCCTGGATTCGGGAACGCACCCGCACCAGGCGAGATCGCGCATGGAGCTCCTCCACCGCCACCTGTAGGAGGCCCGAACCACCCAATCGCACCCGCACAGAATAACGGTGGGAACGGGTATCCCCCGCCGAAAGGATCACTAGTGATCCAAAAAGGGCGCCCAACGAATAGCATGCAGAAGAAAATCACCCGTCAGATCAACCTGGCTATGACAGCTCCACCCGCAATCCCTGAGTACCTCGGCGGATCGGAGTCCTACATCACGTTCAGCCGTTCGGATCACCATTGCCAGGTCCCTCGCACAGGTCATGCTGCCTTGGTGCTTGAGGCGAATATCGGAGGGTTCGAGATGAGCCTCGTCTTCATGGACGGTGGCAGCGGCATCAACCTGATGTTCGCCAGCACCCTAGCAGCAATGCGGATCCTGCTATGCATCCTGGAACAGTCAGACACAACGTTCCATGGCATCGTCCCAGGAAAGGGAAAATTCCCCCTGGGAAAGATATGGCTTGATGTCATCTTCGGCAAGCCGGATAACTTCCGATGCGAGCGGCTCGAGTTCGAAGTGGTGGACTGGCCATCACAATACCACGCCATCCTCGGGCGTGTAGCATTCGCAAGGTTCCTGGCAGTACCGCACTACGCGTACCTACTACTCAAGATGCCAGGACCCAGTGGTGTCATCACGGTCCACGGGAGCTTCACCCGATCAGACCACTGCGACAGGGACTTCAACAGAATCTCCCAATCATTCGGCATGCAAGAGGACCTCGTAAGGCTCCACGAGGTGACAGACAACGGGGCAACCCTAGTCGCATGGCAGAACGCACCAGATATGTCCTTCGACTCCACCGTCAACACAAAGAAGGTGCAGGTCCACCCAACGGATGCCTCCAAGACGGCGCTGATCGCCAACGATCTTAGCTCCGCATAGGAAAGCACGCTCATCGAATTCCTTCGTGAGCGCTGGGAAATCTTCGCCTGGTGTCCTGCGGACATGCCAGGACTTCCCAGGGAATTCGCCGAGCATGCACTCAACATCTTTCCAGAGGCCAAGCCCGTCAAGCAGTCCATCCGACGACTGTCTAAACCATGGGCCGAAGCAATCGGAGTCGAAGTCAACAGACTACTCGACGCAAACTTCATCACGGAGATCAAGGAGAGCGAGTGGCTTGCCAACACCATAATGGTCCCCAAAAAGGACACGGACATCCTGTGGATGTGCGTGGACTTCACATCGCTAAACAAGGACTGCCCGAAGGATCATTTCCCTCTCCCTCGGATTGACCAGATCATCGATTCGATGGCAGGATGCGAGAAGCTCTCCTTCCACGACGCCTACTCAGGATACAACCATATTCGACTAAAGGTCGAAGATCAGGAAAAAGCGGCGTTCATCACACCGTTCGTAGTGTTCTGCTACAACACAATGCCCTTCGGGCTAATGAACGCAGGTGCCACATACCAACGGTGCATGCAGGCATGCCTGAAGGACCAGATCGGTCGCAATATCCAAGGCTATGTCGACGACATAGTCATCAAAACCAGGGAGGCGAGAACACTCATCGACAATCTCCGTGAGACGTTCGATAATCTCGACCGCTACAGGATCGAGCTTAACCCTGAAAAGTGCGCCTTCGGCGTCCCATCTGGCCAGCTGCTTGGTTACTTCATCTCCCAGCGAGGGATCGAGGCGGACCCGAAGAAAATCTGGGCCATAATGGCCATGGAGAAGGTGAAGGACCTCAAGGGTGTCTAGCAGCTTGCAGGACGAATCGCGGCATTGAGCAGGTTCATAAGCCGCATGGGCGAGAAAGCCCTGCCATTCTATCAGCTTCTGCGCAAGGCAGACAAATTCGAGTGGACGCCTGAGGCGGATGATGCATTCGAAGATCTAAATCGGCTGCTCTCTACCTCGCCCGTCTTGGTTACGCCAAAGGAGCGCGAGCCTCTACTGCTGTACATAGCAGCTACACACCAGGTGGTGAGCACCGTACTGGTGGTCGAGCGACCCGAAGAGGGCAAGACCCATGGGGTCCAACGCCCAATCTACTACCTCAGCAAGGTATTGATGCCGACAAAGCATAGGTACCCTCACTACCAAAAACTCGCCTACGGCATGTTCATGACGGCGTTGGCTGACCCACTACTTCAAGGAGCACCAGGTGATGGTCATCAACGAGGCACCATTAAACAGCATCCTGAACAACCCGGAGGCCACATGACGCGTGGCCCTATGGGGCATTAAGCTGTCACCTCTGGACATCATCTATGAGAAGCGACTCATGATCAAGTCTCAGGTCCTCCCGGACTTCCTCGTCCACTGGATGGAGTTGTAGCTGCCAGACACACCGGACATGACACAGTCATGGACGATGCACTTCGACGGCTCCAACGCGAGGCTGGAGCAGGAGCCTGGGTCATACTGACCTCCCCATAGTGCGACAAGATGAAGTACGTCCTCCGGATGAAATTTCGAGCTTCCAACAACAAGGCCGAATACGAAGCCCTCATAAACGGCATGAGGATGGCAAAGATCTGCGGCGCAACGCGCCTGGTCATCTACGGAGACTTGAACCTCGTCGTCCAGCAGACGATGAATGAGTGCGATGCACACGCCGAAAACATGAACGCGTACCGTGCACTCTACATCTCACTTGAGGGAGAATTCAATGGCTGCGGACTTCGGCTTGTTGGGAGAGAAAGCAACGAGGAGGCCGACAGACTTACCAACATCGGCTCCACCTCTGCACGGGTGCCACCAGGCGTGTTCCTCGAACAGATTTGCGAGCCATCCATCAAGCGGAAATTCCCAAAGGGATCACCCGAAGAAACAGAGCACTCGGGGGCTGCGCTACTCGAAGGCCAGGAAGGACACGAAAAGCTCGACACAGAGGTTGTTGTGGTCAACCTGATGCAGGTCATGGAAGTCGAAGAAACTTGGACGCAACCTTACCTCAAGTACCTGATAGACGGCGAGCTGCCTGATAGCCCGACAGATGCCCGGCGCATATCTCGCCGGTCAAAGTCCTTCACCATCATCAATGGCGAGCTTTACAAGCTTAGCATTTCGGGTGTACTCCAAAGGTGCGTCACCATCGGTGATGGCAAAACCATCCTCCAAGACATCCACGAGGGCATCTGCAGCCATCACGCGGGCAGCCGCGCCCTTGTCGCCAAAGCTCTACGAGCCGGATTCTACTGGCCAACGGCCATGAACGACACCAAGCACATCGTCCGAAGATGCAACGGGTGCCAAAGGTTCGCTGATAAACCGCACGCACCCGGATCAGAGCTCAGGCCCATAACTTTGGCCTGGCCCTTTGCTCAATGGGGCCTTGACATGATCGGCAAACTGCCAAGGTCCTCAAAAGGAGGTCACGTTTACCTCCTGGTCGCAGTCGACAAATTCACCAAGTGGATTGAGGCCATGCCCGTAACTAACCAAAAGGGCAAAACTACCGTCAAGTTCTTTGAGTCCATTGTCTATAGGTTTGGCGTGCCGCATAGCATCATCACGGACAATGGGTCGAACTTCATCTCCAAAGAATTCTAGGACTTCTGCGAAGACCTCGAAATCAACATCACATACGCCTCCGTGGCGCACCCGCAAACGAACGGGCAGGTTGTGAAAGCCAACAGCCTCGTCGGTGCTGGCATCAAGAAGTGCTTAACGAGCCGAGTCAAGCGACTTGCAGGTGCCTGGACACAAGAGCTACCTTCGGTCCTGTGGAGCCTGCGCACAACGCCAAACAGTTCAACCGGCTACACGCCTTTCTTCATGGTGCACGGAGCCGAAGCCGTGCAGCCAGCAGAGGTACGCCACAAGGCCCCACGGGTCGTTGCTTACAGCGAAGCCGAATCGACGGCCGCACTCGAAGACGCCGTCGACACACTCGACAAGGCGCGTGACATAGCAGCAGCTCGATTACCGGTGTACCAACAGAGTCTCCGCAACTACCACAGCCGACGGCTACGCCCAAGGTCCTTCGTCGAAGGAGACCTAGTCACCATGGGAAGGACCCTACATTATCACTGAAGTCATCCCATGTGGCGCCTATCGCCTCAAGCACGTGGAGTCTGGAGTCGCATACTCCAACCCATGGAACGTCGCGCAGCTTCGACGATTCTACCCCTAGCTACCCCCCTCTTTTACTTTCAATAAGGCTATTCAGCCAAGGCTACTCAGCTGAACTAAGTACATCTTCCTTATGATATGAATAAAGCTAAGTGTCTCTCCCCAAACTTTTTCGTTCAACATCTGCATTTTACTCCATATTACAAACACACTCGGGGGCTCCCCCTACCTCACGACTTCGTCGACTGAGAATAGCACGTGCATCCTGAGTAGCTGACCATGTCAGGCTAACAAAAAGGACACGTAAACAAACAGAGCACCACGTGATACACAACAATAAACCTTTACAATACTAAAGGACACAACACGCCTAGTTGAATATATACAAATTTTACATCTACCTTTTTTACAGGTTCTACCTATTCTGCACAATAGCCTACGTATGCTGCTCAAACAGGTCTACAATCTGTTCGGCATACTGCCTTACAGCCGCATAATGTGGAAGCATATCCCACTCACCACCATCCGGACGAAGAGGCGGCCCATCCGATACAGCAGAAAGATCTACATCGGGACAATGCAACAGCACAAGGGAAAGTGTGGCCTTCACCCCTGCAACAAGCTGATGCCGCACCAGTTCCTTGACATGGCGAATATTTTGAAACTTCGACAGTAGGCCAGAGAGAGTCAACGGCGCCCCATCCAGCGGAAACATCACATGCAAAACTGACGCCAACAAAGACTGCACCTGACGAAGCACCTGTGATACCTGGTGGACACGATCATGCATTGTCGCGAGGACCATGGCACGATCACGGTCCATCCAGAAGAACCCGCCGGCCTCCATGTCCTCTGGGTCAAGCAATTAATCTGAACAGCAACACGCTCCTTTTCCTCCTTCAGAGAAAGGTTAGCACCTGCAATACTTGCAAAAGTAAGATGCAAGGCCAACAGGCGCATCCGAAACAATGAGCAGCAGCTCGAAAACTCACATTCAAGCTGTTCGGCCACACGACGCAACTCCCCCATCAAAAATTCCTCTCGGGCAGCGCCTCGCTCCGCCTTAGACTTCCAAACATCAGCATGGCCACGCACTCCAAGCAATTCCCTCTCAAGACTACGGATGCGGTCTCGAAGAAACACAAGCTGCGACGGACCATCCAAGGATGGCCGCATCTGTGGTGCAGATGAAGTGTCAGCGGGGTCATCACCCAAGGATCCTAGAGTAAAAGAAGACAAGGATATGAACAAACAAACGAATGAACTCAGAACTCGGAAATTCATTATGTACGGCAAAAAGCCACTACGTGGCGCAGGGATTGTTCATAAACATAGTTACACAAGATGGAAACAAAAGCTATCCTACGACTAGAAGACCGAAGAGACTGCATCTTGAGTAGCCTCGGATCCGGACTGTCTCCCTTTGGCCTCTCCCTGCTTCTTCAACGCGTACTCAGCCAGCAAGTCAATCAACTTCGGCCCATAACATTTACAGCATGCAGCATAGATGGCAAATGCTACCTCGGATCCGTCAGCAGCAGTTGGCATCCGAGAGGTGACCTGAGGAAGATCCAGCTCCGCTCCAGAAGCCAGGGCCATCGCCAGCCCGACGCACGCACCAATGCCTTTCTGCTTGCGCTTGTACGCCGCAGGTGCTTCGGCTGACAATGCCTCCGCCAAGGCATCGACATCTTCAAGGGCGATGCCCTTGGGGATGAGCTCCTTGTAGAAGCGCCCGAGAACCTCCTTGGCCTTGGCAAGCGAGCCGACCATGGTACCGCTACGGTCTTCGACCGCCGCAGCAGCATCATCCAGAGCACTCCCGTGTTCCAGAGCACTGCGATCAAAGTCGATGCCCGCGGCATCTGAAAAAACAAAGGAAGCAGCATAAAAAAAGCACTACAGGGAAAGGCAAGGAAGCCGAAAAGAGAAGACAGAGAAAACCACCCGTAACAGGCTTGGCAGCCGCCATCAGCCTGCCATCTACCTCTCTCTCGCGCGAAGCCGTTGTGGTGGCGAGCTGCTCCTCGTGGCCCGTAGCTTCCTGCTGCAGGCGCTCCTTGGCCTCGGCCGCGTTGGCCAGCTCTAGCTCGAGGCGCTCCTTCGCACTAACGGCGACCTCGGCTTTCTTCTCCGCTTTCCCAAGGCTCTTTTTGAGAGCATCAAGCTCACGGAGAGAGGTATTGTGGTCCTCTGCAGTCAGCAACATACCTATCAGATCTAAGGACAAAAATACAAGAAGAAGCAAAAATACCAAGTCGTAAAAATACCTTGAAGCTGTTTGAAGCTGGCCTCCAATGCCAGGTGCTGCTGCACCAGTTGGTTGGCGCCTTGCACAAAAGGCTGCAAAAAGCACTACCGGTCAAAAGAACGGCTCGGGGGCTACATCCAAAAGAACGCGCAAAAACAAGGTACACATGCGAAAAATGCTTGGGGGCTCCCCCCGAGACTCGAAGGAAAAAAGAGCAACAAAATACCCTACAGATGCTCGGGGGCTCCCCCCGAGGCGGGAAGAAAACAATGACCAATAGATCATCCGAAAAGGCTCGGGGGCTCCCCCTGTGGCAGAAAACAGAATTACATACATGGATAGATGGCAACTCCGAAGGTTTGCCTGCAGTCTTCTGAGGGAACACCACCAAAGCCTCCTGCGGAGAAGACCTCGGAGCAGCGCCCACAGAAGTGGCCACCATTTGAGGAGGAGGAGAAGGAATCTTCGACTCCCCCACCATCTCTCGAGCGCCATCGCTGGAGGAGCTGTCAGAGGAGTGGCTGTAAAAGAAAAACGTCAGCCAAGAACAATCAAGCGAAATCAAGAGACAGCAAAAAGGAACCGAGGAAGCTTACGAGTCAAGGTCGCTAAGGTCGAAAATAGGAGGGGTTTTCTTGCCCTTCTTCTCTTCCTTCTTTTCTTCCTTCTTCTCTTCCTTCTACCGCTTCGCCAGCGGGTGCGGTGCCACAGCCCGCACGGGAACGGCAGGAATCGGAGAAGAAGAGCCCCCATGCCCATCACTGTGACGCTCAAGGCACAGGGGGTTCCTAGGCGTCGGTGGAGTCGAGGCATCCGATGATTCACTGGAGCTCCTCGTCCGCTTGCGAGTGTGATCCTCGCTCAACTCGTTCGACTCTTCAGCCGGAGATCGTGCCGACGGCAGCTCGGACATGGAGTCCACCACCTCATTGTCCAGAGCATCCGGGAATACTTCGAGCAATGCAGGCGACATGCCTGGCACCTTGAATTCCTGCACAAAAAGATAGCAAAAATTTCATAACAAAGGTGGAAAACCAAACGCAGTCGAAAATAGCGCTACATGCACATCACAGTTCTACACCTGCGGAACCAGACGGGAAGCAGAGAACGGAGAAATCAGCGACTTCCCCGGAAGATCCTCTCCAGCCTTGAACTTCAGCAGCGGACGAAGGACCCCGTTGAGATCCCCCTTGGAGAATTCCTCAGCCGAAACCCTCGTCGGATCACGGCGACCCGAATAAAGAAACATCGGGTGCGCCCTAGCCTGGAGCGGCTGCACCCGACGTCTGAGAAAAGTGCGGATGATATCCACACCGTTCACCTCCTTATCTGAAATCAGCTGGAGATCCTCCACCCGACGATAGAGCCCCTCTATCTCCGCCACCTGGCCATCCAAGATCTGGTTCTTCCAGGACCTCTTCGGCTCGATCTTTTGGGAGGGGTCGAAAGGCGCAACACCAAAATCCTGCCCAGCCACCGTGGAGTCGCGGATGTAAAACCATCGCCTCGGCCAGTACTGGACAGATTTGGACATAGAAAAGGAGAAGAAAAGAAGATTGGATCGAAGGGAAATGATGCAACCCCCAATGGGATAGACACCATTAGAACCAGATTGCCTCTTCACGGAATAGAGTTTCCGGAAGAGGCCAAAGTGCGGCTCGATACCGAGCCAGCACTCGCAGAAAGTGATGAAACAAGCAATATGAAGAAGAGAGTTGGGGGAAAGATGATGCAGCTGGATGCCGTAAAGAAAAAGCAGTCCACAAAGGAAATTGGCAGTCCACAAAGGAAATTGTGGACTGGGAAGGAAAAGCCCCGAAGAACAAAAGCGAGGACATAACCCGAAACCCAGCGCGTGGACGGGGAATTACCTTGTTGCCAGGGATTTTGATGGCCTCCCTATCCTGCGGGATGAAGCCCCGCTCATAGAGCTTGCGGAGATCACTCTCCCGCGTCTCCAATCGCCGCCAGCCACCGTCGGTGACATAGGCAGAGGTAGAACCTTTCTTGCCACCGGCAGCGCTGGTGCTAACCGCAGAAGAGGACTTCTTAGGCTTCCCCATCGTGGTGCGGCGGCGCGGACGGAGAGAACGTAGGATCAACGAAGCAAATACTTGAGGATATTCCAGCGCAGCAAGAAAGCTCAGAGCAGATTGGAGCGGTGAAACAAGAATGGTTGCAGTGAAAACAATTAACTTTTCCCCAATGATTATAAGGACGAAGACGATGCACGATGACCATCCATCGGGAAGACCTAGAGCCAACAGCAAGATCTAGCCGTCCACGTGTAAGCACAGCAGCGAACCGTCGCTCACACGCCGTCCACTACGCGCGGAAATCAAGGCGACACCGTAATTATCTCCACGTCGCGCATGACTAGTCAACTCAAGGTCAGAAGGTGGGACCCATGTTCGTCCAGTCAAGTCACCTCTGGCGCCGCAGACGCGTGTGGTCACCAATCGTCAGCACTGATGTCATCAAAAGATATACTAGCAACGGTTACAATGCTTCGGCTACACAGCTAAGGGTACTCACTCGAATCTACGATTCTATTAATTACTCGGGGGCTACTCCTATCAGGAGCGCTGGCCGCGCACCCGAAGCATAATCAAGATATCACACTGCAAAGCTATTCTTCGAGTTCTACGTCGAGTCTACGACTCCACTACGGACTCGGGGGCTACTCCCATAGGGAGGATGGATTCAAGCATCCGAAAAATTTGTGTCCTACGCACCTGGAGTCAAACAATGGCTAAGTTAAAGTCTCTGCTCGAGTCTATACTCGAACAGAGACTCGGGGGCTACTCCCATAGGGAGCGCTGGTCGCGCACCCTTTGAATTCTTTGACTGCAATCCTTCAGATCAGAATGCAAAAACTTTTCGGCAACTTTGCCCCGATTAACGAAGTGAAAAGCATCCTCCTTGGCCACCCGAAACGCCTCCGCGGCGATAAAATTCGGATGTTGTGTCTACGACACAAAGATAAGACCTACAGATATCATCTGATGGCCTGGCAACGCACACGACTATGCTCTGCTAGTGGAAACCCGTGCCAGCAGACACGATGAAAATCCCGACGGACGCGTTGGGTACATCATTTAAATTTACTGGAATTCCACTCCTGTAAGTCCTCCGCGGCCTGAGTCGTATTACGCTAGCATCTGTTCCAGATTCGAGTCGAGGGACTCGAATCTGAAGAAGATCGTGTTGTTTTGTCCTAAGACAGTTAACTGACCCTGATCCATCGGGAGAGTCAGGCACACGCATCAACAATCCCTACACACTCAAATCATTCTCTAGCAAACAGAGATAGCCGCACCCGACAGAATGAAGATTCCTCAGTCGAATCTACGATTCAACTGAACACTCGGGGGCTTCTGACATGGTTATACCCTACGGGTACATGACCTTAGCACACCTGGTCCAGCCCAAGGAAGGCTCATGACAAATATATGCTGGCCCATGAATACTTTCGGGTGGTCAGGGCCCATGACGCCTTCGAATCCTTGGAGAGCAAGACTAGGGTAGATAGAAAATTCAAAGGGTCAAACCCTAAAATCTGTAACCGACTTGATCTGTGCCTAGGACCTGCCTGCCTCTATATAAAGGCCGGGAGGGCACGACGAGGAGGCTCTCTTACAATCGCTCACATACCACCACATACACACCACCATGCCAGATTGCATCTGCGCACCCCTGTAACCTTCGGTTCGACCATAATCAGAGCTGACAAGCAGGAGTAGGGTTTTACCTCCGGGGGCCTGAACCTGGGTAAACCTTGTGTCCCCGTGTTGCTTGTTTTCTAACCGTTCCGCGATCTCCAACCTCCCCATCTTCTCCAAAACCCAAGTCCATAACAATGGTCATTGACGAGATTAAACCTCGTTAGCCATATAAGTTGGAAACGCATGAAGAAGCTCCATGATGATGGATTCCTAACTTCGTTCGACTTGGAGTCGTTCGAGACATGCGAATCTTGCCTACTCGGCAAAATGACCAAGACACCTTTTACAAAGAGTTGCGAAAGGGCGTCTGACTTGTTGGGACTAGTACATAGTGATGTATGTTGACCAATGAGCACGACAGCCACGGGTGGTTATGAGTACTTCATTACCTTCACTGATGACTTGAGTAGGTATGGATATATCTACTTGATGAAACATAAGTCGAAAGCCTTTGAAAAGTTCAAAGAATTCCAGAATGAAGCATAGAATCAACTTGGCAAGAAAATAAAGTTTCTTCAGTCGGATCGAGGAGGCGAGTGCATGAGCCATGAGTTTGATGACCATCTGAAAAGTTTTGGAATAGTTCCTCAACTTACTCCGCCGGGAACGCCACAAAGGAATGGTGTTTCGCAAAGGCGAAATCGGACCTTGTTGTACATGGTACGGTCAATGATGAGTCGGACAGATCTACCTTTATCATTTTGGGGTTATTGTCTAGAAACAGCAGCGTTCACACTAAACAGAGTACCATCAAAATCAGTAGAAAAGACACCGCGTGAGATGTGGACAGGCAAAAATTCGAGTTTGTCTTTTCTTAAGATTTGGGGTTGTGAAGCATTTGTCAAGCGACTTCAGTCGGACAAGCTCACGTACAAGTCGGATAAGTGTATTTCCGTGGGGTATCCAAGGGAAACCTTGGGTTACTACTACAACCGAGAAGAGGGCAAAGTGTTTGTCGCTCGGAACGGTGTCTTCCTTGATAAAGAGTTTCTCAGTCGGGGAGTAAGTGCGAGCACGGTGCAGCTCGAAGAAATTCGAGAGCAACCAGCTAGTAGCGAGTCGGAAAAAACCTTGGAGGTTGAGCTGGTCGTGGTGGCTGAGCCGGCAGCAGCACCTGTACTACGAAGATCGGCTAGATTACGAAGTGTTCGTGATGTGTTACTATTAGATAGTGATGAGCCGGTAAATTATTCTAAAGCGATGGTGGGATCTGATTCCGAGTCATGGCTTGGATCCATGAGATCCGAGTTAAAATCCATGGATGAAAATCAAGTTTGGAACTTGGTCGATCTACCAGACGGTACAAGACCCCTCGAGTGCAAATGGGTCTTTAAGAAGAAAACTGATATGGATGGAAATGTTTCCGTCTATAAAGCATGTCTTGTAGCGAAGGGGTTCCGACAAGTTCAAGGAGTTGATTATGACGAGACTTTCTCGCCCGTAGCGATGCTTAAATCAGTTCGGATCATGTTAGATATAGCAGCCTATTTCGACTATGAGATATGGTAGATGGATGTAAAAACGGCTTTCCTTAACGAAAATTTAACCGAGGACGTGTATATGATATAGCTCGAGGGTTTTGTCGATCCGGCTAATGCTGACAAGGTGTGCAAACTTCAGAAATCCATTTATGGGTTGAAGCAAGCATCTCGGAGTTGGAATATTCGCTTTGATGAGGTAGTCAAATCGTTTGGCTTCATCAAGAGTGATCATGACTCTTGTTTATACAAGAAGTTTAGTGGGAACAAAGTAAACTTTCTAATTTTATATGTGGATGACATATTATTGATTGGAAATGATATCTAGATGTTGCAAGAAACCAAGGAATCATTGGAAAGGAGTTTCTCAATGAAAGACTTGGGTGAGGCAACATACATCCTCGGAATCCGGATCTATAGAGATAGATCAAGGAGGCTCATTGGATTGAGTCAGAGTACTTATTTGTACAAAGTGTTGAAGAAGTTCAACATGGAATCATCTAAGAAGGGGTTCTTATCGATGTCCCATGGTGTAAAACTTAGCAAGACTCAGTGTCCTTCGACAAAGGATGAGCAAAGTCGGATGAGTGTGATTCCATATGTTTCTGCAGTCAGATCCATCATGTATGCCATGATTTGTACTAGGCCGGATGTTTCCTATACTCTAAGTGTTGTGAGCAGATAGCAGGCTGATCCTGGAGAAATCCACTGGACAGCGGCTAAAAATATCCTAAAGTACTTGAGAAGGACTAAGGATATGTTTTTGGTTTATGGTGGTGAAGATGAACTCAGTGTAAAGGGTTACACGGATGCGAGTTATCTTACCGACTCTGATGATTCTCGTTCACAATCCGGATACGTGTTTATTATAAACGGAGGTGCTGTGAGCTGGAAGAGTTCCAAGAAAGGGACTGTGTCTGCATCTACAACAGAGGCTGAGTATACTGCCGCCTCGGACACAGCAAAGGAAGCTGTTTGGATGAGGAATTTCCTCATGGATCTTGGTGTGGTTCAGGGCTCGTCCAATCCGTTAGACGTGTATTGTGACAACAATGGTTCTATTGCACAAGCCAAGGAACCTAGACAACACCAAAAGAACAAGCACATACTCATGCGGTACCATCTGATTCGCCAGTTTGTGGATCAGGGTGATATCAAGTTATGCAAGGTACACACGGATGCAAATATTGCGGATCCGTTGACAAAGTCGTTACCCCAGCCGAAGCATGAGGCGCACCTGCGAGCCATGAGCATTAGATGCTTAGACATGTGATGTCGGAAGATTTACTCTAGTGCAAGTGGGAGACTGTTGGGAATATGCCCTAGAGGCAATCATGTATGATGATATTTCCCATTGTATTCATAAAGTTATTAAGTTGTCCTTGTATAAACATCTGATGTGTATCATTGAATATGTGATTCGGTTGTGGAACTATGCATTCATGTTGTTTGTACTAAATGTCCTTGGTCATTGAGGTTGTGCTGGACACACAACTTAGACCAATGTGAAAGTTGGCTTGATGACTAGGTTCCACTTGTCATGGGCATGGAGATGCTATTCCAACTTACACAGATTCGGATAAAGATTTTAGCGAGTCGTATTGACCCATATTGAGGTACAACGAACAAGTTGTCATTTGTATATCTCAATCAATGTAATCCTTAGACCTGAGGTTGTTGCATAGTCCGAGTTGAGAATCACCGACTTAGGTTCTGTCAAACGTTGATCCGTAACTGGGTAGTTATAAAGGAAGAGTTCGGGTCGACTGAGAATCAAGTTGCGTGATGTGAATAACCAAGATGGGATTTTGCCCCTCCACTCGGAGATATATTCTCTAGGCCCTCTCGGATGATATGATTCAGAAAGCATGGCCATGCACGACTCGGTTAAGTGTTAACCGAGGCGATCGACTAAGAGTTAGTCGGGTGAATCACTTATCTCGGATCGAGAAGAGAGTCGGACTATTTAAGGGATGACAATTATTCGCCTATAGTCTGACAAGGTATATCGTGAGGCAAAAGGGACTCGGACTTAAGTCGCATTGGAAAGGCGAGTCGTCATGACTCTTTGGTACTTAGGAGTCGGCACGTTCTGCTAGGAGCCGCTGCCGACTGATTGATTGTGAGTTGGACTCCAATCGTTTCCAAGTAACTAAGAGCCTGACGAGTCACACACTTAAGAGCGAGAGCAAGTTTGGATTGGATCTGAACCGGAAATTTGGCTGGGTTGGACTCGAGCCGGATTAGGACTGAGTCAGTGAGTCGGACTCGCGGTGACTAGTGTTATATGGGCTTTAGTGAATGGGCCACGATAGTGGAGCCCACGTTCACTCCCTATATATAGTGGAGCACAGTAACCCAGAAGGGTCAATTGTTGTTCGGTTAGGTCATTCCATGTGTTGGAAACCCTAGCTCCACAACAGTCATGCCGTCATAACGAACCTAGCAGTTCGCCGCCGGTGCTCCTCCTTGTGCGTGTGGATACCAGCAGAGGTTTTGTACAATCAGCACCAGGACGATCGGATCGCAAAGGACTGCACTGCATCAACTGACGCGCTTCATCAATAATTCGCAACTGCGCGTCTAGTGGTAAACCTCGTGGCCTTCTACCTCGGCTAGATCTTGGGATCACCACGTTAGAGGGAAAAGTTTTGTTTTGTCTTATTGTCCTTAGCGGGTGGCAAAGACTGCTGAGCCTGTGGCGGAGATTGAGATGGACTCGGGATGTGGTGGTCGTAGTCATCATGGGGTGGGCTTCTTGGAGGTGATGGAGATGGAGGTGGACGTGAAGGAGATCTGCGACGACTAGGAGGCGGTAGTGTTAACCTTGGGGCCGAGCCTAGAAACTGTATATTTTTATTTTCCTAGAGAATGATCCCACCAAGTACTTCTCCGAGTGTGATCTCACCTTCAGGTCCAGGGATGTTAAGCTCCATTGACTCCTACTCCTTTACGATTTGATCCACCTCGACTTTAGCATAGCCAGGTGGAATCTCACGGCCATGCCAACGTGCATCAGGCGAACAAGGCAAAGCCGATCCGACCGCCACCTTCACATATAAGTTCTTCAATTTAATATGGATCTCACAAGGTATCTGCTCCTTAATTCCATCCACGGGGTAGCCGGGACCGCCATCTGTAGTATAGGATGCATCGTTAGATGGGACCTTCGATTCAGCGATGCTGCTTCTCCGCTGAGATGGGTTGGCGGTAATATCGAGTGGAGGATCTTGCTGCAAGCGTGCTATTCCTCTAAGTTCGTCGATCTACTGCTGCTTGTCAAGTCTTCCTAGCAGCTTCTTGAACTTGTTTGCATCCTCCTCCCCCCGTCGTTGCTTTGATCTTGCTCGGCTTCTATAGGTACCTTGGTCCTTAGGAAACCCAGTCTCCAACGTGAAACTCCCGTCAAGGCCTCAGACTCGTCCTGTATGTTCACGATTCCTGAGGACCAAGGTTAGCAAGTCCTGTAAGTTCGTCATATGTACTCCCATGCCCAAGGAACCAATTTCTTGCCCTCAAATCCCATTATTCGCGAATTGGTTCTGGAATGATCCCTTTATCATGAAGCTCTTTCTATTTTGCATCCCACTTAGGCATGGCAGCCGCGTAGCCCCCTGCCCCAAGTTATGGTGATATTTCTTCTTCACAGCACAAATACATCCTAGTAAGGCTGCTGCTTCGCTAGGTAGCCTTCGAATAATGGGGTTTTCTTGTCCTTCTAATACTGTTGCCATAATGACTTCTTCCAGTTCTTGAATAGTTCGGCCATCTTCTTTAGTGCAAACTTCTTGACTTTCTTTCTCATTTCAGCCCTCTTGTCCTCATTGTCACATTCTGGCATCTTGAAATGTGCCATGAGGTCATTAAAAAGTTCCTCTTTGAACCTATCGTCAATATACACATCACTCCATTCCACTCTCGAATAGTGATCGGGGTGCGATCTCTAGCAACAAGTCCGCATTGTTGTATAAATAGTTGTTTTGTTTTATTTGGTTCTAATGGTTCATCGTCTCCTGAAACCTCTGTAATTTCCTAAACAGTACCCTGGGGCAACTTTTTGGCTAGGCCGCGCTTGGTTTTCTTGCTCGATGTAGAGGCCTAAGAGAAGAAACATTCGTCAACATAATATATATACAACTAGGTACATCTAGTGACGATCATCGGAGATCATATATATATATACCTCGTCGGTCTGTGTTAGGCGTCCATGGGCTTCTTCCTCTTGTCTGTTGGTCTCCTCTCCCTCACCGGATGAGTTCAGATACCTGGAGGGAGATCCCTCATCGGCATCGTGAATCATATCCTCGAGAAAGTGTTCCGAATCTAGGTCTCTACGGACTGGACTAGGTGTATCCATAGTTCCTGCAAAATGCACACAATATTTTTTTGAACTTAACAAATAAACCCTAAACCCTAAACCCAGAGGTGCGGTGGCGGTGGCCGATAATGGTGGTCGCGGGAGAGGCGGGCGACTAAGCCGCTTCCTGCGAGAACCACCACCCTAACCCTAACTCCGGTCACCACCGAGGACCAACACCCTAACCCTAACCCTAACTCCGGTTACAAAGAGGGTCTTACAATAATTACCCTAACCCTAACCCTAGGCCTCGACACCTAGCCGTGCCAATGCCCTTCGCCGATAAACTTACACTTGACTTATAAAACCTAAACCCTAAACCCGGAGGTGCGGTGGCCGGTGATGGTTGCCGTGGGAGAGGCGGGCGACTAAGCGGCTTCCCGCGAGAACCACCACCCTAACCCTAACTCCTGTCACCACCGAGCACCAACACCCTAACCCTAACTCTGGTTACAAAGAGGGTCTTACAATAATTACCCTAACCCTAACCTTAGGCCTCGACACCTAGCCGTGCCCATGCCCTTCACCGATAAACTTACACTTGACTTATAAAACCTAAACCTAAAACTAAACCCTAGGCCTAACACTAATCCTAACACTAACAAATCCTAACACTAACAAATCCTATCACTAATCCTAACACTAACAAATCCTAACACTAATCCTAATTAACACTAATCCTAACACTAACAAATCCTAACACTAACAAATCCTAACACTAATCCTAACACTACCAAATCATAATTAAATACACTAATAACAAAATTATCCTAACACTAACAAATCGTCCTACCTGGCGGCGGCGCTGGCGGCAGGTGGTGGCCGGAGGCTGGCGGTGGAGGAGATCGGGGCGCGACATCGACGGAGGGTGCGCAGGTCGGCGGGGGCGCGGGGCGCAGGGATAGGCTCGGGCACGGCGGACTCGGGCGCGGGGCGCGGCGGCATGCTACTCATCGTCGGAGTTGGGCAGCCTGGCGGCGTCGTGCTCATCTGCTGGCCTCCTCTTCTCCCGGTGCGTGGAACCTACCGGGGGAGAAGGGCTACATTTATACCCCCCCCCCTCTAGTCGATCAGGCACCAGCCGGGACTAAAAGTCTCTAGTCCTGGTGCCACTGACCAGACTAGAGGGGCGTTCGTTTAAGCCTGCTAGGGGCTGACCTTTAGTTCCTACTGGTAAATGTGGGACTAAAGGCCCAAATTTATACACAATAAAACCCAGCTTTTTTTTTTCAAATTTTCTTCTTTATCAAATAATTATTTAAATAGTTAAATGATTAACCATTCTGCCATTATCAACTTAAAAATGCATTAACTATTATTTTTTGCATATTTTTTAATTTGACAAAACTTTCAACATGAAAAGTTCTTGAATTTGAATAATTAATCCAAATCCATTTTTTGTTTTATAAAATCACTATTTTAAATAGTCAAATTATTAACCATTTTGCCATTATCAATTTAAAAATGCATTAACTATTATTTTTTTCATATTTTTGAATTTGACAAAACTTTCAACATGAAAAGTTCTTGAATTTGAATAATTAATCCAAATCCATTTTCTGTTGTATCAAATAATTATTTTAAATCATCAAATTGTTAACCACTTTGCCATTATCAATTTAAAAATGCATTAACTATTTTTTTTCAATTTTTGAATTTAACAAAACTTTCAACATGAAAAGTTCTTGAATTTGAATAATTAATCCAAATCCATATTCTGTTTTATCAAATAATTATTTTAAATAGTCAAATCATTGCCCATTTTGCCATTATCAATTTAAAAATGCATTCACTATTATTTTTTGCATATTTTTGAATCTCACTAAACTTTGAACATGAAAAGTTCTTGAATTTGAATAATTAATCCTAATCCATTTTCTGAATAAGCTTTAGTCCCGATTGTATCCACTAACAGGGACTAAAGATTTTTCCCGCCATTTACCATCGCTTCGTGCCAAGTTTTTCCGCCCGTTCCTCTAAATCGAGCTTTTAGTCCCGGTTGTAGCCACTGATAGGGACTAAAGATATTTCTCGCCATTTACCACCGAATCCGGCCATGTTTTCCCGCCCTTTCCATCTATATATAGGCCGAGCGCGCCATGGTTATGCAAACATCCACACCTTCCTCTCTCACAGAAATAGACAGCGCCTACTGGGCCATTCTGACCCTCGAGGAGATGGAGGTGTTGTGCGCCTCAAGCTACCCTTGCCCACTAGGCAACCGGCCGCCTGCCGGCTGGATGCTGAGCGCTAGAGGTGTTCCTATCCCTCATGTGCCTCAAGGCTCAGCCCGACAGGCGGCCATCATGAACCACTTCTACCACGAGCTCACGCTGGAGCAGCGGATGGATCCCCAGTGGGATCCCGACAACTACGACACTTGGAATGCCTTCTTCGCTAACCGGCGGGAAAGGGAGCTCGCAAGGTACGATGGTGATGGCCTGCCCCCGGTGAACCACAATGAAGCCGGCCGACGTCTGTGGTGGGCGAACCGTACTATCATCAGCGTGATGCGCTACATCGCTGGGGGAGACCATCCTCGCCTGCGGTGCCCACAAGTCCACCCGCCCGATGTGAATCCGAGGCCGGAGTGGCAGGTGCCCCCGGTATATGCCATGGCTGGGCTCAGGATCCCCGGAGTTGCAGGTGACGATGATGATGACGACGATGATGAAGAAGACCCTGAAGCTGTGTACTATAAGACTAGGCATGATTATGACTAAAGGGGGTGGCTTTAGTCCTGAGTGTTAGCTAGTCCCGGTTTGTCCCGGTTTTTAATATTAATAAATGTATTGAGTGTTAGTCCCGGTTTGTGGCTGGACCGGGACTAAAGGGGGCCTTAAGTCCCTATTCCGTAGTCTTAGTTTTAAATATTAATAAATGTCTTGAGTATTAGTCCTGTTTTATGGTTGGACCGGGACTAAAGGGGGGACTTTAGTTCTGATTCGTACTACGACTTTCCCAAACTATGAAGATGTTGTCCCGATTCGTACTTACCATGAATATCTGATCTCCAACATGTGTGGTCACATATTAGGGAGTGCCTCTATGACCATTTTCTTGGAGATGCCGGAGGACTGGGCTCCGATGGCATCTCCCTGAAACTGGCCGTAGTTGTGTCCCTGCTCTCGAAGACCATCTTGCAGCTTGTAACTTCTCTAACTAGATCAATATTCCTGGGAGCTAACCTAATTTCACATATTAGGGAGTGCCTCTATGACTAGTTTGTTGGAGATGCCGGAGGACTGGGCTCTGGCGGCATCTCCCTCAAACTGGCTATAGTGGTGTCCCTTCTCTCGAAAACAATCGATCTTGGAGATGCCTCAAGCTGGCTGGAGGACTGGCCTATTTATAGTACAAGCATCTCGGCATACTGTCGACACTCACGACATAATGTTGACACTCACCCCTATTATTAGTGCTCACTCGTGTTTTGTCCCGGTTGGTGTCTCCAACTGGGACTAAAGGTTTATCCAACTGGGACTAAAGGTTCAACCCCTATTATTGGTGCTGCCTGGCCCATCCTGCCGCAATCCCTTCAGTAGCGGTTGGCTTATCCAACCGGTACTAAAGGTTCAACCCCTATTATTGGTGCTGCCTGGCCCAGCCTGCCGCAATCCCTTCAGTCGCGGTTGGTTTCTCCAACCGGGACTAAAGGTTTAACCCCGATTATTAATGCTGCCTGGCCCAGCCTGCCCCACCCTTTCCCTCTATTTATAGTGCGGCATCATGGCCATGGAGAATCTTCATCATTTAACAATATGATTACATAAAAGGTTTAATATATTACACCAACATCCCTATCTAGTGTTGTTGTTTTCTTCTGCGTCGTAGACATGGAGAATCTTCATCATTTAACAGGAGGCTTGGGTCAGTTTTCACTTTGAAGGGCGAGATTTCATTAAACTTATTATAATCTTCTAACATATCTGTCTTGTCATCCACTCCCACGATGTTTCTTTTCCCTGGAAGAACTATGTGGCGCTTTGGCTCATCGGACGATGTATTCTTTTGCTGATTTCTTTTTCTCGGTTTCGTAGCATGTCCTTCACATAGAAAACCTGAGCCACATCATTGGCTAGGACGAATGGTTCGTCCGTGTACGCAAGATTGTTGAGATCCACTGTTGTCATGCCATAAATTTCGTCTACATGTACCCCTCCTCCTGTCATCTTGACCCATTTGCACCGAAACAAAGGGACCTTAAAAGTAGGTCCATACTCAAGTTCCCATATCTCCTCTATGTACCCATAATATGTGTCCTTCTGCACATTGTCATCTGTTGCATCAAAGCAGACACCACTGTTTTGGTTGGTGCTCTTTTTATCTTGGGCGATCGTGTAAAATGTATTACCATTTATCTCGTACCCTTGGAAAGTACATATAGTCGAAGATGGTAACCATGCCAACAAGTACATCTGATCTTCAACAGTGTTGTTATTCATGAGATGTTTCTACAACCAACTGCCGAAAGTGTCCTCGTGTTCCACTTTAATCGAGGAGTCAGGCATCCGCTGGTTTTCCGAGCATACAATAATCTTGTGTTTCTCGATATACGGAGCCACCAAGGTGTAATTGTGTAGAACTGTGTAGTGTGCTTTATTGAAACAATCCTTGTCCATACATACCATTGTTTTCCTTCCTAGTGTGCCTTTTCCAGTCAGCCTCCCTTCATACCGAGATTCAGGAACACCAATCGGCTTAAGGTAAGGAAGAAAGTCAACACAAAACTCAATGACCTCCTCTGTTCCATAGCTCTTGGAGATGCTTCTTTCTGGCCTAGCACGGTTATGAACATATTTCTTGAAGACTCCCATGAACCTTTCGAAGGGTAACATATTGTGTAGAAACACAGGACCGAGAATTCTAATCTCTTCGACTAGGTGAACTAGGAGGTGCGTCATAATATTGAAGAAAGATGGAGGGTACAACAACTCGAAGCTGACCAGACATTGAACCACATCAATATGTAACCCTGATAGACTTTCTAGATCAATTACCTTATGAGAAATTGCATTAAGGAATGCACATACCTTCACAATGGCCAGCCGAACATTTTCCGGTAGAATCCCCCTCAATGCAACTGAAATCAATTGCGTCATAAGAACGTGGCAGTCATGGGACTTTCGGTTTTGGAAATTTTTCTCTTTCATATTTACTATTCCCTTTATGTTAGACGAGAAGCCAGACGAGACCTTGATACTTAAAAGGACTTCATAAAAGATTTCCTTCTCTTCCTTTGTAAGAGCGTAGCTGGCAGGCCCTTGAAACTGCCCTGGATGCTTGTCGTCTCATCCTTTATGACGTTGCTAGTCCTCCCGTGCTTCCAGTGTATCTTTTGACTTCCCATACAGGCCCAAGAATCCTAGAATATTGACGCAAAGATTCTTCTTCAGGTGCATCACGTCGATTGTAGAGCGGACCTCATGGACTTCCCAATAGGGTATCTCCCAAAATATAGATTTCTTCTTCCACATGGGTGCGTGTCCGTCGGCATCTTTCAGAACAGGTTGTCCTCCAGGACCCTTTCCAAATATTAAATTTAAATCCTTGACCATACCAAATACATCAGCGCCAGTACGGGGGGCAGGCTTCTTCTGGTGATCTGCCTCGCCATCGAAATGCTTGCCTTTTTTCCTTAAGGGGTGTCTAGGCGGAAGAAAACGACGATTGTACGGGTACACATTCTTCCTAGATTTATCCAGATATATACTTTCAGTCTCATATAAATAGTGTGTGCATGCATTATATCCCTTGTTCGTTTGTCCTAAGATGTTACTAAGAGCAGGCCAATCACTGATGGTTATGAACAGCAACACTCGTAGGTTGAATGGCTCCTGTTTGTGCTCATCCCAAACACGTAAACCTGGTTCGGCCCACAACTGTAAAAGTTCATCAACTAATGGTCGTAGGTACACATCAATGTCGTTGCCGGGTTGCTTCGGGCCTTGGATGAGCACTGGCATCATAATGAACTTCCGCTTCATGCACAACCAAGGAGGAAGGTTGTAGATACATAGAGTTACGGGCCAGGTGTTGTGACTGCAGCTCTGCTCCCCAAAAGGATTCATGCCATTTGTACTTAGACTAAACCATAAGTTTCTTGCGTCAACAGCAAAGTCTGGGAAGTCTCTCTCGATTTTTCTCCACTGTCGACCATCAGTGGGGTGCCTCAACATCGCGTCTTTCTTACGGTCTTCCATGTGCCATCCCAACAACTTGGCATGCTCTTTGTTTCTAAACAAACGTTTCAATCATGTTATTATAGGAGCATACCACATCACCTTAGCAGGAACACTCTTCCTGGGTGGCTCGCCATCAACATCACCAGGGTCATCTTTTCTGATCTTATACCGCAATGCAGTGCATACCGGGCATTTATCCAAATTCTCATACTTCTCACCGCGGTAGAGGATGCAGTCATTAGGGCACGCATGTATATTCTGCACATCTAATCCTAGAGGGCAGACGAGCTTCTTTGCTTCGTATGTACTGGCGGGCAATTCGTTATTTCTTGGAAGCAACCTCTTCATGAGTACTAGCAACTTCTCAAATCCCGATTCAGTCACACCGGTCTCTGCCTTCCACTTCAGCAATTCTAGTGTGCTGCCCAGCTTCTTCTGGCCATCTTCACAAGTTGGGTACAACAATTTGTTGTGGTCCTGTAACATCTGCTGAAACTGCAACCTCTCCTTTTATGTGTCGTAGTCTCGCTTTGCATCAGAAATGACCCGACCAAGATCATCAGTGGGCCGGTATGGTTCCCGTTCTTCACCTACTTCTTCTTCATTATCTTCCATAGCGATATTAGCGTATTCAGGGAACATTGATCGGTAGTTGTCATCATCGTTCTCTTCTTCATCGCCGTCTTCCTCACAACCCGTCTTTCTCCGTGTTTGGTCCAAACATTATAGTCGGACATAAAACCATACCGAAGCAGGTGGCTTTGAATGACTCTTGCGGAAGTGTGAGCCTTCTCATTCCTACAGTCAACACATGGACAACACATAAAACCATCCCGCCGCTTGTTCTCCTCGGCCACAACTCGAAAAGAACGCATGCCTTATCTGAAAGCGGCAGAGCATCGGTCACCGTACATCCATGGATGGCTCATCTGTATCATACAAATATATGTCAAACGCAATCACTATGCTAAAATTACTACCGCATGACAGTCTAAACGAGAAAATAGTTGCTAACCTTTTATTACACTTGGAAACAAAGATGAGAAAACTTAAGTGTGGCTCGGGCACCTCATATCATGTCTGTCTTGTGTTATCTAAACTCGTATCGCTCTAATGGACATTTCACCGAACACCTCTAGTGCATATGAACAAGAAAAAAATAGCACCACCTCTCCCACCAGGAAAAAAACAATTGAGAGGGGGAGGGGGCTGTGCATATATATAGGGCCAGACCAGTAGTCCCGGTTTGAGATACAAACTGGGACTAAAGGGGGTGCCCGCAGCGAGCGGCAGGGACAGGGCCCTTTAGTCCCGGTTTGTGTCTTAGACCGGGACTAATGGTGTCTAACGGGCCGGGACCTATGGTTTGGGGTGGCTCGGGCCGTCCGGCATGGGCCATTAGTCCTGGCCCCAGCCACAGCCGGGACTAATGGCCTGGACGAAAGGCATGTTTTCTACTAGTGAAAGAGTGTTCATGTTTTGAAACTTCTACCAAAAGCTTTTGTGAAACTATTTGTCAGGTGTTCTTTGACCAAGAACAAGTTTGCCAATTCCAATTATGATTTATCTTTATGTATCTATATTGTGACTGATATACTTGGCTGCAAGCTAAGTTATATAATGGTGAGTTGCTTTCTTCTATGAGTTGTGCAATGGTAAGTGTGATGCTTCTTGTTTGTATTATTTTATCGACACTTCACTCCATAAACCTGTGGACATGTTTAGTGAGCTCAGTATTCGCTTGGGGACAAGCAAAGTCTAAGCTTGGGGGAGTTGATACGCCCAATTTGCATCACCATTCTATATCATAATTTACCTCTATTCATTGATATTTGTCTTATTATGAGGTATTACTTATGCCTTTTCATCTGTTTATGCATGTTGGATGATTCCTGGAGGATGGACTGCCGGAGTCTGGATTCTGATGGAAAAGAAGGCGTTTTGGTGCAATTTCGTGAAGATCAGAAAAATACCAGAAAAATATGGAAACATATTATTTTACCAGAAGACAAAGGAAGCTAGAAGGAGGGATGGAGATGGGCCTCAGGGGTCCCACACCCCCTAGGCGCGGGCCCACCTGAACCCGCGCCTAGCGAAGGTGTCGCCCACCTGCCTGGCTGCCGACTCCGCCCCTTCGCCTATATCTTCCCCACGGAACCCTAATACCAAGGGGCGACGATAGATAGATTTCTGCCGCCTCTGGGGGGCGCAAAACACCGAGAGAGAAAGATCTCTCCGGCAGACAGATTTCTACCGAGGGGATTCCTTCCTGGAGAGGGGAGACCGTTGCCATCAACACCGTCATCAAGATAGGCTTCATCGGGATCATCATCATCCACACCATCATCTCCACCAGCACCTTCACCACCACTCCGTCCAGCTGTAACAATTGTGTTGGATATTGCTTAGTTAGTTTGGGGAAACTTTCCCGGTGTTAATTACTATTGTAGTCGATGCTTGTGAGTGGAACCATTGGATTATTGTTTATGTTCAGATTGTTATCCATTATCATATCATATTTGATCTTGATCCATATGATGTCTTGTGAGTAGTTTTTTTAGTTCTTGAGGAGATGGGAGAAGTCAAGTTGGTAGTAGTGAATCTGTGATGAATTACTATTCAATGGTTTAGTATTTAAGTTGTGGTGCTATTCTTCTAGTGGTGTCATGTGAACGTCGACTACATGACACTTCAACATTTATGGGCCTAGGGAATGCATTGTGTATTTGTATACTAATCGTGGGGTTGCCGGAGTGAGAGAAACCTGAACCCCCGTTAGGACACCTTTGCACAAGGGAGCGTAGGATCTTAGAGTTTAACGATGTGGTTAGATTTATGTCTTAATTACTTTCCTGTTCTTACGGATGTTTGCAGGGGGTTTAATCACAAGTATGTATTAGTCCTAGGAAGGGCAGTATGTTAGCACAGGTTCACCTACACAACACTTACAAACACTAGAGAAGAGTACTCAGCTATTTGAAGCGAAAGCACTTGACATAATTCCCATGTGTCCTCGAGAACGTTTGGTCCTTATGAGTATTTCCACCGGCTTGTCCATTGCAAAGAAAGGATTGGGGCACTTGCTCCATTTGTTCGTTACTTCTGTTACTTGCTCTTTGTTTTGTTGCCTTGTCAGAAAACCACTAAAAATTCGTTTGTTATGTATTCACAGGGATTTCCTGCTCCATACCACTATTCAGCACCTTCTTCTACTCGTTGGGATCAACACTCCTATTTATCGAAAGTACTATGATATAACCCCTATACTTGTGGGTCATCAGTACATTGTACACAGTTGATATCATGCTCTTTTTTGCGGATGTTGTCGGTGTGAAATAAAAGGGGAGCTTGTAAGTCCATGGAGTGATGTATGTGTGTTAGAGCAACGCCTGGGCCGCTAGCCTAAGCCATGCTTAATCATGGTGGAATCTTGCAGCATTACCATAGTGATAAATTTGTGAAGCATCCTCAGTAAAAGCCTATGCAAATAGCAAATAAAAAGATCGATGAGATGCTCACTGTCTGCTTGCCTTGTCATTTTGATTATGGGATAGCTCCTGTATCATGTTCAAGGGGTACCCCGTTGGCGGTTCTTTATGATACACATGTACTTACAATGAGAAGAACTTACCGGTAACTAAAGTTGGGTAGCATGAGGAGCGTCCCTAGTACTCAAGGGACATGAGATTCTCCATCTTTGTTCACTTTAACTTTAATCACCTCAAGATGCTTATGATATGGGAATTGAGGGATCAAAGCTAGTAAGTACCATAATCTTTTGAAAGCTCTTTATGAACTTTAAATCCCTGCTTCCCTCTATGAAGGACCCTTTCTTCTAATTCTAAGTTGAGTCAGTAAACCTATTCCTCTCTATCTCCAGCAAGCATTTGAGTCGTTGTGTTTCAAGCATTCATATGATGATTTATTCAATCATGTTCTTTATATTCCTTGTTAGCACAAGACTCTTGTCTAAATGAGTATTACTTTGAAAGCCATCATTGTGAAAAGCCTTTTATGTCTGAGCAAAGAGTAATCCTGTTATAAAACTTCTTATACAAAAGCTTTTTTGAAAACTATTTGCCAACTGTTCTCTGACCAAGAACAAAGTTTGATAATCCCAATTATGATTTATCTTTATGCATCTTTAATGTGACTCCCATACTTGTTCAAGCTAAGTTATATAATAGTGAGTTGCTTTCTTCTATGAGTTGTGTATTGGTAAGTGTGATGCTTCTTTCTGTATTCTTTTATCGACACCCTAATACACGAGGAGCAACCAAAAAAAGATATTGCCGCCTCTACAGGCGGAAAACACCAAGAGAGAAAGAGCTCTCCGGCAGACAGATTTCTGCCAGGGAAATTCCTTCCCAAAGAGGGGAGATCATCGCCATCAACACCATCATCAAGCTAGACTTCATCGGGATCATCATCATCATCATCCACACCATCATCTCCACCAGCACCATCATCTCCACTCCATCCTGCTGTAACAATTGGTTTGAATCTTGCATAGTTCTTAGGGGAAACTTTCCCGGTGTTGATTACTATTGTAGTCGATGCTTGTGAGTGGAACCATTGAATTATTGTTTATGTTCAGATTGTTATCCATTATCATATAATCTCTGATCGTGATCCATATGATGTCTCGTGAGTAGTTCGTTTTGTTCTTGAGGACATGGGAGAAGTCATGTCACTATAAGAAATCTGGTGATACATGACCCTCCATATTGGTCACTGGAAGGTCACAGTTTTTAATTTGTGACCTTGTTGTGACCAAATACAGAAGGTCAAAAGCTAAGCATCACTAGTTAAACACCACGACCTTTTCTATGAATTGGTCAATATAGATGGTCACGGATTCTATGACCAACTGTATTGGTCATAGACTGTCTGCCCTGTCCATGTAGGATCCTACGTGGCCCATCCTACATGGAAAATTTGTGACTAATTCGAAAGGTCGTGTATCAGATTTATCCCAGTCCAGTTCAACCATCTACATGGACCAAGCCCAATAAGCCGACCCTTTTCTTTCTAGGCTTATCGCATGTTCAAGGCCCATTTAATTTTGGGCAATGGCTGTTTTGTCAAATAATTTCTAATTTCTATTTAATTCTAGAGCCGGTCCCACCAGTCAAATATGTCCCACTTGTCAGGTTTCTTTTTCACATTGGTCACATTGGTCCCAACTAGTCTGACTTCCATTTCAATCTAGTACCACACTCTAGGAAACTTAGACAAACTTATAGTAAATAACCAATATTTCATTCCGAAAAGAGAGAACACATGGAATATATTAAATAATAACTCAAAATAATACATGCTGAGTTGATTTATAGAACAGATATATACACAAACTACATTTGGAAGGTTTCCATGCTGCTATGTGTTGCATATGTTCCAAAAAATAACAGCAGCAATGGAACATCTAGGATATCAGCAGCATGCGAGGCCTCTTCTAGAGCTCCAGGATATCAGCAGCAATGAAACATCCTCTGGTCCTGATGGATCAGTTCATTATGCAAAGCAAACAAGCGAGTATCAATATAAAAATAGTAGACAAGGTCATTTTGTGGTATATTTAAAGAGCTTATATAAGAACATAATTTGCCAGAATCACATGTTATCTATATGGCTGCAAAGATGATTTGCAAACAAAGACTAAAGTTAACATAAATATAACATGATGCCAGACATGTAAATGATTTCTAGGAGCAGTGCAACTTCTACATTAAATTTATAACATAAGATAAACTTTGACTTTATTGCAGAGATAACATGTGATTCTCAGGCATACAAAACTACAATAGAGCCAATCTTAAAACCAGCAAATAAAATTGACTTGGTTAGTGTGACTGTCTCAAGTATTACAGAATCATATTCCTCAAGTATAACATGCAAAAGAATTATTCAACGCATGTCATGATTAAATAAGTAGCAGATGTCATGTTATAAATCAAGATGAAGTCGCTATAGCTCGATCATACTTGACAGGACTATAAAGAAACCAATATAAGCAAGAGTTGCCAAGGAAGAACTCATTAATTATAACATAGCATCTCTAGCAAGATTTAACAGTATTTCAACGTCGAATAGTAACATAAGTAACCAAGGAAGCACTATGGACTATAGTTCTACTAATTACAGAATACACCGACTATAAAATGTGCTTGTACCAACAAGGTCACAATGAAATAGAGAAGGAAAATGGATCCAGGACACAATTTCTATATAGTTTTAGGTAGAATGCACAATGGAATATCTTAGTTGCAGAATTTGTTTTCCATAAAGGTGTTCATAACCTGTAGTATAGAAATTATAGACATGTACAGGAATGAAATTATGGAGACATGTCATTGGCCAACAGAAGGTTACAATCATTCCTATTAGATGATAAAACCCCTGAACTGACTGAAAAGACTTACAGGAACACCTTAGGCTAGCTCGATGCACGTTTGATACGCTTTGTAAGTGGGGTTGAAGAGCAGAACCTAATCCCCTAGGTCTATAACTGCAGGAACAAAAATAGAAAACATGTAAAGAGCATGCACCAGCACACCAAGCATGGCATTCCCCTTTAGATGCCACGATTCAGTCGCTCATAAGTACATACAGAGTGAATGTGCATTGGTAGTTTGCATGTACTACTTGCAAATATCCTACTGAGCTGCACTTGAAAGCAAGCACCAAGTCACTAAAGGCCATTGATCAATAGTTTCTCACTTTCCAAGTTACAGCCTGAACATATTATACACTACAAAAAAAGCCTCACCTAAATGTTGCCATCAAACAAGAAAGGCCAAGGACATGACCTGCAGCACAAGATTTATAATGTTCTACAATACTAGGTTCAAAATCTAGTATTCTTGTCTAGAATGATAGTACACATGTTAAAGGAGTATATACAACAATCTCTATTCAAAGCAAAATTTCAGTGCACATGATACAATGAAATAGGAACAGTGTTTTCGGGATAGCCAATATATTTTATTTTAAATGACACTATACTGACAAATTAGTGCTAAATTAGAGGAGTAGAGGAATAATCCAATGCTAAATTATAACCTACAGTAGCTATAAATATTGGATAAACAATAGGATTACCATACAACAGGGCACTAATCAGTAGAGAGGGCACACACATCCTAAGCACCATTCAATGGTTCACCGTCATACAGCAAGGAGAGAAATAATATACTCTACTTGTAGATGGAGGTGATCTACTCGATTTGCAGCATGACCAACCATGGTCTAGAGCACATTAGAAAAGGGGAACGAAAAGATATGACCTTCTTGGTTGTTGGGCGTCGTCTTTGTGTTTGGGGTAGGACTGCATGAGCTCCCCCTCCTCCTGGTAGGGCACACCCTTGCACATCATCGACGGCGTGCAGCTCCGGAAGCTGGCCTTTGTCAGAGGTTATCTGCACGGGAAGAAGCGTGAGCAAATAAGAAACAAGTGAAAGGTACATGGTAGAATAGCTACTGTTGTTGCAAGTATAAGAAAATAAGAAAGAAGTGCAAGGTACAAGATTCTTATAACAGAGCATAGAAGGTCCGATTTTGTAAAATGAACAAAGCATAGAAGATACTGACTAGTGAAATGTGTTATCACTTGTTTCTGCACTAGTATCTCATGTCCTGAAGTTACTAATCGAATCCTTTCACTGGTGCTATGAGTTGTTACTATGTCCTTTTATAATAATGTAGTATGTCATTATTAATTCCTATTGAGATGAATACTAGTACAGAATGTGAAGCAATCTCCATCAGTTTCAGACCGCAACTATAAGAGTACACAACATCGACCCTAATAACTACCAAGAAAAACCCTTATTTCAGATTTCCTTCCCCAAATTGACCCCGACGATCAAAACCTTAATCCCTACCTAAATGTGACTCCATCCTCGACAGAAATAAGAAAACGAGTACTTAATTCAGGCAAAGAAGAATAGGAACCTCGCTCAACACGTACCATCCAGAACATCTTCCTGCAACCACCACATGGAACACACCAATGTTAATAACTTCCGTATCCTTCGAAACAGTGTTAATAACTCTAGAAAGTAAGATGAAGAGTTAAATCTCAATGTACCAGCACTAGTTTTATGATGGACTATATATACTGCTTAGTCACAAAATCTTGTTGGGATTCGAAACTCTATTAAGGTGTTGAAAATAGTTAGCTAGGCTCACGATGTTTGATTATGGTTAATTTTGTTCTTCAGTTATATCATCCGATTTGTTTTGTGTCAAGTCTGTACCATTACAACCCGCATGACAACAGCATCTAGTCATCATCATAACCATTAAAACAAGACGACTAAGCACACTCCCAAAATCCCGTGAAAATGCAAATGTAACAAGAATAAGCATTCTCCCATAGGCAAGAAGCGGCTTCTACCTACCATGAAAACAGAACATTAAATCCCATAGGCAAGCACACTATTTCTCCTTGCCCTGTGCAGGAAGCTTGGATCAAACATCCTCTTCAGGAGGACGAACAGGAGGACCTTCATACCTTATCTCGTTCTTGGTGGTCAGGTTCATGAGGAAAGTCTCCCGTGAAGCTGACCTAGTGGTGGTCGATGGTGTAATTGGAGCACTGTCAAGGGTCACCGCGTCAGCCCCGGATGCAGCACAGAGAGATTTGGGTTATGGTACTGGTCCTGACCGAATCCTTGGTGATGCGGATCCCACACTACACCTCCTGCGTGCCCTGGAACCCTCCTTAGTGGCCCGTATACATTGTCGACCGCCATGGTTAGTGATGCAGAGGGAGGGATGAGGAGGCGCTAGGGATCTAGGTTTTGGGGTGTTGAGGTGTTCGGGAGGTGGATGCAGCCGATGGGGGGTGCGCGAAAGGGGTAGCCAAGCGGATGCGGCACTGCGGCGACCAGCGTGGGCGAGAAGAATAGCGTTGTATGGGAGTTGGGGATGGGTCCTTCGCATTTGAGAATGGAGGAAGAAGTGGAGGAGAAATTAGGGTTTGGAGGGCTGGGTTAGGGATCCTAAGTGGAGCGTCAGCGGTGTGTGTGTTTCAGGATCCTACGTGGAGGCCAATATGCCATGTCATCGATCGACACCAAAACTGACCCGCATCACGATCTTGTTCGTCTATTCTTCTCATCTCCAACAGCCCTCAAAGAATCTCAGCTTTATTCAAGGCTCTAAACTGTTGTTATCCATCTATGACCATTTTATATTAGGAACCTATGACCTTCTTGACAAAATTGGTCGCCATTATTCTAGTGGTGTCATGTGAACGTAGACTACATGATACTTCACCATTTATGGTCCTAGGGTAGTGCATTGTGTATTTGGCTACTAATTGTGGGGTTGCCGGAGTGACAGAAACCTGAACCCCCATTAGGAAACTTTTGCACAAGGGAGTGTAGGATCTCAGAGTTTAAGGATGTGGTTAGGTTTATATCTTAATTGCTTTCTTGTAGTTGTGGATGCTTGCAAGGGGTTTAATCATAAGTATGTATTATTCCAAGTAAGGTCGGTACATTAGCACAGGTTCACCCACACAACACTTATAAATCCAAAGAAGATTAATCAGCTATATGTAACGAAAGCACTTGACATTATTCCCATGTGTCCTCGAGAACATTTGGTCCTTATTTGTATTTCCACATGCTTTTCCTTTGCTAAGAAAGGATTGGGCCACTTGCTTCAATTATTTGCTGTCTTTATTTACTTGCACTTCATTTCCTTTCTTAATGACAAAACCCCTAAAAATCCGTTTGCTAAGTATTTACAGAGATTTCCTGCTCCATACCACTAGTAAACACCTTCTGTTCCTTGTTGGGATCGACACTCCTACTTATCGAAAGTACTACGATACACCCCCTATACTTGAGGGTCATCAATGACATTGTGGTATCCTCCTATGAATGTTTTATTTGAATCGACTTTGCACATGCTCACGCATGCATATGACTAAACAAAACGTCAGTTAAGCCTTGATGATTTATTGTTCCTCAGAGTTCTTGTGTCACTTTTATGCCACTATTAATTTTGTTTTGTCGCAAGCATGATTATGACAGTTACTACTCTCTCGATTGTCGCTCCCTTTCTATTGCTAGCCTTCACTTGCACTGAGTATGAGCTCTACTCGCACATCCAACTCCCCAAAAACCAAAAGTGTCAAAAAGTGTCCACCATATCTACCTATTAGCATCATTGCTATTCCGTTCATATTTATTATGCCTTGTTTTCTTCCAAATAAAATGTTTGCTTGTTATGAGAAAATTAGTTATTAAAGATCTCATGAACTTGATGGCATGCTTTATTTTCTTTCACTTAATAAGCTTGAACCATTGTGACGATCTATGTAGTTATATGCTTGCAAATTATAAGCTGGGAGTTAGCAGAACCATGCTGTCATGGGGAACGCTTTCAACACCTATAAATATTATCCAGTTGATATCATGATCTTTTGTTTATGGATGTCGGCGGTGTGAAATAAAAGGGGAGCTTATAAGTTCATGGATTATTATATATGTGTTAGATAAACGCCTGGTCGGCTAGCCTAAGACATGCCTAATCATGGTGGAAACTTGCAGCATAACCATACTGAGAAATCTATGAAGCATCTTCATAAAAAATATAGAAGAGAAAAAAATAGAGAGAGGCACCACAATCATGGTAAATAAAAAGATTGTTGAGATGCTCATTGTCTGTTGTCTTGTAATTTGATATGGGATAGCTCCTGTGTCATGGGGCAAGGGGTACCCCGTTGGCGGTTCTCTATGATATGCATATACTTACAATGACAAGAACTTGCTTGTGACTAAATTTGAGTTGCATGAGGAATGGCCCTCGTACTCAAGGGACATGAGATTTCCAGTTGATGATCTGTCAAGCATATAACTCGTAGTTGACCTCACTTTAACCTTAACCACTCTAAATATGCTTATGATAGGGGCAATGAGAGCTCAAAGCTAATGAGTACCATACTTTCAACATTTGGAAGCCTTTCAAAGATTTTAATCTTTTCTTTCACTTCTATGTTGAGTCACCATTTATTCTATGAGCACCTCCCCGAGAGCATAGTTGTCATTCTTAGTGTAACGTGCTTGTCCCAGAACACGGTTAATTGTGACATAACTTTGATGCTTGTATCTTTGACATCTTTACTTCTAGTCTTCACTTGAACTTCAGAGGTGCCTTGGCATTTATGTTTTACTCCAAAATAAAGGCAAGTGAGATACCACATTATCATAACTTCTTATGAGCATTGCAATCTTGCATATTCTTATGTTTCATATTGCTTATAATTATTATGTTGGAACCTCTTCATAGCTTGTATTACTATTAGGTAGACTTATTTGCATACTTTTTGTTATTAATTTCCTAAGTATTTCCTCATATGCTGAGAATATATACATCTTACAAAGAAAAATTGTTCGTGAAAGTATCTTTTATCGCACTCAGTTTTCAACTGAATTGCTTGAGGACAAGCAATAAGATAAGCTTGGGGTGAGTTGATATGTCCAAAACATATCTACTTTCCCAAACACTTTTGCTATTGTTGCTCCTCGAATTTCTGTGACTTGGATATAACTAACACGGACTGACGCTATTTTCAACAGAATTGCTTTGGTGTCTCTTTTTGTGCAGGAAATCAACTTTCAGAAAAATCTCGGAAAATATAGCAAAACTCCTATTTCACCAAAAGACTCACGTAGCCAGAAGACGAGACGAAGAGGGGCCATGAGGGGTCCACACCACCTGGTGGCATGGGCAAAGCCAGGCCGCTCTAGGGGGTGGTGTGGCCGCCTCGGTCTCCCGTCGACCTCTCCTTCCGCCTACAAATAGCCGCTGACCTAAAAACAACAAGGGGGTTCAACGTTTTTCCAGATAGAGTTCCGCTCCGACGCCACCACCAAAAACCACGATTCGGAACCAGAAACTCCGTTCTGGCACCCTGCCGGGACGAGGAATTGGAGAAGATCATCGCCATCATCATAACCAATGCCTCTCCATCAACAATCCATGAACCCCCATCCATGAGTGAGTAATCCCCGGCAGTAGGCTATGGGGATGGTCAGGATTGGATGAGATCTATCATGTAATTGCATAATATTGTTAGGGCATGGTGCCTGGTATCTATAGTTAGTGATTTTTGACATTGTTGCAACTTGTTTTGCTTAATGTTTGTCATTAGGGCTCGAGTGCCAAGATCTCAGATCTGAACATGTTATTGATTCATGATGATAGTATTGTTTATGATCTTATCTCCATGTTGTCTACACATATCATTGTCCGGAAACCGAGGCCCCGAAGTGACAGAAATCGGGATAACCGGAGGAGATGGCTCTGATGTGAGGATCACGTGTGTTCACAGAGTGTTAATTCTTTTCTCCGGTGCTTTATTAAAAGGAGCACCTTAATTTCTAGTAGATTCCCTAGAGGCCCCACTGCAACGAGCTGGCAGGAGAAAAGATGTTGTGCAAGTTCTCATTCCAAGCACGTATGACTATATATAGGACACATACCTATGATTACTTAGTACTTGGATACTTTACCTTGTTTATCTGCAAATGCCCTTGATATTGATATTACGTGAATTGTCTTGTCCATGCAACACCCGTCCATCCATCCCTATGCCCACCGCACTTAAATCCTGCTGTTTACTACAATTGTTGCTACTGCCTTTATTTTACTACTGTTGTTACTTTGCTATTGCTACTACAAAACTGTTGCAACTAATAAATGTAACATCCCAGCATTATAGCTTAGAAATAATCTGAACCCAGATCTGTGCATTGCATTCATGCATAGAAAATCCTAATAATTTTCGTTCTTTTAAATAAAAACTTGTCAACATGATTGAAGCTTCTCTTAAGTTGATGGAATTGAAGTAGATTATCAAGTTGACTGCGATAAGTTTCAATATGACCTTTGCTAGAACCTTATGTTGGGTAAAGATGATTTGATCTAAGGGTAGATTAAATGCAGTAAAACTAAACCACAACATATTATCTAATGATTGATATCAGATCCTTAAGAGATCATATCATAGTATTCATTACAACAACTCCTGAATACTAAGTTAAGGATACAACTCAAGTAACAATAATTTAATAACTAAATCTTGACCTATATTATTCTCATGTATTTCTACCATGAGTATTATGGTAATACTTAATCTTAACCCTTTAGTTGTATTGGGTAGGAGGGAAATCAAGTCAATACCATTCACAATATATCTTTCTTTCCATATCAATCCTTATCATATCTATTGAACCTTATCCTAATATCTGTTGTTCATCAATGTTGAGTAATCAACTAATGTGTCAACACCCGGATTTTTAATCCCAGATGCCTGTTATGCCATACATCACAATCCCAGGATTACCATTTTTTTGAGACATAACAGATTGGTACCATAGTTTATCATCCATTAGAAAACATAAAAAAGGTCTTACAAATAAAGGATCTCATGATCTAGTCTTAGTACAATCAAGTAGTGGAATAATATAATAATGGTAGCGTGGGCGAGGCTCCATCTTCATGGTCACAGGGAACGCTGACGATGGGAGATGATCCTAGTTGTCGTAACCTTCCTGCGGTCCATCATCCTGATAGTCCTCTTCATAGTCTGGCCACGGGAATAGCTAGGGACAAAGACATGAGTACTCTTTAAGTACTCGCAAACTATCACTAACACGTAAAGAGGTTTCAAGTAGGAATACTAAGCTCTAGGTTGTTTTGCAAAAAGCCAGGTTTATCTCTAGCTGAGTTTAGAAGCAAATAAAGCTCGTTTAATATCTTTCAACACCTAAGTGGGAACTTAGCTTTCATGTTCACAACCCTGTTGTGGTCAAGTCAAAGTCATGATTCATTTCACAAGTCATTTTGAAAACATCTGATGACAACTGTCCATAATCGCGGACGCGGCTATTCGAATAGTTTGACACTCTGCAGAGGTGGTACACTTTCACTACAATATTCGATACATCCATTAGGAACAATCCTGAATTCACCATACTTGGTATGCGGATAATCAATCCTAACCTTTCAATTACACACCCTAGTATAGGTGCCTCTCATATGAGTTTGGCCTCCCAACCATGACCATTTGTCATCTTTGGAACTGTAGAGCTGGTTAATCATCACGAGGTAGCCTCAGCTGAAACCTCGGCCGCAAGGGAACCTATACTAAGGTATATAAACTTCCAGTCAAGCCCTACCCAAATTCGGGTATTGTGGTTGTATGGTAAAATTTGAATGGTATCGCATCCAGACCCAACCATCAATTTTATAAAGGGCTAAGGTTCATGCCTCAACATTTTCAGCATCAAATTCACCTTATGTTCATTAACACATGTCAAAACATCTCATTAGAATGACCCATAATTCTAAGGTTTTCATAATCATTTTCACCAAGTATTCCCATCTAAAGTGATCAAGTTTTATGCTTAGCACTAGCCACTGAAGTTGAGGGTAATCACTAATGAGTGGTGCTAATCAAGTGTGACTCATCTAAGTATAATATCATGCCTCGGTATGACATCAAGATCTACCTAACTTAGGCCAAGTTTTATGATCTTTATGGTACTTCTAATATCTTTCCAAAACTTCACAAACACTGCCTAAAAGTAAAAAAATAATTTTGATAAAGAAATAAACTAATATAGCTTCCAAGTAAAACTGGGATTTGGTATAATAAGGTGGTATAATCACATATGCCTAAGGGATCTATTTGGCATTGTCGTGGGAATGGCCACGGCAGATGCTGCAATCGGCAGCGAGTGGTAGAACGAGGGGCAAGGGCGGCCAGCCATCTGCGGTGCGAGATGAGGGCGGAGACACAAGGGTTTACCCAGGTTCGGCCCCCGGAGGGTAAAGACCTACTCCTACTAGATTGTATTGATGAGAGAGTACAAAGGGCGAGCTCGACGACTAGGCGGCGATTCGCAGGGGGTGTATGATGGAACATGTCCTCTATGCGTACCCTAGGGAGGTTTATATAGACTCATCTCGCTAAGGTTTACAAATCTACAACCAAATTGGTTAAGGATTCGGAGGGTGTTTAACCTAATCCGACTAGGATTAGCTACGCTTCTGGGATTTTAGCTTCCAGTCGCCTGGCTCCTTGTTGGGTCTTGATCCAGTCGCCGTCCTACAGGCCCACTCGCTAGTAGCTTAGGCCAATAGGAAACGTCATGCTGGGTATACCCCACTCGGCATATCCCCATCAGGCATAGTTATATTGAAAGTGTGAGCTTGCAAAGTTAACATGTATTGTGAAGCTTACATAGGTAACATGCAAGTGGTAGCTTGTCTTTTGCAGTGTAGTGGTTGAAGTTCTCCTCTGCTTCTTTTTCGTAGTATTCTCCTTTCTCTTCGTATCCTTGGTCGGTACTAGCGTCTATAAATAAATACGAAGTACACAATCACCAAACAATACATAACTACTTCTATTTATCACACAAAGGCTCACACTAGATGATCTAGCATCATCACAATCATCACAACGATTAAAGCAATAGTTTTATTTATTTCTTTTTAAAAAGTAATTTATAATCATTGAAAAACTACTTAAGAATTTATATTCTCCAATTAAAACATGGGATCATGTTGACACATTTCATCACCACATATTTTAATACTTAGGAATGTGATTTAAAGTGGTGTCACAATTTAATAAGGTTTAACCTTTTTATTTTAATTAATTAAAGTGACTAGAAATGCCTATGGGGCATTCTTTTATTACTTGTCCATTATTACTGCAAGTAAACCTAGATATTTTTATATATTCAGAAAGTTCTTATCAAATGTGATTATGGGAGTTGGAATCAACTCAAAAGCATTTATGGTTGAATTTTGAAAAATGTTTGAATGCAGAAAAGTCTCTGCCTTGTTATTTTTACTATAGGTGATTTATAATTTTAATTGGTTTGAATCCAATGGTCTTGGATTAACAATTCCCATACCTTTCTAACAAAATTGGTTTCATGCAATTTGGTTCAGTGAATCTCTCTGAATTGAATCTTGAATCTATTGCAAGAAATAGGTTTGAAATTAAATAGATAAATCGAAATTCAAACTAACTGGGTCATGCGGGAATTCTAACTGGGCCGGCCAACTCCGCACAGAACACGCGCGGGCTTGTTAAGTGGTTGTGCCCACGCATTAGTGGGAAAGGGGGGTGTGAAGGGGTACATGCTAACTATGACCATAGGATTAGATCAACGATCAACAGCTCACGGCCATCGTCCTCGTCGAACAGAACAAGACGGGCTCGAACCCTAGCACTGCCCGCGGGGGTCTATGGTCGGCGATGGGGGCGAACTACGAAGTCAACAACGAAAGTTCTCCTGGTACTGGAGGCTTCTCCTGGGGTGGCTCCAATCGATGGCGCCCTTCTCCTCCAGCAGAGGCAGGCTCCGGTGAAATTCCTGGACAAAGTGGGAAGGATCAGTGAGAGGTGGGGAGTGGAATGGTGTTAATAAAACGAGCGGGAAGGCCTCCTTTTATAGCCGAGTGAGAGAGGCCGAGCGGCATGGGCAGTGCTCGTCGTGTTTGGGGTTATAGCGAGCTACGAGCATAGCTGGGGCTAGGGGACGATGCGCGGTCTCCTGGCGGTCCTCAACGGCTTCATGTTGCGGCAAGGGGCGGTGCGGTTCGGTCGGAACGCGTTGGTGCTCTGAGCGGAACCGACTGCGGTTTTGATGACGCACAGTGGCTACGGGTCGCGCGGCAGCGAACGGGGATGTCTGGGAGGTTCCTAGGTCGGTGGTGATCGCAGGCGCGGGAGGCAAAGACGATCCACGGACTGTGCAAGCATGTCGAGTGTGGCGAGCTGGCGCGCTCTAGACATGCTAGAGACAAACTGGGCGCATGTGTTCTAAGTGGTCCACGGCTTGGCAAGGATCGAGGGCTGGATAGGGGGTGGCGGTGGATGGTGGTGTGCTTCCTGGACACGGTGGCTAGGCGCGGCGATGGGTCTGGCTAGCTTGCCATGGTCGGCTGGCAAGGGGTGGCTCGGGCATGCATGACATGGTGCAATGGTAGGGGTTTAGGTGTTAGTTCAATGCAATTGTTGGCACTAGGGGAGACAGGGATGATCAATGGGGAACAAGGTTTGGGGTGATCACTGCTCAAAACAGTGAAGTTTGGTCAAATTTGATTTCTGTCTCCAAATGTTTGATGAAATGGGCAAAATAATTTCACATTTGAATTTTTGGTTGAAACTTGGTGGATGTAAAGGTCACATACTAGGTAGTCTATGGTTGATTGGATTTGTCAAGGTGCACTGGTTTGGTTGGGTTTTGAGAAATGGTGATCTTACCATATGAACTAGATTCAATTTTGAGTTGTTATTTGATTAGGGTTGCCAAATGTTTCTGTGGGTTTGCAAGGTGGGCTTGGGTTCACTTTTACTTAGTCTAATAAGGGGTGAAAATAAAGGTATTTGTTTCTGTTTGAAATCTTGGACTAGGAACAACCAAAGTGGTCTAGTGAGCAAGATTGGCAAAAATGACCATTAGCTCATATAGTTTGTTTTTGAATTTCTCTTGATTTGATTCTGCTTGGAATTGATTTATATGATGTTGTTTTCATCTTTAAACCATTCCTTTCTATTCACAACAATCACACAAGTCCATTCAAGCATTCATGCATTCATCACATACACACATGCATTCATATAGATTTTAATTAACAAAAGTTTTTATTAACCCTAATTTTGGGTGATTGGAATTTGATAACCTTGATTAATATTTTTGGGATGTTACAAACCTTCCCTCCTTAAACAAAATCTCGTCCCGAGATTTGAGAAAAAGAGAAAACTAGGATTTAAAGAGATCTGGAAACTCCATCCTAATGTAGTCTTCTCGCTCCTAGGTAGCTTCTTCTTCGGTCTGGTTACTCCACTGGATCTTGAGAAACTTGATACTCCGGGTCTTGGTGGTTCTGAAAGCTTCCTCCAAAATACAGATGGGTACTTAGGGATACGTCAGGTCATCATTGATCTCTATGGTTTGGTGATCAATATTCTTGAAAACTTCGGTCTTATCCGGGACTTCTAGGCATTTGCGAAGTAACAAGATGTGAAACATATTATGCACGGCTGACATCTCCTCTAGTAGTTCTAGTTGATACGATACTTCTCCTCGACGATTCATAATCTTGAACGGTCTGATATATCTAGGGGCTAACTATCCTTTGAGCTGGAAACGTTGCATTCCTTTCAAAGGTGACACTTTGAGGTACACAAAATCTCCGATGTTGAAGGCTAGGTCTTGACGTCTCTTGTCGGCATAACTCTTCTGCCTGGATTGGCGGTCTTGAGGTTCTCACGAATCTTGTGAACTTTCTCTTCGCCTTCTCGTAGGATGTCGGGTCCGAAAATCTGACTCTCTCCTACTTTTAACCAATTCAACGGGGTACGACACTTCCTTCCATACATGAATTCAAATGGGGCCATTTGCAAACTAGCTTGATAACTGTTGTTGTATGAAAATTCTGTGAAAGGCATACTATCTTCCCATTTATATCCATATTCTAACACACGGTCTCTCAACATATCTTCAAGTATTTGATTTACTCGCTCCGTTTGTCCATCTTTCTGAGGGTGATAAGTTGTGCTGAAATCCAGTCTGGTTCCTAATCCTTCTTGGATTTTCTTCCAAAATCTTGAGGTAAACTGGGTTCCTCTATCCGATACAATGTTCTTGGGGACTCCATGTAAACTGAAAATTCTAGCAATGTAGAACTCTGCTAGCCTTGAACTCTGATAAGTGGTCTTGACAGGTAAGAAATGGGCAACTTTGGACAGTCTATGTACTATGACCAAAATTGAGTCATTTCCCCTACTAGATGTAGGCAAACCGGTGATAAAATCCATTCCAACTGAATCCCATTTCCATTCCAGAATCTGCAATGGTTGCAACGGTCCTGCGGGTCTCTGATGTCCCGCCTTGACTCTCTGAAAAATATCACACTTGGCTATGTAGCTTCCAATTTCTCTCTTCATCTTATGCCACCAAAATTGCTCCTTCAAATCCTGATACATCTTCGTTCCTCCGGCGTGGATAGAATAAAGATTATCATGGGATTCTTTCAAAATAGCTTTCTTCAACTATGAATCTGCTAGCACACAGATACGTCCTTTGTACCACAAAACTCCTCCTTCATCTTTGGTGAATCCGGGTACCTTCCCTATACCGATACGGCGTTTGATTCTGTCGATACTAGCATTTCCTTTCTGAGCCTCCTTGATCTGACTGATCAAAGTGGGTTAAAGTTCTATCCTATCCAAAAATCCTTCACTAACTAGCTCCATTCTTAAATCTTCCAACTCCTTGTGCAAACTTGGTTGCTCCTTCAGAATCATGGAGTTTAAGCGACACGGCAATCTGCTACCACATTGGCTTTACCCTGGTGATAGTGGATGTCCAGATCATAGTCCTTGATTAACTCTATCCATCTCCTTTGCCTCATATTCAGCTCTTTCTGAGTAAAAATGTACTTTAGGCTCTTATGATCCGAATAAATCTCACAATGGTTACCCATAAGGTAATGCCGCCATGTCTTCAAGGCTAAATCTACGGCTGCTAGTTCAAGGTCATGGGTAGGATATTTCTGCTCATGTTGCTTCAGTTGTCGGGATAAATAAGATATGACTTTGCCTTCTTGCATAAGCACACATCCGAGACTGATCTTGGATGCGTCACAATACACATCAAAAGACTTCGTGATATTCGGCATGATGAAGATTGGGGCTGAGATCAATCTCTTCTTAAGTTCTTGAAAACTCTCTTCACATTTGTCCATCCATCCAAACTTCTTATCTTTCTTCAACAATTGGGTCATGGGTCTTGCCATGCTCAAAAATCCTTTTACGAACTTGTGGTAATATCCCGCTAATCCGAGAAATGCACGAACTTGGGTTTGAGTGGTTGGGGCTTGCCATTTTTCAACATCCTTTACCTTGGCGGGGTCAACAACAATTCCTCCTGCCAACACAATATGTCCGAGGAATCCTACTTCCTATCACCAGAATTCACATTTTCTAAACTTGGCATACAACTGATGCTCCCTAAGGGTTCCAAGGATGGTCCTCAGGTGTACCTCATGTTCTTCTTCTGATTTGGAATAGATCAGAATATCATCGATGAAAACAATGACAAACTTATCCAGGAAGCCCATAAAAATATTATTCATCATATTAATGAAATAAGCGGGGGCATTGGTTAATCCAAAAGACATGACAATGTATCCATACAATCCATATCTGGTGGTAAAGGCAGTCTTTGGAATATCCTTTGCGCGAATCTTGAGTTGATGATAACCAGTTCTATGATCTATCTTAGAAAACACTTTGGCACCGGTTAACTGGTCAAACAGGTCTTCTATCTTCGGCAGTGGGTACTTGTTCTTGATGGTGACATCATTCAGCTTCCGATAATCCGTACACAAACGGTTACCTCCATCTTTCTTGTCTACATACAAGACAGGTGATCTCCATGGCGACGCACATGGTTGAATCTGTCTTATCTCCAGCATAGCATCTAGTTGCTTCTTCAGCACCACTAATTTAGATGGGTTCATACTATACGGTCACTAGGCTATGGGTCCGGTTCCAGGGATTAGTTCAATGATAAACTCGATATCCCGATCTGGGGGCATACTGGGCAAAACATATGGGAATACGTCAGGGTATTCACAGACTACTCTGACTTGGTCAATGGTTGGTTGGGCTAGACTCTTGTTGCACTTGAATTGACGGGCAAGGTTTCAGATACATGCTCTACTGATATTCTGGTTGTACTGGTCATGGTTATGGCTTTCTTGGCACAGTCGATTAATCCTTTATGTTTCGACATCCAATCCATTCCTAGTACTACCTCCAAACCTTTGGTTCCAAGTACTATTATATTAGCATAAAAATATATGCCATGGATTCTGATAGGTATGGCCTTGCAAATTTGTCTAGCTTTGGTGGTTGAACCAGGTATTTGAACTATCATAACATGCTTCAATTTTGTTGGTTGAATCTTACTAGTGCATGCAAATTCTTCTGTAACAAACGAGTGCGATGCTCCAAAATCCAACAACACTCTTGTAAGTACTGAGTTAACCAAAAACATACCCAGCACGACATCTGGCGCTTCTTGGGATTCTTCAGCATTCATGAGAAACAGACGGCCGTTGCGGTTGAGCGAATTCCCTGGGGAAAATCTTCTTCCATGCTAAACACGACGCTGCTGCTTAGTTGGGGCATTCACATTGGGGGTTATTGCAAGCTTCTTGGGGAACTCATTGGAACAGTGACCCTTGGTTCCACATTCATAATAAGTCACCTGAGACTTGTCCTTTCCTGCAACAGGCCCAACATTGCTTCCAGTCCGTGGGGCAGTATTTGTGTTGTTGGAGACATTTCTGTTGTTAAACTTGGTCGGTGCACGGTTTAAATTGCTAGGGTTGCCGGGGTTATTGTGATTTCCTTCGGGCCTTGGGTTTCCTCCTCCACGGTTGGGATAGGTTGGATGGTTCATCGGGGGTCTATTGTTTCTTGGGGCAAATCCTGTAGGTGGGCTAGGGCGATACTTTGGGGTATGGTGGGTCCCCGGTTGATGCATCATTCGACGCTTGCGGTTCTCATTGGCTTGGTTGATCTTGCCTTCCATATGGATTGCCGAATCCACCAAGGCTTCAATGTCATCAAATGGAATATTGACTAACACTGTCTACATCTCATCATGCAGACCATTCAAGAATATTTCCTTCTTCTTGTCTTAAGTGTCAATCTCATCGGGTGCATACCCAGCTAATGATAGAAATTTGTCACGGTACTCAACTACTGTCATCCTCCCTTGCTTCAATTCTCTGAATTCATCTCTCATCTTCTTGATCAAACCCGGTGGCACATGGGTTCTGCTGAACTTGAATTTGAATTCATCCCAAGTCATCATTTGTCCGCTAGTCATGGCGCGAACGCTGTTCCACCAAGCTCTTGCATCTCCTGCTAGATAGTGGGTGGCAAACAATACTTTATCATTGGCCTCTACTCCTGCGACTTCTAAGTTGTTCTCCATGGTTTGCAGCCAATCATCTGCATCTAAGGGCTCTTCAGACTTACTAAAGATGGGTGGATTGGTGTTCTGAAAGTTCTTGAGATTGGATCCATGGTTGTCCTGGTTTCCATGGCCTTGATTGTTGTTGGCCATCTGAGCTATGTGTTGGAGGGTGGCTAAGTTGGCTTGACGTTCGGCTCATTCAGCTTCAAGGCCAGAAACCAACATTTGCAAGATTTGCAACTTTGGGTCCGGGGATGAACTTCTTCCTCCGCGAGGCATCTAAAGATTGAGATCGATCATGAGAAAAGAGGGAAATTTCTAAGGTTCAGGGGTTTGTTTTTGAAAAGTTTTTGAAGTTTGGCTCAGATTTTTCAAGCAACTTGCTTTTCATTCACTCATTCATAGCACACAATACAAACACACATCACAACAAGGAAACAAATGGTTTTAAGAACCATTATGTGAAACTACGATACAGTGGGACTAGATACATCTTCACTAATGCTAGTGCTCAGGTGCTACTACTCCTCGGAATCGGTGTCTTCATCATCATCATCAATCCTCATCGGTGAATAAGTCATCATCGTCACTGAGGTAAGAGTAAGAGTCTCCACGGATATCTTCCCCTGCATTCTCCCTCTCCTCAAGATGCATGTCTTGCTCATGCATGGTATCCTCCAAGTCTATCACTTTGTGACGAAGACGAGCAATAATGTGATCCTTCTTGTCAAGCTGATGGCAACGAGAATGGCGATCCTTCACAAGCATAGCAATGGTCTGGTCCTTCTTGACGGTGATGGCGTAGGAACGGTCATTGTCCAACTCCTTCTACCGGTCATACATCATGAAGCCGAGATGGTCACTTTATGCTTCACCTTTGGGTGATATGGTGCATCCAGTGTTTGTCCCATAACATCATGCCTTGGATAGAACTCAAAGAGGGCGCCCTTAATCTGATTGATGCTTTGCCCACACAGACGGGCAAGAGCTTCCTTCAAGGCCCTGGCAAGTCCATCTAGCTAGTTGTTCTCTCTTAAGGTGAACTGGACTCCCTCTAAGGTGGGGGATTCAATGTTCCCTCTAAGACTTGGAACAATCAGCCATTGCAATTTTCCTCCTTTTTGATCGTTGAGCTAGGCTCCAAAGAACTCTTGGTGAGGGCGCTCCATAAGTTCCAAGAGTTGGTCCAAGTCACGCTCAAAGATGAGATCTCCTCCATTTCCCAAATGATAGAACTTCCTATACTTCACGTCCATCTATAAGAATGTAGGATGAGTAAGTTAGTAGAGTGATCAAGTGTGTCAAATTTTATGTAAGTATGCAAGAATTTTTGAGGAACATGAATTTTCATGAAAGAATCTAAGTGATAATAATGAGAATAGGTTTTCATAAATTCTCACTTCTTTTGTTTTGAAACTAAGTTTTTGATTCAAGTGTCCATTCTAAACTAGGTTCTCCTATGGTCAGGATGGCTTTGATACCAACTTGTCAACACCCGGATTTTTAATCCCAGATGCTTGTTATGCCATACATTGCAATCCCAGGATTACCATTTTTGCGAGACATAACAGATTGGTAACACAGTTCACCATCCATTACAAACCATAATAAAGGTCTTACAAATAAACAATCTCATGATCCAGTCTGAGTACAATCAAGTAGCGGAATAATATAATAACGACAGCGTGGGCGAGGCTCCATCTTCATGGTCACAGGCAATGCTGACGATGGGAGAATAGCCAGGGACAAAGCCATGAGTACTCTTTAAGTACTCGCAAACTATCACTAACACATAAATAGGTTTCAAGTAGGAATACTAAGCTCTAGATTGTTTTGCAAAAAGCCAGGTTTATCTCTAGCTGAGTTTAGAAGCAAATAAAGCTCGTTTAATATCTTTCAACACCTAAGTGGGAACTTAGCTTTCATGTTCATAACCCTGTTCTGGTCAAGTCAAAGGCATGATTCATTTCATAAGTCATTTGGAAAACATCTGATGACGGAACAGTATGGCCACTCCAACTGTCCATAACCGCGGACGTGGCTATTCAAATAATTTGACATTCTGTAGAGGTGGTACACTTTCACCACAATATTCGATACATCCGTCAGGAACAATCCTGAATTCACCATACTTAGTATGCGGATAATCAATCCTAACCTTTCAATTACACACGCTAGTATAGGCGCCTCTCCTATGAGTTTGGCCTCCAAACCATGACCATTTGTCATCTTGGGAACTACACAGGTGGTCAATCATCACGAGGTAGCCTTAGCTCAAACCTCGGCCGCAAGGGAACCCATACTAAGGTATATAAACTTCCAATCAAGCCCTACCCAAATTCGGGTATTGTGGTTGTACGGTAAAATTGGAATGGTATCGCATCCACACACAACCATCAGTTTTATAAACATGTCAAAACATCACTTTAGAATGACTCAACATTTTCAGCATCAAATTCACCTTGTGTTCATTAACACATGTCAAAATATCTCATTAGAATGACTCATCATTCTAACGTGTTCATAATCATTTTCACCAAGTATTCCCATCTAAAGTGATCAAGTTTTATGCTTAGCACTAGCCACTAAAGTTGAGGGTAATCACTAATGAGGGGTGCTAATCAAGTGTGACTCATCTAAGTATAATCTCATGTCTCAGGATGTCATCAAGATCTACCTAACTTAGGCCAAGTTTTATGTTCTTTATGCTACTTATAATATATTTCCAAAACTTCACAAACACTACCTAAAAGTAAACAAAGAATTTTGATAAAGAAATAAACTAATAAAGCTTGCAAGTAAAACTGGGATTTGGTATAATAAGGTGGTATAATCACATATGCCTAAGGCATCTATTTGGAATAGTTAGCTTGCAAGTGTTAGCTTGCAAAGTTAACTTTTATGGTGAAGCTTGCATAGGTAACATGCAAGTGGTAGCTTGCCTTGTGCAGTGTAGTGGTTGAAGTTCTCCTCTTCTTCTTCATAGTATTCTCCTTCCTCTTCGTATCCTTGGTCGGTACTAGGGTCTATAAATAAATACGAAGTACACAATCACCAAACAATACTTAACTACTTCTATTTATCACACAAAGGCTCACACTAGATGATCTAGCATCATCACAATCATCACAAGGATTAAAGCAATAGTTTTATTTATTTCTTTTTACAAAAGTAATTTCTACTCATTGAAAAACTACTTAAGATTTAATATTATCCAATTAAAACATGGGATCATGTAGACACATGTCATCACCACATATTTTAATACTTGGGAATGTTATTTAAAGTGGTGTCACAATTTAATAAGGTTTAACCTTTTTATTTTAATTAATTAAAGTGAATAGAAATGCCTATGGGGCATTCTTTTCTTACTTGTCCATTATTACTGCAAGTAAACCTAGATATTTTTATATATTTAGAAAGGTATTATCAAATATGATTTTTGAGAGTTGGAATCAACTCAAAAGTATTTATGGTTGAATTTTGAAAAAAAATTGAATGCAGAAAATATTCTGCCTTGTTATTTTTACTATAGGTGATCTATAATTTCAAATGGTTTGAATCCAACAGGCTTGGATTAATAATTCCCATACCTTTATAAAAAATTGGTTTCATGCAATTTGGTTCAATGGATCTCTCTGAATTGAATTTTGAAACTACTGCCAGAACTAGGTTTGAAACTAAATAGATAAATCTAAATTCAAAATAACTAGGTCATGAGGGAATTCTATCTAGGCCGGCCCACTGCGCACAGAGCGCACGGGCTGGTTAAGTGGTTTACCCATGCGTCAGTGGGACAGTGGGGTGTGAAGGGGTACGGGCTAACTATGACCATAGGATTAGATCAAGGATCAACAGTTCACGGCCATCGTCCTTGTCGAACAGAACACGACGGTCTCAAACCCTAGCGTTGCCAATGGGGGTTTGTGGCGGCTCAACGGGGCTTAGGCGATGGTCGGCGATGGGGGCAAATGACGAAGTCGACGACGGCGGTTCTCCTGGTACTGGCGGCTTCTCCTGGGGTGGCTCCAATCGACGGTGCCCTTCTCCTCCAGCAGCGGTAGGCCCCGACGAAATTCCGGTGATGCTGCGCTCGCCTTGCTCCGTGAAGAAGTGGGAAGGATCATTGAGAGGTGGGGAGTGGAATGGTGTGAAGAAAACAAGCGGGGAGGGCCTCCTTTTATAGCCGAGCGAGAGAGGCCGAGCGGCATGGGTTGTGCTCGTCGGGGTCGGGGTTACAGCGAGCAACGGGAATGGCTGGGGCTAGGGGACGGTGCGCAGTATCCTGGCGGTCCTCAACGGCTTGATGGCGCTGCAAGGGGCGGTGCGGTTCGGTCGGAATGCGTTGGTGCTCTAAGCGGCACCGACGGTGGTTTTGATGACGCATAGTGGCTACTGGTCGCGCGGCAGTGAACAGGGATGTCTAGGAGGTTCCTGGGACGGTGGTGATCGCAGGCACATGCGGCGAAGACGGGGCGCGCTCTATGCGACCGTGTCGAGTGCGGCGAGCTGGCGTGCTCTGGACATGGCAGAGACAAACCGGGCGCGTGCGTTCTCGGTGGTCCACATCTTGGAAAGGCTCGAGTTCTGGACAGGGGGTGGCAATGGACGGTGGCGTGCTTCCTGGACACGGTGGCTAGGCGTGGTGATTGCTCTGGCTAGCTTTCCATGGTCGGCTGGCAAGGGGTGGCTCGGGCATGGACGTCATGGTGCAATGGTAGGGGTCTAGACTATTTTAATGCAATGGTTGGCACTGGGGGATACAGGGATGATCAATGGGGAACAAGGTTTGGGGGGATCACTACTCAAAATAGAGATGTTTCGCCAAATTTGTTTTCTGTCTCCAAGTGTTTGATGAAAGGGCCGATAGAATTTCACATTTGAATTTTTGGTTGAAATTTGGTGTATGTAATGGTCACATACTAGGTAGTCTCTGGTTGATTGGATTTGTCAAGGTGCACTGGTTTGGTTGGGTTTTGAGAAATGGTGATCTTACCATATGAACTAGATTCAATTTTGAGTTGTTATTTGAATAGGGTTGCCAAAAGTTTTTGTGGGTTTGAAAGGTGGGCTTGGGTTCACTTTTACTTAGTCTAACAAGGGGTGAAAATAAATGGATTTGTTTCTGTTTGAAATCTTGGACTAGGAACAACCAAAGTGGTCTAGTGAGCAAGATTGGCAAAAATGACCATTAGCTCATATAGTTTGTTTTTGAATTCTCTTGATTTGATTCTGCTTGGAAATGATTTAGATGATGTTGTTTTCATCTTTAAAGCTTTCCTGGCTATTCACAACATTCACACAAGTCCATTCAAGCATTCATGCATTCATCACATACACACATGCATTCATATGGATTTTAATTAAGAAAAGTTTTTGTTAACCCTAATTTTGGGTGATTGGAATTTGATAACCTTGATTAATATTTTTGGGATGTTACATAATGATTCACTAATTCTTAACCTATCAATTTTTGATCTATTAACTCTTGAGCTTATCATAGCATTCACTTTAAAGCCTTTAGATAAAGAAGTAAGAAGAGGTAGCTGGTAATGCTAGTTTTAGATATCATCTATAGGATGGGAGTGTTTGAAGAGAATCAAATCAATATGATACTTGGTGGAGTTAACTCACTCTTGAATGGATAGAAGAGTTATGTTGAATAAATATATGTAATGGTAAGAAAGAGGATTATAAGGATGAATATTGAAGATAGTTACCAAGGAGTAATCCTATTGGATCAAGTTGGCATAGTCAATGAAGAATATCTCTTAGTCAAATAGATATATTAAGAATATAATTATAATACAACTGTAATGGTGTATTGATGAAGCCTTCATTAGCCAACTGGAAACCTAAGCCATAAATGATCAAAGGATTGTAATGATCATACTTTAGTCATTAAAAGTGAATGATTATATCATGTATAAGTGACATTGGTGGATAGAACATAATTAAACCCTAGTATAGGTATGTTATCCTAGATGAGTCATAATGTGAAGTTGAAAAAGGAGATACTGGAGCCAAGTAGAGATAAGATTATTAATAAGATGATGCTAGAGAATCATTAAGTTATTGAAGTAGTAATATTCCTCTTAGAGAATACTAAACACTTGAAGGAAGTAGGATTTGATATACACATCTATTGGAGTAATATTAGTGATGGATGATAAAGGAAGTATATGAAAGGAGTTAGAAGTAACTACTTACTGGATTAGAGGTTATCATTAGTGGAGTAGATGATATAACCAAGTATAGATATGAGAAGAGAATGAAAAGCTTGAGTGACAAGATTCTGAGATTTATGAGTGAGATTGCAAAGTAATTTGTGAAGTAAGAGATCAATCATTTAAGTAGAATTATATTCATTAGAAGCAGTCCAGAGATGAGAATTATCTCTATGAGGAGATCATATTGAGATTTAGTGTCAAGATCATTGGATTTACAAATGGATCTAGGAGGAGAAAGTATTAATAAGAATATTCTTGTGAAGTAAAGCTCATCATGTTAACACATGATGATGGATGTGAAGTAGTAGTATATATAGGAAAGGAATTCCTTAATTAAAAGTCAATATATATGAAGTATGTAAGATAGGAATTCTTAGTAAACACTCAAACTTAATATCTATCTCATCCGTTTGATCAATCATCTTATTTCCACAATATCTTATAGGAATATTTTCCTATAGCAAATCACTTAAGCACATCTTTGTCATTTCCAACTATCATAATCATATGTTCTTAGAAACTATATTTATCAATTCCTTCCCATAAGTTATTCTAGAGGATAACCTTACTATTTCATCTTGGATGATGATATCATCCATGACCACAAACATAAAAGCAATATGTTTTATCTCTTAAATCTTCATCCATAGCCATAACAGAACATGAGTCCATTCATTGTTCACCAAACTCAAGATTACTACATGTAAAATGGATATATTCATTTCTACATCTATGATTATTACTCATGCATAATGATTTAACCAAGATTGTGCGAAAGAAATTTTAATACTTAAATCATCCTATATAATGATTGTTATAAGATAATAAATATGAAAATATTCCATGCATATCAATCATCCACTTAAATATTTAACTATACAATTATCATGGTGAAAAAAGATCACCTTTATAAGAGTTTGAGATAATAAACAAATCCCTAAAACCCTAATTCTTATTTATTCTACTTAATAAATAACTTCTGATATAATTATGAGTATTGAAAATACCAACATGATTAGAGCAATCAATTAGTATAATTATCTTTGAATTGAAAACAAATTATTAAAACAGAAAACAGAAAAGAATAAAGAAAAAGAAGAGGATTCGGTCCAGAAACTGGCCCGAGGCCCATTTCCCTCTCCATCTATCCGTCGCCCACGTGCAGCCTCGCAGATTTGCGCCCACTGCACCAAATCCCAACACCGGCCCAGGACTGCATACCCCTTTGTCCACCTTATCATCGTCGTCTACCTCTCGCGGCCGCCGAAGCTGCTGTGTGGCACTAGCGCTGCCGCTTGTCGGCATGGAGATCCGTGCTTCTGACAACCAGAGGGGATAAGGAGGCCATGGCGACACAACACTTCCTCATCCTCATCCACTCCCTCTCCCTCTGAAGCTCTCTCTCTCTCTCTCGAATCCCCTGTGTTCTGAAACCCTAGCTCACCAGAGTTCATCGTTCCAGCCATGTACGGCCACCCCTTTCTTCTCTAAAGCCACTACTGGAGGTTACATCATGGACTCGTTCGCCTAGGACCAAGCACGGGAGCTGGCGCGCCAAGAATTGAGCGGAATCGAGCGTTACCTTTCGTCGGCACCATGGCCATCATTGTCGATTAGTACTCTGCACCCCACCCCTCACTTTCCCAAGCAGTCCATCGCAACCAGGGTGATACCCTCTATCTCCCAGTGGTCTTTGTTGCCTTGATTGCGTCCTAAATCGACACTGCCATGATCATCGGTAATCACCGTCGCTGGCCGTCGTTGCACACTGTGCTCTGATGACCATTCCTAAATCGACGCGGCCATAGTTCGACTCCCTATCGCACCAAACCACGGATTCAACCATGATCTAAGGATCATCCATGGATGATGTCAGCGTGACATCACGCTGTTGTCATATTTCTGTTTATTATCATTTTAGAAATTGTGTTAATGTTTTCTGTAATAAATAAAAACCTTAGATATGACGTGTCATAGACCCCACTAGTCAGTGACTGGGGGTAAGAATAGACCTCGTGAGAAAAACCCTTCACCCCATGCTGACATCAGCATTACATCCTAAACCATTTAGTTATTTATTTTAATTCTAGAAAATGATTAAAATCTTATAAATTCAATAACTTTTGTTTTATAATTCATAAAAATATGTTTAATATATGAAAAAATTTAGAAAAATAAAATCTACAACATAAAACTATTATCAAAAATTATTATTTTAATAATTTAAGTAATTATTAATTAATAAGGTTTTAAAGTAATAAAAATTTGAAAAAAATCATATTTTAATATTGGTAAATGATAAAAAATATAAATGATATATCAAAAATCTTAGAAAAATAAGAACTATAATTTTAAACTATAATCATGTATTATTATTTCACCTAATTAAATATTTATTATTTATTAAGTGTTTATAAAATAATAAATCTTATAAAAATCATATTTTAATATTTAAAAATCATAAAAATATTTATAATATAGCAAAATTATCACAAAAATAATATCTACATGTTAAAAATATAATACTCCACTTTTAAAGTAAGTAAAGATCTAATACTCTAATAACTTGAATTTAAACCTATTTCCTTAATTGATAATTCATATAAGGATAAATAAAAAATTCCTAATATTTTACATCTAAGGCCTAATAATAGTACTCCCTCCGATCCTAAATAAGTGTCACGGTTTTGAACTAACTCTAGTTCAAAATGGCGACACTTATGTAGGATTGGAGGGAGTATTTGACTTAAATATTGATAGTATGAAATTCATATAGTCCAAAACATCCTAATTACAATTTGATGAATTATCATTCATCTATAGGTATAAATTATTTTCTAAAAAGAATTCCTATGAAATTATAACATCTTCAAGAATGATATTTTTACCAAATAAAAACCATTTACCATTGTTTCCCTCACAAATTTATAAATGGATTCAAATCCAAAGATAATTCATAAGCAGTTAAATAATATCGCTTCCTTGTTTACAAACCATAACCACTCATTTATAAGAAGATAATAATTCTATCTAATTATAATGTTAAGAAAACCAATACTCAAATAAAAGTAATACCACTCTTGATTAACCTTAAAGAAACAATATGAAGTGAACAAATTATAATACCATCTAATGACCAAGATAGATAAGTCTCAACTGTAACAGACCTAGTTTCGTTAAATGATAATTAGGGTTTGCTTGTGCATTCATGAGCATCATATCTAAAAATGCATGCAAGAAAATGTTCCTAAAACCCTAAACCCGACTTTCCCTCCCTATTTGAAACATGTTAAGAATGGTTTTGAATTTAAAAAGAACATAAAAAATCGGAGCTCAAATTGATTAAAGTGCCCCTGAGTGTTTTTATCATTTTTAAAATCCTCTATTATTTTCAAACAGATTAAAATCAGAAAAAACAATTTGAAAATAGAAAGAGAAAGAGAGAAAAACTAAATAGAAAAAGGTTTTAGAAATAAAAATAGAACCTATATCTAACCAGGACGCAACCCATCTCTCTCCTCTCCCTTCCTACCGCTCGAGCACGCAGCCAGCAGCCTAGCGCGGCCTAGTCCTGGCCCAGTACCGCTTCATCCTTTCCTTGTCGTCTTCCTCCCCGACGCCAAGCACCTCTCTGTCATCAGCGTCACCGTCGATCTCCGCCGCCTGTGCTCTACCGTCCGTCGCCTCTGGGATAGAGATAACAATCCCCACGACCCCTCCTCCCGTCCTTATCCTCTCTCGCCCTCTCTAGCGACCTCCCTCTCGCATATTTCCCCTTCTCACCAAAACCCTAGCTGCCAGGCAAACTTCAGTCGCCTTCAGTCCATGTCTCCCCGCGCCTCCCTGAGCACAGCATCATGACCTCCTCGCCGTGTTGACCATCCTCGTAAGAGGAATCGACCCCACGTGCAGTGAATCCTCGCCATCGACTTATTCTCTACCTACGCTAGACACCGTCAATTCTCCTCCGTCTGGCCTCCTCCAACCTTCCTGACCTCACCACCACGCCATTGGTGATCTACTACACCTCCCAGTGCCCTCTGTTCGCCCCTCCCTCTCTGCACCGTTGTCGCCCTGACCACCTGCGAGTGCCACCGCTAGCCGTTGTCATTGTTATCGCTCCGTGACCAAATCCGGGTGGAGCTACCACCTTTCCGCTCCTCGCAGTTGTCCACGTTGAACGCATGCAACCACGCATCCCCGCTTGCTCCCTAGCGACGTCCTCTGTCGCCGTCTATAGTGTTCCGCAGTGAGCCAATGTGGCACTGAGGTGGCTCTGACGTGGCCCAGGTCCCACCTGTAATCTGTAGTTGCTAGATTCTGCTTTTGTGAGAAAAGGATAAGGTTAGGGTGTCCTGATGTCAGCATGACTTAATAAATTAATTTAAATTGGTTTAATAATTTCAGAAAAATATGAATAATATATCTAATTATTTATCAAAATGTGCTGATGTCAGAATGACCTAATTATTTACTAAAACTTTTAAATTCAATATCTAATTATTTATTAGTCAGAAAAACATGAATAATATATCAAAATGTTCAGAAAAATGAGATCTATCTATTTAAGATATCATCATGCATTTTTAAACAACTTACTTGGCAAATATAATTAGAATAACAAAATGAACCCCATAGGTGATTCCGAGGATCCCTCTATTCTAGGGTTTACACCTCTCGGACCCTGTTTAAAATGGTCGAGCATGTTTAGGGTTTCAATTTCAATACAAATTAACCTGTCATATCATCATCCTTGATTGAGCACTGCATCGATGCCATGTGTTGATTGTTCCCTTTCTTTCCGGTGTTTGGTTCTTCTCTGATAGAATACGATATCGGAATCGGGATCGAGATTGAAGACCGAGATCAACATCATCAAAGCTTGATGAACAATACTTGACCAACTATAACCAAGTCAAGTACCAGGTATCCAAAGCTCTGCTATCTGGATATCAATAGGCAAAGACAACTGAAGCCCCACACATACATATGAATCCTATGCTTTCAAAGTATTTCATTCTTTCCATGTGCATACGATTCCAAAGTCTTTTATCGATAGATGGATTAGTCCTATCTGATGCATGTTACATTTCAATACTATATTCCCTGATTCACTACTCCTAGCATAACTAGGGTTTGTGATGGGGATATGCCGAGTGGGGTACACCCAGCAGGACGTTAACTACTAGCTCATACTACCAGCGAGTGGGCCTGTAGGATGGAGACTGGATCACGACCCAAGAAGAGGATAGGCAACTGGAAGCTGGAGGCCCAGAAGCGTAGCTAGGCCCAGTCGGATTAGGTCAAGCACCCTCCGATTCCTTATCCAACTGGGTTGTAGATCTATAAACCCTAGCAAGGTGACTCTATATAAACCTCCCCAGGGCACGCACAGAACTTACGTTCCATCATACACCCCCTTCGACTCGCCGCCTAGCCGCTGAGCTCGCCCTTTGTACTCTCTCATCAATACAATCTAGCAGGAGTAGGTCTTTACCCTTCGGGGGGCCGAACCTGGGTAAAACCCTGTGTCTTTGCCCTCATATCGCACCGTAGGTGGGTGGCCTCCCTGGCCCCTTGTTCTACTACTCGCTGCCGATTGCAGCATCTGCCGTGGCCAATCCCACGATAGTGGCACCCACCATGGGGCTTGTCCGGTTAGGCCTGTGTTCTATAGTGAGACCTTACTTGCCGATCAACCAGACGATCGCCACCGGCCGCATGATCGCCATCGGCGAGATCCTCTAGATCGTGTCGAGAAGCTACGTCCCGGCGGCGCGTTCGGTCATGCACAGCGTGATCATGCCAGTCGGCACAATCAGCCTCTTCGTCAGCTTCACCGACATCATAGTCTCGGAGGACTCGGCTCACATCCGGGAGTCGCCACCGCGCGATCGGCTCTCTAAGAGTCAGGTCCACACCATCCATCGCCTCACCTCCGAGTACGGCTCGGCCAACAGCAACGTGGCCGAGACCAGCGTGGCCACAGACGACACGGCCCTCAACAATGATACCGACTCGGCGACCCCGGCGTCAATCGGTGGATCCATTGTCGCCGCGTCACCCATGGGCTCCATCACCCAAGTCTCCAACATGGGGGACTTCGAGGATCCTTCCATCCTCGGGATCTTCGACTCTGAATCCGGATCGGAGAACTCCGGCGACCTCTATGCTAGATCCATTCACTTCGTCGCGACCTAAATGGCGAGCGGCACGAGCACCCCGCTAGACCCCTTCTCCATGCCAATCCCGCCGACTGTGACGGCGAAGGAGGTCGAGGAACTCTGCCTGCCCCTCGAGGAGGCGGTTCACAAGGGAAAAGCCGAGCGCGAAAAATTTCGCCTCGATCAAGCGATAGCGCGGGAGCTCTCGCTCTACCACCAGCGTCGCATAAGGTCGCGCCTGAAACCCACAGTTTAGGGTTGTATCCTGAACTTCGATGACAAGAACAACCCAGCCCGCATGGCCGACCGCGTGGTCTGCGAGAACGTGCCACCGGGAGGAAGTGCTCAGCCACCGCCAGGCGCAACGGCGAACGGCGCTCCCCCACCACTGCCGATCGCACTCCCCCTCCAGACCAGCCAAGGATCATGATCTCCCCGCAAGAGAGGGACGCGAACGGCCTCCCGTTGTTCTCCACTCCGATGGACAACGTCATAGCAAGTCGAGCCACGGTCGCCAACCTCAACGTGTTGGGGGAGGGCGCGTTGCATATCCAGTACTCCAAGGCCATACTCGCCAAGGCCATCGAGCAGCAAACCGCAGGAGCCGATTTGCGGGGGAACATGTACTCCCGATCCTTAGGAATCAGGGTGGCCTCGAGCGTGCACCCAACGATGGCAAACACTCTCAATTTCCCACCACCTAAGACCCTGCAGCTCCAACCATGACCGCACACGCAGCACTCGCCACCAACAACCCGCGACCGACGACCAACATGGTCACTGCCAACGGGAAGCCAGTCGATGCGCGGACCCACATCATCAACAACCAAAGATGGCACGCACGCCATACCGACCTGAGGCACACCCTCACCAACCGCCACGACGACGAACCAAGGGGCTCGCTCAGCCGAGTCGGCCCCCAGTGCTTCGGACAATTGATCTGAGGCGAAAAATATCCGGCGAACTTCAAAGCGCCCAAAGAGATCATAAAATACGATCCCTCGTACGACCCGTCCATGTGGCTGGAAACGTACCTCATGGAGATGGGCATTGCCGGCCACACTGACCTACTCGCCACTCTCTACCTCCCCCTAATGATGGAGGGAGCGACCCGGCAATGGATCAACACCCTCCTAGTGGATAGCATCGATTCCTGGGAGGACATGCGAGACGCCTTCGTCAGGCACTTCAAGGGTTCTTACACCCGCGCCACCAGCATTGAGGACCTGGATCAATGAGTCCAGGGTCCCCGCCAGTCGACTCGCAACTAGCTTCAAAGGTGGCAAGACATGTGGTTCAACGTGGCCGGTATCCACCCAGAGACGGTGATCCACTGCTTCAAAACATCATGCCGCTACGAACCACTGGTCTCCAAACTAAAGCAGGTGTTCAAAACAATCGACAACATCCCAGAACTCCTCGAGATCGCCAAGCGGTACACGGAGGAGGACATGAACCAAGAAACCGATGATGAGTCGGGTGGAAATCACCACCCAAGCGGCCACGACAATTGGAGGCGACCCGAGCTACGCTACAGAAACACTCGCCTCAGCGGTAAGCGCCGTGGTGATGGGCGAGTCAACTTCGTCGCCAATGCTGGTTACACGCCACGCAACCCCAAGAGCTTCCGCCGCGACGGAGGCCAACACAATGACAGCGGAAACTACAAGGCAAGGCCGAAATTCGACCCCGCGACTCTCCTCAACCAGCCCTGTGTGTTCCACAGTAGAGAGCGGAAGCCCACCACGCACACGACCGCCGACTGCCACTCCCTAAAGGAGATCGAGAAGGCACGACGCGCATGGGAGGACCCCCACAACCACCCGCCAAACGGCAGGGCATTCGGCAATGACGTGGGATTGCTCCACACCTTCACCGGGTTCAGCACTAAGCGCGAGAAGAAGTTCATCGACCGTGTCGTCACCGTCAACGCGGTGTCCCAGGTCGATGACCTGCGCTTCCTCAACTGGTCCGAGCAGCAGATCACCTGGAGTCGCGAAGACCACTCGCCACGGATCGAAAATCTGGGGCAAGTCGCCTTGGAGATCAAGCCCAAGGTGGGGGACTACTGGCTCCCTAAGACGCTAATGGACGGTGGAAGCTCCATCAACCTTCTCTACCTAGACACGTTTAGGCGACTGCGGCTCCCGTAGTCGATGATTGAGACGACCTACACCACCTTCCACGGCATCGTCCTCGGTCGGAAGGCGTACCCGATCGGGAAGGTGACGCTGCTAGTCACCATTGGCACAACAGTGAACTTTCGCACCGAGCGGATCGTCTTCGAACTAGTTCCCTTCAACAACACCTCTAATGCGACCTGGGGCGGCAGGCGTTTTCCAAGTTCATGGCAGCGCCCCACTACGTGTACAATGTGATGAAGCTCCCAGGGACGTGCGGCATCATCACCGTCCACGGCAACCCCGACATGGATGTAAAGTACGAGGCCAAGGGCGCCGAGCTCGCCGACACCATCATCGCGGCGGAGGCCAACCATGCAGAGGGAGCTCGCCAGATACACGAGAAGGGTCGACAATGATGACCCCACAATACTCAAGAATCCCAACTCAGAGAACGGTGGCTCGACCGTGTTCGAGGCCACCACGCACACGTTCTCCATCGAGTTGGTCCCAGGCGACTCTAGCCAGACCATGATGATCGAGACAGGCATGATCTCCGCATAGGAAAGCATGCTCATTGAGTTACTACGTGAGAATCACGACATCTTCGCATGGAAGCCATCCAACATGCCAGGTGTCCCGAGGGAACTCGCTGAGCACAAACTCAACGCTGGCCCCAAAGCATGACATGTTAAGCAGTCGTTGCAGCCCTTGAATGAAGAGCGTCGCCGAGCAATCACCGAAGAGGTGCAGCGTCTACTCATTGCAGGATGCATCCGACCAATCAAATACTCCAAGTGGCTGGCAAACCCAGGCCTGGTCGAAAAGAAGAATGGGACCTAGAGAATGTGTATCGATTACAAAAACCTCAACAGTGCCTGCCAGAAGGAGCAATTCGTCCTCCCGCGAATCGATCAAATCATCGACTAGACCGCAGGCTCGGAGTCGCTGTGCTTCCTTGACGCCTATTCTGGTTACAACCAGATCAAAAATGGCAGTCGAAGACGAGGAGAAGACGGCGTTCATCACGCCATTCGGCGCATTCTATTACACCTCCATGACGTTCGGCCTCAAGAACGCCGGAGCGACTTACCAGAGGTGCATGCAGGAGTGCCTTGCGAGCCAAATTGGCCGCAACATCCACGTCCACATCGACCACGTGGTGGTGAAGTCCACTCGCCAGGGGGTTCTACTCGCCGACCTGGCCGAAACCTTCGCAAACCTGCGGAGGTACAAGATCAAACTTAATCCAGGAAAGTGCACCTTCGGTGTACCTACTGGACAGCTACTGGGGTATGTAGTCTCCAAGCGATGCATCGAGGCCAACCCCACCAAGATCAACACGATCACCCGGCTCGGCAAACCCGAGTGCCTCCGCGAAGTCCAGAAGTTGGCCGAGCGAGTCGCGTCTCTCAGTCGCTTCATCCCCCGGCTAGGCAAGAAGGCAATGCCTCTCTACCGCCTAATGCGCGCGAACCCCATGTTCCAGTGGGACAAGGAGGCGGACGACGCGCTCCACGCTCTCAAAGAAGTGCTACTCGCGGCCCCACTGCTCGCCGCCCCCATCGACAAGGATCCAATGCTCGTCTACGTCGCGGCATCCGAACAAGTCTTCAGCGCTGTTATGGTCATCGAACGGCCATAAGAGGGCAAGGAGCGCCTCGTGCAGCGACATGTCTACTACATCAGCATAGTCCTCACCGAGTCGCGACAGCGCTACCCGCAGTACCGGAAGTTGGTATATGCGGTCTTCTGAGCCCAGCAGTGACTGTCGTACTACTTCCAGGAGCACCCAATCACAGTCGTCTCCTCAACGTCGTTGCAGGACATCATCTGCAACCGCGAGGCGACTGGGCGAGTCGCCAAGTGTGCCGTCGAGATTGGCGTCTGCAACATCAAGTATGAGCCGCGCAAAGCAATCAAGTCATAGGCCCTGGCTGACATCCTCGCCGACTGGGAGGAGGCGCAGCAGCTGGAGAAGCTGTTGTACCTCCATTACTGGTTGCTCCACTTCGACGGGTCTAAGAACGCAGACAGCACAGGGGTAGGGATCGTCCTCACGTCCCCCAAGGGGGACAAGTTGCGCTATGTACCGTACCTCGACTTCACCCCCTGCACCAACAACATGGCCGAGTACGAGTCTCTCCTTCACGGCATGTGAGCCACTAAGGAGATGAACATCAATCGTCTATGGTGTTACGGCGAGTCCGACCTGCGGCGCCGTCTCCCCCACCATGGCGGCATACTGCCAAGCAGTGGACCAGCTGTGGGGGCCACTTCGCTGGCTACTCCATTGAGTGGATCGACCGGCACAAGAACAAAGAGGCGGACTCCCTCTCTCGCATCGGGTCGGCTCGCCACGCGCCACCCACGGGTGTCTTCCTCGACACAATCACCAATCCATCCGTCTCTCCCCTGAGGGAGATTGACATCGGGATACTGCTGCAACCAGAACCAGCCCTGGTCGCCATGATCCCGGAGCCAAGCGACTGGACCACGCCATACATCGCCTACCTCGAGGGAGGTTCCCTACCGGTAGACGAGACGGAGGCTCGCATGATCCTACGCCGCTGCAAATCCTTCGTCATCATCAATAGCGAGCTCCACAAGCGCTGCGTGAACGGCATGTTCCAACGCTGCGTGCAGCTGCGGAAGGTCACAAAATCCTCCAGGACATCCACGCTGGCGACTACGGACACCGTGCTGGCGCCCGATACCTTGTCGCCAAGGCCATGCGATATGGCTTCTACTGGCTCACCGCACACGCCGACGCGGTTAACATCGTCCAACGCTGCGTCGGGTGTCAGAAGTACGCCAATCAAACACGTACCAAGCTCGGCGCTCAAGACCATCCCCATCACCTGGTCGATCGCCGTGTGGGGTATGGACATGGTGGGCCCCTTCAAGAAGGCCCCCTCTGGGTACACTCACCTCCTAGTCACAGTCGACAAATACACCAAGTGGGTGGAGGCCAAGCAAGTCTGCAAGTGCGACGGGAAGACAACCACCAAATTCCTACGCGAGCTGATCTACTGCTACTGATTCCTGCACAGCATCATCACGGACAACGGCACCAACTTTGCAAAGGGCGCCATGGCCGAGTACTGCGAGGAGCACAACATACGCCTCGACCTCGCCTTAGTCGCCCACCCGGAGTCTAACGGCCAGGAAGAACGCGCCAACCAGAGCATCCTCCACGGGCTGAAGCCTGACTGCAAGTTCCCCTCGAGCAAACTCCGGGGTGCTGGGTCGAGGAGCTCCCCTCCGTCATCCGGGGAATTCGCACCTCCGTCAACAGGTCAACTGGGTTCACCCCCTTCTTCATGGTGTATAGTGATAAAGCCGTCATGCCGACTGACCTTGAGCATGAGTCACTTCAGGTCGTCAACTACACGGAGGCCGACAACAAGCCTGCACACCAAGACGGATTCGACCAGCTCAATGAAGCACGCGACCTAGCTCGCTCCCGCACCGCCATCTACCAGCAAGGACTCCACCGCTACCACAGCCGCCGAGTCCGGACTCGCACCTTCCAGGAAGGCGACCTGGCCTTGCGACTGATCCAGGACAAGAAGGGCAGGCACAAGCTCTCTCCCCCATGGGAGGGACCATTGGCCATAGGGCGAGTCCTGGGCAACGACGCCTACTACCTCATCGATGTCCGAGGCGACAGACAGCTCGATGTCAAGCGGTCGTGGAATGTAAACCTCCTAAGGAAGTTCTATACCTAGAACTCCGACATGAACTACCCCGCTATGAAAAAAGATGATCGATTTGCAAAAATTGTGTCCACACTCCAATTCTTGTGATATTCGCACTCGTAAAAACAGCGTCATGCTACTCACAGAAGTTAACCCTTGGCCACGCGACCGGCGCGGTTAAGTAGTGCGATACAACGGCATCGATAAAATTCGGGCCTTGTGTCGTCCACGAAAACGCCAACCCGAAGCCCCATCGGAGTCGCCTCGCTCGACTTGCCCACCGGGCCAAGACAACTGCACTCGCTTCTCACAGCGACTCAGTCCTCCGCATCCTTGCCGCAGCGACTCGAACGGTCAAGTACCACGGTCGGGGACTGACGCCAGTCCAAACCCACGCGGATCGGGAAAACACCAAATATGAGAGCGCGTCCGGGACTCGCCATGCGACTGGCTCTCCGAGTTAGGCGGAGCGATGCGACAAACACAACGTGCTTCGTCCTCGCCTACCTAGGGCATGCGACTAGAACAACTAAGTACCACGCTCAGGGACTCGTCCAACCGACCCCGCTCGTGTCCAGGAAAACGGCTAAGTACAGAGCACCCCTTGGGGCCGCCATGCGACTGGCTTCCCAAGCCACGGCGAGTCGACCTCAACTAACTAACAGGACAGAAACAAACTTACACACAAAGACACAAGGTAAACCCCATACAAGGGCGGATGCGCTTGGGGACTCGCACAACACAACAATCCAAAATCAGAACAAAACTGACAAAAGCATACATGCATTCATGGCAACAAAATCTGTTCGCTTACAAGGGCAGACGTACACTTCTTTACAACTGACGTCAATCGGCAAAGTGGTCTACTCCGCAGGTTTCGATGACGACATGCCACCGCCACCATGGACAAGGATGAAGGGAACCCACGGGTTTGACGGATACGTCGTCAAGGCGCTCGCCGTCACCGATCGGAACAGCTGCTCCACCCTGAAGTCACGATGCGCCGGCTCGGGGTCATTTGGGGCGACGATCGTCTCCTGATATGGCAGAAGATATCCCATCGCCAAAAATCAATCGGAGTAGACCGTGGCTCGGTCGATCAGCTTCAGTACATCCGAGGTCTCGATCGTGCCAGATGACAAGGGATACCCGCTGGTGATGTCGTCGAGGTTGAAGTCATTGGGGAAGTGCGCGAGCCCAAGGCTAGGGGCAGTCACAGCCCCACGGCGGAAAGCCGACCGCGACATGAACTCCACAACCGCCGAAGTCCTCTCCAGGTAGCGTCAGACCTTAGTGAGTTCACTAGGGATCACCTCTATCAGCGAGATCTCCTGAAGATAAGCGTGAATACAGGTCACCGAAAGGGCGGCAGAGTCCACCAGCATGGTGACACACTGTCGCGCGTCGTACGACTGCGCTTCGGGCTCATCATCAAGAATTTTCCCTACAGAGAACAAGCAGTTTAACATCAGATGGGCACACAATGACAATGGTGACCCGCATGCTTGGGGTCTCGCCAAGTCAACCGAATGCAAGATGAAGGAGCTCACCAATTAAGGGACCGCAGCGCCCCGTAACGAAGTCTTGGAGACTCGACAAGTCGGTCTGCAGCCCCGTGACGAGAGCATCTGACACCTTCCGCTCTTCTGTTGCGGCAGCGATAGACGCCTTAGCCCTCTCGTCCACCGAGTTTCCTCCGCCTTCGCAGCCCCGAGCTCTCGCTCCAGCTCGGCCACTAGCTTCTCTGCAACGGTCAACAACGACTGGGCAGCCGTCAACTCGCTAGCGGGGACCAAATCCTCACGAGCCTTTGCCACCGCGGCCGCATGTCCCTCTCCAGCAACATGAGCGTGAGTACAAAATCAGAAAAAATAAATCTACGGAGAAGGGCACCTAGAAAACCTACCAGCAGTTGCTTGAAGCTGTTTGTTCACCTCTTGCACGAAGCAGAGGTCTCTCTCCAGATGCTCCTTGGCGGCCAATCACTCCTCCAACTCGCGCTGGAGTCCCTACGTAGACATGGTCAAACATCAACAAACATCGAAAAACTCCTAAGAGCCTAGCCGCTGAAATTTAGCGACTAGCCAATTGGGAACTAGACAATGAAAAAATCCCTAAGTGCCTAACCGCTGAAATTCAGCGACTAGAAACTCGGGCAGTTGACATCGAAGAATAATAATAAGAATCTACCCGCTGAAACTCATCGACCAGATCCTCAGGGACTGGACATACCTGAATAGCCGCACACAGCATGTTGTGCAGCTCGACCGCATCCACCGACGGGAGAACAAGAGGTGTGTGCCCGCGACGCTGCTCGAATTCCGAGCCCAAAACCTCGGGCACTTAGGACGACTGCGCCGATAAAATTGCAGTGGAGGCCCTCTCCATAAAGCGAGGGAAGGTCGCCACCGCCGCTCCTGTAGCACACGTCGAAGGGCCCGCCGCCCCCAACCAATGCCGCAGGTTCTACCTGCTGCGACCATGCGTCCACCACGGCCTTTACGGCCGCATCCGCTCTAGTCGGAGCCTCACTGGGGGCGTCGACAGGTTCGTCCGAGATCGTGACGACCTCGTCTCCCTTCACCTTCTTCGCGCCTTCAGCAGGCGCCTCGGTGTTGTCGCCCTTCCTCTTCTTTGAGGGATAGGCCTCCGCCCCCGTGGCATCTACCAGAACTTTGTCTACCGAGGGGTGACCGAAGTTTTTCACGCCAGTCCTACAAAAAGAAGTAATCAGCCAGCTTTCTCGACAATTACAAACCAGTAAATCAAGAGAATACATCAAGACGGTTACCTGGCTACTGGGATGAAGCGCAAGCCGGTGTGGATGTGCGCCAGCTTCTCCAACTTTGTCCCTAGCTTCCGGCTGATGCCCGTCTCAAGCAGGGTTGGAGCCCATGACATAGAGGCCTTCTTTGAGGAAGAGGCCACGGCAGGAAGCTCCCCTCAGGTCAACGCGGGTGCCTCCCTTTATGGCGACGCCCCCACGGGTGGAGCATCCCCGAGCCTGGTTACTATGGAGAAGGGCGGCGGAAGCGATGCCAATGGCACCTCGTCTTCCACCACGGCCGCACTGTCTGTCGCAGTCGCCTGCGCTGACACGCTAGCTCCGGCCTCGTCGGTCGCGCTAGTCGTTTGGAGCTAGTCGCGGATCAAGGTGGCGACACCGCTTTGGCCGCCCCCTTCTTCTTGGCGACTTCTTTTTCGACGGCATGGCCATGCGTCGTGAAGTATGTTCGAGGGCCTCGTCTTCACCCCCGTCATGAGCCTCGAGGCTCTTACTGGCTTCGAGCTCGCGCTGCCGCTGCCCGCGGGTCTTCCGAACCGTGGGTGCGGCAACCTCTACGGCCTCGTCATCATCATCGTGACCGTCGTAATCGTCACCTCAGACATTACCCTTTTCGGAGGAAGATTTGCTCTCGTCCTCGATGGACTCGTTCGAGTTTTCATCGTGGGCGGGAGGAAGCCTACCTTCCACCACTTGGAACAGCTGCATAGACAAAACATGATTAGTAAGCCTCGACTGCATTTCTGGAACTGCGAATATAAACAAGGAAAGGCGAAATCACCGGTGGCGCCTTGCGCTTCATGGTATATGGGGGAATCCCAGCTTTCGAGTCGAGGTATTCTGCATCAGTAATCTTCCTTAATGCAAGAGCGTAGTCATCAGCGCTCCACTCGTCGGTGCAGGACTTGGTCACGTCGTCCTTGCCCGTGTACTCGTACATCTAGTGAGCACGGCAGGCCAGGGGCACCAGCCGCCGCCCAAGCCATCAATTGTACGGATTGATGGTTTCGAGGCCGTTCTTCTTCAGTCAACGAATCGTCGTCAGCATCTTGTCGACTAACATTCGCTGGTCAAGTGGAAGCTTGGAGACTTGTAGCCGGCGCGGCTCAGGTCGGTCAGCGGAGTACATCGGAAGCGCCACCTCGCCTTCCGGAGTCGATTAGCTGACGTAGAACCAGTGCTTCTTCCACTCGTTCGCCGCCTTCTTCCCCCTTGAACCAAGACGAGCGTATAGCCACATGGGGCATGGAAACCCCCTTGACCAACTAACTTGCCTAGTAGATTCCATGGGAAATACCAGGATGGGTATGCTTGGTGATAGTTTCAGATTGTATCCGAATAGGTCATTCTTATCCCTCTCTAATAGCCGCCAATTGTATCGAGTCTCTATAGGTTGTTTAGTGTATGTCACGCTGCCACTTCAGTCCACCATACCTATGTAGGCGAGGACCGCCAAATTCTAAGACTCGCCGTGTACTGGCCTCAATACTGACCGCTCTCTCTTTTTCATTTGCCCTTTGTCGGCACCCCTTATGTTTAGTAGGTTGAGATCGAGGTTGTTAGCAGGGTTACCTTACGGCTTGGCCTAGGCAGGTTTATGGACGCCACTGGTTATTCTTAAGGGCTCTTTGCTCAATTTGCATCTTGTCTGTACTCGGACGCTGTATCGTTTCAAGGCGATTTGGATATTTTTACTATATATTTGTATTCTTGACTCTTTGAGTCGTTGTTGTATATATCTGTTCTGTGGGTTCCATTGTGGACTATTGTGTAATGATATTACTTCGTTTTCCACCCGCATGAAAGTGCCTGGTGGGCACCTTTGAATTGTTTCTACGCGAGTTTGGCGGGAATGGCTGAAACTTGCATAGGGCTGATCCGAGGGTGTTACAGAGTGGTATCAGAGCTGATCCTCGCGGTTAAACGGGTGTGTGCAGGACAGTGGTGGGACATGTGGAGCATGGCGCGTGTGGCCCGGAGTGGACACGGCATGGCACATTTGCCGACACTGGATGCACATACGCGTGTCAGGTGTGTGCGGGTCAGTGGCGGGACATGTGGAGCATGGTGCATGTGGCCCGGAGTGTACACAGCATGGCACATGTGCCCGCACTGGACGCACATACGTGTACCAAGAGGGAACGTTCCTGGGGTGTGCTTGCTCGATGAGGGCATCGATCTTCTAAAGGGTGGGTGTATGTGAGATCCAAGCACATGACTTAATAGGATTGACAGGATACTCATATCAACAAGTTGCAACTTCTTTTCTGGAAGCTCATTCGAAAAGAACTCTAAGGTTAAGCGTGCTTGGCCTAGAGCAATTATAGGATGGTTGACCAACCGGGAAGTGGGTACTGGGTGCGCACGAGTGAGGACAAAGTGCGCAGAAAAGACTAGTGTTGGACTGTGGTGTTAGTCTAGATATCCTATTAAGCTACCAGGAGTGACACACCACAGGCCAAGTGGACGGGGTGTTACAAGTGGTATCAGAGCCGATCCTCGTGGTTAAACGGGTGTGTGCGTGTCAGTGGTGGGACATGTGGAGCATGGCGTGTGTGGCCCGGAGTGGACACGGCATGGAACATTTGCTGGCACTAGATGCACATACGTGTGTCGGGTGTGTGCGGGTCAGTGGAGGGACATGTGGAGCATGGAGCCTGTGGCCTAGAGTGGACACGGCATGGCACATGTGCCGGCACTGGACGCACATACGCGTGCCAAGAGGGAACATTCTTGGAGTGTGCTTGCTCGATGAGGGCATCGATCTTCTAAAGGGTGGGTGTATGTGAGATCCAAGCACATGACTTAATAGAATTGATAGGATACTCATATCAACAAGTTGCAACTTATTTTTCGGAAGCTCATTCGAAAAGAACTCTAAGGTTAAGCGTGCTTGGCCTAGACCAACTCTAGGACGGGTGACCGACCGGGAAGTGGGTACCGGGTACGCACGAGTGAGGACAAAGTGTGCAGAAAAGACTAGTGTTGGTATGTGGTGTTAGTCTAGAGATCCTATTGAGCTGCCAGAAGTGACACCCGTCGGTCCGGAGTGATCGGGGGTGTTACAGTTGTTCTCGAAGGAGGTGAAGGAGGTGCATTCATAACATGTAGGTAAGCGTGGCCGGGAACAAGAGATGTCCGGCATCCGTAATCTTGAACCCTGCGCACATCATTAGGGACCGGCTTCGGGACTCGGCCACTTACGGTGGCATCTCCCTAGTGCGTGACTTATGGTCTCGGCGAAAGCAAGGTAAAGGTCGTGTCTAACCACCCTCTGCCGGCCTTCCAAGGAAGAGGGCTAATCATGTGGCATTAAGAGAAGGTTAGTACGCGTGGGTAAATTTGTACTCCCCTGCAGGGTATTAATCTTTCGAAAGTCGTGTCCACTGTTATGGACAACTTGGGAACGGACGTGAGGATCATAGAGAACTTAAACCTAATCGTAAAACTTGGCAAGTTAAGTAATGAGTGCTTAAGGATGCTTCCTCAGGGATCGAGGAGGTGATCCTAGTTGGTAGGTTCAGCTGATGATGATTCGGTGGATATCAAGAGATGCTCGAAGCTAGAGATACCGCTCTCTTATCCCCTTTTAAAATATTCTGATTAGTCAAGATTCTTCTCCCTCTTATTTTACAAACAAAGATGGCTCTATGCAAAATAACTCCACCAGCCATATGTCTTGCGGAGTACACCCTGTACTCACCCTTGCTTCGTTGATACTTTTGTAGTAGATTAAGTGTTACCATAGAAGATGAGTTCTTCACGGCATCGACATCGACGAGTAGTTTGGAGTTCCTAGTCGAAAGTCTGGGATCTATGGATTGGACGTCATCGTTATGCTTCAGGCCTCTTAGGCCATTTGTTAAGTTTGCTATACTTAATAGCATAAATTGTCTTCCATTGTTTGTTGTTTATGGTCAGTGACCTCTTCTTGTAATATTTTGGTTCTTTGCTCAGTTATGAGCTTGATGTAATAATTTTGTGTCGTAGGGTCACTGTTGTGTTATGGATTCTCTCTTGTATGCTTTCGAGATTAGGTTAGGCTTATGTTCAAACGAAGGTCTAGGATTTGTATAGCCTTAATCCCGGGGGTGTCACATCAACTACTAATAATGGCATTATTCAAATGAAGTAAATCTTTCTTCCTTAAGAACTATAGCTTGTAATATTTGTAATATCACTTAAGAATGTTAACTTAAAGTTTGAATACTTTCTTAGTTAAGTAAGAATTTTATTCAAAATTTATTCTTTTAAGATACATTATAAAGCAAGACATAAGCATTTCTATGATAGCTTTAAATGAGGAACAATCCTTACATACACGGTCTTTAGATATCATTCCACAGTTGAGTGCTTTATTATTGTATACTACTTATTATACTTACATGATGTTTCACACACTCATCAGCCTTAATAAGAAGCACAAGTGTGAACCTTAATCTAAAAGGGCAACACATTCCAAAGAAACCACTTCCAGTTTTTAAACCCTAGATCAACGCTTATTCCGGCGATTCGCGTTTATCAAATTGCATTACATTACTTATGCATAATAGCATCTCGCTTGTTTAAACATTAGTCCTTACCGGACCAATGATACTGTTTTCAGATATTGGATCTTATATTGTCTCGAAGACCGCGAGTGCATAATCTTGCAATCACAAAAGGCAAGGTCACACTTGCTCATGTCCTTTGATTATTTTCTGTAAAGTATTTTGCAAATCCTGTGTTGTCATCAACTACATTTCAAAAATGTCATAAAACACTATTTTTTATAATAATATGATTATAGGTTATTTACCATGAGGTAATAAACTACTATGGAAGTTCCGGTGGTAAAGGAACATATTACCTAGGACTCAACAACCAATGTCGCCAGTGATTCTTGTGACGTATATTACGCATTGACCACGAGCTTTGGAACGGGATGGAGAAGTCAGTTGTATCTTTTCCCTCTCACATGGAGCCAGATGTGCGGGTCGTGGATGTTATTCTTGTAGCGTGCATTAATTGGTAATTCATAGAGGATATGCAACATATGTGTGGGAACCCTCAATGTCCCACGATAGTTTTGGCATCTTAACGGTCTCTATTGCCTATTGCCGTAATTCAATAGGTGGGCATGGCATCAACCAAGGAGACATGTGGGGTAGCGGAGAAGGCAGTGATTGGCTTGGATCTTACGTTGGGCCTCAAACCATGGAAGTTTGAACAGGGACATACTCCCAGCCTTGCAACAAAGCTTAAGGTCTCTCATGGGAAAAGTAACGCACCTTTCTAGAGTGTAAGAACTGTAAGTTGTTACTCCTTGTTCTGGGAAGGAGCTATGAACGCTGCAGGAAAGGAACTCCATGAAAGTTCTGGTAAACCCGTGAAAATTAACGGACATAGATTTTCAGAATAAAAGCAACCTTTGAAGAAATGTTTATGAAAACTTGCATTGCCTACGACCTATGGTCTATGGCTATAGATATAGTGCATCAAACAATCCTTTCTAGTGAACTTGCTGAGTACGCTCGTACTCAATGTATCTTCTTATCCCTTGCTAGATTCTGAAGCCAATACAGACGATGTCTACATCAACTTATGCTTAAGGGAATCGTTATCAACAGTTCTAGTTCTTCAATGAAGTTAACTTATACATCAACTAAAGTGAAGATGAAGTTGCTGATTAGTTAGGAATATAATCTCTAGTCATAGAACCTACTTCTATAGAGTATTGCAATAGTAGCAATGCAAGACAAATAGTTAGATGCTAATATAATTAGCATGATAGTTATGAGTTGATTATTTCTTATTCTTCTTTGTAAGAAGTTTCTTTCTCTCTATTTAACCTACAGTGTTCTCTGGATATTTTGTAAAGGGTCGAGTTGTAACCTATAGTCATGTCTTGGACCTGTTGTGTTTCTGTTGTACCACTCTGAGGGATGTAATACTAGTGAACGATGTTTCATTGGTGTTATGCCAGCGACTATAGTGTACTACATCATGCAGTGGTATGCTGGGTCACCGCAATAAACTACTGCGAGCAAGACTATTTCCATGTGTAGCTAAATTGACAACTCAGTTGTTAAGGCTTATAAATATTCTTTGGCTCCCCTTGTGTCGAATCAATAAATTGTTCTTTACTTCCCTCGAAGACTGTTGTGATCACCTATACTTGTGGGTCATCAGCATCCTAGAGATGACTTGATTCCATGTTTATCCTAAAGGATTTGATTTTAGAAACTACTCAAACGCATTGAAATTAATGTAAATAGACTCGATAGCACCCTTGAATGATATTGTCTTATAAAATGGATGCTTCGAAGTAGTAGAGATTATGTCACTGCTTTTTCTAATAATTATAGTAGGATATATCTTTATGTGTGTCACTACAACATTGTCGTACTCCATGGTGAACAATTAACTTCGCTGGCCAACAAACGATCTAAATGTGGGAAACCACTTGATTTCGGCTATTGAGTTATGTAAACGTCTATAGCAGCAATGCTATGATGGGTAAAATTTTAGTCTCCTCATGGTTTCACGTTCCAAGTGAAGTTGTAGTACTCCTCTAACCCAATATTGCTCAACAGGTATCTATTGGCATGGTCACGAGTGCGCAACATAGTCCCAATTAACATGTTAAAAACAATGAAATGATTTCTCTATTAAAGAGCTAAAGTTTTTGAAAAACAAGGAAAGGAGAAAGGTGTTTTGAGAGTCTTGAAATTTTGACGTGGGAGTGGACAATTTGTTATTAAATTAAATGTTGTTGGTGCCAACTTGAGTACTCTTAATTGACTAAAGGAACAATAGCAAAAAGTTTTCATATCTTAGTAAAAGAGAAACCAAAAATATTTGTTTCACTTTCCTAGCTAAACTTTTGACACTAGCTCGGGCATATGATTTATTTGATAGCAAGATATACATGGTTAGGAAGTGAACTCAGTGCAATCTTGTGAATATTTGTATGATCATGTTTAAGATTGCAGGAATTGTGAAGAAAAGAATCTAACACTAATTCGAGCTTGTAAGTTCTTTTATTTAAGTCTTGAATCTCCACTATCCTTTTTATTTCCTAGTCACTCGAGGACGAGCAACATCTAAGCTTGGGGGAGTTGATAGCTATGAGATTTGACACATTTTTTATGGCTTCTATTAATGGTTTTCGTATGGATTTAATGGTTTTCTAGCTTTACCTAACGCTAATACTTTGGTAGCAAAGAAAACTTGGTTTTTAATGTGTGTTTCAGGTTCTGAACATCAATAGAGGGATTTAACAGCTAAAACACAATATTCAGGTGAAAACAAGCAAGTCTCTTTTTGGAAGCAATCGAGGGGAGTTTACTGAAGCTTTAACGAGCAACTATATGGCAGGCATATTTTTCTGGCCTTATAGTTCCCGCTAGATAGCTGCCATCTCCTTCGCCTTATTAAAAGGGACAAATTTCATGAAGAGCCAGAGGACGAAAACAGAACACACGAGTCGCCATCCTATCCGGAAGAGAAAAAGAAGAGATCTGGAGAAGAAGGGGATGACGTTCTTCATCTCGCTCCACGATCTTCGATCTCCTAGCCACCACACCTCCATAGCCATCACTTGTACTTGAGAGAGAGATCTCCACCTTGCAAGACTATGGTTTGAGATTGTTCTTCCCATCTTGAATTATGTTGGATTTATTTCTATTTCTTAATGTGGATCTCCACGGTAATATCGAGAAGAACTCCCTTTATTTAATTATATTGATGATGCTTTCTTCTCTCATGTGTGAGTAAGTTCCCTTGGGCGTGGGAGATGTAGGGGATTGGTGATATGTGATGTGCCTATATAATTTCCACTAAGTCTATGGTTGATTTTAATTACTATATTATGTCTTCTTGACTATCTGTGGGATGCTTAATGCATGTTGTCCAATTAAGGGCCCAAAAAACATGATGCTTTGTTCTACATAGATAGAATCTTGTTTGCTAGCATACCGGCGACCCCCCGAGTGACACGGGCATATCAGCGGGAAACTATTTTGACTCGAGGATCACGAGGAGCCACCTAGATTATTGCATTAGTCCGATCCAAGGAGCTTAATTGCTAAGCAACCTGAAGGATGTTAATCGTCTAGTGACTCACCATGGTTGTGGTAAACAGGCTAGTAGGATTATTGAAGTTGGGATGAAATCTACCAAGAGGAGTTCCAGCTAATTATGGATTGCTCTCCTACACACATACTTATAAGATTATAATTGTTACACTTATCATTCATTCACCCGGCACATTCACTATCACCATGAACTGAATTTCCCCGCACCTACTTCATAATCTACAGAAAATAACAAATAAATCATTCGTTACTTTTATGCTTTTATATCTAAAGTTTACATTTTAGTTATATTTAAATACTTTCATTTAATCCAAACACTATTCTTATTTCAACACTTGCAGTAAATTCACTATAAGACATGTGACAACTTCAGGTGTGACAGAGACTTCACCAATAAACACTTACCTTTCGGGTCCCTATGGGATCAACATCTTAACTTCAAAACTAGCTACAATGATCTGTGCACTTGCAGCCATCAAGTAGAAGGTAGAGGAAGCAAATGAGGGCCAAGAGGGAGGGAGAGTGGCCTCTGGCCCTATAAGATAAGAGATGTTGGTCCATGGTGGAGATGGTGTATATGAGGGCAATGGGAGTGGGGAAAACCCAGGGGTGGTTGTTGTGGGCGTGCGAAGTGGTATGAGGGTGCCCTGGTCGGGCTGTGAGGCAAAGAGGGGATGGGGTAGGTGTTGCAAGCAATAAAGGAGGAAGTTAATGAATAGTATTGGTATCCTTCATATCCAAACACATGATACAAAGGATGAACAGTTGCTGCTAGAAGATAGGTGTTATCCATATACACCTCCAGGAATTTATTGAGATATTTAGATGATTTTTGGTGCACTTTTGATCAATTATTAAAAAAGTGTTGAAACTATTTTAATGGTTTTATTTCAAAAAGTTGAAATGTCCAAGATGGGTTTTTGGTTTGGAAGGGTCCCAAATATGAATACATACCTTGTAGAATTTTTCCAAGATTTATTGCTGAAGAAAAGGTCTTTAAAACCATTATTTTTCCATTTGTGCCATTTAAGAAAAACGACAAAAGAATTATTGAAACACTTCAAAATATTTAGTTTTGAAGTGGGAAGATAGGGAACAAGATATAGGCCTAAAATGTGTATTTATTTGAGGAAAAACAAAGTTTCTGCAATAGAGGGAGTTACGGGGATTTTGTAAAAGGAGAGATTTAAATAGTTTTAGGGAAAAAATAATTAGCAACAAAATTTGAAAAATCCTTATAATCAAGGTAGACGATATCAACATGTTGTATCCATCATTTTCAACCATGGTTTTTGAAAATCAAACTTGATTTTGAAGGAAAACAAGAAATGAAGGATCTAGGATTGGAATATTTGTATACCTTCTAGACCTAGTTGGGTTAAGGAGCTCAGAGTTCACCTTGATACAAGGGTTAGATGGATGGATAAACCAACTTATATATATGATCATTGTACATAGAGTTAAGATTCATCATTCTTGAGGGATTCTAGAAGTGATGCCAAATTTTGTTGAAATTAAGGTTGCCATAATAGATTTATAATTTAGTCTCAAAAAACATGAGGGTTTAAGTAGGACAAGGCTCCAATAGAAAAAGGGAAGTGTGGATTGGTAGACCATGGTTAGTAGATCACAACCATGCAAAGATTTGGTCAAAAGAATATAACAAGGGGAACATATCTTCTGCCAAAGTGATTTGCAGTAATTATTATTTTCTTGCCTGCAAAACCATTAGGAACATGTGGGTTATAGAATGATTGAGTCAAGGGAAAGAGTAGGATTTGGAAGTCTTTATGATGGTCTTCAAGATGGTTCAGGTGCATTTCCAAAAAGGTACAAGGATTGAGAAATGCAAGGGCTAAAAATGTGATGTTGGTATCAGTTCCAAACTTAGCTATTTTGGCAAATTTAGGGTTTCAGACTAGATTACCAAAGTAGAGGATTTTTAGAAAATGCTAGGCTCCAAACTGTCAACACCTAGATTTTTAATCCCAGATGCCTGTTATGCCATACCTCGCAATCCCAGGATTACCATTTTTGCGAGACATAACAGAATTGGTACCATAGTACATCATCCATTACAAACCATAATAAAGGTCTTACAAATAAAGGATCTCACGATCCAGTCTTAATACAATCAACGCAGCAGAATATAATAAGTGTAGCATGGTCGGGGCTCCATCTTCATGGGAGATGATCCTAGTTGTCATAGACTTCCTGTTGTCCATCATCCTGGTAGTCCACCTCATAGTCTGGCCATAGGAATAGCCAGGGACAAAGCCATGAGTACTCTTTAAGTACTCGCAAACTATCACTAACAACTAAAGTAGTTTGAGTAGGAATCCTAAGCTCTAGGTTTATTTGCAAAAATCCATGTTTATTTCAAACTGAGTTCAGAATTAAAGAAAACTAGTTTAATGTTCTACAACACCTAAGTGGGAACTTAGTTTTCATGTTCACAACCCTGCTATGGTCAAGTCAAAGTCATAATTCATTTCACAAGTCATTTTGAAAACATCTAACGACGTAACAGTATGGCCACTCCAACTGTCCATGACCGCGGATGTGGCTATTCGAATAGTTTGATACTCTGCAAAGGTGGTACACTTTCACCATAACATTCGATACACCCGTCAGGGATAACCCTGAATCGTCATACTTTGTATGTGGATAATCAATCCTAACCTTTCAATTACACACCCTAGTATAGGCACCTCCCCTATGAGTTTGGCCTCCCAACCATGACCATTTGTCATCTTGGGAACCGCATAGGTGGACATTCACATTCACAAGGTAGTCTCAGCTCAACCTCTTTCCGCAAGGGAACCCATAGTAAGACATATAAACTTCCAGTTAAGCCCTACCCAAATTATGTATTGTGGTTGTATGGTAAAATTGGAATGGTATCGCATCCGAACCCAAATCATGCCTCAATATTTTAATCATCAAATCATCTTGTGCTCATAACACATGTCAAAACATTTCCATAGAATGGATCTGCATTCCAAGGTTCTCATAATCATTTTAACCAGGTATTCCCATCTAAAGTTACCAAGTTTTATCCTTATAACTAGCCACTAAAGTTGAGGGTATTCACTAATGAGGGGTGCTAGTCGAGTGTGACTATCCAAATCGAGTTTTATGCCTATTTGATGACATCTAGTTGTAACTACTTAGGCCTAGTTTTATGCTCTTTATGCTATCTATACTATTTTTCCAAAACCCACAAGTCACTAAGTAAGTGTAAAGGTCCCAACCTGATAATAAGGTACAGATCCTTGTGTTTACAATGCTCGTCCCTGGAAAAATAGCTAGCATCCATAGTTTAAGATGTAATATCAAGAAACAAAGGTCATAGCACAACTTTATAACCAGGAATAAAATAATTCATTACATCTTACATAGCTCATTTGGCTATCTCATTACAATGCAGCAGAAATAACTATATACCATGGAGTCCTTCATCTTCAAAATGCCACAGGCATTCATGTTGGTTGTAGACTTGCAATCCTAATCAATACACTTCACTACCATCAAACAAATCTGCAACATATAAGTTACAGCCACAAGGGTCAATACATTTGAATTGTATTGGCAAGTTTCACTACTATGTGGAAATAGTTGGAACCTATCAATATATGCATATTTGGATAAGTAGGGTTTAGGCTCATTTGTAGAAAGCAATATGGTTTTATCCTATCTTTTCAAAATAGTTTTGATCTTTTAACAATCTTTCTGAACTCCATGGCAAACTCCACCTAATCCCTTGTTGACACCATCAAGTTTTACTTTGAGAAATTGGAATGTCGAGATCTTCCATAGCTTCGGGCCTTAGTTGCTCAGAATTGTCCGTAACCGGGGACACGGCTAAGTACTTAGAATTTGACCTTCTATAGAAGTTGTACACTTTACCCACATGACACAATATCGTCTTGATGCCACCAGTGGCCGCTGGATAAGTACACACCAAATGGAGTACCGGCAGATCGAGAGTGTGACAAAGTCTTTCCATAGAAGTCCTCCCAATACATAATGCTAGCATGTCTACCAGGCACCAATGTAAGGATATATTTCCAATATATGAATCTAGTTAACCTGAATAGGTGCCAATGCAAGGGTCTTCCACTATGTAATTGACTAAGCCAGTGCCCATTTAGCATGTGGCTGTACACGGAAGCCACTGTACGAGAAACATGTTCAATCTCTAAGTCCCTGGGTGGTTTTCTTCTAGTGCACATACGAAAAAGATAGCCATATAAACATGGTTCCCTTCGTTGCCACCTTATCCACAATTGAGTATCCACATTCCACCCAGGTGATTCATTGAGTACTTGTTTTATTATATAAAACATATATTTTTCCAACACTTCATATAATCATAACATGTATTCCACCCCAAGTCTATAGCAGGGCTAAGCATACTACAACTATGGTGCTTTCACTAAGGAATATATAAAGGATATGCTAATAGGACATAGCATAGCTTAGTTACATAGTAGTCCTATCATGCATACTACAAAAATCCACTAAGTGTAATGAAAATAGTAGGACATGTATGATAGTGTCACTTGCCTTTTTAGTAGATATTATTGGTTCAGTCCTTGATCTTGCAATAATCACACTCTTCAAATTTCACTACAAATCAATCAAGCAAGCACATATTCAAACTAGCATTCAAACAATTCACCACATAAAACAATAAAAACAAAGCAATGCATGCACGCATGCAAAAGATTGTTTTATTGGAAAAGTGGTTTCTAATAGGTTATAAACATTTTAAAACTCATATTCGTCACTTACAAAAGTGGTAAAAACATTTAAATTCAAGTTGGTGAAAAATGGCCATTTAAATCATTTTTGTTTTGCTAGAAATGATTTAAATCAAGTAATAATTTCTAGTGCTTGCCAAATATATTTTTAAACACAAATGTTAGTTTTTATGGTCAAAGTGTTTAATATTAATCCATTTGCACAAGGTTTCACCTAAATTACATTTTTAAATCAAAGCAATATTTTTATTTGCTAGAAATGCCTTTAAGAAAAGTAATAGTTTACTAGGTTTCATCAAATATATTTTTAAATCCTAAAACTTGGTGTTTAAGGTAAGAGAGTTTAAATCAAACCATTTTCAAAAGGTTTTTCTCAAAAAGCATTTTCAAACCATAATCAATATTTTTATTTAACTAGAAATGCTTTTATTCAAGGATTAATTCCTTAGTGTCACAAATTATACTTTTAAATCCAAAAGTTCGTATTTATGGTTAGTAGGTTCAAACCAAACATTTACAAAAGATTTTACCCTAAAATCATTTTTAGAATAAATTTTATACACAAAATAATCCTAAATATGTTTCTGCAAAAACACCCAATTTTAGAGATTCAAAATACTAAAGTAATGGCATGGTTACAAAGTTTGTAATTTTGTGATTCCAATGATATAAAATTTGTAAAATTTGGCCAAGCAGAACAATAGTTATGCTTTTTACAATTTTAAACAAACAAAAAAAAATCTGGATTTTAACAGACAGACTCAGGCCACATGTCTTAATCTTATTCGCTGGTACCAGTTCGGCAGGATCGATCAACATGGTGCGTTGGATTAAAAGTAGATCGTGCGGCACAGATCAAACATAACGGTTCGCTTAAGTCATCTATTCCTAGCCATGCGATCAGGATCTAACGGGCTACATCATCCTGACCATGGATTGGCGGCGCTGGTGCAACGGTGAGTGGCGGCGCGCTCTGGTGGTGGCATTGCCGATGAATCAGGAAGCGCGGGAGAGGGAGGATACCATTACCGAACTTGCCGTGACGTGCTGAAGCTTTAGATGGTTGTAGTGGACGAAGGGGCGTTTGGAGCTGCTGGCAATTCCTCGCCGGAGTCGTCGTTGGCGTTGGGCACACTCTGGTCTAGACGGAGGCGAGGCTGCAAGTCATGGGAAGACGAGTGGAGAGGGGCGTTAGACGCGGGCGAGTGTGGTGAACACGTGTGCGTCATCGATAGAGAGAGGGGAGGACGGGATTTACGGGGAAGGGTCGCCGGAGTGGGCACTGTCGACGGTGGTGCTCAGGTGTTGTCCTTGCTGAAGCTCCGAAGCGCGCGCAGACTAGAGAGAGGCACTGGAAGGTGCGTCTGGTGATGGTGAGCAAGTTCGTGTGAAGCAGGGACAGTGGGGGTGGCTGTTCTCGCCGGAATTTGGACGAGGGCTCGCTGGAGACAGTGGTGTTGCCGCGAGCAATTCGGGCAGCCTAGGGGCCGAGAGGTGTGGGGAATTGAGGGGAAAGGTAGAGGAAACCAGGGCGCTTATGAGGGCGTGGTCTCTGGAGGGATTAACGTCGCCATTTACACGAATTTACGTTGGGGGTTAACGACTGAGAACGGCTGTGAGGGAGAGGGGGAACGGGTCACGGGGTAGACGACGAGGTGAGCTGGCGGTGGGGCTGCCAAGTCAGTGAGGTGCGGGTTTGTATGTGGGGTCGTTTTATCAGCGGCTAAGGGTTGCGGGTTTGAGTGAGAAAGAAACAGAGAGGGGTTTTCCCGTGTGGGCTGGCGATGGGCCTGGGCCAGGTTAGTTGGGCTGGCTGCTTCTTTTTATTTTTTTCCCTTCGTTTTTCTTTTCTTTTTCTTATTTCTTTTTCTGTTTTGAATTTGTTCAAATGATTCAAATACTAGTTTGAATTCAAACTTTCCCCAAACTTTCAGTATGATTTTGTTCTGTTTATTAATGTATTTTAAAGTCCATTTTAGAATAATTCTTTTTATTCTTTTATGGTTTATTATTATTTCAAAATAAACATTTGTTCTTATTTTAAATAAGATTTAAATATGGTTCCAATCCATATTATTTATTAAAATATTTCTTTTATTCTTTTTAAGTCAATTAGATAACCTTTTAATCCTCATGGCAATTTCCATTATTTTTCCCATGATTTAATAAATCATTTATCTTAGGGATTTTGTCCCCATTTAAATGTAATTAGAATATGGTTTAATCTCATATACTTTTATTTGAATATTCTTTATCCCCTTTACTTTATTTGGAATATGTTTATTCCATTTGCTTATGAATTTGGACAAGATTTAATTTGGCTTTTAAATATTCCTTATTTATTTATTTCTTTCTTTGCCTTATAAAATCCATATCTTTTTACTTATAGATCCAAAATTGGTGATTCCAATTTGTATAATTTTATTTAATATTTGTTTATCTTTTCAAATCCTTTTAGGATTACTTTTCTCAATATTTTTTATGGATTTAGATAGGAGCTTTATTAGCCTTGGAAAATATTTCCTTTTAACTTATTAAATTCATAAGTTTTTATATATGGCATCAAATTGAGTGAAACCAATTTCTATGGTTTTATGGTATTTTTATTTATCATTTTTCATCATTTATAAATGTTTGTTGACAAATTTTTATATGGATCAAATCCATAGTCTTAGAGAGATCTTAGAAATGAATTATTCCATTAGGGTTTTAGGGTTTTGGTTTAACTTTTGCAAGTGTTTAAATTTCAAGATACATTCATTGATGAATGCATTTCACTTGATTGAAATTTTGTTGAATTCCCTTTTATTCAAATTTTGTTCAAGAAGGGTTTTTATGTTTCCTTTTAGAAACAAAAAGTTTCTTTTCACCCTAAATTTCAACAATCATTTCTTTTGTTTATTTAATTTTCACATTTGAAAATTTGGAAAATTGTGGGATGTGACAGGCTAACACCCTTAAAAGAAATCTCGTCCCGAGATTTGGGAAGGCTAGAGGTTACAAGTTGGCTTGAAGACAACTAGGGTACTACCACCCTTAAAAGGAAATTTTGTAGGGTTACATTGATGGTTCACTTGACTATGGGTTCAATAATTGACATCCAAATAGGGGATCCTTATGTGACTCAACTGAGTTAGCTAAATCCTGCCATCCACATCATCTAATTCTTCAAGGGTTCCATACATGTCGATGTGGTTCACATATCCTTTCTGGGCCACATTGGAATCACTTCCATTGGAGTTCTAGCATCCCATTTCTTTTTCTTCTCAGGACATTCTGATGCATAGTGTCCAAGTTCCTTACAATTATAGCACTGCAGCTGGCTAATGTATTTCTTCTTGCGATTGCCATGTAGGTTCTGACCAAGTTCATCCCCATTGTTAGTATCATTCCCATTATTATTATCACTTCCATTGTTGTTGTGGTGATTCTTATGATGAGTGTGTCCATTTCCTTCATGCTGATGTGGTCCAGAATCTCCATTGCTCTTTTTGATTGAACGCTTCTTTTGTGATGATCCTGAGTGATACTTGAGGCTATGCTTCCTCTTTCTGTTCTCAACTTGATTCATCTTATTTTCCAAGATAGTGTCTTTGTCACAGAGTGATTGATAAGTTGGGACATAGGCAACAGACAGCTGAAGGTTCAGCTCATCATTAAGTCCTTCGAGGAATTTATCTTTCCTCTTAGCATCTGTATCAACTTCATCCGGTGCATAGCGTGCCAGATTGTTGAACTCCTCAATGTACTCAGCCACACTGCGGTGATGTTGTTTCAGGTTGTGGAACTCCTTTTTCTTCAAGTTCATCACTCCGGATGTGATGTGAGATGTACGGAAACCATCCTCAAAAATAGCCAAAGTCACATCCTCAAGGGGAGTGGTGATCTGAAAGTTGTCCCACCATGTTGCTGCTGGTCCTTCGAGCAAATGTGCTGCAAACCTGACTTTTTCCTCGTTGGTGCAGCCAACATTCACTAAGTCCTTGTTCACCGAACGTAACCAGTCATTGGCTATCATTGGATCAGTTGTTCCAGAGAACTTTGCAGGCCTCAGTTTCAGAAATCTGGTGAGCATGTCAAATGCTGGAGGATTGTTCTGATTGTTGTTGTTGTTATTGTTGTTATTCTAATTCTGATTCTGCATGAACTGCGTCATCATCTGCATCAGTTGAGCTTGAGATGTGATCAACTGTTGCATCTTGGGAGTGGTGTTGTTGTTGTTTTGGTTGGTGTTGGCACAACGGGGAGGCATCTGTTGGTTTAATAGGGATAAGTAATGATAGATAGATCTAAAGAAGTTCTAACACACAACCCAAAACAATCAAGTTCAATCAAGAAATCAACAAGCAACTATTCACTTTAACAACTTATGAGTTTAACTCATGAGTTGAAGGAAACAACAAGTTTTCTTGAAACACTCAACCTAGTATAGTCATACCTCATAGGTCAGTATGATCCATACACTAACATGATATCAATGTCTTAGATAGTTGGTAGGCAATATAATGTCTCTTGCTTCTCATTTGTGGTCCTTAGTGCTGTCTAAGTTGAAGTCCTTGGTGGAACTAAAGTTGAAGTCATTGGTCATGGTGGAGGCTTTGTCCATCAAGTTCAAAGGGAGAGATGTAGAATCAAAACCAAAAAGGTTGAGGAAAAAGTTTACAAGATTGTTTGTAAATAAGTTTGAACAAATACATCTCCTATTTTTCTAAGGGGTTTTGTCCAATCCTAGGGTTACAATCCTACAGGCAGCACAGTGCTCTGATACCATCTATAAAGGTCCCAACCTGATAATAAGGTAGTGATCCCTATGTTTACAATGCTAGTCCCTGGATCAATAGCTAGCATCCACAGTTTAAGATGTAATATCAAGAAACAAAGGTCATAATACAACTTTATAACCAGGAATAAAATAATTCATTACATCTTACATAGCTCATTTGGCTATCTCATTACAATGCAGCGGAAATAACTATATAGCATGGAGTCCTTCATCTTCAAAATGCCACAGGCATTCATGTTGGTTGTAGACTTGTAATCCTAATCAACACACTTCACTACCATCAAACAAATCTGCAACATATAAGTTACAGCCACAAGGGTCAATACATTTGAATTGTATTGGCAAGTTTCACTACTATGTGGAAATAGTTGGAACCTATCAATATATGCATATTTGGATAAGTAGGGTTTAGGCTCATTTGCAGAAAGCAATATGGTTTATCCTATCTTTTCAAAATAGTTTTGATCTTTTAACAATCTTTCTGAACTCCTTGGAAAATTCCAAGTGCTTCTAATCCCTTGTTGACACCATCAAGTTTTACTTTGAGAAATTGGAATGTCGAGATCTTCCATAGCTTCGGGCCTTAGTTGCTCAGAATTGTCCGTAACTGGGGACACGGCTAAGTACTTAGAATTTGATCTTCTGCAGAAGTTGTACCCTTTACCCACATGACACAATATCATCTTGATGCCACCAGTGGCCTCTGGATAAGTACACACCAAATGGAGTACTGGCAGATCGAGAGTGTGACAAAGTCTTTCCATAGAAGTCCTCCCAATACATAATGCTAGAATGTCTACCAGTCGCCAATGTAAGGATATATTTCCAATATATGAATCTAGTTAACCTGAATAGGTGCCAATGCAAGGGTCTTCCACTATGTAATTGACTAAGCTAGTGCCCATTTAGCATGTGGTTGTACACGGAAGCCACTGTACGAGAAACATGTTCAATCTCTAAGTCCCTGGGTGGTTTTCTTCTAGTGCACATACGAAAAAGATAGCCATATAAACATGGTTCCCTTCGTTGCCACCTTATCCACAATTGAGTATCCACATTCCACCCAGGTGATTCATTGAGTACTTGTTTTATTATATAAAACATATATTTTTCCAACACTTCATATAATCATAACATGTATTCCACCCCAAGTCTATAGCAGGGCTAAGCATAATACAACTATGGTGCTTTCACTAAGGAATATATAAAGGATATGCTAATAGGACATAGCATAGCTTAGTTACATAGTAGTCCTATCATGCATACTACAAAAATCCACTAAGTGTAATGATAGTGTCACTTGCCTTTTTAGTAGAGAATATTGGTTCACTCCTTGATCTTGCAATAATCACACTCTTCAAAATTCACTACAAATCAATCAAGCAAGCACATATTCAAACTAGCATTCAAACAATTCACCACATAAAACAATAAAAACAAAGCAATGCATGCAAGCTTACAAAAGATTGTTTTATTTGGAAAAGTGGTTTCTAATAGGTTATAAACATTTTAAAACTCCTATTGGTCACTTAAAAAAGTGGTAAAACCATTTAAATTCAAGTTGGTGAATAACGGCCATTTAAATCATTTTTGTTTTGCTAGAAATGATTTAAATCAAGTAATAATTTCTAGTGCTTGCCAAATATATTTTTAAACACAAATGTTAGTTTTTATGGTCAAAGTGTTTAATATTAATCCATTTGCACAAGGTTTCACCTAAATTCCATTTTTAAATCAAAGCAATATTTTTATTTGCTAGAAATGCCTTTAAGAAAAGTAATAGTTTACTAGGTTTCATCAAATATATTTTTAAATCCTAAAACTTGGTGTTTAAGGTAAGATAGTTTAAATCAAACCATTTTCAAAAGGTTTTTCTCAAAAAGCATTTTCAAACCATAATCAATATTTTTATTTAACTAGAAATGCTTTTATTCAAGGATTAATTCCTTAGTGTCACAAATTATACTTTTAAATCCAAAAGTTCATATTTATGGTTAGTAGATTCAAACCAAACATTTACAAAAGATTTTACCCTAAAATCATTTTTAGAATAAAATTTATACACAAAATAATCCTAAATATGTTTCTGCAAAAACACCCAATTTTAGAGATTCAAAATACTAAACTAATGGCATGGTTACAAAGTTTGTAATTTTGTGATTCCAATGATATAAAAAATTTAAAATTTGGCCAAGCAGAACAATAGTTATGATTTTTGCAATTTTAAACAAACAAAATCATTCTGGATTTTAACAGACAGACTCAGGCCACGTGTCTTAATCTTATTCGCTGGTACCGGTTCGGCAGGATCGATCAACATGGTGCATTGGATTCAAAGTAGATCGTGCGGCACAGATCAAACATAACGGTTCGCTTAAGTCATCTATTCCTAGCCATGCGATAAGGATCTAACAGGCTACATCATCTTGACCATGGATTGGCGGCGCTGGTGCAACGGCGAGCGGCAGAGCGCTCTGGTGGTGGCGTTGCTGATGAATCAGGAAGCGCGGGAGAGGGAGGATACCATTACCGAACTTGCCGTGACGTGCTGAAGCTTTAGGTGGTTGTAGTGGACGAAGGGGCGTTCGGAGCTGCTGGTAATTCCTCGCCGGAGTCGTCGTTGGCGTTGGGCACACTCTGGTCTGGACGGAGGCGAGGCTGCAAGTCATGGGAAGACGAGTGGAGAGGGGTGTTAGACGCGAGCGAGTGTGGCGAACACGTGTGCGTCATCGATAGAGAGAGGGGAGGACGGGATTTACGGGGAAGGGTCGGAGTGGCCTTAATCGGCGGTGGTGCTCAGGTGTTGTCCTTGCTGAAGCTCCGAAGCGCGCGCAGACTAGAGAGAGGCACTGGAAGGTGCGTCTGGTGATGGTGAGCAAGCTCGTGTGAAGCAGGGACAGTGGGGGTGGCTGTTCTCGCCGGAATTTGGACGAGGGCTCGCCGGAGACAGTGGCGTTGTCACGAGCAAGTTGGGTTGGCTGCTTCTTTTTATTTTTTCTCTTCTGTTTTCTTTTATTTTTCTGATTTCTTTTTCTGTTTTGAATTTGTTCAAATGATTCAAATACTTGTTTGAATTCAAACTTTCCCAAACTTTCAGTATGATTTTGTTTTGTTTATTAATGTATTTTAAAGTCCATTTTAGAATAATTCTTTTTATTCTTTTATGGTTTATTATTATTTCAAAAAACATTTGTTCTTATTTTAAATAAGATTTAAATATGGTTCCAATCCATATTATTTCTTAAAATATTTCCTTTATTCTTTTTAAGTTAATTAGATAACTTTTTAATCCTCTTGGCAATTTCCATTATTTTTCCCATGATTTAATAAATCATTTATCTTAGGGATTTTGTCCCCATTTAAATGTAATTAGAATATGGTTTAATCCCATATACTTTTATTTGAATATTCTTTATCCTCTTTACTTTATTTGGGATATCCTTATTCCATTTTCTTATGAATTTGGCCAAGATTTAATTTGGCTTTTAAATATTCCTTATTTATTTATTTATTTCTTTGCCTTATAAAATCCATATCTTTTTATTTATAGATCCAAAATTGGTGATTCCAATTTGTATAATTTTATTTAATATTTGTTTATCTTTTCAAATCCTTTTAGGATTACTTGGCTCAAGATTTGGTATGGATTTAGATAGGATCTTTATTAGCCTTGGAAAATATTTCCTTTTAACTTATTAAATTCATAAGTTTTTATCTATGGCTCCAAATTGAGTGAAACCAATTTCTATGGTTTTAGAATATTTTTATTTATCATTCTTGATCATTTATAAATTTTTGTTGACAAACTTTTATATGTATCAAATCCATAGTCTTAGAGAGATCTTGGAAATGAATTATTCCAGGGTTTTGGTTTAACTTTTCCAAGTGTTTAAATTTCAAGATACATTCATTGATGAATGCATTTCACTTGATTGAAATTTTCTTGAATTACCTTTTATTCAAATATTGTTCAAGAAGGGTTTTGATGTTTCCTATTAGAAACAAAAAGTTTCTTTTCACCCTAAATTTCAACAATCATTTCTTTCGTTTATTTATTTTCACATTTCAAAATTTGGAAATATTTGGGATGTGATAGTAAGGGTAAAGAACTTTGGTAAAGATGAAAGAATAATGCTTGCAAGTAAAACTGGGAATTGGTATAATCAAGGTTGCATAACCAAATCATGCCTAATGCATATTGCATAGGTTAAATTGTAGTGTTAGGCTTGCATAGGTAGCATGCAAAGTTCTAGCTTGCATAGTTAAGAAACTTTCAAGTGTTAGCTTGCCCGTATTGGTGCAGTGGTTAAAGTTTTCTTCTTCGTAGTACTCCTCCTCCTCATAGCCTTGGTCTGTATTAGCGTCTAAAAATGAATACGAGGTACACAATCACCAAAAAATACTTAACTATCTCTATTTAGTACACAAAGGTTCACACTAGATGATCTAGCATCATCACATGAAATAAAGACCTAGTCCTTTTTATTTTATTTTGAAAAAGTAATTTCTACTCCTTGAAAACTACTTCAGATTTAATATTCTCCAATTAAAATATGGGATCATGTTGACACATGTCATCACCACATATTCTAATACTTGGGAATGTGATTTAAAGTGGTGGTCATATTTTATAAAGTTTAAAAATTACTATTTTACACAATTAAAATGACTAGAAATGCCTATGTAGCATTCTTTTAGTACTAGTCCAAGATCACTGCATGTAAACCTAAATATTTTTACATATTCATATAGATCTTGTCAAATGTGATTTTTGAGAGTTGGAATCAACTCAAAAGATTTATGGTTGATTTTTGAAAAAATGTTTCAATGTGGAAAAGTCTCTATCTCGTTATTTTTACTACAGGTGATATATAATTTCAAATGGTTTGAATCCAACGGGCTTGGATTGATAATTTCAGTACCTTTCTAGCAAAATTGGAACCATGCAATTTGGTTTAGTAAATCTTCTTCAATTGATTCTTGAATCTACTGACAAAACTATGTTTGAACTAAAATGTAAAAAGATTATTTGAATCACTGGGCTACGCGCGGGAACCATACTGGGCCGGCCCAGCTACACAGCGCGCGTGAAACGGGCTGCTGACAGGGGGATCCCATGCGTCAGTGGCTCTATCTAACCGAAGCGATACGTTTCATTCTAAGCCGTGCGATTAGACTAAGATCTACGGCCGAGAGGTGTGGGAGGTTCTGAGAGGAGTGGGGAGTGAGATGGTGTGGAGAATGAGGCTGGGGTGGCCTCTATTTATACACAGGCGAGAGGGGCAGAGAGGCATGGGTTGGCTCCTCCGTCGATGTCGTTGTAGTGAGCTACAGGCATGGCGAAGGGCGTAGGACGGTGCAGTGTTTCCTGGCGGTCGTCGCACGATTAATGGCTCAACACGGGGCGGTCGAGGATGGTCAGGAGCGGTCTATGCTCTGCATGGAAATGGTTGTGTTCGAGACGGCGTATAGGGCTACTGGTCGCGCGGCAGCGAACAGGTATGTCTGGGGGGTATCTAGGGTCATGGCGAGTGCGGGTACGCACGGTGAGGGCGAGGCACGCCGTGTGCGCGCGTGTCGGTTGTGGCGCTCTCGGCATGGTTCCAGAGAAATGGGTGCGGCGTTTCTCGGATGGTACACGGGTCGGATGCGCTCGAAGGGTGGACAGGAAGTGGCGGTGGATGGTGGCTTGTCTCCTAGACATCATGGACGGGCGCGACGCTGGCTCCTGTGAGCTGTCCATGGTCGACCGGGAAGGATGGCTCGGGTGGCACGGTACTGGCGCAGTAGCGAGTAAGGGGCGGCTTCAATGCAATGCTGGGAACTGGGGGAGACTAGGGAAGTGAAATGGGGGCAATGGGTTGATCAATTACTGCTCACCATAGTAGAAGTTAGGAAAGGTGGATCAGAGTCCACCAGGTGTTTGATGAAATGGCCGCATGAACTCAACATTTGTATTTTTGGATGAATTTTTGTGAGTGATCTTGTCAAATACTTGGTAGTCTGTGGTTGCTAGGGTTTGCCAAGGGGAATTTTTGTTTGGTTGGTTTTTGAGAAATGTCCATCTTAGTACCTATTAAGGATTCAATTTTGAATTGTCCTTTAAATAGATTTGGAATTTGTTTCTGTTGGTTTGTAAAGTGGTCTTTGGTTCAGTTACTTGGTCTAGCAAGGGGTGAAAAGAATTGGATTTGTTTCTGTTAAAAATCTTTGACTAGGAACACCCAAAGTGGTCTAGTGAACAAGTTTGGCCAAAATCACCATTTGCTCATATTTCTTATATTTGATTTTCTCTTCATTTGATTCTGCTTGTAAATGATCTAGATGATATTTTTTCATCTTTAAACCAATCCTTAACATTCATAGCAATCAAACATGGCAATTGCACTCATTCATGGATTAATCACACACACATGCATTCATATTAATTTTAATAAAAAAATTGTTAACCCTAAACTTGGGTGATTAGAACTTGATAATCTTGTTTAATATTTTTGGATGTTACAAACCTTCCCTCCTTAAACAAAATCTTGTCCCGAGCTTTAAGAAAAAGAAAACTAGGAACTAAAGAGATCAGGAAACTCAGTCCTAATGTAATCTTCTCACTCCTAAGTAGCTTCTTCTTCAGTATGGTTACTCCACTAGATATTGAGAAACTTGATACTCCAGGTTCTGGTGGTTCTAAAGGCTTCTTCCAAAATACGAATGGTTATTTCAGGATACTTAGGTCCTTGTTAAGCTCTATGGTTCTGTGATCAATATTCTTGAAAACTTCGGTCTTCTCCGGGACTTCTAGGCATTTGCGAAGTAACAAGATATGGAACACATCCTGCATGGCTGACATCTCCTCCGGCAGTTCTAGTTGATATGATACTTCTCCTTGGCGATTCACAATCTTGAAGGGTCCAATATATTTGGGGGCTAACTTCCCTTTGAGTTGGAAACGTTGCATTCCTTTCAAGGATGATACTTTGAGATACACAAAATCTCCGATAGTGAAGACTAGATCTCGACGTCTCTTGTCGGCATAACTCTTCTGTCGGGATTGGGCGGTCTTAAGGTGCTCACGGATCTTGTGAACTTTATCTTTGGCTTCTCTTAGGTTGTCGAAGTCCGAAAATCTGACTCTCTCCTACTTCCGACCAATTCAGTGGGGTACGACACTTCCTTCCATACATAAATTCAAATGGGTCCATTTGCAAACTGGCTTGGTAACTATTGTTGTATGAGAATTCTATGAAAGGCGGACAATCTTCCCATTTTGATCCATATCCCAACACACAAGATCTCAACATATCTTCGAGTATCTGGTTTACTCACTCCATTTTTCCATCAGTCTGCGGGTGATAAGCTGTGCTGAAATCCAGTCTGGTTCCTAATCCTTCTTGGACCTTCTTCCAAAATCTCGAGGTAAACTGGGTTCCTCGATCCAACACAATGTTCTTGGGGATTCCATGCAAACTGACTATCCTAGCAATGTACAACTCTGCTAGCTTCAAGCTCTAATAAGTGAACTTGACCGGTAAGAAATGAGCTACTTTGGACAGTCTATCCACTATGACCCAAATAGAGTCATTTCCCCTACTACATGTAGGAAAACCGGTGATAAAATCCATTCCTACAGAATCCCATTTCCGTTCCGGAATCTACAATGGTTGAAAAAGTCCTGTAGGTCTCTGATGTCCCGCTTTGACTCTCTGACAGATATCACATTTGGCTATGTAGCTTCCTATTTCTCTCTTCATCTTGTGCCACCAAAATTGCTCCTTCAAATTATGATACATCTTGGTTCTTCCAGGGTCGATAGAATAAAGAGTATCATGGGCTTCTTGCAAAATAACTTGTTTCAACTCTGAATCTGCAGGCACACAGATTCTTCCTTTGTACCACAAAACTCCTTCATCTTCGGTGAATCCGGGTACATTCCCTGTACCGATACGACATTTAATTCCGTCGATACTAGCATTTCCTTTATGCATCTCCTTGGTCTGACTGATTAAAGTGGGTTGAAGTTCTATGCTATCTAAAAATCCTTCACTAACTATCTCCACTCTGAAATTTTTCATCTCCTCATGCAAACTTGGATGGGCTTCTTTTATCATGGTGTTCAATCGACACGACAATATGCTAAGAGCATCTGCTACCACATTGGCTTTGCTGGGGTGATAGTGAATGTCAATATCATAGTCCTTGATTAACTCTATCCATCTCCTTTGCCTCATATTTAGCTCCTTCTGGGTGAAAATATACTTCAGACTCTTATGATCTGAATAAATCTCATAGCGGTTACCCATGAGGTAATGCCGCCATGTCTTCAAGGCTAAAACTATGGCTGCTAGTTCGAGGTCATGGGTAGGGTAATTCTTCTCATGTTGCTTCAGTTGTCGAGATAGATAGGATATGACGTTGCCTTCTTGCATCAACACACATCCGAGACCAATCTTGGATGCATCACAGTACACACCGAAAGGCTTATTGATATCCAGCATAATAAATATTGGGGCTGAAATCAATCTCTTCTTAAGATCTTGAAAACTTGATTCACATTTGTCCGTCCATTCAAACTTCTTATCTTTCTTCAACAACTGGTTCATGGGTCTTGCGATGCTCGAGAATCCTTCTACAAACTTGCGGTAATATCCCGCTAATTCGAGAAATGCGCGAACTTGGGTTTGAGTAGTTGGGGTTTTCCATTCTTCAACATCCTTAATCTTGGCGGGATCGACAGCAATTCCTCCTGCCGACATGATATGTCCTAGGAATCCTACTTCCTTTAACCAGAACTCATATTTTCTAAATTTGGCATATAACTAATGCTCTCTAAGGGTTTCAAGGATGGTTCTCAGGTGTAGCTCATGGTCTTCTTTTGATTTGGAATAGATCAGAATATCATCTATGAAAACAACGACAAACTTATCCAGGAAGTTCATAAAAATCTTATTCATGAGATTCAAGAAATAAGCGGGGGCATTGGTTAATCCAAAAGACATGACAGTGTACTCATACAATCCATATCTGGTGGTGAAGGCAGTCTTTGGAATATCCGTTCCACGAATCTTGAGTTGATGATAACCAATTCTAAGATCAATCTTAGAAAACACATTGACACCGGTCAACTGGTCAAATAGATCTTCTATATTCGGTAGTGGGTACTTGTTCTTAATGGTGACATCATTCATCTTCTGATAATCCGTGCACAAACGGTTACCTCCATCTTTCTTATCCACAAATAAAACAGGTGATCTCCATGGCGACGCACTTGGTTGAATCAAACCTGTCTCCAGCATAGCATCCAGTTGCTTCTTTAGCTGTGGTAATTCAGACAGTTCTGTTCTAGGGATTAGTTATGTCTCCAGCATACTATAAGGTCTCTGAGCTATGGGTCCAGTTCCAGGGATTAGTTCAATGATAAACTCAATATCCCGATCTGGGGGCATACCGGGCAATTCATCTAGGATTATATCGAGGTATTCACAGACTACTCTGACTTGGTCAATGGTTGGTTGGGCTAGACTCTTGTTGCACTTGAATTGACGGGGTAAAGTCTCAGATACATGCTCTACTGATACTCCAGTGGTACTATTCATGGTTATGGCTTTCTTGGCACAGTCGATTAATTCTTTATGTTTCGACATCCAATCCATTCCTAGTACTACTTCCTAACCTTTGGTTCCAAGTACTATTAGATTAGCATAAAAATCAATTCCATGGATTATGATAGGTACGGCCTTGCAATTTTGTCTAGCTTTGGTGGTTGAACCAGGTATTTGAACTATCATAACATGCTTCAGTTTTGTTGGTTGAATCTTACTAGTGCATGCAAATTCTTCTGTAACAAATGAGTGCGATGATCCAGAATCAAACAACACTCTTGCAAGTACTGATTTAACAGAAAACATACCCAGCACGACATCTGGCGCTTCATGGGCTTCCTTAGCATTCATGTGAAACAGACGGCCATTGCGGTTGAGTGAGTTCCCTAGGGAAAATCTCCTTCTAGGCTAAACACGGCGTTGCTGCTGCACTGGTACATTCTCATTGGCTGCTGCAAGCTTCTTGGGGCACTCGTTGGAGTAGTGACCCTTGACTCCGCATTCAAAACAAGTAATCAGAGACTTGTATTTTCCTGCAACAGGCACGGCATTGCTTCTAGTCCTTGGGGCAGTATTGTTGTTGTTGTTGATGTTGTTGTTGTTGTACTTGGGCGGTGCACGATTGAAATCGTTGGAGTTTTCGGGGTTGTTGTTGTGGTTTCCTCCAGGCCTTTGGTTTCCTCCTCCACGGTTCAGATAGTTCGGACGGGACATAGGGGTCTATTGTTTCTCGGGGCATATCCTGTAGACGGGTTGGGGCGATACTTCTGGGTATGGTGGGATCCTGGTTGATGCATCATTCGACGCTTGCGATTATCATTGGCTTGGTTGATCTTGCCTTCCATATGGATTGTAGAATCCACTAAGGCTTCAAGGTAAGCGAAGGGAATGTTGACCAGCATTGTCTGCATCTCATCGTGCAGACCATTCAAGAATCTCTCCTTCTTCTTGCCTTCATTACCAATCTCATCAGGGGCATACCTAGACAGGGACAGAAATCTGCCATGGTACTCTACCATAGTCATCCTTTCCTGCTTCAGCTCCTTGAATTCATCCCTCATCCACAAAATCAAACCCGGTGGCACATGGGTTCGGCGAAACTTGAGTTTGAATTCATTCCAAGTCATCATCTGTCCTCCATTCATGGTACGAATGCTATTCCACATGGCTATTGCATCACCTGCCAGATAATGGGTGGAAAACATTACTTTCTCATTGGCCTCCACTCCTGCGACTTCTGAGTTATTCTCCATGGTCTGCAGGCAGTCATCAGCATCTAACAGCTCTTCAGACTTACTAAATATGGGAGGATTTCTGTTTTGAAAGTTCCTGTGCTTGGATCCATGGTTGTCCTGGTTTCCATGGCCTTGATTATTATGGGCCATCTGAGCTATCTGTTGAAGGGTGGCTAAATTATCTTGACGTTCAGCTCTTCCAGCTTCACGGTCAGCAACCAACATTTGTAAGATTTGCAGCATTGGATCCTGAGATGAATTGCTCCCTCCGCGAGACATCTGAAGATTGAGATAGATCATGAGACAAGAGGGAAATTTCTAAGGTTCATCGATTTGTTTTTGAAAAGCTTTTAAACTTTGAGTTTGACTCTGGTTTTGCCAACTAGCAACTGTCTTTTCATTCATTCATTCATAGCACCCAATACAAACACACACCACACTAGGGTAACGAATGGTTTTAGGAACCATCCTGTGAAGCTACTATACAGTGGGACCAGATACAACTCACACCTATGATAGTGCTCAAGTGCTACTACTCATCAGAACCGGTGGCTTCTTCATCATCAATGAAGGCGGATTCATCATCATGAGTGTGGAAGTCCATTTCGAAGTCCTCTAGGTAGTCATCATCATCACTGAGGTAGGAGTAGGGATCTCCACAGATATCTTCCCCTTCGTTCTACCTCTCCTCAAGCTGCATGTCCTACTCATGGATGGTCTCCTCCAAAGATGACACCTTGTGATGAAGGAGGGCAATGATGTGATCCTTCTTGTCACGCAGACGACAAAGTGACTTGTGCTCCTTCACAAGGATGGCGAGGGTCTAGTCCTTCTTGACTGCAATGGCATGGTTGTGGTTGGCGTAGGCGCGCGCGTTGTCCAACTCCTTCTGCCTATCATACAGCATGAAGTCGAGATGATCCACCTGATGCTTTAGCTCCGGATGACCTGGTACCTCCAATGGTTGTCCCATAGCATCACGCCTTGCATAGTAAGAAAAGTGAGTGCCATTGATCTGGTTGATGCTTTGCCCACATATACAGGCAAGAGCCTCTTGCATAGCCCTGGCGAGTCCGTCTAGACAGTTGTTCTCCCTCAAGCTGAATTGGATCTTCTCCGAGGTGGGTGCCTCCATCTTGCCTCTGAGATCTGCAACTATCAGCCATTGTAGTTCTCCTCCTTGCTGATCATTGAGATGTGCCTCGAAGAACTCAGGGTACGGGCGCTCAAGAAGTTCCAAGAGTTGGCTTAAATCTTGCTCGAAGAGGACCTCTCCTCCGTTGCCCAACTGGTAGAACTTGCTATACTTGACTTCCATCTATAAGAATGTAGGATGAGTAAGTTAGTGAGGTGATCAAGTGTGTCAAATTTTATGTAGGATGGCAAGAATTTTTGAGGAACATGAAATTTCTTGAAAGAATATCAGTGATAAGAATGAGAAAAGGTTTTCATAAATACTCACTTCTTTTGTTTTGAAACTAAGTTTTTGATTCAAGCATCCATTCTATCTAGGGTCTCCTATGGTTAGTATGGCTCTGATACCGACTTGTCAACACCCGGATTTTCAATCCCAGATGCCTATTATGCCAAACCTTGCAATCCCAGGAGTACCATTTTTGCGAGACATAACATAATTGGTACCATAGTACATCATCCATTACAAACCAGAATAAAGGTCTTACAAATAAAGGATCTCACGATACAATCTTAATACAATCAACACAGCGGAATATAATAATAGTAGCATGGTCGGGGCTCCATATTTAGGGTCACACGCAATGCTGACGATGGGAGATGATCCTAGTTTTCATAGACTTCCTGCTGTCCATCATCCTGGTAGTCCTCCTCATAGTCTGGCCCTAGGAATAGCCAGGGAAAAAGCCATGAGTAGTCTTTAAGTACTCGCAAACTATCATTAACAAGTAAAGTAGTTCAAGTAGGAATCCTAAGATCTAGGTTTATTTGCAAAAAGCCAGGTTTATTTCAAACTGAGTTCAGAAGTAAAGAAAACTAGTTTCTACAACACCTAAGTGGGAACTTATTTTTCATATTCACAACCCTGTTGTGGTCAAGTCAAAGTCATAGTTCATTTCACAAGTCATTTTGAAAACATCTGATGACGGAACAGTACGGCCACTCCAACTGTCCATGACCGCGGATGCGGCTATTCGAATAGTTTGACACTCTATAGAGGTGGTACACTTTAACCACAACATTCGATAAATCCGTCAGGGATAACCCTGAATAATCATACTTACTATGCGGATAATCAATCCTAACCTTTCAATTACACACCCTAGTATAGGCACCTCGCCTATGAGTTTGGCCTCACAACCATGACCATTTGTCATGTTGGGAACTGCATAGGTGTACATTCACATTTACGAGGTAGCCTCATCTCGACCTCTTTACGCAAGGGAACCCATACTAAGACATATAAACTTCTAGTTAAGCCCTACCCAAATCAGGTATTGTGGTTGTATGGTAAAATTGGAATGGTATCGCATCCGAACCTAACCATCAATTTTATAAAGGGCGAAGGCTTTCATAATCATTTTCACCAGGTATTCCGATCTAAAGTGATCAACTTTTACGCTTAGCACTAGTTACTAAAGTTGAGGGTATTCACTAATGAGGGGTGCTAGTCGCGTGTGAGCATCCTAATCTAGTCTTATGCCTTTTTGATGACATCTAGTTCTAACTACTTAGGTCTAGTTTTATGCTCTTTATGCTATCTATACTATTTTTCCAAAACCCACAAGTCACTAAGTAAGGGTAAAGAACTTTGGTAAAGATGAAAGAATAAAGCTTGCAAGTAAAACTAGGAATTGGTATAATCAAGGTTGCATAACCAAAGCATGCAATACTGGTCATGATAATTTTCAAAATGTAGAGGGTGGTAATACTGGTCATGACAATTTTCAGAATAAGGATGTTGCTATGGGACCACAGGGACTTGGTAAGCAACATGATGTTGTTCAGGGAGATGTTGTGGATGATGTTGCTGGTTTAGGTGATGTTCACATGGAAGTTATTCAGAATTTAGCCTTCCAATGGTTGGTGATATCAATCCTCCTTCTGCTGCTGGTCCCTAGAACTTTGAAGATTTTATAAGAGTCTTGTTGAGAGATAGAGGTAGTGATAAGTATTATGAGCTCAAGAAGCAATATGGTCACTCGCTAGTTGATGAGGGTGACATGGTGATATTGATCAGCAAGGTAGTAGTGATGTATCTGCTAAAGAATCATTTGGATCGTCTACTGATAGTGGTAAAGGAGATGGAGAAGTTTCTGTGAGGGATGATGCATAGGCTGTGGATATGGAGAGTCAGGAGCAGGATGTGGTGGCTATGGGATCTTCTCAACCTGATATTGTTTCCACTCAAGAAAGTATGTGATCTCAACCTGAGATAGCTTGTGTTGATGATAAGGAGGAGCAATTGGTGAGGATGAGTTCAAGGGTTGCTACCCAAGGTGGTGCTGGAAGCATGGAGGAAAGGCATCTGGCTCAACAACCTAATAGAGATTTGTCAGGTACCAATTTAACTCTTTATAATTCTTTTGTTGTTCTAGATGATGATGATATTATTCATAGAGCTTTGGAGATGGGATTGATGTTTCTTCTTGTCAACACCCGGATTTTTAATCCCAGATGCTTTTTATGCCATACATCGCAATCCCAGGATTACCATTTTTGCGAGACATAACAGAATTGGATACCATAGTACATCATCCATTACAAACCATACATAAGGTCTTACACAAATAAGGATCTCATGATCCAGTTCTTAATACAACTCAAGCAGCGGAAATACGTAATAATAAAGGTAGCGTAGGCGAAGCTCCATCTTCGGGGTCACAGGCAATGCTAATGATGGGAGATGATCCTAGTTGTCGTAACCTTCCCGGGGTCCATCATCCTGGTACTCCTCTTCATAGTCTGGCCACGGGAATAGCCAGGGACAAAGCCATGAGTACTCTTTAAGTACTCGCAAACTAATACTAACAAGTGAAGGGGGTTTTTGTAGTAGGACACTAAGCTCTAGGGTTGTTTTGCAAAAAGCTAGATTTACCTCTACTAAGTTCAGAAGCAAGAAAAGCTAATTGAAATTTTATAACACCTAAGTGGGAACTTGAATTTCATATCACAACTCTGTTGTCGTCAAGTCCAATTCTCAATTCATTTCACAAGTCATTTTGAAAACATCTGACGGGGGAACAGTATGGCCACTCCAATTGTCCATAACCGCGGACGCGGCTATTCGAATAGTTTGACACTCTGCAGAGATTGTACACTTTCACCACATTCGATACATCCGTCAGGAACAAATCCTAAATTCACCATACTCAGTATGCGGATAATCAATCCTAACCTTTCAATTACAAGCCCTAGTATAGGCACCTCTCCTGTGAGTTTGGCCTCCCAACCATGACCAACTGTCATCTTGGGTACTACACAGGTGGACAATCTTCACAAGGTAGCCTCAGCTCAGACCTTGGCCGTGAGGGAACCCATACTAAGGTATATAAGTTTCCAGTCAAGCCCTACCCAATATTCGGGTATTATGGTTGTACGGTAAAATTGGAATGGTATCGCATCCACATAACCATCAGTTTTAAAAGGGCTAAGGCTCATGCCTCAACATTTTCATCATCAAAATCATCTGGTGTTCGGAAACACATGTCAAAACATATCAGTAGAATGACTCATCATTCTAAGGTTTTCATAACCATTTTCCACCAAGTATTCCCATCTAAAGTTGATCAAGTTTTATGCTTAGCACTAGCATCTACAAGTGGGGGTGAGTACTAATGAGGGGTGGTAAACAAGTGGAGTTTAACTAAGTACAATCTCATGCCTTAGGATGACATCAAGATTATATAGCTTAGGCCAAATTTAATGCTCTTTATGCAACCTTCAATTATCTTCCTAAAATCTACAAGTCACTTAAGTAGACACTAAGTAATAGCTTTGATAAAGAAATAAAGTAGAAAGCTTGCAAGTAAAACTAGGAGGGGGTATCATCACATATGTCTAACCAAGCATGCTTAGTGCATTGCATAGGTTATCTAACTTTCATAATTGCAAGTGTTAGCTTGCCTTGTGCAGAGCAGTGGTTGAAGTTCTCCTCGTCTTCTTCTTCATAGTATCCTCCTTCCTCCTCGTATCCTTGGTCGGTACTAGCGTCTATGAATAAATACGAGGTACACAATCACCAAGCAATACTTAACTATTTTCAATCATCACACAAAGGTGCACTATAGATGATCTAGTATCATCACTAACATTACAAGATTAAAGCTTTGGTCTTATTTATTTATTTTAGAAAAGTAATTTCTACTCATTGAAAAACTACTTAAGATTTAATATTCTCCAAACCAAACATGGGATCATGTTGACACATGTCATCACCACATATTTCAGTACATGAGAATATGATTTAAAGTGGTGTCACAATTTAATAAGGTTTAACCTTTTATTTTAAATAAAATAAAGTGACTAGAAATGCCTATGTGGCATTCTTTTATTACTTGAACATTATTTCTGTAAGTAAACCCATATGTTTTTATATATTCTGAAAGGTATGGTCAAATATGATTTTTCAGAGTTGGAATCAATTCAAAAGATATTGTGGTTGAAATTTGAAAAATGTTTGAATGCAGAAAAGCTTCTGCCTTGTTATTTTTACCAAGGTTGATCTATAGATTCAAATGATTTTAATCCAACGGGCTTGGATTAAGCATTTCAATACCTTTCTAACAAAATTGGTTTCATTCAATTTGGTTCACTGAATCGAGCTGGGTTGATTTTTGAATCTAGGTACAGAACTGAGTTTGAATATAAATAGAAAAAGCTAAATTCAAACGAGTGGGCTGCGTGGGGAAGGTTAATGGGCCGTCCTAGTGTCACTACGCAGCGCGGGGCTCAGCTCACAGGAGGGTTCCACCAGTCAGTGGCTCATAACACGTGAAGCGGTACGGGGCGATCTCGGTCGCATGATCTAAGTCTAATCGAACGACTATGGCTCATCGTCCACGTCTGGCAGCGCCGGCGAGACAGAACCCTAACGCGTAAGGTGGGGGTCGTGGGAGGCTCACCGGGGCTCAGGCGAGGGTCGGTGATGGGGGCAAACAACAAAGTCGACGATGGTGATTTTCCTGGCACCGGCAGCTCCTCCTGGGGCGGCTCCAATCGATGGCTTCCTTCTTCTCCAGCAGCGGCGGGCTCCGGTGAAATTCCAGCGATGCGCTGCTCGCCTTGCTCCGGGAGTGAGGTGGGGTGGTTCTGGGTGAGAGGGGGTGGAATGGTGTGAAGAAATCGAGCGGGGGAGGCCTCTATTTATAGTGGCGAGAGGGGACCAACGGGCGCAGGCTGAGCTCGTCGTGGTTGGCCAATGAGGGCTATCGTGCTCTGGGCGAAGCTCAACGACGTGGTGGCGAGGCGTGGGATGGTGCTGATCGGTCGGAATGCTTCGGCGCTCTGAGCGGGTCCGATGGAGGTTTTGATGGCGAACAACGCGCGTGGTCCACGCGGCGGCGAACGGGCGTGTCTGCGGGGTTGCTGGGTGGTGGTGATCACGCATGCACGCGGCGAGGGCGGCGCGCGGTGTGTGGGCGTGTGTCGAGGGTGGCGCACGGGCGCGCTCTCGGCATGCTAGTAGAGAGGCTTGTCATGGCTTGGGCATGTGGTCTAGTAGCTGGCATTGCTCGAGGCTAGGACAGGGAGTGGCGGTGGGGTGCTGGCTAGCTCCCAGAAAAGGTTGGCGAGGCTAGTGTGGCCTCTAGCTCGCCGGCGACAACGGGGTGGCAAGTGTGCTCTCGGCCTGCTCACCATTGATGGCTAGGATTGCTTACAGTGGTGCTAAGGATAGTTAAAAGAGCTAGATGATCTACTAAGGACTAGTTGTAACCAGAGAGGGAACAAGTTAGGCCCAAAACACTATTAAAAACAGTGAATTTGATTTGGTTGATTTGAATCTGCAACCTGTTTGATGAAATGGCCGCATGAACTTGAGTTTTGAATTTTGAAAAGATTTTTGGTGGGTGTGCTAGGCATGTGCTGAGGATTCTGTGTATGCTTGGGTTTTGAAAATTGAGCTTGTTTGAGTGGTTTTTGAAATAGTGGGATCTTCCCATATGAAATAGATTCAATTTTAAATTGACATTTAAACTAAGCATTTAAATGTTTTTGGATGATCACAAAGTGGGCCTTGGTACCTTGTTATGAGTACTATCAAGGGGTGCAAAGATCCATACATGTTTCTGTTAAGTTCTGAAAGTTAAGGATAGCCAAAGTCGGCATAGGAGTTAATTTGGCCAAAGTGACCATTCACTTAATTTGTTTGTTTTGACTTGTTTGTATTTGGGAAAAGTTTGGGGATTGTTTAGATGATGTTTATTTCACCTAATAATCATTTTACAAGCAAAGAAACACACAACCATGGCAATTCAAAAGAATCCAAATTTTAATACATACACATATGAATGCTTTCCTATTTTTAATTGGAAAAGTTTTTGTTAACCCTAATTTTGATGATTAGAGTTTGATGATCCAAGTTTAGTATTTTTGGGATGTTACACTTCTATATCTTTAGAACATGTTAATTCTTTGAAAGATTTAGAGATTGCTAGGCACAGTTTACATGATAGAAAGCAGGGTGAGGTTGTTGAAGAGGTGGATCTGGGTGAGAAAGTTTTGTTTCTTGACTGTAAGGAGGATGTTAGCGATGAAGGGCAATTTACTCCTGTTATTTCTAGAAAACATAGGAAGAATATGAGATCTGGTTCTGGTGGGAAGAATAGAAAGTTAAATGTTGCTGCTATGAAGGTCCACAACTATCACCCTATGAGTGGTGTTGTGAATGGAACAAGGGAGAGAAGAATTGTATTATGATAGGTGCTATCCTGAACATTAGAGGTGTGGGGAAGAAAGGCGTGAGTGCTTATTTGAGTAATTTGTTAAGACGGGAAAAGTGGATTTTATTGGTTTGCAAGAGACTATTAAGAAAGATTATTCTACTGACTTTTTTAGGAAAATTGATCCTATGAATCAATTTTCCTGGAGTTGGTTGCCTTATGTGGGGAGAACAACGGGCATTTTGGGGGGCCTACGTTCCTCCAAATTGGCCAAACTTGATGTTTCTATGGGCAGGTTTCATGTTAAGATGAAAGTGTTTGATATCAAGAAACAGATCCAGTGGCATTTGGTGGTGGTCTATGGGGCTGCTCAGGAGGAACATAAGGAGGATTTTTTGTTAGAATTAGATGATGTTTGTCAGGACCAGTCAATTCCTTTGCTGGTGGGTGGTGATTTTAATGTGATTAGGTTTGTTTCTAAGAAAAACAAAGGACACTCTTTGAATAAGTGGGGCCACATGTTTAATTCTATCATTAATGCTTATCGGTTGAGGTAAATTCAAATGTCTGGGGGCAGTTTACTTGGTCTAACAATGAGACAGTTCCTACCCTGGAGAAACTTGAAATGATCCTTATTTGCAAAGAATGGGAGATGTTGTTTCCTCTTACCACAATGCATAAGCTGACTAGGAAGTTTATGATCATAGTCCTTTGATCTTGGATACTATGGAAGGACAGGAAGGTGGCAGCAAAGAGTTCAGGTTTGAGAAAAGTTGGCTGTAGAGTGATGAATTTTCGCTTATAGTGGAGAAGACCTGGAAAAAACCTATAAGAAGGAAAAATAGTCTTGATAGTTTGCAGAAAAAATTAAAAAATGTAAGAAATGATCTAAAAGGGTGGGGTGCTCATGTTAGGGGAATGGAGAAAAAAAGAAGAAAGAGTCAGTAGAAGAGCTATAGGAATTGGAAGCCATAGAAGAGTTGATCTTACTTAGTGCAGAGCAGTTGAAAAAAAGCTTCAATTCAGAAAGAACTAATGGAGGTGTATGAGAATGAAGAGAAATTCTGGCAGCAAAGGTCAAGAGATAATTGGCTGTTGAAAGGTGATAATAATACTGAATACTTTCACAGGATTGCTAATGGTGTTAGGAGGAAGAAAATGTTTTTTCTATGAAAGATGGGGATAATGAGGTTCAAGGAACTCATGATCTATTGTTGCATGCTACTTCTTAATATAAGAATATGTTTGGTCCTGCTAGAGGTTTCTCTGTCAGACTTTATGATGATAACTGGCAGGCTTGGGAGAAACTTAATGATGAAGATAGGGAAAGAATGGGTGTACCTTTTACTGAGAAAGAGGTGAAGGAGGTTATTGATCAGATGGAAAAAAACAAAGCAGTTGGTCCTAATGGAATTCCTATTGAATTCTATTAGCACTGTTGGTTGATTATCAGAGAGGATGTTATGGCTGTGTTTTGTGATTTTTATGCACACAAGGTTGATTTGAGTTGTATCAACTATGGTATAATCACTTGTTGACCAAAATTGATGATGCTGATTGCATTCAGAAGTATAGACCCATTTATTTGCTCTAGGTTTTGTTTAAGATTTTCACCAAAACACTGACAGTAAGAACTGAACCTGTGATGGGGAAATTTATTGATACATGTCAAACTGCTTTTATCAAAGGGAGATTTATTGCTGATGGGGTTACTTTGTTGCATGAAATACTAAAAGAATCAAAAGTTTATAAGCAGCAAGGTGTGATCCTGAAGATTGATTTTGCAAAAGCTTATGATAAAGTCAATTGGGATTTTTTGTTCTATTGTTGAAAGCAGAAAGGTTTCAGTAAAGATTGGCTGATTTGGTTGGAAAGTGTTGTGACTCAAGTTTCTCTCAGTGTTAAAGTGAATGGGGAAGTTGGTCCTTATTTTGGTAGCTTTAAAGGGGTTGGACAAGGGGATCCTTTTTCTCCCTTCTTGCTTAATCTGGCTGGGGAATGTTTGGCTAAGATGGTTCTTAATTTCCAAGCAAGTGGTTTGTTTACAGGGTTGGTTGATAATCTGTTTGATGAAGGGATTGCTATTTTACAATATGCTGATGATACTATCCTTTTCATTAAGGATGAGGTTGAGGGGGCCAGAAACTTGAAGCTGCTGTTGCACCTGTTTGAATCCATGTATGGTCTCAAAATTAACTTTGAGAAAAGTGAGGTGATGATGGTGTTGGATGATGAGGATAAGCTTTTCAATTATGCAGAGTTGTTTAATTGTCAGAAAGGTAGTTGGCCTATTAAATATTTGGGCTGATGTTTGTAGTAGAAGATGCACAGTGGCTGAGATGGGTTTTATTGGGGACAGATTGAAAAAGAAGTTAGATGGCTGGATGGGTGGAACTTTGTCTCTGGGGACAGACATGTAAAATTTACTGATTATGTGTCCAATGTGGCTGTTTACCCCATGTCTATGTTCCTTTTGCATAAAACAAATGTGGAGGAGGTGGAAAAGCAGACTAGAGCCTTTTTCTTGTATGGCAGGGTTGGCAAAAAGAAGTATCATTTGGTGAAGTGGAATTTTGTTTGCAGACATAGAAAAAAAGGAGGCTTGGGGATCAAGAATATCAGGTTGTTTAATATTATCTTGCTCTTCAAATGGTGGTGGAGGCTTGAGGCTGAGGAGGGGCCCTGGCAAGTTTTTTTGAGGAAAAAATATATGAGAAGAGGAGGGGTCAGTGCTATGAAACACAGCCAGAGTGATTATCCTTGTTGGGTTGATCTTCTTAAAGTTAGAGATCTCTATTTGGCTGGTAGGAGAATGAAGGTTGGAAATGGGAAGCTGACTAATTTCTGGAATGATGCATGGTTCTTAGATGTTCCTCTGGAAATTAAGTTTCCTGATCTATTTGATATTTGTCAGAATCAAATGATTACTATTGCTGACATGGCTGAGAGAGGGTGGATATGCTCCTTTAGGAGATGGTTGGATGTTGATGGTATGAGTCAGTATAATCAGTTGAGAAGTCTGGTTAGTGGAGTTACTTTGAATCAGAAAAAGGATAATCCTATCTAGTTGTGGAACAAATCTAGTAGATTCTCAGTCAGATCTATGTATAATCATTTATCAAATGTTGGGGTTGATAGGAGTTTTAAGCACCTGTGGAAAGCAAAAATGCCTTTGAAGATTAAAATCTGGTTGTGGCTAATATGGCATAATGCTATTCTCACTAAAGATAATATGAAAAAGAAAAGATGGGAAGGGGATTCCACCTGCAGATTTTGTCAAGAGGAGGAAACCATTAGGCCCATGTTCTTCTCCTGTGTGGCTTCTAAATATGTGTGGCATGTGGTTGCTAAATCTATTGGTGCTAGGAATAGGCCTAGGTCCTTTTCTTAGTACTTCTGGTGGGCTCCTCAGTTTTTGGGAGTTAGTAGAAATGTGCAGATTATGGTGTTGGCAGCGATTTGATGGGCTATATGGAAGCTTAGGAACTGAGCATGTTTGGAAAAAACGTATTAACTCTCCCGTTGATTTGGTTATATATGCATGTGTTTTTCATTCGGTATTGGGCAGTTTTACATGGGGAAGAGTAACAGGGGATGCTGCGTGCTGGGGCTGATGTTTTGCAAAAGAATGCGTTATCTGATGTTGTGGCGATGGATGTGGCTCCTGTACCTTTTTTGGGGCTTCCTGAAGATCGTGCACGCGATGCACCTGAATTGGAGAGGGGAAGGGAAAAAAGAAGAAGGAAGTGATGATGCTAGGCGAAAATCTTTGGGTCCTTCCTATCGTGTCTGTGTTGGTTTGTGTCCTGCCTAAACAACTATCGCTAGCCTACGGGCGGTGTTCTTGCATCTCCAGCTTTCCTATCTTTCTCTTTTCATTTGTGTGTGATGGTTTGTAATAAGGTGTCATACTCTGCTTGATCCTCTAGATGGGTCAAAAAACTGAGAGATAACTTGTGTGGTTGCTTGTTCCGTTATCTATTGATAGTGGAACCCGATCCTTATATCATGGGGATTATGGAAAAAACCAAAGCATTCCTAATGCATCTTGCATAGGTTATCTTGTAGTGTTTTTTTTGCATAGGTTATCTTGTAGTGTTAGGCTTGCATAGGTAGAATGCAAAGTTTTAGCTTGCATAGTTAAGAAACTTGCAAGTGTTAGCTTTCCTTGATTGGTGCAATGGTTGAAGTTTTCTTCTTCTTCATAGTACTCCTCCTCCTCCTCGTAGCCTTGGTTGGTACTAGCGTCTATAAATGAATACGAGGTACACAAACACCAAACAATACTTAACTACCTCTATTTAGCACACAAAGGTTCACACTAGATGATCTAGCATCATCACAATCATCACATGAAATAAAGACCTAGTCCTTTTTTTTATTTTGGAAAAGTAATTTATACTCCTTGAAAACTAATTCAGATTTAATATTCTATAATTAAAATATGGGATCATGTTGACACATGTCATTACCACATATTCTAATACCTTGGAATGTGATTTAAAGTGGTGGTCATATTTTATAAAGTTTAAAATTACTATTTTATACAATTAAAGTGACTAGAAATGCCTATGTAGCATTATTTTAGTACTAGTCCAAGATCATTTCATGTAAACCTAAATATTTTTACATATTCAGATATATCTTGTCAAATGTGATTTTTGAGAGTTGGAATCAAATCAAAAGCATTTATGGTTGATTTTTGAAAAATGTTTGAATGTGGAAAAGTATCTGTCTTGTTATTTTTACTACAATTGATCTATAATTTCAAATGGTTTGAATCCAACGGGCTTCGATTGATAATTTCAGTACCTTTCTAGCAAAATTGGAATCATGCAATTTGGTTCAGCAAATCTTCTTGAATTGATTTTTGAATCTATTGACAGAACTACGTTTTAACTAAAATGGAAAAAGATTATTTGAATCACTGGGCTACGCTGAACGATCTTCGGCCAGCCCAAGCTGCAATGAAGACAGGGATCACGGATGGGGTCCCATGTGTCAGCGACTCTATCTAACCGAAGCGGTACGTTTAAATCTAATTCGTGCGATTAGACTAAGATCTATCACCGACGTTCGTCATCTCCGTCGCACAGCTCCGGCGAGACTGAACCCTAACGGGGATGGTGGGGGTACGCGGTGGCTCACCTGGGCTCCATCTAGGGCCGGTGATGGCGGCGAATTACGTTGTTGACGACGACGGTTCGAACGGTGGTTGCAGCGGCTCCTAGGGTGGCTCCAATAAACAGCTCCTCTCCTCCTCTGAAGCGGAGGACTCCGGCCAAATTCCGGGGGCTGGTGCTCGCCTTGATCCGAGGAGAGATGTAGGAGGTTCTGAGAGGAGTGGGGAGTGAGATGGTGTGGAGAATGAGGGTTGGGGTGGCCTGTATTTATACACCGGCGAGAGAGGCAGAGCAGCATGGGCTGGCTCCTCCCGCAACGTCGTTGCAGTGTGCTACGGGCATGGAGAAGGGCGTAGGACGGTGCGGTGTTTCCTAGCGGTCGTTGCACGCTTAATGGCTCAGCACGGGGCGGTCGATGATGGTCGGGAACAGTCTGTGCTCTGTGTGGAAACGGCGGTGTTCGAGACGGCGTGCAGGGGCTACTGGTCACGCGGAGGCGAACGGGCATGTATGGGGGCTAGCTAGGGTCATGGCGAGTGCGGGTACGCGCGGTGAGGGCGAGGCGCGGCGTGTGCGAGTGTGTCGGCTGCGGCGCTCTGGCGCGCTCACGACATGGTTGCAGAGAAATGGGCACGGATTTTCTCGGGTGGTCCATAGCTGGGCTGCGCTCGAGGGGTGAACAGGGAGTGGCGATGGACGGTGGCCTGTCTCCTAGACATTATGGACAAAGGGCATCGCTCCTCGCGAAAGCGATCCATGGTCGATCGACAAGGATGGCTCGTGGCGTGATGCAGCATCAATGAGGAAGGGGGCAGCTTCAATGCAATGCTGGGCACTGGGGGAGACCAGGGGAGTGAAATGGGGGCAATGGTTTGATCAATTACTTCTCACCATAGTAGAAGTTAGGCAAGGTTGATCAGTGTCCACCAGGTGTTTGATTAAATGGCCGCATGAACTCAACATTTGAATTTTTGGATGAATTTTGGTGAGTGATCTTGTCAAATGCTTGGTAGTCTGTGTTTGTTAGGGTTTGCCAAGGGCAATTGGTTTGGTTGGTTTTTGAGAAATGGCCATCTTATTACCTATTAAGGATTCAATTTTGAATTGTCCTCTAAATAGATTTGAAATTTGTTTCTGTTGGTTTGTAAAGTTGGATTGGGTTATTGTTACTTGGTCTAGCAGGGGTGAAAAGAATTGGATTTGTTTCTGTTAAAAATCTTTGACTAGGAACACCCAAAGTGGTATAGTGAACAATTTTGACCAAAATGACCATTTGCTCATATTTCTTATATTTGTTTTCCCTTCATTTGATTCTTCTTGGAAATGATATAGATGATATTTTTTCATCTTTAAACCAATCCTTAACATTCATAGAAAACAAACATGGCAATTGCACTCATTCATGCAATAATCACACACACATGCATTCATATTAATTTTAATAATAAAAGTTTTTGTTAACCCTAAACTTGGGTGATTAGAACTTGATATTCTTGTTTAATATTTTTGGTATGTTACACAAACTCATGATCAAGTGGGTGATGTTGATGTGTTTATTGATAATAAATGATTCATGCTTGGATTTGGTCTTCATTGAGTTTGGAAACTATCAGAAGGGATTAACCCTAGATTGATCTGGTTAAGAGTTGAGAGGGTCACTTTAGTGACTAGAGATTAGATCAAACTTAGGGGATTTACTTACGATTTGTATTCTTGATTTATCTTGATCAAAGAATGAGATCATAGGGTGGATCATGCTACTTCCCAAGCAATCAAGTCAATCATCAGATCAAAGCAATTCATCAAATAGCAGATCAAGGAAATTCATCTTAACACTGCTACTTAGTGTTAATATCAAGCCTATCTTGAGATAGGGATGGGTATTTTCAAAAGGTTGTGATTTGAAGTAAGATGAGAGTCTCTTGGTATTTCTACCTAGAGTAGAGTTCAAAAGGTTTTATAAAAGGTTTGGTAAAAACTAGAGGTAAGAGTGGTGGAAGGTTCTTTCTTGAAAACATAAGAAGATTATAACTGATAGATCTCCATAGTTTTATTAAATAGAAGCTAATAAATGGTTGTAGTTAAAAATGCATCTTGGCTCATGTTTTAAATGGTTAGAACATTTTAGAATATGTAAAATGAACCAAGACAATTTTGTTAAATAGATTTTGTAAATTGAGCTTGAGATGTGGATTATATCATCTACCACACGTTAAGATGGATAAGCACAAAAAAACATGCAAGCAAACATTGCATCATTAAACAAGAAAAAGTTTTTGTTCCCCTGATTTTTGCATTTTGGCAGCTAATCAGGGTAGCTGAAATTGGGATGTTACACGCTTCCCTCGACCACTCCCGCGCGGGCGCCCGTGGCCACGCTTCATCGGAGGGGCCTCCTCCATCTTGAATGGTGTGGGGGCCTCCTCCACCTCCACTATCGCTCCCTCGCCTGACTCGGTAAGGGAAAGGTGTGGGGATGCCATCAGAGAGAATGCTGCCTCGGCTCGGATGCATAGAGAGAAGGAGGGGTGTGGGGTTAGGAGATCCCGTTCCCACACCTCAATCATAACCAAGCCATTTGAAAATACGTATTGCTGCGCCACGCGTGCGATATTAACTGCAAGGGCCCACGCGTCGTCGCATCGTAGGGACAACTCTAAGAGCGGGAATAGTGTGCTCAAGATCTATGGTTGAGGGCTCGTAGCTGTTTAGACTTCACGGCTAGGATAAGAGTGTGGCAGATCCTTGTTGACAAAACGGGGGCCATGACCCATCAACCGTCTAGGGCCGCTAGCCCCTTCGAACCCACCAAGGGACACGTGCGAGCCAAGCACCCGGGGGTACTGTCAGGGCCCTGGCAACCGGGGTGCCACATCACTACGGTTGAAAGGTCCGACATTGGGGATGTTGCCCCGTCAAGAGGTGGTAGCGTCTCCAGACCTGGACCGGCGACATGATCCCTCGCGAGACCCTTCTTTGCGAGGGAACATCCTCCGGATGATGTATCTATTACAGGGACCGTGATGCCACTCCTCGCCATGTCACGGGACCTCAGATGCTTTGGACCGGGACAGTTTTTTAACCTCATCAGCCAGGGCCACTACAAGAATGTGTTAACTAATGACCTTTTCTTAACGACCATCGTTTTTTAGTCATAAATCTATGACCATTTCGAACCAAATGGTCGTAGGCCATTTAGGAGGGTCCAAAGCCGATAAACTACAACCTTTTTATCAGGTAGGTCATAATTTCCTAATATAAAAAGGTCATGGATGGATAACACTGGTTTATAGCTTTATATTTTAGCTCACTATGACCAATTCAAATGGTCGTGGCAGTTGATTCATGATGTATTAAAATGACTAGTGGTCTACCTTAGCAACTTCGTCTACGTTTCATTTAACTTTGTCTATGTGTTATTTACATGTGTTAACTTATGCTGACGTGTCTATATATACATGTACGTGTGTCAGCTGTTGTTTATTCATGCAAAAATGTTGGTTCATGATGTATTAAAATGACTAGTGGTCTACCTTAGCAACTTTTTATCTACATGTCATTTGACCAAATAAACAAATAAATGTGCTCACGAAGGAATCGCACCCGAGCGCTGAATCTTTTGCCCAAACCTACACTACTAACCACTGGGCCACCACATTTTTATGGTGCAAATACAACGCACAGTTTCTAAGTCTGGTGAAAACCAGTGACCGGTGGACCAAATAAACAAAAACTGGACTAAGAGTTGACTCGAACCTACGCCCTTCGTCTCAAGAACGGAGCCTAAACCAACAGACCACAAAGGCAATTACCTTCCATTAGGACCTCAGCATTATTTAACAGTCCGGCCACCATCTTGGGCCAAGGGTTTAGATACATCGGCCTATTGTTGGGCCTGGGCTACGGTGGGAGGAGTCACCACACTTTTTTCCTTATGATTTATCTCTGTGGACTGGGCCAATAGAAGGACGATTTAGGTGACATATATAGGCTTCTTATAAGTTTGATTTCAAAAATGGATGGAAAGATTTTTATTTTTTTTGAGAAATTTTATGATTAAAATTTCTTGCTATTTTTGAATTTGTTGTAAGTTTGGTTTCTTGCTATTTTTGATTTCTTGCTATTTTTCTTATAAGTTTGGTTCATCTCAAAGAGATGCATATTTTTTGTTGTAAAATTTTCCATTTGACATCATCTGGTTTGTTGAATTTGTTATATTTTTTTATGCCATCAAAATGTCGTGCATGACCTTTCTCGTTAGAGGTTGAATTAGGAGGAAATCTTACCAGATCCCTAATGAATAACATATAGTCAACCTAAAAACAATTTTTATAAAAAATCATGAGCTTTAAATTATATACCTATAGTTCAAATCTAATCCACTTTCCTACTAATTCAGCATGAATTTGTCTTTTTCGCGAGGGGTGGATGAAAAGGTTTGAGATATCCCGGTTAGGATATTTTTCATGTAAGGTGGTCTAGTATTTTTTTTTAAATGGGGTGGTGGCATTTTGAATTAGCTGTTTGGTGGTTTCTTCACAAAACACCCATTTTTCGCTCGAAAAATGGAAAATGGTTTTTCGTACGATGAAAAGGAAAACTTTCTCCTGTAACATTGTTTGCCATCCCATGATACACATGACTGCATAATATGGTCACATTATCAGAAACTATGCCGCGATTCTGGCCATAACATTGGTCATTTGCTCTAAAAGCCATGAAACCTCGAACATGATATGTCATTTTTGAGAAGTTTTTTTTTAGATATTTACAATATACCAAGTTTGGTATTTTTCCTTTGAACTATGTCATATAATAAGACACTACGTGAAGGATTTACCTCGTTTGGACCATTTTTAAATTTCTTTTGATCTTTTCAAAATATGATCAAAATAGCAGGCATGAAGGTTCTTAGCTAGGTGTTGAGCCTCACTAAACTTGCATTGGATATGTAATAAAATATCATGTTGTGTGTCTAAAAATGATTTTTCCAAAAAATCACGACTACTAGATAATGTACATGTAGTTCAAATTAGACCCACTTCCTACTGATTCGACAGGATTTTGTATTTTTCGCGAGGGGTTGATGGAAAGGTTTGAGATATTCCCGTTGGGACATTGTCCATGTAAGGTGGTCTAGTATTTTTGAAAAATGGGGAGTGGCATTTTGAATTAGCTGTTTGGTGGTTGCTTCACAAAACACCCCATTTTTTACGCTCGGAAAATGGAAAAAATAGTTTTTCCGTGCGACGAAAACGAAAACTTCCTCCTATAACATTGTTCTCCATCTCATGATACACATTCCTGCATAATATGGGCACATTATCATAAACTATGCTATGATTTTGGCGATAACATTGGTAGTTTGCATAAAAGCCATGAAACCTCGAACATAATAGGTCATTTTTAAGAAGTTTTTTTTTAGATATTTGCAATATACCAAATTTGGTATTTTTCTCGCAACTATGTCATATAATAAGACACCACACGAACGATTTACCTCGTTTGGACCATTTTTGAATTTTACCCGTCTCAAAATATGGTCAAAACGGCGACATGAAGGTTCTTAGCTAGGTGTTGAGCCTTGCTAAACTTGCATTGGATCTATGATAAAATAGCATATTGTGAGTCTAAAAATGATTTTTTTGCAAAATATCACGAGAACTAGATAATGTATTTGTAGTTCAAATCGGACCCGCTTCCTATCGATTCGGCAGGAATTTGCCTTTTTCGCGAGGGGTGGATGGAAAGGTTTGAGGTATCCCCATTGGGACATTGTCCATGTAAGGTGGATTATTATTTTTGAAAAATGGGGTGGTGGAATTTTGAATTAGCTGTTTGGTGGTTGCTTCACAAAACGCCACATTTTTTGCACTCGGAAAATGGAAAATGGTTTATCCGTGCAACGAAAAGGAAAAATTTCTCATGCAACATTATTCGACATCTCATGATACACATGTCTACATAATATGGACACATTATCACAAACTATGCCGTGATTCTGACCATTATATTGCTCGTTTGCCCTAAAAACCATGAAACCTCGAACATGATAGGTCATTTTTAGAAGTTTTTTTTGAGATATTTACAACATACCAAGTTCGGTTTTTTCGTTGCAACTATGTCATATAATAAGACTCCACGCGAAAGATTTACCTCGTTTGGACCGTTTTTGAATTTCTTATGCCCGTTTCAAAATATGGTCAAAATGGCAGGCATGAAGGTTCTTAGCTAGGTGTTGAGCCTCGCTAAACTTGCATTGAATCTATGATAAAATAGCATATTGTGAGTCTAAAAGTGATTTTTGCAAAAAATCATGAGCAATAGATAATGTACCTATAGTTCAAATCGGACCCGCTTCCTACCGATTCGGCAGGAATTTGTCTTTTTCACGAGGGATGGATGGAAATGTTTGCGATACCCCGGCTAGGATATTGTCTATGTAAAGTGGTTTAGTATTTTTTAAAAATAGGGTGATAACACTTTGAATCAGCCGTTTGGTGGTTGTTTTAGAAAACACCCCGTTTTTTGCGCTAGGAAAATGGGAAATGGTTTTTCCGTACGACGAAAATGAAAACTTTCTCCTGCAATATTGTTTGTTTTTCTAGTATTTTTGTAAAATATGTTTCTAACATTGTGCAACATACTTTGGCATTTGTTTCACAAAACGTCCCGTTTTTTACACTTGGAAAATAGAAAATGATTTTTTTCAGCCAATCAGATCAATAGAACAACCTCCCCACGGATCACCAACATAGACCATGATCTGAACCGTTCACATCCACCCATCTAATGGCACTAGCCTCGATCCCATTCTCCCATAACACAGGAATCACCAAACCCTAGTCTCGATCCCATTCTCCCCCAACCAGACCAAAGAGGTGGTGGCGTCGCCCCACACTGGAACCACGAAACCCTATCCCATTCTACACCAGAGAGGCGGCCGCGTCGCCCCCATCAAGAAACGATGTCACGGCTGGTTGGCTCGCCGGCACGCGCGTGCATCTGTGCACGGCGCTCCGTCGAGCCGGCCTGCCCGCATCTACCGCGTGGCCACTAGTGCGGAGATCTGGCGGAGACATCGTCTCCCCGCGTCCTCCTCAACGATGCCCCGCCCGCGTCAGGAAGAAGGCCGACAACTCCCAGTGCCACCACGATGACAGTAGCCTCTCTCAGGTGCTCTCCGATTCATATGAAGCTGCTTCAATCCCGTACCCCCTTTTCCCATGTGCTAGAATTAGTTAGGCCCTGCAAATCAATCTCGTCCCCCTTTTCCCATGTTGTAGGGTATATGAACCAGGTAACATGAACTATTTGACTATAGACGATGCCTATCTTATGGGAAGAAGATGAATTTAATTTAATGATTCGAAATCTGGGAGGTTTTGCTAAAGTGTAAGTTTCTGCTATGTTGTTCATCAGACCATATGTGTATGTACAAATCTTTATAAATTTCACATCTGACTGGATGACATTATAAATTCAATTAATTGTAGTATAAAATTTACATCTAACTGGATGACATTAGCACTCAGATAAATACATACAACTCATCATGAAGCAGGCAAAGGATATGAAGTGTTCATGGAGTTGATACAATGTTGCTTTCTTACCTTGCTGTTGTGGTTCTTAGCTATATATGTTTTTATAACGAAAAGTTATATGTTCATTGTGAGAGATTAATTAATCAGTAATATCTTTTGTTCTTCTGAATATTCTAGCCCATACCCTGTTTACAGCAAGTTTACTAATATGCTTATGTTATTACATGTTTGTTGTTCAAGTGTTGCGGCAACTAAAGAGAATGTTGACTAACTTTGCTTAGCCACTAAGTACTAACTAACTTTTATTATACTCCATATCCTCTTACTATTGTTGAATAAATTTGTTGAAATATTCCCATTACTTGCATGCAAAAAAACACTGGTTGATCGTGTAAAAAAAGTAGAATATCAGACTGGTGACTTTTTACATCAGAAGAGGTGCATGTCGGTATGCTCTTATAAGATTTACTTCTGATTATTACTCCTTCGTATTATCAACAAATCGTAAGTCAACTAATAGAAAATTTTACCCAACTACTTATAGATCACAATATTGTGGTTTCTCATTTATGATTAGGTTTTAGTTTTACTGATACTTTGAATAAAAATCTTGATCACCAATATAACTTTCACTTTCTTGCTGCTATACTTTTCCAGTTTTCCTCTTAAGATTCTGTGATATGGTGTTCATCACATACTACTAGGGAATTGTTCCCTACAACAATTTTTGTTCTGAATTGACCTCTCAAGCTATCTAATTTGGCACGCCCTACTCTCTTCAATTCCGCTGCACATGGGTTTAATTTGTACAACTATTTGGCGTACTTTATCATTTAGGTGCTTTAGGACAGAGGTAAATGTGGAGACGAATTTTCTGCAAATTTTCATATGTTTCGTTTGTAGCTTCAGGAAGTATATACTACTAAGTCATTTTATTATCATAAACTTCAGAGTCTCATTGAGTAAATGATGTTCAATGTGGTAGCATCTTCTCGATATTTCACTAGGAAAATAAAGAACGAGTATGCATGAAGAACCCACGCCTTCATCAAATACCAAATTGTCAGTAACGCTCCACATGTTTTGAGTTGTTTGGTCTTATGGCACTATCTCTGTCTATTACTAATAATGAAACATTTACAATCTTGGAAGGAACTGAAGGGAAGGTGGAGGCCTGCTCGCCATGGACGATGGATCCTCCAGCAGTCCCGTGGCTTATTCGCCTGTCTACCACCACCGCCAAGGTGCCGCGCACAAGGTGGCGCTCACGTGCATCTAGCCGCCCCTCGTCGAGTGCCTCGGCGTATACCTCGACCTCTACAAGTGATCCGTGTGAGTACTCCTCATGACTGCAACCCCTGTCGTGTTTCCAAGTTGTACTGGGATCTGCAGCGCCCATAGAATTATGTGTCACGCTACTGTAATTCACAAAAAGCTTGCATCAGCTACTGTAATTCAGAACATAATTCGTGTTTAGCCCATAGAATCATGTGTTTTACTATAGAATAATCTAGCAATAATGAGTGCCTCAAAATTGACATAGCCTGTATTCAAGCATGTATCAAATAGTAGCATTTTTGTACAAGGATTAAAGTAAGTCTGTTGCCATTTTCATTTGATACGATTTAAAGCAATATGGACATGTGTTTTTGCTTGGCTGATCTGGGCAGCTAGTTTGCGCGATTTCTTGTGCACAAGTGAAGGAATAGTAGCACTGTCATGGTTGAGGGTGATGTGCAAGTATAACTAGTTGTGTGTGTTGCATTTCTTGATGGTTGGTGATGTCCAAATTGGGTTAATTTTCCTTAAGCTACCTAGCTGTGCATATAGCAGTTCCTGATGCTAATACCTGACATGTATCATAGGGCATTTATTCCTAATTGTTTTACTAAAGCTTATTGTTACTGATTCATGCACTCTTTTCTTGTAGGTGCAATACAAACAAATGAGAGTTGTTGGAGCATTTGAACATGTACGTTCATGCATGACTGTAGTTTTTTCTCATTCTTGAGTTTAGCTGCACCTTAAGAATAAGTTATTATTTAGTTTAGTTTTAGATTGTTAAATCCCTGTTCGGCTTGTTCTATTTCATTTTTGTCCGTAGCTAATGGTGAAAGTTGAATCTGGCTATCCCGAGAACTTATTCTATATATGTATATTAAAATGTCAACTAAATAAAGTACAAGTACATGTATTACTGCTATATCCAAGTCATGAATTTCCTAAACTAGTACATGTATATATCTTCTGCCCTCAGTTGATTATTCATGTAGGTTATCTTCTGATGTTTCTTTACTAGAGTGCTTATAGAGATTTTGGTATTTTACAGTTTGCAGGAAAATGCTCTGTTGATAAGGCTACGAATTCAAGTCCAAATGGGATTTGAACTACGAGTTTGTTGATGCTTAAAGTTTCTACTGTCTCTGATTGTGTCTATGTACATTAGATAACCTTCTATTCAAAGATAAATCATTTCTCTATATCATATGCAACATTATGTGAGTAATGCACTTGCACTGCTTTTTGATCTTTCTTGTGTGTATTTATCTGTGAAAAGGCTGCGGCCCAAACAACCATTTACAATTCGAAAATTAAAATGAATTGTACTGTAAAAACACCAAAGCCCAAAAGTAAAATGGACTAGTAAAAGGACCAGAACCCAAACAAGATGGATTGCTAAAAGGACAAAGCCCAAAAGAAAAATGTTCTCCCAAAGGCTAAGGCCCCAAACGAAAATGGATAGTAAGAAGGCAAAAATGAACCAAATTATTGGGCTTAACCCATTTAGAGGGTTGAAGTAGATTGGACTGATTTCGATCCACGACCATCTGGTTTGGTCATAAATCTGCCACGTAGGATTGGCCACGTCGGATCCACGTGGACATGCCATATAGCCAGTGACCAAAAAAATGGTCAAAGAAACTATGACCATCTTTATTGGTCATAGTATTGTATGACCAATGTCCAGAAAAGCTATTTATTGTCCGTCCGTGACTCTCAACTTTTGACCATCTGTATTTGGTGACAATAAGGTCACCAATGAAGAACAATGACCATCTAGTGACCAATATGGAGGGTAAAAGATTACCACATTCCTTGTAGTGGGCGCGAGCCAGATTCCAAAAAGGGGAGCAGCAACAGTATGGTTCCGGTCTGCCTCGGTCAATCAAGAGCTCATGGTGGAAGTATCCTCCTATTGCCATTTTTATGTAAGAAGTAAAATGAGAGAGCACCGGATGAAGACAAACGATGCTAAAGAAGGCCACTTTACAGGAGAATGGGGGAGAGCACGACGGCCTTGACCTAGTCCACCAAGCTCTTGAGGAGCGACACTATTGAAGCCCTTCCTGCCAAATAATTGGGGGGAGAGGCTCGACGCTGCTATATAAGGACCCCTTCTCCTACCTTAGAACATGTCGATCCTAGAGATCTCAAACCCTAGATTTTCATCCACCATTGTACCCTCGCAAAGCACCCGAGCAATAAAACAAAGTAGGAGTAGGGGATTTACCTCCACACAAGGGTCCCGAACCTGGGTAAAAAACCCGTGTCACCTCTCTGTCATGTTTTTGCTTTGTCGCCTCCTCCGTCGCCATGTCTACATGGAACCGCGAGTTCAGCCATCTCACGAACCAAGGGATTGTTGGGCCATAGTTTCCTTCATGCAACAAATTTCGGATAGGAAGGTTGATGTAGAGAGGTGCTCGTTTTGGTTTCTAAAAAGGATTTATAGACAAAAAGAGTTTTCAAAAGGGTGTTCTAAAGGACCACAGAGGAAGTGAGGTGATCTCGAAGGATCATAAAATATGAAAATCCCGGTCGAGTGAGGACCGGGAGATGAAAGAGGGTGACCCAATCCTAGGGGTCAGACTTCCCGTGCGAGTGCAATGTGGGGTCCAAGTTTCGTGTAATCGTCGGGGTTCCCAAACTTGGGCTGCAAATCACTAAGAAAGCCCATTTCGAGCCAAATGCACCCACCCCTGCCAAATACAAAATCTCCGTGAACTGCCCCGTGAAGGAGACATTCGGGACATCCATGTCACTAATATGTCCGTGATGCGAGCTCCAGGTCGACAACCACGTAGGCAAAATGAGGAAGTAGACCCCACTCCTTAGACGAAATTCATAAATTCACTCCCTCCTTGCATGAACCCTAGCGTTACCGGTGGCGAAATCCACCCTCCACCCAGAGCGATCCCTTGGGACATTTTCCTTTCGGCGGCAAGTTGTTGCGCCCTCTCACTGATCCCAAGGTCTAATGCCTCATGCTATGGCCACAGTTCCGAGGATCTAGCCCGCCTCCATCGCCGGATGAGATGAGAAGCACGGAGCATGGCAGATCATCGTACCCTGAAAGAAGTGTTGGATACATGCGGGTGAGCTACTATTCTCTTTGATTTTCGCACTAACTATAAATGCAAGTTTTCTATTGACCTGAAAGAGCTAAATCGAACCTAGAATTGTTTGCTGGCCAAATGCTGAAAAACAAGTTCTTATTTTTTGTCCCGAAATTTCTCTCAACTAGGGTCCCCCAGAGACCCCTTACGTGGTTTCAGTACGCGTCGGTGGCTACCAACCACAATTAGCAAATGCGAAGGCCAAGTGGAATTATGGTACTTGTCACGCGATTAAAGAAGCACCAGTGCAGATTTGCACTATCCCTGGTATGGTTGCTTCTCTACGTAAACATATTGAAATGGGTCCGACAGTTCAGCTTCATGGATGAATAGGATAGAAAGGTTACTATAAAGCATGATGGTCAGATGTACGGGTTGCTGAAACGGTGTCTGAGGGCTCGAATGTTTCTCCTGGAATGTATAATAGTGGATGAGGAAGCTGCTTCCACTCCTACTGGCCCTCATATTCAAGCTTAGGGTGGTATGACTCGAAGCCCCGCTGATGTTAAGAAAAATGTGGTTCCTCGTCTGCGCCATGCTTCTGCAGTGCAACCTCCTTGTAGGAGTGCCTGTTTTGCCGTGGTGCAAAACCCTGTTGTGGATGCAGGTCGTGCTTTTGTTGTGGAATCTTCTGGTGTTGTTGCTTAGTCTGCTACTGACCCAATCCCTGCTGCTATTGCACAAACTAAGGCTTTGGGAGGCTATCCCGATGTTGTGGAATCTGCTAGTGTTGTTGCTCAGCCTGCTACTGACCCAATCCCTTCCGCTGTTGCACAAACTAAGGCTTCGGGAGGCTGCCCCGCTGTTGTGGAATCTGTCGGTGTTGTTGCTCAGCCTGCTACCGACCATGTCTCTGTTGCTGTTGTGCAAACTAATGATTAGGGAGGCCGCCCCGCTGTTGTGGAATCTGCTGGTGTTGCTGCTTATCCTGCTACTAACCCAATCACTGCTGTTGTTTCGCAAACTAAGGCTTCGCGAGTCCGACCCGAGATTTCCGAAACTACTGGTGTTGTTTCTCAGCCTGATACTGAACCAATATCTACTGCTATTGCGCAAACTAAGGCTTCACGAGGCTGCCCTGCTGTTGCTTTTGCCAGAACTGCTGTCTTGGGTGCTGGTCCTCCTCGAACCCATGGTGAAGTTCAACGTGCTATGATGGATGCAAGTGCACAGATCATTTGTAGCTAGTTTTGAAGATAAGATGTCGATCCCATAGGGATCCCAAACGTAAGTGTTTATGGTTGAAGTCTCTGTCACACCCGAAGTTATCACAGGACTTCGAGTGAATTGATTGCAAGTGTTGAAAATGATAATAGAATTTGGATTAAACGAAAGTATTTATATAAAACTAAAATGTAACTTCAGAAATAAAAAGAATAAAAGTAAAGAACGATTTGTTTGTTGTTTTTTGTAGATGACGAAGTAGGCGCGGGGTGTTTCGGTTCATTGTGATAGTGAATGTGCTGGGTGGATGAGTGATACGTGTAACAATTATAATCTTATATGTATGTGTGTAGGCGAGCAACCCATAATTAGCCGGAACTCCTCTTTGTACATTTCATCCCAACTTCAATAATCCTACTAGCTTGTTTACCACAACCATGGTCAGTCACTAGACGATTAAGTGTTGGAGATATGCCCAAGAGGCAATAATAAAGTGGTTATTATCATATCTTCATACTTATGATAAATGTTTACATACCATGCTATAATTTTATTTAACGGAAACATTAATACTTGTGTGATTTGTAAACATAAAAGAGTCCCTAGTAAAGCCTCTTGTTAAACTAGCTTGTTGGTTAATATATGATCATGGTTTCCTGATCATGAACATAGAGATGTTATTAACAACATGGTCATATCATTAGGAGAATGATGTGATGGACATACTCCTATAGTTAAGCGTAGCATAAAGATCAAGTCATTTAATATAGTTCATTTTCTATAAGCTTTCTGATACATAGTAACCTAATTCCTTCGATCATGAGATCATGTTAATCACCATCACCAGAAGGATACTTTGATGACATCAAACACCACACTGTAACAGGGTGGCTATAAAGGTGGCATTGAGTATTCGGAAAGTATGGGTTGAGGCACATGGATCAAGAGTGGGATTTGTCCATCCATATGACGGATAGATATACTCTGGGCCCTCTTGGTGGAATGTCATCCAATTAGCTTGCCAAGGCCCTCTCTCATACTCCACCATACTCGCTCCGGCTTAAGGCGAAGCCCTGCGAGATCTCCCCTCTACTTCCGGTACCACGCCGTCGTGCTGCCGGAATCATGAGGAGAGTGCTACAACCTCCGCTGCCTGCTGGAACAAGGGAGAGGAAGGTCTTCATCGAGTACCTAACGTGTGACCGACTGCGGGAGCGCTGCCGGAACGTAGCGCCGGAAGGATCGTCTATGCGATCTTGAGATCGGAAGTGTACGACTACATCACCCACGAGAATCTGCTCTCGTTAACCGCTTTGGATCTTCGAGGGTTAGTATTCTATCGACTCGTTGCTACAATCTAGTAGATAGATCTTGGCTTGATCATAGATTAGATCTTGATTGTGTGTTCATGCGGTAGAATTTTTTTGTTTTCCATGCTACGAAACCCTACAGTGGTATCAGAGCCGTGTCTATATGTAGATCTGTTGCACGAATAGAACACAATGGTCATTGTGGGCGGTGGTGCTTTTATTATCAATTGCTTCTTGTGTACTTTGCATCTTGCGGTATGATGGGATGAAGCGGCCCGGGCTAACCTTACATGACATCGTTCATGAGACTTGCTCCACGCTCAACATGCAACTTGTATTGCATAAGTGGCCTTCTATGGGTGTCTCTCCCATTATAGTATAGATCCAATTTACAACGGGCACTTGATAGTTCAAGCATCAACGTTGTGGTTCTTGTTCGTAAGTTAGTGCGACACTTATTGAAAGCCCCAAACCACGTAAAATATGCAAAGAAAATTAGAGGCGTCTAACTTTGTTTTGCAGGGGTGTGCTGTGATGTGATATGGCCATGCTTGTGATTATATTTGATGTATGCAATGTTCCTTATTGTAAGTTGGCAACCGGCAGGAGCCATATGGTTGTCTTTAAATTCTGTTAAGACCCGCGTGTCTATTCAAAGTAGTTGTAATAGTTGAAGCTGGTAGACGACAACCATGGAGCGGCGTCATTGACCTTGATGCAGTGCCGGTGATGATGGAGATCATGTTCGTGCTTGAACATGGAGATCGGAAGCACAAAGAAGAAAAGCCATATCATATCACATATTATGAATTGCATGTGATGTTAATCCTTTTATGCATCTTGTATTGCTTAGTTCACGACGGTAGCATTATAAGATGATCCCTCAAGCACACAATTTCAAGTTTTAAAGTGTTCATCCTTAGTAAGCACCGTTGCTAAAGCTCGTTGTTTCGAAGCACCACGTGATGATCGGGTGTGTTAGATTCTGCGAGTGTATACAACGTGAGCAAGCCAGATTTGCTCATGCGGAAGCTAAGGTTTGATCTTGACGAGCCTAGCATGTACAGACATGGTCTCGGAACACGGATCACCAAAAGGTAAAGCATGAGTCATATAGTAGATATGATGAACATGTTGATTGTTCTCCATTGAAGCTACATCAACTCTCGTGATGATCGGTTTTGATGTGGTGGATTTGGTTTGTGTGATCACTAAAACAATGTGAGGGATATTGTTTTGAGTGGGAGTTCAACGACAATATGATTAAAAGTTGAACACTATTTATCATAAATTAAATCAAAGTGAATTTGCATAATTGTTGTAGTCATTGGCATATGTTTACCACCTTGCGCTTAGTTATAATTGAGATGATAGAACTATAGAATTCTGGTTAGTTACTTTACAAACTGGTATCGTATTGTTTTGAAGTGTTAATCTGAAGTTTAAAAGTCCTATTACAAACTTTTAGTAAGTTCCGGTTACTCCATGAAGTTTAATAATTGGTATTAAATCAAGAGTGACAATTCCAAGAGTTAGTGTATGAGTATCATGTTTGTCTCCATGATTCTTGATATTAAAAGAATTGTCTTAATATCAAGGTTATCTAGGATCGAAAAGAGTTGTTTCATAAACCATGATGTGTGGAAGATATTGTGATATCTGAAACGAAGTATTGGTTGCAACATGACAGAGTATAATATGGCAAAAGTCATGTTCTCATATTTGATGAGAATTTGCAAAAGGTTGGAGACACTAGTTGTCCTAATCCTCCAAAAGGTTTTGGAGAGCAACATTATACTCGCGATTCACCGTTATAAACTAAAAGTAGCTTGATGATGGATAATTCCATGATAAGGGTGAATATTTGATGTAGGTAAAATGTTTACTACACCAAGAGATTACTAAAGAAAGGAATTTGAAAGAACACCAAACATTTGATGATGGTAATCTACTTCAAAGTGCAAGTCCAAAGACATTGGTATTTAACTATACACACTTTGGACTATATGTCATATGTATGACTCCACTATTGATGTTGATAGATTCTTTCAAGCGAAAGGAAATCTTGAAGAGAATCTCAGAAATATATGGCAGAAAAGAAAAGACTAGAATTGTTCAGCTTGGGTATATAGAGAATATACGTGTTATGGCTGTATTCTTTGCTTGTTAAATAATGTGGTTCTTAAGTATTGGATACTGAATTTGTTGGTATGAATCGTCATACGAAACAACAGAATTCATGAACCACAATGGCCTAAGTAACTAGCAAAAGAATATGTGATGATGTTCATCGAGAACAAATAAAGGGTTATTGTGCTGCTCGTTAAACATCAAAGCTTGCCTTCAAGATTTGTTTTATCAGGTATTATGAGAACAAAAGGGTTGTCCAAATAATTTCCGTAATCCATAAAAGATGGATGATTCACAAATCTCGTTGGAGAAATCACATCCATAAAAATAGTGCTAAATATGTCAAAAGACAAATTGATTGAAAGATCACTTAGGAAGTGACATCGCCGCTTAAATTATATTGGAAAGAAAACATGAAGAAACTCCATATGGATGGAATTTTGGAGTTTTTTTTTTGATCAAATGACGCTTGTGGAACTTTCCTAGAGATAATTCAAACTTCGTTCATAGGCCAAAAGGAAACGAATGACTAGCTTATTGGAACTTGTACATATTGTTGTATGAAGTCCATTATGTGTAGTCAAGAGCGATGTATTTCAACTTCATATGCTTTCTCCGAAAATTTGAGTGAATATATGAATATTTACTTAAATAAGGATGAAGTATGAAACATTTGAAAAGTTCAAAGATTTTCAAGATGAAGTGCAAAATCATTGTAACAAGAATATAAATAGTTTATGATAAGATCATAAAGGGAGATATTTGAGTTACAAGTTTAGCATAACACCTAAGATTTAGGAATCGTTCCGTGGATTTGCATTTCCCGAAACACCATAAGAGTATGGAGCGTTCAAGATATGTAATTAAACCTTGTTTGACATGGTAAGATCAAAGGTGTAATTAATAAAACTGTCATTATATTTTAAAGATTAAAAGCTTTAGAGACTACCGTTTTTCCACTGAAAAGAGCTCCATCATAATCCGTTGAATTGACACCATATAAAGTTATGGTTTGGGATAAAACCCAAGTTGTCCTTTCTTAAACATTGGTATGCTATGCATAAGAAAGATTTTTGCAACCAAAGTCGGATCAACCTGTCTTTGTATGTTATTTCGAATAACTGTTCCTCCATAACATCGGAGACAAAAGTGTTTATCGCTTAGAACGTCAAGTTTCTTTGAGAAGGAATTTTCCGTGAAAAGTTAAGTGGGAGGACAATAGAACTTTGATAAGGTTAAAGGAACCTTAGCTATATGTGCAAAGTTGTGCAGCACCGAAAAGTGTTCCGGAGGCAGCAACAATGCTCATGGCTCACATGCCTCAAAGGTTATGGTCACGGAGATCTAAGTTCCTATTGAAACAAGTAGGTCGGGTAAACAATCAAATACCAAGATTTGAGAGTTAAATCATTATTTGACAATAATGATCCGACTACATGCAAAGAAGCGATGATGGGCCCTGACTCCGTCAAATGACTTGAAGCCATAAAATCCATGTTAGTTCCATATACAAGAGATCAAGTTTTGAGCTTGAAAGACCCTCTGGAAAGGTACAAGACCTTATAGTCGTATTTGGATCTATAAAGAAATAGACATGGATGTTTCACATCTATGAAATTATCGACATGTCGGGAAAGAGTTCACGACAATGTTTAAAGAATTGACTATGACAAGATCTGATCTTTCATTAAGCGATATTTAGTCTAGACGGATTAATGTAGCAACCACGACAGATAATTTTGTTATGTGTTGAATAAACAAAACAAGTTCTTCTAATAGAATGGTTACCTAGGACGTGTGCATGACACGGTCCAAAGGGTTTTGTTAATTCAAAGGATGCTAAAAACATATGCAAACTTCAATGGTTGAAGTAAGCATCGCGGAGTTGGAATCTTCACTATGTGGAACTTGTTAAAGAGTTTAATTTCATCGGAGACGATGAAGATGCTTGCATTTGCAAGAAATTAAGTGGGAGCGCTAAGACATGTTTCTAATACATTATGTGGAAGACATATTGTTGATTGGAAATGATGTATCTTTTATTAACACATATTAAGAATTTCATCCAGATGAAAGACTTAGGCAAAAACCAAATATTTGGCATCAATAGACGCTAATATGGTTGTGCCGAAAGTACATAGATGATGTATTGAATGAGTTCAATATAAAAACTACAAGAAAGGTTCTTGTCGCACCGAAAGGATTGAATGAGTTCAATATTGATGATATATTCAAGTGTATAGACACTTGGTAAGTGAAACAAAGATTCAAGTATAGATTGGTACTTAATGTATGGAATCACAGAGAGTATTTATATCAATCATACTGTGATATGTACAAATCCAGATATGTCCTATGCTCTAAATGTTATGAGCATATACCAGAATGATTCATAAGATAATCATTAGACAATAGTAAAGATATTCTTATGATCTTGTAAAACAACTAAGAATATATTATTTTGTAGAAGTGACAAATAGATGGTTAGTTCATTGTACATTGATACTAGTTTTGTCACAAAGTACAAATTAAGTTTATCTCAATCTAAACTAAGGGTGGCACAATATAATGGAAAGTAAGTTCCATAATGAATTTGGATGAGTTCCAAAGTTAAGACATTGTGACAGATACTACAACAAAAGGTTAAGTATATAAATGCTATTATAGCAGCAAAAGAGGGCATTTGTGTCAAGTAGTTTGTTATCAAACTAGGTGTAGTTCAAAGCAGGGATAATACTATGAAGATATATTGTATGACAATATTATCAACATGTTTTAACCCCAAAGAACTAAAGGTCACACCAAAGGACCAAATTTGTATGAAGCCATCTCATTAGAGAATGAGTGATGCGTAGAGACGCAAAGACATGCAATTACACACGGACCTGGAAGTGTCAGATCCGGAGATCAGTTGACCACTAGCAATCGTGTACATACGACACTAGAAAGCCATAGGTGTTGAATATACAAAGGTTTGAAACTAGATTATTGACTCTAGTGCAAGTGGGAGACTGTTGGAGATATGCCCAAGAGGCAATAATAAAGTGGTTATTATCATATCTTCATACTTATGATAAATGTTTACATACCATGCTATAATTGTATTAAACGGAAACATTAATACTTGTGTGATTTGTAAACATAAAAGAGTCCCTAGTAAAGCCTCTTGTTAAACTAGCTTGTTGGTTAATATATGATCATGGTTTCCTGATCATGAACATAGAGATGTTATTAACAACAGGGTCATATCATTAGGAGATGATGTGATGGACATACTCCTATAGTTAAGCGTAGCATAAAGATCAAGTCATTTAATATAGTTCATTTGCTATAAGCTTTCTGATACATAGTAACCTAATTCCTTCGACCATGAGATCATGTTAATCACCATCACCGGAAGGATACTTTGATGACATCAAACACCACACCATAACAGGGTGGCTATAAAGGTGGCATTGAGTATTCGGAAAGTATGGGTTGAGGCACATGGATCAAGAGTGGGATTTTTCCATCCATATGACGGATAGATATACTCTGGGCCCTCTCGGTGGAATGTCATCCAATTAGCTTGCAAGCATGTGACTGGATCACAAGGGATCACATATCACGGGAACGAGAAAAGAGTACTTATCGGTAACGAGGTTGAACTAGGTATGCAGAGATACCGACGATCAAAACCTCGGATAAGTAAACTATCGTGAGACAAAGGGAAATTGGTATCGTATGTAAGTGGTACATTCGATCGCAAAGTAATCGTAGAAATATGTGGGAGCCATATGAATTTCCAGATTCCTCTATTGGTTATTGATCGGAGAAGTGTCTCGATCATGTCCGCATAATTCACGAACCGTAGGGAGACACACTTAAGGATTCGATGTTGTTGAGTAGTTATGGAATGATGAGTAAGAGACCGAATGTTGTTCGGAGTCTCGGATGGGATCCGGGATATCACGAGGAGATCCAGAATGGTCCGGAGAATAAGATTCATATAAGGAAAGTCCTGTTTCGGAGTTGGGAAATGATTCCGGTGTTTTCATCGGGAATGTTCTAGAAGGGTCCGGAAGGTCCGGCACTCCAGAGGGGAAGGGTACATGAATGTGTCATGACAATGTGGAATGGTTGCATCATGTACTAGGTATCATGGCTGGGAAAAATAAAGGAAGAAATCAAATCCTAGTTTGAAAAGTCAAACGCCAATTTGAAAAGTCAAACAGCAAGTTTGCTTGGTGGAGGGAGAGTAGGAAACCTACTTAGGGAGGAAGTCCTACTCCCTCCACCCGCCGGCCAAGGAGGAGGAGTTGGAGGAGGACTCCCTCCTCCCAACCGCGCCTCCCTCACACCTCTCTACACCTAAACCCTAGCCCCAAGACGCCGGCCTCCTCCAAGTCGCCGCCACCTAGGGCCTCCTCTAGCTCGGCGAGTTAGGGTTTCCCCAAACCCTAGCCGCCGGCCAAGCTCTCCCCTTGGTGCCTCTAAACCCTAGATCGCCAAGGCCCTCTCTCATACTCCACCATACTCGCTCCGGCTTAAGGCGAAGCCCTGCGAGATCTCCCCTCTACTTCCGGTACCACGCCGTCGTGCTACCGGAATCATGAGGAGAGTGCTACAACCTCCGCTGCCTGCTGGAACAAGGGAGAGGAAGGTCTTCATCGAGTACCGAACGTGTGACCAACTGCGGGAGCTGCGGAGCCTTGGCAGGGAAGGATCGTCTCGCGATCTTGAGATCGGAAGTGTCTGTTGCATCACCCACGAGAATCTGCTCTCGTTAACCGCTTTGGATCTTCGAGGGTTAGTATTCTATCGACTCGTTGCTACAATATAGTAGATAGATCTTGGCTTGATCATAGATTAGATCTTGATTGTGTGTTCATGCGGTAGATTTTTTTTGTTTTCCATGCTATGAACCCCTACATTAAGATCCTTCAAGTAGCTTAGAAACTAAGCTCCTTGGATTGGACTAATGCAATAAGCTCGGTGGTTCCCCGTTATCCTCGAGTCAAACTAGTTTCCCATTGATATCCACGTGTCACTCGAGGGTCACCGGTCTTCTAGCAAAGAAGATTCTATCTATGTAGAACAAAGCATCATGTTGTTTGGGCCCTTAATTGGACAACATGCATTAAGCATCCCACAAATAGTCAAGCGCACATAATATAGTAATTAAAATCAACCACAAACTTAATGGAAATTATATAGGAACATCACATCTCACCAATCCCCTACATCTCCCACGCCCAAGGGAACATACTCACACATGAGAGAAGCAAGCATCATTGATATAATAATAAACAAAGTTCTTCTTGATATTACCATGGAGATCTACAATAAGAAATAGAAATAAATCAAACACAATTCAGGATGGGAAGAACAATCTTAAACCCTAGTCTTGCAAGGTGGAGATCCCTCTCTCTCTCTCAAGTAAAAGTAATGGCTATGGAGGTGTGGTGGCTAGGAGATCGTAGATCGTGGAGCGAGATGAAGAACGTCTTCCCCTTCTTCTCCGGATCCCTTCTTTCTCCCTTCTAGATCGGTTGGCGCCTCGTGTGTTCTGTTTTCATCCTTGGCCTCTTCACGAAAGTTGTCCCTTTTAATAAGACGAAGGAGATGGCACATATACGTCGGGAACTATACGGCCCAATAAATATTCCCGCCGTATAGTTTCTCATTAAACCTTCAGTAATCTCTCCTCAATTGCTTCGAAAAAGAGACTTGCTTTTTTTGGTCTGAATATTATGTTTTTGATGTTAAATCTCTCTGTTGATGTTTAGAACCTGAAACACACATTAAAAACCAAGTTTTCTTTACTATCGAAGTATTAGCGTTAGGTAAAGATAGAAAACCATCAAATCCAAAGGAAAACCATAGATAGAAACCATAAAAATGTGTAGAATCTCACAGCTATCAACTCCCCCAAGCTTAGATGTTGCTCGCCCTCGAGTGATAAGGAAATAAGAAAGGATAGAGGAGATTCAAAATTGAAATAAATGAACTTACGAGGTGGAATTGGTGTCAAATTCTTTTCTTCACATTTCCTGCAATCTTAAACATGATCATACAAATATTCACAAGATTGTACTGAGTTCCCTTCCTAACCACGTATATCTTGCTAGCAAATAAATCATATGCACGAGCGAGTGTCGAAAGTTTAGTTAGGAAAGTGAAACAAATCTTTTTGGTTTCTCTCTTATTGCGAGATGAAAACCTTTTGCTCCTGTTCCTTTAATCAATTAAGAGTACTCAAGTTTGCACTAAGAACATTTAATTTAAGGACAACTCATCTACTCTCACGTCAAAATTTCAAGGCTCTCAATGAACCTTTTTCATTTCCTTGTTTTTCCAAAACTTCAACTCTTCCATAGATAAATCATACCACTATTTTTAACATGTTAATTGGGGTTATGTTGTGCACTCGTGACCATGCCAATAGATAGCTGTTGAGCAATAGTGGGTTAGAGGATCAGTACAATTTCACTTGGAACATAAAACCACGAGGAGACTAATTTTTTTACATGTCATAGCATTGCAGCTACAGACGTTTATATAACTCAATAGCCGAAATCAAGTGGTTTCTCACATTTAGATCGTTCATTGGCCGACGGAGTTAATAGTTCCCCATGGAGTATGACAGTGTTGTAGTGACACGTGTAAAGCAATATCCTACTATAATTATTAGAAAAAGCAGTGGCATAATCTCTACTACTTCGAAGCATCCATTTTATTAGACAATTTCATTCAAGGGTGCTATCGAATCTATTTACATTAAGCTCAATGGGGTTGAGTAGTTTCTAAAATCAAATCCTTTGGGCTAAACACAGACTCAAGTCATCTCTTGGATGCTTTTTCTTGTTGTAAAAATGTTGGAAATATTTTAACCAAGTTCATTGCTCATTTTTTCAAAGATAAAAGAGGACACTAGCAAGGTAATATAATTTATAGGATAACAAGCTAGGTGGGGAGTGACTCAAGTGCAAGCGAGTAAATAATTGTAGGATTAATTTAAAGTTGCAGGAGATGTGATGAAAGGAATGTGATACCTCCTCTTGCTTGCTTCGTTCTCGTTCTTGAGTCGAATCCTCTCTATATTTCCCTATTGCCAAACCACCTGAACATGAGTAATCTCCAAGAAAGAGAAAGAAACAAATCTGCAAATAAAGTTTACAACTAATTTTTTTGTGTTTTTGGTTTAAGAATGCAAACTAAAGTAAACATGGAATTCTTGGAAATGAAAATAAATAAAAGGAAGAAATATAAATATGAATGCAAGTTTGGAGGTTTTCAAACCTCCCCCGAGCTTAGGCTTGTTGCCATGCTTAGTTGTTGCCGTCGTTCGGCGGCTGGTACGGATGCTGCTGAAGTAGCCCGGAAGTTGGTCATGAAGTGACTTAAGTTGTGAGTTAAGACACTCACATCTTCACTCACTCCATGCGGAGTCTGATCGATCTCCCCAATGCGCTGGTTGAGCTGTAGAAAATCCTGATAGGGGACATTGTTGAACCCCTGCTGCTATTGCTGCTTATGGGGCCATTGGTCCCAAGGTTGCTCCTCCTGCTGCTGTTACTGCTGTCCCTCCCAAGCAGGGTTGTACTCCTGCTCCTACTGCTGCTTCTGCTCATCCTGCTGCCCTCCTTCTTGCTCTTCCACGGAGTCAGGATAGAGCTCCGCCATGATCTAAGTCACTTGATCCTTGGTGAGGATCTAGTGGTCCCTTCCCTGAACCTCGAATGCTTGCGGGCAAGGCAATGACACTTGATTATCCTACACAACATCAAGATAACCAAATTGATAGGCTCGGAGCCTCATGTTAGCTCGGTGGACACAGAGGAAGCCACAAGCAGTTATACTTGACATCCATAAGTATGGAGCCATCAACAGATTGTGCAATAGGAATTGCACACTACTGCAGAAACGCTTATATCCACTAGGTGGTTAGTTACATGCAAAACCGTGCTTGTCACTAAGTATTCCCAGCGACATGCAGGGATAAGCCTGACGGACGCATAAAAGTGATTGTCACTAATATTATACGAGGAGACCAATTGAATAGAAAAATTAGTTAGTGACAGGATGCTATAATTGTCTGTCACTATTAAATTTATGATTAGTGACGGCCTCAAAATCTGCCGGTCGCTAATATTTTTCGTAGAGGCCAGCTAAAAAAACAATTTCCTTAATAACGGGTATCTCCAAAGCCCCGTCACCAATAAGAGGGACATGGTCAAATGAATTTATGCTACAACCATAGAATAAGAAACCACTATAGTAACAAATGATATGCTACAGCCGCCGTATCCTTTTTGGTATTGATTTATAAGGTATATAAGATACTTCCTCTGTTGAGAAATATAAGACATTTTAGTTTTGTGAAATAAATATATTTAAATGCCTTATAATGTATAGGTTCACTCTAAACTTCTACGAACCTATACAATAAAAGTTGTCTAGATATATTCAATTCACAAAGTTAAGATGTCTTATATCACGTTTGAGAATTTTTTCCCATCGTCATCTTCACCTGTAATCACGCGAGGTCCGTTAGGGATTGCTTTGCCTCTGTTATGTTCCCGTTCACGCCCGTCTAGCTGTCGATCCCTTCCTCCGATTGCCACACCCTCGCCCTGTCGATGCGCCTCCCTCTGTGCGTTACCCATAGCAATGTATAGACAGCAATGGCCGTGGCCGCGGCACCGTGGACGTCGAGCCCTTCCACGTTAACCTCCTCCTCCGTGGCCCACTTCAAGGTTAGGGTTTGCCCCTTTCCTCTGGAGTCGGATTTGTTGGCTTTGTCGAGCTGGCCTCTTATTGGTTTGGTGCGCAGGTGGGGATTGCGTCGCCATGTGGAATGGGTCTCCGTACCCTGCCTACCCATGCCCATGCAGCAATCTCGCTGCACCGCCAGCCCACACCCTTGTCCTTCTTCCCGCCGCCGATGCCTCGCTGCTCCGGCCGCCCTGATCTCGCGTTGCTCCAGCATGAAGAAGCTACAACACCACAACTCCTCTCCGCCAGTAGCTGATCTACCACTCTGCCAGCAAGCCGGACAACGTCGCCATCCAACTCCACTTGTCAAGTTCGGATCATTCCTCCCTAATATGCCGCCATACCATCTACTCCTCCTGCCGGATAGTAATTTCTCTGCTGCCCTCCACACCGTACCCTGTCAGATTTTTGATAAATGTTCCTTTCTTGAATCTGTGTTTTTTCATTAGTTGGCAAACATATAAATGTAATCGTTGTTTCTTCTGTTATAGTTGAATCCGAAAGGGGTTTCCTTCACGTGAAGTTACGGGATTCATAGCTGACTAATCAGTTTTTGGTGGAGTAGATTTGGATGTTTCCCGTCAATGGTTTTTATTTTATCCTTTTTGGAGACCTGTTATGCACAAAGTAAACAAGTATTGTGTTTGACCACAGTATGTGGAATTGCTCCATGGATCGGACGTCATATTTCTTCACCAAGATGGTTAGTACTCTGAAGTTTTCTAGCCGTAGAATTGTGCCAGCTTTGCTATATGTATAAATAGTTTATTTGTTCATTTTGATTTATAGCCATGTAGACTTCACCCCAGCTGTCTTCATAATCCAATTTCATCTAGTGTATTTTACCACAGCTAGTTAATTTAGGAATGCCCAATGGCTAGGGAGCTTATGCCAAAATAAGCATGATATCTCTATTTCGTTTCAGAACATATCAGTATCTGGTTCTTCTCCACAAATGTCATTGTTGATCTAAGACTGAATCTTGCATTCATCGGATGTCCGTCAGAGCATGTGGTCAAACTTATAGGGTAATGTTTTTTGCTATTGATGTACTAACACGTTGTTCAGATTGGTAGAATGAAAATCAACATTATCATTGTAATTCTTATGAAAATTAAGCCACAATTATTTAGTTAATTGCTTTGCTATCTGGTATTTACAGTCAAACAAAAAGTTTACCATTTATTAAATCTGTCGGTATCTCATCGTTGGCAATACACATTTTATGCTTGCAATTATATGCTTATTTCTTTGTTTGTATCAGGTTAAGCACATCATGAATGTCTAGCACGATTCATATCCATTCAAGGAAGACGTAATGAAAGAATTTGCACCTCAGCAAGATGATGGAAATATAGATCCGTGGACCACAGGAAATTGCAGCTACACAAATGACCATAATACATGGACCTGTGTGGTGATGTTCTTTGGAGTTCAAATTTCTTTCTAGATAACTAGCCAAGAAACTATCCATCGTTAGTCTATCCATTATTAGTCTATGATAGATTGCAAATACTTATGATAGTGTGTTATTTTTGTAAATATTATGTCATATTGGGTTATGTGAACGTATCACTGGTACAACATCTTATTGTGCTGTCTGAAATATTCGTGAAAAATGCATTTAATTGTTTTATAACATTTTATTGTGCTATCTAGAATATTCGTAGAAAACATATTTAATTTCTTTACTATCAAAATGCAAACCAGTTATAGGAAGGATAATGGGCCTTTCACCATCAAACTCAATAGTGCCACGACCTTTGATCGCAACCAGTGACATGCATCCCTTTTGCCTGTCACTACTATACACATACTAGTGACTGACGTGCCTCAGTTCCTATCACTAGTACACATACTAGTGACATGCAAGTGTCTATCACTAGTAACATCATACCAGTGACAAGTCATTAGTGACAGGCGCTTTGCTCGTCACTAATGTGCCTTTTGCGCCTGTCACTGATAGCCTATTCTGCACTAGTGGCAATTTCAAGGGCTTGGATTAGGTGGGTTACCATTCCACCGATGCGAATATCACCTTTCTTTTTGTTGCTCTACTGGCGGAGGTGCTGGAGAAATAGAGATGCAGGAGTGGGACTCTGCGGCGCATTAGGGAAGAGCGCCTTGGTGATCATGGCCATGCCTGCATTGGCCATCAAGCCGGTATATCATGTTCCTAACAAAGTGTTAGCAAGAAACATAGCAAAGTAACAGATGGTTCGGTTTTGAATGGTGGACATCTTCTTCTGATAAAATTCTCTAGCACCATTAACAGAAATAACCTCCCAAGTATCTGCACTCGAGACGCTATAAAATTTTGTATTAGTTGATTCCCCTTCTTGAGGGAATCCATAAGCCTCACAAAATCGTTGATAGGTAATTTTATATGGCCGTTGGTTAAGGTGAAATTTATCATGCATGCATTACCTTTCTCCTTGTAGTCGTCGTAGAAAGAGGCGGGGAACTCATCAGTGAGCGCTTCGTAGGTGTAGTGGCTTGCATTGGTGAGGTTGGTGAGCCCTGCATTTGCACACAGGTAGTTGAAGTCCACTTTCAACTCTGCTGAGTTGAGAAAGCCGCCATCGGCACATCGTGTGGGAAGCACCTTTCTCGCCAAAACCATGTCGTACTTGTTGTCGAGCTCATCCCGGAGCCCCGATCCTTCACCACGTTGGCGCTTGCTCTTGCAAAAAATTCCACTGATCTTGTTCATCTTGATGCACTAAGAAATTTCAACATAATACCTTAGGCATATAGTTTCTACATGATATATGAACGACTCTACGTGGAGGAATTCAATCCTATCGTGAGAAATTAAAAGAGAAAATCAAGAAAGCTTGAGTTCATCCACTGATTCAGTGAGAGGATTTCAACCATGGAATTCTATAAATAAAGCATGGATAGGGAGAGAAACATATCGATCTATTGATTCCCTCACTCAAACGAACGAAATCCGCAAATATTGAGAGTTCTTGAGAGGTTTTGAGGGTTTTGGAGAGAGAGTTTGAGAGAAATAATGAGAGGAGGAAGAAAACTAGCCTGCCCCAACCTGTTTAAGTGGTCGGACCAAACTATACAGCGGGAGCTATATGGCCGGGTTAAGTAGCTCCCGTCGTATAGTTGTGCCAGCATCGAGGGTTAGCGTTTTACAACGCCAAATCACAACTATACGGATGGTCCCGCTGTATAGTTGGTCGTCAAACCTTCTGTATCCGAACCCCATGTTATGAGAATTTTGTCGATGCCGGAATAAATATTCCCACCATATAGTTGGTCGTTAAAACTCCTGGAACATGCTTTTTCAACCAAATTTTCAGAGATGCATTTTGTTATCTGAACAATGTAACTAGGCCAGTTTCTACATATAAAACTCAAATTTATTTTCTGCTCTAAATATTATGCTTGTTCAGTCGGTATTTCTACTACTTTTTGACAGCTGCATCTTTACGGACGCGCTTCCGCAAAAATGTCTGTGAAAAAGTTGTAGGAATGCGATGAACATCTTATTATCTAACTTTAATTTATTTTATTGATATGATGGGTTGACTCCCATTAAGCATTTTATTAAGAATGGTTGAATATTTCAACCCCTTCTCTGTTCTCGAATTCTTATCTTGGTTGTCCTTTATCAAAGGCACATACCACATGAACTCGTTTTTCCGGTAGAACATACCTTTCTCCCGCTTCTAGTTTTTTTTTTGGAAAATACCAGATTATTTTAGCATCATAAACATTGAAGATTATTTTCCCTTTAGCATAGTCAACTGATGCTCCTTCAGTGCTAATAAAAGTTCTTCCAAGTATAACGGATAATTTTTGATCCTCCGGCATTTCAAGAATAATAAAGTCAGTGGGAATGACATGCTCATCTATTATAAGTAGAACATCCTCAATCAGACCAATAGGTTGTTTAGTAGATTTGTCAGCCATCTGTAAAGTGATAGAAGTGGGGGAATATTCTCCTAATCCTAACCTTTTATAGAGGGAGTTTGGCATTACACTAACTTCTGCACCTAAATCACATAATGCATTATGAATATCAGTTTTACCTATTGAACATGAAATAGTTGGTATCCCCGGATCTCCTGACATAGAAAATAGCCTCCCATTAGCGGGGTACCTAGTTACCATGGCAACGATTTCAGTTATCTCTTTCTTTATATTAAGAATATCAAGGAGAAATTTAGTATAGGCAGGTAATTTTATTGCATCCACAAATGGAATTTCTAGACGAAGATCACTTAATGCCTTTGTAAAAGAATTATGGATTGCCTCATCTGGTGCTTTCTTTTTACGGTCTAGATATGGAAGTTTCTTACCTTTATATTTTACCTTTTGTGGAGGATCAGGCTCTTTAGTTGCTCTGTTTGTTGTTGCTTTTCATTTTTCTTATTTTCTATTGCAACAACTTGATCTTCTTTGCTTGTGTCTTCTTCTTCTCTTGGATCAATAGTTTTTGCATCAAAGTTATTACTATCATCCTGTGCATCATTCTTCTCCTCCAAGGTTTGATCTTGTGTGTCTTGAGTAGTCTTATCTTGAGGATCCACCAATGTATCTTCTTCTTGGCTTGCTTTGAGCAAGGATTTTTCCCTTCGATATTTTTCAGCTTCATATTCTGGCGGTCCTAATGGTCATTTAACAACTGCACCTCTTCTTGTAACAACATTAGTAGAAACAGGAATATTTATATCATCACGAAGAAAAATTTGATAACCAGATGCTATTTGTTCACATTGGGTTTCAATCATACTGAGGTACTTGTTAAATAAATTTATTTCTTGGCCTATCTCCTCGTAATTTTCCGTAAGATAGGCCAAAATATTTTTATGTCTTTGAAATTGCTTAGGCAAGTTATTGTAAGACTTTTCCTGTTGATGTTTCAATCCTTGAAAAACTTTTCTAGTTTCATCCTCTTTAGTAAAAACTTGTAACAAATCTACTTTGTTTTTCTTGACAAGTTCAGAAGGTTTATACCTTTTTCTTTCATGGTTTTGCATACTTCAGGCATAAGATCAGGATTTATACGAAGTATTCCCTTTTCTGGCTTAGTGCCAAAATAAGGATTATATAAAGAACCGTTCTTAGCCCTAGTAGCCATTAATTCCAAACATGCTTTAATAGTTAAAGTATTTATTGATCCTCCTACTGATGAATCTAGCAACTCTCTGCATTGGGTAATAAGACCGTGGTAAAATAAGTGGCAAATAGTTGACTCAGAATAGCCATGATTAGGAATACTATTAATCATTCCAAAGAATCTTTCCCAGGCTTGTGGGTAATTTTCTCCCATGTTCTGACTAAAGTTGCCTATATTCTTTCTAAGTTCTGTTACCTTTGTAAAAGGATTAAACCGGTTTATGAATTTAACAATGTAGTTTTCCCAATAGTTAATATAATGGCGAGGGAGAGAACATAACCAGTCTAGAGCTTTACCTTTGAGATACCAACAAAATAATTTATATGAGATAATTCTCTTAGTAAACCTTTTGGTCCAAGTTATGTTATCACATCGTTGAACTCTCTAAGATGTCTTCCTGGGTTTTCATCTTCCCTTCCACTAAAATATTTTTCCTACAAAGTTTTAATAATTTCACCGTTAAATCGATATTTCCTAACTCTAGGATTAGAAAATTCTATTGGTTGTTTAAGAAATGCAGAATTTGGAGCACTATATTCTCTGAGAGTCTTCTCAGGTTTCTTGGGGCTTGTCCTATGAATGGACATGATTTCCATGAAGTCACTTAGGTTTTCAACTTCAACTTTATTCGACCTTAAAATTTTTTCAAAAATTTTCTCGCGCCTTTCAGTAGGTACGCGATTAAGATAATCTGGTAGATAGGCCCAACCAGAGCGTGTAGACACTTTGTCTCCTAGGGAGACCATCTTGTAATACTAAAACATGAAATTTCAAGAGACAAAACACTTATCTCTTAGCTCCCTGGCAACGGCGCCAGAAAATAGCTTGGTGGCTGCAAGTGTACAGATCGTTTGTAGTTAGTTTCAAAGTTAAGATGTTGATCCCACATGGATCCCAAAGGTAAGTATTTATGGGTGAAGTCTCTGTCACACCCGAAGTTGTCATAGGTCTTCGAGTGAATTGACTACAAGTGTTGAAAATGAGAATATAATTTGGATTAAATAAAAGTATTTAAATAAACTAGAATGTAAACTTCAGGAATAAAAAGCATAAAAGTAAAGAACGATATGTTTGTTGTTTTTTTGCAGATGACAAAATAGGCGCGGGGAATTTCAGTCATGGTGATAGTGAATGTCCCAGGTGGATGAGTGATAAATGGAATAATTATAATCTTATAAGTATGTGTGTAGACGAGCAACCCATAATTAGCTGGACCTCCTCTTGGTAGATTTTATCCCAACTTCAATAATCCTACTAGCCTGTTTACCACAACCATGGTCAGTCACTAGATGATAAATATCCTTCAGGTTGCTTAGCAATTGAGCTCCTTGGATTGGACTAATGCAATAAGCTCGGTGGTTCCTCATTATCCTCGTGTCAAACTAGTTTCCCATTGATATCCCCGTGTCACTCGGGGGTCACCGGTCTATTAGCAAACAAGATTCTATCTATGTAGAACAAAGAATCATGTTGTCTAGGCCCTTAATTGGAAAACATGCATTAATCATCCCACAAATAGTCAAGCACAAATAATATAGTAATTAAAATCAACCACAAACTTAATGGAAATTATATAGGCACATCACATCTCACCAATCCCCTACATCTCCCACACCCAAATGAACTTACTCACACATGAGAGAAGAAAGCATCACCGATATAATTAATTAAAAGGAGTTCTTCTTGATATTACCGTGGAGATCCACAATAAGAAATAGAAATAAATCCAACACAATTTTAGGATGGGAAGAACAATCTCAAACCCAAGTCTTGCAAGGTGGAGATCTCTCTCTCTCTCTCAAGTACAAGTAATGGCTATGGAGGTGTGGTGGCTAGGATATCAAAGATCATGGAGCGAGATGAAGAATGTCTTCCCCTTCTTTTCCGGATCCCTTCTTTCTCCCTTCTTGATGGGATGGCGGCCCGTGTGTTCTATTTTCGTCCTTGGCCTCTTCACAAAAGTTGTCCCTTTTAATAAGACGAAGGAGATGGCAGTTATACAGCGGGAATTATATGGCTGAAAAACTATTCCCGTTGTATAGTTGCTCGTTAAATCTTCAGTAAACTCCCCTTGATTGATTCAAAAAAGAGACTTGCTTGTTTTCATCTGAATATTGTGTTTTTGCTATGAAATCCATCTGTTGATGTTCAGAACCTGAAACACACATTAAAAACCATGTTTTCTTTGCTACTGAAGTATTAGCGTTAGGTAAAGCTAGAAAACCATCAAATCCAAACGAAAACCATCGATAGAAACCATCAAAAATGTGTATAATCTCATAGCTATCATGCTACTACTGTTGCGATGACTCGAAGATCTGTTGTCGAGGAGCAAGCCCATGGTGTGGACTCTGATACTGTCATTAAACCTCTCAGTTATTTTGGTCCTGAGGTAACTAGTGATGGCAATGTACAATTTCGTATCGGTGTTAAGAAGTTCACTGCAAAATTAGATGATGGCACAGAAAATCCGTTGACGGCATTGATGTAATATTTGGCACATACAATCCTGAAGTGGTACCGATATCTGAACTGATAGCATCGTTACATGAGAAGGTGGAGTGGGGTTCCTCCCAGGAAGCACATTCGGCATTTTTCTTATAACAGAAAAAAGGCTATAGAAGTGAAAGTTTCCAGTGATTTAGTCGTACCGTTAAATAGGATGATTCGACCTAGACGGAAAGTGCACCTGTCCGCGCCCCTGCTAATGGATGGATAGGAATTTGAGGTCGGCAATGATAAATACGAACTTGTAGAAAACTTGATGACCTGATGGATGGCCTCGCTCATGGTTGCTCAAGTGACAGTAGCTTCGAATAGAGGACTGACTTACAGGGGAGCAACATAAAGAGGAGCAGGAAGAGCATCCCAGAAAGAGTACCCCTAATAAGGCCATCACCAAGCGGACCACGCCAGATAAGAGGACACCCAAGAGTTGCATGAAAAAAGGCACCACGTGTAGAGGTCTCAACCTAATAAGGTAGAGATCCCTGTGTTTATAATGCTAGTCCCTGGATCGAATAGCTAGCATCCATAGTTTAAGATGTAATATCAAGAAACAAAGGTCATATTACAATTTACAACCAAGAATAAAATAATTCATTACATCTTACATAGCTTATTTGGCTATCTTATTACAATGCAGCAGATTTAACTATATAGCATGGAGTCCTTCATCTTCATATGCCATAGGAAATCATGTTGGTTGTAGACTTGTAATCACTACTCAACAAACTTCACTAACATCAAACAACCCTACATTTGAATTGTATTGCCAAGTGATAACATTTTGATATGGAGAATCTAACATCTACATGAATATTTGGCTAAGTGGAGTTTTGGCTGGCCTTTGCATAAAATGAGTTTTCCCTATCCTTTGAAAATAACTTTTATCTTTTCAAAACATTTCATCACACAATGGCACACTGGTTACACACCAGATGCTTCCCTTGTTTACCCAACAAGTTTTAACTTCGAGAAATTGGGATGAGGAGATCCTTGATAGCTTCAATGTCTTTGATGCTCAAATTGTCCATTGCCAGGGACACGGCTAAGTACTTAGATTTTACCCTCTTGAGAGGTGGTGCACTTTTACCACAAGACTCGACATGCATCGAGAAGAGACTTTTCATAAACAATCCCACAGATCAGCACAAACGCGTTCCACCTATCATCACTACCACCTTTTGTCTGCCTGTCTAAGTTCTTGCAACCTATGTAGTCAAGGTAGAGCCCATATGCCATGTGGCTGCACTGGAAGCTTCTCAACACAAAATATCTCAAATCTCTTTGTTCCTGGGTGGCCATGTAACATCCCAAAAATATTAAACTAGAATCACCAAACTCTAATCACCAAAATTAGGGTTAACAAAAACTTTTCCAATTAAAATATGAAAGCATTCATATGTGTGTGCATTAAAATTTGGATTCTTTTGAATTGCCATGATTATGTGTTTATTTGCTTGTAAAATGATTCTTAGGTGAAATAAACATCATCTAAACAATCCCCAAACTTTTCCCAAAGACAAACAAATCAAGACAAACAAATTAAGTGAATGGTCACTTTGGCCAATTTAACTCCCATGCCTACTTTGGCTATCTCTAACTTTCAGAACTTAATAGAAACATGTATGGATCTTTGCACCCCTTGATAGTACTCATAAGAAGGTAGCAAGTTCCACTTTGTGATCATCCAAAAACATTCAAATGCTTAGTTTAAATGACAGTTTAAAATTGAATCTATTTCATATGGGAAGATCCCACTATTTCAAAAACCACTCAAACAAGCTCAATTTTCAAAACCCAAGCATCCACAGTATCACCAGCACATGCCTAGCACACCCACCAAAAATCTTTTCAAAATTCAAAACTTAAGTTCATGCGGCCATTTCATCAAATAGGTTGTAGATGCAAATCAAACAAAATCAAAACACTATGTTGAGCAGTGTTTTGGGCCTAACTTGTTCCCTCTCTGGTTACACTAGCCTCAGTAGATCATCTAGCAGACTTATCTAAGCTCTATCCCCACCTTAAACTCGCCAATGTCATCAATGGTGAACAGCCCAAGAGCACCCATGTCACCCTAGTGTGGACAGCAAGCTAGGAGAGGAACTAGCCGTGCCAACCTTGTCTGGGAGGTAGCCCATGCCTCACCGCCCCCACTCGACCAGCCCTGCCTCGTAGACAGCAACCAGAACCGCCAAGAACGCCGCGCCCGCGCTGCTGCCGACCATGCCGACGCGCACCATAGAGCACGCGCCGTTCCCACGCAGCCCGACCACCTCGAGCTCTCGCCGCCCGCCAGCATGCACCCCACCATCCCAGGAGACCGCCAAACATGCCCATTTCACCGCCTGTACCCCGCAGCCACCGCTCGCCACAGAGTTCGCCGCCTCTGCCTCGCAGAGCACCGCGTGTTCCCGAACGTTTGCCACCGCCCTACAAACGCATTTAAACCTTAGAGCATCGCCAGGAGACCACCGATCGATCGCCACCCTCGGCCATCCCTCTAGCAGCCCGTAGCCGTGTCGCCACCGTCGTCTGCCCATCCCTCTCGGTCTCGCTGTCGAGCCTATAAAAGGAGGCCACCCCTAGCCGATTGAAGCACACCATCTCACTCCACTCACCTCACTGATCGTTCCACCTCTTAGCCGGAGCAAGGTGAGCAGCGCATCGCCGGAATTGCACCGGAGCAGGCCGCCTCTGGAGAAGAAGGGAGCCGTTGATTTCGTCCACCCCAGGAGCTGCCGCGACCACCCCTGAGTTCGCCGTCGTCGACTTTGTCGTTTGCCTTCGCCGTAAATCCACTGGAGCCCCAGATGCCCTCCAACACTCGGATTTTTCAATCCTAGATGCCTGTTATGCCATACATCGCAATCCCAGGATTACCATTTTTGCGAGACATAACAGAATTGGATGCCATAGTACATCATCCATTACAAACGATACATAAGTTCTTACACAAATAGGGATCTCATGATCCAGTTCTTAATACAACTTCAAGCAGCGGAATACTTAATAATAACGGTAGCGTAGGCGAAGCTCCATCTTCGCGGTCATAGGCAATGCTGACAATGGGAGATGATCCTAGTTGTCGTAACCTTCCTGGGGTCCATCTTCCCGGTACTCCTCTTCATAGTCTGGCCATGGGAATAGCCAGGGACAAAGCCATGAGTACTCTTTAAGTACTCGCAAACTAATACTAACAGGTAAAGGGTTTTTTGGATAATAGGACACTAGGCTCTAGAGTTGTTTTGCAAAAGCCAGATTTATCTCTACTAGGTTCCAAAGCTAGTCAAAATTTTATAACTCCTAAGTGGGAACTTGTATTTCATATCACAACTCTGTTGTGGTCAAGTCAAAGTCTCAATTCATTTCACAAGTCATTTTGAAAAGTCTGACGGGGGAACAGTATGGCCACTAATCTGTCCATAATCATGGATGCGCTTATTCAAATAGTTTGACACTCAGAGATTGTACACTTTCACCACAACATTCGATACATCCGAGAACAAATCCTGAATTCACCATACTCAGTATGCGGATAATCAATCCTAACCTTTCAATTACACACCCTAGTATAAGCACCTCTCCTGTGAGTTTGGCCTCCCAACCATGACCAACTGTCATCTTGGGTACTGCACAGGTGGACAATCTTCACAAGGTAGCCTCAGCTCAGACCTTGGCCGTGAGGGAACTCATACTAAGGGATATAAGTTTCCATTCAAGCCCTACCCAATATTCAGGTATTGTGGTTGTAAGATAAAATTGGAATGGTATCGCATCCAGACAACCATCAGTTTGAAAAAAGGGCTAAGGCTCATGCCTCAACATTCTTATCACCAGAATCATCAAGTGTTCGGAAACACATGTCCAAAACATTTCAATAGAATGATCCATCATTCCAAGGTTTTCATAACCATTTTCACCAAGTATTCCCATCTAAAGTTGATCAAGTTTTATGCTTAGCACTAGCATCTACAGGTGGGGGTAGTACTGATGAGGGGTGGTAAACTAGTGGAGTTTCAACTAAGTCCATCCTTATATCTTAGGTTGATATCAAGGTTTCTAACTTAGGCCAAATTTTATGCTCTTTATGCAACCTTCAGAATCTTTCTAGTATCTACAAGTCACTTAAGTCAACTCTAGGTTGAAGCTTTGATAAAGAAATAAAGTAAGAAGCTTGCGAATAAAACTAGGATTGGTTTATCAAATGGGTATGATCTCATATGCTTAAGGCATATAGGAGGCATAGTAACAAGTAGGGGTTTGTTGCATCAGTAGGGTATCTTGCAAGTGTTAGCTTGCATCTATGTCAATATAAGCTTGCTAAATTGCAAGTGTTAGCTTGCACATTCACTAGTAGTATTAGTCTTGCTAAAGTAGAGTGTCTTGCAAGTTTTAGCTTGCATTGGTATAGTATCAGCTTGCCTTGTGCAGAGCAGTGGTTGAAGTTCTCCTCGGCTTCTTCTTCGTAGAATCCTCCTTCCTCCTCGTATCCTTGGTCGGTACTAGCATCTATGAATAAATATGAGGTACACAATCACCAAACAATACTTAACTACTTGCAATCATCACACATAAGGGTCCTATAGATGATGTAGCATCATCTCTAACATTACAAGGTTAAGGCTTGGTTTAATTCCTTTTATTTTTAGAAAAGTAATTTCTACTCATTGAAAAACTACTTAAGATTTACTATTCTCCAAACCAAACATGGGATCATGTTGACACATGTCATCACCACATATTGTAGTCCATGTGAATGTGATTTAAAGTGATGTCACAATTTAATAAGGTTTTACCCTTTTATTTTAATTAATTAAAGTGGCTAGAAATGCCTATGGGGCATCCTTTTATTACTTGAACATTATTTCTGCAAGTAAGCCTATATATTTTTAAAGGTATGGTTAAATGTGATTTTTGAGAGTTGGAATCAACTCAAAAGCTATTATGGTTTAAATTTGAAAAATGTTTGAATGCAGAAAAGCTTGTGTCTTGTTATTTTTACTATGGGTGATCTATAGATCCAAATGATTGGAATCCAACGGGCTTGGATTCAGCATTCACAAACCTTTCCAACAAAATTGGTTTCGTTCAATTTGGTGCAATGAATCGATCTGGGTTGATTTTTGAAGTTGGGTACAGAAGTGTGTTTGAATTAAAATGGAAAAAGTTTAATTTGAATAACTGGGCTGCGCGGGAAAAGTAAACGGGCCGGCCTGCTAAGCGCAGTGCTCCCACGGGCTGTTTAAGTGGGTGTCCCCACTCGTCAGTGACACAGGGCTGGGCGAAGCGGTATGGGGCAACGTGGGTCGTTCGATCTAGTTCTAATCCAACGGCTGAGAGTCATCGTCGACGCGAGACAACGCCGGCGAGAACGAAATCTAGCGCGGCCAGTGAGGGGTGCTGGGGGCTCACCGGGGTACAGGCGAGGGTCGGCGAGGCGGGCGAACGACGAAGTCGATGACGACGAACTCAGGGGTGGTTGCGGCAGCTCCTGGGGTGGACGAAATCGATGGCTCCCTTCTTCTCCAGAGGCGGCGGGCTCCGGTGAAATTCCGGCGGGGTGGTGCTCGCCTCGCTCTGAGAACGGTGTGGCACGATCAGTGAGGAGAGGGGAGTGAGATGGTGTGAAGAAATCAAGCGGGGGTGTCCTCTATTTATAGTCAAGCGAGGGGACCGTCGGGGCGCACGGTGAGCTCGTCGGGGGCGATGTTACAGGCGGCTAATGGCATGGGCAAGGGTAGGGGACGGTGCGGTGTCTCCTGGTGATGCTCAATGACATGGTTTCGAGGCATGGGGCGGTGCGGTTTGGTCTAGAACGGGCGATGCTCTGCGCGGCAGAGGCGGCGTCTTCGACGGCGGGCGGTGGCTGTGCGTCACGGGGCGGCAAACGGGGATGTCTGGCGGTCTCCTGGGTCGGTGGGGATGGTGTATGCACGCGGCGAGGGCGACGCGCGGTCTGTGGGCGCTGGTCGAGGGTGGTGCTCTGGCGCACGCTCGGCATGGCCTCTGGCAGTCTGGGTGCGGTTCGTGCGCGTGATCCAGGGCTTGGCAACGCTCGCGGATGGGACAGTGAGTGGCGGTGGATGGTGGGCTGCCTCCTAGACATGCTGGCTAGGCTTGCTGCTGCTCCTAGCTTGCTGTCGACTATGGGGTGGCAAGGGTGTGCTCGGCTGTTCACCATTGATGGCAATAGCAAGCTCACAGTGGTGCTAGTGCTTGGCTAATCTTCCTAGATGATCTACTGAGCTGGTTGTGAGCTAACTAGGGAACAAGTTAGGCCAATTTTACTGCACACTATAGTGTTTGATGTTTGTTTGATTTGTGTCTGCAACCTGTTTGATGAAATGGCCGCATGAAATCAAGTTTTGAATTTTGAAAAGATTTTTGGTGGGTTTACTAGATTGGTGCTGGTGAGTCTGCAGATGCTTGGGTTTTGAAAGTTGAGCTTGTTTGAGTGGTTTTTGAAAAAGTGGGATCTTCCCATATGATAAAGATTCAATTTTGAATTGTCATTTAAACTATGCATTTGAAAGTTTCTGGATGATCACAAAGTGGGCCTTGATACTTTGTTATGAGTACATTCAAGGGGTGCAAAGATCCAGAAAAGTTTCTGTTAGGTTCTGAAAGTTTGAGACAGCCAAAGTAGGCATGATAGTTAAATTGGTCAAAATGACCATTCATTTAATATATGTGTTTTGATTTATTTGTCTTTAGGAAAAGTGTGGGAAATGTTTTAGATGATGTTTATTTCACCTAAGAAACATTTTAAAAGCAATGAAACAAACAACCAAGGTGGTTTTAAAAGAATTCAAAATCAATGCATACACATATGCATGCATTCATAAATTTATTTAGAAAAGTTTTTTGTTAACCCTAAGTTTGATGATTAGAGTTTGATGATCCAAGCTTAGTATTTTTGGGGTGTTACAAACCTTCCCCCCTTAAAAAAAAAATCTCGTCCCGAGATTTGAAAAAGGACGAAAAGATTACCTAGGATTTGAAGAGATCGGGAAACTCCGTCCTGATGTGATCTTCGCGCTCCCAGGTAGCTTCCTCTTCTGTGTGGTTACTCCACTGAATCTTGAGAAACTTGATGCTTCGAGTTCGGGTAGTTCGAAAAGCTTCTTCCAAAATGCGGATGGGTACTTCAGGATAGGTCATGTCATTGTTGATCTCTATGGTCTGATGATCGATATTATTGAATACTTCGGTCTTCTCGGGGACTTCGAGACACTTGCGAAGTAACGAGATATGGAATACACTATGCACGGATGACATCTCTTCAGGTAGCTCCAATTGGTATGATACTTCTCCTCGACGGTTCAGAATCTTGAAAGGTCCGATATATCTGGGGGCTAACTTTCCTTTGAGTTGGAAACGCTGCATTCCCTTCAATGGCGACACTTTCAGATAAACAAAATCTCCTATGTTGAAGGCGAGGTCTCTACGCCTCTTGTCGGCGTAACTCTTCTGTCGAGATTGGGCGGTCTTGAGGTGCTCACGAATCTTGTGAACCTTATCTTCTGCTTCTCGTAGGATGTCGGGTCCAAAAATCTGACTCTCTCCTACTTCCGACCAGTTCAAAGGGGTGCGACACTTTCTTCCGTACATGAACTCAAATGGGGCCATTTGCAAACTGGCTTGATAACTATTGTTGTAAGAAAATTCTGAGAACGGCAGACAGTCTTCCCACTTGGATCCATATTCTAACACGCATGCTCTCAGCATATCTTCGAGTATTTGATTTACTCGCTCCGTTTGTCCATCGGTCTGAGGGTGATACGCGGTACTGAAATCTAGGCGGGTTCCTAAACCTTCTTGAACTTTCTTCCAGAATCTCGAGGTAAACTGAGTTCCTCGATCCGATACTATGTTCTTGGGGACTCCATGCAAACTAACGATTCTAGCGATGTACAGCTCCGCTAGCTTAGAACTCTGATAGGTGGTTTTGACGGGCAAGAAATGGGCGACTTTGGACAATCGGTCCACTATGACCCAGATAGAGTCATTTCCCCTACTAGAAGTAGGTAGTCCAGTGATAAAGTCCATTCCTACAGAATCCCATTTCCATTCCAGAATCTGCAAAGGTTGCAATAATCCAGCGGGTCTTTGATGTCCTGCCTTGACTCGCTGACATATATCACACTTGGCGATATAGCTTCCTATTTCTCTCTTCATCTTATGCCACCAAAATTGCTCTTTCAAATCTTGATACATCTTAGTTCCTCCGGGATGGATAGAATAAAGAGTATCATGAGCCTCCTTCAAAATAACTTCTTTCAATTCAGAATCTGCTGGTACACAAAGGCGTACTTTGTACCACAACACTCCTTCTTCGTCCTTGGTGAATCCTGGTACTTTGCCTGTACCGATCCGACGCTTGATTCCGTCGATACTAGCATTTTCCTTCTGCGCCTCCTTAATCTGACTGATCAAAGTGGGCTGGAGTTCTATGCTAGACAAAAATCCTTCACTTACTAATTCCATTCGAAAATCTTCCATCTCCTTGTGCAAACTTGGTTGCTCCTTCAAAATCATGGAGTTCAAGCGGCACGGCAATCTGCTAAGGGCATCGGCTACCACGTTGGCTTTACCCGGGTGATAGTGAATGTCCAGGTCATAATCCTTAATTAGCTCAATCCATCTTCTCTGCCTCATATTCAGCTCCTTCTGAGTGAATATATACTTTAGGCTCTTGTGATCCGAATAAATCTCACAACAATTTCCCATCAGGTAATGTCTCCATGTCTTCAGGGCTAGAACTACTGCTGCGAGTTTGAGGTCATGGGTTGGGTAGTTTTGCTCATGTTGCTTCAATTGTCGAGATAGATAAGATATAACTTCGCCTTCTTGCATTATCACACATCCGAGACCAATCTTGGATGCGTCACAATACACATCGAAGGGCTTCGCGATATCCGGCATGATCAAAATTGGGGCTGAAATCAATCTCCTTTTGAGTTCTTGAAAACTCGCTTCACACTTGTCTGTCCATTCAAACTTCTTGTCCTTCTTCAGCAATTGGGTCATGGGTCTGGCGATACTCGAGAATCCTTCTACGAATTTGTGGTAATATCCCGGCAATCCGAGAGAAGCACGAACTTGGGTTTGAGTGGTTGGGGCTTGCCAATCTTCTACATCTTTCACTTTGGCAGGGTCAATGGCAATTCCTCCGGCTGATACAATGTGACCGAGGAATCCTACCTCCTGTAACCAGAATTCACATTTGCTAAACTTGGCATACAACTGATGCTCTCTAAGGGTTCCAAGAATGGTCCTTAGGTGTAGCTCATGTTCTTCTTCTGATTTGGAATAAATCAGAATGTCATCGATGAAAACAACGACAAACTTATCCAGGAAGTCCATAAAAATCTTATTCATGAGGTTCATGAAATAAGCGGGGGCATTGTTTAATCCGAAAGACATGATCGTATACTCATACAATCCATATCTGGTGGTAAAGGCAGTCTTTGGAATATCCTCTGCACGAATTTTGAGTTGATGATAGCCAGTTCTAAGATCAATCTTAGAAAATACTTTGGCACCGGTCAACTGATCAAACAAATCTTCTATCTTGGGCAAGGGGTACTTGTTCTTGATGGTGACATCATTCAACTTCCGATAATCCGTACACAAACGGTTACCTCCATCCTTCTTGTCCACAAACAAGACAGGTGATCTCCATGGGGACGCACTTGGTTGAACCAATCCAATTTCCAACATGGAATCCAGTTGCTTCTTCAGTTCTGCGAGCTCTGACGGGTTCATACTATAGAGTCTCTGGGCTATGGGTCCGGTTCCAGGGATTAGTTCAATGTTAAACTCGATATCCCGATCTGGGGGCATACCGGGCAAAACATCTGGAAATACATCGCGGTATTCACAGACTATCCGGACTTGGTCAATGGTAGGTTGGGCTATACTCTTATTGCATTTAAATTGACGAGGTAAGGTTTCAGATATATGCTCGACTGATATTCCGGCTGTACTGGTCATGGTGATGGCTTTCTTGGCACAGTCAATCAATCCTTTATGTTTGGACATCCAATCCATTCCTAGTACTACTTCCAAACCTTTAGTTCCGAGTACTATCAGATTAGCATAAAAATCTATGCCATGGATTCAGATAGGGACGGCTTTGCAAATTTGCCTAGCCTTGGTGGTTGATCCGGGAATTTGCACAATCATCACATGCTTCAATTTGGTTGGTTGAATTTTACTAGTGCATGCAAATTCTTCGGTGACAAATGATTGCGATGCACCAGAATCAAACAACACTCTTGCAAGTACTGAATTAACAGAAAACATACCCAGCACGACGTCTGGCGCTTCCTGAGCTTCTTCAGCATGCATGAGAAAAAGACGGCCATTGCGGTTGAGTGAATTCCCTGGGGCAAATCTTCTTCCTGGCTGAACACGACGCTGCTGCTGAGCTGGGGCATTGGCATTGGGGGCTGTAGCATTCTTCTTGTTGGGGCACTCGTTGGAATAGTGGCATTTATTTCCACAGTCATAACAGGTCACTTGCGACTTGTCCTTGGCTGCTACATGCACAACATTGCTTCCAGTCCTCGGGGCGGTGTTGGGGTTGGCGGTAGCATTGTTGGTGTTGAACTTGGGTGGGGCACGGGTGAAATTGCTAGAGTTCCTGGGGTTGTTGTGATTTCCTCCGGTTCTAGGGTTTCCACGGTTGGGATAGGTCGGACGGTTCATCGGGGGTCTGTTGGTTCTTGGGGCAAATCCTGGAGATGGGTTGGGGCGGTACTTTGGGGTCTGATGGGTTCCTGGCTGATGCATCATACGACGCTTGCGGTTCTCATTGGCTTGGTTGATCTTTCCTTCCATCTGGATGACAGAGTCGTCAAGGGCTTCAATATTTGCAAAGGGGATATTGACTAACACCGTCTGCATCTCGTCATGCAGACCATTCAGGAATCTTTCTTTCTTCTTGGCTTCGGTGTCTATCTCGTCCAGGGCATACCTAGCTAATGACAAAAATTTGTCACGGTATTCCACTACCGTCATCCTTCCTTGCTTTAGCTCTCTGAACTCGTCTCTCATTCTCTTGATCAAACCTGGTGGTACATGGGTTCTGCTGAACTTGACCTTGAATTCCTCCCAGGTCATCATCTGGCCTCCGGTCATTGCACGAACACTATTCCACCATGCCCTGGCATCTCCGGCTAGATAATGGGTGGCGAACATGACTTTCTCGTTGGCTTCCACTCCGGCGACTTCTAGGTTATTTTCCATGGTTTACAGCCAATCATCGGTGTCTAGGGGCTCTTCTGACTTAGTGAAAACAGGTGGGTTGGTATTCTGGAAATTCTTGAGCTTAGATCCATGGTTGTCCTGATTTTCATGGCCTTGGTGGTTGTGGGCTAGCTGGGCTATCTGCTGAAGAGTGGCTAGGTTGGCTTGACGTTCCGCTCTTTCAGCTTCGCTGTCAGAAGTCAATAGTTGCAGGATCTGCAACATCGGGTCCGGCGCTGAACCACTTCCTCCACGTGGCATCTGAAGATTGAGATAGATCATGAGAAAAGAGTGAAATTTCTAAGGTTTTGGGGACTTTGAAAAGTTTTAAAGGTTTGACTCAGATTTTTCTAGCAACTTGCTTTTTCATTCATTCATTCATAGCACACAGTACAACACACACCACAATCAAAGAAAAACAGATGGTTTTAAGAACCATTCTGGAAACTATGATATAGTGGGACCGAATACTACTCACTACGCTAGTGCTCAAGTGCTACTACTCCTCGGAGTCTGTGGCTTCATCATCTTCATCATCATCGATGAAGGCGAAATCATCCTCATCGGTGAAGAAGTCCATGGCCTGATCCTCCAGAAAATCATCGTCATCGCTGAGATAGGAGTAAAGGTCTCCACGAAGATCCTCTCCGGCCTTCTCCCTTTCTTCCAACTGCATGTCTCTCTTGTGGATGGTCTCCTCCAAACATGAGATGCGGTGGCAAAGACGGGCAATAATGCGCTCCTTCTTGTCGAGCTGACGGCGGCGAGACTTGCGATCCCTTGCTAGCATGGCGATGGTCTGGTCCTTTGTCTTGATGATGGCAGACTTGTGGTTGCAGTAGTCACGACAGCTGTCCAACTCCTGCTGACGATCATACATCATGAAGCTAAGGTGGTCCAATTGAGTCTTCAGCTCGGGCTGGTATGGGGCTTCTAGTGGTTGTCCATTTGCATCACGCCTTGGGCAAAACTCAAAGTGAGTACCCTTGATCTGATTGATGCTCTACCTACACAGACGAGAAAGAGCTTCTTGCATTGCTCTGGCAAGTCCATCGAGCCAGTTGTTTTCCCTCAAGGTAAACTGAATTCCCTCTGCAGTGGGAGGTTCAATCTTTCCTCGGAGACTTGCAACAATTAGCCACTGCAGATCTTCTCCTCCTCGATCATTGAGCTGAGCTCCGAAGAACTCGGGGTGCGGACGCTCCAGAAGTTCCGAAAGCTGATCCCGATCCCTCTCAAAGATAAGGTCTCCTCCGTTCCCAAGTTGGTAAAACTTGCTGTACTTCACGTCCATCTATAAAAATAGAGGATGAGTAGATTAGCAGGGTGATCAAGTGTGTCAAAATTTTATGTATTTTGCAAGAGTTTTTGAGGAACATGAATTTTTAGGAAAGAATTAAAGAGATAAGAATGAGAATAAGTTTTTGTAAATATTTGTTTTCTTTGGTTTTGAAACTAAGTTTTTGGTTCAAACGTCCAGTCTAACTAGGGTCTCCTATGGTCAGGATGGCTCTGATACCAACTTGTCAACACCGGATTTTTCAATCCTAGATGCCTGTTATGCCATACATCGCAATCCAGGATTACCATTTTGCGAGACATAACAGAATTGGATACCATAGTACATCATCCATTACAAACGATACATAAGTTCTTACATAAATAGGGATCTCATGATCCAGTTCTTAATACAACTTCAAGCAGCGGAATACGTAGTAATAACAGTAGCGTGGCGAAGCTCCATCTTCGGGTCACAGTAATGCTGACGATGGGAGATGATCCTAGTTGTTGTAACCTTCCTGGGGTCCATCTTCCAGGTACTCCTCTTCATAGTCTGGCCATGTGAATAGCCAGGGACAAAGCCATGAGTACTCTTTAAGTACTCGCAAACTAATACTAACAGGTAAAGGGGTTTTTGGATAATAGGACACTAGGCTCTAGGGTTGTTTTGCAAAAGCCAGATTTATCTCTACTAGGTTCCAAAGCTAGTCACAATTTTATAACTCCTAAGTGGGAACTTGTATTTCATATCACAACTCTGTTGTGGTCAAGTCAAAGTCTCAATTCATTTCACAAGTCATTTTGAAAAGTCTGACGGGGGAACAGTATGGCCACTCCAACTGTCCATAACCGCGGATGCGGCTATTCAAATAGTTTGACACTCTACAGAGATTGTACACTTTCACCACAACATTCGATACAAAAGTAAAGAACAAATCCTGAATTCACCATACTCGGTATGGATAATCAATCCTAACCTTTCAATTACACACCCTAGTATAAGCACCTCTCCTGTGAGTTTGGCCTCCCAACCATGACCAAGCTGTCATCTTGGAGTCTTGCAGGTGGACAATCTTCACAAGGTAGCCTCAGCTCAGACCTTGGCCGTGAGGGAACTCATACTAAGGGATATAAGTTTCCATTCAAGCCCTACCCAATATTCAGGTATTGTGGTTGTAAGATAAAATTGGAATGGTATCGCATCCAGACAACCATCAGTTTGAAAAAAGGGCTAAGGCTCATGCCTCAACATTCTTATCACCAGAATCATCAAGTGTTCGGAAACACATGTCCAAAACATTTCAATAGAATGATCCATAATTCCAAGGTTTTCATAACCATTTTCACCAAGTATTCCCATCTAAAGTTGATCAAGTTTTATGCTTAGCACTAGCATCTAAAGGTGGGGGTAGTACTGATGAGGGGTGGTAAACTAGTGGAGTTTCAACTAAGTCCATCCTTATATCTTAGGCTGATATCAAGGTTTCTAACTTAGGCCAAATTTTATGCTCTTTATGCAACCTTCAGAATCTTTCTAGTATCTACAAGTCACTTAAGTCAACTCTAGGTTGAAGCTTTGATAAAGAAATAATGTAAGAAGCTTGCGAATAAAACTAGGATTGGTTTATCAAATGGGTATGATCTCATATGCTTAAGGCATATAGGAGGCATAGTAACAAGTAGGGGTTTGTTGCATCAGTAGGGTATCTTGCAAGTGTTAGCTTGCATCTATGTCAATATAAGCTTGCTAAATTGCAAGTGTTAGCTTGCACATTCACTAGTAGTATTAGGCTTGCTAAATTAGAGTGTCTTGCAAGTTTTAGCTTGCATTGGTATAGTATCAGCTTGCCTTGTGCAGAGAAGTGGTTGAAGTTCTCCTCGGCTTCTTCGTCGTAGAATCCTCCTTCCTCCTCGTATCCTTGGTCGGTACTAGCGTCTATGAATAAATACGAGGTACACAATCACCAAACAATAATTAACTACTTGTAATCATCACACATAAGGGTCCTATAGATGATCTAGCATCATCTCTAACATTACAAGGTTAAGGCTTGGTTTAATTCCTTTTATTTTTAGAAAAGTAATTTCTACTCATTGAAAAACTACTTAAGATTTACTATTCTCCAAACCAAACATGGGATCATGTTGACACATGTCATCACCACATATTTTAGTCCATGGGAATGTGATTTAAAGTGATGTCACAATTTAATAAGGTTTTACCCTTTTATTTTAATTAATTAAAGTGGCTAGAAATGCCTATGGGGCATCCTTTTATTACTTGAACATTATTTCTGCAAGTAAGCCTATATATTTTTATATATTCTGAAAGGTATGGTTAAATGTGATTTTTGAGAGTTGGAATCAACTCAAAAGCTATTATGGTTTAAATTTGAAAAATGTTTGAATGCAGAAAAGCTTCTGTCTTGTTATTTTTACTATGGGTGATCTATAGATCCAAATTATTTGAATCCAACGGGCTTGGATTCAGCATTCACAAACCTTTCCAACAAAATTGGTTTCATTCAATTTGGTGCAATGAATCGATCTGGGTTGATTTTTGAAGTTGGGTACAGAAGTGTGTTTGAATTGAAATGGAAAAAGTTTAATTTGAATAACTGGGCTGCGCGGGAAAAGTAAACGGGCCGGCCTGCTAAGCGCAGTGCTCTCGCGGGCTGTTTAAGTGGGTGTCCCCACTCGTCAGTGACACGGGGCTGGGCGAAGCGGTATGGGGCAACGTGGGTCGTTCGATTTAGTTCTAATCCAACGGCTGAGAGTCATCGTCGACGCGAGACAACGTTGGCGAGAACGAAACCTAGCGCAGCCAGTGAGGGGTGCTGGGGGCTCACCGGGGTACGGGCGAGGGTCGGCGAGGCGGGCGAACAACGAAGTCGACGATGGCAAACTCAGGGGTGGTCGCGGCAGCTCCTGGGGTGGACGAAATCGATGGCTCCCTTCTTCTCCAGAGGCGGCGGGCTCCGGTGAAATTCTAGCGGGGTGGTGCTCGCCTCGCTCTGAGAACGGTGTGGCACGATCAGTGAGGATAGGGGAGTGAGATGGTGTGAAGAAATCGAGCGGGGGTGGCCTCTATTTATAGTCGAGCGAGGGGACCGTCGGGGCGCACGGTGAGCTCTCGAAGCGATACAGTGACTAATGGCATGGGCAAGGATAGGGGACGGTGCGGTGTCTCCTGGTGATGCTCAACGACATGGTTTCGAAGCATGGGGCGGTGCGGTTTGGTCTGGAACGGGCGATGCTCTGGCTGCGTAGGGCGGCATCTTCGGCCAGGCGGTGGTGCGTGCGCTGGCGGCAAACGGGGATGTCTGGCGGTCTCCTGGGTCGGTGGGGATGGTGTATGCACGCGGCAAGGGCGGCGCGCACGCCTGTGGGCGCTGGTCGAGGGTGGTGCTCTGGCGCACGCTCGGCATGGCCTCTGGCGGTCTGGGCGCGGTTCGTGCGCGTGGTCCAGGTCTTGGCAACGCCATGGCTGGGATGGAGTGGCGGTGGACGGTGGGCTGCCTCCCAGACATGCTGGCTAGGCTTGCTGCTGCTCCTAGCTTGCTGTCGACTATGGGGTGGCAAGTGTGTGCTCGGCTGTTCACCATTGATGGCAATGGCAAGCTCACAGTGGTGCGAGTGCTTGGCTAATCTTCCTAGATGATCTACTGAGCTGGTTGTGAGCTAACTAGGGAACAAGTTAGGCCAATTTTACTGTACACTATAGTGTTTGATGTTTGTTTGATTTGTGTCTGCAACCTGTTTGATGAAATGGCCACATGAAATCAAGTTTTGAATTTTGAAAAGATTTTTGGTGGGCTTGCTAGATTGGTGCTGGTGAGTCTGCAGATGCTTGGGTTTTGAAAGTTGAGCTTGCTTGAGTGGTTTTTGAAAAAGTGGGATCTTCCCATATGATAAAGATTCAATTTTGAATTGTCATTTAAACTATGCATTTGAAAGTTTCTGGATGATCACAAAGTGGGCCTTGATACTTTGTTATGAGTACATTCAAGGGGTGCAAAGATCCAGAAATGTTTCTGTTAGGTTCTGAAAGTTTGAGACAGCCAAAGTAGGCATGAGAGTTAAGTTGGTCAAAATTACCATTCATTTAATATATGTGTTTTGATTTACTTGTCTTTAGGAAAAGTGTGGGAAATGTTTTAGATGATGTTTATTTCACCTAAGAAACATTTTACAAGCAATGAAACAAACAACCAAGGTGGTTTTAAAAGAATTCAAAATCAATGCATACACATATGCATGCATTCATAAATTTATTTAGAAAAGTTTTTTGTTAACCCTAAGTTTGATGATTAGAGTTTGATGATCCAAGCTTAGTATTTTTGGGGTGTTACAGCCCCCTATGCACCCCCACTGAGCCGCTAGGGTTCGAGCTTGCCGGTGATCTGTTCATCATCGACGACGACCCTCAGCCGTCGATCTTCATTCTAATCCAACGCACCACATCGCCCCGTACCACTTCGTGTTTAAAGAGTCACTAACCAGCAGACCCCCCTGTCAGTTGCGCCCTGCGCTATGGAGTGACACTGGGCCGGCCCATTACCTCTTCCCGTGCAGCCCACTCATTTGAATTTAGCTTTTTCTTTTTAAGTTCAAACATAGTTCTGTACCTAGTTTCAAAAATCAACCCAACTCGATTCAGTGAACCAAATTGAATGAAACCAATTTTGTTAGAAAGGTATTGAAATTATTAATCCAAGCCCGTTGGATTCAAATCATGAATCCAGCATGCACCCCACCGTCCCAGGAGACCGCCAGACATGCCCATTTCACCGCCTGCATTCGCAGCCACCGCCTTGAGTTCGCCGCTGCCTCGCAGAGCACCGCGCGTTCCTGACCGTTTGCCACCGCCCCTACAAGCACATTTAAACCTTAGAGCATCGCCAGGAGAACACCGATCGATCGCCACCCTCGGCCATGCCTCTAGCAGCCCGTAGCCGTGTCACCACCATCGTCTACCCATCCCTCTCGGTCTCGCCGTCGAGCCTATAAAAGAAGGCCACCCCCAGCCAATTGAAGCACACCATCTCACTCCCCTCACCTTACTGATCGTTCCACCCCTTAGCCGGAGCAAGGCGAGCATCGCATCGCCAGAATTGCACCGGAGTAGGCCGCCTCTGGAGAAGAAGGGAGCCGTTGATTTCGTCCACCCAGGAGCTGCCGCGACCACCCCTGAGTTCGCCGTCATCGACTTCGTCGTTTGCCCGCCTCGCCTTCGTCACTGGAGCCCCGGTATGCCCCCTATGCACCCCCACTGAGCCGCTAGGGTTCGAGCTCGCCGGTGATCTGTTCATCGTCAACGACGACCCTCAGCCGTCGATCTTCATTCTAATCCAACGCACCACGTCGCCCCGTACCACTTCGCTTTTAAAGAGTCACTGACCAGTAGACCCCCCCTGTAAGTTGCGCCCCGCGCTGCGGCGTGACACTAGGCCGACCCATTACCCCTTCCCGCGTATCCCACTCATTTGAATTTAGCTTTTTATTTTTAAGTTCAAACATGGTTCTATACTTAGTTTCAAAAATCAACCCAGCTCGGTTCAGTGAACCAAATTGAATGAAACCAATTTTGTTACAAAGGTATTGAAATGCTTAATCCAAGCCCATTGGATTCAAATCATTTGGATCTGTAGATCAACCTTGGTAAAAATAACAAGTCAGAAGCTTTTCTGCATTCAAACATTTTTCAAATTTAAACCATAATAGCTTTTGAGTTGATTCCAACTCTCCAAAAAACATAATTGATCATACCTTTCAGAATATATAAAAATATATGATTTTACTTACAGAAATAATGTTCAAGTAATAAAGGAATGCCACATAGGCATTTCTAGTCACTTTAATTATTTAAAATAAAAGGTTAAATCTTATTAAATCGTGACACCACTTTAAATCACATTCCCATGTACTGAAATATGTGGTGATGATATGTGTCAACATGATCCCATGTTTGAGTTGGAGAATATTAAATCTTAAGTAGATTTTCAATGAGTAGAAATTACTTTTCTAAAAATAAAGAAATAAGATGAATGCTTTATTCTTGTGATGTTAGTGATGAGGCTATATCATCTATAGAACCCTTGTTGTGATGATTGAAAGTAGTTAAGTATTGTTTGGTGATTGTGTACCTCGTATTTATTCATAGACGCTAGAACCGACCAAGGATACGAGGAGGAAGGAGGATACTACGAAGAAGAAGCCGAGGAGAACTTCAACCACTGCTCTGCACAAGGCAAGCCTAATACTAATAGTTGATTGAGCAAGCTAACACTTGCAAGATACTCTCTTTAGCAAGCTTATACTGATACTCATGCAAGCCTAATACTACTGGTTGAATGTGCAAGCTAACACTTGCAAGATACCCTACTTATGCAAGCTACTACTTGCTTGTTACCATGCCAACCATATGCCTTAAGCATATGTGATCATACTCACTTGATAACCCAATCCTAGTTTTACTTGCAATCTTTCTACTTTATTTATTTATCAAAGCCATTACTTAGAGTTTACTTGAGTAAATTATAGATATTAGAAAGATAATTGAAGGTTGCATAAATAGCATTAAATTTGGCCTAAGCTAGATAATTTTGATGTCATCCTAAGGCATGAGACTGAACTTAGTTAAACTCCACTAGTTTACCACCCCTCATTAGCACTTACCCCCACTTATAGATGCTAGTGCTAAGCATAAAACTTGATCAACTTAGATGGGAATACTTGGTGGAAAATGGTTATGAAAACCTTGGAATGACGGATCATTCTACTGAAATGTTTTGACATGTGTTTCCGAACACCAGATGATTTGGATGATCAAAATGTTAAGGCATGAGCCTTATCCCTTTATAAAACTGATGGTTGTCTGGATGCGATACCATTCCAATTTTACCGTACAACCACAGTACCCGAAGATTGGGTAGGGCTTGACTGGAAACTTATATACCTTAGTATTGGTTCCCTCACGGCCAAGGTTTGAGCTGAGGCTACCTTGTGGAGATTGTCCACCTGTGCAGTACCCAAGATGACAGTTGGTCATGGTTGGGAGGCCAAACTCACAGGAGAGGTGCTTATACTAGGGCGTGTAATTGAAAGGTTAGGATTGATTATCCGCATACTGAGTATGGTGAAATCAGGATTTGTTCCTGACGGATGTATCGAATGTTGTGGTGAAAGTGTACAATCTCTGCAGAGTGTCAAACTATTCGAATAGCCGCGTCATGATTATGGACAGTTGAGTGGCCATACTCTCTGCCGATGTTTTCAAAATGACTTGTGAAAAGGGATTGAGATTTTGACTTGACCACAACAGAGTTGTGATATGCAATACAAGTTCCCTCTTAGGTGTTATAAAATTTCAACTAGATTTTCTTGCTTCTAAACTTAGTAGAGGTAAATCTGGCTTTTTGCAAAACAACCCTAGAGCTAAGTGTCCTACTACAAAAACCCCCCTCACTTGTTAGTATTAGTTTGCGAGTACTTAAAGAGTACTCATGGCTTTGTCCCTGGCTATTCCCGTGGCCAGACTATGAATAGGAGTACCAGGATGAAGGACTTCAGGAAGGTTACGACAACTAGGATCATCTCCCATCGTCAGCATTGCCTGTGACCCCGAAGATGGAGCTTTGCCTACGCTACCGTTATTATTACGTATTTCTGTTGCTTGAGTTGTATTAAGAACTGGATCATGAGATCCTTATTTGTGTAAGACCTTATGTATGGTTTGTAATGGATGATGTACTGTGGTATCCAATTCTGTTATGTCTCGCAAAAATGGTAATCATAGGATTGTGATGTATGGCATATGGGCATCCGGATTAAAAATCCGGGTGTTGACAAGTTGGTATCAGAGCCATCCTGACCATAGGAGACCCTAGTTAGACTGGACATTTGAATCAAAAACTTAGTTTCAAAACCAAAGGAAGCAAATATTTACAAAAACTTATTCCCATTCTTATCACCTTAATTCTTTCATAAAAATTCATGTTCCTCAAAAACTCTTACAAAATACATAAAATTTGACACACTTGATCACTCTACTAACTTACTCATCCTATATTCTTATATATGGACGTGATGTACATCAAGTTTTATCAGTTGGGGAATGGAGGAGACCTTATCTTTGAGCGGGTTTGGACCATCTTTCGGAACTTCTGGAGCGTTTGCACCCTGATTTCTTTGGAGCTCAGCTCAATGATAAAGGAGGAGAAGATCTGCAGTGGCTAATTGTTGCAAGTCTCCAAGGAAAGATTGAACCTCCCATTGCTGAGGGAATTCAGTTCACCTTGCGAGAAAACAACTGGCTCGATGGACTTGCCAGAGCCATGCAGGAAGCTCTTGCCCGTCTGTGTGGGCAGAGTATCAACCAGATCAAGGGTACCCGCTTTGAGTTTTGTCCAAGGCGTGATGCTATGGGACAACCACTAGAAGCCCCATACCACCACGAGTTGAATACTCAGTTGGACCACCTTAGCTTCATGATGTACGATCGTCAGCAGGAATTGGATAATTGCCGTGACTACTACAATCACAAGTCCGCCACAAGACGAAGGATCAGACCATCGCCATGCTAGCGAAGGATCGCAAGTCTCGCCACTGTCCGCTCGACAAGAAGGAGCGCATCATTACCCGTATTCACCACCGTATCTCGGATTTGGAGGAGACCATCCATGAGAGAGACATGCAGTTGGAGGAAAGGGAGAATGCCGGAGAGGATCTTCATGGAGACCCCTACTCCTATCTCAGCGATGATGATGACTTTCTAGAGGATCAGGCTATGGATTTCTTCACCGATGGGGATGATTTCGCCTTCATCGATGACGGCGATGATGATGAGGATGATGATTACACCGACTCCGAGGAGTAGTAGCACTTGAGAACTAGCGTAGTGAGTTGTATTCGGTCCCACTGTATCGTAGTTTCTAGAATGGTTCTTAAAACCATCTGTTTACCTTTGTTGTGGTGTGTGTTTGTATCGTGTGCTATGAATGAATGAATGAAAAGAAAGTTGCTAGAAAATCTGAGTCAAACTTTAAAAACTTTTCAAAGTCCCGGAACCTTAGAAATTTCCCCTCTTTTCTCATGATCTATCTCAATCTTGAGATGCCACGCGGAGGAAGTGGTTCATCCCCGGACCCGATGTTGCAGATCCTGCAAATGTTGGTTTCTGACCGCAAAGCCGAAAGAGCCGAACGTCAAGCCAACCTAGCCACCCTTCAGCAGATAGCTCAGCTAGCCCACAACAATCAAGGCCATGGAAATCAGGACAACCATGGATCTAAACTCAAAAATTTCCAGAATACCAACCTGTTGGAGATATGCCCTAGAGGCAATAATAAATGTATTTATTATTATATCTTTGTGTTTATGATAAATGTTTACATTCATGCTATAACAGTATTAACTAGAAACATTAATTCTTGTGTGATTTGTAAACTAAATTAGAGTCCCTGGTAAAGCCTCTTTATAATACTAGCTTATTGATTAATAGATGATCATGGTTTCTTGATCATGAAAATTTGAGATGTTGTTAATAACAAGGTCATATCATTAGGAGAATGGTATGATGTACATACTCCTATAGATAAGCGTGGCATAAAGATCAAGTCATTTTAATAGTTCAATTGCTATAAGCTTTTTGATACATAGTAACCTAATTCCTTCGACCATGAGATCATGCTAATCACCATCACCAGAAGGATTATTTGATGACATCAAACACCACACCGTAACTGGGTGGCTATAAAGGTGGCATTGATTATTCAGAAAGTATGGGTTGAGGCACATGGATCAAGCGTGGGATTTGTCCATCCATATGACGGATAGATATACTCTGGGCCCTCTTGGTGGAATGCCATCCAATTGGCTTGCAAGCATGTGACTGGATCACAAGGGATCACATACCACGGGAACGAGAAAAGAGTACTTATCAGTAACGAGGTTGAACTAGGTATGTAGAGATACCGACGATCAAAACCTCGGATAAGTAAACTACCGTGAGACAAAGGGAAATTGGTATCATATGTAAGTGGTTCATTCGACCGCAAAGTAATCATAGAAATATGTGGGAGCCATATGAATTTCCAGATTCCTCTATTGGTTATTGATCGGAGAAGTGTCTTGGTCATGTCCGCATAATTCACGAACCGTAGGGAGACACACTTAAGGATTCGATGTTGTTGAGTAGTTATGGAATGATGAATAAGAGACCGAATGTTGTTCGGAGTCTCGGATGGGATCAGGAGGAGATCTGGAATGGTCCGGAGAATAAGATTCATATAAGGAAAGTCCTGTTTCGGAGTTGGGGAATGATTCCGGTGTTTTCATCAGGAATGTTCTAGAAGGGTCCAGAAGGTCCGGCACTCCGGAGGGGAAGGGTACATGAATGTGTCATTAACAATATGGAATGGTTGCATCATGTACTATGTCACTTGGCTAGGCAAAATAAAGGGAGAAATCAAATCCTAGTTTGAAAGTCAAACGCCAATTTGAAAAAGTCAAACGGCAAGTTTGCTTGGTGGAGGGAGAGTAGGAAACCTACTTGGGGAGGAAGTCCTCCTCCCTCCACCCGCCGGCCAAGGAGGCCGAGTTGGGGGAGGACTCCCTCCTCCAAACCGGCCACCCTCCACCTATATAAGGAGGGGTAGGGCGCCCCTACCCCTCACACACCCAAAAACCCTAACCCCAATCCGCCGGCGCCACCTCCTCCTTCAACCGCCGCCTAGGGCACCACCAACTCTGCGAGTTGGGGGTTTCCCCAAACCCTAGCCGCCGACCAAGCCCTCCCCTTGGTGCTTCTAAACCCTAGATCACCAAGGCACCTCTCTTGCTCCACCATACTCGCACCGGCTTAAGGCGAAGCCTTGCGGGATCTCCCCTCTACTTCCGACACCACGCCGTCGTGCTGCCGGAATCGCGAGGAGAGCACTACAACCTCCGCTTCCTGCTAGAACAAGGGAGAAGGTCTTCATCGAGTACCGAATGTGTGATCGACTGTGGAAGCGCTGCCGGAATGCAACGCCGGAAGGATCGTCTACACGATCTTGAGATTGGCAAGAGTACGACTACATCACCCACGATAATCTGCTCTCGTTAACCACTTTGGAATCTTCGAGGGTGAGTTCCTCTATCGACTCATTGCTACAATCTAGTAGATAGATCTTGGCTTGTTTCTTTGCATGCGGTAGAAATTTTTTGTTTTCCATGCTACGAACCCCTACACAAGCCACCTGTTTTCACTAAGTCGGAAGAGCCCTTAGACACCGACGATTGGCTGCAAACCATGGAAAATAACCTAGAAGTCGCCAGAGTGGAAGCCAACGAGAAAGTTTTGTTCGCCACCCATTATCTAGCCGGAGATGCAAGAATATGGTGGAACAACGTTCGTGCAATGACCGGAGGACAAACGATGACCTGGGAGGAATTCAAGGTCAAGTTCAGCAGAACCCATGTGCCACCGGGTTTGATCAAGAGAATGAGAGATGAGTTCAGAGAACTGAAGCAAGGAAGGATGACCGTAGTGGAATGCCGTGACAAATTATTGTCATTATCTAGGTATGCCCCGGATGAGATCGACACCGAAGCCAAGAAGAAAGAGAGATTCTTGAATGGTCTGCATGACGAGATGCAGACTGTGTTGGTCAATATCCCCTTTGCGGATATTGAAGCCCTTGTCGACTCTGCCATCCAGATGGAAAGAAAGATCAACCAAGCCAATGAAAACCGCAAGCGTCGCATGATGCATCAGCCAGGAACCCATCAGACCCCAAAGTATCGCCCTAACCCATCTCTAGGATTTGCCCCGAGAACCAACAGACCCCCGATGAACCGTCCGACTTACCCCAACCGTGGAAACCTGAGGCCCGGAGGAAATCACAACAACCCTGGCAACTCTGGCAATTTCAACCGTGCACCACCCAAGTTCAACAACAACAATGCGACCGCCAACACCAACACTGCCCCGAGGACTGGAAGCAATGCTGTGCCTGTTGCAGCAAAGGATAGGTCGCAAGTGACTTCTTATGACTGTGGAAATAAGGGTCACTACTCCAATGAGTGCCCCAAGAAGAATGCCGCAGCCCCCAATGCAAATGCCCCAGCACAGCAGCAGCGTCGTGTTCAGCCTGGAAGAAGGTTTGCCCCAGGAAATTCGCTCAACCGCAACGGCCGTCTTTTTCTCAGGCATCTCGGAAGAAGCCAGAAGCGCCACGCCGTCTTTGGGTATGTTTTCTATTAATTCAGTACTTGCAAGAGTGTTGTTTGATTCTGGTGCATCGCACTCATTTGTCACCAAAGAATTTGCATTCACTAGTAAGATTCAACCAACAAAACTGAAGCATGTTATGATTGTTCAAATCCCCGGTTCAACCACCAAAGCTAGGCAAATTTTCAAAGTCGTCCCTATCCGAATCCATGGCATAGATTTTTATGATAATCTGATAGTACTCGGAACTAAAGGTTTGGATGTAGTACTAGGAATGTATTGGGTGTCCAAACATAAAGGATTGATTGACTGTGCCAAGAAAGCCATAACCATGACTAGTACAACCGGAATATAAGTCGAGCATATATCTGAAACCTTACCTCATCAATTCAAGTGCAACAAGAGTATAGCCCAACCTACCATTGACCAAGTCCGGATAGTCTATGAATACCCCGATGTATTTCCAGATGTTTTTCCCAGTATGCCCCCAGATCGGGATATCGAGTTTATCATTGAACTAATCCGCGAAACAGGACCCATAGCCTATAGACCACATAGTATGAACCCGTCTGAACTAGCAGAACTGAAGAAGCAACTGGATTCCATGTTGGAAATTGGGTTAATTCAACCAAGTGCGTCACCATGGAGATCACCTGTCTTGTTCGTGGACAAGAAGGATGGAGGTAACCATTTGTGTACGGATTACCGAAAATTGAATGATGTCACTATCAAGAACAAGTACCCATTGCCCAAGATAGAAGATTTGTTTGATCAGTTGACCGGTGCCAAAGTGTTTTCTAAGATTGATCTTAGAACATGCTATCATCAACTCAAGATTCGTGCAGAGGATATTCCCAAGAATGCCTTTACCACCAGATATGGATTATACGAGTATGCTGTCATGTATTTTGGATTAACCAATGCCCCCGCTTATTTCATGAATCTCATGAATAATATTTTTATGGACTTCCTGGATAAGTTTGTTGTTGTTTTCATCGATGACATTCTGATTTATTCCAAATTGGAAGAAGAACATGAGCTACACCTAAGGACCATTCTTGGAACCCTTAGAGAGCATCAGTTGTATGCCAAGTTTAGCAAATGTGAATTCTGGTTACAGGAGGTAGGATTCGTCGGCCACATTGTATCAGCCGGAGGAATTGCCGTTGACCCTGTAAAGGTGAAAGATGTCGAAAATTGGCAAGCCCCAACCACTCAAACCCAAGTTCGTGCATTTCTCCGATTGGCGGGATATTACCGAAAGTTCGTAGAAGGATTCTCGAGTATCGCCAGACCTATGACCCAATTGCTGAAGAAGGACAAGAAGTTCGAATGGACCGACAAATGTGAAGGGAGTTTTCAAGAACTCAAAAGGAGATTGATTTCATCCCCAATCTTAATCATGCTGGATATCACGAAGCCCTTCGACGTGTTTTGTGATGCATCCAAGATCGGTCTCAGATGCGTGCTAATGCAAGAAGGCAAAGTTATATCTTATCTATCTCGACAACTGAAATAACATGAGCAAAATTACCCAACCCATGACCTCGAACTCGCAGCCATAGTTCTAGCCCTGAAGACATGGATGCATTACCTGATGGGAAACCGTTGTGAGATTTATTCGGATCACAAGAGTCTGAAGTATATATTCACTCAGAAGGAGCTGAATATGAGACAGATAAGATGGATTGAGTTAATCAAGGATTACGATCTGGACATTCACTATCACCCTGGTAAAGCCAACATGGTAGCAGATGCCCTTAGCAGATTGCCGTGCCGCTTGAACTCCATGATTTTGAAGGAGCAACCAAGCTTGCACAAAGAGATGGAAGATTTTCGAATGGAATTAGTGAGTGAAGGATTTTTGGCTAGCATAGAACTTCAAACCACTTTGATCAGCCAGATCAAAGAGGCGCAGAAAGGAAATGCTAGTATCGACGGAATCAAGCGTCGCATCGGTACAAGCAAAGTACCCGGATTCACCGAAGACGAAGAAGGAGTTCTGTGGTACAAAGGACGCCTTTGTGTACCAGCAGATTATGAGTTGAAAGAAGTTATTCTGAAGGAAGCTCATGATACTCTTTATTCTATCCACCCCGGAGGAAAAAAGATGTATCAAGATTTGAAGGAGCAATTTTGGTGGCATAAGATGAAGAGAGAAATCGGAAGCTATATCGCCAAGTGTGATATATGTCAACGAGTCAAGGCGGGACATCAAAGACCCGCTGGATTGTTGCAACCATTGCAAATTCTGGAATGGAAATGGGATTCCGTTGGAATGGGCTTTATCACCGGATTGCCTACTTCTAGTAGGGGAAATGACTCTATCTGGGTCATAGTGGACCGATTGTCCAAAGTCGCCCATTTCTTACCCTTCAAGACCACATATCAGAGTTCGAAGCTAGCGGAGTTATACATTGCTAGAATCTTCAGTTTGCATGGATTCCCCAAGAACATCGTATCGGATCGAGGAACTCAGTTTACCTCAAGATTCTGGAAGAAAGTCCAAGAAGGTTTAGGAACCCGACTAGATTTCAACACCGCTTATCACCCTCAGACCGATGGACAAACGGAGAGAGTAAACAAAATACTCTAAGATATTTTGAGAGCATGTGTGTTAGAATATGGATCTAAGTGGGAAGACTGTCTGCCGTTTGCAGATTTTTCGTACAACAACAGTTATCAAGCTAGTTTGCAAATGGCCCCATTTGAATTCATGTATGGAAGGAAGTGTTGCACCCCTTTGAACTGGTCGGAAGTAGGAGAGAGTCAGATTTTCGGACCCGACATCCTACGAGAAGCAGAAGAGGAGGTTCACAAGATTCGTGAACACCTCAAGACCGCTCAGTCAAGACAGAAGAGTTACACCGATAAGAGACGTCGAGACCTTGCCTTCAACATAGGAGATTTTGTGTATCTGAAAGTGTCGCCATTGAAGGGAATGCAGTGTTTCCAGTTGAAATGAAAGTTAGCCCCCAGATATATCGGACCCTTCAAGATTCTGAACCGACGAGGAGAAGTGTCATATCAATTGGAACTACCCGAGTAGATGTCAGCCATGCACAATGTGTTCCATATCTCATTACTTCGCAAGTGCCTCGAAGTTCCGGAGAAGACTGAAGTGTTCAAGAATATTGATCACCGGACCATAGAAATCAACAATGACCTAACCTATCCTGAAGTACCCATACATATTTTGGAAGAAGCTTTTAGAACCACTAGAACCCGAAGCATCAAGTTTCTCAAGATTCAGTGGAGCAACCACACAGAAGTGGAAGCTACCTGGGAGCGCGAAGATCACATCAGGACAGAGTTTCCCGATCTCTTCAAATCCTAGGTAATCTTTTCCGTCCTTTTTCAAATCTCGGACGAGATTTTGTTTAAGGGGGGAAAGTTTGTAACATCCCAAAAATATTAACCTAGAATCACCAAAGTCTAATCACCAAAATTAGGGTTAACAAAAACTTTTCCAATTAAAATATGAAAGCATTCATATGTGTGTGCATTAAAATTTGGATTCTTTTGAATTGCCATGATTATGTGTTTCTTTGCTTGTAAAATGATTCTTAGGTGAAATAAACCTTATCTAAACAATCCCCAAACTTTTCCCAAAGACAAACAAATCAAAACAAACAAATTAAGTGAATGGTCACTTTGGCCAATTTAACTCCCATGCCTACTTTGGCTATCTCTAACTTTCATAACTTAACAGAAACATGTATGGATCTTTGCACCCCTTGATAGTACTCATAACAAGGTACCAAGCCCACTTTGTGATCATCCAAAAACATTCAAATGCTTAGTTTAAATGACAGTTTAAAATTGAATCTATTTCATATGGGAAGATCCCACTATTTCAAAAACCACTCAAACAAGCTCAACTTTCAAAACCCAAGCATCCACAGTATCACCAGCACATGCCTAGCACACCCACCAAAAATCTTTTCAAAATTCAAAACTTAAGTTCATGTGGCCATTTCATCAAACAGGTTGCAGATGCAAATCAAACAAAATCAAAACACTATGTTGAGCAGTGTTTTGGGCCTAACTTGTTCCCTCTCTGGTTACACTAGCCTCAGTAGATCATCTAGAAAACTTAACTAAGCTTTAGCCCCACTGTAAACTCGCCAATATCATCAATGGTGAACAGTTCGAGAGCACCCATGTCACAGCAGTGTGGACAGCAAGCTAGGAGAGGAACTAGGCGTGCCAACCTTGTCTGGGAGGTAGCCCATGCCTCACCGCCCCCCGCCTGCCACAGACAAGACCTTGAGAACGCCAGAACGCCGTGCCCACGCTGCTGTCGACCATGCCGACGCGCACCATAGAGCTCGCGCCGTTCCCACGCAGCCCGACCACCTCGAGTTCTTGTCGGCCGCCAGCATGCACCCCACCGTCCCAGGAGACCGCCAGACATGCCCATTTCACCGCCCGTACCCCGCAGCCACCGCTCGCCGCAGAGTTCGCCGCCGCTGCCTCGCAGAGCACCGCGCGTTCCTGACCGTTTGCCACTACCCCTACAAGCGCATTTAAACCTTAGAGCATCGCCAGGAGAACACCGATCAATCGCCACCCTCGGCCATGCCTCTAGCAGCCCGTAGCCGTGTCGCCACCATCGTCTGCCCATCCCTCTCGGTCTCGCCGTCGAGCCTATAAAAGGAGGCCACCCCCAGCCAATGGAAGCACACCATCTCACTCCCCTCACCTTACTGATCGTTCCACCCCTTAGACGGAGCAAGGCGAGCAGCGCATCGCCGGAATTGCACCGGAGTAGGCCGCCTCTGGAGAAGAAGGGATCCGTTGATTTCGTCCACCCCAGGAGCTGCCGCGACCACCCCTGAGTTCGCCGTCGTCGACTTCGTCGTTTGCTCGCCTCACCTTCGTCACTGGAGCCCCGGTATGCCCCCTATGCACCCCCACTAAGCCGCTAGGGTTCGAGCTCGCCGGTGATCTGTTCATCGTCGACGACGACCCTCAGCCGTCGATCCTCATTCTAATCCAACGCACCACATCGCCCCGTACCACTTCGCGTTTAAAGAGTCACTGACTAGTAGACCCCCCTGTCAGTTGCGCCCCGCGCTGCGGAGTGACACTGGGCCGGCCCTTTACCCCTTCCCGCGTAGCCCACTCATTTGAATTTAGCTTTTTATTTTTAAGTTCAAACATGGTTCTGTACTTAGTTTCAAAAATCAACCCAGCTCGGTTCAGTGAACCAAATTGAATGAAACCAATTTTGTTAGAAAGGTATTGAAATGCTTAATCCAAGCCCATTGGATTCAAATCATTTGGATCTGTAGATCAACCTTGGTAAAAATAACAAGTCAGAAGCTTTTCTTCATTCAAACATTTTTCAAATTTAAACCATAATAGCTTTTGAGTTGATTCCAACTCTCCAAAAATCATAATTGATCATACCTTTCAGAATATATAAAAATATATGGGTTTACTTATAGAAATAATGTTCAAGTAATAAAGGAATGCCACATAGGCATTTCTAGTCACTTTAATTATTTAAATAAAAGGTTAAATATTATTAAATTGTGACACCACTTTAAATCACATTCCCATGTACTGAAATATGTGGTGATGACATGTGTCAATATGATCCCATGTTTGAGTTGGAGAATATTAAATCTTAAGTAGTTTTTCAATAAGTAGAAATTACTTTTATAAAAATAAATAAATAAGATGAATTCTTTAGTTTGCGAGTACAAAAAACCCTAGAGCTTAGTGCCCTACTACAAAAACCACCTTAACTTGTCAGTATTAGTTTGCGAGTACTTAAAGAGTACTCATGGCTTTGTCCCTGGCTATTCCCGTGGCCAGACTATGAAGAGGAGTACCAGGATGAAGGACTTCAGGAAGGTTACGACAACTAGGATCATCTCCCATCGTCAGCATTGCCTGTGACCCCGAAGATGGAGCTTCGCCTACGCTACTGTTATTATTATGTATTTCTGCTTCTTGAGTTGTATTAAGAACTGGATCATGAGATCCTTACTTGTGTAAGACCTTATGTATGGTTTGTAATGGATGATGTACTGTGGTATCCAATTCTGTTATGTCTCGCAAAAATGGTAATCCTGGGATTGCGATGTATGGCCTAATAGGCATCTGGGATTAAAAATCCGGGTGTTGACAGGCCATCAACAAGTGTGATACACAAGGTGAACCATAGAAATGAGACTTGTGTAACCACTCAACACAAATCCATCCAAGCAATTACCATTCCACCCAGGTGTTTCATTCACTTAGTTGTTTTATTAATCAAAAACATAGTCATTGACTTTGCATAATATCATAGCATGAATATTCCACCCTTGAAATCTTTTAGCTAGGCTAAGCATACAAGCAAAACTTGTATCTTGACTAAGGAAGATTCCTACCAAGATATATTCTATAGGATCTACTATAGTATAGCAATATACAAAATATAGTCCTATGATGCATACTACACAAATATCACTAATGCAATATTGAAAAGATAGGACTTTTGATGACCAAAGTATCACTTGCCTTTTTAGTAGATAAACTAGGTACACTCCTTGACCTTGCAATTGTCACACTCTTCAAAGTTCACTACAATTCAATCAAGCAAACACACATTCAAAACTAGCACTCAACAATTCACCACATAAAATGATAAAAACAATGAAATTAAAAATGGGTTTCTAACAAGGCACTAAACATTTCAAAACACCTACTGGTCATTTATAAAAGTGGGAAATTCATTTATAATCAAGTTAGTGAAAATAGGCCTTTTAAATCATTTTTGTTTTGCTAGAAATGATTTTATTCAAAGGAATAATTCGTAGTGTCAACAAAATATATTTTTAAACTCAAATGTTAGTGTTTATGGTTATAGAGTTCAAATCAAATACATTTGCAAAAGATTTCACTCAAAAATCATTATTAAAACAATTTTTATATCCAAAATAGTCCTACAATAGTTTTTGAAAAAACACCCAATTTTGCAGAAGCAAATTACGAAACCAGGGCCATGGTTGCAAAGTTTACGTTTTTCTGATTCCACTGATATAAAATTTGTAATTTTTGGACATACAGATCAAAAGTTATGATTTTTACAAGTTTAAACATTCAATAGAACAAATTCTAGTTTTTAAAACAGATTCTGGACATGTGTCTAAACCTTACTATTTAATACCGTTTCGTGTGGATCGATCAATACAGGCCGTTAGATCTAAGTTGCATCGCATGGCACAGAACGCATGATACCGCTTCGACTAGTCATCTATTCAAATCGTTAGATCTAGATCTAACGGTTCAGGAGGCACTGGTCAAAGACGGGCGGCGCTGGCGACGGATGCGCGGCAGCGGCGCTCTGCCTGTGGTCTAGCTATTCCATGAAGCGAAAGGAGGGGAGGAGGGGCTCACCGGGTTTGCGGTGTGGATTGCTCGTCGGAGTCACTATTACTTTTGGGCACGCACAGCTGTCATCGGGGGCGAGGCTACAAAGCATGCCAACGCAAAATAAAGGTCGCATTAGATGCGCGAGAGGGAGGCGAGTGTGAGAGAAACAACGCGAGGGAGAGGGGCGGTCTGAGTTTATCGTGAAAGCTCGCTGGAGATGCGCTTCTCGTTGGGCACGCACGGACAGAGTCATTGCCGAGCGTCTGGGGCTTGCGCAAGCGAACGAAGGATACTGGTAGGTGCGCACGATAGTGGTATCTAGGTCTGAGTGAGCTAGGGGGCAAGGGGATGACTGGTTTCGCCGGAATTGTCGCGGAGGCTCGTTAGAGACAGCGGCTGTTGGGGAGGTGACCCCGGATAGGGTCATGACGGGGAAAGACGAAAGGAGTTTTCCCTGTCATATTCCGAGTTACTGTCTATATCGGCCGAATCATGTAAAGGTCGGCCGAGGTAAGCACGAGCATGACACCTTTTTGAGAAGGGTTGTACGTTACCCGACCGACTTACGGGTTAAGTAGGCTGGGTAAGTCCGAATAAACTAAATGCAGGTGAAGGCCGAGCCGAGTCAAGCGAGACAGGGCCGAATGACATGAAGCTTGCAGGAGAAGGATGTGCCTATAGTCAAACCCTAGTCACAGGCTAGGAAGAATCTGAACAGAGCCAAGCGCAAAGGACAAGGCGGAGAAGGCGAGGTAAGGAGGTCACGGAGGTGACAGTCCTGGAGCCCGAGGCGTGCAGGTGGGGTTCTCTGGAACTTTGCCGTCATTAGAAGGGGGACATGGAAAGGAGGCCGCCAAGTTACTATATTGGGACAAGCATATTCTTCAAATATGCTTGCCACGTCAACCCTAGAGGAGCCAAGGCTCCCCTTTATAAGGAGAGGCTAGGATCCTAAGAAGGGGATCGACTCGTCTGGTACCGTTAGGATGGTTAGAGTTCATCTTCTCTTCCAGTATACAGCTCAAGGAGCACTTGCAGCCCAAGAGAGGAGAAATAAAGATCTATATGTTAGCCATTTGTGTGTAGAATCAACTACATCTTCCCTCCCCAGATACCTCTAGCATCCATTGGCCCCATACTTTAGCCTACCCATGGAATCTGCCGTGCCACCACCACGACAGTTGGCGCCCACCGTGGGGCCAGCAGCGGTGCTAGCTAGAGTCAAGATCCGGACGGGAAACTTCATCAACACTGGCGAGCGCGTTGTCTCTGGCTTAATTCAGAGATTTGATCTCTATGACTATGTCAGTGATAACGCAGGCAGCTTCAGGGGAAAGGCTCCTCCATGCAACGGCGTCTTCGTCAACCTGGGCATGCATCAGATCTACGTCGGCGTCGACACCTCCCGCGTCTACCCTCACTGAGTCATTGTTGCAGGAGATCCCCCCTCAGCTCTGCGAACCATTCGTGTGGAGAATGCGCTGCCAGCAGCATCGAGGTAATGGTCACAGCATGAGTGCAGGTAGCAGCGGGGGGTGCCGGATCAAACAAGGACCCGACGATAGGAGGACAGGTGACCACAAGGCAGGCAGCTCCACATCCCACCGAGGTAGATCCTTCAGCAGCGAAGCTAGCCGAGGTGCAGGAGACGACCCCGAAGGCACCAAGGGTAAGATGGCCACCTCTGGAAAGACCAGAAAATATTCTCCAGGCAACTATAGATAATCTGACTACACCTGTAGCACCGATACTTGATCCGGCTAATGCTCAGGTAGAGTTGGAAGAGACTAGGCAAAAAGTGCTTGTAGAGGCAAAAAAGGTGTCGGCATTGCGGGAGTCCCTAAACAGGACCCTGCGAGAATATGCTAAGGCAAATAAGCTAGATGTTGCCCCTGAGCGGGTTGATGGGTTAAGGTTGAGAGGAAAAAACCTCATGAATGATATCAACAAAGAGCATGAAGCTCGTGAGGGAGATTCAGTCGATCTAGGTTTGCCGAGGTATAACACCCCGGCGAAAAACCTAAGGGCTGCGAATGCCACGACACTAGAATTGGAAGGGCTGACCGGTGAAGCCCGGCAAAAACAGCAAGAAAGAGTGAATGAGCTGGTGCGCATTGCGAACCAGCAGAATGAGGAAATGCTTAAGGCAGACCCGGCAAGACCTGGTGCCTCACGTATGGTTCATTCGGCTAGAGCAGCGCCTACCCTTTCAGTGGCAGCTGCATCTTCACCTGGAAACAATGCGCGAAAAGACAGAGCGGTAACTTCAGGAAAAAGAAACAAGCAGATTGTACCGTATGATCCTGCAGTAGCTGAAAAGATCAATGGGAACAGAGGCAATGGAAGCCGAGATAACAATGGCGAAAGAAACCCCCACCGTGCCGACAGAGGCGACGGAAGCTGAGGTAACGGAGACCTCGGAAGAGGAAATCATGAGAACAATATCCCGACAGAAGGAAGGAGAGATCCGCCGCCCAATCCATAGCCGAGGTATGAACCTCGGCAGGAAAGAGAAGTGAGACCAACTCGCCACAATCTGGCAAATGAGAGATACAATGATGGTTACTCAGATATGGGATATGCGGGTCATGGTGGGAATAACAACTATGGAATGCAGGAAAGAATTATGTACAGAGACTTGCCATCAAGTGATGCAAGACTAAAACTGGACCGGCTGTACCAGTCCGAGTTATTAGAAGAGCAAGGTCCGCCGGGTCCGGCATGTTTCGGACCCCGGATCATGGGCGAGCCGCTAGTGCCGAACTTTTAGCTGGCAAGAGGCACGAAAACATACAATGGGAGCACCAAACCACAGGATTGGTTGATTGATTATGCCACTGCTGTAAAAATAGCAAGTGGAAACTTGCGATGGGCAGTAAGATATATCCCGCAAATGCTGGAAGGGCCATCCAGAGTATGGCTGAATAATCTGCATCCAGGCAGCATGAACTGTTGGTTAGATTTTGAAGAGATGTTTGTCAGCAACTTCACCAGTACTTACAAAAGGCCAAACATGCCACAGCAGCTAGCAATGTGCAAGCAAAGGCCGAATGAGACAGACAGAGAATTCTTGACTCGGTGGTGTAACCTCAGGAATTCATGTGAGGGAGTCATAGAATCACAAGCGATAGCTTGGTTCGCTCAAGGATGCAGATATGCCAGTGTCCTGTGGCAGCGACTACAAAGAGATATGCCAACCACTTTGGTAGAAACCATCAGGATAGCGGATTCGTATGCATTGGGAGATCCGACGCAACCAGAACTAATGTCGGCGGACCATCGGGAGCATCAAGATCAATATGCAAGGGATGTGGCCGGATCATCGAGGCACAACGAGTTTAGAGGTAGAAGAAGAGAGGAAAGACCGTATTACAGATATGCCTCCAATCAGGTGGCAGCAGTAGTACAAGATCAGCCGGTCACTAAACAACAAGGCGTAAAAATGGCCCTCAGCAATGGACACCAAGGAATGAAGGGAAGAGACAGTGGACACCAGAACATAAGAAGCAATGGCAGGAGATGCCGAAGTACATGTTTGAATCCATGTTGGATCAACCGTGTAAATTTCACACTCCTAACCCAGCCAAGACGGCTAATCATACAACCCGGCAATGCGCCTGGATGAAAAACGCAATGGGGAACCCGGCGGGTATGCAAGCACCTACCCATCAGGCGCATCAGCAGCAAAGAACCGAATTGACGAATGAATGCACAACAATTAATGTTACCCCCTCCTCCCCCGAGATATGATAACTCGGACCGGAGGGATGCAGTGCATCAAGTGATGAATCAGGGCCAGGATGGAAGGACTAACCCCGGAAATAATGGACGCAATGATTACAGGGAGCATCATCAATCATATTGCGTGTTCACAACAGAACAGCAAGACAGACAAAGTGTATAGCGCCGGCATATGGAAGTGAATGCAGTTATGCCGGCGGTACCAAGATATGTACCTTGGTCAGATCAAGAAGTAACTTGGAGTATAAAGGATCATCCCAAAATAATTCCGAATCCGGGGTCATATGCACTCGTACTAGATCCAACATTTGTCGGGCCCAGCATTAATGTGAAATTCTCAAAATTACTCATTGACAATGGGAGCAGTATCAATATCATGTACAAAGATACGATGCATAAGCTCGGAATATCGCAGAATATGCTGCAGTCCACGAGAACCACGTTCAATGGAATAGTGCTAGGACTTTCATGCGAACCCATTGGGAAGGTCCGAGTAGATGTGTTATTCGGCACGAGGGATAACTGCAGAGCGGAAAATTTGGAGTTTGAGGTGGTGGATCTTGAAAGTTGCTATCATGCTTTACTCGGGCGGCCAGCATTGGCCAAATTCGTGAGTAGCTGCCACATCACTTACTTAAAAATGAAGCTACCCGGTCCCGCAAGGGGGTGATAACTGTAGCAGGAGATTACAGGAAGTCAATGGAATGTGCTTTGGCCAGGTCAAACCTGGCCGAGTCATTAGAAATCGCAAGATAAAAAAGAAAGATTCAGGAGGTAGCGGCCCTCGCTCAATCGGCACAACCGAATATGCCGGCATTAGCCAACCCACATGGAAGTGTCTCGTTCCAGCCGACTAAAGAAACAAAAAAGGTCCAAATACATGAGCAGTTCCCAGAGCGCACCATCACTATTGGTGCCGGCCTAGATGCCAAATAGGAAGACGAGCTGACCAACTTCCTCCGTGAGAATCAGGATATCTTTGCATGGTCAACTCAAGACCTACAAGGTGTGCCGAGGGAGTTGGCTGAGCACTCTCTGAATGTAAGGCCAGGAGCAAGGCCAGTGAAGCAATCTCTCTGCCGCTTCGCCGAAGATAGGAGAAAAATAATAGGGGATGAGATAGATCAACTCCTTGCGGCCGGGTTCATCATGGAGGTGCTTTATCCGGATTGGCTATCAAATCCGTTGTTAGTAGAAAAGAAAAAAGATGATCCAAATGTAGCCATTGTATGGTGAATGTGCATTGATTACACGAACCTGAACAAGGCGTGTCCCAAAGATCCTTTTCCTTTACCTAGGATAGACCAAGTCATTGATTTGACCGCTGGTTGTGAGCTGTTATCGTTTTTAGATGCTTATTCTGGTTTCCACCAGATACCGTTAAATCCGGCTGATCAAATAAAGACTGCGTTTATTACCCCGTATGGGGCTTATTGCTATCGCACCATGCCATTCGGCCTGCGTAACGCAGGGGCAACATACCAGAGATGTATGCAAAAATGTCTACATGACCAGATAGGGAAAAATGTGCAAGTATATGTAGATGATGTGGTTATCAAAACTAAAGAGAGCAAAACGCTACTGGATGATATTCGGCAGACATTCGTGAACCTAAGAAGGTTCCGAATGAAGCTTAACCCGGAAAAATGTACCTTCGGTGTACCAGCTGGGAAACTACTCGGTTTTCTCGTATCCAGCCGAGGTATAGAGGCCAATCCAACTAAAATAAGACCGGTAGAAAGGATGGAACTTCCGAGATGTCTAAATGACATACAGAAGTTCACGGGTTGCCTGGCTTCGCTTAGCCGATTCGTGTGTCGGCTGGGAGAGAAAGCGTTACCACTATATCAACTGATGAAAAAATCCGATAAATTCATTTGGACACCGCAAGCAGATAATGCATTTCATGAACTGAAAAAGATGTTGGTCACAGCACCAATCCTGGCTTCTCCATTGTCAAAAGATCCTATGTTACTTTACATAGCCGCCACAAACAGGGTGGTAAGTGCAGTGATCGTTGTGGAACGGAATGAAAATGATAAGTCAATACAAAGGCCGGTGTACTACCTAAGCGAGGTACTATCAGCCTCGAAACATAACTACCCACACTACCAGAAGATGGCCTATGGAGTATACATGTCGGCAAAGAAACTTAAACATTACTTCGAAGAACACCCGATCAAAGTGGTCTGTGAAGCACCCATAGCCGACATATTGAGCAACAAATATGCAAGCGGCCGAATAGCAAAATGGGCAATTGAATTGTCACCTTATGCTCCACAATTCGATAGGCAAGATGCAATCAAATCTCAGGCGGTGGCCGACTTCTTTGTGGATTGGGCCGAGGTACAATATGAGCCGCCATAATTATTGGACAATGCACTTTGACGGTTACAATCTAAAGAATGGCTTGGGGGCAGGGATAGTATTAACCTCGCCAAAAAGAGATCAGCTAAAATATGTGCTGCAAATACATTTTGCTGCGTCAAACAATGTAGCCGAGTAAGAAGCACTCGTCCATGGGTTAAAGGTGGCAAAAGAGATCGGCATACGCTGAATTCTATGTTACGGGGATTCGGATCTAGTAGTACAACAAGTATCAGGCACTTGGGACGCGCTAGACGTGAATATGGCCCTATATAGATTCCATGTGCAGAAAATCAGCGGATATTTCGACGGATGTGAGTTTCATCATATACCTAGGGCAAAGAATGACGCTGCAGACATGCTGTGAAAACTCGGATCAACTAGGCAATCAATTCCCCCGGGTATCGCACTAGAGCACCTGAGAAAACCATCAATAACACCATCACCAGAGTCCGAGTCCATTTATATCTCGGCAGAACCAAGAGAAGATAGTATGCCAATGGAAATCAACGAAAAATGTAACCCGGAATTTCCAAAAACAAACCCGTCCATCGCACGAATAAGTATGGAAAAACCCGAGGTTGTTATGTCGGCAGAAAATATGGAAATAGATAGTGCAATTATCCCAGAGAAAATCATGCCAACCTGGGCGCAACCCATATTTTCCTTCCTTAAAGATGCGACTTTGCCGAGTAATGAGGTACTGGCTAGACAGACAATGAGAAGAGCAAAAGCTTATACAATCATAAATAATGAGTTGTATAAAAGGAGCGTCACAAGCGTGCTGCAAAGATGTGTTGACTCGGCGGAAGGCCAGGAAATCCTCCTAGATATACATCAAGGAGAATGAGGGCATCATGCCTCGTCCAAAGCTTTAGTGGCCAAAGCATTCATGCATGGATTTTATTGGCCAACTGCATTGAAAGAAGCCAAAGAATTGGTAGAAAAATGCAATGGTTGCCAGAGATATGCCAGCAAGATACATATGCCATCGTCCGAATTAAAGACAATACCAATTACTGGGTCATTTTCGGTATGGTGCTTGGATATGGTGGGACCATTCAAACCGGCCCGGGACGGGATGACCCACATTTTAGTCATGCTGGATAAATTCACGAAATGGATCGAAGTAAAACCGATAAAAAGATGTGACAGACCAACAGCAGTAAAGTTCCTCAAAGATATTATCTTGAGATATGGTTATCCACAGTGTTATTACAGACAACGGCACAAACTTCGCTGAAGGGGCTTTTGCTAGATTCTGTCAAGAAAAACACATACGACTAGATGTCGCCTCGGTGGCCCACCTAGCATCCAATGGGCAAGTAGAAAGATCTAATGGACTCGTATTGTCCGGAATAAAACCCTGACTCGTCGAACCTCTGCAAAGGTCGGCATGATGCTGGATCGAGGAACTACCAACAGTACTATGGAGCCTCAGAACTATCCCAAACAGGTCAACAGGATATACCCCGTTTTTCTTGGTATATGGAGTAGAAGCCGTGCTTCCAGCCGACATAATACATGATTCGCCAAGAGTAACCCAATATACAAATGCCGAGGTAAATGAGTTAGCTCAGCAATATGATGTCGATTTGCTAGAAGAGGCCAGGGATTTGGCACTATCAAGATCAGCTGTTTATCAGCAAGATTTACAACGATATCACAAAAAAAGTCAATCCAAGAGTGTTTAAAGAAGGAGATTTGGTTCTTCGGCTAGTGCAACACACGGCCGACATGCACAAGATATCACCCCCATGGGAAGGACCATTCATCGTGAGCAAAGCATTGCACAACGATGCATATTACCTAATCGATGCTCAGTCACCAGAAAAGAACAAGGCAAACAAAGCCGGCGAGGAATCCAAGAGACCATGGAACATCGCTTTACTTCGTCCATTTTACTCGTAAGAGCCTCCTGTGGCGTGTTGTAATGTGACGATTCAGGTCGAAGTATCAACTATGTATTAAACTTCGGCACCTTGAGCAGTAGCTCGGGGACTGCCCTATATCGTTTCTTATTGTGAGTTGTGTATTACACCTCGGCACCTTGAGCAGTGACTCGGGGACTGCCCTATGTTGTTTCTTATTATGAGCTATGTACTAAACCTCGGCACCTTGAGCGATGACTCGGGGACTACCCAATGATATTTATTATTTTTTGAATTAAGTATTAAACCTCGGCACTTTGAGCAGTGACTCGGGGACTGCCCCATGATTATCTGTTGCCCATGAACACTTCAGCATTTCGAACAACAACTCGGGGAATACCCTGCAATAATAACCTATGCAAATTATTTTGGCAACCCAAGTAATAACTCAGGGACTAATTGGTATAACCCACTGTTTTCAAAAGGACAGACAGAATATATGCCGAACTAAGGAATACAATCCCAGTTTACAAAATAAAAGGTCACCAAAACAAAGATATAAGGCAGTAAGACCCGCTTAAGCAAATCCTTAATAATTATCATCACTCATGTCTCAACAGCAAAAGGCAAAAAAGGTTCGTACCACACAGAAAGTCGCATAATTGTTTCACACACATCATACGCCTGGCATACCGGGGACTGGAAATAATTAAGAAGTTTTTCGAGCCTAAGGGGCAGTACCATGACCCGGGGCATCAAGAATGGCTGTCTCAGACGACGGCGCCACGACCTCGGTCTCCAGTGCAGGGGCATCTCCAGAAGGTGGGCGTGCCGACATAGACGGTGTCTCAGCCGAGGTTACTTCGCCTTCAATGGGGGCGGTAGTAGCCTCGGGGGGGTGTCCGGGGTTGCTGAGAGGCGATAGTCTGAGATTGAGAATGCCCAGTCTCTTTTATAGGATGATCGCGCATCACCATCCCCATCCGAGCTTGCGCTAGAATCCCCATCGCCCTCACCCTCCTCCTGGTCGGCCTAATTATCATCGGGGGCGTCTTCGATTTCGACGTCATCTGCCGGGTTAGGAAGGAAACTCGGCCCTTCAATACAGTTATGCACATCGGCATATTCAACAAGCTGGAAGGCACGAGCTTGGCGGCGAGCGACGAATTCCGGATCCTCAACCCAACGGGAGCCGGTGCACAGGTTTATCAAGGTATCGGGTGAAATGTCCTCATACCAAGACATAATGACTGTGAGCGCCACATCAGCACCAGCTCTTCCAGCAGATTCCCTCCAGAGGTTTAACTGCGTCTGGGATGCCATTAATCTTTCCACAAGTATCTTGACATCGTCAATATCAGGAGTTCCAGAAGTATTAGTCTAGAGAACATGGTAGGCCAGAATGGCTGCTTGCACCAAATCCCTGCCAATAATCTTCATTGGCCCAATAGCAACGCCAACGGAAACCAAGAAGCCTTCCATTGAATATTCCGGACTCGCATCTGCGGGGACACCTCGGCACTGGCAAGCATTAACCACCGCTCTAGAGCTCACGGGCCTAGCTTCCAGAAATGATCTACGCAAAATAGAAATATGTCAGTTAAAAGTAAGAAAGAAGAGAAGATAACTCGGACATGATCAGAAACTTACGATGAATATAGCTCAACATTTTCTGAAGATCTTGGGTCCAATCAACGTCGGTCTTCTCAAAGCGAGTGATTTCCTCGCTCATCGTCCGAGTCTTAAGTTTGGTAGCCTCGAGGAGTTCTTTATCCTTCTGCAATTGCAGACTTAGCCGGTTCTTTTCCGCAGAGAAAGCTTGAGGATTCAACCTCGGTGCGCAACCGAGTTATCTCGTCATCTTTCTCTTGCAATTGTGCCGAATGAGTGGCGGCTTGTTCTAAAAAATGCAGCATCATATCAAGCATGGGTATGCATTCTTGATGCGACGCTGCAAGATTTTGTAACTCGGCTATACCAAAGCCAGAAGGTTATAAGAAACTCAGGATAAGCTTTGAATAAAAATGGATAGAGGAAAAGAATAACTAACCTTCCATAGCTTTAACTTTGTTCTCAAGACGAATATTTAGATTATTGATATTACCTGATTGCAACCAAAATGAGTTAGCACCTCAAATCGAAAATATTAACAGCTTAAGGGACAACGCGGGGATTTGTTACCAGCTTTCTTCACCACGGGAAGTACTTTTTCATACTTTACTTGCAACTTCTTGTGCGCAAAAAGCAGCCTTTGGAATTCGGCTGTCCGACGATCATGGGCAACCTAAGCGATAAAGAAAATTACACAATCAGATACCTTAAGTTAACGTAGATCCGAATTAAGTAAAGTTTAACTCGGATCTAGGTGGCTGGATATTTGAAGGTCAGACAGATCCGAATTAAGTAAAGTTTAACTCGGATCTAGGTGGCTGAATACTCAAAGCTCAGACAGTTCCGAATTAAGTAAAGTTTAACTCGGATCTAGGTGGCTGGATATTTGAAGCTCAGACAGATCCGAATTAAGTAAAGTTGAACTCGGATCTAGGTGGCTGGATATTTGAAGCTCACACAGATCCGAGTCAAGCAAAGCTCAACTCAGATCTAGGTGGTGACATATTCAGAGCTAATACAATGAGTAAAAATCGTACAAAGAACCTACTACGCAAAGATAATCCACTTAAAGCTTAACAAAGCTTCCAAACGAATAATAAGTTATTCGGTTGCAAGCTTCGGGGACTAGAGTATATATACTGTCATTTGAATAACTAACCAAATGTCAACAAAAGCAATTACCTCGTTCATTTTGTCGCTGTCAAGCACGATCTTGGCAGCCATATGCAAACGACTGCTGATGTCAGAGAGCTGAAATGGCTGATTGCTCGGATTGCCCTCAAGCTGATCAGCAGCGTTCCAATTGTTGGCGTACTCCACCAGAGAACCGAGGATGTTCCCACTCTCAGTACGGGTCAGCACCTTACCTCGGACCTGCTGCGTAACCACCATCGCCGCAGGACTCTGGTGGAGAGTAAGCTGAGTGCCAGCGGCCGGGGTGACAACAGTCTTAGCAGAAGAAATCCCCTTGCGGAGCGCATCAGCGATGGTGGGTTGAGAAGAGCTGGCATGTCCTTTCTGAGATGAGGGAGGCTTGGTGACAACGACCTTCTTATCTTTAGAAGAGGCGTTGGCAGGGGCCGCAACCTCGGCACTTGGAGTGGCATCTTTGGGGGCCGGAGGGATTACGGTTCCTGATGGCGCCGAGATAGTGATATCCTCGGCTGGAGTTGGAGTTGCAGTAGAGATTGTGGGGGTCGAAGGAATCTCGGGGGAAACTCCGGGGTACACGACGGAGTCAGCAGGATCGGTGGGAGGATCTGCTGTCCGAGTTACGTCAGCACCAGAGATGGGAATCACGGGTGCATCTTGCCGAGGTGATGTCTGATTCGGAGCTGGAGGAGAGTCCACGCGAGCAGGACTAGGAACTCTGGTATCTTCAAGAGGCGGAGGAGAAGGCGGCCGAGTTGCGTGGCTCGTCATACTCGGACCACTGGGTCTAACAGAAAGAGGAGCGCTGCAAAAGCACAGAAAGTCAAATCAAAAGACAGAAAAAGAGAAACAAGAAATACAAATAGAAAGGAACTCACCCAGTAACTCCGGGCATAGTTTTACGCTTCGAAAGATGCTGGGCTGACTTCTTTGTTCGCTTCTTCGGAGCGGCTTCCGAGGCACCTGATGGAGCGGAACACTTCCTCGAGGTAGCAGGAGGTTGGGAGGTGAGAGGCTCAGCGTCGTGCACCTGACCGGCCTGATTAGCTGAGGACGTAGAAGCCGGAAATGCGTAAGAGATAGGCATTGTGGCAACTACCTCAAGAACTTGGACGTCGTCCGAATCACCTTCCTCCCCGTGATCCGAAGTCTTGCCACGAGCGCTAACCGGAGAAACGTCCGACTTAGGGACGAAACTCCTCCGGGTCAGGCTCACCACTGTCCGGTGTGGTCCGATCCGCGGTCCCGGGAGGGCCAGAACCTCGGCATCCTCGATCCGTTGTTCTGCAAATCTCTGGGATAAAAGAGAGAAAGAGAAATCAGCGGAAGGAATCGCAAACACGATTAGGAAACAAAAACACAAATGCTTTAGCTTACCTCGGGAGGGGGGTTCCCGCGGGTGAATGGCTTCAGCCCCCAGGTCCAATCTTCCGGCAGATCCGTCTTGAAGATGGCTCGGACACGCTTATAAACAAGATAATCCTTGAGCTCAACCGTTGAAACTCGGTTGAGGTCAAGGGGACTGCTCATGAAACAGAGCTTGTGCGTACGACGCTGAAAAGGGCAGACTCGGCTGCAGATGAAGGTGGTCATCAGATCCTCACCACGTAATCCGGCGCGGATCAGCTCCTTCAGCCGAATCTCGAAAGACTTGGCTAGTGCATGGCTCTTCCTGGGATTGTAAGTCCAGTTCTTCTTGGAAGGAGGACCGATGGAGAAAGCGGGGAGCCGAATCTTGTCTTCCTTCCCAGTATTCTTGACATAGAAAAACGATCTATGCCATTTCTTGCATGACTCGAGACCAGCAACGCGAGGAAACTCGGATTTCCTCCGAGGTGTGATGGACGCGGCTCCACACTGGGTAAGCGATTTCTCGGAAGGATGAAGGGATTTTTCTGGAACGACATTGGATCGGATTTGGAAGAACTTGGACCATACATGCACAGACGGCCAGAGACCGAAGTATCCTTCCGAGGTCGAGATAAAAGCGGATAGGGAAGCAATGGCGTTAGACGGAAGATGATGCGGCTGCAGGCCTAAGTAATCGAGGAATTCCCTAGCAAAATTGCTAAGGGGAAGACCAAACCCGCAAGAGAAATGGGACATAAATACGACGTACTCGCCTTCGTTAAGAACGGGAGAATATTCGCTGCCGGGTAAGCGACAGCCTACCTCGGCAGGAATCCGGCGAGTCCTAATTAACCACTTGATCTCTCGGCGAGTAACGGTGGAACCCTGCCAGGAGCCCCGCTCTGGACCAGACGCTGCATCGTCATCTTCGATGAGCGCACCGCTAACTGAACTCGACATAGGGTCACCGGAGGAATCAACAGAAGAAAAGCTAACAGCGGAGCAAGGCTAAGAGACGCAGGGCCCCGTCGTGGTTCTAAGAAAAAACGGCGGTGGAGCGGAAAAGAACCGCCGCGGGAAGCCTAAAAAGCGGCAGATGCGTCTAGAGAAAAATCTAGGCAGTAGGACCACAAAGAAACTCACCGGCGACGGCGCCGGAGCAAGCACGCGTTGACGAGGTCGACGGAGTAGAGGAGCGGTGGTCTCGCTGTCAAAGATTCCGACGAGCGCACGGCCATAGGAACACGAGCAGGCGCACGGACGCAAGGAGGAAGAAGAGCAACGGTAGGCAAAGGGGGAAAGTGAACCCTCTAGCCCCGTGCTCCTCTTTATAACCGCGCGATCCTGGCAGTAGTGGGATCATGCATGCAGAGAAGTAACCGTGTATATCGTGCGTGCGGCGGAACCGCTCGCAGGTGAGTGGAGCCACACCGGTGACCACACGACGCAGGAGACGATCAAGCCGCCTGACCGATACGGTGTGCGAGGCTTCGCAGCGCCGACGCGACAGGCCCATTAATTACTGTAGCTTGTCAGTTGGCACTGTAGAGGAACAAAAAACTAGAGAAACAATGATAAGTGTTACACGTAGGACGAGGCGTGCACGAGAAGCTGCGCGGATACCCTGGACAGGGGAAAAGTAACTCGGAAACGAGGAGAAATGAATATTGGGAAACTGATATGGCCCGGCCGAGGTTACGGGTAGGACCACACCAGCTTCGGGGACTAATGTTGGGGAGGTGACCCCGGATAGGGTCATGACGGGGAAAGACGAAAGGAGTTTCCCCTGTCATATTCCGAGTTACTATCTATATCAACCGAATCATGTAAAGGTCGGCCGAGGTAAGCACGAGCATGACACCTTTTTGAGAAGGGTTGTATGTTACCCGGCCGACTTACGGGTTAAGTCGGCCGGGTAAGTCCGAATAAACTAAATGCAGGTGAAGGACGAGCCGAGTCAAGAGAGACATGGCCGAATGCCATGAAGCTTGCAGGAGAAGGAGGTGCCTATAGTCAAACCCTAGTCATAGGCTAGGAAGAATCTGAACAGAGCCAAGCGCAAAAGACAAGGCGCAGAGCAGCAGAAGGGCAGAAGGAGGTCACGGAGGTGACAGTCCTGGAGCCCAAGGCGTGCAGTTGGGGTTCTCTGGAACTTTGCCGTCATTATAAGGGGGACACGGAAAGGAGGCCACCGAGTTACTATATTGGGACAAGCATATTCTTCGAATATGCTTGCCACGTCAGCCCTAGAGGAGCCAAGGCTCCCCTTTATAAGGATAGGCTAGGATCCTAAGAAGGGGATCGGCTCGTCTGGTACCGTTAGGCGGGTTAGAGTTCATCTTCTCTTCCCGTATACAGCTCAAGGAGCACTTGTAGCCCAAGAGAGGAGAAATAAAGATCTATATGTTAGCCATTTGTGTGTAGAATCAACTACATCTTCCTTCCCCAGATCCCTCTAGCATCCATTGGCCCCATACTTTAGCCTACCCGTGGCATCTGCCGTGCCACCACCACGACAGCGGCGGAGCGAGCTAAAATATGCACAACCCGGTGGCTCTCTGGCTGCAGGGTTTGAGTGGAAATGGGGAGGAGAGGGAGGCGATTAAGAAGGCATGGTCATAGGGTCAGTGCGCTGGAGACGATGATGACGTGGTCGTGGGGTCGCACGGTCAAAGAGATGGGGTGGGGTGAGCACAGCTGAGACATATTTGCGAGGAGGGGGTGAGAGTGGCCCGAATGGGCTTCTGTTGGGCCAGGGGTAGCTGGGCTGGCTGGGTTGGGTTGTTTTCTTTATTTTTTCTTCTAAACCTTTTTATTTTTCTTTTTCTTTTCCTGATTTCTGTTTTCATTTGATTCAAATGATTTCAACTTTAATTTGAATTAAAATTTTTGCATAACCTTTTCAGTAGGTTTATACTATTTTAAAATGTGTTATTCAATCCACTTTGGCAACTCCAATTATTTTTCTGAAGATTTAATTAATCATTTATATTAGGCAATTTGTCTTTATTAAAATAAAATTGAATATGGTTTAAAACCCATTTAATTTTCTTTCAAATAACTTTTATTCTTTTATTTTATTCAATAACCTTTTATTCCTTTTAGTTATGGATTTGGCCAAGATTTAATTTGTCTTTTAAATATTTCTTATTTATTTATTTCTTTATCTTATAAAATTCATATCTTTTTATTTATAGCTCCAATTATGTTGATTCCACCTTGTATAATTTTATTTAATATTTGTTTATCTTTTAAACACTTTTAGGATTACTTTGCTCACAATTTATTGTTGATTTTTGTTAGGAGCTTTATTAACCTTTGGAAATTATTTCCTTTTATTTTATTAAATTCATAAGTTTTTATCCATGGCTCCAAATTGAATGAAACCAATTAATATGGTTTTATAATATTTTTGTTTATCATTTTTGATCATTTATAAATGTTTGCTTCTTTATTTTATATGGAAAAAATCCATAGTCTTGGAGTGATCTTGGAAATGATTTATTTTATTAGGGTTTTGGTTTAACTTTTCCAAGTATTTTAATTTCAAGATTCTTTCCATGCATAAATGCATTTGATCTGATTTGGGAATTTGTTTGTTGCCTTTTCATTCAAATTTTGTTCAAGTAGGGTTTTGATGTTTCCATTTATAAGCAAAAAGTTTCTTTTCACCCTAAATTTCAACATTTGTTTCTTTTGTTTGATTATTTTGCACATTTCAAAATTTGGAAAATTTTGGGATGTGACACCACACCGCAGAGTACACCCCTGATAGCCGGTCATAAGTTAACACCGAAGAATAACAAAAAAAAAATAAGAGGGCTAGACCGATGGTGAACGAGGTGGTCAACACACCCAGGAGTAGCAGCAAAAAGGCTATAGTGGCTCGCATGGAGGATAGCACACCCAATAGTGGCGGAAAAAATGCTAGCTTGAAGAGGAACATGCCGCAGAGGTCCGACAATAATGCCGGCGCGAAGGAGAACACACCCAATAGTGGCAGAAAAAATGCTAGCTTGAAGAGGAACACACTGCAGAGGTCTGGAAATAATGCCGGCGTGAAGGAGAACACACCCAATAATGGCAGAAAAAGTGCTAATTCAAAGAGGGACACACCACAGAGGTCAGACAATGATGCCGGCACGAAGGAGCCAACACCCGGGAGGGAAAGCAAGAAGGAGATCACACAGAGGAGTAGGAGCAAAAAGGATAGTTCGATGAGGAATGCAACACAGAGGTCAAGCCCTAATGGGGCTACCATCACGAAGGAGGATGTACACAAGAAGAACAAGAGGGTTCTGTACAGTCGAGATGAAATAGAATCTATTACTGTTTGTCTGCTGACGAACATGTGATGCATGTAGGTGCATCAACACCAACAGAGTGCCAGGGAGAAAATAGAGTTGTTGGGGAGGTAGATTGGGCCAATGTTCCAGTCTATGTATGTGCAATTAATGGTGCAGCCCCACCCCTGGGAGTCAATACGATGTGTGTAGTACTATGCATTGGTGAGGATGGTGAAGATTCTCAATCGGATGTAGAAGATGGCACTGTGGAGCATCAAGAATCCGGTGATGATGAATCATCAAGACACTTAAGGATGGGGCAAGCATTCCAGTTGATGACTTGGGTCCCGACGTAGAAGAGATGATACATGACCATGAGGATCCTATAATTTCGGTTGGCACCAAGTTCAGCAACATGCATGAGTTCAGGATGTTGTTCCGGCATTTTTTATCAAGGGGGAGTTCGATGTTCATAGACTAAAGAAAATTGCCCAGAGGTATGAGGACGTTTATAGGTTAAAGTGGAAGAATGGACAGGTGGTGATACATTGTCCGTGGAGGATCGCAACCAGAGCCCTACCCACATCAAAGGAAATTAGGTTATCTGGGCAATGAATGGATCAAACCATTTAGACTATCATTTTTCACTCTATAATATAAGTAAAGTTGATGTGCGAGATATATCTGGCAACTCCGCTTATTCTGTAAATTAATCTATGTTGCATGTGAACAAATTGGGACCTCCCCACATATGTGTGACAGGGAGCATGCTGAAATCCTCAATGGCTGATACGAAGTGGGTGGCTTTACAAGCTATGTCCATACTAAAGCATAACCCTAGGGAGACCGCGAATAATATTCAGAATAAACATGTTGCTCAGTATAACACTGTCCTACCATATTACATGATTTGGAAAGGTAAAGAGAAAGTTCTGAAATCTTGCATGGGGATTGTGTTGGAATATTAGGCACAATTTCCATGATTAATTCCAGCATATTAAACATGACAATACCAGCTACTTTCCAATGTAACTCGAACATACTAGATGTACTAAATAACAGGATGAACAGAAACAAGTAGCAGCTAAACATCTACTCACAGAACATGATGAATAACCAAATAGGAGCACGTACCACATACCATTCGCTTGTCGCAGCAGTAACTTTGGGGAAGACTGATTGAAGCAGACGGCAACAAAGACGGTGGTAGGAAGCACCGCCCGAGTTGGATGGAAGAAGACCCATGATGGAGAACTCGAGAGTCGCGCGGAGCACTTCCCAAATACTTTATTCGCTCTCTCCCATATAGGATCACAAAGGCGGTTGGTTCCGGAGATTTGCTCTCCCATCCACTGGTGCACACCGACAGGCAGGAGGAGTAGACTATGGTGGCGGCTCAACCAAAGAGGAGGCAAAACCCTAGATTGTTTTTCGGTGTTTTGTGGTGGTAGCCATGCATGAATTTATATAGAGCGGCTCAGGAAACCCTAATGGAGGCAAACGTGGGAAGAGTCCATGTTCGGGTCGGTTACAGTAGCCCATGATCCGTGAGTGACCCGAATAAGCTAACTGTTTGACATGTCTGTCAAAACCTCACAATTTTCCTGGGCAGAAAAATAAAGCTCGACTCGGCGAAATTCCCGCAACCCAAAGCGCGTGCGTCTAGATGAGCGGGCGGGCGAGCGGCAGCATCATCGACGGAGGAGCGCGTGTATGTATCTCTCTTATTGCCACTCACTTACAGAGTGGTGCAACACTCCATCTTAAAAGGTAGTGCAACTCTCGTTCAACTTCCCATGTGGGACTAAACTTTAGCTCCCACTACACTCACATGGGAGCTGCCACAAACATGGGAGCTGCCACAAACATGGGCTTTGAAATTTAGGGAAAATGTTAAATATATATGGGCCTATTTGGATTAGCCCATTATTTATAACAGCTCCCCACTAGATCTCAAATGCCCATTTGAAGATTTGCCAATCCTCACTACTTGTTTATATACCAGTGTTTTAGCAGAGACTGTTAAGTTGAACTTCCACTTAGAATCTTGAACTACGTCTAACAACAACTTGAACAATGGACGAACCTTGAATTTCAAGTTTGGTGCCAATTTATTTCACTCAAAATCATAACTAGTACCTGGCTGCCAGTGGCCTACCCCGCGGGTTAGAGCATATGCGTCATACTCCATGGTCTATTTATGAGTTTACTAGAGATCACCCAAGTCTCATAGACGGCGATGTTTATAGTCAAGCTCATATAGGTGTGTTCTTTCAAGAATGCCCTATAGGATGACATATTTGCTAGTTAAAGCCAATAGAAACACATTAAGACATGTTTCCAACCTTCCTTAAATATTATGAGAGTTATGCATCTTCACATAGAGAGGGTTACAAAATACTCTCCTCAGTCAAACCACTAGCTTGTTCTTCCTAGGTCCTAATTCACGGGATCTCCGATCACATAGGCTGGGTTACCACTAAGGTGTGACATCCATGGGTCTCACCCCCATTTCCCTCGATGCACTATCTATCACATTTCGTGATAGTCCATTTATAAAGGGATCTGCCAGATTTTTGTCTATTTGAATATAAGTAACAATTATTACTCAGGAGTTTCTCAATTTCCTAACATATTTAAAACGTCTTTTCATGTGTCTTGATGAATTCACGTTATCCTTAGAATTGTTCGCTTTGAAAATAACAATTTGGTTGTTACAATTCAAAAGGATTGCTGGCATAGGTTTCTCAACCACAGGCAAGTCCATCAAGAGCTCACGTAGCCATTTTGACTCAAAAGTGGCTGTGTCTAAAGCAGTAAGTTATGCTTCCATAGTTCACCTCATCAATATGGTTTATCTACGACACCTCCATGACACTGCGCCACCTCCAAGGGTAAATACATAACCGCTCATGGCATAGAGTTCATCAACATTATAGATCCAGTTCTAATCACTATATCCTTCAAGCACAACAGGGTTCCCTCAATAGTGAATCCAATAGCTTATTGTACCACACAGATAGTGCACAACCCTTTCAAGTTTATGCCAATGATAAATTCCCAGGTTAGACATGAACCTACTCAACTTGCTCATAAGGTGTTGGAGAAGTCTTGCCATCAATATCAATACCTTCTCAACAAAATGAGATTGTGTTAAAGTAATCCCATTCTTGTTCTTAATAAGATTGATGTTCAGAATCACATTGTAACATCCCAATTTCGGCAACCCTGATCTTTTGTCAAAAAGGCTAAAATCACGGGGAACAAAAAAAATTCTTGTTAAGTATTGCAATGCTTGTTGATTGTCTGCTTGTGCTTATACAATTGATTGTGTATTAGGTAATATAATCCTTACCTCAAGCTAGAATTGGTGGCATACTTAGTAGTAGTTTGATAGGTTTGTTAAGATGAATTGCCCTGGTATGCTATCTAATGAATTGCCTTGATCTGCTGATTTCTTTGTTTGAATAGAAAGTAGCATGAGCTAACCTAGGAGCTCATACCTAAGGATCAAAGCAATAGTTGAGATCATCAATCTCAAACTGAGTATCCCAAACCCAAATCTATCTTAGTCACCAAGTGGCTCTCTAATCCACTTAACCAAATCCTTCTCTAAGCTAATCCCTTCTGATAGTCTCCAACTCAAAGAATACCCAATCTAAGCATGGATCCTATATACTTAATTAAAACCTCAACATCATACCTTTGATCACTGGTTTGGAACCTAGCTTTCTCTCAAAATCCTCTCCACTTGTTATCTAGTCTAAAACCCTAAATCTACCAAAATGGCCAAGTCTGGAATCTTTAACTAGATTCAATCTTTGAGACTCCACCCTTCCCAACCTATGTGCATTACTGGGAATGTACTTGAAATATCTTGTAGTACATCATGAGTACTACCAAATACCACTCTTGCCCTTGGCTAATCCACTCTGTCTCCCACTCACCCATGATGGTTTTATAGTCAAGATAATAATCTTTTATGCAAATCTTATCGTCTTGCC